>JBBGZY010000502.1:3412500-4670000 GCA_037952925.1 Lithobates clamitans | reverse complement strand
TGGTAGCAGGCTGCATGTGACATGATCAGTACACACACACAGACAGACGATCAGAGGGACGGAGAGGAATGGATGGATGCAGAGGAGACAATCTGGCTCACCATCCCCAGCATCCTTGTGTGTATATAGAGGCAGCCTGGATGGAGGTGTCCCTGTGCTGGGATGATAGGAGATGGGGGGGTGGGGAGGAGTACATACCATCAGAGCACACTCATCCCCTGGATGTCCCGAGCCGTCTCTGCAGAGGTCGGTGGATTCCGGGATCAGATCAGTACCGTTTGTTATCCACATGCAAGTGATGCAGCTGCAAGAAGCACAGAGCCGAGCGAGGGAAGGGGCCTCCCAGCTAGGCAGGGGCTGCCTGTCTACAGCACACACAGGCCACGCCTCCCCGGACAGCCCGACACGCCCACATCCAGACTCAAAGACAAGCTGGTGAAGCTGATGTCCCCGATGATGTCCCCGATGTCACACAAGGGGCTCCTGGGCAGGGATGGGGGCACAGTGATCACAGGATACATCATATCACCAGCTTGCTGGAAAAATATTTAAGGAAATGACATTGGTGTCAAAGAGGAAATCCAAGTGTGGATGCTCTTACATAATTACATTGGTCCAGCTTGGATGTAACTATTTTTAATAATATTATACAGGATTTATATAGAGCCAAAAGTTTGCACAGCACTTTAGCTTTGGGGTCGATTTACTAAAGGCAAATAGACCATGCAATTTATAAGGGCAGTGCTCCAGAGCTTAGTAAATGTGTGGAAGCTCTGCTGTCTGCCATCATCCAATCATGTGCAAGCAAAAAATGTTTTTTTTTTTTCCATGTGATTGGGAATTCTGTATTAATCCTGTATTAATATTATTATACAGGATTTATATAGAGCCAAAAGTTTGCACAGTGATTTAGCTATGGGGGTCGATTCACTAAAGGAAATTGACCATGCACTTTACAAGTGCAGTGCTCCAGAGCTTAGTAAATGCATGGAAGCTCTGCCGTCTTCCATCATCCAATCATGTGCAACCAAAAAGTGTTTTTTGTTTTGTTTTTTTTTTTGCATGTTGAGAATTCTGAAAAAAAAAAATATTCGGAGCAGAGGTGTGGTATCTACTCTAGGTTTCAAATATGCAAAATTCGCTAAATTTTTATTCTTCTACACAGGGCTTTTTTTCTCAAACAATAGGTGCTGGAACTCAACCACGACCCCCCAAAACCCCTCCCCCCACACACACCCTCCAAATCACATCAAATAGTGGGTATGGTCATATTTCACAAACAGTAGAAGGGTCTTAAAGTGGCAATAAATATCAGGATTGCATTACATACAGAGTGCAGAGTTCATGGGGGTTACATACAGAGTGCAGAGCTGTCATTTGTAAACACAGAAACCAGACTTCTGAGTTTACAAGTGATTGTGGTGAGCAGGCACCAAAGGGTCTGATACAGAGTTGGTGGAACTGAGTTCCACCAAGTTCCCCCTGAAAAAAAGCTCTGCTTTTACATATTATTACAATAAAACCTTGGATTGAGAGTAACTTGGTTTGAGAGCGTTTTGCAAGACAAGCAACGTTTTTTTATAAACTTTGACTTGATATGCAAGCGATGTCTTGATATACAAGTAGCGTCATGCCGCAACTGAATTTAAAAGAGAATAGAGGCGCCTCTAAGTGCCGTTTCACACAGGGGCGGCACGACTTGCAGGTCGCCTCACCGAAACGACCTGCACACGACTTCAGCGGCGACTTGCAAAACGACTTCTGTATAGAAGTCAATGCAAGTCGCCTGAAGTCGCCCCAAAAATACTACAGGAACCTTTTTCTAAGTCGGAGCGACTTGCGTCGCTCCTATTAGAACGGTTCTGTAGTACAGAACGGGAGGTGACTTGTCAGGCGGCTAGGTCGCCTGACAAGTCGCCCCTGTGTGAGCCGGCACTAAGTTTAGCAATATGGTTACATTTAATGAAAGTACAACATTTAGCAACATATTGCTACACTTAGAGGCGCCCATCCTCTCTTTTTATACTCTGTAGCTCCTTTTGCTTCTAATTCCCTTGTGGAGGCTTCCATTTGTGGATGGACATTTTATGGTTATACAACCTGGTAACATTGCTATAATCTTTTTGTATGGACTATAAACTGAAAGACCTATGAATACATGGTTGTGGAAAGAATCATTTGAGTTTCCATTATTTCTTATGGGGAAATTTGCTTTGATATACAAGTGCTTTGGATTACAAGCATGTTTCTGGAACGAATTATGCTCGCAATCCAAGGTTTTACTGTATATTTACAACTCAATGACAAAGTAAATGTGCCGTGTGCTAGAGATGTACTAATGTAGCAGTTCCTTGAAACATGAAGATTATTTCAAGGGTTCCTCTGTATTAAAATGGTTAAAAAAGCCTGTTCTAGAGGGAGCCCCACATACACTTTGGGATCGATTTACTAATGCAGGGGTTGTTTTTCTAATGGCATATAGACTATGGGAGTGATTTACTAAAACTGGAGCACTCAGAATCTGGTGCAGCTGTGCTTGGTAACCAACCAATCAGCTTCTAACATCAGCTTGTTCAATTAGACTTTGACAATAAAAACTGGAAGCTGGTTGGTTTCTTTGCAGAACCGCACCATATTTTGCACCAAGCAGTTTTAGTAAATAACCCCTATGCACTTTGAAAAGTGCAGTTGCACTCTGCAAGAGCAGTTGATCCAGAGTTTAAGCACTTCAGACCCAGAAGATTTTACCCCCTTCCTGACCGGGCCATTTTTTGCGATACGGCACTGCGTCTTTTCAACTGATAATTGCACGGCCGTGCGATGTTGTACCCAAACAAAATGTATGTCCTTTTTTTCCACACAAATAGAGCTTTCTTTTGGTGGTATTTGAGCACCTCTGCATTTTCTTTTTTTTTTTGCACTATAAACCAAAAAAAAAAAGCGTCAATTTTGGAAAAAAACACAATATGTTTTACTTTTTGTTATAATAAATATCCCAACTTAAAAAAACAAAACAAAAAAAAAAACATTTTTTTGCTCAGTTTGGGCCGATATGTATTCTTCTACATATTTTTGGTAAAAAAAATCGCAATAAGCGTATATTGATTGGTTTGTGCAAAAGTTATAGTGCCTACAATATAGCTTATCGATTTATGGCATTTTTATTATTTTTATTTATTTTTTTTACTAGTAATGGCAGCGATCTGTTTACTAGTAATAATTATCAGGACTGCGACATTGTGGCGGACACATCGGGCAATACGTACAGAGCGGCCAGTTTAAATACAAGTTGGCACACTCTGTTTGCAGCAGACTGAGAGAATGAGCTCACAGTGCCTCTCCTCACTTCAGAGGCACTGAGCTCAATGGACAGCTTGGAGCCTTGGACCAATGGTAAAGTCTCAATGGCCCCAGCTGTCCAATAAAAATGCTGCAGTGGAGGCTGTCCTCTCACTGCAGTGTCATAGAAGGGGTATGTGTCTAAAAGACACGTGCTCCCTTCCAGCCCAATCCCTCCTAAAAGAGAAGTATGTTTTTTCTCTAGCTTCATACTTGCCTAGGCGGATGCTGCCTCTGCCCCCCGCCGCCTCTGCACTGAGAACCGAGCCATCGAACACCGCCGATGGCTCAGTTCTCTCGGCTCCCAGAGAGGAGAGCTGCTGACTGTCAGTCAGCAGCTCTCCTGCTCTGCTCCTTCACGCTCATTGGAGCGCTGAGCTGTGGAGGGGCGGGGAGCGGCTCGCTGAGAGGCTGAGACTGCCTGTCTAAATTGGCCCTAGTATATGTATGAATGTGTGTTAGGGACCTTAGGTTGTAAGCTCCTTGAGGGTAGAGACTGATGTGAATGTACAATGTATATGTAAAGTGCTGCGTAAATTGACAGCACTATATAAGTATGTGAAATAAATAAATAAGATAATAATTTATTATTTATCTATTTACTGTGAATTTACTGGTTGGAAGTTATAACTTCAAACTACAGTAATTTGTCCGTTAAGACATCTGCTTGAGTACAGTTTGAAAATATAGTAAATGACCCTAAAAACAATATATAATAATTATTTGTATATTTTTTACTTATGGTAATTAACCCCTTGCCACCCAGGCCAATTCTGACACTTCTCTCCTACATGTAAAAATCATATTTTTTTTGCTAGAAAATTACTCAGAACCCCCAAACATTATATATATTGTTTTAGCAGACACCCTAGGGAATAAAATGGCGGTCGTTGCAACTTTTTATGTTACACTGTATTTGCGCAGCAATTTCTCAAATGTGTTTTTTTGGAAACATACTGTTTCATGAATTAAAAAGAAACAAAAAAACACTAAAGTTAGCTGATTGTGAAAATGTGAAGTATGGCACAGAAAAGCACAGAGGGGCACAGAGAGGAAGAGAAGCAGGGATGCAGATTTATGAATCATCTGTAATAAGGTGACACTTGGATAATAAGGAATCTGGATCCCATCACCTTCTATTGACCAACTATATGCCCATGCCTTATTGCCAAAACACGAGAGTGTGAGGCATATTGAGCTGGTGAGTGTTGAATTCAAGGGGAGAGGAATCACTGACACTGAGTGAATTGGTGGACTGTTTCCAGATACTGCACATTTCCTTCACGGTGTCTTGTCTATGGATTCTTTATGGACTAAATTACCCATTTTTCACTCTGGTTATTATTTTGCGATATAAATTGCTCTGTGTATGGTACACTTTCATAGGCACTGTCACGTTTTTTACTTGTACACCTATGAGAATTTTCATGATTGTTTCATGCATTATATATATATTTATATTTTTTGCTACAGCACTAGATCACCTTAGCCCATATTAGACAGTTTACACACTGTCACTCAGCGCCACTTTTATTGATTCACAAGGAACCGCTTTTGGGGCTCTTGGAAACAATAGAAATATTAGCACAGTTTACTTTAAAGTGGCAGCTTTGTATTAACTTTATTAGGACGTGTATACACTTTTTTAGGGGGTAGCACCCCTGTGTTTGGCATTTGAGCGCAGTGGTGAAAACTCGAGAAGGGCGGATAGGTTTGAGTTTTCTCATTTGTCAACTTTTATTTTTTGTAGTTTCTTTAGCTGCAGCATCTTTAACTCTGCAGCTAAAGAAATTACACTGCACTGCCTGTCAAACCCGCCTATTGATTTCAATGGGGCCACTCTGCAACTGCAAGCCAAACTCGCTCGAAGTACCAGCATAGTCCAACAATGTAAAACTACTATTCAGCAATGTACATACTGCTCACTGTCATACGCTCCACACTCCTCTCCTGTACATACTGCCCACTGTCATACCCTCCACACTCCTCTCCTGTACATACTGCTCTGTCATACCCTCCACACTCCTCTCCTGTACATACTGCCTACTCTCATACCCTCCACACTCCTCTCCTGTACCTATTGCCTGCTGTCATACCCTCCACACTCCTCTCCTGTACAAACTGCCCACTGTCATACCCTCCACACTCCTCTCCTGTACAAACTGCCCACTGTCATACCCTCCACACTCCTCTCCTGTACATACTGCCCACTGTCATACCCTCCACACTCCTCTCCTGTACATACTGCCCACTGTCATACCCTCCACACTCCTCTCCTGTACATACTGCCCACTGTCATACCCTCCACACTCCTCTCCTGTACATACTGCCCACTGTCATACCCTCCACACTGCTCTGCTGTACATACTGCCCACTTTCATAAACTCCTCTACTGTACATAGTGCCGGCTGTCATACCCTCCACACTCCTCTGCTGTGCATACTGCCCACTCTCATACCATTCACACTCCTCTCTTGTACAAACTGCCCACTGTCATACCCACCACACTCTTCTCCTGTACATACCGCCCACTGTCATACCCACCACACTCCTCTCTTGTACATACTGCCCCACCATACCCTCCACACTCCTCTCCTGTACATACTGCAACTGTCTTTCTCTCCACACTCCTCTCTTGTACATACTGCCCCCATCATACCCTCCACATTCCTCTCCTGTACATACTGCCCACCGTCATCCCCTCCACACTCCTCTCTTGTACATACTGCCCACTGCCATCCCCTCCACACTCCTCTCTTGTACACACTGCTCACTGTCAACCCCCCACACTCCTCTGCTATGCATACTGCGCGCTGTCATACCCTGCACACTCATCTCCTGTAGATAGTGCCCACTGGCATACCCTCCACACTCCTATCCTGTACATAGTACCCACTGTCAACCCTCCACACTCCTCTGTTGTGCATACTGCATACTGTCATACCCTGCACACTCATCTCCTGTACATAGTGCCCACTGCCATACCCTCCACACTCCTCTCCTGTACATAGTGCCCACTGTTATACCCACCACATTCCTCTCCCTCACCTGCTCATACTTCCCACTTTTTTACCATCCACACTCCTCCCCTATGCCTCTTACCCACAAAAACAGTTCTTTAAAATTATATTGAATATAATACACACACAGATCCCGGTTCTCGCTCTGTCACGAGCGATCGCGGGTGCCCGGCAGCCATCGCACACGCCGGGCACTCGCTTTGGCTCCGGCGGAGAGCCGCAGGCCCCCCTAGTGGTCAAATGGTGAACCAACTTAAGGTAATGTCGTTTCGCCCAGGGGAGCCAACCTGCTGCAGTACAACTGTGGCGGCTGGTCGGGAAGGGGTTAACTTAGCTTGTTATAACAAAAATTTGATTGCATTATTATTTATTTATTTAAATTTTTTTAATAAAAAAGCCCCACCAAAATCCTCAGCACCAGGCCCATGATGATCTTAGACCGGCCCTGCTTTTGACACTTTTTTGAAACCATTAACATTTATACAGCGATCAGAGCTATAAATAGCCACTGATCACTGTATAAATGACACTGGCAGGGAAGGGGTTAACACTAGGGGTTGATCAAGGGGTTAAATGTGTTCCCTCAGTGTAGAGGGATGGGACTGACTGGGGGAGGAGACCGATCGGTGTTCCTATATACTAGAAACACACGATCTGTCTCCTCTCCCCTGACAGAATGTGGATTTGTGTGTCTACATTGCGGCCGCTGGACACACGCATCAGCTCCTCAGTGACGGACAGGAAGCGGAGGACGTCATATGACACCTGCCCAGGAAGGGAGATCCCATCTGTGGATGTCATTTGACAATACACGGGATATGAAGTGGTTAATAAATGAGCAGAGGCTTTGCTGACTTCCATCATCCAATCATGTGCAAGCAAAAACACTGTTATTTTTTATTTTCCTTGCACGTGATTGGGTATTCTTTGCAAAGTGAAGCTTCGTCTCATTTACAAGCTCTGGACCAATTGCATTTGCAAGGTACACAGTCTGTGGGGTTGATTTACTAAAGGCAAATAGACGGTGCACGTGCACTTTGCAAAGTGCAGTTGCTCCAGAGCATAGTAAATGAGACAAAGCTTCATTGTGCAAAGAATACCCAATCACGTGCAGGGGAAAAAAAAACAACTGTGTTTTTGTTTGCACATGATTGGATGATGGAAGTCAGCAGAGCTTCTGATCATTTACTGAGCTCTGGAGCAACCCACCTGAGGCTGGGTTCACACTTATGGGACTTGGATGTGGGTTTCTCCGCATCCAATTCACATGACAGGAGACTGTGATCGGCTCTTAATGGAGCCTGTTCACATATCTCCGGGGCGGCCATGAGGCGGATTGCACAGGGGTCCTGTGCGTCTTTAGCTTCATTTTAGGTCCAAATTCAGGCAAAAATTCGGGCCTGATTCCTCCCTGAAATGGAGAACAGGGACGCACCGGACCCCCCTGCTGTGAGCCGCATCCGAAGACAGTGTGAACCCAGCCTGAGACAGCCTGGAACATGCAGATGTAAATAGTTCCATTTCTGTGCTATTAGCCCCTCCTCTTACCCTGTCCCTCACTTAGCCCGCATCTTAGACTCCTCAACTTTGGATAGTTTCCAGGTTTTCCCATTTGCCTGTTTTTATTTCTGCAGTCAGCACTGAATTTCATACATCTCAAGTCTCCCGCTCGGTGCGTAGTCTCCCGCATTTCTGCGGCGGCTCCCGCACACCCACAATCACCTTGCGAACTCCCTGGAAAGGATCGGTGCGGCGTGGAACAGCTGTGAACACCGATCTCCTTTGTATCGATTTTTAGCTGACAGCCGTTTCTCCTTCTCTCCCTCCTGCGGCTATCAGCTAAAAAGCTATACAGGGAGATCGGTGTTCACAGCTGTCCCTCCCTCCGCACTGATCATTTCTGGCTGTTCTGTGTGTTCCTCCCCCGGCCCCCTTCATGTCCTTCTCTGCCCCCCCATTCTCCTCCGGCCCCCCGTGTTCTCTTCCTCCCCTCCTGTCCTCCTCCTCCGCCCCCCCCCTCGTCCCCCGCAGCCGGCTCCCCTCCTTTCCTCTCCTGCCGGCTGCGGGGGGAACTGTCTGGAATTGGACACAGTGAGTGAGATTGCTGAGCAGAGTAAACTGTATTTGCTCTGCTCAGTTTATGAATGAACAGTGTAAAAAAATAAAATAAACTACTGACACCACTCTCCCCTGCCCTACCAACACTGTCCACTGCCCCAACCCCCTCCCCACAAAAAGCATTGTGAAAAAGAATTAAAAATAAATTAAATTGTAAAAAAATCAATTATCAAAAATAAAAAAACTACTGACACCGTCCACATACCACCCAACCCCTTCCCCAGAATCACTGCGAAAAAAATATTGAAAAAGTGATTTAAAAAATATTTTGACTTGGGGGGGCAGGTTGCGGGGCGCAAATCGCCACCTCCCTGAAATGAGTTTTTGCAGGTTGGGATGTCTGGAATTTACCAAATTCTGTATTGCCTGTTGTGAGAAGCATTGTTGTCTTTGTGGGCCCTGGGATTTACTGTTCACACGTCCACACCATATTTGTTAGGGTGAATTCACACATTGGGGTTGATTTACTAATGGCAAATCCACTGTGCACTGCAAGTGCAGTCGCTGTAGATCTGAGGGGAATATCAGAAATGAGGGGAAGCTCTGCTGGTTTCTATCATCCAATCATGTGCAAGCAAAAATTCTGTTTTTCATTTTCCTTGTTACTAAAGGCAAATCCACTTTGCACTACAACTGCACTTGGAAGTGCAGTCGCTGTAGATCTGAGGGGGACATGCAAGGAAAATAAAAAGACAGCTTTTTTGCTTGCACATGATTGGATGATAAAATCAACAGAGCTTCCCCTCATTTCAGAGCTTCCCCTCTGATCTACAGCAATCTACAGCGACTGCACTTCCAAGTGCACTTGCAGTGCAAAGTGGATTTGCCTTTAGTAAATCAACCCCATAGTGTCTGAAAAAATAACTAATGAATTATAACAAAATAGAAATATATTGTATGTATAAATACACAGTAATTGACTACATAAAGTATAAAATCAATAACCTCCACCATTAACTATCCAATGACAACGTTGTCAAATGACCAGACACAGACAAACTAACAGACTGACAAACATATAGAGGAACATCTTCACTGCATGTGCATAAATATATGGACTATAGAATTGCTATATAGATTTAAGCAACGTGGCATCAGCAAACGTGGAACCAGGTAATCCTTTTATGAAAAAAATGGCAGCAAAAAATAATATAACTCAGAGTCATTCAAAATCGTTTGATTAAAAATTGTAAATAAAGCGGGCTGTATGAAGCTGTTAAGGGTAAATGGCAAAAGGGTATTAGCATTTTGGATTATAGCAGATGGATATCCATTTGGTGAGCATAAAAATATATATATTGCAGTCTATAGGACACAGGAAAACAGCCTGCACAGCGATCGTTAGTAGCAGAAACCAAACAGTCTAAGTAACAGAAGTATAGCGGGTAGGTAGATGGTATGATCTACCGTACCCGAGATGTAGACAGTGATATGCCGCAGGTAGTTTGCTGCGGTCTGCTGTGTTCAGTAGTCCATCCTGCTTACGACTACTGAACACAGCAGACCACGCAAAACTACCTGCGGCATATCACTGTGTATGGTATTTAATGGCAGAATTTTTTTTTTTACTATCCAAAAGGTAAAACAACAAGGGGGAAGATTTAATAGATGGAAAAATTGCTGAACGTTGTTCTACATAAATCAATGCAGGCTGAACATAAGGGCACATAGAAAACAACTGTAAGCCCCCACCCTCCCCTGCACCCTCCCCTGCCTGGACCAGTGGCATGCCCCCCTCCACAGTATGCTGCCTACTGTGCACCATAAAATCACTCCCTGAGCTTCGATGCTGAAGTGCCAGTTAGAGGACCAATGTACACCATGATGATTTGTTGCCAGAGCATACTGCTAATAAGCTGCCTGCTGGAAGTATACTGACAGCTCTGCAATTGTGTCTGCACACCTCAGTTCAGGCAGCTTGCAGCACAGTATCTATAGCTCCCAACTGTCAGTGATTTCAAGGGACTGTCCCTGATTTGGAACAATGTCCCTCTGTCCCTCTTTCCTCCCCATTTGTGCCTTGTTTTAGTCTGATCTATATAGTTGTATATAAAATGCAATTTTATCTTTCAAAAAGTGCTTCACAGTGCTAAACCTTTCATCCAAATTCTGAATTGTTGCATTTGTAAATTTCAAAAGCCAGTAAAAAGGAATAAAAATGGCAAACAAAAAAAAACAAACACTTGTGGGTTTAATAAATCATCTTTTTTTTTGTATAATTCTTCTTAATGGGGCGTGGCAGAGGGTGTGTCCTTTGCTAATAAGTATCCCTCGTTCCTATTTAAAAAAGTTGGGAGGTATGCAGTGACCCCAAAAACTAAAGTAACTGCTAATACTCTTATCGCACGCTATTGAACAGCTCTCAGTGTCGGGAGTCAGGGGAACAGAATATGGCTCTGCTGCTTATATCTGCATAATTTGCCCTCCGGTGGAAGACAAAACACATTCTTCCAACCTCTTGCATTACATTACTGTTCCTCCCTGCCAACCACCCTCTGCTGATCCCTGCCTTCTTTAGACCCCTTACCCTTTGGGGCCGCCCAAGGGTTAGCAGTAAAACGCTGCTTGTTTTAGCTGCGCTTTACTGCTGTTTAAGCGGTGCTTTTAACCCCCACTAACGGCTGAAGGGTTTAGAAATACCTGTGTTGCCGTGCTTCCGAAGAGCTTTTCAGGTGCTTCAGAAGCGCTTCCCATTCATTGCAGTGGGCAGGGGCATGTTGGGAGCGCTTCCAAACCCCCCCCAAAGAAGCTGCTTGCAGGACCTTTTCTAACGTCCCACGAGCGCACCGCCCCAGCACTCGGGCTTTCACATTCGGGCAGCATGGGAGGCAGTTTTCAGGCGCTTTACAGGCGATATTTCTAGCGCTAAAACACCTGAAAACTGCCCCAGTGTGAAAGGGGTCTTAATCTCCCCCCATACCACCTCCCATTCTTTCCTCCATTTATATCTCCATCTCCCCCCTCCCCATCCACCTCCCTCCGTGGTCACTATTCTTACCACCCAGGTCACAGCACCTAAAAGCTGAAGCTTCCCCTCATCATACCTCTTCATACCGCCTCCATTCTACCCCTATCCCCATGCAGCGCTTCCGAACCCCCTAAACCTCCCTAGTCAGAGAACTTGCCACCTATCCATCTCTTCCCCAATTTCATTACAATGCCCTCTGTGCACCCCCCCAAGTCAAAGCACCTACCTTCCACTTCCGCCCTCATACCGCCTGTCTCCTTCGCATCTAACATCTGTACCCTGGGCGTTGGATTACCTTGTCTTGGCAATGAAATGTAGCATTATTGTGAAACTTCAATGAAGTTAAAAAAAATAAAAATACAAAAATGTAAAACAGTGTGATATATAAGATTCCAATGAACTACCCCTACACAAATGAAACCAGTGCATATGTGTTTTAGTGCACATTTTGGTGTGAATCAGCCTGTAAAGCCTCGTACACACGGTCTGATTGTTGGACGACCGAGCGCCTGATTTTTGTCAAAACGCGCGCAGGATTTTGTCTAGCATACTAACGATACGCAAATTGTCATTTGACAAACACGAACGTAGTGACGTACTACGAGAGTATAAAGAGGAAGTTCATTTCTCAAGCTCCACCCTTTGGGCCCCTTATGCTAATTTCGTGTTAGTAGAAGTTTGATGAGCGTTGATTCGCAATTTTCAGATCATACAAAACAAATGCCTTTTAAATACAGTTGGCATAACTACATGCAAAGCAGCTTCATTATTATGCCATTAAAGAAGATGAGAATGTGCGCTGCATTTCGAGATCAATTGCTGCTTCACGAATGTTAATTCTAGATTCCGAACAGTAGTTTACAAGACCGAACTCTTCCCAGTCGTTCCTTGATGTCGATCAAGCGTGTTTGTACTTTCGACTTTTGTGTGATGACTTGAGTTCACATCCGACAAATATTTTATAGTCTGCACATCCAGCTTTTGTCTGACGAAAAAGTCAAATTGGCTGTCGAATGCACCGTACTAAGGATCCGAAAATCTGCAGACAGCTCGTCTTACGAATTTTCCCTTCTGATTTTCATATCGTGTGTACGAGGCCTTAAGCCTCGTACACACGATCGGGTTTTCCGCAGACAAAGCCTCGCACTTTTGTCCGAAGGGCGTTGGCCAAAAACTTGTCTTGCATACAAACGGCACACAATTGTCGGCCAACAAACACGAACGTAGTGACGTACTAGATGTACTAGGAGCCGATAAAGAAGTAGTTCAATTGTCAGGCACCACCCTTTGGACTCCTTCTGCTATTTTCATGTTAGTAGAAGTTTGGTGAGTGTTAATTTGTGCTTTTCATTTTGCGCTTTTCATTTTGCGCTTTTTATTTTGTGCTTTTCATTTCGTGCTTTTCAGTTCGTTTAATGAACAGCCGTTCGCCAACCAGACATGTTGCGGAATCTGAGGAAATAACGTGTTATTTATTATTGGCCTTGGAGTTATTGCTTTGACCCAGGTCCAGTCCAGGAACAGGAGGAGGAGGATTTCTTGGACCAAAAATTGGTTGCTTTATTAATCGTGACCAATTATGTCATAGGCCTTTGCCTCCAGGAGAATAATCCGAATGATTTTAGAAACTCTGGATGACGGAGCCCTGCTTTCACAACTCTTGGCATTGTTGACCCCCCTATATTAAGAAGCAGGACACATGCATGAGGCTTTTATTTTATTTTTTGGTTGAAAAATTATTTGATTTGGTATATTTTCTATATTTTTGGATGCATAGAATGCACTTTTTGGTTAAGTTCTATTGGCAGATAGCATGTCTAATTTTATTTGTTTTCTTTTTTTAATGCACAATAAAAAAATTGTGTAGAATAATACTTGGCTATGTGATTTACGTCAAATGACAGGTTGGGAGTAGGCAGTTACATTTAAAAAAATACAATGTAAAATTAACAAGGGACACCAACATAGTTGTGTCTTTGATCTTAAAAACTACGGGATAATGGTTTTCTGGTAACTTGCCCAAAAAAACAAAACAAGCATAATAATATTATTCTTGATATCACTAGAAAATAAAAGCCTTTTAAAATACATTTGGCAGAACTCCATCAGTATCACCAGAAAAGCAGCTTCATTATTATCTCATTAAAGAAGAGAATTGTGCGCTGCATTTCGAGATTTCATAATTTGCCGCATTTGATGAATGTTAATTCTCCCTTACGAACGCTAGTTTACAAGACCGACTGCTTCTGGCTCCTCCTTGCTTCCGAGCATGCGTGTTTGTACGTTGGATATTTGTCCGACGGACTTGTGTACACACGCTCGGAAAATCCGACAACACACTTTTGTCCGCTGAAAATTTATAAGCCTGCCATCCAAAATTTATCCGCGGAAAATCCGACAACACTTGTCCGATGGAGTGTACAAACAGTCGGATTTTCCGCCAACAGTCTGTCATCACACAATTCCCGGCGGAAAATCCGATCGTGTGTACGAGGCTTAGGCCCCATACACACTATAAAGGCCCGTACACACGATCGGACTTTTTGACAACAAACATGTAAATGAGCTGTTTTGGAGCAACATCTGACCCTGTGTACGCTCCATCGGACAAACTTTTTCTGTTTCCATCGGACTTTTGTTGGCTGTGCGAATAGACAAACTTTCCGGCAACAAAAGTCCGATGAAGCAAAGTCTGATCGTGTGTACACAAAAGCATCGAACTTTTGTACAAACAACAGTACGCGGCCGCGAGAATGTTTCCAGCACGAAGCCATCACGCTGGCTCTCGGCGACAGGGTACTGTACATCTTGCGCTGGCTGCAATAGGAAAAACAAATTTTCCTACTGCAGCGAGCGCAAGAGGGAATTCCTCTCTGGGGGCATACCAGGCCCTTAGGTCTAGTATGGATTCTAAGGGGAACCCCCTACGTCGAAAAAACAGCGTAGGGGTCCCACCCCCGAATCCATACCAAACCCCTACTAGAGCACGCAGCCTGGCCGGTCAGGAAAGAGGGTGGGGATGAGCGAGCGCCTCCCCCCCTCCTGAGCTTTACCAGGCCGCATGCCCTCAACATGGGGGGGTGCCTTGGGGGAGGGGGCGCCCTGCGGCCCCCCCACCCCTAAGCACCTTGTCCCCATGTTGATGATGACAAGGGCCTCTTCCCGACAACCCTGGCCTTGGTTGTCGGGGTCTGCGGGCGGGGGGCTTATCGGAATCCGGGAGCCCCCTTTAATAAGGGGTCCCCCAGATCCCGGCCCCCCACCCTATGTGAATGAGTATGGGGTACAGTGTACCCCTACCCATTCACCAGGGGGAAAAAGTGTCAATTAAAAAAACACACTACACAGGTTTTAAAATTAATTTATTAGGCAGCTCCGGGGTCTTCTTCTGTCTTCGGGGGTCTTCTTCCGACTGAGGTCATAGGGGGCGTGGTCATGTCATCCTATGACCACGCCCCTTATGACCTCACAGTCCCAGCATGCCCTGGAACTGTGATGTCATAGGGGGCGGAGTCACCGCCTATATAAATCATAGCAGAGCGCACAGACAGCATTACAACCAAAGAGAGCATCGTGTCAACATCTCTGGAAGAGAAGAGGGAAGAAGACGATCCAGATGTCCAGGCTCCTCTGCTAGCAAAAGAGCGGCAAAAGAGCAGAAGATAGCAGAGGAGCCCAGCAGAAAGAAGAAGGCACCGGAGAAGAACCAGAGAGCATGGAGACGACACCGGAGAGAGGGAGAAGACGCCGGAGAGACCCCCGAAGTCGGAAGAAGACCCCCGAAGACGGAAGAAGACCCCGGAGCTGCCTAATAAATTAATTTTAAAACCTGTGTAGTGTGTTTTTATTAATTGACAATTTTCCCCCCGGTGAATGGGTAGGGGTACCCCATACTCATTCACACAGGGTGGCGGACCAGGATCTGGGGGACCCCTTATTAAAGGGGGCTCCCGGATTCCGATAAGCCCCCTGCCCGCAGACCCCAACAACCAACGGCCAGGGTTGTTGGGAAGAGGCCTCAACATGGGGACAAGGTACCCCTCCCCCAAGGCACCCACCCCCCCATGTTGAGGGCATGCGACCTGGTACGGTTAAGGAGGGGGGGGCGCTCGCTCGTGCCCACCGCCTTTCCTGACTGGCCGGGCTGCGTGCTCGGATAGGGGACTGGTATGTATTTGGGGGGACCCCCACGCCGTGGTTCCCCTTAAAATCCATACCAGACCTATAGGGCCTGGTATGCCCATGGAGGGGAACCCATGCTGGTTTTTTTATTTAAAATTTGGCGTGGAGTTCCCGCTCAAGATTCATACCAAACACAGTGCCTGGCATTGGCGGGGATCCAAGTCGGATCCCCGCACCAGTGTGAACCCGGCTCACAAGGTGTCAATCTCGCCAATAAAAGTGGCGAGATTGACACAATATCAGACGACAATACAGAAGTTGACCAAAGGGTGGTGGTAAAGAGCTGAAAAACCACGTGATTTGGTGAAAGTTGGCTGGAAAAGTCCTGTCGTCTGTATGCAAGACAAACTTCTAGCCAACGCCCTTTGTACAAAAATCCAAGGGAAAGTTTGTACAAAGTCCTATCGTGTGTATGGGGCTTTAGATTTTCTGAAGATTTCAGATTTACCAAAACCATGTAATGCAAGAGCCTGCCTGATTGCATGCAAATTGAAACTCTTAAGGTTTGACCTCATATTATATGGTTTTGGTAAATCTGAAGACAAAAATCTGCAGAAAATCTAATAGTGTGTATGGGCCTTAAGGATCAGAGTTCAGATTTCAGTTCAAACAGATTTGCTTATAGGCTGGCTCTTCCTGAAGGTCTGTCCTTAAATCCCTTCAAAGGAGCGCATGAGGTCAAATACCTAGGCCACCACAGGGGACAACATTGTCGGCAGAGCTTTTATTATTTCAGAGACAGGGTGTACATAGGGTATTATTATTCCATTTTAAAGCAAGCTCTGTAATCAGAAAAGGCCTCATGCACACTAGGATGTTTAGCCATAGCTCCCAACTGTCACTGATTTCAAGGGACTGTCCCTCATTCAGAACAGTCCTTCTGTCCCTCTTTCCTCCTCATTTGTCCCTCATTTTGGTCAAATCTATATAGTTGTATATAAAATCCACTATCTATTTTTTAAAAAGTGTTCCTTTCATCCAAATTCTAAATTGCTGCATTTGTACATTTCAAAAGCCAGTATAAAGGAATAGTAGTGGTAACAAAAAGCACTTGTGGGTTTAGCTAATCTTTTTTTTTTTTTTGTAAAATTCTCTCCGCCCATAGGCCGTCATATGACGTCCTGGACTTTAAGTGGGGATATCTGAATAAAGGGTGCAGCTACAGGCATCATCCAGATAGCATCTTTTTCAGCCATCGATTCTTTGCACCATACGGTCAATCATAGCGGCAGTTGAGCTGCTTGAGCGCTCTTACAGTCCCCTCCCGCCACCCTCCTGTGCTTCTCCCTGCTCACTCCTGCGATTGGCAAGCAGGAAAACAAATTGGTCACCTTGAGCATAGAGATTACCAGTGACCAGATGGTCCCCAGTTATCTCTATGACCTTTGGAAGCCCGGGTGCGACGTTATGACATCACATCCGGGCGGCACAGTGGTGTAGTGGATAGCACTCTCACCTAGCAGTAAAAAGGGTCACTGGTTCGGATCCCAACCACGACACTACCTGCCTGGAGTTTGCATGTTCTCCCTGTGCCTGTGTGGGTTTCCTACGGGTACTCCGGTTTCCTCCCACACTCCAAATATATGCTGGTAGGTTAAATGGCTTATGTCCAAAATTGGCCCTAGTATATGAATGGGGACCTTGGATTGAGGGTAGGGACTGATGTAAGTGTGCGATGTACAGGGTTAGGGACAATTGTAGACACGCACCCACACTCACTCATGTTGAACTGGATGGGCTGGTGTCTTTATTCAACCTTACTAACTATGTATCCGGGCCGGCGGAAGTAAACAATGCCGGTGCTTCGTCAGATTAGACAACCCTTCAAAATTTGTAACGGAAGTGACGTTCCGTCGACACCATCTTGCTATACCCTGCGTGCTCACGCACAGAAGCGAATCATACTTAAGTCGCGCCCACATATGTAAACGGCGTTCAAATCACACATGTGAGGTATTGCAGCATGCCTTAGAGCAAAAGCAACAATTCTAGCCCAAGACATCCTCTGTAAGAGCCCATTCACACAGGGACGACTTGTCAGGCGACCTAGTCGCCTGACAAGTCGCCTCCAGTTCTGTGCTATGGAACTGTTCTATGGGGAGCGACGCAAGTCGCTCCGACTTAGAAAAAGGTTCCTGTACGACTTCGGGGGCGACTTGCATAGACTTCTATACAAAAGTCGTTTTGCAAGTCGCCCGGGCAGTCGTGTGCAGGTCACCTCGGTGAGGCGACCTGCAAGTCGTGTTGCCCCTGTTTCAATGGGGTCTCAGTCTAAACTGGTAACCTGCAAAAATCTTTAAAGCGTCGCTTATGGAGATTTTTAAGTACCAAAGTTTGGCGCCATTCCACGAGTGTGCGCAATTTTAAAGCGTGACATGTTAGGTATCTATTTACTCAGCAAAACATCATCTTTCACATTATACAAAAAAAAATGGGCTAACTTTACTGTTTTGTTTTTTTAAATTCATGAAACAATTTTTTTAACCAGAAAAACGCGTTTGAAAAATCGCTGCACAAATACCGTGTGACATAAAAAGTTGCAATGACCACCATTTTATTCTCTAGGGTCTCTGCTAAAAAAAACATATATAATGTTTGGGGGTTCTGAGTAATTTTCTAGAAAAAGATATTACGATTTTTACATGTAGGAGCGAAGCGACAGAATTGGCCCGGATGGGAAGTGGTTAAGGGGACGTGGCAGACGGTGTGTCCTATTCCTACATACTTTTGCTAATAAGTGTCCCTCATTCGCATCTCAAAAAGTTGGGAGGTATGGTTTAGCCCCTGTGCTTCAAATTCCAGCATTTTTGTGCAGCCGTCCAGCCCAGTGCCGTAGGCACCCAGCGGCAAATGACCAAAAGGGAAGTGCAAGAATTCTGCGTTCTGGGCATTTGTCCTCGGGTGCATAAGGCCATAAGCCTTAATACCACTTGGTATAGCGTCCAGCCCCGTCCATTTCCCACACTTTACCTGGCATAGACCTTTCCAGGCTGCTGGCAGTTCGCCTGGACAATGGACCTGTGCCAGCACTGGAATCTGAGGAACTGGGGCTAACGTCCAGTATGAATAAGGCCTAAGAGGTTCTGCAGCAGTTCTAACTTTGGTGAAGTGCTCACAGTATTAGTAATGCTAGTTTAATGTACCCAGCATGGAGAACACAGAAAGACCAAATTGCTACTACAGGACTGTCATTAAACACAGATCCAGCTGGGATCTGCTCTCTGTTAATTGCATTTTCAACGGAGCAGCAAACTGAGGAGTTTAGTTTCAGGGCACAGACATATGTGACCTATCACAAACTAATCTCCCTGGAATGCTTAGCCCAAAATAACCTTGACCGAGTCTGTCTGCAAATTGAAAAGGGCAGAGGGAGGCTTTGAGTCACCTGTGCTTCACAGTGGGCTCTATAAGACCCCTTTCACACTGGGGTGGAAAATAGCCTCTGCTAAGCTCCTGAAACCTGCCTCTCATTCATTCCAGTGTGTCTCTTCAAACTCGGGCGGTGCGCTTGCGGGACGTTCCGTAAAGTCCTGCAAGTGACATCTTTGGCGCAGGTCAGGAGCGCTGTATTTAGTGCTCCCAAAACTCCCTGCCCATTGGAATAAATAGGCATCACTTTCAAAGCCACTGAAAAGCGCTTTGAAAGAGCCACAAAATAGAAGTTTTTAACCCTTTTTTGGGGTTAAAAGTGCCCCGCTAGCGGCCGCTAAAACGAGTGGCTCTTTACCGCTAGCAGCCGGCGCTTTCAGTGTGAAAGCAGTCTAAAGAGGAGCTGTCACCTGTTTCCTAATTAGGGCTTATGTAAAAAAAGGAGTCAGAAGCAAGCAAATGTAGAAAATGAGGCATGTTCAGGAAAATGCATAGGGCATATTTAACCACTTCAGCCCCGGAAGATTTTACCCCCTTCCTGACCAGAGCACTTTTTGCGATTCGGCACTGCGTCGCTTTAACTGACAGTTGCACAGTCGTGCGACTTTGCACCCAAGCAAAATTGACGTCCTTTTTTCCCCCACAAATAGAGCTTTCTTTTGGTGGTATTTGATCACCTCTGCAGTTTTTATCTTTTGCGCTATAAACAAAAAAAGAGCGAAATTTTTGAAAAAAAAGCAATATTTTTTATTTTTTGCTATAATAAATATCCCCCAAAAATATATATAAAAAAATCTAATTTTTCCACAGTTTAGGCCAATATGTATTCTTCTACATATTTTTGGTATAAAAAAAAATCGCAATAAGCGTATATTGATTGGTTTGCGCAAAAGTTATCACGTCTACAAAATAGGGTATAGTTTTATGGCTTTTTTAATAATATTTTTTTAATTAGTAATGGCGGCGATCTGCGTTTTTTATCATGACTGCGACATTGCGGCAGACACATCGAACGCTTTTGGCACCATTTTGGGACCATTCACATTTATACAGCTATCAGAGCTATGCAAATGCATTGATTACTGTAGGGGGAGGGGACTCACAAGAGGAGGAGACCGATCGGTGTTCCTCTGTACTGGAAACACACCATTGGTCTCCTCTCCTCTCCCTTGGCAGGACGTGGATCCGTGTGTTTACACACACAGATCCACGGTCCTGCTCTGTTAACGGGCAATCGCGGGTGCCCGGCGGACATCGGCTCCCGAGTGTCACGGCAAGCGCGCGCGCCCCCCAGGCGGCCGGTAAGCTGGGAGATCCCTCCTGCAGACGTCAAATGATAATGGGCGGGATGGGAAGTGGTTAAACAAAGTAGTAAGGGCCCATTCACACCATTGCATTGTAATAACGTGCAGCAACGCATATTACATTTGTAAGGCCCTGTTCACCCTGGCACTAACTGATGATTCACATCAAATGTGGTGGAACTGCTTTGGGGCGGCTATTCCAGCGCAGTCCCACCACCACATGGACAAGGCAGAACGCCTTGTCTCCTGTGAGCCCAGTTCAAACCATTGCACTGCAAAAAAAGAAGTACTGCATGCATTTGAAAATTTGAAATTCAGAAATTGGAACATTCAGAAATTGGAAAATTCAAAATTGAGGAAATTTGAAAATTCGGAAATTCGAAAATCGGAAATTCGAAAATTCGGAAATGTGAAAATCCGAATTTTCAGATTTCAGAATTTCTGAATTTTTGAATTTCCAAAAAAAGCAAAAAAAGAATCAAACGAAAACAAACAAATTTTTGTCAGTGCGCATGTCTAATTGTCACATATACTGCTTTAGGCTTTATTCACATGAGCGTACAGTAGATGCCGCCGATATTGTGTCAATCTCGCCGCTGTTAGTGGTGAGATTGACACCTGCGAGCCCCGTCGCAGAGCCAGCGCCGAGCTCTGTCGCTCTTCCCGCTCGCTGCCCCAATGGATTCCTATCCTCTGTCGCTCCTCCCACTTGCCACCCCCAATGGATACCTATGGATGCGCGGCATCTCGTGGGGACAGCAAACGCGAGAAGCACAGCCTCGCAAAGGTGATTTCCAGCACGATCCCATCGTACTGGAAGCATAATATTGGCGGCAGGTACTGTACTTGTGCGTACATCTGTGCAAAGGGCTATCTTTGTCTGCAGGGGATGCACATGGTTTCCATGCTTTCTGTGTACAGGCAGTCCCATTCACGTCTATTGGGACACAGTGCCTGCACGGACACAGCTGCTGGTCCCAATTTGACAGCCGCGCAGATGTCTGTTTCCAAACATACACTGTCAGCATTCGGGGACATACACCAATACCTTGCATGGCTGTCAAATTGGGGCCAGCAGTTGTGTCCGTGCATCTGCTGCATCCCAGTAGACATGAATGGGACTGCCTGCATGCAGATACATGGAACACCTGTGCATCCTGTGCCGGCAACACACAGCACTTCGCTTAGATGTAAATGAGGCCTTATAAATAAAGAACCCTGACTTTTTATTAGAAATTTGTCATGTAGTTATTGGGATTATCCCCCTCTCCCCCTCTAATCCCTCTCCCCCTCTTATCCCTCTCCCCCTCTCTCCCTCTCCATCCCTCATTCATCTCAGACTCTAACCACACCCTCTTGAGCCATGCTCATTTAAGCCACGCCCACTATGTTGCGTAAACCACGCCCATTTTTTGCCGCGACGCGCTTCCCGCGCCACACTTGTGTATTTTTCCTAAGCCACGCCTGCAAACGAATGCCCTGCCCCCTAATTATTGTACAGCTCCGCCTACGGCCACAAAAGTGTCCCACATTTTTTTTTTTTACAATGTTGGCAACTATGGAATGGGGATCTGCCTATGTAAACAAGGCAGATCCCCATTCTGACAGGAAAGTACACCAAGCTCTTCTGTTCATAGTAATCCGGAACAGTGATCTCTGTGTTCTTCCTGTCAGCCCATCCCCCCACACACAGTTAGAAAACACTAGCAGGGAACACAGTTAAACCTTTGATCACCCCTCAGTGTCATTTATACAGTGATCAGTGCATTTTTTAGCACTGATCACTGTATTGGTGTCACAGGTCCCCAAAAAGTGTTACCTAGGGTCAAATTTGTCCGCCGCAATGTCACAGTTCTGCTAAAAATCGCAGATTGCCGCCGCCAATTAATATACGCTTATAGCAGATTACATATTGGCCTAAATTTATTAAGACATTTTTTTTGGATATGTATTGTAGCAGAAAGTAAAAAAAAAATGTTTTTTTTCAAAATTGTCAGTGTTTTTTTGTTTATAGCGCAAAAAATAAAAACCGCAGAGGTGATCAAATACCACCAAAAGAAAGCTCTTTTTGCAGGAAAAAAAAGGACAAATTTTATTTAGGTACAGCGTCGCAGGACCGCGCAATTGTTAGTTAAAGTAACGCAGTGCCATATCGCAATAAAATGACCCAGTCATTAAGGGGGTAAATCCTTCCGGGGCTGAAGTGGTTAAATCAGCCCCATTATGTACAATGTGTATGTGTGATGATTTTGACTTTTGCTTTACCAGAGTTTAAAATGTCACAGTGGTAGCACCTCAAACACATGTCAAATGTACAAGAAATGTATTCTTCGCTCTTAGCCTGCGATTACAGATGGACAGCGATGCAATAAAAGAGCTGATGGAATATTACTGGATGGAATAGAGGGAAATGCAGGGAAATGTAAGGGAGAGCGAAAATGTCATTCCATACTACTGATTCAATTCAGATTTCAGTCACTGTGCTCAAGTGCTTTTCAAAACATTTTGTCGAAGGCTCTTGAAATGTTCAGAGCATGCCAGGGCAAAAAAGAATTGAAGGACTGTATATGACTCAACACATTTAATAAAGTGGCACAAGAAGGGCAATTAGTAGCAGGAAAAAGCTACAAAAATCCTTATTGATCAATCAGATTTTTTGGTATTAGCTATGAATTGATTTGAGCAGCTGACCTTAGTTGGAGTTATAGTATTGGGTGCTGGTACACATTGGGGTGCTTTGGCTGCCTTAAGTCACTCTGGGGTGCTAATAACTCATAAAGGGTATGTTCACACTCAACAGGGGTTTGAAATTGTGTGTTCAGCTGAACTCGCACAATATCAAACCCACATAGTGCGACTTCGGGGGGGCGATTTGAGAGACATCTGTGCGTATTCATGTACAGATGTCAATTAAAATTGACCCCAACGTCACCAACAGTAGTGCAGGAACGGGGCGGCGCCACAAAGTCTGCATTGCACCGATTGGGACAGTGCCGTTGCCGGCAATAGGCTGCGATTTGGCATGCAATTTGACATTTCAAATCACATGTCAAATCGCGCCAATGTGAATGGGGGTATAATGCCTAAAGTGATATTAACCTCCCAGGCGGTATGATTATTTCAGATTTTAGGTGCTGAAAGCGGTACCATTGTTTTGCATGGAAATTTGTTTTATATTTTAGGCCTGTAATTCTTAGGAATAATTCACTTAAATCTGTCCAAACCAGAGTCTAGTAGACATCCCTGGTATGATAAAGTTTGAAAAACGAAATAAAAATTATAATATAATAAATAACTATAAATAATTATACCAAACAATAATATAATAATAATAAAAATTTTTCAATAATGTAATCAAATCAAAAACACTGAAATTTGCTCAGTTGCAGAATTGTCGCTGTCATTACTTTCAGTGTTTGATGACGGATCTCCCCACAAATTACTATCGCTCAATTCTGCAAGTGATTCTAATTTATTACCGCTGTTTTCTAGCTGGTCTAAAGCCACTTTTGATGTAAAGAGACAGTTTTGGTTGCTATGGACAATCTCCAGTTTCCAAGCAGAAATAACAGTTTTTATAATATAAAACTACATGCACACCTACCAGTGGTGACTGGTGTTTTTTTTGGGGGGGTGGCCCCCACCCCACCCGCTGTCTGCCAGACGGTCCGACACTTACCCAATCTAGGTGTCCTCATCTCCAGCACGGCGTCTTTCGCCGTGCGTCTCCTCTCTCCTGCCTAGTGTATCTAAATCTGCTAGTACATCTCCCCTCCCCCCAGACCGACAATGCTGCTGTCCAAAGGTGCCCTCTATGCGCCTTCATCCAGAGTGGAGGCACTCTAATACAGGAGGTGTATTACTGACCAGTTCACCAGGTGAAATCACAGGAAAAAAACATTAAAAAAAAGAAAATTAATGCAGCCACCACATCTAATGATAAGCTGCAAAATATACAATTTTTGGGTTTGGGTTTAATACCACTTTGAGCCTAGGTTCACACTGACAGCGGGAATGAAATGAACTCGCACAATTTCATTCCCGCATGTCAGTCCTGACTTCAGGGGCGATTTCAGAGACATCTGTGCGGGTTGCTGCTCAGATGTCTATGGAAATCGCACACCGAAGTCTCCAAAAGTAGTACAGAAACTAATTTTGGGAATCGGTGCTGCACCACAAGTGCGGCTTTGCACCGATTCGGACAGTGCCATTGCCGGCTATAGATGCTGATTTGGCATACGATTTGACATGTCAAATCGCATGCCAAATTGCTCCAATGTGAACCTAGGCTAAAGGCTATTTCTGAGTGGAGGGGATGGACACACTCCCCCTCTACAAAGTCTCATAGGGAAACATGCACATCTGTTAATCACCTGCAGTGTGCTCTGGGGGGAGGGCCTTTCCAAGCATTGCCATGTGTTAGAAGTAACTCATGCTGATAGCTGAGGTAGGAGAGAGCAGACAGGATATTTTTGAAAGCCCATGGTGTGTGAACACTCTCCAAAAACTTCCCCCGGTGCCAAAAAAAATGCACACACATAAAGAGTGAAACACAAAAACGTGCAACAGGTGTACACACGCCCTCTAAAATCAGAGGACCTTGCCCTTATCCTCCGGGGCGTTAGGCTCCAGATGGGGACTGGGGTACTTACACTTGGTCCCATGCTCTGCAGGGTCTGCCGAAACAGACCAATCCAAGTACTAGGTGGGGCTCCCCGAAAGGAGACCCCATTAAGAGAGAGAGCAAACCAAGCCAGAAGGCCATGTCTACCCCCTCCCAAGACTTTCAAGGCAGGCCCAAGGACCTACACCCTACCAGTCACACATGCAAAAACCGTGTACAAACATAAAAATAGAAAAAAGTGACAAACATAAGGGCTTAAATAGAAGAAAGTGGGGGAGAAGGAAGTGGAGAGAGTAAAAAGTGACCATTGTGCTGGATAATGGCTGGCCCTCCGGCCAGGAATCAAAAATTCCTCCGGTCCCAGTCAAAAGGCCCGGCCCAGGAGGCAGGTGAGAAAAAAAGTGTGAATGGTGCAGTAAACGTGGTGCCATAAATCAAAGTGACCCTCACTCACAGTGATATTATGGAACCCCTGGACTGCCACTCCAGGGGCACATACACCATGGGCTTCTTTTTGGGCCCAGCCCTCCATCCCTGCTAGATAGTGAGCCATTCTAGGTTTTCTTGGGGAGAGCCATGGACGCCAAACATAGCCTCCACCGATACTAACCTTTCCAGGCCCCCCATTATGGTCCAGTGGATTTGCATGGCAAAACCCTGATCTCGTGGTCAGGGTGACAGCTCCTCCAACGGACACTGACAGAAACAGTGACCACACCAATCCTAGCCAGAAGGCCGGGATGACCCAGCCCTTCGGCCAGTGCATCATCCCTCCACATCAGTACCTATTTGCTCCACCCAGACTCAACCAGACTCAACCAAGCACTCGGCCCCTGCTGAAAACGGACCATCCAGATACCATCACGCCAAAGGATTTGCATAGCACTCCCCGATGAGAGCACCACAGTGCCTCCTCTGGCAACTGATAAGAATAGATACTACACTTGATCTTAGCCAAAAGGAGAGAACAGACAGGAACCACACTAAAAGCTATTGACTGTGGCAAGTACACAATATAGAAGGATATGCTTTGGTTATTTTCATAGATGTGCACAGACTATTTTTTTTTTCACAATTTTTTTTACGAGCCCCATTAGGAGCTTTGGTGAAATATCAGGGGTCTAAACAAGGGGAATCTGCACCACACAGGGTGATTAGGGTGTGCTCAGCCACACCTGGCACACCCTGTGCGCACACCTATGGTTATTTTTCGTTTCGGGGTTTCTAACCACTTTATGGGCCGCTCACACCAGCAACTGTGCTAGAAACCAATGGCTGGTGTGGACTGTGCCGTGAGCAGAGCCAAACTCTTACCTTGCTCCTCTCATGGCTTCAGCGCTGTCCCAGCTGTACCACAGGAGACACATAGGCTCCCATTGCTGTCAGTCAAACTCCTGTGAGACGAGATCCGGGGTGTGGCTTACCACCGCTGTGTGTGTCTATGAAATGCACACCCTGGCTGGGGACTGCACGTGTATGGATGTCCCCCTAGACTCCTTCCTAAGGAGGCACCCAGAGGAGGAAGGAGGAGTGAAGAGCACCGGCAGGGAATTGCCAATGAGGAGGTAAGGGGACCCTCTGTGCAACATCATTGCACAAAGAAGGTACGTTTAACATCCTTTTTATTTTTATACAGAATTTTTTTTTTAATATCACTGTAACTTTATCGAAATGTCACAAAGTGACATTTTATTCAGTTCTACAGTATTCACTGCAGTTGCATTGCAATGCGGTGTACTGTGCCCAGCATGATGTGGTGAAAAATAAAGACTTTGACAAAGCACAGTTAATGTGTCAAATGCGTTTCATGATGTGTGAAACGCGCTTTATGATTTTACATGAATAAAGGCGTTTTGGATCTCAGCATTGGTGTGCAGCCATCCGGATTTCCTTTCCTCTGGTAAAAAATAATACTGCATGTCATACTTCTGTCAGTGCACAACACTCCAACGCAATGCTGTCAACTGACCTAATTGTACTGTAAATGAAGCAAATTGCCTTGTCTGTGCATTAGGATTACACTAGAAAGGTAGCCCAGTTCAGCCAACACACTTGGTGTGAATGGGCCCTAAGCAGTAAGAGGTTCTTCCAAGGTATGCTACTGTCAATATATTTATTGCTGTATACTGTGTATGTCCCAGATAAAGATATAAATAGACACCGTACTTTAGGGAGGGAATTGTTGTGGCAATGTGGTTTAATGGAGATTTGAAAATGCATATACAGTAAAACCTTGGTTTGAGAGTAACTTGGTTTGAGAGCGTTTTGCAAGACAAGCAAAAATTTTAAATAAATTTTTACTTGATAATATAAAAGTGATGTCTTGCTATAAGAGTAACGTCAGGTCTCAACTGAATATAAAGGAGATAGGCACTTCTAGTGCGTACACACGAGCGGACTTTTCGACCGGACTGGTCTGACGGACCGAGTCCGGCGGACAATTCGACCGTGTGTGGGCTTCTTCGGACCTGCAGCTGACTTTTTCGGTCGAAAATCTGATGGACTTTAGATTTGGAACATGTTTCAAATCTTTACGTCGGAACTCCGCCGGACCCAGTTCCTATCGAAAAGTCCTCTCGTCTGTATGCTAGTCCCACGGATGAAAACCGATGCTAGGGCAGCTATTGGCTACTGGCTATCAACTTCCTTAATTTAGTCCGGTCGTACGTCATCACGTACGGATCCCTCGGACATTGGTGTGATCCTGTGTAGGCAAGTCCGTTCATTGGGAAAGTCCATTGGAAGTCCGCCGGACCAGTCCGGTCGAAAAGTCCGCTCGTGTGTACGCGGCATTAGTGTAGCAATATGGTTACAGTTGAGTACTTCAACCCCAGAAGAATTGGCTGCTCAATGACTGGGCCATTTTTTGCGATACGGCACTGCGTCGCGTTAACTGACAATTGCGCAGTCCTGCGGCGCTGCATCCTTTTTTTCCCACAAACAGAGCTTTCTTTTGGTGGTATTTGATCATCTCTGCGGTTTTTATTTTTTGCGCTATAAACAAGAAAAGAGCGTCAATTTTGAAAAAAACACAATATTTTATACTTTTTTTGTAATAAATAGCTTTTTTTTTTTAAAAAAGCAACTTTTTTCCTCAGTTTAGGCCGATATTTATTCTTCTACATATTTTTGGCAATAAAAATCGCAAAAAGTGTATATTGATTGGTTTGTACAAAAGTTATAGCGTCTTCAAAATAGGGTATGGATTTATGGCATTTTTATTATGTTTTTTTTTTTACTAGTAATGGTGGTGATCTGCAATTTTTATCGGGACTGCAACATTATGGCGGACACATCGGACACTTTTGACACATTTTTGGGTCGATTGACAATTATACAGCGATCAGTGCTATAAAAGTGCACTTATTTCTGTATAAATGTCACTGGCAGGGAAGGGGTTAACACTAGAGGGGCGATCAAGGGGTTAACTGTGTTCCCTAAGTGTGTGTTCTAACTGAGGGGGAGGGGAATGACTATAGAAGATGAGAGATCATGGTTTCCAGCTCGTAGGAACTCACAATCTCTCTCTCCTCGCCTCACAGAACTGGGATCTGTGTGTTTACAAACACACATCCCTGTTCTGCCTCCCGTGCCCGTGATCGCTCGTGGCCGGCGCATCGGCACCCCGGGTGGAGCATGCGCGCTTGCTATCACGCTTAAAGGAACGACGTATAGCTATGATTGTTCGCGGGATCATGACGACCTGCCACAGTATAATGACGGCGGCTGGTCGGCAAGTGGTTCATGAAGGTACAACATTTAGCAACTCACATGGTTGATGATTAAAAGAGGCGCATCTAAGTATGCAGGCATCCGGGGTAAAGCTGTCCACATAGACCATCCTCCTCACCGCCATTGATGTAGTTCCTTCTACGCTGCGCTCCACCAGCGCTTTAAGCCTTGCTTTCAGATCACTCTACTGCAGGGTAATCTTTCTAGTCATGATTGCAGACTGACAGCGGTGAGAGCCGGCGGTGAGGAGGATGGTCTACGTGGACAGCTTTACCCCAGGTGCCTGCATACTTAGATGTGCCTCTTTTAATCATCAACCATGTGAGTTGCTAAATGTTGTACCTTCATGAACCACTTGCCGACCAGCATTTTTTTGGTTACACAACCTATCACATTGCTATAATCTTTTCATATGGACTATAAACTGAAGGATTTATGAATAAATGGTTGTAGAACAAATCATCTGAGTTTTCATTTTTTCTTTTGGAGAAATTCGCTTTGATATACAAGTGCTTTGGATTACAAGCATATTTCTGGAACAAATTATGCTCGCAATCCAAGGTTTTACTGTACAACAAAAATCTCTGTTTTTAACATATACTGTATGTAAATCTGATTACTAAAGTCTGACATGATCATGTGTTTTTAAGAGTCTTTTTACAATATCTTTAAATCTGCGGCTTTAAGTAAAATAATAACAAACAGATGGCCCCTGCTCCCATATATAGCCGGCCTTCACAGCAAGGAGCACATGAAGGGCAAGCGCATAAAAAGACAAAACCAGTGAAAAGTCTGCTTACCAACCAAATGAACCTGTCCAACAGTATGCGTTAAAAATAGGGGTTTAGATAGCACACATTTACGTAAGCTGCAAGGTCCCTTCACGGCACCCTGTACTACCTGCAGTCCTAACCCTTATAAATTTATGAGCGTCTCCACAGTGGGAGCACATGCATTCTAATGGAGAGATAGGGGGCAGGGGGGCCTGGAGTTAGCTCAATCCTCCTTAAAGGCACAGGGGCACATTGGAGACCCAGCACATAGCACAATGGCAGCAAAGGTGTCCACAGTGTCCCCTCACCCACTGTGGAGACTCTCACAAATTTATAAGGGTTAGGACTGCAAGTAATACAGGGTGCCGTGAAGGGGCCTTGCAGCTTATGCATGCATTTGCAAATGTGTGCTAACTAAACTCCTGTTTTTAATGCATACTGTTGGACAGGTTCATTTGGTTGGTAAGCAGACTGGTTGGTGAGTTGAGCTGGGAATTTTCTCTGGTTTTGTCTTTCATGCGTTTTCCCTTCCATGTGCTCCTTGCTGTGAAGGCAAGTTATAGATGGGGGCAGGGGCTATCTGTTTGTTACTGGTGTAAATATTGGTGAGGGGACACACTAGGCACCTTCGCTGCCATTGTGCTATGTGCTGGGTTTCCAGTGTGCACCTGCACCTTTAAGGAGAATTGGGCTACCTCCAGGCCCACCTGCCCCTTATCTATCCATTGGAATTCATGTGCTCTCACTGTGGAGACTCTCAGTAATTTAGCAGTGTTAGGACTGCAGGTAATACAGGGTGCAGTGATGAGGCCTTGTAGCTTACACATTCGTTTGCAAACGTGTTCTAATTAAACCCCTGTTTTTAACGCATACTGTTGGACAGGTTCATTTGGTTGGTAAGCAGACCGGTTGGTGAGTTGAGTTGGGATTTTTCTCTGGTTTTGTCTTTAGTAAAATAATACCGATGATCCTGTCAAGGTCCTCATTCGGGTACTTTCTGTTATGGGATGACAAGACTCTGTACATGCAATTGTAGTCACCAGCACATCATATGCTCAAAAATGAGCAATTTATTAGGAACGTACAATGTTTCTGGGCTCCAACCAGATCATTACTCAAGCAAAAAGTGACAGCCTGAGTAAGGAGCTGGTTATAGCTCTGAAATGTCATGCTTCTTGTTATGTGCTATTAAACTGCTCATGTTTGATCATATGATGTACTGGTGATTTCTACAGTTTCTGGAGTTAAACCAAGAGCATCATCCTTTCTAAATCATTGCAGCACTCACAGGGAATGTAGAGACGCCGTTTGGGATGCACCATACTCTTCAATGGAATGTACAAAGGGGGGCGCATCATCTGAGCCCACTTTCTTGGGATGGCGGCCACCCAGCCCTGTTTGTTTCAATATTCATGTCAGTTACATGATTATTGATGTAAATGATGGTGGGTGTATTGTCACTTTAAATATGTAAATGACGTATCCAGGTGGGTCTAATGCGAATTCTTGGAAGTTTCTGGAATTCCCTTGGGATGTGATTAAAGGGCTGCAGAGGGTCTTTCCTTCCTTTTGCAGTAGCCAGGACTACAGCGGAAAGAGCTCCTTCCCTTCTCATCACAAGCATTTCGTGTAGTTGGATCAACCCGGAATCCGGGGGAGACGTATTTCATTGTTTAATAAAGTTTATGCTGCCCGAGTTCTTACAACTGGGCAAAAGTCTGATATATGTTTTATTTAGAAATATTGGATTAATATGTTTTGTTGTAAAATTGTAAACCAATACAGTGCCGTGGCCATTTTCTGCCAAAATATTGTGTTTGTGTGTTATTCTGCTATATGGTTGTATCTGGGGAATAAGGTGGTGGGCAAGTGTGGCCTGCGGTCCCATTCTCTGTTCCTGTCTCCCAAATGTTTCCCTGCTTCCACATACAGGTAACATGCAGGCTACAAGCCATTTTAAAGTAGAAGTCCACCCTAAAGCTGCATACACACGAGCTGACTTTTCGACCGGACTGGTCCGACAAACCAAGTCCGGCGGACAATTCGACCGTGTGTGGCTTCATCGGGACCTGCAGCAGACTTTTTCGGTCGAAAATCTGACGGACTTTAGATTTGGAACATGCTTCAAATCTTTCCGACGGACTCGAGTCCGGTCGAAAAATCCACTCGTCTGTATGCTAGTCCGACGTACAAAAACTGACGCTAGGGCAGCTATTGGCTACTGGCTATCAACTTCCTTATTTTAGTCCGGTCGTACGTCATCACGTACGAATCCGTCGGACTTTGGTGTGATCGTGTGTAGGCAAGTCCGTTCGTTAGAAAGTCCGTCGTAACTCCGTCGAAAGTCCGTCGGAAAGACCGTCGGACCTTTGTTGTCAAAAAGTCTGACCGTGTGTACGCGGCATAACACTAAAATCTCTAACTCTACAGAAATCGATATAAGTACCTTTTTTGAAGCCGCCCTGGTCTGGTCTGCAGAGGCGGAAGCTCTGCAGAGGACACAGCCAACAATGGCTGGGAAATGAATGGGGAGTGATGTCACCCATAGAGTTTCTATGGGGCTTCCGTTGTCGGCTGCCTCCTCTGCACCCCTCCACAGCGAAGCCGCAGCTGACAGCTCAGTGTGGGATCAGACCGGAGCGGCTTCAGAAAAGGTAGTGTTAGGCTCGGTTCACACTAGGGGCGGCACGACTTGCAGGTCGCCTCACCGAGGCGACCTGCACACGACTGCCACGGCGACTTGCAAAATGACTTCTGTAAAGAAGTCTATGCAAGTCGCCCCAAGTCGCCCCCGAAGTAGTACAGGAACCTTTTTCTAAGTCGGAGCGACTTGCGTCGCTCCGATTAGAACGGCTCCATTGTACAGAACGGGAGGCGACTTGTCAGGCGGCTAGGTCGCCTGACAAGTCGCCCCTGTGTGAACCGGCTCTTAGGGTGAACTTCTACTTTAACACACATGGTCCACTGTTGTCACTATCAGGAAACCTACCCTGAGAAATACAAGTAACCATTGCTAGAGCTACAGGTGTGCAGTAAGTTGCTCCAAAAAGGCTGCATAAGATGCGTAGATGTGAGATGCAACATAGAATGGAAAAAACTTGCAAATACAAATCTGGAAAAAAAAGGAATTTTTTTTACGATACACAATGCTTTAAAAATCTGAATATTATTCAGTTGGGTTACATCCATTTTAATCAAAACTATAGAAAGAGTTTATAGTTAGCTTTTTGTGCTAGCTAGCAGGATTTGGCATTGGGGATTTCTTGTAAGCTTCACTAAGCTTTATTGATGATTTCCCATTTTGCTTCTCAGAATTAGCAGTGCACCAATATAATACATGGCCCTGATTATCTCTGTTTTGAGTTAAGAACCGTTGCAAATACAGTAATGAGTCTAACCCCAAAGTCTCCAAAATTGTACAGTTGGGATTGCAGGCTCAAAGTTTACAAAAAAAAAGCAAAACCATTGCAGATGAGAGGAATTTGGTTTTGTTCTAGACTGAGTTTGTCTGAAGATTAATCCAGCCACAATGTTTACCTGTATTTCTAGGACCATTCAGTTAAATCAGCTGAATTAAAGTGTGTTAACAAACCTTTGTAGTTGAACGTACTGTGGAGCAATTTCCAAACATCACAACAGAGACTCTGAAGTCTAAAACCTGGGATTTGTATATGTAACAAGGCTGGCAGCATGTTACATTTCTGCACTGTAGAGAAATTATGGGAAGTGGATTTTTACACATAGCCTACAGCTACAGAGGTGTTATTGCTGCATAGTCTAAAAGCACAGATGTATTTACATAGCTACCAACTGTCCCTGATTTCGAGGGACTGTCCCTGATTTGGAACAAAGTCCCTCTGTCCCTCTTTCCTCCTCATTTGTCCCTCATTTTGGTCTGAGATATATAGTTGTAAATAAAATGCACTATTTCTCTTTCAAAAAGTGTTTCCCAGCGCTAAACCTTTCACCAGTTTCTAAATTGCTGCATTTGTAAGTTTCAAAAGCCAATATAAAGGAAAAGTAGTGGTAATAATAAAACACTTGTGGGTTTACCTAATAATTTTTTTTTGTATAATTCTCCTTTAAGGGGCGTGGTAGGGGGTGTGTCACATGCCTGCATGCTTTTGCTAATAGGTGTCCCTCATTCCTTTCTCAAAAATTTGGGAGGTGTGTATTTAGTAGGGGTGCAAAGGATCGTCATCGATCCGTGATCCGATCCGCGGAGGTTGATCCGATCCGCGGAGGTTGATCCGTACGGGACACCTCTGTGGCCTCGGCCATAGGAAAGGCCGCGGCTTTGGCCTAGCTCCGGAGCGGCGGCCATCTTGGTACACCCGGCAGCCGTTTAGCACGTCGAATGACGGAGCGATCACTTGTAACAAACCGGTGTCATGTCATGACGCCGGTTCCTCTCTCTCTCCCCTCTGTGTACTGATCTGTACAGTGGAGGGGAGAGATCGGATGGCAGCAGTGCCAATACTCTGCAATGCCCTGCCAATACTCTGCAATGCCTTGCCAATACTCTGCAATGCCCTGCCGCAATACCCTGCTGCAATGCCTTGCCAATACCCTGCCAATACCCTGCCAATACTCTGCCAATAGGGAGATTGTGGATATTACTGTGGGGGAGATTTTTTTTTGTTGACCCGAAAATGATCCGAACCGTGACTCCTGATCCGAGGAACGATCCGAACCGTGAGTTTTTTGATCCGTTGCACCCCTAGTATTTAGATATTTAGAATAGGTTCAACACAAGAGCATTGTCTTCTTCAGGTGCTTTTGAAGCATTTTTCATGTGTGTTTTTACATTGCTTGGGTTTGAGCGGGCCCTAAAAAATAAACATAAAATCTTACTGTTAAGTGTTGTTACACTTTAGGAAACACGCGACAAATAGCTTATGTGTGAACAGGGGATTAAAGTGTTCTTGTGTTGATAATCTTTTTAGCAGACCTCCACATAGAATACGGAACACATATGAATTGCACAGATCCTTCGGCTGATTAAGATGAACCTTGGGGCAAAGGATAGGTTTCACTTAGATCCCGGTCACACTTTGACGCGCGATGGTGGGTGTCGCGTTTATTCGCATTTTGTGGATGTATTCGTTCTAAATAGGGCAGCCCACACATGCATTCATTTCAATGGACTGTCCTATGTGCAACAAATGCCAAAAAGTAGTCCATGTTTACCTGTGTGTTTTGACCAGTTTGTTGCTTTCTCCACACCAAAAAAACGCGCATCAGCTTGCCATGTTTGGTGCTCCATTAACAATTAATGGCACTGCAAGGGTGACATGCATTTTTTTGTCTGTTTCCTAAACGCACGCTCGGGCATGAATAGGGCCTCCTTAATCTAATCGCGCCCGCGCTGTAGCTGAATGATGGCTAGAGCGCGGGTCTTAATTGTCGGGAGGCCATTAATAGATGTCCTCCTGTGCATGAGCTGCCTGTGCGCCCCCTGCGGGGCGCATGTGGCACGCTCTGTGATCACTGAGTCAATGAAACTCGGCTGATCACAGATCGGAGTAAGGGGCTCATCCTGGCCCCTTACCATATGATCAGCTGTCAGCTGATCACATGATGTAAACAAAAGATCAGTAATCTATTTTTTTCTGCTCACGCTGACAGCGGGAGTAGAAAAAAAACAGCCGATTCTTTTTTTCGGGGTGGGGGGTGGGAGAGCGTACTGATTTTTATGACATCACTTTCCCCACCAACAACCCTCCCACAGCCTCCTGGGATACATCACATGTCCCAGGAGGTTACAGGGCCGTTCACAAAGTGGGGAGCCAGATGTGGTTCCTCATGAAACCACAATCATGTCCTGTATCCAAGATGGTGGTGCCTTCAACCTGCAGCTGTAAGAGGAACAGGAAGACAGCGCTCGACTCCACGCACTGGTAAATATTTGATTGTTAAAAGTTGGCAGCTACAGTATTTGTAGCTGCTGACTTAGAAAAAAAAATCTAACTGACATTCCTCTTTAATTACTAGCCTAATTACACTCATCTTCCCTTCTTTTACCCAAAGGTAAAAGAAAAGCATATGACTCCACAGGTGTTTGGTGATTGGCTGGACTGGCACCCCGCATCGTTACATGAAGTGGTGCAAGAGTCCTCAGCCCTGTGTTGGCACCAGAGCATGACTTGGAGTTTACACAGGGCTTCTTCTTGATTCCATGAGCAAGTGGAGGGTCAGAGGAGTAAAGGGAATGCAGGTATAAGCATCAATGAAGTGAAGGCCTGCAATAAAAAGAACCTTTGGTAAGGGTTCTCTTAAAGGTGGTACCTAGATTCATTCTGTGTCCTACCCACATCTAGTTAGCAACAGAACCTATGATTTATGCCTTTGTTTTTAAAAGGATGAAGTGGTAACCCTACCTGTAACTCCCTTTATGCAGCTTATGTTTACTTCAACTCCAAAACCCCGGAGTATTCTGTTCTGCTCACAGCAACTTCATACAGGATGCTGGCATGTGGCCCTGACCCCTCCTGTCTATTGCATCTCTATTTTGACCTATCACTGTGACAGGCAAAACTGACAGAACAATTGAAAATCTGGTCTCCCTGGGATTTTATGAAGCGCATCCCATTATTTGCTGCATTGAACAAGCATTCGCTGCACACTACATGATGACAAACTGATAAATAGTGATAAGAGGACCACTTAGGGTACATGCTTAGCTATGCGTTTTGGTGCAGTGTAAAAAAACAAAAAAAACAATGCTTGCTGCCTCTTTGGTGCTCTTTCCAGCAAAACATACCTTTCAAAGGGATACATGGTAATGTAAAAAAAAAAAAAATGCATCTACATGGCAACACACCTAAAACCCAGAGGTGGAAATGTAGCCTTATAGTTCATTAATTCACAGAGTAAGAAGTGGACCCATCAATGGTATAGGGGTAGGGGAGGCTGTGTGACATCACTGTGTTAACAAAGAAGTACTGTACTATACCATTGCTGTAGCATTACTGTAGGCTGAAATCCTCTTTTGGACAGTTTAAAATGTTCAGTATCTATGGTCAAAATGTAAAATGCACATTGTATTTCAATTATTTCTAGCCTACTCCTAGTACTCTGAGCAATCTTGAAGTTTGTAAACATACTTTGTGAAGATCCACACACATTTACTTCCATGAATTCTGTGACATGTATTCAATATGCCCTCTGAGTAGGCACTGTTGTGTCACACATTTCACAGTCTGCCTTCTGAACTACAGAGGAGCTGAGAGGAGGAGTTCAGCAAGGTACCATGGGATTTGTAGTCCTTAGAAATTGAAAGTAAACAGTTGAGGAGAAGCTGCAAAGCCTCAGGAAAGCCAGGAAGTTGTGGAAAGGAGGTGGCCAGCAGACAGACAGAACTCGCAGGAGATTTTTATAAATGACATAGGGTCTGGGATTAAAAGTACCATTTCAGTGAGGCTTATTGTTGATAAATGTAAAGTTTTGCACTTGGGGGCTAAAAATATGCATGCATCATAAATACTAGGGGAGTGCAACTAGGGGAGTCAATGGTGGAGAAGGATCTGGGGGTTCTGGTAGATCATAAGCTCAATAATGGCATGCAATGCCAAGCTGCGGTTTCCAAAGTGAGCAAAGTCCTTTCTTGTATGAAGAGAGGTATGGGCTCCAAAGAGAGCGATATCATTTTGCCACTGTACAAATCATTAGTAAAACCTCATCTGGAATATGCAGTTCAGTTTTGGGCACCAGTTCACAAAAAGGATATCGGGGGAGCTGGAGAAAGTGCAGAGAAGGGCAACCAAATTGATAAGAGGCATGGAGGAGCTTAACTATGAGGAAAGATTAGAGGAACTGAATTTATTCTCTCTTGAGAAGAGGAGATTAAGGGGGATATGATCAACATGTACAAATACATAAGGGGTTCATATAGTGATCTTTGTGTTGAGCTATTCACTTTAAAGTCATCACAGAGGACAAGGGGGCACTCTTTACATCTGGAGGAAATAAAGCAGCTGCAAGAGTAATAAAGACAGGTTTCTTCACAGTTATGCCCTGTACACACGGTCGGACATTGATCGGACATTCCCACAACAAAATCCATGGATTTTTTCCGACGGATGTTGGCTCAAACTTGTCTTGCATACACACGGTCACATAAAGTTGTTGGAAAATCCGATCGTTCTAAACGCGGTGACGTAAAACAAGTACGTCGGGACTATAAACGGGGCAATAACCAATAGCTTTTGTCTCTTAATTTATTCTGAGCATGGAAAATGTGTGATGGAGTCCACACACGGTCAGAATTTCCGACAACAAGGTCCTATCACACATTTTCCGTCGGAAAATCCGACCGTGTGTACAGGGCATTAGTGCTGTGAAAATGTGGAATAGACTCCCTCCAGAGGTGGTTCTGGCCAGCTCAGTAGATTGCTTTTAAAAAAAAGTCATGTATTCTTTCCTAATTGTACATATAACTGGATACTAACATTTACAAGTAAACTTGATACAGGGAAAATCCGATTGCCTCTCAGGGGATCAGGAAGGAATTTTTTCCCCTGCTGTAGCAAATTGGATCATGCTGTGCTGGGGTTTTTTCGCCTTCCTCTGGATCAACTGTGGGTGAAGGATTGTGTATATAGGATTGTATGATTTTTTTTTGTTTGTTTATTGGTTGAACTGGATGGACTTGTGTCTTTTTTCCACCTGACTAACTTTGTAACTATATACAGCTCTCCATCTGGAAAGGAACACATTGACATGTACTGACAGCGCCCCCAAGTTGTCGTTGTTTTTAGGGCCATGCACTCCAATCAATATTCATATTAATTAGAATGATGCATTTTTAAACTTGTGTCTCTGATGTGGTACAGGTAAAGTCCAATCATAGATTTCTGTTGTGTCTGCAAACCAATGAATGACAGGGGCGGGGCTAGGGATAGTCAGGATGAGGAGGAAAGAATAGAGTCCAGGGCTTACTACACATGCACCAATGGCACGTTGCCGCAAGAGGAAATCTGTGCCAACTGAGCATGCGGCAAAAACGCCTCACTGAGCCAACTCGCACCTGCGCAGAAGACCTGATGGAAAAAGGCGGGAAAATGCCCAGGAGGTGCACAGGAAGTGACCTCAACCTGATGGAAAAAGGCGGGAAAAAGGCCCAGGAGGCACACAGGAAGTGACCTCAAACTTCCCTATATAAGCCCAGCCCAGACACTGCCAAATTGCTGGATAACCTTCAGTCCCCCCTTGTTCCTGTGCTAGTGTGTGATCTGTCTGAACTTGTTTTGACCTGGGACCTATTTGACTACTCTTGTTTGCTGCTTGCCATTAACCACAGATTTGTACCTTGACCATTCTACTTATTTGCCCCTTTTGTACTCAGCTGCCAGATTTAAACCAACCCCGGTTGGATCCCAACCATTCTTCTTCTGAGTCCGTCTGAATTTTCGTTGTAAAAAGTCCGATGGGGCATACACACAGTCGGAATATATGATGAAAAGCTCCCATCTGACTTTTTCTGTCGGAAATTCCGACCGTGTGTATGGGGCATTAGGCTTGCATGGTGCTCCGCACCCCTCGCACCTGTGCCACTCGGTGTCCACCAAGTCTCTGTCTCCATTTCCAGAGGCTTCATGGACCCGAGGTGCAAGGGAGGTCTCCCCACTACTTCGGTCTCACGTCAGGTACGTGGCTCTCGTGACAGAATAATCCAGCCATGTCTGAGACTGAGGGGATTGCTTCCGCCTTCGAGGCCCTGTGCCAACAAATGGTCTCTGTGTCTCAGGCCCTGACGTCCATACAAGAGGGGTACAGTACCTGACGGCGAGATTGTGTTTCCAGCGCGATACCATCGCGCTGGTTCTCGGCGACAGGGTACTGTGAATGTCGCGCTGGCTCGCTCATCGGGAAAGGAAAACTTTGTTTTCCTTCCGCGATGAGTGACAGGCAGCGCTGACAGCTGTCTAGTATGAATCCTGAGGCGGGAACACCGCGCCAAATTTTAAATGAAAAAAACTGCGTGGATTCCCCCCTCGGGGGCATACCAGGCCCTTAGGTCTGGCGTGAATTGTAAGGGGAACCTCCTATGCCGAAAAATCGGCATGGGGGTCCCCCCCAAATCCATACCAGACCCTTATCCGAGCACGCAGCCCGGCCGGCCAGGAAAGGGGTTGGGGACGAGCGAGCACCCCCCCCTCCTGAGCCGTACCAGTCCGCATGCCCTCAACATGGGGGGGTGCCTTAGGGGAGGGGGGCGCCCTGCGGCCCCCCCCACCCCAAAGCACCTTGTCCCCATGTTGATGAGGACAAGGGCCTCTTCCCGACAACCCTGGCCGTTGGTTGTCGGGGTCTGCGGGCGGGGGGCTTATCGGAATCCGGGAGCCCCCCTTAATAAGGGGGCCCCCAGATCCCGGTCCCCCACCCTGTGTGAATGAGTTTGGGGTACATGGTACCCCTACCCATTCACCTAGGGAAAAGTGTCAATATAAAAAAAACACACTACACAGGTTTTAAGAATAATTTATTAGTCAGCTCCGGGGTCTCCTTCCGACTTTGGGGGGTCTCCTTCCGACTTCTCCCGGTGTTCGGCCTCTTCTCCCGGGCCCCGCCGCTATCTTCTTCCAGCTCTATTGCCAGCGAGGGGCCCGGTCTGCTGCCGCTGTCTTGCCGCCGCTGTCTCGCCGCCGCTGTCTCGCCGCCGCTGTCTCTTCTTCCCCGATGTTGACACGACGCTCTCTCCGGCTCGAATGCTGTGTGCGAGCTGCGGAGCCATTTATATAGGCGGTAACCCCACCCCCTTACGACGTCATGGTCCCAGCGAACACCGGGAGAAGTCGGAAGGAGACCCCCCGAAGTCGAAAGAAGACCCCGTAGCTGACTAATAAATTATTCTTAAAACCTGTGTAGTGTGTTTTTTTATATTGACACTTTTCCCTAGGTGAATGGGTAGGGGTACCATGTACCCCAAACTCATTCACACAGGGTGGGGGGCCGGGATCTGGGGGCCCCCTTATTAAGGGGGGCTCCCGGATTCCGATAAGCCCCCCGCCCGCAGACCCCGACAACCAACGGCCAGGGTTGTCGGGAAGAGGCCCTTTTCCTCATCAACATGGGGACAAGGTGCTTTGGGGTGGGGGGGCTGCAGGGCGCCCCCCCTCCCCCAAGGCACCCGCCCCCCCATGTTGAGGGCATGCGGCCTGGTACGGCTCAGGAGGGGGGGCGCTCGCTCGTCCCCACCCCCTTTCCTGGCCGGCCGGGCTGCGTGCTCGGATAAGGTTCCGGTATGGATTTGGGGGGACCCCCACGCCGATTTTTCGGCATAGGGGGTTCCCCTTACAATCCATGCCAGACCTAAGGGCCTGGTATGCCTCCAAGGAGGGAACCCACGCCGTTTTTTTTCATTTAAAATTTGGCGCGGTGTTCCCGCCTCAGGATTCATACTAGACAGCTGTCAGCGCTGCCTGTCACTCATCGGGGAAGGAAAACAAAGTATTCCTTTCCCGATGAGTGAGCCATCTCGGCGCTGGCTCCTGCGACGGGGCTCGTAGGTGTCAAATCTCGCCGAGAAGTGCGACGAGATTGACACAATATCGCGGTCACCTACTGTACTTTCAACTGGAAGGTCGGCTGACTACAATGGCCAATACCTCAGTTCAGAGCCCTGCGGAACCACCTGTTATGGCTATAGAGCAGCCCATCTCTACTCCTGCTCCTGAATAATGGGTTCCTATGCTGGAACGCTATGCAGGGGTTCAACACAAGTTCCGGGCTTTCAGGAACACCTGTTGGCTATACTTTACCTTATAGCTTAGGACCTTTTCTTCAGAGGATACAAAAGTCTTACAGAAGAACCTCAGGCATGGGCTCATCCGCTATTGTAAAGGGAGAGTCCTATACTGCTCTCACTGTCTTCTTTCTTCGATGCCATGGCAATGCTCTATGATGACCCACAACGAACCACCCGGCCGAAACAGTGTTGACCTCTCTACAACAGGGGAAATGCCCTGTTGAGGACTACGTAACGCAATTCTGCAAGTGGGCTGCAGACACTGCATGGAACGACGATGCCTTGCGCCTTCAGTTTCTCTTGGGCCTGTCCGAGCCCTCAAAGACGAATTAGCAAGAGTGGGGCTCCCTGATACATTGGAACCTACAATTCAGTTGGCTATCCAGACTCAGAGAACGTCACAGGGAACGATCTGGTATGGCCCTTCCCACATGGATGCTCCCACGAGTACCCATGGCTCCACACCTGAGAACCCCTGAGACCCACACATCAACCCCAATTCGTGACGCAGAACCAATACAACTCAGCTTAGTTCGTGCACCCCTCACACCCGAAGAGCGACAATGCCGTCGCCTGACAATCTATGCCTGTATTGTGGTGGAGCGGGTCACTTTCTTCAGGGATGTCCCATTAGGCCGAGTAAGTGCATTGAACCCACAATTGTTTCGCCGTACGTCGTTAAATCCTTGCATCTCACTCTCTGCTTCTCTTTGCAGATACCGGGAAGGATAATCCGGGTAGCAGCCATTATTATACTCTTGCAGCTGCTTTATTGACATCCACTTCTCCAAAAAGTATGGAATCCCACTATGCAAGAAACCCCAGCCATTTACCGTTCATCTGGCAGATGGCTCCACACCAACCTCGGGTCCAATAACCCATGAGACCACCCTCATATTGGCCACCACCGAAGCAGACCATCAGGAATATCTTTGGCTGGACGTGATTTCTTCCCCCATTTTTCTGGTTATATTGGGGTTACCGTGGTTTCGACAGCACCAGCCACAAATTGATTGGTCCACTGAAGTTGTGTCTTTCTGCTCACCCTATTGCTTACACCACTGTTTCCCACAACAAGCCTGTTTGATGGTTAAACCCCTTTTCACAGATGACAACACTCTTCTCCCCCAGGTTTACAGAGACTTCCTGAACATCTTCGACAGGAAAGGGGCTGAATCCCTACCGCCTCAGATTCTTTCTGGTTCTGCAATACCATTTGGGAGGATCTTCCCACTCTCTGAGCCTGAATTAGAAGTCCTCCAATTTCACCTCCGAGCCCATAAACTCTACGCCAAACTTGAAAAATGTGAGTTTGAGACAGATACCATACAATTCCTTGGCCTTATTATTTTGACTTCTGGCATATCCATGACCCCCAGAAGGTCACTGCAGTTCTTGAATGGCCAGTGCCCTCGGACTGTAAGAGCGTCCAGAGGTTCGTGGGATTCGCCAATTTTTATAGAAGATTCATCAAAGGCTTCTCGTCAATAATTTCACCTATCACACAACTCACCAAGCAAAACAGACGTTTTCTGTGGTCCCCCTCAGCACAAATGGCTTTAGACAAACTCAAGAAGCATTTCACCTCTGCCTCTGTCCTTCGTCATCACGGCCCAGCCCTGCCTTACGTTTTGGAGGTTGATGATTCAGAGATTGCAGTTGGGGCAGTCCTTTCTCAGCGTCACAAAACCACAGCCATGTTGCATCTTGTTGCCTTCTTTTCCAGGAAGTTGTCCCCAGCCGAAAGGAACAAGGATGTAGGGGACCAGGAACTCCTTATTAAACCGGCCCTGGAAGAATGGCGATATCTATTGGAAGGAGCCTCGCACCCTATACTTATCTACACTGATCATAGAAATTTGGAATACCTCTGTACAGCTAAATGTCTCAGACCTAGACAAGCCAGATGGGCTCTCTTCTTCACCCGATTTCAAATGCATATTACGTACCGTCCGGGCCCCAAGAATTGTAAACCTGATGCTCTATCCCGCATGTATCCCACATCAGATAACTCGCCAACGACAGACGCAATACTCCCTGCCTATAATTTCTTCCTACTTACAAATGACCTCTTGTCCAGGATTAAACTGGCCTCCTCTGTAGACCAACTGCCCTCTGAAGAACATCTGCAAGAAAAGGATGGACTTTTCTTCTATGACTATGCTGTGTTTGTGGCCCTTCAACAAAGAGTTCCTGTGCTCAAACTCTGCCATGACAACAAGTTAGCAGGGCATTTCGGGGTGACCAAAACCACCGATCTGCTTGTGTGAACCTTTTGGTGGCCTACCCTCAAGGCAGACTGCCACGCTTACATCAATTCCTGCCTGGTATGCAATCACAGCAAAATGGAAAAAAATAAATCATGGGGTCTCCTACGCCCCCCGCCTGTTCCCGTCAGACCCTGGGAACAGATCAGAATGGGTGGAGCTACCACCCTCTGATGGGTTTACATCCATATTTGTTGTGGACCGCCTACAAAAAGGCGGACCGCAGTCCCACTATAAGTTGCTGACCACCGCCATTACTAGTATTTAAAAAAATAAGAAAAAAAATTCTGTAAAATGATCCCATAGTTTGTAGACGCTATAACTTTTGCACAAACCAATCAATATACGCTTAATGGGATTTTTTTTACCAGAAATATGTAGCAGAATACATATTGACCTAAATTGATGAAGAAATTCAATTTCTTTTTATAGGATATGTTTTATATCACAAAATAAGAAAAATGTATTTTTTCCAAATTGTTCTTTTTTTGTTTACAGCGCAAAAAATTAAAACTGCAGAGGTGATCAAATACCACCATTAGGGATGAGCCAAACACCCCCGGTTTGGTTCGCACCAGAACTTGCGAAGAGGCAAAACATTTGTGGGAACATGCGAACACCGTTAAAGTCTATGGGACCTAAACATGAAAAATCAAAAGTGCTAATTTTAAAGGCTTATATGCAAGTTATTGCCATAAAAAGTGTTTGGGGATCTGGGGTCTGCCCCAGGGGACATGTATCAATGCAAAAAAAGTTTTAAAAATGGTAGACAAGGTACAAGGACAAGGTGTTTTGGGGGGCTACCCCAAAGCACCCTCCCAATGTTGAGGGCATGTGGCCTGGTACGGTTCAGGAGGGGGGGCGCTCTCTCCCCCCCCTCTTTTCCTGCGGCCTGCCAGGTTGCGTGCTCGGATAAGGGTCTGGTATGGATTATTGGGGGGACCCACGCCATTTAAAAAAAAAAATTTGGCACGGGGTTCCCCTTAAAATCCATACCAGACCTGAAGGGTCTGGTATAGATTTTGAGGGGGACCCCACACCATTTTTTAAAAAAAATTTTGGCCGGGGGTTCCCCTTAATATCCATACCAGACCTGAAGGGCCTGGTATGGAATTTAGGGGGCCCCCACATCATTTTTTTTTTTAAATTTTGGTTTGGGGTTCCCCTATGGGGAATTCCCATGCCGTTTTTATCAATGAACTTTCATGTGTATTGTCGGACCGGCAATTCATTATTAGTTTTAAATGACTTTTTTTCTTTTGAAATGTCATTTTGCTGTCAGACTGTTCTAAACACGGGAAACATGCGCCCCTTTACAGGCATACTACAGACACCCCCAGGTACGAAATTTAAAGGAAATTTAAAGGAATATTACACTTTTATTGTTTCACTTTAAGCATTATTAAAATCACTGCTCCTGAAAAAATGGCAGCTTTTAAAACTTTTTTTGCATTGATCCATGTCCCCTGGGGCAGGACCCAGGTCCCCAAACACTTTTTTTGACAATACTATGCATATAAGCCTTTAAAATTAGCACTTTTGATTTCTCCCATAAACTTTTAAAGGGTGTTCCGCGGCTTTCGAATTTGCCGCGAACATGAGTTCGACTCGAACTCGAAGCTCATCCCTACTCGGGAATGTTTGGCCTTGGTACAGACACAGAAGGTGGCACACACATGTTAAAATGGCTATTAAAGGTTAATTTCCCACCATTGTGGCAATTAGTGTCTGGGTAAAAATAGTCAATGAGCTTGTTAACTCTCACATGGATGCACTATGCAGGCTAGATACTAAGCCATGGGGAGCAGAAAAGAACAGTCAAAAGACCTGCGTAACAAGGTAATGAAACTTTTAAAAAAGATGGAAAAGGATATAAAAAGATATCAAAAGCCTTGAATATTCCAGTCAGTACTGTTCAATCATTTATTAAGAAGTGGAAAATTTGGGGATCTCTTGATACCGAGCCAAGGTCATGTAGATCAAGAAAGATTTCAGCCACAACTGCCACATTTTTCGGGATACAAAGAAAAACCCAAGGTAACCTTAGGAAGAGTACAGGCTGCTCTGGAAAAAGATGGTGTGGTTGTTTTTAAGGAGCACAATACCTTGATACTTGAACAAAAAAGAGCTGCATGGTCAAGTTGCCAGAAAGAAGCCTTTACTGCACAAGTTCCACAAAAAAGCCTAGTTAAAATATGCCCAACAACACCTTGACATGCCTCATTGGGCTTTTTTGTGGCATTGGCACAGTAAAAGCTTCCTTCTGGCAGCTCAACCATGCAGCTCTTTTTTGTTCAAGTATCGTTGAATTGTGCTCCTTAAAAACAACCACACTGTCGTTTTGGAGAGCAGCCTGTATTTCTCCTGAGGTTACCTGTGGGTTTTTCTTTGTATCCTGGGCAATTCTTCTGCCAGTTGTGGCTGCAATCTTTCTTGGTCTACCTGACCTTGGCTTGGTATCAAAAGAGACCCGAATTTTCCACTTTTTAATAAGGAATTAAACAGTACTGACTGGCATATTTAAGGCTTTGGGTATCTTTTTATATCCTTTTCCATCTTTATAAAGTTCCATTTCTTTGTTACGCAGGTCTTTTGACTGTTCTTTTTTACCTCCTCATGGCTCAGTGTCTAGCCTGCTTAGGGTATCCAAGTGAGGGCTAACAAACTCATTGACTATTTATACACAGACACTAATTCTGATTTAAAAAGCCACAAAAAAACCTTTAATTGCCATTTTAACCTGTGTGTGCCACCTTCTGTGTCTGTACCAAGGCAAAACATTCCAGGGTATGTAAACTTTTGATCAGGGCCATTTGGGTGATTTCTGTTATCACTATGATTTTAACCACTTCGGCTTGCGACAATATACGTTGGCACTTTGAAGTGGAACATCGTTGTTATGGCAGCATCTAGCTGCCATAAGCCTGGTAACCTCTTCTCCAGCGAGCGGTCCGGTTTCAGATAAAAGTGGACTCTGTGGTGGATTCGCCGCAAGATCACTCTTATCGGGGGTGGGAGAGGGGCCCCCCACCACGCTCCGGTGCCCTCCGCCACTTACCGGACTTGCCGGCAGCGGCGGAGGCGATCGGATCCTGTCCCCTCTGTGGTATGGACCTGAGTGAGGGGAATATGGCCCCCACTTGGCTCCATACCATTGCAGGGCGGAAACGTCATCAAAACGTCACTTCCGCCCATAGCTCTTAAAGGGACTTTTTTTTTTTTCAAACAACTTTTTTTTTTTTTGTTTATTTTTTTTGTATTGCATTTTAGTGTAAATATGAGATCTGAGGTCTTTTTTGACCATAGATCTCATATTTAAGAGGTCCTGTCATGCTTTTTTTCTATTACAAAGGATAGAAAACGGAACCTGAATATTCTAGTATGAAGGTAGAGGAATTTATGGCCCATGAAAACCAAGGGATTCCCAGGGTAAACTCAGAGGACCTGCAGTATTCCGAAGATTCTTCCATGATAAGCGAAGAAGCCTCTGTAAACCCAGAAGACCCGGCGTATTCTAAAGATTCTGCCATGATAAGGGAAGAAGCCACTGTAAACCCAGAGGACCTGGAGTATTCCGAAGATTCCTCCATGATAAGCAAAGACGTTGATGTAAATGTGAAGGAACTGGAGCATTATAGTGTATGAGCGGGGTAGTCTGAAAACAGAATTAGGTACAGTGTTCATAGTTGATGTCAGGACGCAGACGGCAGGAGAAGGACTCTAGGACCCAGCATTTGTCAGGATATCAACAGGAGAAGGGCTCTAGGACCCAGCGTCTCCACCAGCACATGGGCTTTTATAAGGAAGCTTATCAATGGTTGAAGTTGCTGATTGAGCTTCAGCTTGTACCCTGTATTCCCGTGACTCTTGCTCCTGTGATCCTTCGTTACCGACCCAGCTTGTTCCTGACCTGTCTCCTGCCTGGCTCTAGTCCTTGACCTCAGCTTGCCTTCGGATATCCTCTGCCTGCTTCCTGTGTTTGACCTCGGCTCCTTCTCCTGACCTCATCTGCTCTGTTACCCATCTGGCTCCTGACCCTGGCTTGCACCGACTATCCTGCTGTCTCAGTTATTCTCCAGGCCTGTCACATCCCACAGGCGGCACCTGCTGCAGTCCCTGCTCTGCACATCAGCAGTATCTCTGTGTCCTCCTGCAAGCAACTACAAAGGCTACCTGTGTTACTTTGTGCCCGACTCCACCTGTCTCACCTCCAGAGGAGTCCGGGAATTTACCTGCAAAGGAAGCCCTCTTTCCATTGGCCTCTAGCCACTAGAACATGATCATATCAATCAGCAATTATGTCTGAGGCCGAGAGAGGTGCTTCTGCGCTGGAAGCGCTGTGTCAGCAGATGACCGCCCTGACACAAGCTGCCAAAAACCTGCAAGACAGATACTTCCTGCTTGATGGACGTCTCCATACCCTCATTACTTCAATGGCTTCTGCCAAACCCAACCCAGCCACAAGCTCCGCCTCTGCAACAGCACCCTCCGGTTTAGCTGCTCCACCTGCTGTGTTACTGCCTCTCCCAGAACCCAGAGTCCCCACTCCTGAGCACTTCTCCATGGACTGATGAAGGTTCAGGGCCTTCAAGAATGCCTGCAAACTTTACGTCGCCCTGCAACCCAGAACTTTCGTACTTGAGACCGTCCGAGTGGGGTTCATCATCTCCCTCCTTTCTGATGAACCACAATCCTGGGCTCATAACCTGCTTCAACGGAAGGATGCGGTGTTAAACTCAGTCACCATATGAAGCCATGGTGGTGTTATATGATGAAAACCGCCACTGATGAATCAGCTGTTAATTCCCATTTGCAAGATAGACGACCAGTGGAAGACTACGTCGGAGAGTTCCGTAGGTGGGCAGCTGGTACGGGTTGGAATGATGCGGCCTTAAGATACCAATTCTGCCTAGGGCAGTCCAAAACCCTCAAGGATGAGCTAGCCAGGTCTGAGGCTACCACTAAACTAGAGGCTCTCTGTCACGTACCTTACAGCGGAGCCCGAAATAATGAGGGTGGCCTCTTGCATGGTTCTGGTCCAAGCACCCCTGGTGTTGGGTACAGGGAGTGCGAGGGCAACGAAAGGGTGCAGGTGCCTGCAGGCAGGAGGCTGGAACTTGGAGATATAGGAACCTCTGCTGAGGAGATGTGGAAACTGATCACCAAACTTGTTCAGCGGGAGCCAGATCAGGATCAACTGCAGAATCAGGAACAGGCAGGAGTCGGCAACAGGCTGGCAGCGGGGTACCAAGTCAGAAGGCAAAAGCGTAGTCAGGAACAGGCAGGGGTTGGCAACAGACGGGCAGCAGGGTACAGAATCAGGAGGCAGAGCCGTAATCATAAGTTCAAGCCAAGGTCAGTATTGCAAGTAGAGGCAGGTTCAGCAGGCAGGGGAGATCCAAGAGAATGGTCAGAAGATATCCGGGTTTTCAGGAACAAGGTCAATCAGGCAGAGTAACAACAGGAACACAGGAACAAGCTGAAGACAATCCAGCACTGATGCTAAGCAGACTCTCTGTTTATATAGGGTGCTGTGTGCCAGGACACATTGGCGCATGCGCGTTAGCATATTAGCGCTTTGGCACTTGCGGACGCGCGTTAGCGCGCGTGCGCATTCGCATAGAGGTGCCATTGTGCATGCCCACCATGGATCTCATTTGCCTCTGGCTATGGTTCCGTGAATGCACCTTGGCATTAGCAGAACGAGGATTGGCAGCTGCTGCATGGAGACGGGTGCTTGCTGTGTGAGTTCTCTGACACTCTCATTCAAGTTTCCATCCAGTTGGACAGGCGCCTGTGAGAGTGACGCTCTGAACGATCCCAGAACTTTAGGTCAACTTGGGTACTCCCCAAAGTCCCAGCTCCAGCAGTCCCTGTCTCCGTTTCTCTAACATTCAATACATCTGATGTAGAGCCTATGCAGATAGGTCTACTCCAACCCGCTTTGACCCTGACAGAAGGAACGTAGGCGACTAAACGACCTGTGAATCTACTGTGGAGCTGCAGGCCACTTCCTATGTAACTGTCCCGTTCGACCAAATAGGTCCAGGCACCTGTATCCCTCATACCTCCAGCTACCCGGGACTGTGTCTACTCGCACAAATTTTCCTATCTCTTTGCAGGTGACTGGAAGGGAGGTCAAACTATGGGCAATCGTTGACTCAGGGGAGTGCAGCTGCTTCTTAGATATTAACCTTGCCAAAGACTTACATATTCCTCCTCCTTTTCAAAAAACAAAGACTGGACATAAATCTCACTGATGGCACTTCACCTAGCTCAGGGCCTGTTACTTAAGAGACCGTCCCTATTCTCTCAACCTCAGACACTGGTCATCAGGAACTCCTTCACTTTGATGTTATCAGATTTCTCATATTCCCAGTCAGCCTGTGAATATATTGGCTGCAAGAACACAGCCCATCAATTGACTGGTTCAAAGGGGAGGTCACCTTTTCCTCCAGATGTTGTCACCAACACTGCGGCATTCCCACACAAGTCGACCCCCCTGCCTGCCTAACAATACGATCTTCAACAGATACCAGTCAGATCGTTCCCTCAGCCTACCATAACTTCCTTTCTTTGACAAGAGGAAAGAAGATACCCTGCCTCTGCACTGGTCCTAGGACTGCCCCATCAAGTTACTTCCTGGAGCAGAGATTCCTTTTGGGCGCATCTTCTCATTATCCGAGGTTGAGTTGTAAGCTCTCAGGCAATATATTGACAAGAACCTAGCCAAGGGTTTCATCCATCCCTCCTCCGCACCTGCCGAAGCAGGCATTTTTTTTGTTGAGAAGAATAAGAAGGACCACTGCCTCCAGTCGTGTATTGACTACAGGGAACTCAATAAGATCACTGTCAAGATCAGTAAACAACAGACAAATGCTAGCGCTCAGGATGCAGGTTTTAGGCTACTTTCACACTGAGGCACTTTTCAGCGCTAAAGGGCTAAAAATAGCACCTGGAAAACGCCTGGAAAATGCCTCCCCTACAGCTCCAGTGTGAGAGCCCGAGTGCTTTCACACTGGAGCGGTGCAAGCAGCATTTTTGGGGCATTACGGGAGCGGTGAATACACCACTCCTATAAAGCCCCGCCATTGAAATCAATGACCAGCAGCACTTTGCGGGCGCTTTTAACCCTTTTTCGTCCGCTAGCGGGAGTTAAAAGCAACCGCTAGTGGCTGAAAAGCACTGCTAAAACGAAGTTAAAGTGCCGCTAAAACTAGCACCGCTTTACCACCGACACCCCCCACCCCCCCCCCAGTGTGAAAGTGCCCTAAAAGACAATAATAAAAACAGGGCCAAAGGGTGAGTATAAGAAAAGTCCAGGGGTAATGCCGCGTACACACGAGCGGACTTTACGGCGGACTTTGCCCGGCGGACTTTTCGACGTACTTTCCGACGGACTTTGTGAACGAACGGACTTGCCTACACACAATCCACCAAAGTCCGTCGAATTCGTACGTGATGACGTACGACCGGACTAAGACAAGGAAGTTCATAGCCAGTAGCCAATAGCTGCCCTAGCGTGGCTTTTTGTCCGTCGAACTAGCATACAGACGGCGGACTTTTCGACCGGACTCGATTTCAACGGATAAATTTTAAACAAGTTTCAAATCTAATTCCGTCCAACTTTTGAGAAAACAAAGTCCGCTGGAGCCCACACACATCGAATTGTCCGACGAAATCCAGTCCGCCGGGCAAAGTCCGCCGTAAAGTCCGCTCGTGTGTACGCGGCATAAGGGTTAAAATGTCCAATCAAATTAAAATGATCTTTCTTTGGAGATGATGATGATGTGGATTGGTATCTTGGGAGTAAAGAATACACTAAGGGCACAGCTTTTCCCAGGAGTGAAGCCAACTCTGGATATCGACATACAAAGAAACAGAAAAGTGTCTCTGAGTGCAATGTTTAATATGCAGTAATATAAAACATCCAACACTTACATCAAGGTAAGGAATGGTGTGCTCATGAGAGATCTATTTTCCTGGGATCGTCTACGAAGTCTATAGCATGTCCTGGGTGAGCAGTGAATCCAGCTGCAGGAGCCGCAGCGACTACATTTCTCAGAGCACACATCTCTAACAAAATTCCTAGAAAAAGGATACCTAGAAAAGATAGTAGACCAGGCCTACGCCACTTTCCTTCCAGGCAAAGAAAAAAAAAGCGATAAACCCTCGGATAATGCAGCTGCTCGGTTTATCACTTGGTAGCATGGCCAATATAAGAAGATGGAATACATCCTTAATAAACATTGGAACATCCTAAAACAAGACCCCTACCTGAGCACCACTCTTTGCGAAAGACACAAGGTTACCTATAGGAGGGCTCCAACACTAAAAAACAAAATAGCACCCAGTATGTTAAAATGCATTAAAAAAGACAATCCCTTAGGCCTAATTCCCCTTAAAGGGATGTATAGATGCAACAAGCCCTTTTGAAAGACCTGCAATTTTGTGAGACACGGAGCTACTCTCCAATACTAATTGCCAATTGCCCCATCCACATACTAGCTGTTTGAATCATTAACCCACACAAATTAATTTTATAATTAAAATGAATTCTTATCAATTTACTAATATTAATTTTATCCAGCTCTTACAATATAATCCATGTAAAAAGCAGCAAGAAGCGCCAATCTAAGTGCAGTATTATGAAACTTTAATAAAATGATGAACGGACAAACAGCCAAATGGCTACTCACAAAGTTAAAATGGTTTAAGGCAAGGATAGGTGGTGAGTCCAGGGACGTCCTCCTCAGGAGTGGGCAAAGTGCCTGATGCAGGTTCTCCTGGAAGCGCGTCTCCACATGAAGATGTATAAGTGGTCACCGGGGTCACCGCTGGGCGTTGGACAGCAAACGATGGAGGTGTCCGCAAAAAACAGCCAGCGTCTGAGCGGACATGTAGAGCCAGAGCCGTCGCGGTGGACGGAAACCGGAAGACGTGTGTGGAACGCAAACACTAGTCCAGAAACCAACGAAAGCGGAAGTGACGTGTGGACGTGTCGGATGACGCGTTTCAATGCTTCCGCATTTTCTTCAGATCCGATAGGCCAAAACAACAAGTGTCCTTATATGGGAGCTAGGAATTCAGTAACTAGGCAACAGCTAAAAACAAAAACAGATTGTACTGAATAGAGCAATGAGATGAGAAGATTAACTCAAAAAACACCAGAGAAAATGTGAAAATAAGATGTAATAGGTAGAAAAAGGAGAAAAAGGACAAAATTAAACAAAAATGAATAAAAATAAAAATAAAAATAAAAATAAAAGTAAAAATAAAAATAAAAATAAAAATAAAATTAAAAATAAAAATAAAAATAAGAATGAAAATAAAAATAAAAATAAAAATAAAAATAAAAATAAAAATAAAAAATAATAAGAAATAAGAAATAAACATAAAAAAATATAAATAAAAATAAAAATAAAATTAAAAATAAAAATAAAAATAAAAATAAATAAAGATAAAAATAAAATAATAAAAAAATTATAAAAAAATTAGTCTAGAATAGTTAAAGAAAACCAGAAAAATATATATAGAAAATATTATGCAAAGTATATCGCAATTATAAGAAAAATATAAGTGTCAAAAAACGTAAAAAAATTATAAAAAAGTTATAGAAAATAAGGAAAATTATATAAAGTGCATACATATGAAAAACCTGAACGAAACATCTATATACAAATGGAAGAATATAATAATCTTTAACATAAGGAATTGTAAAAACCAGAACTAAAATGTGTATATAAGTATACGCCCCCATGTATACACACACATAATGGAAATATAATAGTTGATAAATACAAGACGGAGTGAGAGAAAAATACCCAAAGCTGACTGAAACCAAGTGAGGCTATAAGTTGGGAGAGTATAGTCTAAAATGAGAGGGAAAAATAATATGTATAAAATTACAGTAAGGAAGGGAATAAATGGTGATGATGATAAGAGAAGAAAAAAGGACTAACATAAGTCCTGAACCTAGGTCATACGGAACTAGATGACTGTGTTGATCTCTATGTCTTCGTTGAGACCATTGAGACCATTGACTAACATAAGTCCTGAACCTAGGTCATACGGAACTAGATGACTCGAGTCAATGGTCTCAATGGAGTCAATGGTCTCAATGGTCTCAACGAAGACATAGAGATCAACACAGTCATCTAGTTCCGTATGACCTAGGTTCAGGACTTATGTTAGTCCTTTTTTCTTCTCTTATCATCATCACCATTTATTCCCTTCCTTACTGTAATTTTATACATATTATTTTTCCCTCTCATTTTAGACTATACTCTCCCAACTTATAGCCTCACTTGGTTTCAGTCAGCTTTGGGTATTTTTCTCTCACTCCGTCTTGTATTTATCAACTATTATATTTCCATTATGTGTGTGTATACATGGGGGCGTATACTTATATACACATTTTAGTTCTGGTTTTTACAATTCCTTATGTTAAAGATTATTATATTCTTCCATTTGTATATAGATGTTTCGTTCAGGTTTTTCATATGTATGCACTTTATATAATTTTCCTTATTTTCTATAACTTTTTTATAATTTTTTTACGTTTTTTGACACTTATATTTTTCTTATAATTGCGATATACTTTGCATAATATTTTCTATATATATTTTTCTGGTTTTCTTTAACTATTCTAGACTAATTTTTTTATAATTTTTTTATTATTTTATTTTTATCTTTATTTATTTTTATTTTTATTTTTATTTTTAATTTTATTTTTATTTTTATTTATATTTTTTTATGTTTATTTCTTATTTCTTATTATTTTTTATTTTTATTTTTATTTTTATTTTTATTTTTATTTTCATTCTTATTTTTATTTTTATTTTTAATTTTATTTTTATTTTTATTTTTATTTTTACTTTTATTTTTATTTTTATTTTTATTTTTATTCATTTTTGTTTAATTTTGTCCTTTTTCTCCTTTTTCTACCTATTACATCTTATTTTCACATTTTCTCTGGTGTTTTTTGAGTTAATCTTCTCATCTCATTGCTCTATTCAGTACAATCTGTTTTTGTTTTTAGCTGTTGCCTAGTTACTGAATTCCTAGCTCCCATATAAGGACACTTGTTGTTTTGGCCTATCGGATCTGAAGAAAATGCGGAAGCATTGAAACGCGTCATCCGACACGTCCACACGTCACTTCCGCTTTCGTTGGTTTCTGGACTAGTGTTTGCGTTCCACACACGTCTTCCGGTTTCCGTCCACCGCGACGGCTCTGGCTCTACATGTCCGCTCAGACGCTGGCTGTTTTTTGCGGACACCTCCATCGTTTGCTGTCCAACGCCCAGCGGTGACCCCGGTGACCACTTATACATCTTCATGTGGAGACGCGCTTCCAGGAGAACCTGCATCAGGCACTTTGCCCACTCCTGAGGAGGACGTCCCTGGACTCACCACCTATCCTTGCCTTAAACCATTTTAACTTTGTGAGTAGCCATTTGGCTGTTTGTCCGTTCATCATTTTATTAAAGTTTCATAATACTGCACTTAGATTGGCGCTTCTTGCTGCTTTTTACATTGTTGTTTCAGAGTTGCCTGCTTCTACTCTCAAGTGAGCTGCCGCTGGTGCTTTTTATCAGACTTTTAATTTCAGTGACTATTTACAAGTATTTTTTTATATATATACACTTATATATATATATGTGTATAGTCTATATAATTTCTATAGACCATTACACCCTGGACAATTTTTTTATATTCACTTTGGACTCTTTACATGCATGTTTGTATGCTCTAGCGCCATTTCTCCTTTCAATATAATCCATGAATTTCTATTATTTTAATTATTAATTAATTATTTTATATTAATGTTATCTGGCTAGGTTTTAAATGGCATTTTTTCCTTTTTTTTAAAACGTCTTTCCTTTTTTCTGCACAGTCCAATTAGTTCATTGGCTGTTCAATGGATCAATTATGCAAATAGGCCAATTAACTTTTTCTTTGAGCAGAGCATTTAAACCTCCCCCCTTCCTTCTCCCTGTACACTTAAGAAAGGAGCGCGCATGCTCGGTACGAGCTTTGCGCATGCTCTGAAACGCGTTGTGGTTCCTCTACACCCTGTTGACGTCACACGCCCAGAAGCGTCGCTCCCTGAGCTGATGATCTCCATCTCCCCCAGCCTTCCACAAGAATCCCTCTTTGGTTCAATGCAGCTAATGCAGCTGGATTCACTGTTCACCCAGGACACACTATAGACATTGTAGACGATCCCGGGACAATTGAGCTCTCCTGAGCACACCATTCCTTACCTTGATGTAAGTGTTGGATATTTTATATTACTGCATAATAAACATTGCACCGAGGCACTTTTCTGTTTCTTTTTACTGTCAAGAACAGGTACACTCTTCCCCTTGTTCCAGATTTATTCCATAGGTTTTGAGCAGCCCGAGTGTTCACTAAGCTGGACATGAGAGGGGCCTACAACCTGGTCCGCATTAGAGAGGGGGATGAATGGAAGACCCCCTTTGGTAATTTCAAATACCTCATGATGCCCTTTGGGTTATGTAACACCCCGCAAGGTTCCAACATTTCATGAACGATATCTTCAGAGAGTAACTTAACCTGTTTCTGATCATTTACCTGGATGACATTTTGATCTTCTCAGCCTCACAGGGGCCATGTCAAGAAAGTAAACTAAAGTAGAAAAGAGTGAATTTGAGAAGCAGTCCACCCAATTATTAGGGCTTGTTGTTCTTCACTGAGGGGATTTCCATGGACCCCCAAAAGGTCTCAGCAATTCTTGAATGGCCTGCACGCTCTGATAGAAAGGGAGTCCAAAGATTTGTTGGTTTCACCAATTTCTACCGGAGGTTTATCAAAGGCTTTTCGACTATTATCTCCCCAATCACTCAGCTCACTCACCTTCATACCCATTCTGAGAAGCTCAGGCAGCCTTTGAACATCTGAAGACCTTGTTTACCTCCGCTCCAGTGTTGCAACACCCGGACCCAGCACTCCCTTTTGTTCTTGAAGTAGACGAAATAGCTACAGGAGCTGTGTTCTCCCAGCGTCTGGGCCCAAAGACCTTGCTGCACCCATTAGCCTTCTGTTCCAAAAAAACTAAGCCAAACAGAAAATAATTATGATGTAGGCGACAGAGAACTCCTGGCAAATAAAATAGCAGTTGAAGAGTGGAGGTAGGCCAGACAGGCCTTCTTTTTCTCAAGATTTAATTTCCACTTAACATATAGACCCGGATCTAAGAATGGGAAGGCAGGCGCCCTACTGTATCTCGGATATTCCCTGAATCTGCTGAACCTGCTCCACCGAGTACTATTCTTTCTACCCAGAATTTTTTGTTTATTCTGCCTAGCTTGAGATCGACAATTGAACAGGCCCCTGCATCTTGCCTTGAAACAGAGCATGTTTCACTAAGGAGACAGGATGGATTACTCTAGCATCAAAATAAAGTCTTCATACCCCAGGAGGCAAGGCTTCTAGTTCTCAAAACGTTCCATAACCACCAATTACCTGGCCACTTTGGATCCTGTGAAACTAGTGAGCCCATCCAACGGTCCTTCTGGTGGCCCAACCTTGGCCGAGACTGCAGAGCCTATGTCAGAACCTGCACTTTGTGCCTGTGCAGCAGAGGTGACAAGACTAATGCCCCGTACACACGGTCGGACTTTGTTCAGACATTCCTACAACAAAATCCATGGATTTTTTCCGACGGATGTTGGCTCAAACTTGTCTTGCATACACATGGTCACACAAAGTTGTCGGAAAATCCGATCGTTCTGAACGCAGTGACGTAAAACACGTACGTCGGGACTATAAACGGGGCAGTGGCCAATAGCTTTCATCTCTTTATTTATTCTGAGCATGCGTGGCACTTTGTCCGTCGGATTTGTGTACACACGATCGGAATTTCCGACAACGGATTTTGTTGTCGGAAAATTTTATATCCTGCTTTCAAACTTTGTGTGTCGGAAAATCCGATGGAAAATGTCCGATGGAGCCCACACAAGGTCGGAATTTCCGACAACATGCTCCGATCGGACATTTTCCATCGGAAAATCCGACCATGTGTACGGGGCATAAGCCCTGGGGATTATTGAAACACTTAACTGTCCCTAACCGTCTATGGGAAATAACCTTTGAGGACTTCATTGTGGATCTTTCGCACTCGGATCTTTCGCATTCTTGTGGTGGTGGATCGCCTGTCAAAAACAGCCCATTTCTTGCCCATGGTAGGCACACCTTCTGCTACAGAGATGGCTCACATGTTCAGCAAAGAGATCGTGAGACTCCATGGTCTGCCCTACAACATTGTCTCGGCTCAAGGGGTACAGTTTACCTCTAGATTCTGGAGAAATCTTTGCAAAGCCCTGAGTGTGGAACTCTGCCTTTCTTCGGCCCACCACCCCCAAAGCAATGGCCAAACCGAGTGCACAAACCAAACCTTGGAGCAGTACCTACGTTGCTTTTCAGCCTTTTCCCAAGACAATTGGGCTTCTCTTCTTCCACTTGCGGAGTTCCACTACTACAACTCCCTACATTCCGCTACCATCCAGTCCCCATTCTGGGCCAAATATGGATTCCACCCTTCCTTCCTACCAGAGACCATATCCGAATCAGCAGTGCCTGTTGTAAAGGAAAGACTTGCCTTCATACAATGGAATTACCAAATCCTCCAAAAATGTATACAAAAAGCTCAGTCCAACTATAAGAGGTTCTTTGACAGGAAACAAAGAGAGAATCTCTCCCTTAAAGTCGGGTATGAAGTGTGGCTATCGACAGCCAACCTGAAGCTGACGTGCCCTTCGAAGAAGTTGGGGCCAAGATATATTGGTCCTTTATCAATTAAGAGTGAAATAAAGCCAGTGGCCTTCTAATTATCTCTGCCGGATTCATACAAAATGCACCCAGTCTTTCACGCCTCTTTCCTCAAGCCGGCCATTCCGGATCCTTTCCCAGGTAGAGTGGAACCACCTCCGTCATCAGTAACTGTTGAAGGGGAAACAGAATATGAGGTGGAATCTGTTTTAGATTGCAGAAAAGGATGGGCGTCCAGAGGCTGCCCGTCGGGGGGGGGGGCACTGTCAGGGCGCCAATGGCAGGAGAAGGACTCTAGGACCCAATATCTGTCAGTGCACCAACAACAGGAGAATGGTTCTAGGACCCAGCATCTCCACCAGCACTTCACATGGGCCTTTATAAGGAAGCTTCGCAGTGGTTGAAGTTGCTGATTGATCTTCAGTTTGTACCCTGTATCCCTGTGACTCTTGCTCCTGTGATCCTTCGTTACTGACCCAGCTTGTTCCCGACCTGTCTCCTGCCTGCCTCTAGTCCTTGACCTCGGCTTGCCTTTGGATATCCTCTGCCTACTTCCTGTGTTTGACCCCACGGCTTTTCCTCCTGACCTCGTCTGCTCTGCGTCAGGGCTGGGCTCAGCCCTTCCTTCTCAAAGATGGCCACTCAGCTGTCGGCTAATTGCCAGCTCCTATCTCTCCTGTTGATGATATGCTGCACGCCAGTCCTGTGTACTTAAGCCGTCCAGTCCAGATGATCTCTGCCTTCGCCTTGGTCACATCTCTAAAGACGCACTCCTGTGTTCCTGTTGAAGACTTGCTTGGCTGACATTCCTTCTGGCTCCAGATCCTGCTTGCTGTTCTACTACGCTCCTCTCTGGCTCCCTGACGTTTTGGCTTGTCTGACTATCCTTTCCGGTTCCTGAACTCTGGCTATGTTTTGACTACCTTCACTCTGTTTACCTTTTTTTTAAATTTTATTAAACAAGTGTGATTTAACTTTACTTCTGTCTCAGTCTGATTCATGGTTTCTGACAGCTGGCTTCTGACCCTGGCTTGCACCGACTATCCTGTTGTCTCAGTGATTCTCCAGGCCTGTCACTTCCCACAGGAACCACCTGCCTGCAGTCCCTACTCTTCACATCAGCAGTGTAGAGGTACCCCTGTGGGGCCACCGAGTGTAGTAGTTCCACTTGTCACCCTGCCCAGTCCGACATTCACTTCCAGTCACTCTCCACTAGACAATGAACAGTCCATCAGCTTGTTTTTTGTTGTTTTATTGAGGGATTAAACTTATATGGGGTAAAGGGAACATGGGATGCCCAGATCAATAGCAGAAATAGATTAGTAATTGATTGGAACTTCTATCCACAGTCTCCAAAGCTTCAGACTCCTCCAGCACGATGCTTCTTTAATGACCTGTTACTTGCTCTACTGTGCGATACTCCATTCCTGACACAGCTAGCACATGGTTAGAACCCACTTTGAATAAGGCCAAACAGTTAAGGATTTGCTGGCAGGGGTCTGCAGGCCCCTTTGGTGTAGCAACCAATAGCAAGAGAAAAGAGTCTTTTTGCGCTAGCAGTAACTACTGGTCACAGTCAGTCCTGTGCAGACTCTGCCAATCGTCCTGGCAACAGCAGGCTGTCTCCAATGCCAGTAACATCTGTCTCTCCCTCTGGCTTTACATCCACTCCTGGCATACCTCTTCCAAATCACTTGACTGTTCCTGTCACTCACTGAACAACAGATGAATCCTTCCTGATGTTTTGCCTGGCAGTGTTCCCCGTTATCCTCTCCTGCTCCTGTTCAGGACACACCTCATTTGGGTTGTATGGAGGGGTTCCTTCCCAGCTCTCCGAGCCCTGACCCAAGGTCACCCCCAGACAGGGGGGCTCCCTCAAAGGCCCCAACAGCCTAACACTCTACCACTCAGTTCTTCCACCTGACAACTCCTCTCCCAGCAGGCTGACCCTGGGTATATAAAGGAGACCTGCCCCCTGCCAATCCTAGTTGGGGATTGGTTAGGGCTCCCTGATACACCTCATGCCACTCCAATCCTCTCTCCCTGTCTCTTTTCTAGAAACCAGAGGAAGGCGCCAGAAAGATGAAGCCACACGTCAGTCACCTGCTGCTGCTCTAAACCACTCCCAGCCCCCAGATCAAAAACAAACAGGCCTGCCTAAATTTACCTGCACTGGCTGAAAATAAAAAAACTACCTCTAGCACCTACCTACCTAAGGTAGAGGGTGCTACTCTCACCCCCACCAGGAATTAGCTGGTCCCCAGCTGGGAAAATATGAAATATATGAAATATAAATTACGTACAAAAATAGCTATATACATTTCTGATGAGTATTTACATCTGTACAGCATGACTTAGACACTCCTAACTACAGGTCCCTGCAGCTAAGAACATACACATTTTTGAGCCAGAGCATCTCTCCCTCAGGAAATATACTCTGCTCGCAAGCATTCTTGTCCTCCGGGAACGATGGGGATGGACAGCTGTCCCATCCCTGAAGATCCTAAGAGAAGACATCACATCCTACACTTACATCTACCTTTACACTGTACAAAATCGCCACTGGAAGTGGGTTAATATCCTCCCAGCAAAGATTAATGCGCAAACACAAACATACATTTTTCCTTGCTTTGTTTTGTCAGAAGGGAACTATAACCTAACAACAGAACAACAACAACAAAATATATATATTAACGGTGAACAGTCCTCTGGGGCCCCTCCCATCAGGAGCAAAAGAGGACTGTTCACCGTTAATATATATATTTTGTTGTTGTTGTTCTGTTGTTAGGTTATAGTTCCCTTCTGACAGAACAAAGCAAGGAAAAGAGGTGAACGGGAACAACTTCACCCAAATGTCCTTGCGACAGACAGTTCTCTGATGGGCACATAGGGTGGCAGGCTAGTTGACTCCTGCAATTCAGGGGAAAATGGTACACGCTGCTTCCTTTCTGCAGCCCATGCAACACTTTAGTAGTGGCTGTACGCCAACAGTCCTCCTACACGTAACAGTGGGAATCAGGTAGTCTCTTCCTGACTCCCCCTTCCTCCCTAATGGAGGCCAAGTGGCTCTTCAAAGGCCATCCTGCTTTCATGTTGAGCACCCGATCCTTGTAAATGGCATGTCCCAGCTTCCATTCTTGGCGAATGTCCATAAATCGGGCCCAAGCTTCACTTTCTGGCGCCCACAGGGGCCTGGGATTGTGCAGGAATTTCCAGGCAAGGTCATCCTCTCACTCTCCCTGGGAGTTCTCTACAATGTCTATTATCTGGGGAGGAACATATGGATAGTCCAGACCCAACTCCAGAGTGACCCTTCGCTGTATTTCTTGTTGAAAGCGGGAGAACCAGGGCAATTCCTTAGGCCTCCCTCTCCCTAGCAGGACACAGGCATCCTGGGACTTCACAACCCACTGCCTGTAGGTGGGCACTCTGATCTGGGTGGTGGAGGGTCTGTTCACAGAGAGTTTACTGCGATAGACAGGAGTCCATACTGTCAGCTGGATGCCTTCTCCTGACTCTGACTGGGTCTCTGGGGGATGGGAACCTCCTGTCTCCCACTCCTCCTCCTCAGAACTCTCTTCAGGGGATGACCATTCTATCAGTCTCTCCAGAGACCCAAATTCAGCCACTGGGAGAACCCCAGTCAACGACCCCGCCCTCATTTACAGTACCTCATTCAGCTCACCCGGAGGCACACCTTACTCTGGCAATAGCTTCTTCCGGACAGGTATAGCAAGGGATTTAGAGCTGGCTGGCTCTTCAGAGATATCATCTGGCTCCTGTGCAGCAGTGACTACAATCGCCAGGCCCCTGGCCAGGCCACAGGTCACGGCAGCCTCCTCTCCTTCACATATGTCCTCAGTGTTCATGGAGGGGTCGCCAGGCTGCAACACCTCTTTGTCTCTATGGAGTGATCTTTGGCCCTCTCCAGCCATCCTGGGTCTCCCACATCTGCGGTACACAAAGTCCTGAAAGCAGGTTTACGGTCCTGCTGGATGGGTCCCAGCCAGATGAGTGGCCCCCTACAATGGGCCAAAGCAGTCACCTCTGCCGTCGAAATCCGGCACTTGGAACAGAGCAGGCAGAGTTGCTTCGCTCTGTCTAACACTCCCAGGGCGAGCCCTCCACGCAGCTCCAGCCGGATGCCAGTGTCCACCACCAGCTCCTGCAAAACAGGTAACCACTGCAAAGTGGGCATTAGCCGATTACCCTCCGCCATCTTGCTCCTCTGCCTCCTGTCTGCTGCTTAAAGGAACTTGTTAGTTTTCTCCAGGGCGTGGCACCACCCTCCAACTCCTACTGATAAGTAGGCTCCTCCTTGAACATGCTGCTGTAACCCCTTGTTAGATGAACTGAAGTTTGCAGGTATGCTGATGCTAGCAGGACATGCCCAGACATGTTGCCTAGTACCAACCACGCTCCAGCAACCAAGGGCAGATGGCAGATGAATTGCCAAGTGGTTGTCTGTAGCAACAATAAAGATGATATCCAATGCTTCCCTGTAGAGAGCTGATGTAACATAGTCCCGCCCGTAGGCAAAAGTAAACATTCTCAGGCACACTTTACTCTCTTTAAGCAGGAGTTTGGAACAAAGTTAAATTCCTGTAATCCAGTGTAGAATGTTTACGCCGAACAAAGCGCTGGACATATTTGTAATCCATGTGCACGATCACCTGCCGTGGTTGCCACGGGTGATGACACATGGCGAATTGCAGGATGGGTACAAGTGTCTGTCCCAGGACTGGCTGGGGTAACTGGGTTGCAGGAACAGTATTCAATATGGCAGTCCTTATTGGTTGCCATGGACCACAGCACTTGTTAAACACTGAAATCGAAAGGCTGCACTGCCGGTTTTCCTTACCAAGAATGGCGGCGGCAGCACCCAACAGCCGATCTGAAAATTGGCTGGGATGCTGACATTGCGGGAACCCTGGACAGGTAAGTGTCCTAATATTAAAAGTCAGCAGCTACAGTATTTGTAACGGCTGACTTTTAATTTTTACGTGGGGGGGGGGGGGCGGAAAACCTCTTTAAGCTTATATTGGATTGTCAAATATAACTATTGATTGTATTGTTATTACAATGCTGATGTTACAAAAATAAAAGTGTATGTTGTAATCATAGAGCTCCTCATTTCTACAAAGTGGGTATATGAGGGGTTTTGGGACTTTAAATGAGGCCCATGACATACTATAGTTATACACCTCAATCCCTGAATATGAAATTTAAAAGGAAAAGGTTTTGGACTTTAAATGAAGCATGTGACACATAGCTGGTAAAGTGGTCAAATACATGATGGCGCATTTATTCTTTCATACGTACAGTGGGGAAAAAAGTATTTAGTCAGCCACCAATTGTGCAAGTTCTCCCACTTAAAAAGATGAGAGAGGCCTGTAATTATCATCATAGGTATACCTCAACTATGAGAGACAAAATGTGGAAACAGATCCAGACAATCACATTGTGTGTTTTTTGAAAGAATTTATTTGAAAATTATGGTGGAAAATAAGTATTTGGTCAATATCAAAAGTTCATCTCAATACTTTGTTATATATCCTTTGTTGGCAATGACAGAGGTCAAACGTTTTCTGTAAGTCTTCACAAGGTTGTCACACACTATTGCTGGTATGTTGGCCCATTCCTCCATGCAGATCTCCTCTAGAGCAGTGATGTTTTGGGGCTGTCACTGGGCAACACGGACTTTCAACTCCCTCCAAAGGTTTTCTATCGGGTTGAGATCTGGAGACTGGCTAGGCCACACCAGGACCTTGAAATGCTTCTTACGAAGCCATTCCTTCGTTGCCCGGGCAGTGTGTTTGGGATTATTGTCATGCTGAAAGACCCAGCCACGTTTCATCTTCAATGCCCTTGCTGATGGGAGGAGGTTTGCACTCAAAATCTCACGATACATGGCACCATTCATTCTTTCATGTACACGGATCAGTCATCCTGTTCCTTTTGCAGAGAAACAGCCCCAAAGCATGATGTTGCCACCCCATGCTTCAAAGTAGGTATGGTGTTCTTTGGTTGCAACTCAGCATTCTCTCTCCTCCAAACACGACAAGTTCTACTTTGGTTTCATCCGACCATCTGACATTCTCCCAATCCTCTTCTGTATCAACCAAATGCCCTCTAGCAAACCTCAGATGGGCCCAGACATGTACTGGCTTAAGCAGGGGGACAAGTCTGGCACTGCAGGATCTGAGTCCCTGGCAGCGTAGTGTGTTACTGATGGTAGCCTTTGTTATGTTGGTCCCAGCTCTCTGCAGGTCATTCACTAGGTCCCCCCATGTGGTTCTGGGATTTTTGCTCACTGTCCTTGTGATCATTTTGACCCCACGGGGTGAGATCTTGTATGTCTTCCATTTTCTAATTATTGCTCCCACAGTTGATTTCTTCACACCAAGCTGCTTGCCTATTGCAGATTCAGTCTTCCCAGCCTGGTGCAGGTCTACAATTTTATTTCTGGTGTCGTTCGACAGCTCTTTGGTCTTCTCCATAGTGGAGTTTGGAGTGTGACTGTTTGAGGTTGTGGACAGGTGTCTTTTATACTGATAAGAAGTTCAAACAGGTGCCATGAATACAGGTAATGAGTGGAGGACAGAGGAGTCTCTTAAAGAAGAAGATACAGGTCTGTGAGAGCCAGAAATCTTGCTTGTTTGTAGGTGACCAAATACTTATTTTCCACCATAATTTGCAAATAAATTCTTTCAAAAATCAGACAATGTAATTGTCTGGATTTGTTTCCACATTTTGTCTCTCATAGTTGAGGTATACCTATGATGACAATTACAGGCTTCTCTCATCTTTTTAAGTGGGAGAACTTGCACAATTGGTGGCTGACTAAATACATTTTTGCCCCACTGTATACAGATATCATGATAGCATATTATCATTATAATTCATACATATATACACAGATGTCATGAATAACACATTGCAGTATAAAGTAAAATTATTGTGAGCTGGCTTGTAATCCATATCAAAAAATATATATTAAAACCATTAATGACTGCATTAATAGGCATTTATCACTACAAATACAGTGCCTGCGGAAAAAGATGTTCTAGTTGGCATTACATTTTAACTTCCATTTTTATTTTCACAGTTAATGGACATGTGACTAAATTCAATTTTCTTTAGTTAAAAGTGATTTTATTTAGTTTTGTACTAAACTGCATGGAGAATCACAAAGATTAATTGTCTAGATACCAAATATACAAAACAGAATTTAGATGAATACTCCAACATGATAGTATACAGAGATAGAGGAAGCATATGGAGAGATAGAACAAACCAAATTAAATTCTGCGCAGTGCAAAACATGGGGTTGAATTACAGCATCTAATACAAAAAAGTGATAAATGTAGTAATTCATATAAAAATGTATTTCATATCACCTGATCAAAAATGATTTATTCTGTGTAATAAAGATCCTTAGATAATTAGTGAATTAGACTCCAGGTAAAGTAAAATGCATTCCTCGAAGTGGGACTGTCCCTGCCCTGCAGGGTATAAATCCTAATTTATGTTCAGGGCACAGAAAAGGCAGTTTTACCTACCCGAGCCTTGCTCTCCCTCCAGATGGTTCTCCTCTGTGCTCTGCCAAAGGGCTGTTCCTTGATGTTCACACATCGAGTTCTATAGGCTATGGGCTCTGCATTGGTCTTAATGCTAGAGGGCATCCATCACTTCAGCATGTAGGCAGGTGTCTACAGAGTAATGTGGCATATGTATTTGCTAGCAGTATATTGTAAAAGTTATGTGTACCTTGTATTGTTTACGTACTGCATGTGGTTGCCCTTGGGATTGAAAGAGCCATGCTGATCTTAGGTGTTCATGTGTCTGAGGAGTGCATAAATACAAGAGGTCAGCAGTCTGTGTGGGGGTTGTTGCTCTAAGATGGCAACTAGAGAGTAGATGCTGTCGCTATGTGATTGAACTGTTGCCTGGTCTGAAGTTATTCCATAATACAGAAAACAGGTGCTTGCAAAGCATATATAAAAAAAATACTTGGGTCAACAGGGGACAATATAAGAGTAAGTTACAGTACAAGTGTCTGATGTGCAGTCAAGCTAACAAAGGGAAAGCTATATTGCCATTGCCTAGGACTACAGTACTAGCGTCAAGATGCTTAAGCTCGAACATCGGCTGTTCGCCCGTTCGCCGAATTGCGAACGATATGGGCCGTTCGCGCCAAATTCGTGTGGCGCGTCACGGCCCATAATTCACTGCGGCATTGCAGTGCATTGCTTGCTGATGATTGGCCAAGCATGCACTATGACCCGCATGCTTGGCCAATCACAGCGCCGCCTGAACAGACCGCCGCCTGAACAGAGAGCCATAATTGGCCAAAGCCAAGGAGGCTTTGGCCAATTATGGCTCAGGGGATTTAGTACACGCCCCACACTATATAAGGCCGCCAGCACGGCGGCCCTGTGTAGTGTGTGTTCCGGCGTTCATTGAGAGAGAGAGAGAGAGACAGACAGTGTCATTTGATTTGAGTTAGATAGATTAGGCAGAACAGTCAGTCAGTTAGCTGCACTTACAGTGTATTGTGTATATATATGTATCCCAGGTGTTGCATATATATATATACACTGTATTCAGTTTAGCTAGATCCGTTCCTGTTATCTTCTAGACTATTTACATTTAGTGCAGTGCGTCCTGCTCACAGTGTTCAGCTAGATCCGTTCCTGTTATCTTCTAGACTATTTACATTTAGTGCAGTGCGTCCTGCTCACAGTGTTCAGCTAGATCCGTTCCTGTTATCTTCTAGACTATTTACATTTAGTGCAGTGCGTCCTGCTCACAGTGTTCAGCTAGATCCGTTCCTGTTATCTTCCTACTGACAGGCAGGCTTGTCTGGTTACAGTATATAAAGCAACCTGAAGAAAATTACTGGTGTTCTATTTGATCCTATTAGTACCACGGTCAGGCAGCTAGACTATTTACATTTAGTACAGTGCGTCCTGCTCACAGTGTTCAGCTAGATCCGTTCCTGTTATCTTCCTACTGACAGGCAGGCTTGTCTGGTTACAGTATATAAAGCTACCTGAAGAAAATTACTGGTGTTCTGTTTGATCCTATTAGTACCACGGTCAGGCAGCTAGACTATTTACATTTAGTACAGTGCATCCTGCTCACAGTGTTCAGCTAGATCCGTTCCTGTTATCTTCCTACTGACAGGCAGGCTTGTCTGGTTACAGTATATAAAGCTACCTGAAGAAAATTACTGGTGTTCTATTTGATCCTATTAGTACCACGGTCAGGCAGCTAGACTATTTACATTTAGTACAGTGCGTCCTGCTCACAGTGTTCAGCTAGATCCGTTCCTGTTATCTTCCTACTGACAGGCAGGCTTGTCTGGTTACAGTATATAAAGCTACCTGAAGAAAATTACTGGTGTTCTATCTGATCCTATTAGTACCACGGTCAGGCAGCTAGACTATTTACATTTAGTACAGTGCGTCCTGCTCACAGTGTTCAGCTAGATCCGTTCCTGTTATCTTCCTACTGACAGGCAGGCTTGTCTGGTTACAGTATATAAAGCTACCTGAAGAAAATTACTGGTGTTCTATTTGATCCCATTAGTACCACGGTCAGGCAGCTAGACTATTTACATTTAGTACAGTGCGTCCTGCTCACAGTGTTCAGCTAGATCCGTTCCTGTTATCTTCCTACTGACAGGCAGGCTTGTCTGGTTACAGTATATAAAGCTACCTGAAGAAAATTACTGGTGTTCTATTTGATCCTATTAGTACCACGGTCAGGCAGCTAGACTATTTACATTTAGTACAGTGCGTCCTGCTCACAGTGTTCAGCTAGATCCGTTCCTGTTATCTTCCTACTGACAGGCAGGCTTGTCTGGTTACAGTATATAAAGCTACCTGAAGAAAATTACTGGTGTTCTATTTGATCCTATTAGTACCACGGTCAGGCAGCTAGACTATTTACATTTAGTACAGTGCGTCCTGCTCACAATGTTCAGCTAGATCCGTTCCTGTTATCTTCCTACTGACAGGCAGGCTTGTCTGGTTACAGTATATAAAGCTACCTGAAGAAAATTACTGGTGTTCTATTTGATCCTATTAGTACCACGGTCAGGCAGTTAGACTATTTACATTTAGTACAGTGCGTCCTGCTCACAGTGTTCAGCTAGATCCGTTCCTGTTATCTTCCTACTGACAGGCAGGCTTGTCTGGTTACAGTATATAAAGCTACCTGAAGAAAATTACTGGTGTTCTATCCCAGCTTAGTGCAGCTACAGGCCATTAGTATGTCTGGAAGGCCAAGAAGGAGAGGCAGACAGTCACAAGCCAATAAGAGAGGGCAAGCAGGCTCTGTGTCTAGTGCTGGTTGTGGAGACGGTGCATCCTCATCAGCACGTGGCCATGGGACACGCTTGGCCTTTTTTTCGGCAGCTGGCCGTGCTGAGCCGCAACATGCGGAAGACTTGGTCGAGTGGATGACCAAGCCGTCCTCATCCTCCTCATCCTCTCTCACCCATGCCCAGGGTGCTTTGTCTGGCAAAGCAGCGGCCTCTTCCCTCAGCTCAATGTCATCAGTGACTCCTTCCCTAGCTCCACCATGTCCTCATGAGGATTCCCTCGAACTGTTTGACCACAGTGTTGGGTACATGCTCCAGGAGGATGCCCAGCGTTTGGAAGGCTCTGATGATGATACTGAGCTCGATGAAGGCAGTAACATGAGCACGGACAGAGGGGGTGCCCAAGAAGGACAGCAATCTGGCAGTCATGCTCCCCCTGCTGCAGCATACTGCCAGGTTTGCTCCAGTGATGAGGAGGGAGGGGATGATGAGGTCACTGACTCAACGTGGGTGCCTGATAGGAGAGAGGAGGAGGAGGAGGAGGAGGAGGAGGAGGAGGCGGCACATCACCAACGAGGCAGGATGCCCTCCAGGGGCCAGCCTAAGGGCAGCACATTGACTGCATCACACCCCAAAGCTCCACATGTGCAGGGCGCTGCAGTCTCTGCGCGTTATTCAAAAAGTTCTTTGGTGTGGGCCTTTTTTGAGACGAGTGCATCAGATCGCACCGCTGCTATTTGCAACATATGTCTCAAGCGTATCTCACGTGGCCAAAACATCTCCCGCTTGGGTACCACATGCTTGACCAGACATATGTTGACCTGCCATGCAGTTCGTTGGCAAGCGTATCTAAAAGACCCACACCAAAGAACAAAGAGGATCTCTTCTTGCTCCTCATCAGCTGAGATTTCCAACCCCACTAGACCTCCAGTCCTCTCTGAGACCTGCAGTGAGAGGAATGAAGGTGTAGAATTAGGTGTGTCACAGCCAAGTACTTGTGGGCAATCTGCTTTTGGTACACCGACGTCAGATTGTACCAGGCAAATTTCCCTGCCCCAGCTGCTGCACCGCCGAAAGAAGTTTGCTCCCAGCCATCCACATGCCCAGCGGTTGAATGCTAGCTTGGCAAAATTGCTAGCACTTCAACTGCTGCCTTTTCAGTTGGTAGACTCTGCCCCCTTCCGTGAGTTTGTGGAATGTGCGGTTCCTCAGTGGCAGGTACCCAAACGCCACTTTTTCTCACGGAAGGCGATTCCGGCTCTCTACCGGCATGTGGAAGGCAATGTCCATGCCTCGCTGGACAGGGCGGTCTGCTGTAAGGTGCATATTACCGCTGACTCATGGTCCAGCAGGCATGGACAGGGATGTTACCTAAGTTTCACGGCACATTGGGTGACTCTGCTGGCAGCTGGGAAGGATGCAGTAGTGTTGGAGGTTGTTCCGCCACCACGCCTCAAAAATGCTGATTGTGACACACCTCTCTCCTCCACCCCCTCCTCTTCTTCTTCCTCCATGGCCTCTTCCTCGGAACCAGCGGTGCTCCGTAATCGTTCAAGGGGTTACGCAAGTACGCAGGCCAAAAGATGCCATGCGGTGCTTGAGCTGGTGTGCTGGGGCCACACTGGGGAAGAGGTTCTGTCAGCTCTGCAGGGGCAGGTTCAGAGGTGGTTGACGCCACGCCAACTTAAGGCAGGAATGGTGGTTTGCGACAATGGCACCAACCTCCTCTCTGCCCTCCGACAGGGACAAATGACCCATGTGCCCTGTTTGGCTCACGTCCTTAACTTGGTGGTGCAGCGGTTCTTGGGCAGGTACCCGGGCTTACAGGATGTCCTGAGGCAGGCCAGGAAAGTCTGTGTGCATTTCCGCCGGTCATATAATGCCAGTGCTCGGCTGACGGACCTCCAAAAGGAGTTTAACCTGCCCAAGAACCGCCTAATCTGTGACATGCCCACCAGGTGGAACTCAACATTGGCCATGCTGCAGCGGCTGCACACGCAGCAGAGGGCCATCAATGTGTACCTGTGCGACTATGGCACCAGGACAGGGTCAGGGGAGCTTGGTTTTCATTCAGTGCTGCTGGAGGCGTGGTAACCGATCACAGGGTGCGTCTGTCCACCGACTCGGTCGATCGGCTGACCTTCATAAAAATGAATCAGTCTTGGATCACCACCAGCTACCAAGCACCTGATGCTGATGTAACCGAATAATTTTTTTTGAAATCTCAGATCCCTTCAAAGACTGCCTATGCTGATGCTAAGTGACTATCCCTGAGTAATTATCCTCTTACTCCTCAATCATCACGCTGATAGCTTGTAAGAACATTTTTGGTTCTGGGCGCCACCACCAGTGCCTAAGGCACAATTTTCAGCCCCTGTTTAACAGGGGCGTGTAATTACAATTTTTGATGTAATACTTTGCAGCAGGGCTCGTTCCTGCATTCCAACTAGAGTGTCTGTGAGGGGTTGCAGTGTTGTGGCACCAGCACCAGTGCCTAAGGCCCAATTTTTCTGCCCCTGTCTAACAGGGGCGTGTAATTACAATTTTTGATGCAATACTTTGCAGCAGGGCTCGTTCCTGCGTTCCAACTAGAGTGTCTGTGAGGGGTTGCAGTGTTGTGGCACCAGCACCAGTGCCTAAGGCCTAATTTTTCAGCTCCTGTTCAACAGGGGCATGTAATTACAATTCTTGATCTAATATTTCACAGAAGGGCCCTGTGAGGGCTTACAGTGTTGTGGCCACAGCAACACCTAAGGCCAAAATTTCTGCTGAGTATATAGGGCAGGACCCTACTTTCAAACATCTAACTTACAAACGACTCCTACTTGCAAACGGAAGGAGACAACAGGAAGTGAGATGAAATCTACCCCTAGGAAGGGAAATTCTCTCCTGTAAGAGTTAATATGGGAAAACAATTTCTCCTTTCCACTGATGCTTTCCAATCCTTGTTCCACAAAAAACCCAAATTTTCAAAAAACATTTTTCATTGGGACAAAAAGTGAGGTGAAATCTTCTGAAGAGGAGGAAAGACAGCAAAACAAATGTCACAGGGGTCATAACCCTTCCCTATGTTTTCCAAAAAGCTTAAAAAAGATTTTTTGGCTGGAGCTAAACGCTTTAAAAAATGTACCCGTTCAAAATTACAAAGAGATTCTACTTAACAACAAACCTACAGTCCCTGTCTTGTTTGCACCGCCTGTATACTGCTGTTCAGAGTATATAGGGCCTTTCCTTATTTTAATTTGGGTGCGGGGTTCCCCTTAATATCCATACAAGACCCAAAGGGCCTGGTAATGGACTGGGGGGTACCCATGCCGTTTGTCTCACTGATTTTCATCCATATTGCCATGACCCGACATGACATTAAACCCGTAAGCAGTTTTAAATGAGATTTTTTCCTTTAAAAATGACATTTGGTGCAGGGACTGTTCTAAACACGGGAAACACGCGTCACTTTACAGGCATACTATAGACACCCCCCAGGTACGATATTTAAAGGAATATTTCACTTTTTTTTTTTTACTTTAAGCATCATTAAAATCACTGCTCCCGAAAAAACGGCCGTTTTTAAAAGTTTTTTTTGCATTGATACATGTCCCCTGGGGTAGGACCCGGGTCCCCAAACCCTTTTTAGGACAATACCATGCAAATTAGCCTTTAAAATTAGCACTTTTGATTTCGAACGTTCGAGTCCCATAGACGTCAATGGGGTTCTAACGTTCGTGCGAACTTTCGGTCCGTTCGCAGGTTCTGGTGCGAACCGAACCGGGGGGTGTTCGGCTCATCCCTACTCACCAACAGAAAGCCTGATGTAAAAACATTACTAAGCAGGTTTTCATGGCCACTAATTGGGTTCAAAGTTGTTTTAGAATGTAACCCTCTTATGGGGGGGGGGCTTATGACAGATGGCCCTCCCCAAACAGGATATGGCACTAAACCTGTAGCTACATAAGAGAACCAGAACCTTTGCTAAGTGGAAGTATGGGTTTGATTAAAAAGTTGGAATTGCCACCACCCAGATCAAGGCCTCTGTGAGGGGATTCCCTTCCTGGGACATTAACCACTAATCGATTCAAAGTAATTGGAAGCAAAAAAATGACTGCAACCAGCATATACCATTAACCATAAGTATACAGATGTATACCAGTATGGAAATAATACAAGATTTATATAAGAAATGATTAATAAAAGTACATAGATCTATCTATGTGGGTTGTTGTACAAGATAAATGGTTCACATATACTTTACTGCCACAGGACAGGAAGGAGTCGTAGCAGTAATTCCTCCTTTTCTGTTTGTTGGAAGCTTCAGTCAGAAGTCAGACTAGTGGCAGCGCGTCCGTATGGGGCTTAGGGGCACTGCCCCCCTAATCCATGCATCCGGCCCCTTATTCTACATGCGGGGCGCTGGACGCATGAATTCTAATTCTGTTTTTTTTTTCTTAAGCACGTGATTAGAGCCAGAGACTCTAATTGTCTTCCTGATTCTCCCCTCAGTCAAAAAGGAAGCGGGTCCTGAGACCTGTCACCCGATTGGCCAAGATGAGCACCGATCCTATTGGCTGCCAAGAAGGAGGAGGGAGGAGAAGTAAGGGAAGCCATCGTGAAGCACCAGGAGGAGGAGACGCAGGGGGAAGCTGCCGCCCGGAGGAAGCACTGCTCGCTACCTAGATGGGGTAAGCGCGGGGCCAACAGGGGGGGAGATAGCCGTGACCCAACCGATTGTTTGCCCTCTGAAAATAAATATACCACCAGCCACTACTGGGTCAGACTAGGCCTGAAGCTTCTGTGTGCTATCCCTTTGGACAACCTATGTGGCTTTGGGAATCCTTTGTCAAATATTAAATGTGTATTTATAAAACAAAGAATATATATAGCTTGTTCAATGAAACAGAAACATAAAATATAATTTTAAAAACATAAACTTCAAAGAAAATTGACAAAGAACAGTTTTAGGCTCCATTCACACTTGAGCGTAGCACAGCAACAGCTGCTGCAGCCTTTTTATTTTTTGCGTTTTTGTGTTTTTTAGACAAGCGCTTTTGGAGCAGCATTCATTTAAATGGGCCTCCGGACGCTTCAAAATCCCTTCATAGAAGCTCATGTACCAAATCTTGGCACAGAGCCAGGAGCGTTTTGCACTGCAATTTTTGCAGCGATTGTAGCATGTTTTGTGGTGCGACAATCGCTGCAAAATCGCACAGCGTTTGGGGTGCCATTAAGAAATAAGGACATCGCAAAAGCGTCCTGCAATTTGCCCTGATTCTGGAATTGTGGGAAGAATCCTGGTGATTCCAACTGCAATTCAAATCGGCTAGGTGTGAATGGAGCCTTAGTTTCCCTGTAACCCTTTTGCAGACGCAGTAGTTTAAACAGACTCCTGGATACTATAACTTCCAGGAGTTGGTTTTACTCCTGGTATTCCAGTACAAGCGAATCTGGCAGCTGTCAAGCTGTCCAATAACATCTTACATGTACAGTAATGTGCCACCACCCTTCTCCAGCACCATGCATCCTGACTGAGATTACCTGTCCCTTCTGGGTGCCTTGGTGCTCCCATGCTTCTGATAACTGTGTCTCAGAAGGTCTGCAGTGAGATTTAGTGATGTTATTATCATAGTTGCCAACATTGCAAAAAAAAAATTTGGGACACCTTTTTGCATGTAGGCAGAGCCTTGCTATAATTAGGGGGCGTGGCATTCTTTTGTAGGCTGGGCGTACTATAACAGAAAAATGTGTCACGTGGAATAGTGGGCGTGTCTTAAATGGGCGTGGCTCAGAAGGGGTGTGGTATGAGATGAATGAGGGATGGAGGGAGAAAGAAAGAAAGAGGAAGAGAAAGAAAGAGAGAAAGAAAGAAAGAGGGAGAAGAAAGAAAAAGAAAGAGAGAAAGAAAAAGAGAGAAAGAAAGAGGGATGGAGTGACAGCAGGCCCAGATCCTACACAACAGTAGAAATATGGGTATTCCAGAAAGTTTAACAATCAGCAGATAAAGATACTCCAAACACCTGGTGTTAGCGCTTCAATCATCCCGGCACCAAGGTTGTTATGGTGTCAGGATGATTGAAGTACATTATTTCTATTATTACATTGTAATATAGAATGAAATTATTTAACTTACCATAATGCAGAATCAGTGGAAGCCCTGAGCGTGTCACCTGCCATGTCGCCTGCCACCAGATGCCATCAGGTGTCCCCAGCGGAGTCCCCCCTTACATCAGGCATTTCCAGCTGACTCCTCCCTTACATCAGGCATTGCCAGCGGAGTCCCCTCTTACATCATGCATTGCCAGCAGAGTCCTCCCTTACATCAGGCATTGCCAGTAGAGACCTCCCTTACATCAAGCATTGCCAGCAGAGTCCTCCCTTACATCAGGCATTGCCAGCAGAGTCCTCCCTTACATCAGACATTGCCAGCAGAGTCCCCCCTTACATCAGGCATTGCCAGCAGAGTCCCCCCTTACATCAGACATTGCCAGTGGAGTCCCCCCTTACATCAGGCATTGCCAGCAGAGTCCCCCCTTACATCAGATATTGCCAGCAGAGTCCCTCCTTACATCAGGCATTGACAGCAGAGTCCTCCCTTACATAAGACATTGCCAGCGGAGTCCTCCCTTACATCAGGTATTGCCAGCGGAGTCCTCCCTTACATTAGGCATTGCCAGCAGAGTCCCCCCTTACATCAGGCATTGCCAACGGAGTCCCCCCTTACATCAGGCATTGCCAGCGGAGACCCCCTTACATCAGGCATTGCCAGCGGAGTCCCCCCTTACATCAGACATTGCCAGCGGAGTCCCACTTACATCAGACATTGCAGCGGAGTCCCCCCTTACATCAGGCATTGCCAGAAGAGTCCCCCTTACATCAGGCATTGCCAGCAGAGTCCTTTCCTTACACCAGGCATCCCCCAATGGAGCCCCCCCTTTCCTTACATCAGGCATTCCCAGTAGTGGAGACTCTCTCCGTCGCCATTACTAAACAGAATGGGACAAAATACTTAGCTGGGTGGCTGCCAAAAGCAATTGAGCTGCGGCGGTGCAAACCCCCACTCCTTTCCACATCAGGTCACAGACAGATGGCAGCGGGGCGGGATTTGGGCGGTGCCACAGCTGAAATTCTATTGGCAGCCACCCGGCCATTACTAAACAGTAATTGCTTTTTTTGGTCTTCGGGAAAATGGCGGAAAAAAAAAAATCTGTAAAATAAGAATTTCCCGGGACATTTCCCGGGTATGGCTAAATCCAGGAAAAGGGTCTAAATCCCGTGAATGTCCCGGGTAATTACGTATTATTGTGCTGCTCACTGATCTCCTTGTAGGAAGCTCAAACACGAGGAAGAAAAGTCCTGTCTCTACCAAGATGGCTACCTCCACACAGAGATACCATGCAGAACACACCATAGTTAGTCAGATGAGGAAAGATTCACTGTAGGGATACCACAGGCACTACTGGTAACTATTCCTTTGGCCTCTGTCTATTTTGGGGCACAGCTTCCAGAGTTTAGTTCATCCTTACCTTAAAGCGGTATTAAACCCAAAACCAAAAATGTAATATATTGCAGCTTACCAATCCTTAGATGTAATGGCTGCATTTGTTTTCTTTGCTAGGCTTTTTCTCTGAGGATCTGGCCAGTAACAAACCTCCTGTGTTAGAGTTCCCCCACTCTGGAGGAATGAGCACAGGGGCACCTTTGGACAGCAGAGTGTTAGATGGACTAGCAGATTTAAATACAGTTTTACCGGTACCCCGTAGGAGCTGCTGAGTATTGTGGTCCACCTGTCACCCTGCCCAGCCCGGCATTGACCTCTCAGACACTCAGAGACATAAAACAGTCCATGTACTTTGTTTTTGTATTTTTGCTGAGGGGATTAACCTTGTATGGGGTAAGGGAAGTATGGCATACCCAGGAGAATTAGTAGAACTTGCTTGGGACAACTATATACACTTCAGTCTCCACTTCAGCACTTCTCTTGCTGCAGACTATCACTCCTCAGCTCCTCCAGCACTTCATTTACTTTTTCAGGCACAGCTAGCACAAAGTGGTTAGGCCTGACACTGGCTCAGCCAGGCCTTAGCAATTGCCCTTTGCAGGCAGGGACCGCGGGCCCCTATAGTGTAGCAAAAAATAGAAAGTTCCTCCTAGTAACTGTCCTACATGTGGCTACTGAGCTCAGTAACCCATCTTCAGGCCCTGCCAGCCCTTCTGGCTGTAGCTGCCTTTCTCCACCATCCATGACACCACAGTTCACTCCTCTGGTTCTGCACCCATCCTAGACTGCATTTTCCCAGTCCTTTCAGGTATGCCTCCCCAGTCCTCTCCTGCCTGTGCATGTCACTCACCAACCCTCTCTTGGCTGTGACCAGTTGTTCATCTCCCTGGAGACTTTCCTGGCAGTGCTCTCTCCTGCTGTCATCTCTTGCTCCTCCTGTGCCTCCTGTTCAGGACACCTCCAGGATTTCTTGGAGGGCCCCGTCACCCCCCCCCCCCCCAGACTGGGGAGCCCCCTCAAGGGCTCCAACAGCCTAGCACTCCATCTCCAGCTCTTCCACCCAAATAACTCCCCAGCTGGGCTGACCCTGGGTATTTAAGGAGGCCTGCCCCCTATCAATCCAAGTTGGGAATTGGTCAGAGGTCTTTAGAACGCCCCAGGTGGCTCCACCTCCCCTCCAGCCTTTCTTTTTAGAAAACACTAGTAGGAGGTCCTAGTGATGCCACCTGTGAATCACCCAGCACTACTGTGAGCCAGTTCCAGCCCAGATCTCAATACCACACCCAGGCTTAGCTTCCAGCTCAGCCTGGAAATTTAGCTATACAAAAAAACTCACCAGCACACTAGAGGGTGTTACACATTAACAAAATTAAGCAAATTTCCAGCTAATACTTTATAAACAATTACAGCAAACAGTTATTTTCCTTTTGGGATAAAGGTTTTTATGTAAATTTATTAAAAGCTAATCATTTTAGGCACCTCATTCAGCGTTAAATGGATTGTCTCATCCCTGTAACTGTAGCTTGTTCTTTTGAAAAAACAAAACAAAAAAAAACAGGCTTACTGGTTGGATCACCAGATGAAAATAGAAGAAAGAAAGCCTAGAAAAGACAAGTAATTCAGCCATTACATCTAAGAACTGGTAAACTGAAATATAATAAATGTTTGCTTTTGGGATTCATATTGCTTTAATTACAAAAAATAAAAAAGATCGTGATTGTAAGTATGACAAGTTAATTATTGGTTGGGAATTTTACCTTCTTTGTCTTTCGCTCCATATTTTAGGTCTCTTTTCCACTGTGCTTGATTAGCAAAAAAAAAACTAGGACTAATGCCACAATTTGCACAAATTGTTTCTTTTAATTTATCTTGGATATATAAATCATCTATAAACAGTGATATTTATCAATAGTATCGACCCAGAACAAGGAAAGCAATTATATCACCCAAAATGTACTGTTATGCCAAATACGTATTCAGATATTTTAGTAAGTTTTGAGCTACATTTAGCTAGTAGATATGTAAAGTATTTTATATGTTTCTGCTTTACTGAGGAGTCGAATTTTCTTATGCCCTAAGTACTCCTTCACATTAGTGTTTACTGATTGACCTTGATTAGCTGAGTTATTTACTACAAATTTGCCCTCATTATTTTGAAGAAATGTTATAAATGTCAAGAAATGCTAATGAATGCATCTATGTTAACAGTCTGCAATATAAATGCATGTAGGTGAGCAGTAAAAGCAAAACATAACTGTCACCAAGTTTGGAAACTCTAAAATAGCACAGCACAAGTAAAATTTATATTTTTTACAGTTAGCAGTGATGTGGGAATTGCTCCATCAAAATCCCCACTCTGTACCATTGCAATAGTTCATAAATATTTACTGGTATTGGACAGCTGAGTATCACATTTTCAAAACTGAGAGTTTCCTCTGCTTATTGAAAATGTTCTTTAATACAGAAGATGTAGCTTTTGTCCTACAGAGGAATTACAGTAAGCTCCCGGTGTCCCAAAGTGGTTGTAAAGGTTGAAGGTCGTTTTTTTTTTTTTACCTTAAAGTGGATGCAAACCTGATTCATGAAATTTGACCTAAGCAGTATATCTGTAGTGTTTGCTTATCTCTTTCCAAAGCCCTAATGCCCCGTACACACGGTCGGATTTTCCGACGGAAAATGTGTGATAGGACCTTGTTGTCGGAAATTCCGACCGTGTGTAGGCTCCATCACACATTTTCCATCGGATTTTCCGACACACAAAGTTTTAGAGCAGGCTATAAAATTTTCCGACAACAAAATCCGTTGTCGGAAATTCCGATCGTGTGTACACAAATCCGACGGACAAAGTGCCACGCATGCTCAGAATAAATAAAGAGATGAAAGCTATTGGCCACTGCCCCGTTTATAGTCCCGACGTACATGTTTTACGTCACCGCGTTCAGAATGATCGGATTTTCCGACAACTTTGTGTGTCCGTGTGTATGCAAGACAAGTTTGAGCCAACATCCGTCGGAAAAAATCCTAGGATTTTGTTGTCGGAATGTCCGAACAAAGTCTGACCGTGTGTACGGGGCATTAGTCTCGTGTCTTTTTGCTGCTCCATTCTTTTGTTACCAGCTTGATAACTTCTGACAAGTTCTCAGACAACCGAGATAAAACCAGCCTGAAATTTGTGTCGGGGTGGGTGCTATAAATAGATTAGCAGAGAGCTGGTCTATTCACAGCACAGCTCTGCACATTCCTTCCTTCCTCTGCCTATGTGGAGTGGGGGTGTGTGGCTTTCCTCCAATCAGCTGTCACACAGTGTATGCCAAGACTTCACTCCCAGTGCTGAACAGGAAGATAATATTTCTAACAGGATGTGCACTTTCTAAAGAATGTAGAAAGCTGAAGACAGCAGATATACATGTAAAACGTATGTAGGGAGATTTTTGTATCATCTAAGGCTGTTCACTTCACTGGTTATATGTGAGGGTTTACATCCGCATTCTCTGTATTAAGTTAAAAATCTTTCTGTGCACAGGATCTCCCCTCAGCCCCCCCTCATATGTACCTGAGCCCATTCTCGATCCAGCACTGTGGTCGAGAGCAGTGGTTCTCTCCCGTCCCTCCCCTCTCACAGGACAGACATGGAACAGTGAAAGCCATTGGCTCCTGCTGCTATCAATCAAATCCTATGATGAGGGAGTGGGGGGCTGGGAGCCTTTTTGTCTGTGTCCACAGAAATCAAGCCTGTAAGTGTGTCACAATAGGAAGCGGTTTCCTATGGTGGCACACAAAGAAGAGGAGGAGCCAGGAGCATCGTCGGGGGACCTCAGAAATGGAGGATCGGGGCTCCTCCATGCAAAACGACACTGTACTGTTCTCTTAATTGACCAAAGACATTGGCTGTTACTCTGATTGCACTGTATGACAATGCAGCAGCCATTGTATCTAATCAATAGCCACAGTAGTACAATGACACCATAGAGACACTGTACTACTCTGGTGACAGAACAAGTGCAGTGCCACTACGGTGACATTGTACTGCTTTAGCGATGATCATGTACAATGACTGGATGCCTTGATTTCGCTGTTTGTCAGTGCTGTCAGCCATTGCAGTGTCATTATGGTGACATTGTCCAGCTGTGTTGGTTATTAGAGGCGATAGCTGGCTTCACTGAAATACAGTGTCATCAGAGAAGCCAGCCATTGTAAATGATCACCACCGCTGCAGTACAAAGTCACCAGACCAGTGCAGGCAGTCAGTGTCCCCAGTCATCATCGCATCAGTCCAAGTGTCAAAATAAGGCCTTGTTCATTTGTGCAGTGCTCTCTGAAGAGTGATTGGCTTGCAATCAGTGGGTGCTATGCCTGCAGAAAGCAACAGGTGTATAATTTCTATCAACATCAAATTCGGTTCCTCCACCTTGTGAATAAACCACCACCAAAAGTTAAGATGTACTCTTACCAGAGAGTATTGAAAAAAGGGCTCATATGTTTCATCTGCTCTATCCATGGTGGGTGTTGGGTAGATGAGGGGATCATCCAGCCATCATATGGAGACGATGCTCCTCTTGCCTCTGTTCGTAGTGCTCAGTGGAATATGTTATCTCTCCTTTTACCGAATAGCGCCCTATAGTGGATTCATCTGATACTACACACGACTTGTAGAGCTTACCCACAGATTCTTCATCGAATCTATCCTTCGGCTCAAGGAGAGATAACATATAGCCATAATCCTGGTATTGATTTTTACGGCCAGCAATCGTCTCCCTAGTAAATGTGATCTGAGTGGCTTTACAGCTGCCCGCTCACTTTTACAGGGCTTGGAAGGCCCCAGATCCCTGATTGATCAGCTACCTTGAAGATCAGAGGAAGGATCAAGGCTCTAATAGACTTCTGATTTCTCCATAAAGAGAACTTGTCACTGCCCAAAGCTAAGGGGTCTTGTTCACCCCTTGTGATAGCAATAACGTTAAATGAAAAAAAAATAAAAAGTGTAAAAAAAAATCTAAACAAAAGAAATAAAAATACTTTAAGATTTTTAAAACATCCCCGTCTGCCTGTGCCCACACGCAATTGCAAACATGCACATAGGCATATGTAAACTGTGATTGCACAACACATGTAAGGTATCACTGCAAATGTTGCATTGAGAGTAGAAATTCTAACTTCATAGCTCATGTTTATCTCTAAACTGATAACCTGTAAAGTCTATTAAAGTGTTGTCTATGGGCAATTTTAGGTGCCATAGTCTGTCACTATTACACAGGCATACGTAATTTTAAATCTTGACATGTCTGTAATCTTTTTACTTGGTGCAACATCATCTGTTATATTTTACAGAAAAAATGGGTATTTTATTGTGTTTGTGTGCACTAAAATTCACTGTGTATTCTTTTCTGAGAATTTGTTTTTGATAAACAGCTGCAAAAATATCATGCTACTTAAAAAATTGTAACAACCATCATTTTATTCTCCAGGGACTCTGCTTTGTATGTATGATGTTTGGGGGGTTCTAAGTAATTTTCTAGCAAAAAAAATGCAAATTTTAACATGTCTGTGTGAAAAATGTCAAAATTGCCCTCACGGCAAGTGGTTAACCATTTCAATACTGGGCACTTTCTCCCCTTCCTGCCCAGACCAATTTTCAGCTTTCAGCGCTGTCACATTTTAAATGACAATTGCGTGGTCATGCAGCGCTGTACCCAAATGAACATTTTTTTCCCACAAATAGAACTTTCTTTTGGTGGTATGTGATCACCACTGGGGTTCTTTTTTTACGCTACAAATAAAATAAGACCGAACATTTAAAAAAAAAAAAAATTTCTTCATTTCTGTTACAAAATTTTGTAAATAAGTAAATATTCTCCTTCACTGATGGGCACTGATGAGGCTGCACGGACGGGCACTGATGAGGCAGCACTGATGAGGTGGCACTGATGATGAGGCACTTATATGCAGCACTGATGGGCACTGATAGGCGACACTGATAAGCAGCAATAATGGGCACTGATAGGTGGCACTGATGGGCACTGATAGGTGGAACTGATGGGCACTCATAGGCAGCACTGATGGGCACTAATAGGTGGCACTGAAAGGGGGCACTAACAGGTGGCACTGGTGTGCACTTATGGGCACTGCTAGGTGGCACTGATAGGTGGCACTGATAGATGGCACTGTTAGGCAGAACTGATCAGGAGGCACTGAGGCACTGGCAGGCATCACTGATGGGCACTGAGTGCCATCCATATTGGGCATTGATTGGCATACCTGGTGGTCCTGGGTGGGCATCCCTGGTGATCCTGGGTGGCAATCCTCGGGGGGGCTGCACTGATAATCAATTAGCGCAGACCACCCCTGTCGAGAGAGCAGCCGATCGGCTCTCCTCTACCCGCGCCTGTCAGTGAGAGTGGAGGAAAAGCTGATAATCACAGTGATCAGTTGTGATTGGACACAGCTGATCAAGTGGTAAAGAGCCTGCGTAATAGGCTCTTTACCAATATCGGAGATGCAGTGTGTCAGACTGACACACCACACCACCGATCGTCGCACTGCGTACCCCCCACGGACACGCGCTAGTGGCTTATCCTGCTGGACGTCATATGACACCCAGCCAGGATAACTGATCCACTTCCTGGACGTTATTCTGCATATGGTGGGCGGGAAGTGGTTAACAGACCAAGCTGTCAGGCAAACGTGGCAATTGGAGGGTTGATATAAACCATTTAACACTGACAGGGGAGCTTACAAGGGCCAGCTTTCATTCATTTAGATAAAACCTTTGTCCCCAAAGGAACAAAGTTTGTCTCTGTAACTGCTTAAAAGTGGGCTGGAGTTAGGCTTCAATTTGTTAACACTTAAACCCATCTATATCTACTAACCTTAACACTGCCCTAACACTAACACTACCTTTTCCAGACAATGCTGCTGTCTAAGGGTGTCTCTGTTGTTCCTCCATAAAAAGAGGAGACACCCTAAGCTAGGAAATGTTTACTGGCCAGATCATCTGGTTAAAATATGGAAAAAAAAAACATCAGAAACCCAAAGCACCCACTACATCCAAGGATTGGTAAGCTGCAATATATTACATTTTTGGTTTTGGGTTTAGCTACAATTTAAATGTATTGCAGGTGTTCTGTCAGATAAGGCGACCCGTTAAATATTGTAACGGAAGTGACGTTCCGTCATGGCCATCTTGGTACACCCCGCACTCAGCCGCAGTAAGCCTACAGTCTGAAGTTGCCAAGCGGACATCCTTTTACACCCACCGAAGTCTTGCATTTCACACTTATTTTTACCACCAAACTGAGCTTATATCGTGAAATATAGTATTTAGAAGTCCGTGACACTGTTTTGATGTTGAATTTTAAAAGCAGCGGTCTTCTGTCAGATTAGCAAACGTGTGCGATCAGCAGGCTTGCCTCTGCTTTTACAATTCAACATCAAAACAGTGTCACAGACGTCTAAATGCTGCATTTCATGATATAAGCTCAGTTTAGTGGTAAAAATAAATATGAAATACAAGATTTCCGTGGTTGTAAAAAGATGTCCACTTGGCGACTTCAGACTGTAGGCTTAGTGTGGCTGAGTGCAGGGTGTACCAAGATGGCCATGACGGACTGTCACTTTCGTTACGAAATCTGACAGGTCACCTAATCTGACGGAACACAGGCTCTTGTACTCTGCAACATGCTATTTGTGACATAAAGAACCTTGAAAAATGTTGATGACTTTTCTAGTCTACAAAATAACAGACTCAAAGCAAAACTGTGGGCTGCAAGAATAATCATAATAATTAAATAAATGTGCCTTCAATATAAACAGGTAATACTTAAAGCATATTGCACAAAGACTTCTCTCTGTCTATGAAATCCTTACACAGATCATTTGCCTCTATTCTATAACACATTTCGAGAACTGTGGTCAACCTATTTTTTTAGGAAAAGGTTCCCTTATATCCATTCTGTATGCTAATTACCCAACTGATCACAATCTTCCCTAAATGTTAATTACTTTCTCCAACGTGTTTATTACCTTTCTGGATTTGTAATAGTTTTCTTATCTTTAATTGGCCATGTAACTACACGTTATTTGTTTCTTTGATGAATCTCATCAGTGTTGAACTATTAAGGCATTGTACTAAATACCTTAAGATCTGTCACTCATGATTATGAAATGACAATTAAACTACCTATTACAGGGAGGGTGGACGTGCCTGCATAAAACAACTGCTGGGCTTCTCTTTGTGAACAGATGCTCACATAAAGATGTCCCATGACTTGAGATCCAGAGTTCCAGCACTTTGGACTTTGGATAATTCACTCATAAATCACATTTTAGTGGGACTTCCAATTGTAGTGCTTGGCACTATTACTCTTAAAATTAAATTGCAGAACATAGATCCTACTTAACCCCTATATGTTTATCTAAATATTGGCCAAACTATATCCCGGCCTGCCCCAGATGTGATGATACTAGTGGCACTTTTTACCATCTTATTTGGTCCTGTCCTGTTATCCAGGGTTACTGGACGCATAGTTACATAGTTACATCATTGGTAAGGTTGAATAAAGACAACAGTCCATCCAGTTCAAGATGTGTAGGTATGTGTGTGTAGAAAAATAATTTCCCATATCCCAGTATATTGTGTTTGCTAAGATGCCAGTCCAAGAGTCTTTTAAAACTATCCATACTTCCTGCCGACACCACCGATTGTGGAAGAGAGTTCCACATCCTTACCGCCCTGACAGTGAAAAACCCCCTATGCAGCTTAAGGTTAAACTGCTTTTCTTCCGGTCTCATCATGTGGCCCCGTTTCCTCTTACACTCCCTGAGACTAAAAAGTTTCATACTTACGCTGGAATCACCATTGAGATATTTGTAAATCGCTATCATATCTCCTCTCAAGCGTCTCTTCTCCAGGGAGAAAAAATTTAGCACTTGTAGTCGTTCCTCATAATTGTGGTCCTCCAGTCCCCATATTAATTTAGTTGCCCTCCTCTGGACAAAATACTCCAGATGTGGCCGAACCAGAGTTTTATAAAGTGGTAGAATAATCGTTTTATCTCTGGAATAAATTCCCTTTCTAATGCATGCTACTATTCTGCCGGGCTTTGGTAGCTGCAGCTTGACACTGCATGCTATTGCTAAGTCTGTCTTCTACTAGGACCCCTTCTCCATCCTGGAAGCCCCTAGGGGTTCTCCCCCAATGAGTAACTTGCGTTTATATTTTTACCCTTATATTTTTCAATGTTAGACATCATTTGCCATGTAGTAGCCCACTCCATTAATTTATTCAGGTCCCCTTGTAAAGTTTCTATATCCTGCTGTGTTGTTATTGCCCTGCATATTTTTGTGTCTTCAGCGAACACTGAGATCAAGCTATTTATCCCACCCTCTATATTATTTAATAATGGATTAAACAGAATTGGTCCCAGGACAGAGCCTTGGGTACCCCACTAATCACTCTAGACCATTCTGAGTATACGTTATTTATCACAACCCTTTGGTCACATCCCCATAGCCAGTTTTCTATCCAAGAATAAACCTTATGGTCCATGCCTACAGAGTCTGTAGGCATGGATCATAAGGTTTGTTCTTGGATAGAAAACAGACCTCAGCTTGTAGATTAAGCATTTGTGGGGGACTGTATCAAATGCTTTTGCAAAATCCAGATACACCACTTCCACTGGCCTTCTTTTACCTAGATGGCAGCTCACGTCCTCGTAGAATGTTAATAGGTTGGTTTGGCAAGAGCAACCTTTTCGTAAACCCACGCTGATTACTGCTAGTGATACTTTTTGCGTCAGCAAATTCTTGGATATGGTCCCTTATCATCCTCTCAAATAGTTTACAGAAAAAAGTGGAGCTAGAGAGGACTAGGGGTGGGCCAACATCCCTGTGTATAATATACAGAGAGCAAGGTTCCCCCTTGTGGGATTTTAAAGGCCTTGGTGGTGATATATCACCTACAAACAGTATACGTGATATGTATAAAAATAGAAATGTATTATAATATATACATGTATATATACATGTACATGCCTGTAAGTCACCTGGTCCTGGTAATTTATTTATGTTAAGCTTCTCTAATCCTTTTCGGACTCTGGCCTCTGTTAGCACAAGGGTAGATCCTGTGGTGTGTTGCTAACAATACTGTCGTGGTCAGAATACCCCTCCTTTTCCTGTGCGAAGACTGAGGAGAAAGAAGCATTTAGCACAGCTGCCTTCTCCTTGTCATCTGTAACCATCTTCCCTTCCTCGCCCTTTATGGGGCCTATGTGTTCCAACTTCGCCTTTTTACTATTAATATATTTAACCGCTTCCAGCACAAGTCAGTTATATGACGTCCTTGACTTTCAGTCAGATTATCTAAATGATGCCTGCAGCTACAGGCATCATTCAGATATCCTCTTTTTCAGCCAGCGATTCTGTGCATCGTAAGAATGATCATAGCAGCAGTTCAGCCGCTAGATCATTCTTGCAGGCGACGGGAGGGGACATTCCCCCCTCCCACTGCCCTCCGGTGCTTCTCCGGGCTCTTCCGTGCCATTGGGGACCCGGAGAAAGAATCGGTCGCCACCGAATGACGATCATAGAGATTTCCGGTGACCAAATGGTCACCAGTTATCTCTATGACCGTCGGAGGCCCGGGAGTGACGCTTGTAAACAAAGCCACGGCTGGAAAGCATGGGATCGTGAATTTTTTTTTTTTTTGATCTCATGCTTTCCAGCCTGAATGTGAGATGTGGGGTCTTATTGACCCCGCATCTCTCCATAAAGAGGACCTGGGATGTTTACATTCCTTGTAATAGGAATAAAAGTGATCAAAAAAATAATTTAAAGAGAAAGTGTAAAAAGAAAAAAATAAAGTAAAATAAGCAATAAAAAGAAAATTTTTTTTTTAAGTGCCCCTTTTTCCTAGTAGCTCGCTCACAGAAGCGAGAGCACACGTAGGTCCCGCCCACATATGTAAATGGCGTTCAAACCACACATATGAGGTATCACCGCGTGTGTTAGAGCGAGAGCAATAATTCTAGCACTAGACTTCCTCTGTAACTCTAAATTGGTAACCTGTAAAAAAATGTAAAAAAAATGTAAAGCATCACCTATGGAGATTTTTAAGTACTGAAGTTTGGCACCATTCCATGAGTGTGCGCAAATTTCCAACGTGACATGTTGGATATCTATTTACTCGGTGTAACTTCATCTTTCACATTATACAAAATAATTGGGCTAACTTTACTGTTTTGTTAATTTTTTATCTCTTGAAAAAATATTTTGCACAAATACCATAGTTACATAGTAGGTGATGTTGAAAAAAGACACAAGTCCATCAAGTCCAACCTATGTGTGTGATTATGTGTCAGTATTGCATTGTATATCCCTGTATGTTGTGGTCATTCAGGTGCTTATCTAATAGTTTCTTGAAGCTATCAATGCTCCCTGCTGAGACCACCGCCTGTGGAAGGGAATGCCACATCCTTGCCGCTCTTACAGTAAAGAACCCTCTACGTAGTTTAAGGCTAAACCTCTTTTCTTCTAATTTTAATGAGTGGCCACAAGTCTTGGTAAACTCTCTTCTGCGAAAAAGTTTTATCCCTATTGCGGGGTCACCAGTCCGGTATTTGTAAATTGAAATCATATCCCCTCTCAAGCGTCTCTTCTCCAGAGAGAATAAGTTCAGTGCTCGCAACCTTTCCTCATAACTAAGATCATCCAGACCCTTTATTAGCTTTGTTGCCCTTCTTTGTACTCGCTCCATTTCCAGTACATCCTTCCTGAGGACTGGTGCCCAGAACTGGACCGCATACTCTAGGTGCGGCCGGACCAGAGTCTTGTAGAGTGGGAGAATTATCGTTTTATCTCTGGAGTTGATCCCCTTTTGATGCATGCCAATATTCTGTTTGCTTTGTTAGCAGCAGCTTGGCATTGCCTGCCATTGCTGAGCCTATCATCTACTAGGACCCCCAGGTCCTTTTCCATCCTAGATTCCCCCAGAGGTTCTCCCCCCAGTGTATAGATTGCATTCATATTTTTGCCACCCAGATGCATTATTTTACATTTTTCTACATTGAACCTCATTTGCCATGTAGTCGCCCACCCCATTAATTTGTTCAGGTCTTTTTGCAAGGTTTCCACGTCCTGCGGAGAAGTTATTGCCCTGCTTAGCTTAGTATCGTCTGCAAATACAGAGATTGAACTGTTTATCCCATCCTCCAGATCGTTTATGAACAAATTAAATAGGATTGGTCCCAGCACAGAACCCTGGGGAACCCCACTACCCACCCCTGACCATTCTGAGTACTCCCCATTTATCACCACCCTCTGAACTCGCCCTTGTAGCCAGTTTTCAATCCATGTACTCACCCTATAGTCCATGCCAACGGACCTTATTTTGTACAGTAAGCATTTATGAGGAACTGTGTCAAATGCTTTTGCAAAATCCAGATACACCACGTCTACAGGCCTTCCTTTATCTAGATGGCAACTCACCTCCTCAAGGTTAATAGATTGGTTTGGCAAGAACGATTCTTCATGAATCCATGCTGATTACTGCTAATGATATCGTTCGTATTACTACCATCCTGTATATAGTCCCTTATCATCCCCTCCAAGAGTTTACATACTATCGGTGTTAGGCTAACTGGTCTGTAATTCCCAGGGATGTATTTTGGGCCCTTTTTAAATATAGGTTCTACATTGGCTTTTCTCCAATCAGCTGGTACCATTCCAGTCAGTAGACTATCTGTGAAAATTAGGAACAACGGTCTGGCAATCGCTTGACTGAGTTCCCTAAGTACCCTCGGATGCAAGCCATCTGGTCCCGGTGATTTATTAATGTTAAGTTTCTCAAGTCTAATTTTAATTCCGTCCTCTGTTAACCATGGAGGTGCTTCCTGTGTTGTGTCATGAGGATGAACACTGCAGTTTTGGTTACTGAAGCCCCCCGATTCACTCGTGAAGACTGAGGAGAAGAATAAATTCAATACCATGTGAAATAAAAAGTTGCAATGACCGCCATTTTATTCCCTAGGGTGTCTGCTAAAAACATATATAATGTTTGGGGGTTCTGAGTATTTTTCTAGCAAAAAATGATGATTTTTACATGTAGGACAGGAGTGCCAGAATAGGATTGATATGGAAACGGTTAAAAAACTTCTTGGGATTATTTTTACTCTCCTCCGCTATGTGTCTCTCATAGTCTTTTTTAACTGCCCCGATTGCATTCCTGAACCTAACATTGTATTCTTTGTATTGTTGGAATGCTGACACTGACCCCTCCACTTTGTACTTTTTTAAGGCCATTTTTTGTCCCTGGTGATAGATTTATTTAAAATATTCCTAAAGCACTCCCATTTTTTCTCTGTGTACAATGTTTCAAGGATTTGGTCCCACTTAATATCCTACAGCATTGAGCACAGTTTAGAAAAGTTGGCTCCTTTGAAATTTAGTGATCTTGTACTCCCCTTGTGCCTCCCTTTCCTATGATTTATGCGAAATGTAATAATCCTGTGGTCGCTAGTTCCCAAGTTATTCCATATTTACACATCTGCAATTAAATCTGTATCATTTGTAATTAAAAGATCTAACAATGCGTTATTTCTAGTCGGGGAATCCACCAATTGGGCCATGAAGTTGTCCTGTAGAACATTTAAGAAATGGCGGGCCTTTAATGAGTGGGCTGTCCTTTCAGCCCAGTCGATGTCAGGATAATTGAAGGTTAGAAATATCAGCAGCAACAGTCACTAGGAGCCCTTTGTTAAGGTCTGTACTCACAGTGTCCCTCCAGTATCAGGCAGGCATCTCCTCAGTGAATTTAGCAGAATAGGCCCCCAGCTCTGTCACACCTGGGACCTTGATTAAAAAAGGTAAAACCTGCTGTTGGGTTGCCCAGAAGGGCAAAAGACCTTCAGGCTGTGTACCTCCTGGACAAGAACAGGGCTGCCTCAGACCCCTGACTATTTATGCTGTGATCAAGGCCTTTTGTGCCGAAACACGTTTGTTTTTGTACTGTTCTTATACCGTACCTGTATGTAGCAATAAAGACTTTCTATCCGGATTACTGGAGTTGCTGCAGCACTGTGTCTTGGCCTAGGCCAAGACTCTGGGCACAAAAAATATCCTTGCAGTGGGGCTCCTCTGCATTGAAAGGATTAAATGGTTATTATGTCAATAAGTGCCAGAAGATGGAGACTTACTTACATTATTTTGTGCTCCAGCAGGGTCCCTTCATTGGTGTGACCGGTCCATCACAGCTGCCTCTTGAAGTCGCTCCATGTACATCAGGGTTATTAGTTATGTATAGCACAAAATCATGCAGAGGAAGTGCTCATAGACCAGAACTTTGGGGAGAACAGACCAATGCCGGAGCATGGGATAGGGTAAGTTATAATTCCTTTTCCGCTACCCCCTATATATAACAAGCAATTATTTTTTGCAGTGCAAGTGGGCCCCACTTAAAGGATTGATATTTCTCTAATACCTGGAGTTGGGTTTTAACACAATTACATAAGAACTAATAACATGAAGTTCATAAAAGAGTAAGCTTCAATCACTGTGTCCCAGTGGTGCTGCACTGTACTTAGACAGTAATTTAACCGCCATATTGCACCATGTGACATTATAGTCTTACCATCTTCAGCTTGTGGTCTATCCTCTGTCTAATCCTCACAATCTCAGCATCATCATAAAACATCAGTTTTGGTCTGTCTACTTGTATCTTTCCTTTTGCTTTGCCACCATATATCTTTTTTATATGACTTTTGGATGATATTTCAAGCACATTTCATTGCAACCTCACAATCTTCAACTTGTGTATGCTGGTCTATCCTCTGTCTTCCTTCTTCAAAAGTCTAATTTCCAAACCCTTAGCATCACCTAGACATATCATTCTTGGTCTTTCCACTTGTCTCTTTGCCACCCTAGATCTTTTCTTCTGCCCATTGGATGACATTTTAGCCATCACAGTTCCAATCTCCTTGGTAATTAAAAGAAAAAAGTTCACTTTTTAGCAGGATACAATTTCCATACTAATCACTCACAATATCTCCCAGTGTATACACATTCTTCCTTTATGTTGTTGTTTGAGATACCACCACGTCTGATTTTGTGTACACTCTAATGCCCTGTACACACGGTCGGATTTTCAGATGGAAAAAGTGCGATCGGATTGTGTTGTCGGAAATTCCGATCGTGTGTGGGCTCCATCGGACTTTTTCCGTCAGAATTTCCGACACCCAAAGTTTGAGAGCTGGCTATAAAATTTTCCAACAACAAAATCTGATCGATTAAATTCCGACCATGTGTACACAAATCCGACGCACAAAGTGCCACGCATGCTCAGAATAAATTAAGAGACGAAAGCTATTGGCTACTGCCCCGTTTATATTCCCGACGTACGTGTTTTACGTCACCGCGTTCAGAACGATTGGGTTTTCCGACAATTTTGTGCGACCATGTGTATGCAAGACAAGTTTGAGCGAACATCCGACTGAAAAAATCTATGGATTTTGTTGTCGGAATGTCCGATCAATGTCCGATCGTGTGTACAGGGCATTATTGTGCAGGGTATTCAAATCATGGGCTGGAAGTTTTTTGGATACAGTAATATGGCTTTACTTTCATGGAGAAATATATTACATGTCTTACAGCATGGAGAAATATGAACAGGAAGCAGGAAAATACAAGTACACTGAGCATAGACAGAACATACATCCTGTGACTACATTACCATAGAATAACACACTATAACACTGCAGTGCCACCTGCTGGTGTAGATAGGTATAATGCATATATATAGTTCACATTATAGAAAGCTACTTGCTGTTGCTTCTTTCAACACCCCTTCTCAACAGCATGCGCTTTGTCAAATTGTTTTTAGCTTCTTCTGGAAATAGCTATGAGGTTCCTTCAATAAAGGCTTGGTGAGTGCATCGGCAGTCATCTCCTCTGATGGACGGTATTGAATGTCAATAACACCTTGCTTTTGATTGTCCCTCATTAGGTGATACTTGACGTCGATGTGTTTGGTCCTAGGATTGACCCTTTCTGATTGAGTAAGCTTTATACAACCCTGGTTGTCTTCAAAAATGGGAATTGGTTTTTATATGTCCATCCCAATGTCCACAAAACGTTGACGAACCCTTATCGCTTTTTGACACGCGTATGCTGCTGCAATGTACTCTGCTTTAGTTGAAGATAGAGCGACAGTTGCGTGCTTTTGACTAGACCAACGTATGGTTCCTTAGCCATGCTGGAAGATGATTCCACTTGTGGATATGCGGTCTGTGCAGTCCCCGGCCCAATCAGCATCCACATATCCGACCAGTTTTGGGTGTGATGTTGCTGGTAACCGTAACTTCGTTTGAATTGTTCGTTTGAGGTACTACATCAGTCTTTTCATTGCATTCCAGTCACGCTGACAGGGAGCTGAGACTTTCCTGCATATTATGCCCACTGCTGTAGCTATGTCTGGTCTTGTCACAGTGGCAACATATAATACATTTCATTGTTGGGTAGCAAGTTTTCTGCTTCATTGCTCTTTTGATAGCCTGGTTCCATAAGTTTCACTTCCTTTGCATCTTGCATATAGAAGTGTTCCAAGATTTCTGAGATTTTCTGAGATTGTTTGAGAAGATCACTTCCATCTTCTTCTCTCTCTATTTGGATTCCCAGATAGTAGCTAATGTTCCCAAGTTCTTTGATTTCAAATTTTTCTTTCAGCTTGTGAACTATCTGATTGGAATCTCCTTCTTGTTCAAAAGAGGCTACAGTGTCATCGACATAGATAAGGATGTATATCCATCTGTCTTGTTGATTCTTGGAGTATTGACAGGGTTCTGCTTTACTTCTTGAGAATCCCTCTCTGGTAAGTACCTCATTCACCTTTTCATTCCACATCCTTGCAGTTTGCTTAAGACCATAGATGCTCTTCTGAAGTTTACACACAAGGTTGTCTCCTTGCTCAAACCCTGGTGGTTGCTCCATGTAGAGATCTTCCTTAATGTTTCCATATAGGAAAGCAACTTTAACGTCTAGGTGTTTCACTTGCATGCTCTTCCCAGCTGCAATGCTAAGAAGCGCTCTGATGGTGGAGTGTTTTGCAACGGGAGCGAATGTTTCATGGTAATCTTCACCAAATTTCTGGGAGTAACCACTGGCAACTAGTCTGGCTTTGTATTTGTGGATATTCCCTTTTGCGTCTGACTTTACTTTGAAAGTCCACTTACTTCCTATAGTTTTGCGGTTAGGAGGGAGCTCTGTGAGTGTCCAGGTTTTATTTTCTTGAAGTGATTTTATTTCTTCTTCTGCTGCTTTTCTCTATTTATTGGCTTCACATTTTGGCAGTTTTTCTATGTTTTCCCAGGATGTTGGTTCAAGTATGCTGTTTGTTTTTGACAGCTTGTGGGGTGGTATCCCCTTTGTAGTCTGAATGGATCTTCTGACTTCAGGCAGTTCAGCAGGATCTGGTGGGGAACTTCAAAATAAAAAATCAAAATAAACACTACGGCTTATTGTCATTTTGTGAGTCTTTGGGTGTAGGATTCTGTAACCCTTAGTTTGCTCACTGTAGCCTACTAGAATGCCCTCTATGGCTCTATTCTCCAGCTTGGATCGCTTTTCACTTGGAATATACGAATATGCTTTACATCCAAACATTCTGATGTGCCCTATGCTAGGCTGCAATCCATGCCACATTTCAAATGGAGTACTTTTAATGGCTCTTGAGGGTAGTCTGTTCTGTAGGTAGGTTGCAGTCATGACTGCTTCTCCCCAGTACTTGTGAGGTAGGTTGGCATCCGACAACATGCATCTGGCCATTTCTATAAGAGTGCGATTTTTCCTTTTTGCTACACCATTTTGTTCAGGAGTGTATGATGTGGTTGTCTGATGTACTATTCCTTGTCTCTTCAGGTATGAGGCCACTTCTTCGCTTATGTATCCTCCATCATTGTCGCTATGTATTATTCCTGGTTTTTGTTTAAATTTATTGCTAGACATGGCAACAAACTCTTAAAGTTTCTCTGATGTTTCATTCTTCTGTTTCATCAAATAAGTAGTTGTGTACCTGGAATAATCATGAATAAAAGTCAATAGAAATCTGTTCCCGCCTGACGTGGGAGTTTTCATTGGACCGCATATGTCACTGTGTACGAGCTGCAGGGGGTGGGTAGTTTTTATTTGAGTAGCCTGTGGAGGGGGAGCACGAGTGGCTTTTGCTTCAATACAGCATTTGCATTTCATGAGCGCTTTGCAAGGCGCTATTGTCAAATCTTCTGATAAGCCTCTCTTTATAATGTCCTGTATAGCTTCTGGACTTCTGTGCCCCAGCCGCCTGTGCCATAAGTACATACATTTGTTGTGTAGGTTATTAGAGACTATATTGGCTTGCTGGTCTGTGTTGATGAGCCTGTATAGGTGATCATCCAGTTTTCCTTTTGTGAGGAATCGCTTATCATTGTGAATTGTGCATTTATCACCGTGAAACTTAACTGTGAGACCTTTGTTTGCAAGACTTTTCACTGATAGAAGGCTGCCTTCTAATTCTGGAACATACAGCACATTCTTTACAACGATACTCTGCGTGCCTTGTGGTGTAATGCAGTTCAAGAAGCCCTGGCCTTTACCTTCGGCAGTGATGCTTCTACCGTTTGCTAGGAAAACTTTGTCTTTTGCACTATAATCAATGTTTGTGAAGAAGGTCTCAACGCTAGTCATGTGGCTTGTTGCTCCTAAGTCTATGCACCAGCCACATGGTGTGCCACTCTGTGTCACTTTAAAGGTGCCACTCCATGATGTGTCTGCAGTTTCCTTTGTGGCTGTTTTGACTCTTTCTTTTGTGAAAAGCTCCAGCTTTCGCTGCTCGGCTTTCCTGATAGATCCTTTTTTAAGTGACTGGTCTTCTTACAGTGAAAACAGGATCTGCTTTCTTTGTTGTGCTTAAGCCTTTGTACATCTTAAGAGCTTTATCATCATGATGCGTATTTTCTTTTCTTCTGTCATTTTCATCAATTAATTTCCCTTTGACATATTCCAGTGTCAGCTCCTGCTAGGGTCTGGTTTCTAAAGCTTTAATAAGAGCAGTATATGTCTTTGTCTTTGATGTCCTTTCAGATGGTGCATAGCTGCTCTATGATCTCTAGCATATCTTTCACGTGGTCACACATTTGCTGGCCTTCTTCTAGTCTCATCTTATAAAGCTTTCTTAGCAAAAACAGTTTGCTGTTGAGACTTGAACGCTCATGCAGTTTTTGTAATGAAGTCCACATACCTTTGGCTGTATTCTCTGTTCTTATGTGGATAAGCTGGAATAGAGAGGTCACCCCTGGGCACTGTCAACACACACTATAGAAAAAGTAGAAATTTTATTGAGTAACTATCTAGAAAAAAAAATATATAAAAAATAACAAAATTTTGGACATGGAGACATCAAAGTTGTGCAAATTGATGATACAGAGACATTTTCACATAGGGGTGTACCCACTTTTGTTGCCATTGGTTTAGACATTAATGGCTGTGTGTTGCGATATTTTGAGGGGACAGAAAATTTACACTGTTATACAAGCTGTACACTCACTACTTTACATTGTAGCAAAGTGTAATTTCTTCAGTGTTGTCACATGAAAAGATAGAATAAAATATTTACAAAAATGTGAGGGGTGTACTCACTTTTGTGAGATACTGTATATGGATATAACAAAGATCTATAAAAAAAACTCACTGTCAGTGTGTTGGATTTCCCTTCAGCAACTCCAGATGTGTCCACCTAGCAGCCATGCTTGAATGTTTGTGGTGTCTGAGTATTTATATGTAGGCAAAGCTAGGGTGTACCGCCCATAATGCCAAACAGCTGAACAGCCGGAAATCAAGTTCCATCCAGACCCCCTAAACCGCGCCTGTGTCGGGACTTCCCACTGCGCATGCGCAACAGAACATCATGCACACGCCTTGCAGATTGCAGACGTGCACACCGGCACGGAAGTGTCTCCAGGTGAACACATAGGTCGCCCTGGAAACACAATGGGAGAGACAACGTAGATGAATTTACATGTTCCTCCTGTGAAAGACGCATGAAAAGCGCCCTCACCGCGCCAAGCACACGCAGATGCGCCACAGACTATGGATAGATTTACATATATATATTTTTCTCTATCTATATACACGTTTTATTACATCTTTTTTAGGATTCCTGCTTTATAGGCCCCAGCACAAATAATTCGCTCCAGCCCAGGACCAAAGCCCCTTCCTGATTTTTGGGACATTGTCCACACATATATATTTCTTCTTTTTTGACATCAAACCTGGGTTTGAAATATTCCTCTTAGAGTTTCATTCGAAGCAGGGACAATGTGGATGGGATGGCGGATGGACTCCATGTGACAGGGTCTCTCTTTTAAAAATGGAGTTGGATGATTTTATGTATGTGCAATTCAACAAAATGTCAATTGTATTTTTCCTCATGGACAGTGCAATTTGGGTTAAATATGCTGAATTGATTGTCGATTGTTTGTATTTTATAGATTACATATTTCCTGTTAAACGCCTGATAAAGGAGACTACATTCATCTCCGAAACGCGTTGGGAATAGGATCTCTGTATCATCAATTCACTGGCTTGCTGTACACACTGAGTATTCTTTCCAGTGCCTCTGCGTGCTGCTGGGTTTGCTGGGATATCCTCTCCAATGCCTGGGACCCATAACCTAATGTGCACAGTATTGAAATCATGGGCTGGAAGCTTCTTGGATACAGTAATATGGCTTTACTTTCATGGAGAAATATATTACATGTCTTACAGCATGGGGAAACATAAACAGGAAGCAGGAATATACCAGTACATTACCATAGAATAACACACTATAACACTGCAGTGCCACCTACTGTTATAGATGGGTATAATGCATATATAGTTCACATTATAGAAAGCTACTTGCTGTTGCTTCTTTTAACATCTTTCAAGATAATGCAGACAACATATTTTTTTAGCATTGTGTTCTAATTTTTTGGTATAACCAAGTCATAGGGATAATAGCAAAGGGTATCGGGCATATCTCCGGAATGGCTTCATTATAATGAGTGGATTTGGCAGCATAGCCCCCATTGGCTTCATGTTGTACTGGATGCTATGATGATGGCAGTCTTGCTTCACTGTTCCTTGAAGTACACACAGACTCAAATGGAGGTTTTTTTTTGTGTTGGTGTCCAGCTACAGAAAATATAAGCTTTTTCATTTACCAGGCTGCCAGAACATGATCTCTCTGTCTCTCTCTCTCTTATCTCTCACTCTCCTTATCTCTCTCTTTTTTCCTCTTTCCTCTTTCTTTTCTTCTCCCATTTTTACTCTCTCCCCCAAGCATTGGGACAGAAAGAAGAGAGCCTTTTTGCAGTCAGTTGCTTCCTCTAGAAGGGATAAAAACATCACTGTCAAAATGATGTTAGGTTAGGCAATTTCTTGGATACAGGTAACACTCTTTCATCTTTCATAGCTGAGCTGGTATTCTTAGTTCTTTTTTTCACAGTGTGTACATATGAAAGGTCTGTAGCTGCCTTAAGCGAGTTCTGGTTATTACAGTATGTGATGCTGCAGTTCAATAATTCTATTATATAGCTCCAATTTGGTTGCATCTATAAGTTAGATTATAAACCACACTATACAGAGATGCTTTTATATGGGTGCTTTTCCCATATGTTGGCAAATATATGCAGCCCAAGTCCTCTGTTTTTATTGGAATATTAGAAACGGGGTTTAATTAGGTTTTGGTGGCTGACTAACAGGTTTTAGTGTTAAAAAGACACTGCCACAAGGGTCTCCATTGCTAGCCACCTAATGCAAATTCTAACTGCCTAGCTGTGTCTGATTTAAGTGCTTTTGAGTCACAGACCCAGAACAAGCATGATGAAAAACGAGTGTCAGAAAAGAACAAAAATTCCTCATCTCTATACTTGTTCCTGATCAACTCAGAAAGCACTGAAGCCAAAGGTTCAACAGAACAACCAGAAAAGTGAAAAATTCCTGTGTAGTATGGAAAACTTAGAAATGTTAATTGTATCTAAGCAGTACATTGAAAAAAGCTACAGTTTTATCCATAATTCCTCCTGGAAAATTGCAGTGCACTTCCTGGTATTTGAGGGTGTCTAGGCACTGCTGTACCTACAGTCACATAGCTGTATTTCTGCAGTGTAAGATTCAAGGCACTGCTGCCTCTGACTGCTAGGCTTGGAAGATTTGGAGTGACATTTGATGACATTGCTACTGTGTTGCTTAATGTTCTCGTTGCTGGAGTCTCTGACACGAGGAAGCACACCCTGCCTCTACCAAGATGGCTACCTCTGTACAGTGACCCAGTGCAAAACAAGGCATGGTAGGCCAATAATGGAAAAAGATCAGCTGTAGAGAGACCACGGGCAATACCACGGGAAAAAGTAATGTAATCTTCCTCAACTTTTATGGGAGAAGCAAAATGGGCAGCCACTGGTCACTGTAAAATATATTAAACAAGACCAGCCCATTCTAGTGATCCTCACATGGGGCACTACATGACAGTGGATTTTAACTCAAACAGTGTTATACAATATATGCATGCAAAATATCATTGGCCAAGCCTTATGGATGAAGTGAAAACAATATATTGCCTGATAAGGAATGACCCCCCCCCCCCTTCAATCTGTTCACTTATTTGGTCCCTGTACGTTTTCCAAAGCTATATTGCACAGTTCCTTGCTGGTCTGCTTTAAAACCAGTTTATTATACTGCCCAGCTTACCACTTTATTAGGTATGAGTTTGAAGGCAGGCCCAACCGCAACTCAGTCACCACACACTCCACTAGTGGCTCCAGAACAGAGCTGACTAGGACCTAGCTACTCTGCTTATGTACAGTCCACAGCTTTGAACGTAAGAGAAAATGTCTAAAGAACATTCGATCTCAAAAGAATATACCCAAGGAACATTGAATGCTAAGAAAAAATACCCTAAAACATTTTGATTTGCACAACAGACACAGCTTTATACATTGCGTAAAAAAATACATTGTGTAAAAAATCTCTAAAACTGATTTTATCCTGATCTGCAGGTGGAAGAGGATATTAGAAGAGGGACACATTTTTGAGATGGCTGAACCTCAGTGGGTGTAGGGAACCTCAGTGGGTGTATGGATCAGCTTTAAAAAATTCATATACAGATGTTGCAGGAGAGAGACTGAACCGCTCCAGGTGGTGGACTGAAGATAACCCCCCCCCCCCAATGTGGAAATAGCAGGTGCTGGCTCAGCACATAATAGTGAAAAAGGAAAATCTGGACAGCCGCACTCCAATAAAACGCCGTTTATTGTAAAAAATCATCAAAGTTCATGTAAGAACAGAACCAAGGGCAAGACAGCTGACGCATTTCGCAACATCATCGTGGCTTAGTCATAGCTAAATGACTATGCATATTGTTAGCAAATATATACTGATGTAAAATATATCACATGATAAACTTAATTGTCATTGATTGCAAACATATGCAGTCAGAGCAAGGCACACATAGCCCATGGAAGACACAGAGATGGACTACATAAATGTGGTAATCAAAGTGTTCATAATTTGAAAATATGTTATATGTTATAAAGAAATAAATGAATAAACCTAAAAACGGTTAATAAACGTTAGACCAAAACAAATTAGCTCTTATAAACATCAACGTGTATATTACATGAAGAATGTATGAATACATTAAACAGCAAAACCATTTAAATTCAGTTATAAACAAAAACATATAGATATGGTTACAAAGTAACCACTAATAATGAAAAATATCTAAAAAATACCAAAACATGTCAAAACAAAGGATGCCTGTGTGTTCAGATGTTCATTCATGAATCGCCAATGGGAAAATTGCAAATGATAAAATTACAAGATCCAATAAGTAAACTCAAAGTACTGAAAGTACCCTTTAATTAATACCAAACCTACCACAAGTCAATAGACCCAGGCGACACAAAAGGGCAAATGGGAAAAGGCATAGAAACCCTACAGATACCTAAATACCAAACATCAAAATGCAACAAAATGAAATCAACAGAACAAAAAATGACATGCACAAATACGTAAATTTATAGATTAACCATGTAAATGCAAGATGATAATTACCTAAAAGGAAAAGAAACATATATATATGAGAAAGAGAGCCATATCATGATTATGTTAGCAATAACAGCTATATTACTAGTAATAGCACTAATTAATATAGAAAAATGATCATAAAACGTACAGATAATAATAACAAAAGCAACTATATTGATAATACTAGTAGCATTTTGCTCTACTCGTGAAATTATGTCCTGTATGACCGCTATGCTAATTAATAATATTAAATAATATCATATAAGAATGTTTTAGCTTATAAATTAATAGTTTATTGTTGGTGTAAAGTTAGTTCATAAGGATACCCTATCATAAATTAAAGAATTATTGAAACATAATCTATAAACAAATATAGAACTAATTAATAATCTCTGTGTCTTCCATGGGCTATGCATGCCTTTCTCTGACTGCATATGTTTGCAATCAAAGACAATTAAGTTTATATCATGTGATATATTTTACATCAGTATATATTTGCTAACAATATGCATGGTCATTTAGCTATGACTAAGCCCCGATGATGTTAAGAAATGCGTCAGCTGTCTTGCTCTTGCTTCTGCTGCTACATGAACTTTGATGATTTTTTACAATAAAAGTCGTTTTATTGGAGTGCGGCTATCCAGATGTTCCTTTTTCACTACAGACGTTGCAGGATTTGGAATTGTTCTAAAATGGTGAGTTCCAAGATACGTTAGACTCTTAATGACCCCATCCATACCTTCCAACTGATATTCCTATTAAAACACGAGACATAGGGCCTCCCACCCCTAAACAAGAGAAGAGTGATGGAGGACCCCTCTCGAGACATCTAATTACATGTCTAGAGCTTTTGGACTTGGCTGTTTTATCCGTATTTCATCAATTCTTGGCGACAGTTGGCGGAGACTGGGAGGTGAATCACACCCCTCCCCCTCTCTTACACAACTTCCTTCTCCCCTTCTTTGTTCTTCTCCCTTTCTTTTTCTCCTATGGTTTACATCTTCTACCACCCTATGCAGCTACTAGAGCTCTATATCATAAAGCATTGAAAAGTGACCAGATTGGATCACGTATTATAGGCGAAATATTACACCTAATGTCTGTGGTTATTATACCAACTCTTAAACACCCAATTTTATACATAATACACACCTTAATCCAATTTAGCACTAGACAGAGGGCTTGTTATTGTAGCTAATAATGAACATTAACGGTTGCAATGCAACCAAATTTTATGTCTTAAACACTTGCCTACCGCCGTATTGTAAAATGACAGCAGGAGGAACCCTTCCTCCCTCCGGGCGGACGTCATATGACGTCTTTGTCTTTCCAGCATTGTGGAGAGCGTCCGCACGCCTTCCGCATCACTGGGGACCCTACTCATCACAGAGTAGCGAAGTGGATCTGTGTGTGTAAACACACAGATCCACGTCCTGTTAGGGGAGAGGAGAACTGATCGTATGTTCCTTATATAAAGGAACACTGATCGGTCGCCTCCCTTCATCAGTACCCTCCCCCCCACAGTTAGAATCACTCCCTAGGACACACATTTAACCCTTTCAGCGCCCCCTAGTGTTAACCCCTTCCCTGCCAGGTACATTTATACAGTAATCAATGCATTTTTATTGCACTGATCGCTTTATAAATGTCAGTGGTTCCCAAATAGTCTCAAAAGTGTCTGATCTGTCCGCCACAATGTCACGATCAAAATTGCAGATCGCCGCCATTAGTAGTAAAAAAAAGTTAATAATAAAAATGACATAAATCTATCCCCTATTTTGTAGACGCTATAACTTTTGCGCAAACCAATCAATTTATGCTTATGGCGATTTTTTTTTACCAAAAATATATAGAAGAATACATATCGGCCTAAACTGAGAAAAAAAAATGTTTTTTTTTTTTTTTTAAATGGGATATTTATTATAGCAAAAAGTAATAAATATTGTGTTTTTTTCAAAATTGTCGGTCTTTTTTTTGTTTATAGCGCAAAAAATAAAAAACGCAGAGGTGAGCAAATACCACCAAAAGAAAGCCCTATTTGTGGGGAAAAAAACCTTTTAATTTAATTTAGGTACAACATCGCATGACCGTGCAATTGTCAATCAAAGTGTGACAGCGCTGAAAGCTGAATATTGGCCTGGGCAGGAAGGGGATGAAAATGCCCTGTGTTGAAGTGGTTAACTAACATTTGTTTTGTCGACTTTTAGACTTGATTTTTGGCTTAGTTATATACCCGTATCTGCTCTGACCACAACTGATTTACCATTGATTGTACCTGCTAACGGGTTGTACCAACATCTTGTTCAACAATATTGTAAAAAAAATGTTAGTTGCTAACTCTATAAAGCAGGACTTAAAGAAGAACACTAGCTTTTTCTCCCCAAAACAACAGATGCATTGTGCATGTCCATGATTCACAGCCCCGCTGGCAATTTATGTGTATCTTTCCTCCTTTAGCTGCACATAATAGGTGTCTGTGTCTGTGTCTGTCTCTTCCTGTCTGAACTTCAAAGTTCTCTGACTTCCTGTTTCCTTCCCTTGCCAGTCCTGATGCTACATCTCTCATGATCCTTTGAGCCTCTGTAGATTCTGGGTGGGCTATGGGAGTCACTTGTACAAGTTCTGGGAGTTGATGTGGGTGGGTCCTAGGGTTACTGCGGGTGTTTCTGGGCCTTCATGTGGGTGGTGAAAGGTGTCATACCTCCTCCTGTGTCATTCCTGTCTTGCAGCATACCAAATAAAAATAACATACTACAAGACTACACAGGAAGGGCTACGGGAGGGTATTATGAAGGTGTTTCCTTCATGTGTAAATGAATCACTTCACAGAGAGCAGAGCTCTGTGTGGGCAGGATCTCAGGGGTGGGACTCTCCCTGTTCACACTGGTCAGCATAAATAACTGGCCAAGATTTAATTGATGCTAATTAGGATGTATTCAATCCCACCCACCATCAGAGCTGTGAGGGAAATTACATCATTAACAGATTCTGAAATACTACAAAGGGGAGTGTGACAAACTCTAGCTGCTACAGGCAGTGGCTGTGGAAGGGACAGAGTCTGTCAGCAGGATATACAGAGTGTCACATGACACAAAGCCACAACTAAACCCAGAATATCAGGGGATCTGCAGACAACAGAGCAACATTGTACAGAGGTATGATCTAGGCTGGGATCGATCTTTCAATTCAGTTTTAGTGAATTTTTTTTCTGGCCCTGCTCCCCCAATGCCATTGTAGCCTGGCCAGAATGAGGTGTCCCTAGTGCTCATTTCTCAGGAGGCTGCAGGACCAGGGACACAAAGTGGCCTGAGGGTGATCCCGATGCATCATCCAGAAGCCTGGAAGAGGCAGCCAGCAGAAAAGGACCAATATGGTGTAGTGGGACATAAGCTATGTCACCCAAACAGCGGATTCCAGTGCTGTGTAGGTGAGTATGTATTTTAAAGATACCTGACAATGCATGTAAAAAACATGGGGGGGGATCAGTTTAATGCTGCTTTAATAAGGTGGTAGGCTTTACAATACATGACATGCATGCATGTATAATACTGTATGGGTTAAAAGCCACACTAAGGTAGCACTCATTGTGAGGGTCAACAAAGCAGACTGGATTTGTTTGACCATTTTGTACCTTCAAATGCTCCATGCATTATCACTGAGGGTAGATTTTACTACAGTTGTAGGATTACTAGTACAGAGATCACAGCAGGGCCTCTTTTAACTTTGATACAAAAGACTAAGTGTGTTTTATGACTTTAACTTCAATTACAAATCCTGGTTCATAACCAACATCTACTGTATATTGCTGGTTTATATGAAATTTTCACAGCCGTTTTACTGCCAGGCTAAGCTTTGATTGGCTCCAAAATTTAAACAGCAATTAAAGTCTAGAAGTTCATTAAATACAGTGCATCAGCTCCAGCAGCATTTTGATGTACAGCACAAAAAGGGTTCTAAATAAAAACAGAATTCATTATAACTGTCTGAACTCAATGACATGCTGTCATCTTCCATATAAAACGTATCAATTACTGCCAAGCAGCGTTGCGATTTGCTGAAATGCTCTATCTACAATTAAAATTCAAGGAATTCAGTAAACACAGTAAACATAACAATAATTTGATGTAGAACACAAAAAACCTTCATCGTAAATTCTGAATGTATCTCAGCTGCCAGAGTTTTTTTTTTGCCATGATCTGTCGCCCGTCATCCTTTTTCTATCAGACATATCAGAATATTATATAAAATCTAATTATCTGTAGAAAACACAGATGTTCCCAGATTGTAAGATGAGTCAATATTTACTCTGACCCATATTTCATCATCCACACAGATGTACCTGGAAAAACACTATCAGAATCTTGAAACATCTTCCTTATAATGTCACCTTTCCTAACAAGTTTCTCGTTGTCACTTCTGATGTTTTAGAGATAGTGGCCTTATATTTAATAAGAGCCTGTCACATTTGCCAAAATGGTATGAAACTGTAGAAAAGACAGGTAATGCGCATTTTTAATTTTTTTTCCAAAGATAAAGTTTAATTATATTTAGGAAGAATATTGTTAGATTATTTGTAGATTGATCTAATTACTTATTGAATTTTTTGATAAAGAAAATGTGTGTATTGGTGTATAGATGTAGCCAAATGGTGGGTATATTGCTTTTGCCATCATGGGATATTCCTTAATGAAGATTGCATTGATGTTTGTTTCTGTTAGTGCCCAGCATGGGTTTTATCACATAATTTCCTGATTGCAGGGAGAGAGAGACCATTACTGAAAGCAGGGATCGTGGGACATGTAGTTCCGGAACGCAAGGATTTCAATGGATCTAAAGCTGCTGCAAACTACCAGTTCCAGCAGAGAGAAATAATTCTGGGTGATAAATAAAATAGAATAATTAGAACTGTCCGGGGAGGGTCTCGCTCTCTTGGGACATGGACTCTACAGCTGAAGGAGCAAGAGGCTATGCTTCCCTGGCTGGTGTGAGCGCCATGGCCTGGATGGTGCAGAAGGCTTTTCTTTGAGTGAGCTTTATCCCTTGGAGGCAAATCCTAATGCCCCGTACACACGATCAGAAATTCCGCCAGCAGTCCGATGTGAGCTTTTGGCCGGAAATTCCGACCGTGTGTATGCTCCATCGGACTTTTGCTGGCGGAATTTCCGCCAGCAAAATATTGAGACCGGGTTCTTTATTTTTCCGATGGAAAAAGTCCCTATCGGAAATTCTGATCGTCTGTAGCAATTCCGACGCGCAAAATTCCTATGCATGCTCGGAAACAATTCGACGCATGCTCGGAAGCACTGAACTTCATTTTCTCGGCTCGTCGTAGTGTTGTACGTCACCGCATTCTTGACGGTCGAAAGTTCAGAGAACTTTTGTGTGACCATGTGTATGCAAGGCAAGCTTGAGCAGAATTCCCTCTGAAAAACCAATTAAGGTTTTTCTGACGGAAATTCCGATCGTGTGTACAGGGCATTAGACATCGGCATCTCATTGGCAGAGTGGCTATTCAGGGCCACTTACACCTACGCCCACGTAAACATCGCTGAATCCCTGAGTGGTCAGGTTGCCAGTCGGGCATCCTTCATCTGACTGCAGGTCCTTCAAGAGCCTGTTCTCCACAAGCTTTGGCCTTTCCAGGATTAGTGAGCAAGCAGAAGCTCACTGTTAATATTACATTTAGAGACACTGCATGTAGACACCGTTATTCCACCCTTTTCTATATCAAAGGCCTTTCGCTGGGAAACACCTTGCTTATTCTATTTACCTTTGCTGGTTACCATTGCACAGCAACACCTTTGGACCCCTTCATAGCTAACTGAAGATTTCAGACACCCTTTTTTCAAAGACTTCTCCATGCAAAGGAATCAACCTACAGCCCCTGTTTATCCTAAAGGGGAACTCTTATTCGGGATTTACATATTGTGTTTTGTTGTTTCTTTTCGCCTGTGGCTTCAGGGCTTAGAAGGAGCTGACTGACAAAAAGTATTTTCTCCCCCCTCTTGTACCTGGAGTCATATGTTTCCTTAAGATTTATTGGCTTTTACCACCAGGTTCACTGTTATTGCCATTTCATTGCATACTGTTTATCTGCAATTATGTTTATACTAGTTAAGCTAAGTTGCAATTTATTGAATACCCACATTTTACATTCTACTTTCCTTTGGTAACCCATGAATATCCAATAAAATATCCATTTGCAATCTCTGTTTTTTCTTTGGTGTCTTTTGCATTTGTATTCTGTCTTTGAACTATGTCAGAACCCAGGGTGTCAGAGGTGTCGGGAGGCTTGCAAGGTTAGGGAAACAGAGAAAAGCAAGGGGATCTGGAAGCCGCACACCGGTCTGATGATAAGTGCCTTTATTAGTAAAAAGTTGGATCATGGAGGTATACAAAAACACTACAGCAGAAGTGTACAGGGATCAGCTGGCGCGTTTCGCACTCACAGCGCGTGCTTACTCATAGCTGGCCAGCTATGAGTAAGCACTCGCTGTGAATGCGAAACGCGTCAACTGATCCCTGTATACTTCTGCTGTAGTGTTTTTGTACACCTCAATGGTCCAACTTTTATTAATAAAGGCACTTATCAGAACGGTGTGCGGCTTCCATATCTCTTCGCTTTTCTCTGCCTTACCTCGCATCAGCCAGCACCTGGGACTCTCCTCTTGAAGGAGGTTGCTAGCCTTTCTTTTCCACTGATTGGAGCCTACCTGAACGGTGGAATCTTCTCTGCCTAGCTTGCATCACTGGATAAAGGTTAGGGAAACCTCTGGGGACAGTCATCTCCCAGTGGTCCCTACAGGGGAGGCGCTACATATACTATATATAGTACACCCCTCACATTGTTGTAAATATTTTATTATTACTTTTCATGTTACAACACTGAAGAAATTACACTACAATGTAAAGTAGTGAGTGTACAGCTTGTATAACAGTGTAAATTTGCTATCCCCTCAAAATAACTCAAGACACAGCCAATAATGTCTAAACTGCTGGCAGCAAAAGTGAGTACACCCCTAAGTGAAAATGTCCAAATTGGGCCCAAAGTGTCAATATTTTGCGTGGCCACCATTATTTTCCAGCACTGCCTGAACCCTCTTGGGCATGAAGTTCACCAGAGTTTCACAGGTTGCCATTGGAGTCCTCTTCCACTCCTCCAGGATAACATAATGGAGCTGGTGGATGTTACAGACCTTGCACTCCTCCACCTTCTCGTCTGGAGACATGCTTGGCCAGTCCATCCCCATTACCCTCAGCTTCTTTAGCAAGGCAGTGGTCGTCTTGAAGGTGTGTTTGGGGTCATTGTCGTTATCATGTTAGAATACTGCCCTGCGGCCCAGTCTCTGAAGGGAGGGGAGCATGCTCTACTTCAGTGTGTCATAGTACATATTGGCATTCATGGTTCCATTAATAAACTGTAGCTCCCCAGTGCTGGCAGCACTCATGCAGCCCCAGACCATGACACTCCCACCACCATGTTTGACTGTAGGCAAGACACACTTGTCTTTGTACTCCTCACCTGGTTGCTGTCAAACACACTTTGCACCATCTGAACCAAATAAGTTTATCTTGGTCTCATCAGACCGCTGGACTTGGTTCCAGTAATCCATGTCCTTAGTCTGCTTGTTTTCAGCAAACCATTTGCGGGCATTCTTGTGCTTCATCTATAGAAGATGCTTCCTTCTGGGACAACAGCCATGCAGACCAATTTGATGCAGTGTGCAGTGCACAGTCTAAGTACTGGCAGGCTGACCCCCCATCCCTTCAACCTATGCAGCAATGCTGGAAGCACTCATATGTCTAGTTCCCAAAGACAACCTCTGGATGTGACGCTGAGCACGTGCACTCAACTTCGTTGGTCGACCATGGCGAGGCCTTTTCTGAGTGGAACCTGTCCTGTTAAACCGCTGTATGGTCTTAGCCATCGTGCGGAAGCTCAGTTTCAGGACCTTGGCAATTTTATTATAGCAAAGGCCATCTTTATGTAGAGCAACAATTCTTTTTTTCAGATCCTCAGAGAGTTCTTTGCCATAAGGTGCCATGTTAGGTGATGTTAGGTTAGGTCACCAGTTAGGTGACTTCTGAAGGCAATTGGTTCCAGATTTTAGTTTGGGGTAGCAGAGTAAAGGGGGCTGAATACAAATGCATGCCAAACTTTTCACATACTTAGTTGTAAAAAATTTGGAAAAACATTTATAATTTTCTTTCCACTTCACAATTATGTGCCACTTTGTGTTGGTCTATCACATAAAATCCCAATAAAAGACATTCACGTTTTTGGTTGTAACATGACAAAATGTGGAAAATTTCAAGGCTCATGAATACTTTTTCAAGGCACTGTAAATGTTTATTTGTAAAATAGAGGTTTCGTAAAGATAATTTGAAAAGTATATAAAACAATTTATAAACTTGTAAATATAAAAGAAAAGTAAAAAAAAAAAAAAAAAAACAATATAGTTTTCCTGTAGCGGAACAGAACAATGAGAGATAATTTCCTGCTAGTTTCTTTGGGTTAGTGCACTTCTCAAATAGCTGCTTGCCTGATTAAATAAAGTCCAAATTCCCTGTTTTTCATTAGGGTAACAAAAGTGTATAAATGTTGGCTAAATCCTTTTTTAGAAGCAATGTTTTTAGACACTTGATTTGGAAGCAGAAAGGTAAAATGAAACAGAACAGAATGAAAAATGTTCCTCGAAATGTTTTAATTTTCCGCATCAATTACAGGAGCATGTTCCGTGGAATTCCATTAAAGGATCCCAGGGATTTATGCCATTTTGTTGTTAATATTCTTTGAGTTCTAAAAAAAAAAATTTCTTTTCTTGGTATTGTATTTTAATTGCAATACAATTTCCTGTTATTTCTGGTTGTGGGCCAAACATCACCCCCAAACCTAAGAACTTAAGGCCTTAACTTAATAATATTAAAATGTCCCCTACCCCATGGATCTCCCATAATGTACTGTATATCCATCTGTGAGAAAGTGACACCTTGGGCAGAGACTACTGACTTCTGTTGAGAAAATTCAAATGAACTTCTAAATAGAGCACTTGCATGTAGTTGGTCTTAAAGTGTTACTAAACCCACAACAGTAAAATCAGTCTGTATATGCAGTAAAGCATGCTTGTTATACTCACTGTGGAACCTAAGGGGTTAATCACCTGCATTGTGTCAAAGGGCTGTTCAATCCTGTCTTCTCTGATCCTCCCTTTCTTCCACAGTCCCCAATCCATCTCCTGATAGTACAGAGCCTTGGGGGCAGTCTGCACATGCTCAGTTTGGTGTGTATTGCTAGAGAGGTTTTTTTTTTCTTGGGAAGGTGCATTTGATCAGCAATGGGTGAATCAGCACTGTCCAGACAGAGGGTCAGGGGTCCTACAGCCTCATAGGACAATCAGAGTGAAATGGAAACTCCCCCTACAAACTTTAACCAGACACTCATAGAAGTCACAAGATTGCTATACAGTATACAGCTGATGAGAAAAGGTATAGGAAATGACAAAAACACTACATTTCTTGTAAGATCAACAGATATTTTCTGTACTTGGTAAAAATGTTGTTACCCGGAAAAAGAATCCAGTCACCACATCTGAACAATATATTCCATTTCTGTACTTGGATTTAGTTATCTTTTAAGTATTGTTTTATCAAACCAGGCAGTTCAAAGGGTGTAATCTACCTTACCCAACTATAGGATTTTATATAAAGCATTCACTGTCCTTATAGACAAAGGTTCCTGCTGCTGTAATATTGATCTTCTAATGACAATCAATAAAGGATTGATGATCTATGCACTTAACAGTGTATCTAAAGCCAAAACCTTTTTTTCTTGTTTTAGTTTTCGATAGAGTGCTGTCTGTGTTTCTACTATGAAGATTATGTCTCTCTCTCTATTTATACCATATTAACTTGAACTGGGAAGGAAAATAAAAAATTCCAATGTTTTTATTTTCCATAAAACAAGAATATAAAGGAAATCTTCCATTGGGGATTTAAGAGGGAATTCCCTTCTCTTTGGGGAGAGTCCCTGAACGTTTACATTAATGCCGCGTACACACGATCGGAATTTCCGACAACAAATGTTCGATGTGAGCTTGTTGTCGGAAATTCTGACCGTGTGTAGGCTCTATTGGACATTTTTTGTCGGAATTTCCGACCAACAAAATTTGAGAGCTGGTTCTCAAATTTTTCAACAACAAAATCCATTGTCTTAAATTCTGATCGTGTGTACACAATTCCAACGCACAAAATTCCATGCATGCTCGGAATCAAGCAGAAGAGCCGCACTGGTTATTGAACTTCATTTTTCTAGTCCCGTCGTACGTGTTGTACGTCACCGCGTTCTTGATGTTCGGAATTTCCATCAACATTTGTGCGACTGGCTGTATGCAAGACAAGTTTCAGTATACACTGCTCCTCCACCGCCCCAAAGATGCTGCTTGCAGGACTTTTTATAATGCCCTGCAAGCACACTGCCCAGGTGTAAAAGCATTCGGGCTCTCACACTGGGGCTGCAGGGCACTTTACAGGCGTTATTTTTAGCCCAAAGTGCCTGAAAAACGCCTCAGTGTGAAAGGGGTCTAAAGATATTCCACATTTTACCTACTGTTCTATTTTTCTGCCAGATGTTGAGTTGGAAAGTGAGTGATAAGAAGCAGTAGCTCTCTGGGTTTCTACTCCAAAGTAAAATATCTTTGTGCCTTTCTCCCACTTTTTACTAACAGCATACTTGCACATTATGTCAAATAAATGTCCTAGTTTGTCCTTCTCCAGTGATGACAGGTCCCCATTCCTCATCACTCCATCAACGCTGCTGAATCTTTGGTCTGACCCAGCAACTTCTTTCTTCGGCCACTGGGCAGGTGTAACTCTTACTCAAGCAATCTGGAGTTACTTTCTTTCAGCACTGACTATCTTATTCTTGACATTTTACAGATGTCAGGAGTGTATGAAGATATTTGTGTGTGCTGCAGTCAGTGTACAATTAAAAAAAATGCTAACAGGATTGTGGGGGGAGGTTACCAGCACTTTTGCTGTCTTTAAAAGTGATCAGGTGATTTTACATCTGCCCTAATCACTTCTATATCACAGCTCATCGCCTACTGATAGCCAGCTTAATCGATTGACTTTAGTCAAGCTGGGTGGTGTCGACAGCGTCACCCTTGGCTTGAATTTTAGACTTTTCAGAGAATTCAGAAGGAATATGTAGGCAGGTTGCCTACTCTTGGTTATTCAGTCTACCTGGATGCCCAGTTTGGGAGGGAAAGGTTCATTCTTTTGCCGCTTTCTCTTGTGTGTTTGCGGGTTTTCCTCTGGGGCCCAGCCTTCCTGTGTGATATTCAGGAAAGAGGCCCAGATCCTGGAGAGGGAGGGCCTAGAACTGGGAAAAGTGGGGAACCTAGAACAGGCTCAGGATGCACATACAGAGACTCCGACTTATGTCCTAAGAGGCTTACTGGAACCTGATCCATCTGAATACTCCCAAGGACATGAACTCCTATGTTCAAGCCTATTTGGACTTTTCCCAAACATACTACACCCATACAGGTAACCTGGGGCAGCCAAAGTTAAGTTTAGATGTCATATGTTGTATATGTTGTACATGTTGTCTGAAGTTACTCAAGGGGAACCTGGGTCTGGACTAGCACATTGGGGTGTGTGTGAAACATCACTACCACAGAAGGTTAACGTGAAAGAATTTGCTATGATTAACCAGAAGGAAGAACAGTCAGCAGTCACTGGTGTGGTACCTGAATAGGGGGCAGCTTCTCTGGTAGTGAGGGGGATCGGCCTTCAGCTTTCTCCCTAGCTGTCCATCTCCGTCAGTCACGGGAAGCAGATTAGCGTTACGGAGGTTTAATACCTGGTCACTTGGTATGGAACTAGAAGGGTTAAGTGCAGCACATATTAGGTCCGAGCTATGTGCTCAGTGGGATCCCATTCTGTTACTGGGAGTGAAGTAAGAGAGGTGCACTGACTGGTGGAATGGGCATAGGCTCTGCCTCCCAATGCAACATATACACCTGTTCAAGTGTGTAGGACAAGGGACAATATCATTGGAAGAACTCCACATATAGCAGTAAACACAAGTGGCTCATCCCTGAGTTGGGGGGCTACCTTGGTATTTGACTTTCACAGGACCGTAGCCCTCGCCTGGTCCTGAGCATTGGTGGGCATGCCTTTAGGCAAGGTGTTACCCCTGTGCTGAAACAAGTGACCCCATTCATCACCTGGCATAGCCCAAAGAACCCACGCTGGGTTAGGCATCTTGTATGACTCACACTTGGTGCCCAAGGAGTTATTTGGGAAGATATGGGGGAGGTGTCACCCACTTATGGTAACATGCACCCTACCCCTTACAAAGTGAGCAAAATTTAAGCCTTGTATAGCCAGATTTAAACAGTTGTCATTGGAACAGCTGTCCACATTGGAAGATTTACACTCACCTAATTTTTGGTGGGAAATTTTAAATTTTAGATTCCCCAATTGCTTTCTTCTTTCTTTCGTGGTGACAGTGGTCACAGGACGAACAGAGAGGGCAAAACTTGAGTATTTTAATCTTTCTCTACTCTAGAAGAACTTTGTTTAGCATTACATACACCGACTACAATCAAGGAGCATTTATCCGATTAAGGACATTCATGGTCCAGTTGCATTTGTCTTAGGTGGTAAATCTAACAATATTCTCTGAGAACAGTGTAACAGTAGACACATCATGAAACAAGAACATTTATTAGAGCCTTTGTAGATTGTCTTATTATAACTGGGTTGTTATATTTCATTTTAGATATTTTATGTGCTCAGTGGAAGTTCCCTTTCTCTTTCTCTCTATTATTTCTGCAATGCTAGTTTGCAGTGACAGAAACTATTGTTACATTATATTATGACAGCGCTCCTCTGCATCCTATATCTCCTTTGCTACAGTATATAAAGATTATTGCCTTTCATATGTTTCTTTAAACCTGGAGAAGATTGCATACTGCTCCCCCTCTCTCCAGCATGGCATAACAAGTGGAAATTATATAATGTGCAAGACCTTTCCTGCACATCTGTACTGTACATCTGTATTGTATAGAAAAGAACATTCTCTGATCGGATTATCTAGGCAAGTAGACAAGTATTGACACACTAAGCTCCATCTATCTGAGATGAAGTCTACTGTTATATCATACAAGAATCCAATACTCAAGCCCCTCTCTAGTTGATAATGTTGAACTCTGACCTGATGGTGGTTTTACTTAGGACAGCACTTCCAGGTAGTGCATTTTTTCTTCTTCCATTGAATGAACAATATAAACTGACAAGAAAGATCATCTTTAAAAATGAACTTCCGACAAACAGCTAAATATACAAATTGCATATATGGGAGCTATTTTACTTGCAAAAGCATTTGTATTTCTGTTCATCTAGTTCTGATCTTTGCACAGCCTTTCCTGGCAGCGCAGACAAGATAGTAACTGATTTTTCTCTGCTGAAGTTAAGTTATACAGCTTGGTCATTTCTCTGCTCCCAGCCTGTAATAAAGGAGCAGCAGGACAATAATAAGGTCCTCTTTCTGACAGCATGTTTCTTGTCACCTCATGGGAATGCAGCACAGCCCCACCCCACCAACAACCATTATGAGCTTTACTATAAACACATGCTGATAATAAAGGAAAAGAAACACAGCACCTCTAAGTGCAGTATTGGTAAACCATTTAATGATGTCAAAAGTGAAATTACTCACAAAGGGAGCATAAACACGAGCATGATATTAATCCTGCAGCAAAATCCAGGAGGTGGTTTTCTCCTAAACGTCTGTGTCTCTGAAGTGCAGCTGACAGCTTGTGCAGGTGGATTCCAGCATTCGCAGCCTATGAGAACAGCAGGGAACACAGGGCCGATCGGAGATGACATTCGGGTGCAGGGTGAGAGGAGGTGGCTTTGCGTTCGGAGCATGCTTGCTCCTTCCGATGGCATGAGGAAGGAGCAAGCATGCTCCGAGCGCGAAGCCACCTCCTCTCTGTACCCAGTAGTGACGTCATCTCCGATCGCCCCTGTGTTCCATGCTGTTCTCATAGGCTGCGAATGCTGGACGTTTAGGAGAAAACCACCCCCCAGATTTTGCTGCAGGATTACTATCATGCTTGTGTTTATGCTCCCTTTGTGAGTAGTTTCACTTTTGACTTATCATTAAATGGTTTACCAATACTGCACTTAGAGGCGCTGTGTTTCTCTTCCTTTGTTGCTTTGCAGAGACTGCTTCTAGCTCTTCACACTGGCTGCCCTTAGTGCTGGTACATAGATTCCTCGCCCTCTTCATCTTAGAGACTGTTGCTATGGACTTTGTCCCTCCTATTGAGAGACTCTTTTAATCACATTTATTTGATCTTTATACACCTCCAGGGTCTCTCTCCAAACGAGGGCTGAGTTTATTTTTTGTCATGCTGATAATAAGGCAGATTCTTTATGGGTGACTCCACTTTGTGGGAAAAAGTAGCAATTAAAAAAAAATTATAGCATATTCAACTGCTACACAGGTCATATTGTAATAGTGTTATTAACAATTTGCTTTTCATTCTGTAGCACTGTAATTTTCTGTAGAATTCAATGCAGTATGGTAACCCAGAGGTTTTCTGTACAGATCTGATGTACAGAACTTCCTTAGAAACATAATTTACTGCTTGTGTGATTGACTCATTCATTTTCCTCAAAAGTCTGCAATAAGTTATAAGCCTCAGTTCACACTGTTTTGACCCTATTGTCCAGTGATTTCCAGTGTGATTTTGCAGTGCGACTTTCATGTGCCATTAGAGTCCATTTTTTGCCATCAAAATCCATAATTTAACATAATCTTGTGAATTCATAGTGAATTCTCTGCATTTCCACAATAACTGATTCTTCTGGTGTAATAAAAGTGAACCTCCTCCTCATGCATACACCCTTGCAATCACCACCAGTGGTAAAATAGCCTGCTCACCTTCAATCCAGACCTCAAACATAAAACATTGGTGAGCACTATGTCAGCTTCTTAATTTTTATATGTGCTACACTTGGCTCATGTCCACCTTGGACATTGAGTGTTGGAAAGCTCTGAGGGATCACTGCAAAGACTGTAATGGTCCCCTTGAATGGGATACAAGCACTTTTCACCTTTTTTATATCCTGAGGTCTGAATTGAAGGTGAGCACCCTATTTTACCATTGGTGGTGATTGCACTAAAGGTGTATGCATGAGGAGGAAGTTCACTTTTTTTTTTTCAAATAACGTTTTTATTATTATTTCGTATTTGCAGTACATTATGCAATAATAAGTGGTACAAATAAAAGTAGTACATAAATGCAAGTTGTTGTATATAATGCTGATATTATACAGCTATACTCCAATAATAAAACATTGTGAAATGCCAACAGTGATCCATTTGTCTGTCTTTTAGTATATCTAGTGGCAGGTTTATAACTTTAGTGCTGTTACAAAACTATAACTTAGATATCTGTAACTGTAGAGGTCACAGGTTTACATAGTATAGGAGAATAGAGGGGAGTAATAGAAAGAGAAGAAGGTAGAGGGGGATATAGTAGTTATATCAGTGGTGGTGTTACCTGATCATGGTGGATCCTCCCGGAGGTGCCACAGCTCCTAGACCCTGTTATGTGCTTCCAATCTATCTTGTAGTCTGGCTGTCATCTTCTCCATCACCTCCACATCCTTTATTCTGGCATAAAGATCCTCAACAGAGGGAGGGGTGGAGCGTTTCCAGTGTAGTGCTATAAGGCATCTTGTCGCCGTTAGAATGTGACGTACTAGCTTCTTATATGGGGTGGGAAGTTTAAGTGGTGATAAGCCCAATAGGAAAAATTTTGGGGACGCCTGGACCTGTGTGTCCAGGAGGCGGGCCAATAATTGTTGGACTGTGGACCAGTAAGGGGTCAGCAGTGGGCAACTCCAGTATATATGAATAAACGTGCCCCTTGCTCCCTGGCATCGCCAACAACTATTGGGGAAAATGGCATGGAGAACATCTGGAGTCATGTACCACAGCAAGAGGATTTTATAAGAGTTTTCTTTGTATAATGAGCATAGTGAGCTCTTTGCTGTTTGGGCCCATATGATCTGCCATTGTGTGATAGGAAGTTCCTCGCCGAGGATCTTTTCCCATTTAGTCATATATGAGTGTTTACCCTGTCCATCCCTAGAAAAAGTGTTTAGGATCTTGTATATGCTCGATATGAGCCCTTTCTGGGTGTTACCTGCCAAAATTATGGTTTCAAATAGGGATGGTGGTGAAAATTGCAAGGTAGGTGCTATAGTGAGTGCATAATGCCGGATTTGTAAATACCCATAAAATGCCTGTCTAGGGAGGTCATGTTTGTTTTGTAGATCGGCGAATGGCAATAGTTTCCGTGTCCTAGGGTCCACCAAGTTCCCAAAGTGGAATAAATTCCGGGATGTCCAGGGGTGTGAAATTTGATAAGTTAGACTATCTGGCACTTTGGGGTTACAAATGAAGGAAGTTAGGAGTGATTTTTCTGATGAGAGTCCATGAGTAGGAGCTAGAGTGCGCCATATCCGTCTCAAATGGGACATGGGGCCCAGCATACGTTTGGGGGCTACATCCGCATTCGCACTCCACAGCAGATAATTTGGATGTATGGGAGCTAGCCATAATTTTTCGATTTCCGTCCATTTGTTGTAAGATTTGTGGGTAAACCATAAAGCTATTGCTCGCAATTGAGCTGCGTAATAGTATTTAATAATATTAGGGAATGCTAATCCCCCCTCATTGCGGGACGCCACCAACACCGATCTCGGTACCCTGTGTCTTTTGTAATTCCATATATAATGAAGTAGGCCAGATTGAAGTTTTTTCAGTTGGGCGTTCGGAATAGGTATGGGAAGTGTTTGGAAGAGGTATAGGAGCTTCGGGAGGACAGTCATTTTGAGTGAAGCAATTCGACCTAATAGGGAGATGTGGTGTTTTTTCCATTAAAGCGAGGATCTAATAGATCGGAACAGTGGGGGGAAGTTTTCTTGATATAGAGTATTGAATTTGGATGTGATAGAGGTACCCAGATACTTCAGGGAGGTCGTTCTCCATGTGAATGGAAAATTGGATTTTAGTAGCGAGACCTCTGTAGCGGGAATATTAATTGGGAGAGCCTCCGACTTTGCGCATTTATTTTATATCCTGAGAGAACACGAAAAGGGTCTAGTTCTGCATGTAAAATCGGGAGAGTAATATGGGGTTGAGTCAGCATGAGTATGATATCATCGGCGAAGAGGGAAATTTTAAATTCCCTTCCTCTAACCGATATCCCCCGGATGTCTGGATTGCCCCTGATGGATGCGGCCAGGGGTTCAACGCAGAGTGCAAATAGCAGGGGTGAAAGTGGGCACCCCTGTCTGGTCCCGTTCACCACTGAGAATACTGGGGAGAGTGCAAAGGGGGTTCTGACTTGGGATGAAGGGTTGGAGTATAAATGTTTGATAGCTTGTAAAAAGGGACCCCGAAAGCCCATGAATTGTAAAGTAGCAAAGAGAAAAGGCCAACCCAAGCGATCAAACGCTTTCTCTGCATCTAAACTTAGCAGCAGAGCCGCCAGGTTTTCTCTGTTCGCCACCTCCACCAGATCTTTAACCTTTCTGGTATTGTCGCCGGCTTGTCGCAGCGGGACAAACCCCACCTGGTCTTTATGGACCAAGGACGAAAGGATCTGATTGAGGCGGTTGGAGAGTAGTTTGGTAAAGATTTTAAGGTCAGAATTCAGTAATGCAATGGGTCTATAACTTGTGCAGAGGAAAGGGTCCTTGTCCGGCTTAGAAATTAAAGTGATAAAGGAGCACTGCATGTCTGGAGGTATGGGGGCGTCATGAAGAAAGGCATGAAAGATCTTGCGCATATGTGGGAGCAATATGGGGAGAAACGTCTTATAGTATTCATATGGAAATCCGTCCAGTCCTGGGGCTTTATGAGATGGCAGGGACTTGATGATCATTTCTATTTCCTCATCTGTGATCTGTGTGTTCAATGACAACAGGTCAGAAGGTGTTAAGTGGGGGATTCCGCTGCGTTACAGGTATTCTCGCATTCTATGGGACAAGTCTGGAGAAGGGGGGTTGCTAGGTATGTCTGGGTTATTATATAGGTTTTTGTAGAAGTCTGCAAAGACATGGGCAATCTCTGTAGGATGGGATACCATGTGTCCCGATTTGTTTTTGATCTGATGTGGTGTCTGCATGTGGAATTTGTCGCGTAGTTTGTTAGCTAAAAGGGTGTGCACTTTGTTTCCCTTGTCATAGAATAATTGCTTCAATCTTGTCAGTGCTTTTTCTACCTGGCTTAGGGCGAGATCCTTAAGAGTTGACCGAAGGTTAATGACTTTCCGGAGGATGGGTATCGTGGGGGCGTTTTGGAGCTTACGCTCAAGCGACTTAAGGTCCTGTTCTGCTTTTGTTTTTGCAGCCAAGGAATCCTTCTTCATTGCGGAGGATAAAGCTATACATTTCCCGCGCAGGACCGCCTTATGGGCTTCCCAGAGCGTGGTTGGCGATATATCTGGGGAGATATTTTCTATAAAGTAGTGTTTTGGGGTGGAATGTAGTTCTACTTGGGAGGAAAGATATTGGAGAAGGAATGTGTTAAGCCTCCAGTTATAGGATCTACGGTTAGGGGTGTCCATTTCCAACTCAAGTAGAATAGGGGTGTGGTCTGACCAGGAGATAGGGAGTATTTGGGCTGCTCGTGTAAGTTTGAGTGTGTGATTATTGACAAAAAAGTAGTCTATTCGGGAGTGTGTGCGTTGGGGGGCGGAATAGAATGTGTACTGCCGATCACCCGGGTGAAGGACCCTCCAGGCGTCAAAGAGCGCATATCGTCTGGAGATTTGTCGAAACAGTCTAGATTCCCGAAGGACACCTGGTGGAGACACCCGGGGGCCCACCACCTGACGATCCGCAGTTGCTGATTGAACAAGGTTAAAATCCCCCCCACCACCAAAACCCCAGGATCCGACTTAAAAATGCGTGTGTATACTTTGGAGAGAAAATTGTATTGTTTGGTATTTGGTGCATATATGGCGCATAACGTGATAGGTTGTGTGTGCCATTGTCCCTGTAAAATAACAAAGTGGCCTTTGGGATCAGAGTAGTGGTTTACGCAAATGAAGGGGGTTCCCTTTTTGATTAGTATGGCCACTCCCACTTTTTTTTGAGTACTTGATGAGAGATATACCTGTGGAAAATACCTGGAGGCAAATGCGAACGAGCCCTCTTTATTGAAATGTGTCTCTTGTATTAATATAATATCAGCTCCCGACTGTCTGAACTCCCTCAGTGCCAGATGCCTTTTTCTGTTAGAGTTCAGGCCATGGACATTTAAGGATAGTAGCTTAGCCATCTATATACGTATGGAAGGGTGTGTATTTGCTTACCTAGCGATGGTGCACCAGGGTCTGAAGTCAAGAACCAGGAGCCGGCCCTCCCCGGGAGGGGACCAGGACATTTCACACGCACCACTGCGCAAACCTAACATCTACTGAGAGGGAAAAAGGAGAAAAAGAGTTGGGGAAGAAAGAGATGAGTAAGTAAAACCAAGTAATAATAGAACGCATACATTATCGTCAAACTTTGAATGGCCAACAGGCCTAGGTATACACGGAGTCCCAAATGCCCGTCTGCCGCCAGCCCAAGTGGAGTGGCCGGGAGGGGTCACCAGGGGGTCCGTAACCAGTAAAGCAATATAAACCAACTGTATAAATCCCTGATCTATAAATCAGGAGGGGGTAAGAGGTGATCGTTTGAACGTCTACTTTCTCGGAGCTCGATCAAAACAAGCCCTTGGTAGCAGTCTAAACTGTGGCGTAGGGGCAATTTTGGGGATTCTAAACTAGTATTTTATCAGGTTTTTAAGTCCCAGACATGAAGAGTCACTATACTGATGTAGTCATGTCCTATTTAAAGGTGTGGACCATAAAAGAGCGATGAAGCTTAACAGTTCTTGTTCTTGGCAGGCTTGCGAGGTACTTCTGGGTTTCGGGGACGGTTAGAGGAGGGTACTTGCTGCCAGACCGTAGGCGGTGTTGGAGGAGTGGCCACTAAGTCCCATTCTGGCAGCTGTGGGGAATGGATTTCCAGAGTGTTGCAAAATGTTCAGAGGTCTTCTGGGTATCTTAGCACAGCAGAGGTGCCCTGATGTTTTGCAGTGAGGGTGAAAGGGAAGCCCCATCGGTAAGGGATTGCCTTGGTCTGTAGTATTTGCAGTAAAGGTTGGAGAAGTCTGCGTTTTTGCAGGGTGATCCAAGAAAGATCAGGGTATAGCTGTATCTGAACTCCATCGAAGATGATTTTACGTGCAATAGGGGCTTGTCTCATGATAGTCTCTTTGAGGGGATAGGAGGTAACTCTGCAGATAACATCTCTCGGTTTCGATGCAGCTCCTTTGGGGTGCAAGGCTCGATGAGCTCTGTCCATTTCTATATGTTTCGTGGGGGGTTCACCTTGTAGGTTGTTGAAGATAGATTGTAGAGTGGTTTGCAGATCTTCGTTGCCCTCTGGTTCTGGGATACCTCTCACTCGACTCGGATGTTGTTGCAGCGCCCCCTATTGTCCAAGTCTTCTATATGCCTTTGCATATCCCTGAGGAGAGAACGATGTTCTGCTCCCTGTAGTTGTGTTCTATGGACTGCCAGTTTGGTTTCCTGGATCTCTTCCTCCGCCATTTCTACTCTGTCTGCCAGGTGTTTAAGACCTGTCTGAAGGACTTGAATTTCTGTGCGGCATGTGGATTTTACATCCTCTATCAGTTGTCTAAAGTCCTCTTTAGTAGGCATAGCTTGTGGATATGTGTGCCACTGAGGCGGCATGTGTTGAGCTTGTATAGGACCAAAATGGTGAGTTGGCGAGGATGGTGCTGGAGGCGGGGAGCGTGGAGTAAGCGATCCTGCTTCAGACGATCAGTGCGATCCCGGTGCTGGAGGTTCCCACGGCTCAGACCACATCAAGGCCTGTGACAGCTGGGGGGGTCTCGCAAGGTGGGTTTCTGTTGAGGAGCAGGGAGGGGTACAGGCTTTTTGTGCATAGGTGGGGTTGGGGACAGGCAGCTGCTTAGAAACACTGGGGTCCCTGGATCTAGACAGTCTTTGTGTCTTAGGCGGGGGAGAAGATGTTGCCATGGCCCATAGTGTCCCATTGTCCTCTCCCGGTTCAGATCGCACCTCCACAGGGGGATAAGCAGGGCCTGGTAATGGTGGAAAGTCCTGGGAGAGGGCCGAATGTGTGGGGGACAGAGGTGTCTGCACCTGCAGGTATGGATCCGAAGCCGCTCGTAGCAGCCTCGGAAATGCAGCTGAGCACTGAGTGTAGTGCTGTGAAGAGGTGGGCAGCAGGGATGGCTGCAGTGCACGTGTCTGCCAGGCCTGGGGGTCAGGGAGGATGGATGGACTCACCGCTCCCGTGTGTATGGCTGAGTTCCCAGGACCTGTCGCTGCTGGAGGGGAGTCCGAAGGGCATCGCCGCTGGCTGAGTAGGGGCGGCTGGGTCTGTGGAGATTTCTGTCCTCCATGTGCCTGGGTGATCGGCGCCATCTTGTCTCCTCTGTTCTGGGACCCTTCCGACTGCAAAAAGAAGGTGAGGAGGCTCCTGGAGGGGGTTGTGATGTGCCTCTGAGTTTGGAGGATCGGGTGGTCCGTGATCTGCCCATGTGGGTATTGTAGTTTGTCCCCGGTATTGCCTTTATTGCTACGGGCTGCTGGAGCTAGGAGATCAAGTGTCCATTAAGGTCGGCTTCCGGTCACGCCCCGGAAGTTCACTTTTATTACACCAGAAGAATCGCAATTTGGAGAATTCACTGTGTATTCACAAGATTATGTTGAATTATGGACTATTCCCCCCTATGTAAGAGGAAAGCTCTCTGGGGACCCTGATGTAAGGAGGAAGCTCTGGGGACCCTGATGTCAAAAAATGAGACAAAGATAAATCATTTCAGAAATGTTTCCACATTTAATGTGACCCATAAACTGTACAACTCTGTTGAAAAACAGCCTGAAATCTTTTAGGGGGAAGTAAAACTAAAGAAAAACTAAAATAATGTGGTTGCATAAGTGTGCACACCCTCGTATAACTGGGGATGTAGCTGTGTTCAGAATTAAGCAATCACATTCAAACTCAGTACACACCTGCCATTATTTAAGTGCCTCTGATTAACCCCAAATAAAGTTCAGCTGTTTTAGTAGATCTTTCCTGACATTTTCTTGGTCGAACTCTACTGCAAAAGCCATGGTCTGCATAGAGCTTACAAAGCATCAGAGGGATCTCCTTTTTAAAAGGTATCAGTCAGGAGAAGGGTACAAAAGAATTTCCAAGGCATTAGATATACCATGAAGCATAATGAAGACAGTCATCATCATCATCACCAAGTGGAGAAAATATGGCACAACAGTGACATTACCAAGAACTGGTCGGTCCTCCACAATTGATGAAAAGACGAGAAGAAAACTGGTCAGGGAGGCTGCCAGGAGGTCTACAGCAACATTAAAGGAACTGTAGGAATATCTGGCAAGTACTGGCTGTGTGGTACATGTGACAACAATCTCTCGTATTCTTCGTATGTCTGGGCTATGGGGTAGAGTGGCAAGACGGAAGCCAAGCCCAGCTAAATTTTGCAAAAACACATCTGAAGTCTCCAAAAAGCATGTGAGAAAATGTGTATTGGTCTGATGGAACCAAGGTTGAACTTTTTGACCATGATTCCAAAAGAAATATTTGGCGTAAAAACAACACTGTACATCACCAAAAGAACACCATACCCACAGTGAAGCATGGTGATGGCAGCATCATGCTTTGGGGCTGTTTTTCTTTAGCTGGAACAGGGGCCTTAGTCAAGGTAGAGGGAATTACGAACAGTTTCAAATAGCAGTCAATATTGGCACAAAACCTTCAGGTTTCTGCTAGAAAGCTGAACATGAAGATGGATTTCATCTTTCAGCATGACAATGACCCAAAGCATACATCCAACTCAACAAAGGAATGGCTTCACCAGAAGAAAATGTAAGTTTTGGACAGGGCCAGCCAGAGCCCAGACCTGAATCTGATTGAAAATCTGTGGGGTGATCTGAAGAGGGCTGTGCACATGCAATGCCCTCGCAATATGGCAGATTTGGAGTGTTTTTGCAAAGAAGAGTGGGAAAATATTGCCAAGTTAAAATGTGCCATGCTGATAGACTCATACCCAAAAAGACTGAGTGCTGTAAAAAATCAAAAGGTGCTTCAACAAATTATTAGTTTAAGGGTGTGCACACTTATGTAACCATATTATTTTATTTTTTTATTTTTACTTTCCTCCACCTAAAAGATTTCAGTTTGTTGTTCAACTGAGTTGTACAGTTTATAGGTCACATTAAAGGTGGAAAAAGTTCTGAAATTATTTATCTCTGTATCATTTTTTACACCACAGAAACCCGACATTTTAACAGGGGTGTGTAGACTTTTTATATCCACTGTATAATATATACAGTACATGTGTATGACTTTCTTTACTTCGCTGCTATGGGTTCTTGCCCCAGATCTTTTGTAGACCTAGCCCTTCATAATTTCTTGCACCGGGGCCCTGAAGATACTAGTTATGTCTTTGAGTATAACATTTAATTTTTGATTCAGTTGAGCTTTTTTCACTGAATTTTGTATTGCATTTTGGTTTTATCTTTTTAGTTTATGGTAGAACTGCACTATTTGGGTTATTTATTTTTGGTGATATGCTTCCAAAGGGTTAATTACTTCTAAAAGGATACAGACACTGCAACTGTCCTCATTAGAACAGAAAAGTGCATCAGTTGTTTAATAATGAAAATCAGTCCCATTCAGAATTTCGTACTTAAAGGTAGGAATCTACAACAAATTTTGTAAAATCCCTGCAATGTACGTTGATCGCGCAGAGGGGATTGTGTCCCTTTAGTAAAATTTGTCATCACTTCCTGTGCCAAAGTCAAAACAGTAAGTCCCTCCAAAGTGAGGGAGTCTCTGGCTATAACCAGGGTCACCTGAACTAGTGTTCCCATTGGATGTTTTCCCCTCTATTCCTGTTCTGGGGACAACCCTGAATTCGGGATTTTCTTTGATTTTTACTGTCTGTTATAACAGTACACAAGACAAATAGAGAGGGTGGATCTCCTTAATTAAAACATGATAGGTGATCTAAAACCTCTCCAATCTATCCAAAAAAAAAAATGTTTTGCCTTTGGTTATATTTTAATTCAGTAACGTGTAGGGGGGCCAATTCAACATAGTACAAATATTCCATTGTCAACCACCACCAGCTAGAACTTTGCCAGTGTGGGCCCTCATTACTGGAGGAAGTAATGTGGGAACAGTTCCAAACATGCAGCAAACTCTTTTTTATGATCCCTTTTCCAGCTTTACAGTCCTCACCTTGACCCAGATCCTTCCTGGCTGTGCCAGGTGTGTATTCACTTGTGCATGTATAAGTCACAGACAGAAGATAAAGAGATGACTCTAGTTCTGGCTTTTTCCATCTTTATCTTAATTGCAACAACAGGCACATTACAGTCCTTGCTTCCGAACAGTGGTGAGCTACTGTTGCCCACTTCAAGGTTTCCTTCTGCCCTCCCTCCATAAGGATGAGCAATGGTGGCAAGTTCTTCCTCATCCAGGGAGGGATATCTGTATGGAGTGCTACATCCTACTGCAAAAGACCTCACAGGTTACCATGGGGGCCATGGCTAGATTTAAATCCTGCACTCCCACATCTCTCCACCTCCTCAGACTACCTATCATGTCTCCTATCATCGGGGAAAGGGAGACTCCAAGTAGCAAGACAAGCAAAACAAGAAAAGTCCATGCATCCTTCTAACACCCTCTCACAGGGAAATCCTTATCCAAGCAATCATCTTTACTTAGGGTTCTGTAGGTTTCCAGCTTAAAGGTGATTTTTTTCTGAAATATCCAATACATAAATCATTTACTCTTGCTTAATATAATATATATAGTTCTTTATACACAATGGCTATTTTTGAGCTACCCATTTCCATGTGGAATCTGCTGTGCTCATCTTAGAACATTCCTCCTTCAGCCAGTGCAGAGAATAGTTTAAATGATGTCCGTCATGGGAGTAGTGAGCCTGTGTAGGGGCTTAAAGTGGATCTAAAGCCTAAACATTTTTACAATTACTTTAAGGCTTATAGCAAGCAGTACTGGAACAGAGTGGCATTGGGAAACAGAAACTGCTTATTGGAGTTGAGAATAATTGCTTTTGTATTGCAAGGCAAAATTGCAACTGGGAAATTTCATCTGGGTCATTATCAGAAACTGGCAAGGTCTTTTTAAATTAAAAAAAAAATATTACTGTATTTTCCATACTTGTATTTTTATCTTTTATCTGTATTATAGTAGTGTTTTTGCTTCAACAGACAAAAATGGTCCTATGCGCCGAACATCACTGCAAGACCCTGTGGATATGTGAAATGACAGCCCCAGCCAAGGACCCAGCCAAGCCACGCCCCAAACATGTTTCATTACACCCCTGAAGCTTAATCTCCATGAAGTGTAATGCATTGGGGGCGTGGCTTGGCTGGAGCCTGGGCTGAGGCTGTCATTTCACATATCCATGGGGTCTTACAGCACTTGTGTGGCACATAGGACCTTTTTTGTCTGTTGTATCATTGGAGCTGGGATGAACTCTGCCTTTGCCAAAACTCCCAGTGGTTTACTACAGGAGAGGACCTGGCTGGAGCTATGAGCGGCACCCCCTATTTATTGTCTGCTCATAGTGTTTTTGCTTGTCCTTAGTGTTCCTGAACACTTATTCCCCCAAAAACATTATTTTAATTGGATTTGTTCCACCTGACAAAGAAGTACAAGTGTAGCCAGCCTGTGGAAGTATTACTTTCCCCACCTTCCAAACACCCCCCCCCCCCCCAGGCACAGAGGACACACTACGATGAAATTAATTAATTGTCATTTCAGCAGTACCCATAGACGCATGGGCGAGGAAGTCAAATGAGGTAAGAATTTTTCTTTAAGCCATCCCTAGAGGTCACAGACTGCCTTATGGCAGAAAACAACTCTCTTATCATCCCTATCTTTTCGGTCTAATTAATTTTTAAAGGGAATGCCTGCATTAAAGTGTTTGTTAATGCACACTTTGTAGTCACTGGCAGCCCCTCCAATATATTAAGGCAGAGCACACTGTATATATTTTTTCCAAAAACGAGCGTTGTAAATAGCTATTTAGAGCTGTCTTCAGGACAGTCACATGACCCGTGGCCGCTTTTTAGCTCGGACAGATGGCTTCTGCAGGAGGGGCCGTGATCTCCCTCTGACGTCAGCCGGGAAGATCTGTGGCCGCTCAGCCTCTCCTGCAGATGCCTTGTCTTGGAGCTGTACAGCGGCCATGTGTCATATGACGTGTGCCTGAAGACAGCTCTAAATAGCTATTTTCAATGCTAGTTTTTGGAAAAGATATATACAGTGTGCTCTGCCTTAATATATTGGAGGGGCTGCCAGTGACCATTCAATATTTTTTAGATATCTACTAATAGCGGCAGGGGGGAGATAGAGACACACAGCAAGGAGCTGACACGGAGGGAGGAGGGAATGAGGGGGAGAGATGAGAGCAGAGCAGGACTGCGTATGACGGAGGGACGCACTCTGACCACGGTGGTCAGGGCTCAGGAGCCCTAATATTTGTGGTCAGTACAGAGAGGGGATATAGGACGTGGCAGGTTCAGGGAGGTTTTTTTTTACAGTTTAGAGAGGGGCAGATTACACAACACAAGCACTGTGCTGTTAAATCTGCTTTAAGGGACCAGGATATCTTTTTTTTTTTGGGGTTAACAAACACTATAAATATAACTGGTTATTTTTTTAGTGTTTTGTGTTTTGTTAATGTAAAATGAAGCTACCTAACTTATCATATGAACAATAATAATTAAATCTATAACAATACTGTATAGTCATGATCAATAGTCATAGCAAAAGCATTCTAGTATTTTAGTACAGTTTAAATAGCAACTTAGGACAAGACATGAAGTCAATCAGAAGTCTACTAATGTACTTCATCAAACAAAGCCAATACTTCAAAACCAAAGCTTCTACCAGATAGCAGGAATTGAGATGTTACATCATTTTCCTATGATCTCTTACTATATGAAGCTATATGAAGAACTAGGTGAGACTCTGCTGTTCAGCCTTCTTCTCTACCAACTGCCATTTTTTAAATAAATTATTTTCACCCTTTTATTCCTTTGTTGCATCTCAGTGCTGCTGGCCTCTCGCAGCCACTGTACAGCCACTAGTGTTCCCTGCTTCTTGGCATTTCCCACAGCAAGTTTCCTGGTGGGGATATCAGTGGATCTAGCCAGAATAATTTTTGTGGAAATGACCACTTGTAGTCAATGCTATAGACACCTGTGTGACATGAGGTTGATTTACTAAAACTGGACAGTGCAAAATCTGGGCATCAGCTTCCAGTTTTTTTTTGGTCAAAGTGTTACTAAACCCAGGACCCTTCATTCGCCATATCTGGTCTTCCACAGTACACAGAACATGGAAATGCAATTATGTTAGTAAATATAAACTGTTAAAAATACCTTTTCTCATTAACAGTATATAACAGTCTTGTAACTTCTAGCAGTGTCTGGTTAAAGCTTCTAGGAGGAGTTTTCATTCTCATCTGATTGTCCTATGAGGCTGCAGGGCCCCGACCCTCTGTCTGGACAGTGCTGATTGGCCCTGTGCCGTTCACATGCACCCTCCTAAGAAGAAAAACTCTCTAGCAATACACACCAAACTGCGCATGTGCCGCCACAGCCACCCCCTAGTCATGCGTCTGGCCCCTTTCAGGTGATTGCTGGGGCAGTTGTGCTAGTGCCGCTCCACCGGCGGCCCGGGGGGGTTGTTTGGCGACCCCCCCAAAAAAAAACACCAGCCGCCACTGATGTGCAGAGTGACTCTAAAGGCTCTGTCTTATCAGGAGATGGATTGGGGACAGTGGAAAAAGGGGAGGATCAGAGAAGACAGGTTCAAACAGCATTTTTACACAATTTAGAGGATATACCCCTTAGATTCCACAGTGAGTATAGCAAGCATGCTTTACTGCATATACAGACTGATTTTACTGTTGTGGGTTTAGTAACACTTTAAGTGAACAAGCTGAAGTTAGAATCTGATTGGCTACCATGCACACCTGCACCAGATTTTGCACTCTCCAAATTTAGTAAATCAACCCCATGTAGGGTGACCACGTGACCTGGATTGCCCAGGACAGTCTCACATTTTGCAGGTCTGTCCTGAGTTCTGGGCACCTTCATTCCGGAATAGTACAGTGTTCAGGAAAGAAACTGACACAGCCACCCTGCACAGTACATTCTGCACTCTGATTGGGCAAAGCTTTGCCTAAGCAGGGAGCAGTAAAAGCTGATTGTTAAGGAGCAGGGCCTGGACGCTGCGACCTTAACAACTGATTAATCATCAGTTGTCAATCGGCTTCCCTGCTGACAGCTGAATAATGAAACAAAAGAAAGAATTACCGTTAATTAAAAAAAACATTGTGGGGTTCATCTCCCAAAATCCATACCAGACCCTTATCCGTGCATGCAGACAGGTCACAAAAGAGGGGGGAGCACCCCAAAGCACCTTGTCCCCATGTTGATGGGGACAAGAGCCTCATCCCCACAACCCTGGCCTGTGGTTGTGGGGGTATTTGAGTAGAGGGCTTATCAGAATCTGAAAGCCCCCTTTAATAAGGGGGCCCCAAGATCCCTATTAACTATTAAACTATTAACTATTAAACTAATAACTAAATGCATATATCCTATGATGTAAAGGTAATAAAGTCAAACATAAAACATAAATAAAGTGCACGTGCTCTGTGTGATGCACACACATCCTCAATAATATAAAAAGTCCATTATAAAAACATAGACATAGAACGTGATGGTAATATCTTCATGCGGTGTCCAAAAATATATATAAGAAAAGTGCACGTGCTCCATGTATTGCACAAAAATCCTTCATATTTCAAAAGTCCAAACACATAAACATAAAACATGATGAAGGTATCTTCATGCGATGTGGACCCCCCCCCCCCCACCAGGTGTACCCTCACCTTTTTAAAAAAGCCTGTGATAAATACCATATTTATCGGCGTATAACACGCGCCGGCGTATAACACGCACCCCAATTTAGGAGGGAATTTTAAGGAAAAAAAAACTTTTTAGGAGGGAAGTTGAAGGGAAAAAAACTTACATTTAAATGCCCATCATTGCAGCCTTCTCAGTGCAGCCTTGCCCCAGTGCAGCCATGTCAGTGCAGCCTTGTCAGTGCAGCCATGTCAGTGCAGCCTTCTCAGTGCAGCCATGTCAGTGCAGCCTTGTCAGTGCAGCCATGTCAGTGCAGCCATGTCAGTGCAGCCATGTCAGTGCAGCCTTGTCAGTGCAGCCTTGTCAGTGCAGCCTTCCCCAGTGCAGCCTTCCCCAGTGCAGCCTTTCCCAGTGCAGCCTTGTCAGTGCAGCCTTCCCCAGTGCAGCCTTCCCCAGTGCAGCCTTCCCCAGTGCAGCCTTGCCCCAGTGCAGCCTTCGATCCCCTGTCCCTGCCATCCTGGGCTTCAAAATCGCCGACCGTGATTTGAAAATGGCGCCGCCGGCGCCGAAATACACAGAGCCGGTCCTAGGCTCTTTCCGGCGGCTCTCGTTCACTTTCGGCTCCACTTGTAGTCCTGAGCGGAGCTATCCGAACCTAGCCGAGTAGGTTCGGATAGCTCCACTCGGGACTACGAGTGGAGCCGAAAGTGAACGAGAGCCGCCGGAAAGAGCCGAGGACCGGCTCTGTGTATTTCGGCGCCGGCAGCGCCATTTTCAAATCGCTGTCGGCGATTTTGAAGTTGTGACAGCTCGGGATCGCAGGGGATCGGCGTATAACATGCACCTGCGACTTTCCCCTGATTTTAAGGGGAAAAAAGTGCGTGTTATACGCCGATAAATACGGTAATATTATCAGCTTGGGAAGATCCTCCTATGGTTCCTCTTTCCTGTGGTGGCTAGCAGTGGTGGCTGGTGCTCAAAATTTTTGGGGGGGCGCAAACAAACTGAAAACATTTTGAAAAAAAAACATAAATTGCAGCCACTGTGCCTTCAAACGCAGCCACTGTGCCCATCAAATGAAGCCACTGTGCCCATCAAACGCAGCCACTGTGCCCATTAAATGAAGCCACTGTGCCATCAAACACAGCCACTGTGCCCATCAATTGCAGCCACTGTGCTATCAATTGCAGCCACTGTGCCATCAAATGCAGCCACTGTGCCATCTAATGCAGCCACTGTGCCATCAAACGCAGCTACTGTGCCAAACGCTGCCACTGTGCCCATCAAACGCTGCTGCCAATGTGCCATCAAATGCAGCCATTGTGACCATCAAACGCAGTCACTGTGCCCATCAAACGCAGCCACTGTGCCCATCAAACACAGCCACTGTGCCCATCAAATGCTGCCAGAGTGCCCAACTGCCCATCATATGCTGCCTGTGTGCCCATCAAATGCTGCCAATGTGCCCAACTGCCCATCATATGCTGCCAGTGTGTCCATCAAATGCTGCCAGTGTGCCCATCAAATGCTGCCAGTATTCCCATTAAATGCTGCCAGTGTGCCTATTAAATGCTGCCAGTGTGCCCCCACCTGCTCGCCATATGCCCGTCACTTACCCTGTGTCTGTGGGGCAGCAGGTGACGGCGACGAGCGGGGTCCTTCATGCGTCTCCTGCCTCCTGATAGGCGTCCAATAGCGGCGCCTGTCGTTTCAGCCAATCAGGTGACAGGTAACAGACCCGAACTCCGTTTCCCAGTCAATGCTTGTTACAGGGAAACGCATCTGTTGGAGAGAACCCCGTGACATCACCACATACCAGCTGACAGCCTGATAGTTCTGAGATGTGTACTGTGTATATTTCTTTGCTGTGCACAAGAAAATTGCGTGGAATAAATGCTACGATTTACTGCACCATGAATTTCTTCTTCTTTCTCTTTTAACTAATCATTTGAAATATTGATTGGAGTAAAGGGAAAACTATTTAAAACTATCCCATTACCTATCACCCATGACAGAGGAGAGCAGCTATCCCATTTGAATTAACCAGGTGAAACATCACAGCTGATAGCGGCTGCTGTTACGAGTGAGTGGAAATCAATATCCTACCTTGGTGTTCCTGATGTGGAAAAGTGGCCGGCTTATTGGTCTGGAGTGGATCGAGTGAAAAGCTGCTACAGCGCAATGCTGGTACCGGGCAAGTTTGACCCTTATAATCTGGGGTCCTTCATATTTGGTAAAAGGCCATCTCGTTGCATTTAAGTTTATTGTTTCTATCTGAATTTGAAGCATCTGAACAATCCTGCAGAGCTAAGGAGCGACATTCTAATGCCGCATACAAACGATCAGACATTCCGACAACAAAATCCTGGATTTATTTTCGACGGATTTAGCTCAAACTTGTCTTGCATACACGTGGTCACACAAATGTTGTCGGAAATTCCGAACGTTAAGAACGCGGTGATGTACAACACGTATGACAAGCCGAGAAAAATGAAGTTTATGTCAGGGCTGGGCTCAGCCCTTCCTTCTCTGAGCTGGCTGCTGAGCTGTCAGCTAATTCGTGTCCCTTCTTTGAAGTTCGCACCTCTTTTTATTGGGCCTTTCCGTATCCTTTGCAGGATTAACCCAGTGGCTTACGCCTTGGACATTCCTCCTAGTATGTACATCTCAAATGTGGTTCATGTTTCCTTATTGAAACCTTTGGTCTGCAATCGCTTTACCACCTTAGTGCCACGTCCTTACCTTATACAGATTGAGAAACATGAGGATTATGAAGTACAATCCTTTGTTGACTCCCGTAGGTTCCGTGGGCGCATACAGTACCTGGTGCATTGGAAGGGGTACGGTCCGGAGGAACGCTCTTGGGTCTCATCCTCGGACGTACATGCCCCTGTCCTCCTTCGTGATTTCCATAGACGTTTTCCCCTCAAGCCTGGTGGTCCTCCAAGGGGGAGGGGTCGTTGAAGAGGGGGTACTGTCAGGGCTGAGCTCAGCCTTTCCTTCTCTGAGCTGGCCGCTCAGCTGTCGTCTAATTGCCAGCTTCCATCTCTCTCCACAGTTACCCAGCTGTTGTTGATTCTGCTCGTCGGTCCTGCCTACTTAGTGTCGGTTCACACTGCCGCGACTTGGGATCCGGCTTGTCAGCCCTCAAGTCGCCCCAAGTCGTTTGACATTGGGAATTACATTATAGTCAATGAGAGCCGTCTTAATGTACACTACTGAAGTCGCTCCGAAAAAGTTCCTGTACTACTTCAAGGCAACTTCTAGGCAACCTGTACCCATAGAATTCAATGGAAGTCGCCTCCAAGTCGGATCCTCATCTATAGTGAAGCGACTTTACAGGAAAAAGAAAAGAATTTACCCAGGAAGAGTGACCGCAATATTGTATCAATCTCGCAGCTGTTATTGGTGAGATTGACACCTGGGAGCCCCATCGCGGGAGTCAGCGCCGAGCTGTCTCGCTCATTGGGAAAGGAAAAATGTGTTTTTTCCTTTCCCAATGAGCGACAAGCAATACTGACATGTGTTTGGTATGAATCATGAGGGGGAACTCCACGCCAAATTTTAAATAGGAAACCGGCATGGGTTCCCCACCAGGGGCATACCAGGCCCTTAGGTCTGGTATGGATTTTAAGGGGAACCCCCTATGCCGAAAGAATGGCATGGGGGTCCCCACCAAAGTCCATACCAGACCCTTGTCCAAGCATGCAGCCCGGCCGGTCAGGAAAGGGGGTGGGGACGAGCGAGTGCCCCCCTCCTAAACCGTACCAGGCCGCATGCCCTCAACATGGGGGGTGGGTGTTTTCGGGAAGGGGGGCACCCTGTTGATGAGGACAAGGGCCTCTTCCCGACAACCCTGACCATTGGTTGTCGGGGTCTGCGGGCAGGGGGCTTATCGGAATCCAGGCCCCCAGATCCTGGCCCCACACCCTATGTGAATGAGTATGGGGTACATCGTACCCCTACCCATTTACCAGGGGGAAAAAGTGTCAAGAAAAAAACACACTACACAGGTTTTTAAAGTAATTTATTAGGCAGCTCCGGGGGTCTTCTTCCGACTTTGGGGGCCTCTCCTGACTTCTCCGCTCTCTCCAGTTCTTCTCCCGCTCTCCAGTTCTTCTGCTGGGCTCCTCTGCTATCTTCTGCTCTTTTGTCGCTCTCTTGCTAGCGGTGGCCCGGTCTTCTCCATCGTCTTGTTCCCTCTTCTCTTCCTCCGATGTTGACACAACGCTCTCTCCCGCTGTCATGCCATGTGCGTGGTGCGCAACGACTTATATAGGCATGGGGCGTGGTCGGTGGGTGATGTCACCCGGTGACCCCACCCCTTATGACGTCACAGCCCCAGGGCATGATGGGACTGTGACGTCATAAGGGGTGGGGTCACCGGGTGACATCATGGAGGTATGTTCTTGGAGGGGAATTCCTTCTCGCGCTCGCTGCAATAGGAAAATGTGTTTTTCCTATTGCAGCGAGCACGAGATGTACAGTACCCTGTCGCCGAGAACCAGCGCGATGGGATCGCGCTGGAAATACATTCTTGCGGGCAGGTATTGTATGTCACAAGAGCTGATTAGCTCTGATTGGCCACAGGCAAAGTCACCTGTCCTGGGGGCGACTTGAAGTCGTGTTGTAAGTCGCTCAAAGTCACGTTGAAGTCGTCTCCAAGTCGCCTTGCTAAGTCACGCTGTAAGTTGTGTTGCCCCAGTGTGAACTGACCCTCTAGTCGTCCAGCTCACTTGATCTCTGCCTTCGCCTTTGTCAACATCACAGAGACTTTCTCCTGCGTTCCTGTTGAAGACTTGCTCAGCTAACGTTCCTTCTGGCTCCTGATCCTGCTTGCTGTACTACTACGTTTATCTTTGGCTCTCTGAAATTTGCTTTGCTGACTACCCGATCCGGTTACTAAACTCTGGCTTGTTTTGACTATGCTTACTCTGTTTACCTTATTATTATTATTAAACAACTGTGATTTAACTATACATCTGTCTCGGTCTGATTCATGGTTCCTGATAATTCAATAGCCAGTGTGGCTCTTCTGCTTGATTCCGAGCATGTGTGGAATTTTGTGCATCGGAATTGTGTACACACGATTGGAATTTCCGACAACGGATTTTTGTTGTCAGAAAATTTGAGGACCAGCTCTCAAATTTTTGTTGTCGGAAATGGTGCCTAAATAGAATTTCCGACAATAAGCTCATATCAATAAATTCAGACATTTCTTTTGATACATCAAATATAAATATTTGTGTGGATTCTCAAATCTTAAGTTTTCACTTGGGACGTTTTTTCTTATCACTATATTCATATATTAGTAATTTTTTACTATATTCATCTATTTGTTACTAATTCATTCACCTGTTTTATTGATGAGTCGCACTCTTTTTTCATATGGTTCAAATATTGTGTTGTAATATTTTTTGTGCAATCTCCTTTGTGTGTGTATATGTGTTTAAATTGAGTATTCAATTTGTTAGGAGATAGCTGCATTTACACTTTTTTTCCACATTTTTTTCATTTAATTAGTTTAATATCACCTGCACATAGGGTTGGGCAAGCGCAGAAACACCAATATATATAACTGACCCAAGCACATGATTGGCGGAGAGAGGCGGTTCAGTGTTAGGAAAGTCAATAGTCATTCGCTTTCCTAACACAGCTGAGTGGTTGGCACTAGCAGTTCACCTATTTTACAGCCAAACTTACCAGCTCCGCTCGGGCCGCGCGCTCCACGGGGCTTCGGACGTCACTTCCGGTTTCCCTCTGGCACAGGGAAACCGTAAGTAACGTCTTAACCCAAAGAATAAAGCACCCGCTCGTAGTACTACAGGCGGAAGTTGTTCAGGGTGATGGAATGTGCCACAAAGCAGGTAACAATCCTGCAAATGAAACGCCTCGTCTGCAATCTCGTGATTGCATTGACATTGCGCTTCCCATAGTGCACTGTGTCCAGCGCCCTAATACAGTGCACTTAAAGGAAATTTGTTTCTTTTTTTTTTAAATGGCCTTTTAAAAAAAAATATATATATTTTTTGTTTTTATTGCTTGGGGGGGGTATGCGGTGCCCGTGCGCCCCCTATGGACGGTCCGCCACTGGTGGCTAGTTATGGCTTAAATGTTGATACAAAGATCACTCCTTCCTCCTGATCACAAGCCACTGTTTCCTCCTGGCTATCAGCAATTGCCTCATATATAACACATGTGAAAGACAATGGAAGCTTGCAATGGTTTGATTACATTTTAAAATAGGTTTATTGCAACTTAAAATCCCACATAGATGTACACCCACATTTATCACAATAAAAATACACCTTGATATGCTTATGGACAAAAAGGGGGTGATAATGTCACCTAGAGACCGAATCTGCAGCCACGGTTTCTGGCGTTCGCCACGTCCTAACCCGGTAGTACAAAAGACTCCTTGCTTAATTCCTCGTCAGCCAGTCAAGCTCCTCCTACCGGTTTCATCACAATCTCGTGACTTCCTCTGGGAATTATGATAGGCTGATGTTTTTCCCATACTTTTTATAGCGGCCATTTTCTTGTAGCCCGCAATCACAATTGGATTGCGCCGATTTGTTGAATAAATATCATATTCTGACATATTATAATATATATGCGCTGTCTGTTTCTGAAAACCACATATTTATATTTACATTATGGCAATTTTCTATTAAGTTTCTTCTGCTATTTTAATATGTATGCTGACATAGCATATATAAGCCTATTTACCCATAGTGTCAAGCGACCCCTAGTGATGAATAGTATTCAGTGCACTCAAAATCACCTTTTCCTGTACACATATCATAACTAATCTATGGTTGTTATATTATAGGGGTGTGTTATCTCACAGTGACTATAATATTATGGTACTTGTTTTCTGTGTGCCATGATAGTGCCTAGCACCTGCCATTAACTCAGTATTGTAAGCAGGATACTTTGTAGCATTTGCGTAGTAATGGTTTTCTTCTGGTGACTTGACCACGCAGCCCATCTTTCTTCAAGAGCCTCCTTATTGTGCATCTTGAAACAGCCACACCACATGTTTTCAGAGAGACCTGTATTTAACCTGAAGTCATTTGTGGGGTTTTCTTTGCATCTCGAACAATTTTCCTGGCAGTTGTGGCTGAAATTTTAGTTGGTCTACCTGAGCGTGGTTTGGTTTCAACAGAACCCCTCATTTTCCACTTCTTGATTAGAGTTTGAACACTGCTGATTGGCATTCTCAATTCCTTGGATATCTTTTTATATCCCTTTTCTGTTTTATACAGTTCAACTACCTTTTCCCGCAGATCCTTTGACAATTCTTTTGCTTTCTCAATGACTCAGAATCCAGAAAGGTCAGTGCAGCACTGGATGAAAGATGCAAGGGTCTGTCAGGAGTCCAGAAACTCATTGACCTTTTATACACACACACTAATTACAGATTACAGGTGAGGATGGTTACCTTTAATAGCCATTCAAACCCCTTTGTGTCAACTTGTGTGCATGTTATCAGGCCAAAATCACCAGGGTATGTAAACTTTTGATCTGGGTCATTTGTGTAGTTTCTGTTGTCATTATGATTTAAAAAGAGTAAACGCAGTTGATTGATAATAAATGTCTTTAGCCAAACACTAACCATAAGTGAAAGAAAAGCTTTTGTGTCATCATTCATATTCTCTGAAAAATGGCCACGAGATCAAATTTTGCCAGGGTATGTAAACTTCTGAGCACAACTGTAGGTTAAGCTTTTGCATGTTAGTAGGTAATAGACACCAGAAGATTTTACAATGCAGCCTGGGTTAGAGCATTCAAAGAGTTCCTGATAGAAATTGAACACCCCTGGCTAGTAGGCTTTATCTCTTTTATACTACATTTTTTTCATTTTTGAGTTAGACTGAAGAGCACTAGTCAAATTATACAAATAAATATGCACAAATGTCTCAGAATGTTTACATTTTGAATACCAACAAATATAATACTTGAATACAGGCTGCTCTGCTACCCCTTTAATCTCAATCCAAGCAATACATACATAATGATTAAAATAGAGTTTCCCAATTGAAATCACCAGCAAACTTCATTCAAAGCCAGAACCATCTTCCATCCTCTCTAGTGTGTCTCAGGTGAACACTGAACAGTAACAGTGGAAGGTGTTTTTTTTTTCAGCTTTTGATATTAAATCCTTTCACCACCTGACCAAGCATCCTATTTTTCACTTCACTCACCAGACCATTTTCGCTATTTTTTACTTTTATGCATTTTTTTTTTTTTAATACAGCTTAAACATTAAAGCGTTTGTTAACCCCCCCAACAAATAAATACCTGTCTGATCCTGCCTGGCTCCGATATATCAGGGCTGCTGAGCTCTGACACCGGAGTCAGTATGTGCCTCCGTCATCCACAACCCTGCTCTCTGTCTGCTGTGTCCTCTCCCCCATCCCCTCTCTGACTGTCTGCTCGTGTCAGTGCATGCCTCCCCCCGCTCCTGTTGCTCTAATAGTTAACATTAAAAGCCCCCGTTCCCTCCGTATTAGAACTATAAGTTACCCTGTTTCTGTGTTATACCATGAACATGCTTATGTACTGATAACACACCGTCTTCCTGCGATCATGTGACTCCTCTGCTTTCTCTCCTCTCCTCCCCGGCTGAAGTCAACCGCAGTGCTTGGCCCCACCCCGCCCACTGGAACTGTCAGCTAGGCAGAGGAGAGGAGAGAGGAGGCAACTGATCGCAGGAAGACGCTGTGTTATCAGTACAGATAAGCATATTTATGATATAACACAGACACAGGGGAACTTATTGTTCTAATACAGAGGGAATGGAAGCTTTTTATAGAAGTGGCTTAATAACCACTTTAATAACCTCACAACCCCCCCCCCCCTACCAATCATATATTTTCTGAAAGTACTGGACTTGAGGAAATACAAGCTGGTGCTACTGATTTTGTACTTCCCATGTTACATTAAAGTCATTGGGGCTGATTTACTAAAACTGGAAAGTGCAAAATCTGGTGCAGTCCCACTTAGAAATCAATCAGCTTCCAGGATTTTTGGCTAAAGCTTAAATGAATAAGGCTGGCCATACATTATACAATTTCCTTATACAATTTTTGTTTAGATTTACCAAAATCATGTAATATGAGGTCAAACCTAAACACTTTCAGTTTGTATGCAATCAGGCAGGCCTTTGCACTACATAGTTGAAGGTAAATCTAAAGGAAATTGAACAAAAAAATTGTATAATGTAAGGCCAGTTTAAAGTCCCATACACACTATTAGATTTTCTGCAGATTTTTGTCTTCAGATTTACCAAAACCATGTAGTGCAAGGTCCTGCCTGATTGCATACAAATTGAAACACTTAAGCCTTGTACTTACGATTGGATTTTCATCTGGGAATTGTGTGATGACAGACTGTTTGTCTAAAATCCGACCGTTAGTACACTCCATCAGACAATTGTTGGCCAACTTTCCGCCAACAAATGTTGGATGGCAGGCTAGTACATTTTCAGTGGACAATGGTCTGTTGTCAGATTTTCCCATCGTGTGTACACAAGTCCGTCACACAAAAGTCCAAAGTACAAACACGCATGCTCGGAATCAACACGACATTAACAGAAGTTGCCCAAAGGGTGGCGCTCAAGAGTTGAAATTCCACGTAGTACGTCACTACGTTCCTGTTTGTTGGCTGACAATTGTGTACCGTTTGTATGCAAGACAAGTTCACAGCACCCGCCCTTCGGGCAAAAGTCTGATGCTTTGTCTGCAGAAAATCCAATCGTGTGTACGAGGCTTAAGGCTCTGTTTCCACTATTGCAACCACAAAGTCACGCGATTTACAGTGCGACTTCGTAATGCAATTTTTGATGCGGTGTCATGCGACCGGTGAAAACCATGTGAGAACATGTCGCATGGAAGTCAGAACAAAGTAGTGCAAAAACCTTTTTTGGAGTTGCTGCAACCTTAGTCGCACCAATTAGAACGTGGACCATTGAAATACATGGGTTTTGACTTGTCATGCGACTTCACATGTGTCAAGTCGCACAACAACTCGCAGTAGTGGAAACAGAGCCTAAAGGTTTGACCTCATATTATATGGTTTTGGTAAATCTGAAGACAAAAATCTGCAGAAAATATAATAGTGTGTATTGGGTCTTAGCTGAAATTTGAAGCTGATTGGCTACCATGTACAGCTGCACCAGATTTTGCATCGGTGTCCTTGGGTACACTGGGGTTGAGATCCTCTCCCCCCCAACCTAACGGTTGCAAACTGGTTCATTTTTTTCATCCACTCGATGGGAAGGATTGACTCTGGTTCCGCAGTCTGTTTTTATGTGGTGTCACCCTTGACCTCAGGTTTATCAGGCAAGCATATATGTAGTATGGTTATGTATGCCTATATGTTTTCCAAGACCAAAATACTCTGTTGAATGTGATACATACATTGTAATACTTTGAATACTTACGTAATTTTTCTCTTGTATTATTTTAATTTTGTATTAGCACTTACCCAATATATCCTGAGAAAGCTATAAAAAAAAGAGGGAAACCCGTTGAGAAGAAGACATGAAGGAGTCTATGGATTCTACTTATTGATATCCTTACACATTAGTGTTTACACAGTTTTTGATACAATTAGATCCCAACTTCTATGTCTTTTTGGGTATCTGTTGACCTTGTCAGTTAGTAGGGTGTTTTTTCTTTGTTATATGTGATTTTACATTCTCGTAATAAAGACTTTATACTTTTATTAATTACTGCCTCATGTTGTGCCGATAAAGTCTGCTATGTTTTGATCAAGTTTACAACTCATTCAATCCTTTCATATAATTATTGGATGTTGGCATAGTGGGGGTCTCTCCTTTCTACATTATAATGGAGTAGTTCTACACGCCAAAAATAATTGTCTGCTGCCCATCTAATGCTGAGATCTACACAGCTCTGCCACACCACACAGCTGTGCCTGGCATGGATGAGACCTGATTTTACTCTGTGAAAATTCGGTAACATTGGTTTTGTCTTTCCCAACACTTTTATCAGCATGCTTTTTGTACCATAGTACAAATGATTGGCTTCTTGTACTGCTTCTCCCTCCTCTACTCTGAGGTGGAGCTCTGCTGTACATGTTTGGCTAGAGGTTGATGCCATGTACAATCTGGATATGGTAGCAAGTAAAATTCAGGTACATAAGTGCACAGCTTCAATAATTTTTGCTTTTATATCCGCCTGAGTCTTTTGGCTGAGTTGAGCTTCAAAGACCCCCTTTCAATGGCCATGGTGGATAGGGGGATCTTTAAACTATGGTTAAAAAACCTTGCAGTCTATCCTCATAAAATACTCATAAATTGTTAAAAAGTAAAAATCTAATTACACTTCTTGACGGGACAGGTAATTTACACGGACTGCCATTGCTTGACCTATTTTTAAGAACACTAGAATACACTGAACTTGCTTGACAGAAGATGAGGATTATCTGTCCAAATTGTATCAGTAACACCAGTAATATCAAATCAAAAAGTCTTCTTTATTGTTGATGTTATGAAACATCGACAGAAAAAAGCTCAAAAACCCAATCAAATCCCTGAGGAAGTCTCTGCAGAGACACGAAACCGGTTGGGTTGTCTGAGCTTGAGAGGATATTAATAAAGAAGTCGATTTTATGATTTAGTACTGTTCTTGTCTCTCAGGTGAGAGAATTGGGAATTGTAATTCTTGTTTTGAGTCCCGCAGGCAGGGTGAATGAACCACACTGTTGCTAATATATGAAAGGTGTTTATTGTGTTTGCTTTCCAATCACAAATCCCAAACAATTATAGAATTTTGTATTGATCCATCAGATGAATTTGTTTTGGTGAATAAAATCAGTAACAAATCATTGAAAGTGTATCTAAAGCCAAAACTATCTTTTTAGATATAGATAGTGATAGGCAATAGAGGTTAACCTTAAGCCTTAAGCGTCGCCATGTGAACTGCTTAAAACAGACTTTGGATTTAAGTTGCAAGGTCTGCTTATTTCCTACAGGCCCCTTCCTATTTCTAAACACTTCAAAAAGGTATATAAAACCTGCTGGAGAAAAAAAACATTTGTTAATATACTAAGGCAACTTATACATTTGATTGTCAAAAGTATTGTGACACCTGCCTTTACACGCACATGAACTTTAATGGCATCCCAGTCTTAGTCCGTAGGGTTCAATATTGAGTCGGCCCACCCTTTGCAGCTCTAACAGCTTCAACTTTTTCGGAAATTGCTGTCTACAAGGTTTAGGAGTGTGTCTATGGGAAAGTTTGACTATTCTTCCAGAAGCACATTTGTGTGATCAGGCACTGATGTTGTATGAGAAGGCCTGGCTCACAGTCTCCGCTTTAATTCAACCCAAAGGTGTTCTATCGGGTTGAAGTCAGAACTCTGTGCAGGCTAGTCAAGTTCCTCCACCCCAAACTCTCATCCATGTCTATTTGGACCTTTCTGTGTGCACTGGTGCACAGTCATGTTAGAACAGGAAGGGGCCACCCCCAAACTGTTCCTCCAAAGTTGGAGGCATGAAATTGTCCAAAATATCTTGGTATATTGATGCGTTAAGAGTACCCTTCACTCGAATTAAGGGTCCAAGCTCAACCCCTGTAAAACAACTTCACACCATAATCCCCCTTCCACCAAATGAATTGGACCAATGCACAAATCAAGGTCTGTAAAGACATGGAGGAACTTGACTGGCTTGCATAGAGTCATCAGGTAGAACACCTTTGGGATGAATTGGAGCGGAGACTGTGAGCCAGGCCTTCTTGTCCAACGTCAGTCCCAATATTTTTGACAATATGATGTAGATGGTGAGATTTTCTTTGCTACGACTGTGGTTTGCAGGAAAGAAAATCGATCAATTCCCCCATCAACACAGAAAGTGTTGATGGGGGAATTCCTTCTGTTGAGCTATTTTGTTCTCTTAGTTGGGAAGGGGGGGGCTGGGGAGCCGTTCCTGCCAGGAGAACACAGGGGTTTATTTACTAAAGGCAAATAGACTTTGCACTTTGCAAAGGCCATGACTTAGTAAATGAGCAGAAGAATCTTCCTCCTCTCTTCCACATCCAATTCGCAATAGCAGGAGATTGTGAATGGCTCTCTATGGAGCTGGTTCACATATATCCGATGCGGCACAGGAGGAGTCCTGTGCATCTTTTGGTCCGTTTCAGGTCCGAATTCAGCCCAAAATTCAAGCTGTAATTGGACCTAAAACAGTGAACCAGGATGCACAGGACCCCTGCTGGGAGCCGCATCGGTATTAGGTGTGAACCCAGTTGAGCGGGAAGCCGGGGACAGTAGAGAGATTAGATCATGTAGCTCCAGCTCTCTGTTCTCTGTGCTGCCTGTCACAGACACAGCATAACAGAGAACTGATTGCTCCTAATTAACAATTTGGCTTCCACCCGTTTTATGAATAAAGAGCAGCATATGCTCCATTTTTTTATGTTTAAAAGAGTGGTGCAAACTTGTGCTTGTACTTACCGGTCGTTATTATTTCCCCTCTCTACGTGGGTGTTATGTCAATACAGGAAATTATAGAATTAAATATATAACTAACAGTGGTGGTCCGTCCATTAGGTCAGCCCCTAATCTACATGCAGGGCACCAGACGCATGAATTTCAATAGGGTTTTTTTGTTTTTAGCACATGGTTAGAGCCTGAGGCTCTAATTGGCTTAATAAAAGGATGGGCTTGGGGCGCAGAGCACCATGCCCTGAGCCCACCCAGTTGTGTGACAATATCGAATTCATATTTGCTATTCTCTTCCTCATTCTCCTCCCAGCCAATCAGGATGTGGGTCCTGAGACCCGATTGGCCTTAGTCTTAGGACTCCTAAGGACTGATTACCACATTACTGCCCATCTCCCATGTGGGGGTGGGGTGGCATTGGTTAACTGCCCCCCCCCCCCAAAAAAAAAAATTATTGAGCACCAGCCGCCACTGATACCTTATTGCTTATAAAGTTCAAAAGGCATGTTTTTGAAACTGACATTGCAGAGTTTTACTGTAGCTTTGAGGTGCCCTTTAAAAGGTCATTCAAGGCAAAACTGATATTTCAGTTGTTGGTAAAAAGTTAAGCAATAAAATGGTTTCTTATGCTGCTGAAGGACTCTGTGCTTGAGTTTCAAGGTCTGCACTCCTGCTGAAGCAATTACTGTCTGAGTTGAATTTATTTGTATTTATTGCACAGCTGTGTGACTTTGGTGCAGCCATAATGCTACACTGTCACTCCACAAGATTGCGAAGCCTGACTAAAACATAATTTACACTTAAATATTATAAAACATTGTGCAAGCTGCAAAGCTAATGAAACTAACACACACAACTACATAATTTGCTGTTCCAGGAAGAGGCAAACTTTGCTAGTTGATTTAAAAATTCCTCTTGTTTTAAGTTTTAGATAGAATGGGGGGTGTTAGGAACCCCTGTCACGCTTTTATGTGTTCTGTATCCCCATCACACAATTTCTTCAATAGAGACACAGTCAACAATAAAAGAATTCTCAGTTAAAAAGTAGAGAATGATTAGAACAAGGGTGTCATGCTCAATTTCATTGTGGGCAGCATCAGCAGTAAGGTTGCCTCAAAAGGCTGATTGTATCTAGGACAGTTGTGGCTGGTGCTCAATATTTTTTTTTGGGGGGGGGCAGAAAACAAACCTGCCCCCCTCACTGCACTGCAGCCACAATCCCCCCCCCACGTAAACAGACAGGAAGGAGGCCTTACCTTAGGAGCTTGCCAAGATTCACCCGGTTACCCTGACTGCTGGTTCAGTTTCTGGTTTCAGGGTGGCCCCTTAGCTTGTGTGGTCCCACTGGAGTCACCTTGTGCATACCCATGAGGAAGACTCCATGTTGACGTGACTTCTCCTCCCGGCTGAACAGGAAGTGGGTCCTGAGACCCGATTGGCCTGGGAGTCCTAAGACTCCCTGGCCAATCAGGTCTCAAGACCCACTTCCTGGTTAGCCCAGAGGAGAATCAGGAACACAATAGAAAATATTAATTTGCTATTGTCACAAAACTGGGTGGGCTCAGGGTGCAGTGCTCTGCGCCCCTGAGCCCATCCATTTTTAAAGCCAATGTACAGTCAAGTGCGAATTTTTTTTTTATAAAATCCTTGTATCTGGCACCCTGCATGTAGATTAGGGGCCAAGCGCATGGATTAGGGGGGCAGCGCCTCTGTGCCCCTTATGGATGGGCCTCCACTGATCTGGGATGCGCTATGTACAGAGTGCTGGGTTTAGGAGTGAATTAAGTACAGAGTGCAGAATTCAGGAGTGCACTACAGACAACTTACAGAGTTCATTAGTGCATTATGTACAGAGTGCAGGGTTCAGGAGTGTGCTATGTACAGAGTGCAGTTGCAGAAGTGCCTTATGCACAGTGTGCAGAGTTCAGGGGTGCGCTATGTACAGAATGCAGGGTTCAGGAGTGTGTTATATATAGAGTGCACAGTTCAGGAGTGTGCTGTGTAAAAAATGCTAAGGTTAGGGGTGCACTATGCACAGTTTGCAACTACCAGTGTTTCCAACCGTCCATAAATTAACAGGCAGCCCATACATTTCAGCTTGTTTTCGGGCCGCCCGTAAATGTCCGTTACGGGCAACTGTGCCCGTAAAAAAGATGGCTGCTGGCCGACAGCACTGAGCATGCGCCATTCTGAAGCCTGCCGAGCTCGGGAAATCTCGTACATGCTCGGAGGGCGGGAGCATGTGCAGGGAAGTGATGGCGGCGCCTGGCGCCATTTTTCAATGTCAGGCGCTCCGTTCTCGTTGGCATCTCGCCAAGTGATAGCAGAGGAGGAGGAGGTGGTCGAGGAGGTCGGTCAGTCGGTCTGTCTCTGCCTGGAACGGAGAGAGTGCTGAACAGAGTGCCGCTGCGCTGGCCTGACTGATCATCCACTCTCCACTCCAGGTCAGTCAGAAACTGATTTGAATTTTGCTGATCAGCCTGAGCCGAGGAGGGAGGACAGCTAGAGCAGAGCTGAGCCATTCAATAGGAGAACACTACACACACAGCTTCTGACCCCCTGTGCCATGTCCAAGCAGCCTCTGACCCCCTGTGCCATGTCCAAGCATCCTCTGACCCCCTGTGCCGTGTCCAAGCAGCCTCTGACCCCCTGTGCCATGTCCAAGCATCCTCTGACCCCCTGTGCTCCTCTGACCCCCTGTGCCGTGTCCAAGCAGCCTCTGACCCCCTGTGCCGTGTCCAAGCAGCCTCTGACCCCCTGTGCCATGTCCATGCAGCCTCTGACCCCCTGTGCCATGTCCACTCAGCCTCTGACTCCCTGTGCCATGTCCACGTAGCTTCTGACCCCCTGTACCATGTCCACGTAGCTTCTAACCCCTTGTACCATGTAAATGGAGAAATATGGTTGTTGACTTTTGTTTAACTTAAAAACATTGCCAAAAGCACTAGCAACATGTTTATTGTTTAAATATTGATATTTGCACTGTTTAGCACTGAAAACAGGCATTTTAGGTACTTTTTTGCAGTACCAGTAAAAAAATGCCGCTCTGTCACTAAATTTCATGTTTTTTTGCCAGTAAAAAATTGGTGCTGTTTGTAATTTTTGGCATTCTGCCAGCAAATTTTACTTCGGGGGGGTTGGCAACACTGCCCCCCACAAGCTTCCTCAAATCTCCCTGTCCTACCTGGCCTGGCTCTAATACAGTAACTTCCTGTGTAGGCGGCTCTGCCTTACCTTGATCTTTCCCTGTCTCAGATTCTGGAGATCTGTCCTCGCTGTGCCCAACCATGAGTGTGTGCAAGGATCTGCTCTGGGAGCCTCTTAGAGCAAAGTTGTCCCTTGTAAACACAGAATACCTAATTTAATTTTAAATGATGCAAATTGTAGAGAAAAAAAGTATACTTTTTATTTATTTTTTATTTATTTTTATTATTTTTTTATTATTTTTTATTTATTTTTTATTATTTTTTTTTATTTTTAGTATAACTACTTAACTTTTTAAATAAACTAACTCTGGTAAAAAAAAAAAATAAATTAAAATTTTCTTATCTATATATATATATATTTTTTGGTCTACAGTATTTAAAGAAAACAATTCATTTCTGCAATACAGTATTACTAAAAAATGTAGTTTGTTCTAAGAAAACAATGGATGTATTACTTGTTATTTTAAGTAAGACAGAATTATTGTCAAATAAACAGGCCCATAGTGGACAAAAAAAATACTTTGTCCTATAAGAGTATAAAGGTACGAAAGCTAAAGTAGTTAAAACATTTTTTTACTAAATATATATTAAATACAATAAAAACTGTTAAAAATGTGTTTTGTTTTTTTTACAACTTGTAATTCAACACAATATAATAAACATTAGAATGGAAATTATTAAAATATTTGACAAAATTAATGATTATACTGTATAAACCTAAAAGCAATGTAAAAATTATGTAATTAGGCAAATTATTCATAGAATTACGATAAAGTTAACCAACACATAATAATGCTGCTATACTTTTTTCTTGGCATTTGGGTTTTTAATAACCTTTGGTTGTGAACGTATTAAAGTGCACCTGTCATGACAGAAATATGGATGCTGCCATTGCAGACTTCCTAAATATACTACTTTAAAGTCATATTAATTTGTATTCAATACTTTCCAAATGACTGACCCAGAACTAGCATAGGGAGATTCTATTTTTTCTTGCACTTGCTGCATACTTGTTCTGTTTTTATTTTATCTATTTTCATCCTCTTCTTCTAGTTCTAGCTTTTTTCTTTTCTTTTTTTTTTTTTACACATATAGATAATTAGCATTTAGCAAGGCAAAAAATGGCAGCCATCATATTTTTCTTATGAGAGATGTTCTATAAGGAACAGACTGCAGCACTTTTAAGGTAAATATCAGACTCACTCCTTATCTTTGCTCTGTGCTATATTTTGGGTTGTTGCTGCATCTGCTGGCTCATTGCAAATATATTTCCTGAAAAAAAATATCTTTGTGATGTGAAGATGAAATAAATCACACAGTTCTGTCTCACATTTGCTTCTGCAACTGATTTTGCCGTGATGCCAGTTACCTATTTTACTATTTGCTTATATTTTGAAAAAATATAAATCTAGTAATATGTCATATATAGCATCCACGTCTTATTTTAATGAAATCCTCAAAGAATGTTGTAAATAATAGGTGTGTGATTTCAAACCCAGTGCTTTCGTCTTTTGCAGTGTATGCAGAACCAGTCTACATTACCATAATACCATATTATTGTCACAGGAATAGACTCTTCCCAAGCGGGTCAGTATAATAAAACTAGTAATATGTTATGAAGCAGCTTCAGGGCTTGAAGACAAGATCGAGATGTGTAAAGATACATTTATGCACAGGTCATCCACCCATGTACATGGTAATTCGGTTTTCTGTCTGGCTTAGCTGTGTTTAATTCTGCATTAGTTTTGTAGTGACTTTAGAAAATTATTATTATTTTGCAAGGAAGCTTTTAAACTGTTGTTCTACAGTATATAAAATCCAATGGTTGCCACTTCACACATATCAGAGAGAAAATGGGCCCAGGTGCGCAGCAAAGCCTGTAGTACATATAGTATAGTCCAAAAGAGAGAGCGTCACTTATGGGTCTTGAGAGATGAATGCACAGTACATTCACCTCTCAAGACCCGTGAGTGCCCCTCTCTTTTGGAATATATATATATATATATATATATATATATATATATATAATATATATATATATATATATATATATATACACACACACAGTATATATACATAAATATATAAGTATGCTATCCAGTAGTTGCCCCATATCCAAGAGAAAAATGGGCCTAAGTGCTCAAAAAATCATAAGATACCTATAATACAAAAGACAAGGAGCACTCATGGGGCTTAAAAGTTGATCTTTAACATTTCGATGAGGCAGGACAGCTTTAACTGGTACTGGTAGCTGTAAAGCATGCACAGACAGAAATATCCAGGATCAATCCAAGCAGATTTGTCCTACACTTCAGCAAGACAGCAAACAAACACAGTTTCAATGCCAAAGGGCTTTGCACAACACGTCAATTGCATAAAACAAACATCCACTTACCTGAACCTCTAACTTATCTCAGGTCAGTACCTACTGTAACAGTCCTGAGCTTTGGTAAACTCACGTATAAAGGCCTATGAACAGCTGAGAACTAATAATGAGGTCTTGCGACCAGGTAAGATGTGGACCTAGAAATGGAGGCTTTATGCCACCCAAAGCTCCACACAATCTCCAGGCTGAAGGACCTAGAACAGAAGTTAAGTTTTCTCCACAACAGTCCTAAACCCTGGAGCCCCCAACCATGTGTATGTGAGAAACCTAGGTGATGCATATACACCATTGACTTGTTGCTATTATATTTTATCTATATTTATAGTGTATGTATATATATATATATATATATATATATATATATATATATATATATATATATATATATATATATATGTATAATTTTTATTTTTTTTTCAAATATATATATGTGTATGTATTTTTATATGTTCATTTATATTTAACCACTTGAGCTCCAGCACTACTCTACTTTAACTGGTAATTGCGTGGTTTATATCATTTTTTATTTTCTTTGTGATATAAACGAAAAAAGACAATAAAGTTTGAAAAAAAACTATGATTTTACTTTTTGCTACAGAAGATATCCAATAAAAAAAAAAAGTCTTCATAAATTATGGTCAAAATGTATTCTGCTACATGTCTTTGATTAAAAAAAATCCCTATAAGTGTATATTGATTGTTTTTCATCTACAAACTATGGTAAATAAAATTAAATTTTTATCTATTTTTTCTTTTTTTATACTAGTAACGGCAGTCATCAGCAACTACGATAGTGCAGCGGTCAATCTGACACTAACTGATGCTGGGGGGGGAACTGACTTACTGCCACTAATATCACCAGTGACACTAATAAAGTGATAAGTGCTAATAACATACTGTCACTGTAGTAATGACACTGGCTGGGAAGAGCTTAAAATCAGGGGCGATAAAGGGTTAAATGTGTGCCTAACAATGTGTAATGTGTGGTGCTTTTTACAACAGATCTCTTTGTTTCTTATCTCTGCTTTCCTGGGCTCTCCCTTGCCACCAGGGAGCCCAGGGCTGCTGTGGGTGGTTGGGCCAGCTTACCATAGAGAAGAAGGAGAAATGGTGAAGGAAAGCAGTGACGAGCATTTTATCACTTACTTGTTTACTGGCCATTACCGGCCAGTGCAGCAGCTGATCAGACTGATCTGAATTTGATCAGCTGCTTTAGAGGGCAGGGAAGAGATCAGGAGTTTAATAGAGTCCAGCACTCTCAATAAAGAGTGCCTGCCACTGCCTAGGCCCATCCCCTGTGATAGCAAATAAGTTTAATACAATTTTTTTTTTTTTAAAGAGTGTAAAAAATAAATAGTACATTTTTTTAAGGCCCCTGTTCCTCTGCGCTCATGCGCAAATGCAAACACACACACATGCATATGTAAATGGTGATTGCACCACACATATGAAGTATTGCCATGAACACCAGAGTGAGAGCAATAATCAATGTGTCAGACCTCCTGTTTAAGGTGAAAGTAAACTTCCAACATTAAATTGTACCTATAGGTAACCCTATAATAAGGCTTATCTGTAGGTAGTGTAAATATCTCCTAAACATGTGACGTTTAGTAGATATTTACATTATATGCAGCCAGTGACATCACTGGCAGATGCGCACTGAAAGAACGTCCGTCCGTGCCATTCCTTCAGAGCCCTGTGCCCTGCTCATGCGCGTGAGTGACGTCATCACGACACTGGCCAGTCACAGAGCCGGAGTCCACGAATCCGGAAGCAAGACGGGTGAAGATGAAAGCGGCCTCCAGCGGTGACATCGCATTGCTGGAATACTTCATTTTCAGGTAAGTTTCACATAATGTGCACAAATACTAGCATGTTATGGCTTTATCTTGCAGGTAAGCCAAAAAAAAAAAAAAGTCCAACGATTTACAGCCGTTTTAACTCTAAAATGGTACCTGTAAAGGCTTTAAACCACTTCAGCCCCGGAAGATTTGGCTGCTCAATGACCAGGCCATTTTTTGCGATGCAAAACTGCGTCGATTTAACTGACAATTGCACAGTCATGCAACGCTGTACCTAAACAAAATTGACGTCCTTTTTTTCCCACAAGTAGAGCTTTCTTTTGCTGGTATTTGATCGCCTCTGCGGTTTTTATTTTTTGTGCTATAAACAAAAGAGCGACAATTTTGAAAAAAACACAATGGGGGGTTATTTACGAAAGGCAAATCCACTTTGCACTGCAAGTGCACTTGAAAGTGCAGTCGCTCTAAATCTAAGGGGTAGACCTGAAATGAGGTGAAGCTCTGCTGATTTTATCATCCAATCATGTGCAAGCTAAAATGCTGTTTTTTATTTTTCTTGCATGTCCCCCTCGGATCTACAACGACTTTACTTCCAAGTGCACTTGCAGTGCAAAGGGGGTTTTCCTTTAGCAAATAACCCCCAATGGGTTGGTTTACTGAAGGCAAATCCACTCTGCACTCCAAGTGCACTTCAAGTGTACTTGGAAGTGCAGTTGCTGTAGATCTGAGGGGAAGATCTGAAATGAGGGGAAGCTCTGCTGATTTTATCATCCAATCATGTGCAAGCAAAAATTTAGTTTTTTATTTTCCTTGCACGTCCCCCTCAGATCTACAGCGACTGCATTTGCAAGTGTACTTTCAAGTGCACTTGTAGTGCAAAGTGCATTTGCCTTTAGTAAATAATCCCCAATATCTTTTACTTTTTACTATAATAAATATCCCTCATTTTCTCATTTTCTCAAAAAAACACATTTTTTTAGGCTGATATGTATTCTTCTACATATTTTTGGCAAAAAAATTGCAATAAGTGTATAATGATTGATTTGTGCAAAAGTTTTAGTGTCTACAAAATAGGCGTTAGATTTTTGGTATTTTTGTTATTTTTTTTTTTTACTAGTAATGGCGGCGATCTACAATTTTTATCGGGACTGCGATATTGTGACGGACACTTTTGACACATTTTTGGGACCATTGACAATTATACAGCGATCAGTGCTATAAAAATGCACTGATTACTGTATAAATGTCACTGGCAGGGAAGGGGTTAACACGAGGGGGTGATCAAGGGGTTATCTGTGTTCCCTCACTGTGTTCTAACTGTAGGGGGGATGGAACTGTCTAGGAGGGGAGAGAGATCGGTGTTCATACATAGTATGAACACACGATCCGTCTCTACCCCCCTGAAAGAACTGGGATCTGTGTCACAAGTGATCACGGGAGCACGGCAGTAATCGCGCCCACCAGGCACTCGCATTGGCTCCGGGCACACACTGCGCCCCTAGTGGTCAAAAGGCGAAGCGACGTAAGGTAATGTCGTTTCGCCCAGCCGTGCTATTAAGACTGCGGCGGCTGGTCGACAAGCGGTTAAACCATCTACTATAGAGATTTTTGGGTACTGTAGTTTGTTGCCATTTCATGCACAATTGTAAACTTTGACATGTTTGGTACCTATTTACTTAGTATTTACTTAGTACCCATCATCTTTTATATTTTACCAAACATTTGGAATACCCTCTTTCAGAAAATATATTATGTTTAGGGTTCTAAGCTATTTTCTAGCAATGTTTGTATAGAATCATAGAACCAAAGCAACATTGAAGAGTGATGGCAGAAAAAAAAAACAAGTGGTCCATCAAGACTGCTTGTGTTTTTGTTTTTTCTTATGTATACATTTAATTTTTTTGGATTCTTATGTTAACTGTTTGGTCTGAGCATTGATCTATTGTCTAAATATGCGAGAAATGTCAGAATTGCCCTGGGCTGGAAGTGGTTAAACAATAATAAATAAATAAATTATATAGTATGTAACTAAATATTTATTTTATTTTTCTATAAACATATTTGAACTAGTCAGTTGTGCCCAGATAACAGCAACCTTCATTAAATATTGTGCAATTCTACATTTTTATTACACTAGAACTAGCGCACAGCATTCAAAATTGTCTATTTCACACAGGCGATAAGGGATCCAAGTGGCTTCTACCTAGAAGTAGTAAAACATTTTGGCATGATGGATGAAATATTTTTTAATTCACCGTGTTCATGTTGTTTTTTCTATCCCATAGCATTATCAAAGGCACAAACTTTGGTTTTAACACTATTGTTATCTAGCACAAGGGATATGATAAAATGAAAATTCCCAGAAGTATTTACTGAAAGCAGCCCTTCCTTGACTCACAAGATGTACTTTAGATCCAGAGCAGTGAGGTTAAACTCATCCAAGTGAACTTATTGCTCTGGAAATAACATGCAGTTATGGAATCAGGGAATGGAAGTTTTTGTCAGAAGGAAGTATTTTATTTGACTGATAATTCAATTTTGGACATTTCCTATGTCAGGAGGTTAGAAATCTGGTGTTTTTAAGATTCATGTCGTACAAATGGATGTATTGAAATAATTTAAAGGATTTCATGCAGTGGTAGTGTTCTTAGTCATCAATTAATGCAAAGGATTGGGGTTCAAAGGGGTTACCTAAAGTACACCTTTAATTAAAGGTGGTCTAGGGACCCCAGTAGGTTAAAATACAATCTGCAGGTTGAAAAAATATTGATTCATGTAATTGCCATACCTGTAGGACTTTCACCACACCCTGAAGCCAGGCTGAAAACCTACCATATGGTTTGCATCCCCCCATCCTGTCTAGTTGCCCTGAAAGTCATACAGGTATGTCAAATACATTAAAGTGGATGCAAACCTGATTCATGAAATTTGATTTAAGCACATATATCTGTAGTGTTTTCTTATCTCTTGCCAAAGCCCTAAGTCCAGTGTCATTGTGCTACTCTGTTCTTATGTTATCAGCACTTCTAACTTCTACGACAACCAAGATAAAACCAGCCTGAAATTTGTGTCGGGGTGGATACTATCAATAGATTAGCAGACAGCTGGTCTATTCACAGCACAGCTCTGCACATCCCTTCCTTCCTTTGCCTATGTGAAGTGGGGGTGTGTGCTTTTCCTCCAATCAGCTGTCTTGGCTGTATGCCAAGAATTCACTCCCAGTGCTGAACAGGAAGAGAAACTCTCTAACACCATGTGCACTTTCTAAAGGATATATACAGCAGAAGGCAGCAGTTATTTATGTAAAACTTATGTAGGGAGGTTTGTATCATCTGAGGCTGTTCTCTTCACTGGGTATAGGAGAGGACTTACACTTTAAGCAATATTTTTCCAACCAGCATAGTGTATATTAACCCCCTGGGACCCCTTGACTACATGGTCATTTATTTTAAAAGGTTAAACCCAAGTTTCCAGGACCCTTTAAGTCCCTTCTTCAAGCCTTATACATTTGTACAACATTTTATACATTGAATTGTATAAAGCCTGATAAAGGGAACTAATGGGTCCCAAAAGCTTGAATGTTTAAAAACTTATAACGCAGTAAATGGAAATTGCTTAAACCTCAAGCTTTCTGTAATGAATGTTAAGGAAATGTATAATGTTTCCAGTGTTTTTGCAATATGTATTTGTGATCAGTTTAAAGGGTGAGTAAATATTAATGTGGAGTTCCACCCAAAACCTTTAAGTACTCCTCGCCCCCTTACATGCTACATTTAGCATGTCATTTTTTTGGGGGGAGTGGGTGCTTAGTTTTGAGTGGGATTTCCTGTCCCACTTCCTGCTTTCGCCTACGGGCCGCCTAGACAACTCCTGCTCTCCCTCTAGATAGCCCCTCCCTCTCAGCAATCTTCTGCGACATGTGATAGGTCCCAGAAGATTGCCTGTCCACTGGAAGAGCACAGCACGACTCGCGCATGCGCAGTGAGCGCCCGGCTGTGAAGCCACAAGCTGTCACGGCAGCCGGGTGCCCATAGTTTCAATGGAGGCGTCGAGAAGAGGAAGGGGAGAGGAGCGAGGCTCCGTGTGGCCGCATCGCTGGACCGTGGAACAGGTGAGTGTCTGTTTCTTAAAAGTCAGCAGCTAAACTTTTTGTAGCTGCTGATTTTTAATAAACAAAAAAAGCCTGGAACTCCGCTTCAACTATAGGCATGACCTAGGCTAAGTCAACCACTGCAATTTACATGTCAGGACACTGCAACAGTGAGATCTTTCTGCCATAATTCTAGACTCTGTTCCTATTGACCTATCGACCTCCTTTGTGTGTTGACAGTACCTCTTGTTGCAATCTACATAATGTGTTCATAGGTCTATTCGATGGGAAAGGAAAATTAATGGCAGGGGTCACTATAAAACCAAAGCCCTTTTTTCCCATTTTGCATAGAATAGGAAATAGTTAAAGCCCGCTCCATTTTTTTATCAGTTTTTTATTTTACTTCCTGTCCAGTAGACACAACAGGAAGTTACTGGAAAAAATGTCTTGTTCTGATGACATCTAAAAATGTGTGATTTCCCCCTTTAATTACAGAAACAATGATCACAGGTACAAATAAGGATAGTTAATTTCTAGAAAGGGAATTGGATAAGGGATCTGGGCTTTAAAAGGTCATCTAAAGACATCTAAGTAGGGTTGCACCGATACTAGTATTGGTATCGGTGCCGATACTGAGTATTTGCACAAGTATCGGTAATTGTGCAAATGCACGATACCTGAAACCGATACTTTCAGGCTCGGCTCTTTGAGCTGTCAGTGGGTCTCCCCTGTTGACAGCTAAAGCGGTAAAGAAGTCCGGTAATTGGAGCTGTCAAAAAAAAGCATCCGGCAATGTTTATTAACAACATTGCTCAGCCACTGAAACACTAAAATAAAAAGAAACATTGTTTCTTTTTGAATCTTTCTGTTTCTTCATCTGCAGATCAAAGGGATGAACAAATGTTTCACTGTTTAACCCCTTATAAACCCATAATTTACTCTAATCAGCCTTGATTAACTCCCTGTTCTCCTCCATTTAATTATTTTCCTGCTTTTTTTTTTTTGTTCACATCTATTTTATAAACAACAAACAATTAAAACTTTTTTTTGTTTGCTTTGTTAGTGAATATTTTTACACGTATGTATTAACATATATTTACACATTTCACATTGAAAAAGCGCAAAATTAAAAAAAAATCTATTTATTTATTTGTAAATAACTTTTCAATGCTTTGTACCATTGCTGACAGCTGAAGTGAAAACAAAACAGTTGCTGTAGGTATCGGTAATTGGTATCGGTGAGTACTAAAAAAAAGTATTGGTACTCGTACTCCTTGTAAAAAAAATGGTATCGGTGCATCCCTACATATAAGGGTACAAACTAAATATACAAACTAAATATATTGTCATAAGACAGGCAAAGGCAGACAGAGGTAAGGGGTGAAATGAACAATAATGGTATTAATACACTTAAAATACAGGACAATTGTGAGTAACAGGGACCAAGTTTTACTGATCAGCTTAAACTGTTACAGAGTCACCTAGAGTATCATATGGGTAGCTAGCAACTAATAGTATAAACCCCCAGAGGCTATGCTGCCTGGAGTGACTTTGCTAGGTCTGCCTGCAGGACTTCAGTTTTCAGGAAGGTGAAAAATTGCTAAAGTCTATGTAAATACTATGAAACTGGGCAGAATAATCTCCAAAACGAGAAGACATATAGTTAAATCTTCCGGCGTGGTTGGGGCCGCTTTGGTGGTGCACTAATGGTGAGGCTGAGTGGCTACCAGATACTCCTATACTCCCAGTTCAATAAGGTGGGGACTGGAGGAAAAGCTCTGACAGGAATAACTTGAACAAGGCTTAACAGTAATGAAAAGGGCAAGCAACAGGTGCAGGGAGGGGTTAAGTAGATCTGAGATAATAGGGTAATCCAGAACAGGTGATGTGGCATTGTTCAGTGCTATGTAACATAGTGTAAGTATGGTAGTGCCTACGGAGCCTTATGGCAATCCAAAATAGTTAATTTCTCCAATCAATAAACAGAAATAGAAACCACTATATCCAAAATAAAAATGAAACAGACAGGCGTGCTAACCATTTCTTACTTCATCCAAAACATGTAAAATGTAAAGGTTTTGGCAAGACATACAGAAAGTGTATCTGAATCTGACCCCAAGAGAAAAAATGTAATACAGTGACCCTGCCCTGGGCTAGGCTAAATTAAGTTTTTGGCTCTGTTGTATCTAGCTAAGCAGCAATATATTTTTTTAGCTCTGCCCAGGCTTTCCCTAAGCCTGGTGGTTGATTACTCCTGCCTGCCTCTGGAAGAATATTCCAGAAATAGTGTGTGAGGATCAATCACTGGGTTATGAATATTTATCTGATCTCAGCCAATCCCTGGGAGGGAGGGCCAGAAGGTGTGTGAGAATATACATTTTTGGGACGATTTGAGCAGAAGTCTCTCTCATGGGGCCTCCTCTCCTGTCACTAGAAAGTGTTGTAGAGGCGCTGCTTGGGGAGCTGACTCTGGATATTGTGAGTAGGACCCCTTTGCTTATAGCTCCAGGTGTGCCAGTACCTGGAGGGTTAGATGCCAGAAATTGCTGCAAGGTTGGTGACAGACCATATAGAGTAAGACCAGCTGACCCTCTACTTCCACTATTGCTGAAGCTTGCTTCTGAAGGAATAAACACCACTGGAACAGAACTTTCCTTGAGATCTTCTAATATCTGCATGAGTTTTGGAGTTTCCTGCACCCTCATATCTCTTCCAGCTTGTGTTCAAATACTGGAAAAGATCTTCAAAAAGACACCCCTAGATTGAGCTTGAATTTTGTCAGTGTGCTCTGGAACTGGTACCTGGGCTGTCAGTCTCTGAACGGATAAGGGAGACTTGGATTATTTCCAGTAGCCCCATCCAGGGGTTATCGCTACAGTAATATATTTCAACTTACCAGTCCATAGATGTTAATTTTTAAATAATTTCATATTAATCTATTCAAGTACACTTTTTGCAAGTACAAAGAAATCTATCTTCTGTGAACTACACCGCCCCTTCTTCATGAGGAATAGGGATGAGAAGTAGGTGCTTAAATCAGAATAGCAGCCTAGGGTGACAACAACAATGCTTCTACAATGATACAGGATGGTGAGTGAGCTTTCTCACAATAGGACAGAAAGTTTATCACTGGCAGGATCGCCAGGTAAAACTAAAGAAAAAAGTTTGAGAAAAAAAATGAATGCAATCACCATAGCTAAGGACTGGTGAGCTATAATATAATACATTTTTATTTTGGGGTTTAGATATTTTGTAAGGTTCCTTATATCCATAAGTAGTTCCAAATATAAAGAATGCAACATACTTTATCTAATAACTGAGTCTTTTAAATTATATCGGCACTGTATTGTTAGTAATAAAAGGGGCGGAGCTTCTATAAAAGTCCATTCTTGTTCATGTATGTTCATGGTCTCTGTGCCATAAATACAGCTCTGATTTAAAGCCGTTGAAGATCTTAAGCGCTTAAAAAAAATCAGCTTCCATCAGCTGGGTGAAATAGAATTAGACACTGTTCCTGCCAGGATGATAGACATCTGGAATATTGGTTATTCTTTGAAATAACAAATAGAACAGCAGTTTAGGGGTGTAGCTACTTTAAATGATAATAACATCCTTACCGTTCTGGCTTCATGAGTCACAAATTATAATGTACTCCATTTTGCAGTTCAGGCATGCAGTCCGATGAACCATGATAACATTATATAGTCTTTAGTTATCCCTCTTTCTAACTTGTTATAGTGAAATGCTTTCAAGATTAACTCGGGGTAAAGGGAGACTATAGCGCTATTTGGTCATTTTATTTTCACTTTTATTTTTAAAGTTTTGAAGTTTATAAACTATTTAATGTCATTATTTATATTATTTTTTATAACATCTTTACTTTACAAATTAACATTTATTAATAGTGTTTTTTTCTTTTCTTGAGTTTATACTGTCTAACAAGACAACCCAACACTAGCTATGTACTTGTTGACGGCTTCTGCAGATTGAAGGAGCGTGTGTGTGTATGTGCATTAGCATAACCTGAGTTATTGCTGTCAAAGCTGATTACAGATCAGCAGTAAGTCAGAATTTAAAGCCCTGATATGTTAGACTCATTACTGCCCCTGTTAGGTGCAGAATCGTAAATATGATATATGTGTAGCACCTTCGTAGGCTACTAGGTTCTAAATTTAGTTTTTGGTTCTCTGTAGCCGGGGAGAGCATTTATCATCTAGTTAAGTCTGTTCTGGGTTCTGTTGGGGAGGCTCGATTACTTTCCCATGTTTTTCCCAGACAGCATTGGGACATAGTGGGTGGAAGAATACAGACGTTGGCCTGCAGATTAATGCGTCTTCAGCAAGTCCCTGGTCAGTATGTTTAGTGACCAGCAGGGGACTGGGAGGGGTAAAATTAGGCTGGAACCCACAGCACAGGTCTCTTGTTCCTGGGGGAGTAGAACCCAGCCTGAGGGCTGTGGCCAGTGGCGTTGCTAGGGGGGTGCGGGGGGTGCGGTCCGCACCCGACTGCCACCCGCTACAGGGGTGACACTATCCGGAGCAGCGCAGCGGCAGCGGGTGTTCTCCTCCTCCTCTGTCTCTCTCACTACGGCGCTGCTGCCTGTCACGTGACGATCCATTCTCCACCCGGGCAGCGTGGCTGCATGCTGTCCTTTCCTCTCAAGCTGCCGCCCGGGTGTTCCATGTATCTGAGCCACCCGTGCTAGTGTGGTAAGGGGCGGGGGGAAGGGGGTGTCGGCTTGCGATGACGGGGGGAGGGATGTCCTCTGTGGTGTTGACAAATGGGGGGGCTGTACTACTGATAAAGGGGGTAGTTTGTCTTGGGGGGGCTGTACTGATGGGGTAGTTTGTCCTGGGGGGCTGTACTGATGGGGGTAGTTAGTCCTGGGGGGGCTGTACTGATAAAGGGGGTAGTTTGTCCTGGGGGGCTGTACTGATGGAGGGAGTGGTTTGCCCTGGGGGGGCTGTACTGTTGGAGGGGGTGGTTTGTCCTGAGGGGGCTGTACTAATGGAGGGGGGTGATTTGCCCTGGGGGGGCTGTACTGTTGGAGTGGGTGGTTTGTCCTAGAGAGGGCTGTACTAATGGAGGGGGTGGTTTGTCCTGGGGGGGCTGTACTGATGGAGGGGGGTGGTTTGTACTTAGGGGGGTCTGTACTGATGGAGGGGGTTTATATTTAGTGAGGGGTCTATACTGTGGGAGGGGGGTCTGTACTAAGTGTGGGGGGGTCTCTACTGAGGGTAGACTATACTTGGAAGGGGAAATGTACTGAAGGAGGGGGGTCTGTATTGAGGGGTGACTATAGTTGGGGGGTGACACCATGTTTTACTGCACCGGGTGACATCAACCCTAGTGACGCCACTGGCTGTGGCATCCCTGTGAGTTCCGCTGCAGCTCCTTGATGGAGTCCAGCTACACAGTAGACATGTGCACACTGAAATATTTTGTTTCGGAATTTCGTTTTCATCCGAAAAATACATTTATTTACTTACTCACGAAATTCGTTTTTATTTATTTAGTTTTTCGCTAAAAATTGCATTCGTCCGGAAATCCAAATTAATTAAGGTCGAATCTGTCATTGAAGGCTTATGGTGTCTGTCGAATGTTCAAAGAAGATTCGACGGAGCAGCTAAACTGTACGTGTACATTTCTAGTCGAATTTTCTGCCTATAAGCTAGGTGTAGTAGAATTCTAATTTTGTATGACTAGTAATAATTATATTTATTAATTATTTTACTAGTCAACCAACATTAGAATTTTTCTATAGCCTATGGGCAGATGCATTTAACCGGAAATGTACGATTGCAGCGTCGTACAGTTTAGCTGCTCCGTCGAATCTTCTTAGAACTTTTGACAGACACCATAAGGCAAAGATTTGACGTTTGTATGTTTTTCATTGCTTTGTCTAATCTTCGTTGTTCATGTTGAATGGTCTACTCTACCCCAACAGTCAGCCAACTTTTACATTCGTTTCTCAATCTCCAAGTGCAATGGCGGGCATGGCATCCGACGTTGTGTCAGATATTGATATGGCATTATAATATAGAGTCTATAATAATAAATCCCCCCCACAACACGGGCAGCCTCTGAGGCTATCACAACACTAGCAACACTAGTATCACTATCAAGTTCACAACACTAACACAATAGCAGCAGATTATTATGAAAAAGTTAAGTTGAATTGTAGCTTGCTTCACTATTGTTCTGCTGCTGTGCTTATGCTTAATTGCTAAATAATTCAGGTTCTCTGACAAACGGACCAGCTAAGATTGACTGTCTTCTGAAATGATTCAGTGTGTGTGTTTCTCTCTGCTAGCAAATCGTAAGTGAAAGTAAGTTGGCTGTACGTGTGTACTTAGTTCTAGCTATTTTACTGCCCCTCCTCTTTGGTTACAATCGGCCAATAACATTCATCATCATCATCATTATTTTTATTTTACTTCCCCCACCCAATTCCAGCAGCGATCTTTTCTCTCTATGTCAAATCTTTTCTCTATGTCGAATCTTTTCTCTCTATGTCGAAACTTTTTTCTCTATGTAGAATAATCTTGGACTAATAGAGTTAGGCACATTCGACCACAGGTTCGATGGACACAGATTGTTATTGTCAGAGTCATGTCGAATCTCCTATCTATATCGAACTGTTGTCGCAACAAAAACGAAAATAAAGCATTTGTCTTTCGGTTTACCAACTCTGTACTTTCGTTATCGTTTGGTAAAACAATAACAAAAATACCTGATATTCGGATGAAAATGAATTTGGACGAGAACGAATGCACATGTCTACTACACAGTATTCAGCAAACAGTGAGTACTAGCCTTCTGGACTTAGAGACTTTCTTTGACCTCTTATTGGAGAGCTTTGCTTTTGTACATTCAGGACTGTATTCTGGCTGAGGAGTCCCCGTTTTGTAACGTTCTTCTATACTTCAAAGGGGAGCTTTCATTCTGAAGTATTTGTGTAGTGATAATGTCCTCATTTCCAAGTTCTACAGATTTTGGAATATCCCTAGGCTTACCCTCACCCTATCCAATTTTATACAAAAAAAAAATAAAAATACATGCACAGCTCACATGAATATATGCAATATTTCATATTAACTACCTAACTAACTAGTCTATTTGCCCTTAGTAAATCAACCCAGTGGCGGAATTAGGGTCACAGCAGGCCCACCTGTCTGCCAGTGTGAGGGGCCCATCTGCCAATATGAGGAGCCCGCCCCCCTGTCTGCCAGTGTGAGGGGCCTGCTCGTCTGCCAGTGTGAGGGGCCTGCCCATCTGCCAGTGTGAGGGGCCTGCCCGTCTGCCAGTGTGAGGGGCCCACCTGTCCATTCTGGCTGTGCTACTTCATGATTTCTTACAATCGGGGCCTGAAGTTTCTAGTTACGCCTCTGAATCAGCTCTAATGTCTCCTTATTGCTGTATCCCAGCACCTGGCTATATATGTAAAATAGTAAAATCTCACTTTTTAAGGTATGATCCAATTTAAATTAATATTTATTTAAACCAGATAAGCACCTGTTTGGTAGGTATCTTGCTTGACAAATCCTTCTCTTTGTTTCATGAAATGTTTACTAGTAATCCAATTCCTTTGTTAGAGTTGCTAGGTAGTGACCTAAATATTGCATCTGGAAACAGTGCAGTACTGATGATTTTGTTGAATTAACATAGATTGATAAAGAAGCTGTTAAGTGCAAGGAAATAATAGTTTTTCAAGAAACAGAACCTCAGGTGAATTCCTAATTACGTTTGTGAAGGATGAACAAAGTAAATTGCAAAACAAAAATGTTTTTATATACTAAGTGAAAGATTAGGGTAATTTCACATTCACCTTTAACAGAGGCCCCTGATAATATCTGCATAGTGAACCGCAAAAATCCAAGACACAACTTTGGGAAGGCCAAACATGATTTACACTATGATCTATACACTATTAGCGATCTAGTTGGTGTCTATACATTGCCAGCAACAAGACCACCAGAGGGGGGCATAAAAAAAACACCTTCTTAAACTTGCTGGCTGGACCATTGAGGCATCACTCCCTCAACGTATTCAGAATCCTTCTCTCCAGTGAGAGGCCTCATAGGTGAGGCTAGCCTCAGTGTATTATAATGTGTACTCAAGCAGTAGGTGTGTTTACAATGAGTTGCGCCTGTTCAAAACTGTATTTTAGGGCATGACAGCTCACTTTTATTAAATAAATGAAAAGTTCACATGCACATTAGTTGCCCATGCAAGGGTTTCTTCCACACAAAATCCAAACAAAGAAAATGCAGAGCTACCTGCCTAGCTTGTTGGCAGCATCGCTGGTCCTCTTACCAGTCCCTCTGACTGTGTTGTCCACAGGACCGGTGCTATCACTAGGCAAATTAGGCAGTCGCCTAGGGAGCACTGACAACTAGGTGCAGCCACGGCCCCTGGGAGGGAGGAGGTGGGGAAGCATCTGGCAAAAGTGACAAGCCGGCGGGAGAAGGAAGTGAGTCAGTACTACAGAAATTTGTTCATGTGCCCTGGAAAACCCACGCACCTGCTCCTTTCCTCCCCCTCCCTCCTCTGATGGCCGCTCCGTCCTCTGCTCTATGTGTCTGTCCCTAGGTGCGGACAGTGCAGGTGATGGCTCGGGAAGTGTAGCTGTCCTAGGTGGAAAGGATCCATTCCCCGCACTGCTATATCCACTCCTCCTCCAGCATGCCTGCAGCATGCCCTGAGGAGCTTCACATCTCTCCCGAGTCCCACCCCTCCTGTGTGCTCCATCTGTGAACTGTGAAGAAGAAGTGGATGGGAAGATTGAGAAGCAGCCGACAGCCACACTGAAACAGTGCTGAATGAGCCCCCCGGAGGACCATTCCAAGTGAGTGTGTACTTTCACAGACCAGACCCTGCTCCCCCCTCTCTCTCCCTGACCGTCTCTATCTCTCTTCCTGGCACAGCTCAGCATACAGAGCATCTAGAAAATCACCCTTTGCAGAGAGAATGAAGTTGGCTCTCATTTCCAGGAGCACATATTCAGGAACAATCTCTCCTTCCTTCTCAACCTGAGTAAACACTGAGTTGCTACCTGGACAAAATGATCCTTTCGCTTTCTCATCTTGTCCAAGGGCATCTGGTCCTGCTGTCTTCAGTTGTGGCAGCAGAGCATCTGTACAAAGATGCTGGAATTGTTTATCTGGGTTTTCCTTAGACCCCTTTCAAACCGAACAAGCTGGCCATTAGCACTAAAGCGCTGCTTGGTTTAGCTGTGCTTTAGCGCTGTTAAAGCGGCGCTTTTGCGCCCCTTTATGGTTGCTAGCAGGGTGCCTTTAACCCCAAAAAAGGGGTTAAACACTCCCAAGTTGCTACTTTGAAAGCGCTGCCCATTCATTCCAATGGGCAGGTGCGTTTTGGGAGCGCTAAATACAGCGCTCCCAACCCACCTCGAAGATGCTGCTTGCAGGACTTTTCATAACGCCCCGCAAGCGCACCGCCCATGTGTGAAAAGTCACACTGGAATGAATGGGAGGCGGTTTTCAGGCACTTAGCAGAGGCTATTTCCTGAAAACCGCCCAAGCCCATGTGCTTTTTCCAGTTCCTGGTAGGCCAACCATAAGCAACACCTCACACTCCTCATTGGTTTTTGGTGGGGATGGTGCCCTTGTAAGATCTTCTTCTGCACACTCTTTCAGGAATGTAAGGAAAAGGGGGGAAACAGTTTTAAGCTCCCCTTGCCTCAGGGGATTGCAGCACCAGGGTTTCTAGTTTCCCCTCAGGTTTAAAAAATTACGGGAAGACTTCCCATTGGCCGTTGGCCTCTGGGAAGGTCAGGTGACCACTGTATCTGGGCAGTTTAAGGGGTTTTCTGTGTGGAATTTCAAATAAAAAGGGGGGTTCCGAGCCCTAGATGTTCAGTCACCTCAGTAGCAACAGCTGTGGTGTTCCCTCCCACCCACCCTAAGTCGTGGCTAAGAACTTTATTATGTGGCTAGTGTCACCTTTCAAGGGGGACAGTTTATTTTAAACAAATTATTTAAAGGTGATAAAGTTATATGTTGAAAGTGGGGAGATTCCCCTTTATTTGATTATACAGCTTGAGCTGTAGTGGCTGAGCTGTTTTATGTGTTTAACTTTTAATATTTATTTATTAAAGCCAATAATAAAGGTCACGGCAACAAAAATTTCCAATCAAAGGTTTTATTGTGTTTTATTGTGTTTGAATTCTGCTGACTGCTATCCCATGTAAAGTTATCAGGTGGAACATGTCAGAGCTCCTCCCTCTGTCCAAAGTTCACCTGGAAAGAGCAGCCTTTGCATGAAATATGGGGCAGCAATGCCTGCTCTCCCAGTGTACTCTTCTCTATATCAAATGCTTGATGTGTAACAGAATAACTTTATTAACTTTATTAACTTTATCCACTTAAAGTGGTATTAAAGCAAAGCAAACTATTTATTATACTGCAGCTTACCAATTCTTAGATGGGTAGCTGCATTAGTTGTTTTTTTTTTTTAGGTTTGTTTTCTCCCTTTTATTTTCACCTGATGATCCTGCTAGTAAGTCTGTTGTTTTTCAAAAGAATAATCTGTCTTGCAGGTGTAGCAGTTAGAGGGTTGAATCAAACCATTTAATACTGGCAAAGGGGTGGAGTCAGGGGCAGAGCCGGGGGGGTGCAAAATTAGATTTTGCCTAGGGTGTCAAAAATCCTTGGACCAGCCCTGGTTGTCCTGTCCAGCTCTCCTGGATCCCTTTGTTTCTCTTAGCCTTGAGTCGCAGTATCCTGCTGAATGGCCCACTTCTGGCCCATGGATTGGGGTTTTCCTGACACCCCAATAGCTGTTTGTTTGTCTGTGTGCATGTAAAAAGTAAACCTGTATGGGAGTGGTTTTGTAATTATCAATCAGCTGCTGCACCTGCAGGGTGAAAATTGCAGGGTTTGCATCCCTTTAAACGTGATTTCCTATTGGGAATAACATGTTTGATGCAGGGGATGGTCAAAATGTAATTACTATCTTAGTTCGGGGAAAAATCAGCAAGCCAATCACACAAGCATAATATTACATATCTGAGGGGGGGTTCTGTTTACCAGCTGTGTACAGAATGCCTCTAGTTAGCCATATTGCATTGCATTTTACAGAACAATTCAGTGCTGCACATTAAAAAGCAAATGTAATTTTGAATATCATTCAATTACAACATGACTTGTGTCGCAATTGTATACGCTATAATTTTTAGTTGCCTTTCTTTTTCTAATAAAGGTGGATTTATCCTTTGAAGTGTCACTATACCCACATCATTAAAAACTATCAATAAATGCTGTACTACATGCTGTTCATACTCACTCATTCACTACGAGATCCATTTTCTGTATTCTGCAAAACACCTGGTTGTTCCTGCTGTTCTCTTTCTCCCCTTCCTGTCCAAGTCCCCAGATCAGCTGGGGATTTTGCAGAGCAGTGTTGGCAGCTCTGCACATGCTCAGTTTTCAGTGAGCTTCTCTGCTGAGCATTTTCTCCCTATCATATCTGAGCAGCCCATGTGACTATAGAGTTACACATGTAGGTGCATACACACAGGTAAATGACAGCCCACTCTGTCCCTCCTCCTCCATGCCCAATAACCAGCTAAACACAATGGGGGGGTATTACATGTAGATTGATGGAGGCTTCACGTCCCTCTTATTCTAAGACACAGACTGGAGGAGCGCGACATAGCCTGTGACTGGTAGTAACCACACCATGCCAAAAATTAACACATATTTGATCTCAAATATGCAGTATATTTGTATGACCATTTTAAAACAGTTTATTGATATTAATTATTTATTTTTATTCTATATCCTTAATGCTGTTTTTTTCTTTTAATTTGAATAAAGACTAGAAGCTCCTCCTGCTTATGTTTCCCTGCAGACAGGCTGGGAAAGAGCTGGATCGCGTGACAGTTGTATATCGATTAGGAAAAAGGTGCTTAGATTTAATTTTTTAACTTTTTTATTAACCACTTGCTTACTGGGCACTTAAACCCCCCTCCTGCCCAAACAGTTTTCAGTTTTCAGCGCTGACGCACTTTGAATGACAATTGCGCGGTCATACAACACTGTACCCAAATTAAATTTTTATCATTTTTATTTTTCACACAAATAGAGTTTTCTTTTGGTGGTATTTAATCACAGCTGTGGTTTTTATTTTTTGCTAAACAAACAAAAAAAGATGGAAAATCATGTTTCATAGTTTGTTATAATATTTAGCAAACAGGTAATTTTTCTCCATCATTGATATGCGCTGATGAGGCGGCACTGGTGACCACTGATGGGCTGTACTGATGGGCACTGATAGGCTGCACTGATAGGCACAGTTAAGGTGGCACTGATGGGGACAGATAAGGCGGCACTGATGGAGACAGATAAGGCGGTACTGATGGGCACTGATAGGTGGCACTGATGGGCACTGGTAGGTGACACTGATGGGCACTGGTAGATGACACTGATGGGCAGCACTGTTGATGAGGCACTGATTGTGGGCACTAATAGGTGGCACTGTGGGAACTGATAGGTGCACTGTGGGCACTGAAGGGTGGCACTGTGGGCACTGGTAGGTGGCGCTGGTGGGCACTGGTAGGCAGCACTGTTGTGTACTGCTAGGTGGCACTGGCAGGTGGCACAGGTGGGCACAGATGAGCTGGTGGCAGCTCTCCTTGATCGGGACTGATGTCCCTCTCACAACCGCCGGTGATCGGCTTTTTTTTTTCTCCTCACGCTGTGAGAAAAAATAGCTGATTACCTGCTCTGTTTACATCACATGATCAGCTGTCATTGGCTGACAGCTGATCACATGGTAAGGCGTCGGGATCGACCCCTTACTCCAATCTGTGATCAGTCGAGTCTCATAGACGCAGGCCGCTTGGGCACGGGCGGATGTCAATAGACGTACTCCCGGCAAAGTAGGTCCACGCTGTAGCCGTCATTCGACTATAGCGCGGATCTGAAGCAGTTAAAATAATTACAGTGCCATCATCCATATACAGAAATAGAAAGGGCAATGCAAATTAAACAGTGTGTGTGTGTTTAGTATCACTTTTACTTTCTGCACCAGCCCCTACTTGGGCTAGAACTGAGATGCCTTAGAGTTTTCTTACGCCTACTTTATGGCAGATAATTGGGTCCTCTTGTTGCCCTGCTTTATTGAGTTCTACACCCATATAATTTTTCCCTGATGACTCATTTATCACCCTCTCATGTTCTGCAGCATTCTAAACAGTAGATGTTATGCTGCAGTGGCTTCTGACTTATTTCTAAAACTAAAATATAATCATCAGGTCTGCTCTCTTGGATTAAATTCTTGCTTCCCCCTCCAGACCCTATAAAGTTGATACTCCTTATGTGTTTTCTCTACTGTCGCTCACCATGAGCATGTACACTTTTGAAATGGCATTAATTTCCTCCATTCTTCTTTTTTCCTCTGTACAGTCTTTCTCTATGCTGTTTTTCTTATGTGTCCCTTTCCCCCTAACCTCCGTTCCCCCTCTTCTCCCTGGGAAACACCCAACCTTAAACATTGTTTAACCAGCAATATGTAGTTGTACATCATCCCTAAATCATCCCTCATGGCTCTTAACTTAATCACACTGAATGTTCATGACCTCAATTAACCGATTAGGAGGGTCAAGGTATTTAAAAATCTATATTCTATATATTATATAACATGGATGTAGTGTGCTTACAAGAAACTCATATTAAAACATTCTCTTCTATCAAATATTTTAGAGGTCACTGTCCTCAAATTTTCCATGTTACCTCCCAAACCAAGCAAAGGGGTGTACAAATAGTATATCGAAAAAATGTACTCTTTGACTGTGTAAAAAAAAATTGCCGACCCAAATTGACATTACTTATTACTGTAGGCAAACTTCAGGATAATGACATTACTACACTTACCTATTATTGCCCTAATTCCCGAAAAACATTTTATCTCTGTTGGCGCAAAACATCAAAAGGATATGATCCAATTTGTGCAGGGACGCTAGTTTAACCCCAAGCCAGACAAGTCCTCCTCCCAGGGACAAACTCACTCTGCTGCTGCAAAGAACTTCCAGAGTCTGTTAACTCAATAAAATGTTATAGATTTTTGAAGGAACTTACACCCCTCCCAACTAAAGATTTCACACACTACTCTCATCCCCATAAATTGCATTCCAGAATAGAGCATTTTTTTTTAAATGTCAGGTCTTTCGTTCAAGGAAATCATTGATGCATATTCTGTCTGTGCTCTGGTCAGACCACAATCAAATTTTATTTTGCTCATCTTTGATTGCCAAACCAGTCATTTTCTCATAGATGCCTAATGATTAATTACTGTTGGTTTAAGGTGTCTTGTCACAAATCAAAGAGAAGTCCGATAAATACTTTCTCCTGAATGCCCGATCAGTTGATTCTGCTCTGGGAAGCCTATTAAGCATTTATTAGGGGCCAAATCATTTAACTCTATTCACATTGGAGAAGGAATGTCTTGTGCTTATAAGTAAATTAGAACATTACCTGTCATTAGATTCTAATGCCCCGTGCACATGATCGGAAATGCTGCCAGCAAAACTCCGATGAGAGCTTTTGGTCGGAAAATGCAACCGTGTGTATGCTCCATCAGACTTTTGCTGGGGGAATTCCAGCCAGCAAAAGATTGCGAGCATGCTCTCTATTTTTCGGTCGGAAAAGTTCCTATCTGAAAATGCAATCATCTGTATGCAATTCGGATGTGCAAAAAATCACGCATGCTCATAGAAAAGTACGAGATGGAAGTTTGGTAAAACTAGCGTTCGTAGTGGAGATACAGTAGCACATTTGTCACGCTGTAAATTTTTGGATCTTTTAATGCAGTGCATTCTTTTGTTCTTTATAATGCTAGAAGAATGAATATGTTTTGCTACTGATATTCACAGAGTTCTGACAAATTTATTTCTTTATTATTTCTTGTGATCTCCTGAATAATCTTTTTTGTTTTTAAAGCCAGATCTCCATAATAATGTTTAGAATTATTTTTTATAGTCATCTTTTTTTTATCAAGATCTCCTGTTTTTTTATTATTTTTAAATTATTTTCTAGTGATCTCCATAATTTTTTTTTTGTGTCAAGTTTCCACAACAACATTATTATCTTGTATTTTTAAAGAAAGCTCAAGGAGGTTGGTTATTGTCCTTTGTTAATTTGACATTGTATTTTTAAAATTTATCTGCCTACTCACAAACAAACTGTCCTTTTTGCAGAAAAAACACATAGGTCAAGTATTTTCATATAAAAAAAGTCTCCATTTATTCTGGCTCATAACAAAATAAAGAGGAAGGCAATGCTGGAGAAACTGCTTGAATTTGCGAAGCCTTTGTACCCCAGGGCACACATCAACGCTTTGTAACTAAAAATTGGTAGCCTGAGAAGTCCATATGATAGGGAGCACAATCTTGTCCAGGACTTCCAGAGATCAGGAACAGCAGCAGATGTAATATATGTTATATTATTGTTGTAAGGCGGAGGGGAGGCACCTGGGATTGGGTGAGGCTACTGGGCCTGGCTACCTCCTGGCTGACACTTACCCCCGCCTCCTCCTGGCTGACACATTCCAGAGCCTCGTCCTGGCTGAGGTCTTCCTGTGTATTAAAATGGGACATAGTTTTAGTTTTTGGTTCATCAATCACACACAATTTTCAGCTCATGACTGTTGCAAATTGAATGTTAATAAATAGAAAAGTCTATCATTCTGAGCCCAGCATTTTTCATTCTTGTCCCAATCATTTTTGGCCCCTACTGTCTATTGATATGTCAAACACTTTTTGTTCAATCATTCATTTGTTATTAATAATAACATCTAGTTAACAACAATAATTTTCGGACATTAAATATGTTCAAAAATACTATACCTGGCTCCAGCTGGGCTCCTCAACTTCTTCCAGGTTGGAAGGCCCAGGTTGGTCCTCGGAAGCCTCAGCTGGGGTTGAGGGAAGGGTTGAGGGAAGGGTGGATGGAAGTGTAGAAAGTGATTCCCTGGCTTCAATCTGGTCTTCCAGAGACTGGGTACATACACTTATGATCACTACATTTCACAAATACCATGTGATTTTTATTGTTGGATATTATCCATAATAAAGTTGATTTTTTAAGTGGTATATCCTATGACTACTCTGTTGCCTAGGGTAACCCCTTGAATTAAGCTTGTCTTTTGGGCTTACTCCCCTTCCCCTCTTTTTTATGCCTGGGTACATACACATCCTTTGCTGCTGCTCCTGATTTCATGGAAGCCTGGACCTTATTAAGCTCCTTCCTATACGTGCTTCTCAAGCTACCAATTTTCTTATCTACAAACTCGATGTCTGTGTCGGGGACCTGCGTCTTCACAAATTGCAGCAGTTTGTCCAGCGATGCCTTCCTAGCTGGTTTATTTTGATATAAGGGGTTTTTAACCTCCCACAAATTTCTCATATCCCTGTATCTGTCTATGAACTGGCCCATGAATTCCGGGTCTTTGAATTGTTTCATATTTGCTGCAAGACAAAACACAAGACAAAAACACTGATATCAGGCTAAACTCTCCTAATCTTATCCCAATATATTCCTCAATCTCAAATCAGTATAGGCCACTGATGTCCCAAGTTAAAATGTTACCTTCGTTCTCACGATCGGCACTTCCTCCACTCACACGTACGACACACGCGTGTAGGGTTAACTACATTTGGTCATGCTAATTTATATGAAAAGAAATTTAGGACATTGTTGTCTAAATGTGCTTGAAACTAGAAAGAATTGCAAACTTTATTCAGTGTAATGTAAGGAGAGGACACTCAGCAGCTGTTTACACATCTGGACTCAGGAGCACTAGTGTGGGACACAAGAACAAACTTTTTAGGGTGTCCCACACAGGTACTCCAGTGGATACCTGGGGTGTCTCCATGTGTGAAACTTGTCCAAAAAAGGTAAGTATTCCAGCTTTGGTAAGGGAAAAGATCATGTCTGCCGCTTGGAACTCTGCCAAAACAGACAATTGTACCCCACTTCCAAGCAATGTTTCATATTCCTATTTCTGGCCTCAAATATCGGTGTGCTAAGTATACCATTTGTTTCATTCTCCTAGGGGAGAAAAGACTCAGGATGTCTGAGGACATCAGGAAACCCTCACCTCCTGAAGAAGGGGAACAGATGACATCACAACCAGAGGATGTGGAGGAAGGAAAGGTAGTTGAAATTGTCACAACAGGTGAGTGTCTGAGACCACAGATTCAGGTAATAGATGTATGCCTGCATATTTACAATACATGGTATTTTTTCTTTTAGGTGATGTGCATGTGGAAGAAAAATCTCCTCATTTCACGAGTGACAGTGCACAAAGGCTAATCCAGGACATAATGTTTTGTAGTCAGGATTTAGACATCATAAAGCAAAAAACAAATGACATAGAACAAAAGCTGAAGAACATGATTGATGTACTAGGAAGAATCTAAATAACAACAAAATGACACCATTTTCTATTTTTGGGGACCATTTTTTTCTCATTTTTAAGCATTTTAAAAGCCATATTTTGAAGATGCACACAGTGTGTCAACATGTGCTATCTGCCATCAGGGGATATCAATGTACATGTTTTGTGGGTGCAACCCCTTCCTCGTAACTCAAGTAGGTGAGAGGAAGTGGTTGCACCCCCAAAACACGTCCATTGATCACTCATGATGGGAGATAGCACATGTTGACATTAGGCATGGGATCAGGAGGGAAATCCCCAGTTTGACTACTAATTTGTGTGCATCTTCAAAATTTGTCTTTTAGAGGGGTGACATCACCCCATCTGATGAAGGCAATAGCAACACATTTTTGACACTATAATGTCTGATACACAAGCAGTAAATCAAAATTAAGATTTTATCAGATAAATTTTTTTTTTAATATCTAAAATATTTACAAATTTTCTGGCATAGTAATGGCCCCCCTACCAGTAAAATAATCTACATATTTTTGATGCACTTCAGGAGCACTTTGGGGGGGCAAGCCAGGACGGCCAGCTTCCAGGGCCATCATTATATTTTCTGGAAGTCCGGCCTCAGGCCCAACTGAGGCAACATAATTCGGAGCATTTCTCTTTAAAAAGTTGTGTAGTATGCAGCATGCTAGAATTATGTGGTTCAGTTTGTACTCTGCCATATTTATTGCCGTAAGAAATAGGCAGAACCGGCTGGCCATTATTCCAAAGGCATTCTCCACGACTCTTCTGGCTCTGGCCAACCGGTGATTAAAAACCCTCTTCTCCGGGGTGACGGGCCTTTGGGGGAATGGCCTCATCAGATGATCACCCAGACCAAATGCTTCATCAGCGATAAAAACAAATGGGAGTCCTTCAACGTTCTGTTCCGCGGGTGGCAATCCCAAGCCACCACTCTGGAGACGTCAGTAGAACTCTGTCTGGGCAAAGACTCCACCATCTGACATCCGGCCATTCTTCCCCACGTCCACATAAAGAAACTCGTATGTCGCCGACAACACCGCCATCAACACAATACTATTAAAACCCTTATAATGAAAATAGTATGACCCCGAGTGGGGTGGTAGGACGATGTGGACATGTTTCCCATCGATTGCCCCTCCGCAGTTAGGAAAGTCCCAACGCAGAGCAAATTGGGAAGCCACCGTCTGCCATTCCTGTGGTGTTGAAGGAAACTGTGGAGTCAAAAAATAAAAAAAAATATTAGTACTTTTACACATAACATTGCACAAACATTCTTGGCCAACATCAGTATAACATTTATTTTAAGGAGTATTTAAAGACAAAAATATAAGATCCACTTATCAGATTTCTCACCCCCTCTGATGGCCCATTGGAAACATTTTATGGGGGGAGGGTTATAAATGAGTTTTGGTTCCCAAAAAAAGCCTCTGCCACTCTGCATGAACTTAAGGACAACAATAACATTTGGACACATTTTAGTGGGTGTTTAGGGTAAAGCACTACAATGGAGCTGACAAAATACATTGTTAAGTGACTAGGCTAGGTGTATATGGGCCCAGGTTAGCATGCTGGGGAGGTTAGTGAAGGCAAATATGCATGAAGGACAAAAAAGGAGCATTAAAAGCTTACAGCATGCATGGGCACAAAGGGGACATTCACAGCATATTACAATCATGGTAATTAGGGAATGATGAAAGAATTACAAAACATTAGCATACATAAAAAAAAATAGAATGTGATCTTAAAGGAGAAAACTTACCCTAATATAGTCCTTCTGCAGGACCTGTATGATGGCAGAACAGGTCTCTGGAATAATGATCTCCAGAGCCTGGGGGGAGATGCCTGTAGAGGACTTGAGGTTCTGTAGACTTCTCCCCGTCGCCAAGTACTGCAACGTGGAGACTAGCCTCTGCTCCGGAGTGATGGCTTGCCTCATGCAGGTGTCCTGCTTCGTAATATAAGGGGACAGCAAAGCCAACAGACGGTGAAAAAGGGGGTCCGTCATCCGGAGAAAATTTCTGAAATCATCAGGGTTATTCTCCTGGATCTCACGCAGCAAAGGCATATGAGAGAATTGGTCACGTTGGAGCAACCAATTCTTGGTCCATAAACTCCTCCCCACCCTGTTCATGGACTGGGCTTGGGTCAAAGCAAGAACCCCAACACCAAGCCCCCCGCATAGCACGAACTCTACGATGAGTACGTACCTGCAACATGGCTTCAAAATGATCGGCTGGTCAGAATGAACTAACAGAATGCACTGAAGAACAGAAAGGCCTGTAAAGAGCGAGCTGAAAATCAGAAACAAGCGGACAAGAACGCACTGAAAAACAGATACGAACTGACTACATGCACTGAAAACCAGATACAAACCCACAAGCACAAACTGAAGAGCAGTAACGATCGGAAAAGCACGAGTCTGAAAAGCGCAAATTGTCTCTCACTAAACTTCTACTAACACGAGATAAACACGAGATTAGCAGAAGGAGCCCAAAGGGTGGCGCATTGGCTATTGAACTTTCGTTTTCTAGTCCCGTCGTACGTGTTGTACGTCACTGTGTTGTTGATGGTCGGAATTTGGTGTGACTGTGTGTATGCAAGACAAGCTTGAGCGGAATTCCAATCCGAAAAACCATCCAAGATTTCTCCGACGGAAATTCCGCTTGTGTGTACGCGGCATAAGGCTTTAAAATCTAACCCCTCCACAATTAGCAAAGGTTTGCTTTAACACTGCCTGTTTTGATCATGTCTTAACAGAGGAATTTCTGAACTGATTCAACACCCTCATATACCAGAATAACTATCACCCCTATGGAAGTTTGCAGGGCTATCAAAATTTTAAGCCCCTGTTCACACCTATGCGAATTAGATGCGGCTTACACCGCATCCAATTCGCAGGACATTTTAAAATACATTCATATAAATGCATCTGGTTCACATATGTGTGTTGCATTCGCACTGCGCATTGCACAAAAAACATGTCGTTTTCTTGGCATTGCTGTGCGAATTACAAGCCCATTATCTTCTATGGGAACACATCTGATTCGCAGATGCATTGTGTTCTGAACATGGATTTTCTCCTTCTCCTCACTACACCTCCCCCTCAACCCCCCCCCCCTGCTCACTGATCCGCAGCTAAAACGCAGATGAACCTCTGAACAACTGATTTTTATCTTCCCAGTGAAACCTGAGCTTCAATTCGCACCGCACATGTGTGAACCCAGGCTAAAACCAGGTAAAAAGCAGGACCTTAATGGCTTGTCCACTTTATTAAATTATCACCCAACGATTAGATACTCTATTAGATCAGTTATTTCATTGTGTTCATACTGGTTTGATATCCTTGAGACAAACAAGTGATAACATCCAGAAGATACTTAATTTAATTAATGTCATGTCGTTTAATGGGGTAATTTATTACCCTGTACACATAGCCTACAGTAGAGTAAAACTTCACATTTCTGTGTTAGCAGTTTTTGTTTGTGTAGAAACATGAGGCATTTGACATGGACTGTGCAGGTTAAAGCATGACCTTTGTCTGTATTGTAAGCATAGCTCCTAACTGTCCCTGATTTCGAGGGACTGTCCCTGATTTGGAACAAAGTCCATTGGTCCCTCTTTCCTCCTCATTTGTCCCTCATTTTGGTCTCATCTATATAGTTGAATATAAATACACGTTTTATCTTTCGAAAACTGTTTCTCAGTGCTAAACCTTTTATCCAATTTCTAAATTGCTGCATTGGTAAATTTCAAAAGCCAGTATAAAGGAATAGTAGTGGTAAAAACGAAAGCACTTGTGGATTTAACAAATCATTTTTGTATAATCTCCTTTAAGGGGACGTGGCAGGCGGTGTGTCCTATGCCTACATACTTTTGCTAATAGGTGTCCCTCGTTACCATCTCAAAAAGTTGGGAGGTATGGTGTAAGACCTGACACTTCCTGTGAAAAAAACTATATATTCCACAATCCTTAAGTCTGTCAATCTATGGCTGCTGCAGGTGTGAGCGACAAAGACACAAAAAGACATAGTCAGGATGAGCATTTAAAGATACACAGAAAGCTCACAATGCAGATGAAAGATTTTTTATTACATTATTACTCCCACATTTGTGATATGATAGAGAGTGGATGGCAAGGTGTGTATTAAATGCTGCATGACCCGGAAAAGGAAGTTGTCTTGTCCATTTATTGCATACAAAGAACCTAGCATAGGGACTCGATCAGCCTTGACACACAGCATGCACACCTTCCAACTTTGGAACTTGAGAATGAAGGACATCTTGGAACAGAGAAGACTTTTGGAGAGCACAGCGTTTAATGGCTGAAATGCAGTGAATATTGAGGTGGTTTATATCAGAGTCCCCCCCTGCACATCAGAAGCCACCCCACCTTCATATCAGAGTACCGCCTTTCAAAACAAAGTCCCTCCTTCACATGAGGTTTCCCCTCCTTCACATCAGAGTCTCCCCTTTCACACCATGAGTCCCCTCCTTCACACCTGCAGTCCCCTCTTTATGTTGGAAGGCCCCCCACATCAGGAGTTCTCCCTTTAACCACCCTGGTGGTATGATTATGTCAGATTTTTGCGTCTCAAAGTGGTACAATTGTTTTGCATAGAAATTTGGCTTTTTATATTGTAAGCCTGTAATTCTTAGTAATAACACACTTAACCCCCCTGGCGGTATTCCCGAGTCTGGCTCGGGGTGGATTTTTAATACCAAATGCGGTATCCCCGAGCCAGACTCGGGATCGCATCGCAGGATCCAGGAAGAGTTTACTTACCTTGTCCCCTGGATCCTGCGATGTCTCCTCGCTGTGATCGGCGAGCCGCCGTGTCTCGCTCGATTCACAGTGCCGAGCTCCGTTCCCTGCGAGCGTTGCGACGCACGGGGACGGAGTTCGGCGGCAAATTCAAAAAGTGAAACACACAGTACAGATACAGTATACTGTAATCTTACAGATTACAGTATACTGTATCAAATAATTACACATCCCCTTTGTCCCTAGTGGTCTGTCCAGTGTCCTGCATGCAGTTTTATATTATAAAAACAGTATACTGTATCAAATAATTACACATTCCCTTTGTCCCTAGTGGTCTGTCCAGTGTCCTGCATGCAGTTTTATATTATAAAAACTGTTCTTTCTGCCTGGAAACTGGAGATTGTCCATAGCAACCAAAACTGTCTCTTTACATCAAAAGTGGTTTTAGACCAGCTAGAAAACAGCGATAATAAATTAGAATAACTCGCAGAATTGAGCGATAGTGATTTGTGGGGAAATCCGTCACCAAACACTAAAAGTAACGAAAGCGACAATTCTGCAACTGAGCAAATTTCAGTGTTTTTGATTTGATTACATTATTGAATAATTTTTATTATTATTATATTATTATTTGATATAATTATTTATAGTTATTTATTATATTATAATTTTTTATTTCATTTTTCAAACTTTATCATACACGGGATGTCTACTAGACTCTGGTTTGGACAGATTTAAGTGAGTTATTCCTAAGAATTACAGGCCTACAATATAAAACGTCAAATTTCTGTGCAAAATAATGGTACCGCTTTCAGCACCTAAAATCTGAAATATTCATACCGCCAGGGAGGTTAAATCCACCCTAACAAGAGTCTAGTAGACATCCCGGGTATGATAAAGTTTGAATCGCGGAACCATAAATTATATTATAATAAATAATTATAAAAACTAATAATATAATAATAACAATAAAATGAATTTCCCCACTATTCACTATCGCTCAATTCTGCAAGTTTTCTAATTTACTATCGCTGTTTTCTAGCTGGTCTAAAACCACTTTTGACATAAAGGGACACTTTTTGGTTACCATGGACAATCTCAATTTTCCAGGCAGAAAGAACAGTATATACAGTGGGGATGGAAAGTATTCAGACCCCCTTAAATTTTTCACTCTTTGTTATATTGCAGCCATTTGCTAAAATCATTTAAGTTCTTTTTTTTCCCCATTAATGTACACACAGCACCCCATATTGACGGAAAAACACAGAATTGTTGACATTTTTGCAGATTTATTAAAAAAAAAACTGAAATATCACATGGTCCTAAGTATTCAGACCCTTTGCTCAGTATTTAGCAGAAGCACCCTTTTGATCTAATACAGCCATGAGTCTTTTTGGGAGAGATGCAACAAGTTTTTCACACCTGGATTTGGGGATTCTCTGCCATTCCTCCTTGCAGATCCTCTCCAGTTCTGCCAGGTTGGATGGTAAACGTTGGTGGACAGCCATGTTTATGTCTCTCCAGAGATGCTCAATTGGGTTTAAGTCAGGGCTCTGGCTGGGCCATTCAAGAACAGTCAGTGAGTTGTTGTGAAGCCACTTCGTTATTTTAGCTGTGTGCTTAGGGTCATTGTCTTGTTGGAAGGTAAACCTTCGGCCCAGTCTGAGGTCCTGAGCACTCTGGAGAAGGTTTTCATCTAGGATATCCCTGTACTTGGCCGCATTCATCTTTCCCTCTATTGCAACCAGTCATCCTGTCCCTGCAGCTGAAAAACACCCCCACAGCATGATGCTGCCACCACCATGCTTCACTGTTGGGACTGTATTGGACAGGTGATGAGCAGTGCCTGGTTTTCTCATACACACTTAGAATTAAGGCCAAAAAATTCTATCTTGGTCTCATCAGACCAGAGAATCTTATTTCTCACCATCTTGGAGTCCTTCAGGTGTTTTTTAGCAAACTCCATGCAGGCTTTCATGTGTCTTGCACTGAGGAGAGGCTTCAGTCGGGCCACTCTGCCATAAAGCCCCGACTGGTAGAGGGCTGCAGTGATGGTTGACTTTCTACAAATTTCTCCCATCTCACAACTGCATCTCTGGAGCTCAGCCACAGTGATCTTTGGGTTCTTCTTTACCTCTCTCACCAAGGCTTTTCTCCCCCGATAGCTCAGTTTGGCCGGACGGCCAGCTCTAGGAAGGGTTCTGGTCGCCCCAAATCTCTTCCATTTATGGAGGCCACTGTGCTCTTAGGAACCTTAAGTGCAGTAGAAATTTTTTTGTAACCTTGGCCAGATCTGTACCTTGCCACAATTCTGTTTCTGAGCTCTTCAGGCAGTTCCTTTGACCTCATGATTCTCATTTGCTCTGACATGCACTGTAAGGTGAGCTGTATAGACAGGTGTGTGGCTTTCTTAAGCAAGTCCAATCAGTATAATAAAACACAGCTGGACTCAAATGAAGGTGTAGAACCATCTCAAGGATGATCAGAAGAAATGGACAGCACCTGAGTTAAATATATGAGTGTCACAGCAAAGGGTCTGAATACTTAGGACAATGTGATATTTCATAGTTTCTTTTTTAATAAATCTGCAAAAATGTCAACAGTTCTGTGTTTTTCTGTCAATATGGGGTACTGTGTGTACATTAATGAGGAAAAAAATGAACTTAAATGATTTTAGAAAATGGCTGCAATATAACAGGGTGAAAAATTTAAGGGGGTCTGAATACTTTCCGTCCCCACTATATAATATAAAACTGCATGCAGGGCACTGGACAATGCATTAGGGACAAAAGGGATGTGAAATGATATGATACAGTCATGTAATCTGTAAGATTACAGTGTACTGTATGTATTATGCATTTTGTACTTTTTGAATTTGCCACCGGGCTCCACCCCGTGCGTTGCGACGCTCGCAGGGAACGGAGCCCGGCACACAAAGGCATTGGGCGTAGGACACAGCCCGCGGACACAGCGTGGGGACATTGCAGGATCCTGGGGACAAGGTAAGTAACCTGCACCAGGATCCTGCAATGCAATCCCGAGTGTGGCTCGGGGGTTACCGCTAATGGTACTGAAATTTAAGCCCGAGCCACACTTGGGATTACCGCCAGGGAGGTTAAATTAGTTCCTCCTTTCACCATAAGAGTCCTCTATTTAGATCAGGAGGCCCACCTTCACATCAGAAGACCCCCTTTTCACATCAGTAGTCCCCCCTATAAAAAATCAAGAGTCCCCTACTTCAAATCAGAGCCTGTTATCCTTCACATCACTCACTTTTACATCAGGAGTCCTCCCCTTTATGTCAGGAGTTTCCCTCTTCACATCAGGAGTTGCCTATTACTTCAGGTGTCCCCCTTTCACATCGGAGGCCGCTAGGCCACTGCTCTGTGTCTGAATGCACACACGGAGCTGCGGCTTGGCTCACGTGCCCCCATATCAAGCTGCTTGCTGTGTGGGCCCTCAACAGGAGGGAGGGGCCAGGAGCAGAGGGATCGGAGAAGAGGAGAATCTGGGCTTTAAATTAGAAGTCCTCTCTTCATATCAGGAGTTCCTTCTTTTATAAATAAAGTCCTCTCTTTATATCAGGAGTCCCACCTTCACATCAGAAGTCCCCCTTTGCACATCGGAAGTCCTCCCTATAAAAAATCCCCAACTTCAAATCAGAGCCTGCCATCCTTCACACCTTTCACTTTTGCATCAGGAGTCCCCCCTTTCACATCAGAGTCCCTCTTTACTTCAGTAGTCCTACTTTTAAATCCAGTGTTCACTCTTACATCATAAGTCCCTCTTACATCTGAAGTCTTCCTTGACAACAGGAGTCCCCTATACATCAGGAGTCACCCTTTGCATCAGGAGCATCCCCTTAAAGCAGGAGCACCCTACTTAGCATCAGGAATCCCCCTTTAACATCACAATCCCTCAGTGCACACAGCCCCACAGTGCTCCTGGCTGAATGGATTTTTTTTTAAATGTTTCCTTTTTTGCGTTGGTACATGTTACTCATGTTACTAGGGCAGTACACACCCCCCCCCCCCCCGGCCCCTTTTCTATTTTTGACACCATTTTGCCTATTAGTCCAGCAAATGAGCATTTGTAATTTGATAGATTTGGCACGTATTAATTTAAATGGTGTTTGGGTTCAAAAACCTGAACTTCTTTGAAGTCTACTCAACCCTACTTTAACCAAACCCAGGACAGTTCGACTCATCACTAGCCAGCATAAGAATTGCTAGAGTGGGCAATGACCATACCTGTTTCCATGGCACTCGCTGCTCGCTTTTGTATTACAGTAGAGAATTTATTACAGTGGATTTAACCCTCCTACCACGCAACTAAATTGGAAATTTAAGCCCTAAACATATTAGCTTGTCGTTTTTGTTATCTTTGGTCTAATGTGGTGAAATAAATACTGTTAAGTTCCTATAACTGTAGATTTATGCTAACACAACATGTGGGCTTCATGTTTTGTAAGGAACCCTTTGGGGTGCTAATGAACATAAAATTGCAGGTGTGCACCTCGATCTAATGTAAATTTCTCCAACATATATTCCTAGTGGCCAAAAGGAGTGATTTTGCAACCACTCGGAATGCCCCAAAACTATCGCTCACACAATTCAAAAGCATGGTGTCAGTCACAGTGTTTTTTTTTATTTCAGCAAACCTGGAACCTGTGGATTGACCATTTTCTTCTTCCTACTTCCAACAGAAACTCTTTACAGTTTTACCAAACCCACAACAGTAAAAACAGTCTGTATATGCAGTAAAGCATGCTTGTTATACTTACTGTGGAACCTAGGGGGTTAATCCTGCACATTGTGTAAAAAGGCTGTTTGACCTGTCTGATCTTCTCTGATCCTCCCCTTCTTCCACTGTCCCCAATCCATCTCTTGAAAAAACAGAGGTTTGGAGTCACTTTGCACATGCTCAGTTTGGTGTGTATTGCTAATTTTTTTTTCTTGCGAGGGTGCATGTGATCAGCACAGGGCCAATCATCACTGTCCAGACAGAGGGTCAGGGGTCCTGCAGCCTCATAGGACAATCGGAGTAGAATGAAAACTCCTCCTACAAACTTTAACCAGACTCTGATAGAAGTCACAAGTCTGCTATATATTGCTGTTGAGAAAAGTTATTTAGCAGTTTATATTTATTAAAATAATTGCAATTTCATGTTCTGTGTACTGTGAGAAACCAGATATAGTGAATGCATCCTAAGTGTGGTAACACTTTAACACATTCAGTTTAACCCTTTCTCCTGTTTCTCAGGTGAGCTCTGCTTTGCTTTTTATATACACATTCAACCTTTACTACCCAACAGGAGGCTGTACTCTATCAATTGCCCAACCTTCCTGATTCTCCTTATCTAGAATATTTTTTTTACCTCTTTGCCACCCCCAACCCTTCCTGCCTTATTCCTCCATGCACCCCCTTTCTCACAAATATATGTATTTTATCTTCTTCTTTCCTCTTTTCCTTTCCTTTTATTTCCTCTATCCCCCATATTTACTCCCCACTCCCTTTATATATGCTACTGTCTTCCTTACCATGCAATGTGGTGGTTCGTTTGGACTTGAGCTGCCACAGTAGCATCCTTGTTTTCATAAATGCTGAAATGGTGCTGCCTTATACTACTACCTCTACCAGTACTTACTTGTGTACATTTTACTCTTGAACTGTAACCATCAATACCTGTTCCTATTATAAACCAGTTAAAAAAATAAAAATCTTTTAAACAAAGATGAAAAAAAATGCATTGAGATATACTTCATCTTATTTAAACACCTCTTCTTGACATCCCAAAAAATGTTGTATTACTTCATAGTTTCTGTGCTTTTTAGTTACATGTTTCAGTAAGGCTGCTTTCACACTGAGGTGCTTTTCAGGCATTTTAGCGCAAAAAATAGCTCCTGTAAAGCACCTGAAAACTGCCTTCCATTCATCTCAATGGATGCTTTCACACTGGGGCGTTGCGCTGGCAGGGCATTGAGAAAAGTCCTGCAAGCAGCATCTTTGGAGCTTGCTTGTAGTGCTGAAAAAAGCGCTTCAAAAATGCCCAAGTCCATTGAAATTCATGGAAAGCGATTTAAAAGCGCCTGAAAACCGTCCTGAAGCTGTGGGAAGGTCACATGACCACAGTGCAGTGTAGGATGCTGGGATACAGCAAATCCTGTTGAGAGGTGTTGAGGAGAGAGACAAGAGAGCATGGTTGTTGCAGATAACCGGATGCAAGCCAGTGGAGCAAATGTGGCAAGACCATCCAGATTCAATGCAGCAGCAATAGAACCGGAGAAGTGTATTCAATCAATGTGGGACCACTCTGAACTTTGGGACTCCAAAAATCCCTGGTATGCCAACCGCAGCAAAGAGTCTTTAGGATGGTATGCCCTTGCTGAACATTATATTGAGAACTGGAATGACCTTTCAAGAAAACAAAAAGCAGCCAAAAGTGAGTACCAATCCCATAATCCTTTTTAGATAAGCGGGAGTGTGATTCTCACTCCCACTCCCACTAATTCCAAACCCCAAAACAAAACCTAATCCCAGTCAGAATAGTCCTAAAACACAAAAGTTTAACCCTAATCCCAGTCAGAATAGTCCCACAACACAAAAGTTTAACCTTAATCCCAGTTAGAATAGTCCCAAAACACAAAAGTTTTACCCTAATCCCACTTAGAATAGTCCCAAACCCCCAACCCTAACCCTAATCCCATCCCTGGTAGTCACAAACCCCCAACCCTAACCCTAATTCCAGTCCTGGTAGTCCTAACCCCCAACACTAACCCTAATCCTGGTAGTCTCAAACCCCCAACCCTAACACTAATCCCAGTCCTGGTAGTTCCAAACCTCCAACCCTAACACTAATCCCAGTCCTGGTAGTCTCAAACCTCCAACCCTAACCCTAATCCCAGTCCTGACAGTCCCAAACCCCCAACCCTAACCTTAATCCCAGTCCTGGTAGTCCCAAACCCTGAACCCTAACACTAATCCCAGTCCTGGTAGTCACAAACCACCAACCCTAACCCTAATTCCAGTCCTGGTAGTCCTAACCCCCAACACTAACCCTAATCCTGGTAGTCTCAAACCCCCAACCCTAACACTAATCCCAGTCCTGGTAGTCCCAAACCTCCAACCCTAACACTAATCCCAGTCCTGGTAGTCTCAAACCTCCAACCCTAACCCTAATCCCAGTCCTGACAGTCCCAAACCCCCAACCCTAACCTTAATCCCAGTCCTGGTAGTCCCAAACCCCCAACCCTAACACTAATCCCAGTCCTGGTAGTCCCAAACCCCCAACCCTAACCCTAATCCTAGTCCTGGTGGTCCCAAACCCCCAATCTTAACCCTAATCCCAGTCCTGACAGTACCAAACCCCCAACCCTAAACCTAATCCCAGTTCTGGTAGTCCCAAACCCCCAAACCAAAGTTATTGTAAGTTTATGTATATTATTGTTATTATTGAACTCCTACAGAAAGTATAAATAACATCAAAGTAAACATGTTTTTATTGTCTTTAATCAAGACAGAAATAAACAAATATTCATAATCGATAACAATATGCAAATATTATTGGAAGTATATACTTGCAAACAAGAGAAAATATTCAATGAAAGATAGTAATGATCATTTTTATTTGATACGTATAAGTTTTAAATCATATTTCCTTGCCAACTTACTGCTCCAGCATGGCTCATAAAATAATCCGCCAATTCATCCCTAATTCTGAAACCCACTGTTGGACCATGAACATGAGGGAAATCAGCAGGTTCCAAATCATGAGCCAATGTGTCCTCAAAATTGACGCCATCTCTATCTCTATACCACATTGTGCAACACACATGCTGCCTATATTAATTTGCATACATTTTCAACCTTGAGATTGATAGGTTTATGGAATATTTGCCATTTGTTGGCAAGAATGCCAAAGGAACATTCAACCAGCCTACGTGCCTGACAGAGACGATGATTGAAGATTCTCTTCCAGGTGTCAAAATTCCTCCGTGAGTAGGGCTTCATTAAATGTTCATTGATAGCGAAAGCCTCATCAGACACGAAAACAAATGGCATATCTCAACTTTCTGTACCGGGTAATTGTCAGTTTTCAAGCAAATCGAGTCGATTAGTTGAAGACGCTTCCCAAATGTCAAATTCAGGAAAACAGAAGAGTCTACAGAACTCCCAAATGCTCCTACATCAATATATATGAATTTATGGTCTGTATCGACTACAGCCATTAGCACATTAGAAAAATATTTTTTGTAATTATAATATCGGCTACCACTGTGACAGGGTTTTATTAGCCGAATGTGTTTTCCATCAATTGCTCCCAGGCAGTTTGGTTTTGCTCCAGAACTGCTTAGCAACATTATTCCATTTCTCTTTATTTGGAATAGGCATAAATGTATTTTTCAAATTCCAAATAGCATCACAAGTTAGCTTCACAATTTTTCCAATTGTCGATATTCCTGTACTGAATTCATAGTGTAATGATGCATAGGTATTTCCTGCGGCAAGATATCTGTAATAAAACAAAAATATCTTATTTCTTTCAGTACGACTAATAAAGAAAGGGTGGAAGACTATGAGGGATAACTATAGGAGAGAACACAAATTACTAACTAAGATACGGAGTGGTTCTGGTGGGAAGAGAAAAGGGACAGTGTATTGTCACTATGAGGAGCCCATGTTCCTGAAACCCATCATAGAGATGAGACCGTAAGTATAACAACATTTATGTCAATTTTATTATTTAGATAGAATTGTCTAATGTTGCATTTTTAATTTTAGGAGTGCACAGTATAACAACCCTTTTATCAATTTTTACAAATTGTCTATTTTTCTTTTTCAGTACAGAAAGCAATATGGAGTCTGAAAGTGAAGAGGACCCTGAGGATGCAGAGGAGATCGACGAATTTGATGCAGCTGATAATTCAATTCGCAAATGAATGAAACTGAAGCTGAAACACCAGAAGCAACATTGCCCACCAACAGAGAAAAAAGCTGGAAACTAACAACCAGGTACCTTACGCTCACACATACCCATCTGCTGCAGCTTCCAGATTTTAAATCATGTCCCAAAGGTTTAACCAACCACGTTTTCAGGGAGGAGCTTATGAAATGCAGCAATATTTTCAACATGTCTAACCTCCCCCACCCACCCCTCTAGAGGAGACATAGCATTCTCCTCCCACCTGTCATAATCTGTGACAGTTTTTGTTTGATATCTTTTTTGCAAAAGTTTTACATTTGTTAATAGAATGTTTTCCTAAAAATGTACATGTTGATGGTGTATCATAAAACGTTTTGTGTTTTGTACATGTCGTGCATTTTTGTTAATATACAGTATATGCAATAATAAATATATAATTTTTGTCAATTTTTTTATGGCAATTTTATTACGTGTTTAAATGTGCACTTATTAACCACTTGCCGACTGGCTCACCCTGATACACGTCGGCAAAATGGCACGTACAGGCATATTAACGTACCTGTATGTTGCCCTTTAAGACGCGGCATTGCGTGTGCCGCGAGCTCCGTGAGTGTGATTGCGGGTCCCGCTGACTCGATGTCCGCGGGCATATCCGTGATCGTCTCACGGAGAGGAAGAATGGGGAAATGCTGATGTAAACAAGCATTTCACCATTCTTCCTAGTGACAGGACACTGATCACCGCTCCCTGTGATTGGGAGCGGTGATCAGTGTCGTGACACATGTAGCCCATCTCCCCCTACAGTTAGAACACATCCCTAGGACACACTTAACCCCTTCAGCGCCCCCTAGTTGTTAACCCCTTCACTGCCAGTCACATTTACACAGTAATCAATGCATTTTTAATCACACTGATCGCTGTATAGATGTGAATGGTCCCAAAATGGCGCCAAAAGTGTCCGATCTGTCCGCCATAATGTCGCAGTTATGATAAAAATCACTGATTGCCGCCATTACTAGTAAAAAAAAAAAATAATTAATAAAAATGCCATAAAACTATGTAGACGTTATAACTTTTGCGCAAACCAATCAATAAACGCTTATTGCCAAAATATATATAGAAGAATACGTATCGGCCTTTTTGGGGATATTTATTATAGTAAATTGTAAAAAAATTGTGTTTTTTTCAAAATTGACGCTCTTTTTTTGTTTATAGCGCAAAAAATAATAACCGTAGAGGTGATCAAATACCACCAAAATAAAGCTCTATTTGTGGGGAAAAAAGGATGTTAATTTTGTTTGGGAGCCACATTGCACGACCACGCAATTGTCAGTTAAAACAACGCAGTGCCGAATTGCAAAAAGTGCTCTGGTCTTTGGCCAGCCAAATGGTCTGGGGCTTAAGTGGTTAAGGTTTTGGAGACTTTTCTTATTCCATCAATTGAAAGGATGTTTGGTGATGATGATATCATTTTTCAGGATATAATCTGATGCAGATGTTTGTTTTAGAACTGCAAAGTACATGGTGATTCCATAATATTTTCCTCAGAATTTAGTGATTCCATATTTTTTTCCTCTGCTTGATCTGCAAAAGTTGCAACTGACTACAGTTTTCTTTCTTTAACTGTTTCTTAAAGCCAGAAGGTTGGAATGGTAAATACAATTAGTTTTGAGGCATTTCTGTGATTAGTTTTTATTTCTACACAATGAAACAATTGATTGAACATTTTCTGGGGATTCCATACTTTTTGCCAGGGTTTGTAGGAGTGTTTTGAAATTGTTCCCGCTGACACCATTGATTGTGGTTTTTGGCCAGCCAAATGGTCCGGGGCTGAAGTGGTTAATTATTCATATATACTTACCTTAGCGTTATAAGTTGGGATGGGCTTTATGTTCGGGTCGAACATGAGTTCGACTCGAACATTGGCTGTTCACCCATTCGCCGAATAGCGAACAATTTGGGGTGTTCGCAGCAAATTTGAAAGCCGCGGAACACCCTTTAAAAATCTATGGGAGAAAACAAAAGTGTTAATTTTAAAGGTTAATATGCAAGTTATTGTCATAAAAAGTGTTTGGGGACCCGGGGCCGAACCCCCCCCCGTTCAGGTTCGCACCAGAACATGCGAACAGGCAAAAAATTAGTTCAAACACACAAACACCAATAAAGTCTATGGGACACGACATGAAAAATCAAAAGTGCTAATTTTAAAGGCTTATATGCATGGTATTGTCTTAAAAAGTGTTTGGGGACCTGGGTCCTGCCCCAGGGGACATGTATCAATGCAAAAATGTTTTTTTTAAAAGGCAGTTTTTTCGGGAGCAGTGATTTTAATAATGCTTAAAGTGAAACAATAATAGTGTATTATTCCTTTAAATTTTGTACCTGGGGGGTGTCTATAGTATGCCTGTAAAGTGGCACATGTTTCCCATGTTTAGAACAGTCTGACAGCAAAATTACATTTCTAAAGGAAAAAAGTCATTTAAAACTACTCGCAGCTATAATGAATTGTCGGTATGGCAATACCCATAACAGTTCATTGATAAAAACGGCATAGGATTTCCCTACAGGGGAACCCCGAACGTAAAAAAGCATGGGGGTCCCCCTAAATTCCATACCAGACGCTTCAGGTCTGGTATGGATTTTAAGGGGAACCCCGTGACAAAATTAAAAAAAAAATGATGTGGGGTCCCCCCAAAAATCTATACCAGACCCTTATCCGAGCAACCTGGCAGGCCGCAGGAAAAGGGGAGGGACGAGGGAGCGCCCCCCTCCTGAACCGTACCAGGCCACATGCCCTCAATATTGGGAGGGTGCTTTGGGGTAGCCCCCCCAAAGCACCTTGTCCCCAAGTTGATGGGGAGAAGGGCCTCATCCCCACAACCCTTGCCCGGTGGTTGTGGGGGTCTGCGGGTGGGGGACTTATCGGAATCTGGAAGCCCCCTTTAACAAGGGGACCCCTCGATCCTGGGCCCCCCCGTTTAAAATGGTAACGGGTACAAAAAAAGTGTGAAGATGGTAAAAAAAAAAAAACAACACACACCGTGGGAGAAATCCTTTATTAAAAAATAAAAAAATAAAACTGTCCCACGTAGTCCATTCACCTCCGCCGAACGGGGGGGAGGTGTTCGGACCTGGGTCCCCAAACACTTTTTATGACAATAACTTGCATATTAACCTTTAAAATTAGCACTTTTGATCGGCTCATCCCTAGTTATAAGTAAACGTACACATTGCCACCGTGCAAATGGTATCCTGTCTAAACAAATCAGGGGTTAAGATGTCAAGCAGAAAGTCCAATCTGGTAAAGGAAATAGGAAAATTGTTTTTAAAACTTTAGAAAATCCACTGCTAACCATAATCCAAACACAACACTGTGTTATCGGGAACCTTATGCTAATTCTACAGATAACCCTATACTAACTGAACAAAGCCTAACCTTATGATTATTGTATGACAATCCTACCTCAAATCGGATTGGGGTTAGGGATTTGGAACTAGTAGAAGTGGAATTAGGGTTCAGGTTAGGGATTTGGGACTAGTAGAAGTGGGATTAGGGTTAGGGTTAGGGATTTGGGACTAGTGCGGGTTGGATTAGGGTTAGGGTTAGGGATTTGGGACTAGTGCGGGTGGGATTAGGGTTAGGGATTTAAGACTAGTAGAAGTGGGATTCGGGTTAGGGTTGGGTTGGGATTTGGGAATAGTCTCAATGGGATGGGATGGGATATTATCACTTACGTTGCCATGCTCATCCGTGTGTAATTTCTGAACTTTACTGGGTGCTTTCTCAAGTCCTGATAGAGCAACACAAATTGTCCTCTTGAGGAGTGTGTTTGTATGATGGGATGGATCCAGTAGCAACGTTCCTGCCTCTGTTTCAGGATATGTTCCCAAAACATTAGCACAAAAAGTAACAGCAGCTCAGTTAACTCCATTTTCTCTTTGTTCAGTCTCTTCACCCACAATATACCAGGAAGTATAAAAGAAGTGATGTAATGGGGTGGGAATGTAAGCTAACGCTTCCAAAGCGCATCAAAAATGCGTCAAAAACGCTAGCACCTTAGTGCTAATTTTAGCTAACGCGGTAAAAGCATGTCTAACACGCAGCAATATCGCTAGGCGTTTTATATGTGTTTTTTAAACGCCTCAGTGTGAAAGTAGCCTAATAAGAAAATGTTCCATCTCTTGGGATACAACACAGATGCTTTCTAGATAAAGCTGCTTTCAGGTAGAGTGAAACAGAACTATATGGAGGCAAAATTTTAGATGACACTGGTGTACATACAGTTTTTTAACAAGAGGGGAAAAAAACACATTTTTTGTAAAATTATTGTTTATTGTGCATAACTAACAGTCAAATACATCTTACTGTCCCATGCAAAATCAAATAGCACTATATTAGGAGCATCACACACACCCTACAGGTTTAGTCAGTGGAAACCCAAAATAGTCTGGAACCACAGAACCCCATCTATGGGCTTATTTATCATTGTACAACATAATGAGCAAAGCAGCAACCCATGCTGACCAATCAGATTTCAGTTTACTGAAAACATAACAGTGTAAGGTGGATTGAACTGACCATTGTGTACTTCGCTTTGCTTATTACCTTATTCTATAGAATAAGCTTGATACACCATAATAGTGTTTTGCATCCTATGTTATTCATGATGAAACTATAGCTACAACAGACCTTCAAATTTGCATAAAATCCTTCTAGGTAACGTCACAGGAATTACAAGCCTTTTCACCATTATACTAAAGAAAAAAATTGAAGTGTATTACTATACATATGGTAAATTATACAGCATACATTTTAAAAATTCATCCAATATGAGAATATATTGTGGTAATCTGGTTTAGTCACACAGTGGTTGTCACATTTGTTTTCATACATTGCTGTGGAAAGCCAGACCAATCTAATGATTGTTTTTTTTTTTTACTTAGATTTGGCACGTCTTAGTAATAAAGTATTTAAATTTTAACTATTATCGAAAAAAAAAGATAATTCATAATATCTTGTGCTGCAAGCAAGGAACGTTTACATTGAAAGGACAATCCACTGCAAGTTCATGCAACAAAATTGCTTTGCAATTAGCCCCATTAACCAGCAAAAAGGACCTCAATTAAAAACTTTAATAGTTCTGGGTCAGTTTTGTTTTCTTCCTTGTTTTCTTTACGTTAATTGTATTTTTTTTTCTATCTTTTTTGTTTTTTCTACTATATACAAGACTTTGTTTCTTAGATAAACCTTACAAGTGTTTTTTTTTCCCCCTAGCATTTCTTATTGTTGATATGTGCCCGCTGTCCCATGCACTTGTATGGAAAAGTATCCTGTTCTATTTATATTGCTTCCTTTGTGTGAAATCCCTGGTGTTCCTTCCAGTCCCTCTGCTTTCCTATTAGAAACTGACCCCACTAAGCAGGAGAGCACAGCGTGGTCAGTTCTCTAGCTATGAAAGAGCTATGCTTTTAATAACCACTATTCATTCAGAAATATTGATAGTGTTTCCATATTAAAGTGGTTGTAAAGGCAGAAGGTTTTTAATATTAATGAATTCTATGCATTAAGATAAAAAGCCTTCTGTGTGTGCAGCTGCCCCCCTCAGCCCCCCTAATATTTACCTGAGCCCCATCTCGATCCAGCAATGTTGCACGATTGTCTTGGCTGCCCTGGACTTCCTTCTTCATTGGCAAAGACAGCAGTGAAGTGCCATTGGCTCCCGCTGCTGTCAGTCAAGGTCAGTAAGCCAATAAGGAGAGAGAAGGGGCGACTCCAGACCACAGATCCCTGTCTGAATGCACACGCAGAGCTGTGGCTCAACTCGGGTGCTCCCATAGCAATCTGCTTGCTGTGGGTGCACTCAATAGGAGGGAGGGGCCAGAAGCGCCAAAAAGAGACCCGAGCAGAGGAGGATCTTGGCTGCTCTATGCAAAACCACTGCAACAGAGCAGGTAAGTATGGCATGTTTTTTATTTTGAAACAGAAAAAAAATAGACTTTAGTATCACTTTAAGGCATCTGCTTTGTGATACAATCATTGGTTGGATGAAAAAAATCCCCTACTTCCTGAAACTTCCTTAGTGTTGCCTAGCACCAGTTCTATCATGTGAGATACTATTTGCACTGCTTCCTACTGGTGGAATTTGGCATTGCAGTACAAGCATAAAATATAGGGGGACCGAGATGTTTCAGTGGTCACATTTTAGTCCCCTCCATCAAACACTGTAAATAACAATGTAAACAACTCTTCTGTAAGAAGTAAAAACTAGAAAAAAACAAACAAAGACCTCCCTTTAAGATAAATTAGGCTGGTACACAAGAACAGTTTCATATTTTGCTCCTTTCGCAAAGGGAATTTTAGGTGTAAGTTTGCTATTTGATTATAGCAAAAATTGCATTTTAATTTTTATGGTAAGAGAGAAGACAAAACTCAATAAAACCACTGCAAATTAGAGGCAGATCTATATCTTAAAATATTCCTAACTGTCCCTCTTAGATTAAGCGAGAAAGAGATTGAAAACTGTTTTGTAATAGGTCACAATTGGACTCAAAATACCTTTATTCCAATTGAGCAAATTTACTTTATTACTAATACGAGCCAAAGTTTAATCCAGGTAACTTTGCAAACTGTAAAAAGCACTTAAATATATTTTCTTCACTTTCCTGTAAGTGAATCAAATTTGTATTGTGCCACATTCCACTGACTAAATATATGTTTCCACGGACTAAAGCCATTTTCTGGATAAAAGTACTGCACACCTGACATTTAGCATAAGTACCTAGTTTACCAGCAAAAATAAATGTAATTTAGCAATCTCTACACTCATCATCATCCAAGCAGTTTTTGTGTAGGTTCCTGACCCACTCTTATTTGAATTGTAATTGACTTTTATTCCGTTTTTATTTCCTATCATTTGATAGTTTTTTCATTATGTGAAGAAGTACTTTTAAAACGTTTATACATAACATTTTACAAGAGCTGTCTGTACGAGTGAGATCAATTACAAGATACAAAGGTTTTACAGTAAAAACAGTATAGTATCCAACAAATTTCCTTTCTGTCTCTGAAATTCTGTCTTTCTTACATAGAACTGATTATGTATAAAAACAAAAATGAGAAAAAAAAAACTTTTCAAAATCATTCTCACAAAACCAATGTACATAGTATGTCTTATATGAAAAACACATTTTGTTACCTTTCTATTTTCGGCACACCAGGTGCTTGTAGACTTATACTAGAAACAATAAAATATAACAACTTTATTTTATATATTATTAAGAAAGGCGATGTCTCACTAAACTTGACCCCAACTGTTAAAGAAGTGAGTTCATACCTTATACAATCATCTTAAAAATAAAAAATAAAGAATTGTGCTCCTCTGCAGCAGTCCCTTGGTATATGTTCCAATATATTCTATCATATTCAACTTTAAGCTTGGAAAAAGATTCTGCATTGGACACAATTGCATACACAGCATCCTTAACAGATCTGTTCTGATCTGAACCTTTTTATCTGACCATCTTTTTTATAATAAATGACAAAAATGGAGATAAACCCTTGAAATACTTTCTTTATGACATAAACTGGACATCCATTATGATTAGTCATACAGTATATGCCAACATCTGATCACACGATTCAAGCCAAACAGGTTTAGGGTTCTAATTATAAATGCACTTTAAAATCTTATTCTACCATTCACTGTAAATAAAAATAATCAAAATATAATTTACTTAAACAATTAACCATATTTTGAAATTGTATCCCCACTCTCATATTGGTTATATTATATTAAGGTATATTTTAAATTAAATGCATTAATATTTTTAAGCTCTACGGTATTGCATAGCTCTGAAATATGATACATAATAAATGTAGTGACAGCCCAATTGGTATGCAATTTGAAAAGACAGCAAAAACAAAGGAGCACAGTCCACTGTACTGTATAAGGATTTGTAGGAGGACCTTTGCAAAGGACCAGCATATATCATGGAGTGTCTTTAGGAGGGGGTTTGTGGAAAACAGGATTACAAACTGGTGGGTATGTTCTCTTCTTTAACGCTGTTGTAGGTTTGCTTAGAAGCTAGTGAGACAGGCCTTTTAATTCATGGTATAAAATATCTCATTATTGTTCTCTCCGTGGAAACCAAATGCAAACTAACTGCTGACTTTATTGCTTTTTGATTTAGGATATAGAATTTTCATTAGGGAATAGGATGTTAGCTAAGTTTAGCAGTGCTGATTAAATTCTGACATGTCCACAATAGGTAATATTTAATATGGGGGCTTCTTTATCAAAAGAACTGACTTTACAGATGGCTGTGGTTAGCACAGTTGTTGTGTAAATGGATGTATTAGTGCTGGACTCCAGGCAAGCAGTATATAAAAGCGCTATGGCAGAGTTTATATATTAAAAAAAAACACTACATTTATTTTTAATACAACTAGTTTAGATACCTGAATCCTGTCTTTATATTAGCCTCCTCAATGCTGGGAGAGGAAGGGTCACTCTCATCCAGTCGATGCCTTATTGCTTGCACAGTGCTACCAGTCTATCAATGTGAATATATTTAAAAGAGAGGAGAACTCAGGTATGTCTTCATTGGTGTATTGCTGCTTCTTAACTGTCCAGTCAGCTCGGAGATGGTGGTACCCTGACTAAGTAGTGTTGCCTAATTGTGATGGAAAATATTGAGGTCACTGACCTCATGTGCTATGTGTGCGTGGGGGGGAGGGGGGTGCACCACCCCTGAACAGAATAATAAATCTTAGGGCAGGCAGAAGTGGTTTGTTATATGAACTTCAACTGTTTATTTAACAGTTGCCTGGAGTTTAACACCAGCAGGTCCATGTATACAACAACCATAGTTCTCCTAGGGTTTTGCGGTGGCCACCAGTATTAATGAACTACAATGCACAAGTGCCATAGACACATGAAATAGCATCTATGTACAGGGACTTTTAGGATAACTCTGTGTCATCAGTCCTCTGTACAGTATTTATTTAAAGAGGACCTGTCAAGTTTCAAATAACAGCAAGAGTAAAATCACCCAGTGTGCTATGCACTCAAGAAAAATATATAAAATAAAAAAGTATGTCTCTGTGCCTCTATACTCCTGCCTTTATAAACCTTGTATGTAAATTTTAAAGTAGAGTAATAAACTTTTCTGTGTATGAGACAGCACTTTGTTATAACGGTTAGCTTTCTTGTCTCACAGTGCTTGCGCCCTGAGAATAAAGTGACTATAAAGGTTTTTTTTTATATAATAAACATGTCAAAATGGTTTTGCACAGAGCAACCACAATCCTCCTTTTCTCGGATCTGCCCGCCAGTGCTCCTTTCTTCTCACCCCTGTCGAGTGCCCCCATAGCAAGCCGTTTGCTATGGGAGCACTCATGTGTGCTCGCTCCCAATTCAGCTCTGTGTGTCCATTGACTCCCCCCCTCCTCACTGGCTGTGATTGACAACAACAGTAGCTAACTGGCTCCCTCTGCTGCCTCTCTGTCCAATGGGGAGAGAGAGAGCTGAGAGAGCTAGGGAGTATTGGGGGGGAGCTGCACACAGAAGGTTTTTTACCTTAATGCATAGAATCCTATAAGGAAAACATCTTCTCCCTTTAGAACCATTTTATTAAATGCCAGGAACAGCAGCTGAATGTCATTTGGTGTTGCTGCATTTGCATGGGTTGGCATAAGGTGGAATAGGCTACATCCAGGCATATCTGCCCTTAATTTATCCATTGCTCTCTCTCTATATATATATATATATATCTATATATATATATATATATATATATATATATATATCTATATATATATATATATATATATACACTCCAACATGGAGACTTTCAAAGATTAGAGTTAGGATCACAGTTTACAGGGGGGCCTTGATAAGGCAGTGTAACTTTCTCATACTTTGAATCTGCAAATGTTTTGCAACTAAAACCTCTGTTTTTAATGCAAATTGTTAGACAGTGCATTTTTTTCTTGCTGGCTAGCTGGTAAGTATGCTTTTTTGTACATACAGCTAGTTCTAGTGTGTAAGGGTTCTCTGGGGGTATCGACGTTTGTAAATTGTTCTGTTACTCTGTAAAGTGTGTAATGTGTTGGCACTATATTAATAAGGAAAATAAATCACACAGACATATTTTTTTCTAAACTCTCCTCCAGGGTGGGCACAAAGAGCCATATCTATTTTTTAAATAAATGCATAGCATCTGGGGGGCTGTGTGCTATTGTTGTATGTTAAAAAGTGACAGGTCCTCTTTAATCCTTTGAAAAACACTTTCTAGAATTTTTTCTTCTCAGTAGCACTTTCAAACTTATTTTTTTAAAATTATTATTTGGAATACTGGTGAAAGATTTTCTAGGTTCTTTATCAATGCCTCTGAACATCCGTTGCAAGAATGTAATACTGTGTCTAGCAGCTGTGCTTCATCGTCCTTCACTCTTGTACATCTTCAAACCTGAGCTCAAAGTACTTTGCAGAGATGGCTCTCTACCTGTTACACAAGGCTCATTTATAGTGAGGCCTGGCATAACACATGAATTAGGCTCCTGAAAAGCGAGAGACTGTGTTGACAAGCCATGCAGAACAATTGCTTCTGTCGTTTCTTTCTTCTGATACGTATTACACTGATGTGATATTTCAGCTTCACTTTTCTCTGAATCCAGAAACTTATTTGTAAGACGATCCAAGACAAATGATTCTTCAGACGAGAGAGGATTATTATATGGTGAACCTAAGTCACCTCTCCCATACTGCTGTATGTTCATAGAAAAATTATTGGAAAGATGGCCACCTTCACCCCAAACCACACGAAGCCCTGAGATTCCAAGCTGATTGTCTGATTTAAAAGATTTATGTCCATTGCTCTGGTTGAATTTGGTTATAGTGTTTTCATAGTATTCAGTATACATAACAAAATTTATATTGCAGTTGTTGTTATTGTTGTTATTATTACTGTTTGGACTGGAATATAGATCATCTTCATTTCCATTAATTTTAGTAACTTTCAACTCACCGTCCAGATCTTTGTTTTCAAAACTTTCTGCATTCATTCTAGAACTCATTCTTTTGGTTAACTCATTTTTAAGTTGTTGAACCCCATCTGAGCCAGTCTGTGAGACCTTGTTTTCCCTTGCCAATTTTTGGCTTTCCTTACTATCCAACATTTCATTACAAATATTAGCTGGCTTTTCACTTTCCGACTTGCCTTGTTCCCCTCCCTCTGGGGGAGGCCTTACCACATCCACATGCTGCATGTCTTCTTCCGGTGGCCATTTGGGTTTGTTGACAATAACTTTCTCAACTGTGGAATTCTGCCTCGAACTGTCTGGTGATGGAGGCCATGTTATGCTCAGCTTGCCAATTGCACCAGATGTCTGAAGGGCTGCATCATCCAAATGGTCATGCACTTCATTTGCAAGCAAGCTTTGTGTACTTGCCGTACTGGACTCTTTCAATAATGTTTTACTTTTGTCTTGTCTTTCAACATGAGGTGCTGCAGTTGCAGCTTGGGTTTTAGGATTCCATAGCTCTTTGTGTGGTTTATATCCAAAGCCTTCATCATAATTTCCTTTTGACTTGAAGAGTTGTTTAAAGTGGGGTTTGCAGTATATGTTTCCACGGAGAGAAGCATAATTTCCTAAACTGTGATGAAAGAATAATAAGATGAACATAGACTTTAAAATTATTCTATTGGATCAGAATTTTCACAAGACACACACAAACCCAACAAGAAACCCCCACCCATCTCTTTTGAGGCCTTTTTTGACATAAATGTACATAGGTAGTATAGCCAAAACTTTTCTTTGTACATTTAGATTATAAAAGGGTTTAAATCCCTATCAGTGTATTTTTTGCTGTCTGCATCCCATTCTGGAGATTTTGTTGTACTTCCTCTTCTGGAAGTAAGGAAGTAAGAGAAAATATCTCCAAAGTGAAGAGCAATCCCCTCTTCCAGTTGTCCCCATCCACCTCTTGTTCTGGTGACAGCTGTACAATTTTACATTCCCCATCACTTTTTTTCTTTTTTGCAAGGGTCACTGGGACTAACAGAGTGTGCAAATCTCTCCAGAAGGGACACAAACAGCAAAACATGTACACGCAAAATGAGCACCAAACCCACAGCAAAACAGTCCAATAGCTCTACTGTGCATAAAATGATCATATAGCACAGCCAATGCATTTTGGGGCCCCAAACACACTTCCCTCTCTATCAGGGCTACAAAGTAAATGCAAATGTAAAAATCAGAAATATAAAAGTCAAGGGAAACATGAGGTGTGTCCAGAAAGTAATAAGAATAATAGTTTCAAATTATTTAATTGAAAAATTTTACAATTGGACATTATCTCCTTCAAAGTATGCACCTTGTGAGTGTACACAATGCTCCCAGCAATTTTTCCATTCTTCATAGCATCCCTGGAAGTATTCAAGTGGGATGGCGTTCAGAGGCTGCACAGTGGCTCTTTGGGCATTGTCACACTACCAAAATGGTGTCCTTTTTTCATGGTCAAATCCTGAGTCATGAACAATTGACTTGGTAATTACCTCTGCAATCATTCTGCTAGTGAGCTGAACGTGACGGTTGAGAACAGACCTAATTTCATCCATATTCTGTTCCATTTTTGACCGACGGCTCACTATCAGAATGATTGCAAAGGAAGAAGGAATTACCAGTCAATTATTCATGAAATCATGACTCGGGATTTCAACATGAGAAATGACAGCATTTTGGTAGTGTGGATACCATCCAAAGTGCCACTACGCAGCCTCTGAACGCTATCATACTTGAAGACTTCCAGGGATGCTATGAAAAATGGAAAAATTGCTGGGGGCGTTGTGTATACTCACAAGGTGCATACTTTGAAGGAGACGATGTTCAATTGTAAAATTTTTCAATAAAATATTTTTCAAAATACCATTCTCATTACTTTCTGGACACACCTCATATAACCAGTTATAGTTAATATAATATCTGAATCCAATGAATAGCAGATGCAGAAATTATAGTATCTCACAAACAAATAATGAAAATCGGAACACTTCATTGGCAAACAATAAAATTACTAAAATAGTCTAGGATATCTTATTAAAAACAAGATAATGCTACTACTACATAAATGAAATGAGATTTGTTAGTGAGACTAAATAATAACTTTACAGGAATAACTATGGATAGAGCATGATGCAAATGTACTCTTTGTTACTATATTGTATAAAGGTACGTGAGACCACAAGTGTGTTCCACAAGTATGTTATAGTATAATCCTCATAATTATGTACCAAAAAATAGATCCATTTCTTTAAACTGCAATAAGTAAAAGCATACTTTTGAATGTGCTTAGGTGGACTCAAAGATACCAGATAGATCGGTATCGAATGCAAATATCATTGAAAAAAAATGTATATTAGTGAAAAAAAGCTCAGAAATTAATCGGTTAAAATGATTTATATTAGTTGTAAAGAAAGCCTCTGACTGGATAGGATAAAAAAAAAAAAAGTTCTTGTTCTTGTCCTTGTTCTTGGCTGGGCCATTAAGTATTGTTCCTTTTTCCTGCAGTCTATTACTTATGCCAACATCGGTATGCATGCCCTTTCATTTATTCATTAATATTTTTACATTTCTCCTCTTCAGCCATATGTAGCTCCTCACCCTCCATTCGTTCCTTCCTCCCTGATCCACATGCACTGGATCTCCTCCCCTCTTGAATCCTGAGGGGCTATGCAGTTACTCATTTGCTGCAACTATTAACACTAGATTGGCCTGCCCCTTAGGGCTTGTTCGCATGGGTGGCCAGGGATCAGGGGGGGGGGGATATAAAAGCAGGCAGTTAAGGTACAGTTTTTCAGCCCCCCACTCTGACCTTGTAGATGCAGCCACCCAGGGCGGCACACATGCCATGGCAAAAATCAAATGGCATGTCGCATTTGATGAATGGTACTACTGGCGAATATGATACTCACTCAAGTGCATTGCACACTGTTATGGCGTAGCAGTGCGACATTTTCTGGGTTAGCCCTCTCGTTGGGAGAGCTGTTATTGCATTTTTTGTTTACATGTTTAAAAAATTATTTTAATCTGAAGATTGAATAAAACCCCAAACACATTATTTATTTTCTTAAAGCTGATACCCTAGAGAATAAAATATTGGTACTTTCATTTTTTTATGTCACACAATATTAGTGCAATGGTTTAAAAAACATAAAAGTTTACTTTAGGGCACACAAACGCAATAAATTACCCAATTTTTGGGTAAAATATAAAAGATGAGTCTGCGCCATGTAAAGATGTACCCAATGTGTCAACCCTTAAAATTGTGTGCACCCATGAAATTTCCTAAATTTTCTATAGGTGATATTTTATAAGCCTCTAAAGTTCCTTAGTTAAGAGTCAACCATCAATAACTGGCTTAGAAATATTGGTCTCACTCTGGTGTGCGCAGTGATTTGTAACATGTGTAGTGCAATCAACGTTTATGAGATAGGCACTCCCAACACGTGCATTTATGTGCATATACTGTATGCTCAAAAAGCTTTCCTTAATTTTTTTTTCATCACGTATGGAGCAAAAAGTCCCCTATGCGATTCATTTTTGGTGACATGTTCTCTTTAATGAGACATCAGGGGCCTAAAAGACCCCGATGTCTCACCTGTCCGCCGATAAAGCTCATGGAATGCAGATCACAGATGCGTACTGGCTGGGGAAAGTGACACGGGGACCCGGAAGTAACATTGTACATATTGCTTCTGTATTAGGAGCAGGAAGGTTGAGCCAGCCAAAAGACTTTCAATGGTCTCCCTCCCCTCTGCCTGGAAGCACCCGCCATGCTCATCCTGGGTCCACCGATGGCTTTGTCAGACATACACGCACTCCCGGTTGCTGTTCCTGGGGGACTACAGTTGCCAAGAGTGTGTGTAAACCCCCCTCTGCCACCAACATCTAATCGCCCTCTGATGCTCCACTGCTTTTCAGAGGGTCCACAATGATAGCTGCACGTCTGAAAGAGTCTTGGATACCTTTCCAAGCAGAACACTACTGGTAATATGTCTCTCATATTTTTAACTTCATCATCTCCAATCAGAGGCCCTCTTTTTCACTGATAAATATGTCAATCCCTTCATTTCTACTCTGAACTGACATTCAATACAGATCTGCCTGGTATATACATATCTGAGTCCACATATGCATAGTCAAAATTTCTGAGGTATAAGCCCTAGTTCACACCAGTGCAGATTTGAAATCACACTACTTCAGCTCAATTTAAAAGCCGCCAATCAGTGCTGACATCTGCGTGACTTTATTTACACAGATTTACAGAGATGTCAATGCAAGTCACACATAATATGGCACAGAAATAGCGCAGGAACCAAAATCGCTGCGACCTGAGTTGTGGCAAATTGAATGGTTCCATTGCTGGCAATAGGGTGCGTCTTGTCAAGCAGTTTGGGCACAGGCAGCCCATCCATTAAGGACCCATCCATGCGTCCGGCGCCTTGCAGGGTGCCGAATGCATGAATTCCAATGGGGGAGGGCAATTTTTTGAAGCATGTGGTTAGAGCCAGAGGCTCTAATCGGCTTCAAAATAGGGTGGGCTCGGGGTGCAGAGCACTGCGAACCGAGCCCACCCAGTTGTGTGACAATAGCAAATGAATATTCGCTATTTTCACACTAAATCTCCTCCCCGCCAAACAGGAAGCGGGTCTGAGACCCGTTTCCCAATAGGCTGAAAGGAGAAGCGTTCCAATTGGCCGCTGAGGAGGAGGGAAGGATAGGGAGGAGACGGAACCCGCCAGAAGCCGCTGAGCAGGGGAAAGGGAAGCCGCTGTACCCATGATGCCCGCGGAGGAGGGGGAAGCCGTCCATGATGCCCGCTGCTGGTGATGCCCAACATAGATGAGGTAAGTGCTCTGAACCGGACCGACCGACCAGAAAGGGGGGGTGTGGGCGGTGGCTGTGGGTCCACTGTTTGCCTGGGCTTAATGTGTTATATAAATTGTTGCAATTGATACAACTGTATCCAGTTAGGCTACACAATTAGAATGATTATATTTATCATAATGTATTTGTGGTCTCAAGCATGTTTACAAAGTATAGTAAAAAAATAGTGCATTTGCATCATAGTTAATATCATAGTGTTCTTAACTGACATTGCTAACACTAGTCCATCCAGTTCAACCTGTGTGGGTGTGTGTGTTCATGTCGATAATCATTTCCCATATGCCTGTATATTGTGTTCACTAAGATGCACGTCCAAGAGTCTTTTAAGACTATCAACTAGGGATGAGTCGAACACCCCCTGGTTCGGTTCGCACCAGAACCTGCGAACGGACCAAAAATTTGTACGACCGTTAGAACCCCATTGATGTCTATCATACTCGAACGTTCGAAATTAAAAGTGCTAATTTTAAACGCTAATTTGCATGGTATTGTCCTAAAAAGGATTTGGGGACCCGGGTCCTGCCCCAGGGGACATGTATCAATGCAAAAAAAGTTTTTAAAACGGCTGTTTTTTCGGGAGCAGTGATTTTAATGATGCTTAAAGTGAAAAAAAAGTGAAATATTCCTTTAATTATTGTACCTGAGGGGTGTCTATAGTATGCTTGTAAAGTGGTGCGTGTTTCCCGTGCTTAGAACAGTCCCTACACAAAATGACATTTTTAAAGTAATAAAAGTCATTTAAAACTGCTTACGGCTTTAATGTAATGTCGGGTCCCGGCAATATGGATGAAAATCAGTGAGACAAACGGCATGGGTACCCCCCAATCCATTACCAGGCCCTTTGGGTCTTGTATGGATATTAAGGGGAACCCCACACCCAAATTAAAAAAAGGAAAGGCATGGGGCCCCAGGCCCTCTGAACGGCAGTATACAAGTGGTGCAAAAAAGACAGGGACTGTAGGTTTGTTGTTAAGTAGAATCTGTTTGTAATTTTGAACTGGTTCATTTTTAAAGTGTAGCTCCAGCCAAAAAATCTATTTTTAAGCTTTTTGGAAAACATAAGGAAGGGTTATCACCCCTGTGACATTTGTTTTGCTGTCTGTGCACCTCATCAGAAGATTTTACCTCACTTTCTGTCCCAATGACAAATGTTTTTTGACAATTTGGGGTTTTTAGTGAAACAAGGATTGGTGATAAAGCATCAGTGGAAAGGAGACACGTTTTTCCCATATCAACTCATACAGGAGAGAATTTCCCTTCCTAGGGGTAGATTTCACCTCACTTCCTGTTGTCTCCTTCCGTTTGCAAGTAGGAGTCGTTTGTAAGTTGGATGTTTGAAAGTAGGGGCCTGCCCTATACACTCTGGAGAAATTGGGGCCTTAGGTGTTGGTGTTGCCACAACACTGTAAGCCCTCACAGTTACTCTTGGTGGGCGCAGGAACGGACTCTGCTGTGAAATATTAGATCAAGAATTGTAATTACATGCCCCTGTTGAACAGGGTCAGAAAAATTGGGCCTTTGGTGGTGGTGGTGTTGGTGCTGGTGCCACAACACTGTAAGTCCTCCCAGTTACTCTTGGTGGGCGCAGAAACGGGCCCTGCTGTGAAATATTAGATCAAGAATTGTAATTACATGCACCTGTTGAACAGGGGCAGAAAATTTGGGCCTTTGGTGGTGGTGTTGCCACAACACTGTAAGTCCTCACAGTTATTCTTGGTGGGAGCTGGAACTGGCCCTGCTGTGAAATATTAGATCAAGAATTGTAATTACATGCAACTGTTGAACAGGGGCAGAAAAATTGGGCCTTTGGTGATGCTGGTGCTGGTGCCACAACACTGTAAGTCCTCACAGTTACTCTTGGTGGGCGCAGAAACGGGCCCTGCTGTGAAATATTAGATCAAGAATTGTAATTACATGCACCTGTTGAACAGGAGCAGAAAATTTGGGCCTTTGGTGGTGGTGGTGGTGTTGCCACAACACTGTAAGTCCTCACAGTTATTCTTGGTGGGAGCTGGAACTGGCCCTGCTGTGAAATATTAGATCAAGAATTGTAATTACATGCAACTGTTGAACAGGGGCAGAAAAATTGGGCCTTTGGTGATGCTGGTGCTGGTGCCACAACACTGTAAGTCCTCACAGTTACTCTTGGTGGGCGCAGAAACGGGCCCTGCTGTGAAATTGTAATTACATGTCCCTGTTGAACAGGGGCAGAAAAATTGGGCCTTAAGGCACTGGTGCCACAACACTGCAACCCCTCACAGATACTCTAGTTGGAGCGCAGGAATGAGCCCTCCTGCAAAATATTGCATCAAAAGTTGTAATTACACGCCCCTGTTAAACAGGGGCTGAAAAGTTGGGCCTTAGCCACTGGTGGCAGCGCCCAGAACCAAAAATATTCTTACAAACTATCAGCATGATCATTGAGGAGGAAGAGGATAGTCACTCAGCAACAGCATAGGCAGTCTTGAAGGGATCTGACATTTCAAAAAAGATTATTCGGTTACATCATCATCAGGTGCTTGGTAACTGGTGGTGATCCAAGACTGATTCATTTTTATGAAGGTCAGTCGATCGACCAAGTCGGTGGACAGGCGCACCCTGTGATCAGTTACAAAACCTTCAGCAGCACTGAACGTGCATTCTGAAAGAATGCTGGATGCAGGACAGGCCAGTAGCTCAATTGCATACTGTGCAAGCTCTGGCCAGTGATCCATCCTCAAGACCCAGTAACCCAGAGGATTTTCGGTGGGAAAGGTGTCCAAGTCAGATCTTGCCCCTAGGTATTCCTGCACCATGTAAAACAGATGCTGGCGATGGTTCCTGGAACCGATCATACCTTGGGGCTGCGGACTAAAAAATTGTCTGAACGCATCGGTCAGACGGCCACCTTCATCACCGCTCCTTCTTTGACTGACCGAAGCCTCTGCAACACGTTGTCCAGGAACAGGAGTTTGTAACCTCCCAGTCTCTGGAAATGCGTTGCACAGACCTTTCTGCAAGGCCTCCCGAAGATGTTTCATCCTCTGCTCCCTCTGCGATGGCAAGATAAGGTGCGCAACTTTACCCTTGTAACGTGGATCAAGGAAGGTTGCCAGCCAGGATTGATCCCTCTCCTTGATACCACGAATACGAGGATCCTTCCGCAGGCTTTGCAGGATCAGGGAGGCCATGCAGAGTAGGTTTGCTGAGGCATTCGGTCCAGAGTCCTCTAGGTCACTAAGGACGACATGATCCGCAGCCACCTCCTCCCAGCCACGTACAAGTCCATGGGTATCTTGGGACTGTAAATGATCCCTTAAAGACTGCTACTGATGCTGAGTGCCAGGCTCCACCTCCATACTGACACAATCCTCCTCTTCTTCCTCCTTCTCCTCCTCCTCGTCCTCTTCCTGTGTGATCTGCGGGCCCACAGGAACACTGTCTGGATAAAGGAGGCCTTGAGAGCTAAGGAAGTCCTCCTCTTCCTGCCTCTGTTCTGCCTCAAGTGCCCTGTCCATTATTCCACGCAGCTTGTGCTCAAACAGGTGGACAAGGGGGACAGTGTCACTGATGCATGCACTGTCACTGCTCACTATCTTCGTGGCCTCCTCAAATGGTGACAGGACAGTGCATGCATCCCTGATCATGGCCCACTTGCGTGGGGAAAAAAAACAAGCTCCCCTGACCCTGTCCTGGTGCCATAGTTGCACAAATACTCATTTATGGCCCTCTGCTGCGTGTGCAGCCGCTGCAGCATGGCCAACGTTGAGTTCCACCTGGTGGGCATGCCACAGATTAGGCGGTTCTTGGGCAGGTTAAATTCCTTTTGGAGGTCAGCACACAGACTTTCCACCTCTGAACCTGCCCCTGCAGAGCTGACAGAATCTTTGCCCCAGTGTGGCTCCTGCTCCCAAGCACACCAGCTCAAGCACCGCATGGCATCTTTTGGCCTGCGGGCTTGCGTAGCCCCTTGAATGCCCACGGAGCACCCCTGGTTCCGAAGTCAAATCTTCACAGGAAGAGGCCATGGAGGAAGAAGAAGAGGAGGGGTGGAGGAGAGAGGTGTGGCAGAATCACCACTAATAGTATTTTGGAGGCATGGTGGCAGAACAACCTCCAACACTACTGCACCCTGTTCTGCATCCTTCCCAGCTGCCAGAAGAGTCACCCAGTGCATGGTGAAAGATAGGTAACGTCCCTGTGCATGCCTGCTGGACCATGATTCAGCGGTAATATGCACCTTACTGCTGACCGCCCTGTCCAGCGAGGCAAAGACATTGCTTTCCACATGCCGGTAGAGAGCCGGAATCGCCTTCCGTTAAAAAAAATGGCGTTTGGGAACCTGCCACTGAGGTACCGCACATTCCACAAACTCACGGAAGGGGGCAGAGTCTACCAACTGAAAAGGCAGCAGTTGAAGTTCTAGCAATTTAGCCAAGCTAGCATTCAACCGCTGGGCATGTGGATGGCTGGGAGCGAAATTATTTTGGCGGTGCAGCAGCTGGGGCAGGGAAATTTGCCTGGTACAATCTGACGTCGGTGTACCGATAGCAGATTGCCCCCAAGTACTTGGCTGTGACACATCCTAATTCTACACCTTCTTTCCTCTCAGTGCAGGTCTCAGAGAGGACTGAAGGTATAGTTGGGTTGGAGATCCCAGCTGATGAGGAGCAAGGAGAGGTCCTCTTTGTTCTTTGGTGTGGGTCTTTTAGGTACGCTTGCCAACAAACTGCATGGCAGGTCAACATATGTCTGGTCAAGCATGTGGTGCCCAAGCGGGAGATGTTTTGGCCACGAGAGATACGCTTGAGACATATGTTGCAAATAGCAGCAGTGGGATCTGATGCACTCATCTCAAAAAAGGCCCGCACCAAAGAACTTTTGGAATAACGCGCAGAGACAGCAGCGCCCTGCACATGTGGAGCTCTGCGGTGTGATGCAGTCGTTGTGCTGCCCTTAAGCTGACCCCTGGAGGGCATACTGCCTCGTTGGTGATGTGCCTCCTCCTCCCCTCTCCTATCAGGCACCCACGTGGAGTCAGTGACCTCATCATCCCCTCCCTCCTCATCACTGGAGCAAAGCTGGCAGTATGCTGCAGCTGGGGGAACATGGCTGCTAGATTGTTGTCCTTCATGGGCACCCCCTCTCTCTGGGCTCATGTTACTGCCTTCCTCTAGCTGGGTACCATCATTGGAGCCTTCAAAACGCTGGGCATCCTCCTGGAGCATGTACCCAACACTGTGGTCAAACAGTTCGGGGGACTCCTACATGTTGGGGCAAGGGAAGGAGTGACTGATGCCATTGAGCCGAGGGAAGAGGCCGCGTTGGCAGCTGCTTTGCCAGACAAAGTACCCTGAGCTTGGGTGAGAGAGGATGAGGAGGATGAGGACGGCTTGGTCATTTACTCTACCAAGTCTTCACACATGTTGCGGCTCAACACGGCCAGCTGCCGAAAAAAAGGACAAGCGTGTCCCACGGCCACGTGCTGATGAGGATGCACCGTCTCCATGACCAGCACTGTTGCCTCTAGACACAGAGCCTGCTTGCCCTCTTTTATTGGCTTGTGACTGTCTGCCTTTCCTTGTTGGCCTTCCAGACATACTAATTACCTGCAGTGAGATGTAGCTGCACAACGCTGGGATGTATATATATATATATATACTGATACTGCAGCTAGCAGAATCAACTGCCTGTCTGTAGTATTATTAGTATGAGAACACCAGCAATTGTCTTCAGGTAGCTTTAGGTGCACACTGTACAGAGGACACAGTACACTAACTGTAAATACTGTAGCTGCCTGCCTGTGGTATTAATAGGAGCCGAACAACAGCAATTGTCTCCAGTTAACTTTAGGTGCACACTGTGCAGAGGACACACTACACTAACTGTAAATACTGTAGATGCCTGCCTGTGGTATTAATAGGATCAGAAGAACACCACTAATTTTCTTCAGGTAGCTTTGGGTGCACGCACTACACTAACTTGTAAATACTACAGCTGCCTGTGGTACTGTACTAATAGGATCAGAAGAACCCCACTAATTTTCTTCAGGTAGCTTTAGGTGTACACTGTGCAGAGGACGCACTACACTAACTGTAAATACTGTAGCTGCCTGCCTGTGGTATTAATAGGATCAGAAGAACACCGCTAATTTTCTTCAGGTAGCTTAAGGTGCACTGTTACGTACCTAAAGGGTGAGCCCGAATTGCAGAGGATGACCTCTCAAACGCCTCCGACTCGAGGGCCCCTGGTGACAGGGGTCCAGGAGTGCGGAGTGGTATGAGTGCCTGGCAGAATCAACAGCAGAAGGATCAGGTGGCCAGCACAGCTGACAGGATGGATCAGTAGACAGGAACTGCAGACTGGACAACTCAGCAGACAGGACAGCAGGCAGGATAGATCAGAAGACAGGTGAGCAGCCTGGATGGCTCAGCAGAAAGGCCCAGCAGACTGGATGGATCAGCAAACAGGTGAGCAGCCTGGACGGCTCAGCAGACAGGCCCAGCAGACTGGATGGATCAGCAAACAGGTGAGCAGCCTGGACGGCTCAGCAGACAGGCCCAGCAGACTGGATGGATCAGCAAACAGGTGAGCAGCCTGGATGGCTCAGCAGACAGGCCCAGCAGACTGGATGGATCAGGAGACAAGCTCAGCAGACTGGATGGAAGTCCAGGAACGTCAGACAGGCCGGGTCGGAAAGCAGGCTGGCAGCAGAGGTACAAAAGGAGCAGGCATGGGGAGCATCGTTTTCAGGGAACACATACACAGAGCTGCAGAGCAAACAGCAATGATGCAAGTGTCAGACAGGTTTACATAACCCACCAGACACTAACGAGTGCATGTGCGTGTGCAGATAGACGCCCGCAATCGTGCACCGATCGGTCTAATCTGCCTGTTACTGGCAGGATCTTCATGACATTGCCCCCCCCCAAGGGGCAGCCTCCAGGTGCCCATCCGAGCCAATTTTTCAGGATGGGACCTTTTGAAGGATTGAACCAGACTCTCATCGTGGATATTTTCTTCAGGTTCCCATGAATTCTCCTCGGGCCCATAGCCCTTCCATTTGATCAGGAATTGAGTTTGATTTTTCTCCTCCTGCAATCCACTATTGCTTCTACCTCAAACTCCTCTTCCCCATCTACCAATACAGGATCAGGAGGATCAGAGCTTCGACCAGGAAAGGGATTAGCAACAGAGGGTTTTAATAGTGTTACATGGAAAACAGGATGAATTTTAAGTGATTTAGGAAGTTCTAACTCGTAAACTACTTCATTGATTTTCCTCTTCACAGGAAACGGGCCTATGAATTTAGGACCCAACTTTTTCGAAGGGCATGCCATCTTCAGGTTCAGTGTAGACAACCATACTAGATTACTGGGTGCCAGTAACAGTTCTCCACGTTTCTTTTTATCAAAAACTTCTTTATTGTGTTCCTGTGTCCTGGCCATAGTTTCTTGCAAAAGCTGATTGTTGAGAGAAAAAAAATTAATTGTTTCATGAACTGCTGGTACAGGACATTCTGGGATAGAGATGGGCAGAAATGATGGATGGAAGCCATAATTGGCAAAAAATGGGGTTTGTTTTGTAGCAGAGTGTGCAGAATTGTTGTAGGCGAATTCAGCCAGCGAAAGCAAAAAGATCCAGTCATCTTGAGTAAATGAAGAAAAACAGCGGAGGTATTGTTCGAGGGTTTGGTTGGTCCTCTCTGTTTGCCCATTTGTCTGGGGGTGATAAGCGGAAGAGAATGATAGCTCGATCTTCAAGGCTTTGCATAAGGCCCTCCAGAATCGGGAAGTAAATTGTACCCCCCGATCTGGGACAATGTTGGCCGGTACTCCATGGAGTCTGATGATTTCTCTGATGAAGCAGAGGGAGTGCCTTTCATAGGGATAAAGTGAGCCATTTTTGACAACCGGTCTACCACCACAAAGATGGTGGTATGGTCCTCTGCTGGGGGTAACTCTACAATGAAGTCTATGGATAACATCTTCCAGGGCCTAACCGGAACAGGCAGTGGTCTCAATAATCCCCAAGCCTTGCCTCTACTGCTCTTGTTCCTAATGCAAGTGACACAGGATTCCACAAACTTCCTGTAGTCTCTGCCTACCTGAGGCCACCAGAAGGTACGTTGTACCAAATCGGTGGTTTTAGTTATGCCAAAATGTCCAGCTAGTGCGTGATCTTGACAGAGTTCTAATATAGGGACTCGTACGCTTTCAGGTGCAAAAATCGTGTCCCTGTACCAGAACAACCCGTCTTTTGCTTGTAGTTCCGATTTAGTGGGGGCGTCCACCCCAGAGTAGCCTGCTTGATCCAGGAGAGCAAATCTTCCTGCAGCACAAGAAAATTCCCTGGGGAAAGAATGGTATCGGGGGAAGTCATTTCTTTGGATTTGTGAAACATTCTGGATAGGGCGTCAGGTTTTGTATTTTTAGAGCCTGGCCGGTAAGTAACATGAAAAGAGAACCTGGAGAAAAACAACGCCCATCTGGCTTGCCGTGGCTTCAACCTCTTTGCTGACCTCAACTACTCTAAGTTCTTATGATCAGTGAAGATCAAGATTGGGTGAGTTGCTCCTTCAAGTAAGTACCACCATTCTTCAAGTGCAGATTTGATTGCCGATCCCCCACATCGTAATTCCTTTCGGCAGCCGAAAGTTTGCGGGTGAAGAAGGCTACAGGGTGGAGCAGTGCCTTGGTTCCTTGGCGTTGGGAGAGTACTGCTCCAACAGTGATCTCAGAAGCATTTACCTCAAGTACAAATGGCAGGGCGGAATCAGGGTGTTTTAGAACGGTGGCAGATGTAAACAATTCTTTGAGAGATTCGAAGGCAACTTGAGCTTCTGGGGTCCAATGGAAGCGAACTCCCAGTTAATTGGGTAATAGGGGCAATGATGGCAGAAAACCCCTTAATGAATTTCCGGTAGAAATTAGCGAATCCAACGAAACGTTGGATTCCTTTTTTGTCAACAAGAACTGGCCAGTCAAGTATTGCAGCGATCTTCTGCGGATGCATCTTGATACCTTCTATGGAGATGATTAATCCCAGGAATGGTATACTCTCTTGTTCGAATTCACATTTTTCTGACTTTGCGTACAGGCCATGCTGTCGAAGTCGTGTCAAAACACACCTGACATGTCTGCGATGAGGATCTAGGGAGGAAGAAAAGATTAGAATATCGTCTAAGTAGACGATGACAAACAGATCTAAATAATCCCGGAAAACATTGTTAATAAAATACTGGAACGTGGCAGGAGCGTTACATAACCCGAAGGGCATTACTAGGTACTCAAAGTGCCCAAAATGGATGCGGAACGCTGTTTTCCACTCATCTCCTTCCCTGATGCGGACCAAGTTATAGGCTCCTCCAAGGTCAAGTTTAGTAAAGATAGTAGCTGTTCCCAGTCTCTGGAATAACTCGGGGACCAAGGGAAGGGGGTACCGGTTCTTGACGGTAATTTTATTTAGCTCACGGTAGTCTATGCAAGGCTCAAGTGTGTGATCCTTCTTCTCTACAAAAAAGATACCCGCACCTGCCGGGGAAGTGGATGGACGAATAAAACCCTTCTTTAAGTTTTCATCAATATAGTCCTTAAGGGCCACCTATTCTAACTCGGTTAACGGGAAGATTCTTCCAAAGGGAATTTCGGCCCCCGGAAGGAGCTCGATAGGGCAATCATAAGCCCGATGGGGAGGTAGAGTTCCTGCTCCTTTCTTGCTGAACACGTCAATGAAGTCATGGTAGGCTTTCAGGACTGATTGGCATAGCTCAGCTTCAGTGTCCAGACATAGCAAAGGAAAGGGCCCATGGGGGTCCTTTGAGGCTCAGAATTGCTGGCAATAAGGAGAGGAAAAGGTGACCTCCCCTGTGGCCCAGTTGACACCAGGATTGTGGGCTTGTAGCCAAGGCATTCCAAGAATTACAGGAAACAGAGGTGAGGAGATAATGACTATACGAAGCAGTTCGTGATGGGCACCGGCAATGGTGACTGGCAAAAGGGAAGTCTCTTGGGTAACCGGCCCAGATTTAATAGTGGACCCATCAGCCAGGTGAATGGACAGTCTTTGGGTCCTAGGAAGCAGAGGAATCTGATGTCTTGCTGCAAAAGATGAGTTCAAAAAGCAGCTGCAGGCTCCTGAATCAATAATGGCGGGCACTGACAGTCTTTCCTGGAAGCTGCAAAGAGATAGAGAGGGCAAGATGAGAAGAGGTCTGGATTCCAGTAAGCACATGTTTAGGAGATTTTCGGAAACACTTACGAAGTTTAGTAGGGCAATTCTTGACATGAGTGTCCGGGTTCCCCGCAGTAGAGACACAGCCTGGCGGCGTTGACGCTCTAACATAGTAAGAGAAGGGCAAAGCACCCCCAACTGCATGGGTTCCGAAGTGTCCATTGTAGAAGTGGACTGAGAGGTAGGGGCTGGATGCAGGTGACTGGGCACTCTAGGTAACATCCAGGTTGGTCGGGAAAATCCAGTTGCTTTTTCCGACCTACGTTCCCTCAGCCGCCGGTCAATCTGTATGGCAAGATTGATTAATGCGTCTAGGGTCCTGGGTACACCAACTCAGGCTAGCTCGTCCTTCAAAGGATCAGACAGTCCCATGCGAAACTGGTAACGGAGTGCAGCGTCATTCCAGTCAGTGTCCACCGCCGAAATTCAGCCACATAATCTTCCACCGCCCCTGCTGAAGGGCGTGCATTGCGGCTTCGGCAGTTGTAGAAAGCTGAGGGTCTTCATACAGTTGAGCCATGGTATTGAAGAAGGTGGTAAGGTTGGTCAACACATCGGCTTTCTGTTCCAGGAGGCGAAGGGCCCAGGTTTGGGGTTCACCCAAAAGCAAAGAGACGACAAAGCCCACCCTGGTGGCCTCCAAAGAGGAGGTACGTGGCTGGAGGGCGAAGTACAGGTCACAGGAATTGCGAAACGCCCTGAATTTGCTACGTTCCCCAGCAAATTTTTCGGGTGTGGGGACACGTGGTTCGGGCGGAAGCATCACCACTGTAGGAGAGGATGGGGTGCCTGTAGAAGAGGTAGAGGCTTGAGGGGTTCCTTGGATTCCAGTGGGAGAAGACAGTACTTGGACCCGTTCCTCCAACCGGATGTATCCTTCCTGAAGGCTTTTGACAGCCTGGGTCAGGCCTGCTAAGTGCAAACAAAGTTCCTGCATAGGAGAGGTTCCCTGCTCGGGCTCAGACATGGCTGTTTGCTACAGGATGACAGGATGGATCAGTAGACAGGAACTGCAGACTGGACAACTCAGTAGACAGGACAGCAGGCAGGATAGATCAGAAGACAGGTGAGCAGCCTGGATGGCTCAGCAGACAGGCCCAGCAGACTGGATGGATCAGCAAACAGGTGAGCAGCCTGGATGGCTCAGCAGACAGGCCCAGAAGACTGGATGGATCAGCAAACAGGTGAGCAGCCTGGATGGCTCAGCAGACAGGCCTAGAAGACTGGATGGATCAGCAGACAAGCTCAGCAGACTGGATGGAAGTCCAGGAACGTCAGACAGGCCGGGTCGGAAAGCAGGCTGGCAGCAGAGGTACAAAAGGAGCAGGCAGAGGGATTGTCAAACAAGCCAAGGGTCAGGTACAGGCGAATAACAGGAACAGTCTCAAAGCAAGCCAGGTCAAAACAGGAACAGATATCAGGTTTTCAGGGAACAGAGCTGCAGAGCAAACAGCAATGATGCTAGTGTCAGACAGGTTTAAATAACCCGCCAGACACTAATGAGTGCATGTTCGCGTGCGCATAGACGCCCGCAATCGTGCACCGATGGGTCTAATCTGCCTGTTACTGGCAGGATCTTCATGACATGCACACTGTGCAGAGGACACAGTGCACTAACTGTAAATACTGTAGCTGCCTGCCTGTGGTATTAATAGGAGCAGAACAACAGCAATTGTCTCCAGGTAGCTTTAGGTGCACACTGTGCAGAGGACACACTGCACTAACTGTAAATGCTGTAGCTGCCTGCCTGTGGTATTAATAGGATCAGAAGAACACCACTAATTTTCTTCGGGTAGCTTTAGGTGCACACTGTGCAGAGGACACAGTGCACTAACTGTAAATACTGTAGCTGCCTGCCCGTGGTATTAATAGGAGCAGAACAACAGTAATTGTCTCCAGGTAGCTTTAGGTGCACACTGTGCAGAGGACGCACTACAATAACTGTAAATCCTGTAGCTGCCTGCCTGTGGTATTAATAGGATCAGGAGAACACCACTAATTTTCTTCAGGTAGCTTTAGGTGCACACTGTGCAGGGAACGCACTACACTAACTTGTAAATACTGCAGCTGCCTGCGGTACTGTACTAATAGGATCAGAAGAACACCACTAATTTTCTTCAGGTAGCTTTAGGTGCACACTGTGCAGAGGACGCACTACACTAACTTGTAAATACTACAGCTGCCTGTGGTACTGTACTAATAGGATCAGAAGAACACCACTAATTTTCTTCAGGTAGCTTTAGGTGCACACTGTGCAGAAGACGCACTACACTAACTGTAAATACTGTAGCTGCCTGCGGTACTGTACTAATAGGATCAGAAGAACACCACTAATTTTCTTGAGGTAGCTTTAGGTGCACACTGTGCAGAGGATGGACTACACTAACTTGTAAATACTACAGCTGCCTGTGGTACTGTACTAATAGGATCAGAAGAACACCACTAATTTCCTTCAGGTAGCTTTAGGTGCACACTGTGAAGAGGATGCCGCAGTGAATTTTGGGCCGTGACTCGCCACTAGAATTTGGCGCGAACGGCCCATATCGTTGGGAATTCGGCGAACGACCGAACAGGCAATGTTCGAGTCGAACATGCGTTTGATTCGAACACGAAGCTCATCCCTACTATCAAAACTTCCTGCTGACACCACCAATTGTGGAAGAGAGTTCCACATCCTTATCGCCCTGACAGTGAAATACCCCCTACGCAGCTTAAGGTCAAACCGCTTCTCCCCCAATCTCCTTATGTGGCCCCGTGTCCTCTAATGCCGTGTACACACGGGTGGACTTTTCAGCATCAAAGGTCCGCCGGTCTTTCCGACGGACTTTCAACAGACTTTTGATGAACTTCCGACGGACTTGCGAACAAACGGACTTGCCTACACACATCCCACCATGGTCCGATGGTATCGTACTTGATGACGTACGACCGGACTAAAATGATGAAGTTGATAGCCAGTAGCCAATAGCTGCCCTAGCGTGGGTTTTTATCCGTCGGACTAGCATACAGACGAGCGGATTTTTCGACCGGACTCAAGTCCGCCGGAAAGATTTGAAACATGTTCCAAATCTAAAGTCCGTCTGATTTTCAACCGAAAAAGTCCGCTGCAGGTCCAATGAAGCCCACACTTGGCCAGATTGTCCGACGGATTTGTCCCGTCGGACCAGTCTGGTCGATAAGTCCGCCTGTGTGTATACGGCATTACACTCCCTGAGACTGAATCATTTTTACCTATTCTGGGATCACCATTGAGATATTTGTATATCGCTATCTTATCTCCTCTCAAGCGTCTCTTCTCCAGGAAGAATACATTTAGCACTTGTAGCTGTTCCTCATAATTGAGGTCCTCCAGTCCGCTTATTATTTTTGTTGCCCTTCTCTGGACTCCATCTCGTTCTAGCACATCCTTTCTGAGGATTGGTGACCAGAACTGTATGGAATACTCCAGATGTAGCCGCACCAGAGTTTTATAAAGTGGCAGAATTATCGTTTTATCTCTGGACTAAATTATCTTTTTAATGCATGCTAATAGTCTGCATTTCATTTATAGGACACTAGTATTGTCCTTTATTTTAAGATGACTTTGATCATCTTATTATTTTATTGTTTATCAACTAAGCATTCTGATTTTTGTTATTTGTTCATAAGATATTATTATATACTCGATTCCAATATCATATGCAAAGGGGTATATATCCCTTGATTTTTATAATGTTTAAAACTTGCATTTGTTTTGTAGCCCTGATTAAAAGGGAGCATGTTTAGTACCTCAAAACAAATTAGCTGTTCTATGTGATCACTTTTACGAACAATTAAAGCATTTTGGACCCTTTCACCTTTGGTTTGGTTCTTGTGATATATGTGCATGTTTTGAGTTACTTTTCTGTGTATCTATCTGTGCCCTGGTTCACATTGATCAGCTGAATTTGCACGGTTTCATTCCTGCATGTCAGTCCGACGATTTCAGAGACATCTGTGTGATTTCCTGCACAGATGTCTATTGAAATCTCACCTGAAATTGGCTAGAAGCAGTACAGAAACTACTTTTGGGAGTCGGCGTTGCACTGATTCGGACGTGTCCACTGCGGAAAAAAGCCGCCGATGTGGCATGCAATTTGACATGTCAAATCGCATGTCAAATCTCATCAATGTGAACCAGGGCTTAGGGGAGCCTCACTCCACATTTGCAGCCTTACCTGACCAAGTCAGCTCATTAAATATTTATGGCCATTTCATGTTCTGTAACAAATAAGTGTCAAAGTCTTGATGCCTTTTTGATATATCTCGTAGCAGCAATAAAAAATCCTGGCAAGGATTCTAATCTTTCCACACTGTTCAAAACTCAAAAAAATAAATTTTGACTGTACATACATTCCGCTTAAAGTTGAAGTAAACCCATCCATAAAACGGTTTAATTCCCGCCACGTGCCGGAAATGTAACATTCCCATTGGTTGTGTTCTCAACCAAATTGTCAAACCATCCAATGGCTGGTGTCATAACTGATCACATGTGCAGCACCATAGCAGTTGTAGATTAAACTTGGAAAAGATGGCAACTTCCTTGGCTGAAAACGATAGCCACTTCTCCTTTTACTGTCCAGTCACAAGTTGGGAGGGATAAAACATGTTATGCCCTGTACACACGGTCGGACTTTCCGATGGAAAATGTGCGATCGGAGCTTGTTGTCGGAAATTCCGACCGTGTGTGGGCTCCATCGGACTTTTTCCTTCGGAATTTCTGACACATAAAGTTTGAGAGCTGGCTCTAAAATTTTCCGACAACAAAATCCGTTCGCGTAAATTCCGATCGGGTGTAGACAAAGTGCCACGCATGCTCGGAATCAAGCAGAAGAGCAGCATTAGCTATAGAACTTCATTTTTCTCGGCTCGTCGTACGCGTTGTACGTCACCACGTTCTTGACGTTCGGAATTTCCAACCAACTTTGTGTGACCGCGTGTATGCAAGACAAGTTTGGGCCAACATCCGTCAGAAAAAATCAGATGGATTTTGTTGTCGGAATGTGCGATCATGTGTACAGGGCATAACAGTGAAACTGAACTGCAGCAAAAATATGTGCAGGGAAAATATGGCACCTCTCAAAGCATCCTACATATCATCCTGCCAGCTTCCTCTCTGCTGCATATATTCGTTCCATCTATCCACAGCAATACAAAGCCCTGGGTTGCACCCTGTGTGTATCAACCACGTTCCAAAGTAAAAGTACAAGTTTCAGCTACAGACCCCACCCACTGGCCACGTCCCTCTAAGGCTGCTTTCACACTGAGGTGCTTTACAGGCACTATAGCGCTAAAAATAGTCCCTGTATAGCGCCTGTAAAGAGCCTCTCCTCTCACTCCAGTGTGAAAGCCCGGGGGCTTTCACACTGGAGCGGTGCGTTGGCAGGACGTCAAAAAAAGTCCTGCAAGCCACATCTTTGAGGCGCTGTAGGAGTGGTGTATACACTGCTCCTACAGCACCCCTGCCCATTAAAATCAATGGGCAGCATCACCAAAGTGTTGCAGAGGCACTTTGCGGGTGCGTTTAACCCTTTTTCACCCATTAGCAGGGGGTTAAAAGCGCCCCACTAGTGGCCAAAAAGAGCCGCAAAACACCCCAGTCTAAAAGTAGCCTTATGCATTGCTGTGAATGAAAAATTAGATCTCTTCTCTGCCAGATTCTAATGTGGCAGAGCTGTGTAAATGTCAGAAATGGATGGGCAGAGATACAAACCCTTTGGCAAGTAAAGCAACACCCATACATATGTACATATTTCATCTGTTTTTTTAGCTGTTTGTCTAAAGTTCAACTTTCATTATTTTCATTTTTTTCATTGAGACCACTCACCTTAACTTACTCCTACAATGGTTACAGCGGAAGCAGTTCTTATGAAAGATCTGCTTGTCTGCCACCAGGCATTCCATTGGGTAAACTTTCTTTTGACAGACGGTGCACATTTCCTTTTCCTGCGGAAGCGTTTTCTAGAGAGAATACAGCAACATATTAATTCTTGTTCTATTCTTGTTTTGATTAAAGCTTAAACTAATAGGATAGAGAGTTCCCCTGGGTGGACTTTTCCGGCACTTGCAAGGGCAAACAGGTGAGGTGTATAAGGAGTAAAGGGCGTTCATATATAATAAAAACAGTATAATTTTATTAGTATAAACAAGTACATATGATAAAAACAAGCAGTAGATATCCAAGTTAACATAGTGAAACTACACAGTAGCCATGGTGAACACACCAAAAAGAAATAATGTGAAAAAAAGGCTCTTCTCAAGCCCAAGAAGAGCCTTTTTTTCACATTATTTCTTTTTGGTGTGTTCACCATGGCTACTGTGTAGTTTCACTATGTTAACTTGGATATCTACTGCTTGTTTTTATCATATGTACTTGTTTATACTAATAAAATTATACTGTTTTTATTATATATGAACGCCCTTTACTCCTTATACACCTCACCTGTTTGCCCTTGCAAGTGCCGGAAAAGTCCACCCAGGGGAACTCTCTATCCTATTAGCTTAGACTATTGGACGTGGCACGGCTCTCCTTCCTAAACTAGTTGGTCACCCCCTATTTCTGATTAAAGCTTAAAGGGTAACTCCACTTTCATGGAAAAAGTATAGCAAAAAAAATATATAGCATATACAATTGCTACACAATCCAAACATGTCCTTTCCTTTTCATTCTGCAGTCACTGTAATTTTCTGTAAAATACGAAAAAAAGCAACATGGCACATACACCATTGGTATACAGAACTCCCCTAGAATTGTAATTTTCTGCCTGTGTGAGTCAGAGTCAAATTTTGGGCACCCCCTGCAGTAGGAATTTCAGTTTTGGTGATCTATTTTCCCAGGGTTAAATACTTCTAAAGGGAAGCAGATTATTCAGCTTTTCTAATTGAGAGTGCACCAGCTGGTTATAATGAACCAGTTCCCCCAATTCCTTTTTAGAATCAGTATCCAAAAGGCATGGTGAAACAAACAGCTATTTCTTCAGAGGGGATTGTTTTTTCTTAACAAAAGTGGAGTTACTCCTAAAGTTTAAACTCTAATGCCCTGTACACACGATAGGATTTTCCAACGGAAAATGTGTGATAGGACCTTGTTGTCGGAAATTCCGACCGTGTGTGGGCTCCATCACACATTTTCCATAGGAATTTCCGACACACAAAGTTTGAGAGCTTGCTATAAAAATTTTCCGACAACAAAATCCGTTGTCGGAAATTCCGATCGTGTGTACACAAATCCGACGCACACTCAGAGTGCCATGCATGCTCAGAATAAATTAAGAGATGAAAGCTATTGGCTATTGCTCCGTTTATATTCCCGGCGTACGTGTTTTACATCACCGCATTCAGAACGATCGGATTTTCCGACAACTTTGTGTGACCGTGTGTATGCAAGACAAGTTTGAGCCAACATCCGTCGGAAAAAATCCTAGGATTTTGTTGTTGAAATGTCCTATCAATGTCCGACCGTGTGCACAGGGCATAAAAGTCATCATGTTTTTCTTATTGCACAAAACTCACATTTCTCTTTCTGGTAGAACCTTGAAACTGCAGAAGCTACATGTATGTGTTTGTATTATGTTAAACATGCATTAAGCACAAACAAGTCAATTTGATTAGTGCTATTTACCATAACTGTATGTGGGCCATCACTGTGAGCCACTATTCATGCATATGGAAAAGGGATGGGGGAGCCTGATTCTATGGATTGAGATCACTGTTCACTTTAAAGGTTGTCATCTTAAAATTGTTGCCCATGCAATGCTTATGTTCATAAATGGTGCAGAGCCTACATATCCCTAACATCATCTCCCATACCCATGCTGAACCCCTGTTTTGTCCTTTTATACTAGGTCCTTCCGGACTTCACAAAAAAAATCTACCTTTATTATTATTTTTTAATGCATCTTGCTAAGTAGGCAGGTGGAGACACCAACAGTGATGGCTTTAAGGGACTAGAGCTAGATACTGTGGGATTGAAAGAACTAGCTCAAAGCAATTTGAGTGCATTTTCATACTTTAAGACTTTCTAAGATGAGAAAGAGGGACACCAATTAAGAGTATACGCACAGTTATGTGGGCTGTAAATTATTATTATGCAAAAAGTGCTTGGTTGATGATACAAGTACTATTTTTTTTACTAAACTATACATTTTTGGCTTTTCAAAGTCACAAATGCAATCATTTTAAGGTTGGATGAAAGATTTTGTGTAGTATAACACTTTTGGTAGTTATAAAATCTATTTTTAAAGAGGTGTATACATCTGAAAAAAAAGAGGAACACCTAACAAAGAAAGAGGAGCAAAATAACTTGGTTCCAAAAGAGGGACAGTCCCTCCAAATAAGGAACAGTTAGAATCTATGCATTTTTAAACTTCATTACAGTTGCAAAGCTTCCTAAGTGTTATCAGTAGTTCAGAGTTTCTTTGCCATGCTCCTACTTGCAGAGCTTAATCAACTGTGGTGTATACAAGTCCTCTCTGTCATTGGCAACAAGCTATACGACCTTTGGGAAGGTCTGTTTGCTTCTGTAAAGGCTACAATACACGTAGCAAGCCTGTCAAATCAAATAATTTCTGCACATTTACTCAGTAACCGGTTCATTGATGGGACATGAAAGATCATTTCAAAATGCTCATGGGACTATATGGACATTCAAAAATTAATTCGGAAGAAAATAATATTTTCATCTGTTCCCTGTCATATAAAGAGCAGTAATTGAGCATGGGGTATTGGGCTATGCAGTGCATGGGAAAGCTGAGAAAATAACATACTTATCTAAAGTTTAGATTCTTCATTAGTCAATATTAATCTGTTTATAGCCAGCTTATTGTTATCTTATGTTTACCTTAAACCAGAACACATTGAAAATCTATCCACTTGAAATAGCTACATCCCAGACCAATACACTCAGAAACCTAATCATAACTGCACCTTCAAAGTTATCATATCCTATCATTATAAATTTGAAGTTCTTTAGGTAATTTATTTCTTTTTATGATTTAACCAACATCTGCTGTTCTGTTGTCTATCACAGGAAAGTATGCACGACAGAATCTAGATTATGCTAATGCACATTTTATGCAGCAAGGCATCTTTCAAAAAATTCACTAAGAATTTAAGTTCATTAAAACAAGGTCAGACAATGTTGTTTGAGAACATATACGTAGCAGTTACAATAACATCATAAAATAATGTAGTCTCATTTTGCAGCTGCTCTTCAGGCAGTGTAATGATGCTACAGTCTGTGCTGCATTTGACTAGATAATTATATTGCATTGATTTTTATTTAGTGAGGCTGTGGAGTTCCATATAATATGCTAAATTATAGCAGTTCTCATGGTTGTCCAAGGGGTTTAGAAGGGACAAACATTACGGGTGGACTAGACTAAGACGTTGCACACGGAAGTCACATACAAGCACTGAAAGGTTATATCTGTGGTTTACAACTCACACAGTGCTCATATATTTTCCATATATGTATTTTTGTGGTTAATAATGTTTTGTCATATAAAGTATTTGAGATTTACTATATAAATCTAATTCGTATTGGAATAAATAACGCAAAGATGTTTCAGTAAACTCTACCACTGTATACTATGCAGAACCTAGCTGTTTTCTTGGGTAACCTATTAAGAGTTAATGGATCGTTTTGTCTCAACATTGTATAAAAAGTTATGGGAGTGCATTCTTGCAAGTTTTGAGACCCTAAGTATTATGGGGCGTACACACGGTCGGACTTTTCGTCTACAAAAGTCCGATAGCCTGTCTGACAGACTTTCAACGGACTTTTGGCGGACTTTTGGCGGACTTGCGGCCGACTTGCGGCAGACTTTCTTACGAACGGACTTGCCTACATACGATCACACAAAAGTCCGATGGATTCGTACGTGATGACGTACACCGGACTAAAATAAGGAAGTTGATAGCCAGTAGCCAATAGCTGCCCTAGCGTGGGTTTTTGTCCGTCAGACTAGCATACAGACGAGCGGATTTCTGGGTCCGGCGTAGTTACGATGTAAACATTTGAAGCATGTTTCAAATCTAAAGTCCGTCAGATTTGAGGCTGGAAAAGTCCGATGAAAGTCCGCTGAAAGTCCGGGGAAGCCCACACACGATCGGATTGTCAGCCAGCTTTAGTCCGTCGGCGTCCGTTGGACTTTTGTAGACGAAAAGTCAGACCGTGTGTACGCGGCATTAGAGGGTAAGTTTGTATGATGTCACTAGTGCAAATAGATGTCAATGGAAGCCATGGTCTAAGATTAGTATCTTGCTACTTTTTCATAAATTCTGTTTCTTTTTTAGGTGTGCCCTAGTATTTTTACTATTAAACTATTTTACTATTTTTATTATTTTTATTTTTTTATGCAAGGCCCACTTTAACTCTTAGCAGTGAGTCACATAGTGCTTGTGCCCTGAGATCATACATCAATAAAAAAACTGCCGTGTGTTGCCCTTCACAATGCTGTATTGTGGATACTCTATAGTTCACAGCTTCTTGTGAAACAGCATTGTTTCTTTACTTGCAGAACAGTTAATCAGAAACATAAAATACTACTTGTCTGACATTTTGCAATATTTTATGCAGTTATTAAATCATATGCAAACCATGGATGCTTTGAGTGCAATTAGTATGCAAACATATGCAAATGACAGTATTGTTTTTACCTCAAGATTAAATTCCATTCTACTTTCAGCACAGCAGTCAATGTTAGTCACAAACACACAGAGCAAGTCAGTAAAGAAGAGGCCTTTAGGAAAAAACAGAGACAAAGCAGTAGTAACTATACTAGCAGGTAAAAAAAATGTTAGTTTTGAGCCACAAATTGTATTTCAACCGAACTGCAAATGACTTCACGCACAGTCTGCAATATTTAGTTTGTTAATGGTGCCTCAAACTGGTCATGCCAATTTACCAGCAATATATTCTTCCTGATGATAGCTGCTTGTCATTTCAGAAGTATCTGAGAGGGTATAGCCAAGACTCTTAAATACCCTTTCACTTTCCTCCCAGGTTTTCTGAAAATTCTTTAATATTTCCTCTGGAGATTCTGCAGTAGAAATGTCGAGCATGTGACCTGATATGACATCTTCATATGTTGGAGGAGCATGTTTGAATTCGAAGCCTGGCTTTACACCTTCAGGCTTCCATGGAGCCCTTGACCTAGTCACCTTGCTTTCCATCTTGTCAGCTCCGGAAACTTGGGCTATTGTCTCAGAATGCACTGCTGGTTTAAATAAATGCTCACTGCTCTCTTCTTGACTGCTTACAAATATACGCTTGGATGTGTTCTCTCTGTGGTCTTTAAGCTGTTTTATTGGAACTGTCCTAGATTTCACTGTTGAAGGAACATCAGAAGCAATTTTTTTACTTTCCTTCTGCAGTGTCTTTTTTTGTCCAGTTTGTGCTCTGATGTGAGAATTTACACTTTCTGTTTGGCCTGCTGTTTGGACTTCTCTTGAACTGTCTGTATTTGATCTCCTATTTGTTTCATCTCTCACGTAAACATTTTTAGCTTTTGGTTCAAATGTGTGTTCTGCAGGAATATTGGTTTTCTGTGAGATGGATAATACATCCAAACTATCCAAGTCTGGGCCCAGCCACTTTGGAATGTGCTTTGGATCACTTTGAGAGAGTGCTTGATGCATTTCAGATATTCTTGCTTCCTCGTAAATTTCTGTGCGGTCCTCCACTGTGCTGACTGTCACTTCACCTAAAGGTACAGGCGTGGTACTTACAGAGCCTGTGGTATGGCTCTCTATTTTAAGCTGCCTTCGTAAAGTTGAGGGAGAATGTACAATCTCGCATCTTTTTTCGACCACTACTGGAATCGGAGTAACAGCTCGATGTGATGTTGTTCCTTGAGATAACTTTGCAGTGGTGTCTTTGAGTTTTGCAAGCTGCTCTGTACGATTCCTTTGGGGAGATGGAGAAGGAGTTGGAGTTGTTTTGACTGCTGCGGTACGTTTCGGTGGTAATGGTACAGTAACTGGTTCTTTTGGGGGAGCAGAAGCGCATGGAGCTCTGTCTTTTTGTGGCGATTCTGTACGTCTTACAGTAGATTCTATAGTTATGTAAGTAGGTGATGGTGATCGCATCCTCAGCAAAGGAGAACACGCTCTGATATCAGATTGCTTCATATCAGTTGGTAACCTACTGAAATCATTGCTGATCTTTCTTTGTCTACTTGCCACGTCAACTTTTTTCGAAACTGTGCTTACTTCCTTCTGTGATACTCCACTTGAAATGTGGGTTTCGTTTTTATTTTTTGCAAATGTGGAATTTCTTATAGCTGTCCGAATATTGCCTTCAAAGCTTGAATGCATGTCCTTTGCATGTTTCCTAATGTAGGACATTTGCTCTGTAATCCCTTCCATATTGTTAGAATCGGCCTGTTGTGCCATGTCTTCCTTTTTTTCAGCACTGATTAACCAAGAAGGAACAGTGCTTAGAAACATTCGAAAAGTGTTTATATTCAGAGTTTGTGGTTCTATTTCAAATTTCTTGGCACTTGACAATGTCTGTTGCAACTCTTCACATTTTCTGAGATATTCTATTACATTTGAAGATTTCACTTGCTCCTGTGATTCTGAAGATATGTGGGTTTCATGGCTTTCGGTTACTTCTTTTGCTTCTCTAGCTTGCTTTCCTGCAGCAACATTTTGGACAGTGGAAACATATTCTTTTGTCACTTCTTTTGGAAGTGGTGGTGGAAGTGAGGTTTGTTGATGACGCATTTGGAATTGCTGGATACTTTTTGATTTTGCCACATTTGCATTAACACTAGCAATGTTTTGGTTGATTACAGTATCACTTTTAACCTGCTCTTTCTTAATCTGTAACTTTCGTTGGAATTTTGGTGATTCTATGTGTTTGGTTACTTTGCTGCCACTACCAAGATCATTACTTTGCTGTTTTTTTGTTACATTAGACGCAGCTTGGACATTAGTAATGATCTGTACTTGCTTTTGCTCTGAAGTTTGAGAAATTGATTGGGTGTTTAACTCTTGGCTTAGATACTTATCTGTTGAAGGTATATTTTTAAGATGATTTAATTTTTCCTTCATCATAACAGATGTGTTGTCAATGTGTTTTGTATTCTCTGTTGCATTTACTGATTTGGCAGTCATTTTGGACTTTGCTGTTTCTAGACTTTGAGTCTCATTTTTAAGTTGTAGATCAAATGGCTTGGCTGTTTGCATCTGATTCATCTGTATTGATTTTTCAAACCTGTCCATAGTTTGTTGCTTAGTTGCCTGTTCTGTTGTTGTGGACTCATTAACGGCCTTTAAATGCTGTACCTGCTTCATTTGTGTTTCAGTGGAAAATGTTTGTACTTTTGGAACATTCATGTTGACTGATGATGAGGAAGTAGACATTACCTGAACAGAATTTTGATGATTTATATTGTAAGTAGTGTCTTTTGCATTTTCTTGGCTTTTCATATGAATTAGATCTTCAGCTGGTGTCCCTATAGTTTTAGATTTCTCCTCCGATATAAATTTGACTGTTTCTGACTCTGCTGGGACCTGTTTTATAGGAGTTTCAGTACCTGCTGTTACGATAATTTGGGATACATTCCTGCTTTTGTTTTTCTCCATTTCTTCCCTTTGTTGGCGGTATTTTTCTTCAGCGATCATTAGTGGAGTCTTAAATTTTCTACTGTGTGTTTTAGGTTTTAGGGTGGGAGTTTCAGCTTGAATAGCTGGAGACATTCTAGGAGGAAAGAATACCTTTCTTTTAGGTTTTGTTGCTTGCTCATGAATTATTTCCATCTCACGGTCACATGCAAGTTGATCCAAGTCATGGTCACTCAGCTGGGCCATGGTAATATTTTGCAACTGTTCTGCAGTTTTCTCAGCTGATACAGAGAGTGTTGTTTCATTAGCTTGATTAACAGTGTTCAGTTTTAATGACTGGGTTAAACTGATTGGTGCTGGAGATATTCTTGGTGAAAACAAAATTTGTTTCTTTGGTTTTAAGGATTCTTCTTGAATTCTTTCTAATTCCTGATCACATGTTAGTTGATCATAGTCTTGAACTTTAGATTGAGAGATGTTTAGGCTTTGTTTATGAACTAAAGTTTCTTGGGTACATGCATTAGCTTCTATTTTAGAATGAGTAGTTGGGATATCAGTTTTTAGTGCTGGAGATATACTTGGTGAAGATAATACATCTTTCTTGGCATGTAAAGCCCCTTTGCTGAGCGTTTGAAACCCATGATGACTTGCTGTTTTTTCAGAGGGCTGAGAATGGGATTGGGTCATACTAGCATTTTGTTCTTGTACCAAAACTGTAGATTTCTTGGTAAAACTTTGATTTTCATGAATCCTTGAAGATGCTGTGACCCCTGTTTTAGACTGAAAGACAGGCAGCTTTGACTTTGGTAGCAATTCAGGTGCTTTTTTCTCCACATAGTTTGTTGCCTTTTCTTTTTGACTATAGTTTTGTGCTACCTCTGAGTGCTTTGCAGAATATGTATTAGAAAAAGTCTTTGACTCTTTTTTGCTTTTGCCTGACTGCTCATGAGTGGGCATATAACTCACTTTCTTACCGACAAATTCTGTAGTTTGTCCATTGAATTGCAACGTAAGCGATGGGGTTTCAGGGGGAGGTGGTAACAAGTCATTGTCAATTTTATCCACTACAGGAGGGGGTGGTGAAGGAAAATACTCAGGTTCATCGGTGCCTTTAAATAACAAATAGGCCGGCAATGGAGGTGGAGGTGGTGGAAGTGGTGGAGGTGGTGTTGGTGCCAAAGGAGGTTCTGATACAGGAGTATGCGGCAAAGGTGGAGGAGGAGGGAAGAAGATCTCAGGTTTTTTTCTTTCTTTTATTACTTTTGCATTAAGATTAGAATTGTTCATGAGACTTTTATTTGTAACAATTTTACTTGTGTCACTGTTCTCATGGGTGGATTTTATGGTTGCACACATATTATCATTATTTTTGGTTTGTTCTGGTAATGCAATACCACCTTCAAACATTAATGTATTGCCTACAATTTCTACATTGTTATTGATAGAATCTAAATCTTGTGCTTGCTGAGTATCCATAACATTGTTCAAAGCCAATCTTCTTGACTGCTGCTGTAACTGTTGATTTGTTACTTGTTTGTGAACATGTTCCGAGGTTTGGTAGCTGCTTCTATTAATCATATTGATAGCGCTGGATTTGGAAGTATTGATATTGGATGACAGTTTTGCTTTTTGCATTACTTTGTTTTGATTGATTAGATCTGTTGGCATTGTTTCTATCTGTCCCTTGCTAAATCCTTGAGCCAAATATTTTTTCTCTTCGGATATTAGTTCTGCAGTTTGAGCATCGGAGAATGTGTTATGTTTTTTCCAGGATTTGTTGGCTACAGACTTTTGCTCTTTATCAACCTTAGACATTGTAAGTTTGCTATCCAATTTTTGTTCAGAGGCACCATGAATTTGTCTGCTATCTACTAACATGCTGGACGTTTCAATAACTTTTGGTTGGAGTGTCCTAATATTTTTTTTACTTCTGTGATCAGTTCTTGTTGATGTTTCAATAACCCCCTGTTGTAAAGAATTAATATTTTGCTGATTCTTATGATCCATTTCATTTGATGTCTGTTGGTCATCAAATTCTATATCAATCAGTTTTCCAACTGAAACTTCCTGTTTGCCTGAGGCTTGAGCTTTTTCAGCAGACTGCAAAAACGTCTTAATTGTATCTTTAACATTTCCTTCAGTACTTGCTCTTCTTTGAGTTGTCTGGGACGAAGGCTGCAGCAATGTCTTCTTGGTTTCTTTTACATCACCCTGAATGCTGACTTGATGCTGGACATATCTCTTTTCAGCAGAGGAGTCCATTAGGTTTTGCATGGTTGTGCTGATGTCTCCTTTGATTACATTTTCTTTCTCTCCTTTTTTCACTGACTGCTGTGCTTCTTTTAAAGATTTTAATGTTTCCTCAAGGTTGCCACGAATCACATCTTCTTTAATTAGCTCAGATTTAAGGTTTACTACTTTTTCTAGAGAATCAATGGTTCCCTGAATGTCACCAGGGACAACATCTGGTTTTTCTGTATCTTTCACTTGGTGAACTGATTCTGTAAGGGACTTAAGTGTTGCAGGAAGGTCAGCTTTAATAATCTCTTCTTTCTGTACAACCACAGTCTGATTGATGGCTTGGTTAAGTGAATTTAGAGTTGCCTTCAAATCTCCCCGTATGATGTCTTCTTTATTTGCATCCAAAGATTTATTTACTGGCTCAGTCATGAAAACCTTAACCGTATTATATACATCCCCAGGGATGATATCCGTTTCATCAACAGTTCTCCCAATTTGGTACTGCTGTTTTTTTAGCAACAATTTGGTAGCCTCGACATCACCTCCAATAATTTCATCTGTGTGCTCAGAAGCTATTTCATCAGAGACACCCTGTAGTCGTTTTAGATAATCTAAAGCTCCAGATTCAATGCAGGTAGTAAAAAACTGGACATTACCTCTTTCCAAGTCATCAATTTTAACTCTCTCTGTTTTCTCACTTGTCATGGCAGATGACTTTAAATTATAAATGGCACGTTTTACATCTCCACCTACCACTTCATCTCGCTCATAATCTCCATTGTCATTCTTGTTCAGAAGAGAGTACACAGTCATTTTTATATCCCCTTTCTCACTTTCTTGAATAAGTATTCCTTGCTTCCCAAGGTCTTTATGTGAAAGAAGGCTTTTGATAGCTTCTTGTACATCTCCTCCAATAATTTCTTCCCTGTTTGCCTGTACATCGGTGGATTTGTTCAGCAATTGTGACTTTGTCAAGTAGATATTTCCCTTTTCTTCATCATTTAAAAGAATCATTCTTTCTGTAGAAGAGTTTTGGGACAATAAGTTTATCATTATATTTTGAAGATTACCACTTATAACTTCTGTTTTTTCTATTTCTGGACTTTTTTGGTGCATGAGCTGGTATTTGGCCATGCGGACATCACCAATTTCATCAGCTTCTAAAATAATCCCTTGAGAATTCACAAGTTTGTGGCTATATAGTTCTTTCAATGTTTCTTGGATGCTCTTTCCAATAAAAACATCTCTTTCTGTTTTGTGCTCATTAAACTCATGCAAAGGTGTTGTTTCAAAGAGCCAGGTTGTGGTCCTAACATCAGCTTGTGGAATTTCTTCCTTCAGTGTGTCTTGAACACATTCATCCCTTACTTGGATTGAGTCTAAACTCTGGTTTTCAAAGAGCCAGACAGCTTCTTGAACATCCCCCTTTTGTATGTCTTCCACTGTTACTGTTTTAATATCATTATAACCTTCTTCATGAAGTTCATCAAGAGTATGAGTTTCAAATAACCAAGTAGAGGTTTTAACATTGCCTTGTTTAATCTCACTGATGCTTACTGTTCTCACAGCCTGAGTGTTATTTTCCTTTTCAAAGACTTCCCTACTGCTTTTTACATCTCCACTCTCAATAGTTGTAATGGTACGTATATCTAACTTGGTGTGATCAGAAATTGTGTCTAATGGTTGTGTTTCAAACCGCCACCGCACAGCGTTGACATCTCCTTTCTGAATATCCTCTTGAGTAACAGCTTTTATAACAAATACATTATTGGAATCATTAAAAGAATCCAGCGGCTTAGTCTCAAACAGCCATCTTGTTCCTCTGACATTCCCGTGAGACACCTCTTCTTTCTTCACTGTTGTTACTTCATGGTAATATCCTTCTTTATCTTGAATAGCGTACAGGGGCTGTGTTTCAAACATCAGTGTATAATTTTTCACATCGCCCTTTAATATATCCTCCACACCAACTGTTTTTGTCATTGAATCTTCAGAACATTCATCCTTGATCTGATCTAGTGAAAAGGTCTCAAAAATAAAGCAACCTTTTTTTACATTTCCAGCTTGTACATCTGTGATGGCATAAGATGATTTGTTTTTCTCTTGGTTTTCACTGATCTCATCAATAGACTGGTTTTCAAACAGCCACCTGCAATTTAAGACGTTGCCTTTTTGAAAGTCTTCAGATGTCATGCTTTTTATCTTTTGCAACACCTCTTGTGAACTAGAACTAATTTTATCCAGAGGTTGGTTTTCAAAAATGTATTTCATACTTGAGACATCACCAGACTGGACATCAATTTCAACTACTCTTTTAAAGTCTTTTTTCTCTTCTCCTTGGATATGCTCTAAATTCTGAGTCTCAAAAAGGAAGCAAACTGTTTGCACATCCCTGCCTTCAATGTTCTCCCTTTGCAACTTTACTGACTTATCTGTTTCATCTTGTATGGTGTCAAGTGGCTGAGTTTCAAAAAGCCAAGTACAGGTTTTAACATCTCCTTTCTGAATTTCTTCACTGTTTGTCATTTGCATCTGCTTGTCATAAAGATTTTCCATCGGCTGTGTTTCAAAAAGCCATTTACACATTTTGACATCGCCTTTAACAATGTCATTTTTGCCTTCTTTTATAGTTTCTTCTTCTTCAGCATTTCCAAATTTTTTTGAATCCAGTGACTGGGTTTCAAACAGCCATTTTCCTGTTTTGACATCTCCAGACTGTATTTCTTGAGAAGATATTCCCCTGATAACTTGGTAATTCTCACCACTTTCTCCAAACTGATCAATTGGTATTGTTTCAAACATCCATTGGTAACTTCTTACATCACCCCTCACAACTTCCTCTTGTCGGATAGTCTTGACCTCATGATAATGCCCAAAACGATCTTCGATAGCGTATAGCGGTGTTGTTTCAAAAAGATTTTTGTTGAGTTTTACAGCTCCCTTATTAACATCTTCAATTTGAATCTTATAGGAAGAATCATCAGTCTGCCAATTTTGACTCTCAAATGCACTTCTACAGGCAGTTACATCTCCTTTGTGGATTTCATCAAGCTTAACTGTTTGAATATATTCTTTCTTTTCCTCCCTTATCTGTTCAAGTGGCCTTGTTTCAAAAACCCATCTTTGATGGCGAACATCCCCTCTTTCCTCTTCATTGGTAACCACTTTATTAAGCTTGCCTACCTCAACTTCTTCTTTAAGTTCATCCATTGGCACAGTTTCAAATAAATGCTTTGTGTTGCTCACATTTCCACCTATTATCTCTTGTCCCTCAAGAGGCCTGTCATTGGCATTGTCTTTCAATATATCCATTGGAAGGGATTCAAAAAGCCAACATTTCTGGTACACATCTGCACCAATGATGTCTTCTTTTTGAGTAACATTATCATCTTCTTCTTTGATGGAATCCAGAGGTTGTGTTTCAAATAGCCATTTTGCTTTTCCTACTCCACCTTTTACATTTTCTTCTATAGATATGCCTCTGACAACTTTGATTTGGAGTTCATCTTGATTAATCATATCCAAAGGCTGAGTTTCAAACATCCATCGGGCTGTTTTCACATCTCCCTTTTCAATGTCTTCTCTACAGACTGTTTTTATCTCAAGGACTTTCCCAGAGCGATCTTTTAAGACATATTTAGGTTCCGTCTCAAACTTTTTCACTGTTCTTTTAACATCACCTTTAATCTCTTGGAGCTCTGATCTAAGTGTCAGCATGTTCATTTCCTCAACATAAGAGAGTCTTCCATCTCTATACTGAGTTTCAAATAGGTATCTACCTGTTTTTACATCTCCTCCTTGAATGTCATCAGATGCCTTTAGTATATCTGAATTATTTTCTTTGTAAAGTTTATTTAATGCATCTAATGGCTGAGTTTCAAATAACCATGTAGCTGTTCGGACATCTCCTCTTGCTAAATCTGGAACCTTATCAGCATTTTCTGAAGAACTGGAGGTATCTGTACCAAGGGCATGAATTGGCTGTGTTTCAAACATCCAAGTTGCATACTTGACATCCCCACCAGCAATAATTTCTTGTTCTCCAATACTTTTTATATGACTTTGTTCAGGTGATTCATCCTTAATGGAATCTAAAGGTTGATTTTCAAAGACCCACCGCATTGACTGCACTTCTCCCTTTAAAATCTCATCCCATTCTAAGTACTCTCTTTCTGGGCTAAGGCATTTCTGTGGGCTTCCTGATGGATGTTCAAAAACATATCTTGCTTGTTGCACATCACCTTTTTTTTCAGACTGGCTAACAATATCAGAAACTTCAGAGACATATTCTTTTTGTAAGTTCTTTCTCACTTCTGGATGAATGTGCTTATATAAACGTTTCAACTCATATAAGTTCCTTTGTTTTGAGAACACATCTTTAGTTGTAGTGGGTGAGAGACGTCTTTCAGGAGGACTGGGAGGTTCTGGGGACTGGGAAAAATCTGCTATATCGGAAGTCTCTAAAATATCTGGAGGAGGAGGAGGAGGTGGGAACTCTTCTAAACTTCCAAAATGAACAGATTTAGTGCTAGAAGACTTTGAAGAACGTCCTGTTTTCAGTGCTGAACTCATCGAGTCATAGACATTGCTTGTGGAGCCACAGCTGTTGGCATTTACCACTGGCCACTCAAATTCTGGATGGTCATTATAGATCTTCAGGGGACAAAATACATAACTTTAATTCAGCTGTTCAATGTGCATTTGCTGCACAATATTGGCGTATATATTTGATCAATTATAACCTATTTTTAGATATTGCTACAAACGTATTATATGTAAAATGTTTGCCAGTTTTATGTAGGAGAACAATGTTCAGTGATGTACATGAAAATTCCAAATGCATTAAGTTTTTTAGAAATTTTAAAATGAAAGTTGACAGTATTCTACTGTTTCGGGTATTTATAGTAAGGGGAAGTTGACCTTTGCTTTTGTTAACAGAGCTACTAACAGCAAGTCAGCAGGGTGCAAGAACTCCCCATCAGAACCAGTAATTTATATAAAATATAGTCAGTTGTTATATTTAATGTGCTTTAAATAAGTTTGATTTTGAGTGTAGAAAAAAAATCACTCAGAAAGTCATGAATTTGTACAGAGAAAATAGTATCAGTGGAACGAACAATAATTTGTTAAATGAGAAAAGATAAGCTTAAAACAGGGAAAATAGCAAAGATAAAAATTCTAACTTTCAGAGATTTAAGCTTGAACATATATTTTACTTAGAGATGATATCACTTCACAAAGACATATTTTACTGGTCTTTTGTATTATTTTATGTTATCAACAACTTGTTTTGCTTACTAGTATGACAAATTTTATTACATTTTACCAAACATGTACCTTTGTATATTTCCCTTGTGAGGTAACACTTCCACCAAAGCTAGTGCTTTTTTCCTTGAGAGATTTCTCAAACTGTTCCTTAAGAACTTGAGCAGAAACTTTTGGAATATCTTGGTAACCTATAGAATAAAAAGTGATCAACTTAGTTAAAGCAGCATTACTTCCAGAGATAAAATAACGTATTGCAGCTTATCAATCCTTAAATATGGTAGCTGCATTCATTTTCTTTTAAATGTATTTTTCCTTTATTTTCACCTGGTAGTCTGGCCAACAGCCCACTTCCTATCCTAGGGTGTCTCTACTCTGGATGGACAAGCAATGGATACACTTTTAAACAGCCAATCTGGGGAGATGCACTAGCATATTTAGATGAACCTGACTAAAAAATTAAAGCCAAACTTCAGCTAACACAAATAAAACAGTTGCAGTTGATACTTAAATCCTTTTTGGAATTGCAGACAGTTTGCCCTGCCCAGAAGTCAGTTCTGAAAATATGTAGAACTCAGACACGCAATACAGACCCAAACTGACCACTCAGTGATGTATGATGTTCTGCTGGAAACAGATAAAAAGGGAATGATTTCTAGGGTGTATTCTATTCTGTTACACTCTACACATGACACATCTGTACTCCCCTGCAGGAAAGGCTGGGAAAGAGACTTGGGGCCTATAGATGGGGAACAGTGGGAACTATGCTTAGCCTCTGCCCGGCTAGTGTCGGTCTCAGCATTTCAAAAACTCTCTCATCTATTCTTACTGCAAAGAGCATACACGATACCGGTTCAACTACACAAGTGTGGGGGTAGAAATTTGCCATTGTGTCCGAAGTGTGAAAGAGATAACGGCGACCTGTTGCATATAATTTTGAGATGCCCAAAGTTGTTTCGCAGCTGGTCAAGCGTTATTGCTACTATCTCACAAGTCTTTCAGTTTCGTCTTTCACATAATCCCATTGTCTGTTTGCTGGGCACCTTAGAGGAGCAATTACTTACACCTCATGGCCATGTAGCGGTATTATGTTTATTATACATTGCCGTATATTAATAGCCCGATATTGGATATCACCCCAAGTGCTGAGCAGGGGACTATGGGTGGAAGCAGTTAATATGTTAATACGTGAAAAACTCACTTATCAACACAGAAATGTCTCTAAGAAATTTTACTCAATGTGGTGGCTGTGGCTGGATACCCTGGGTCATCCTCTGCACCAATTAGTGAAGAACAGTCTACTACAGGGATGATCCTGGCTAAGTTTGGGATGGGAATTGATGGTGCTCTGTGCAAACATGTCTGTATCAGAATATTAATGTAGAGGCCATGGTACTTAAGTTTTGTTTGTATTCTTTTTCTTTTTCTCTTTTTTTCTGTTTTCATTATGTGCATAGCAATCGTTTTCTGCTGTAGATGTCCAATATGAGATGAACTAGTCATTTACTTAAATATGCTAGAATAGATGCTTCTAGATTGGCTATTGTCTCTGATGGTTTGCTGACTGTTCATGTATATGTTGTTTGCATACCTCATCTCAGTCTATACTGTTGTAAACCGTTATGCACTAAATACGTTTTTGTATGAAATGTTTGTTATTTCAATAAACTTTTCTCTGATTTAGGAACAAAAAAAACTGTTGCAGTGACAATATTTTTTTTCCTTTTGTAAATAAAAAAAAAAGCTTAAAAAAGGAAACCAATGCAGCCACCTCGTCTAAGAAGTGGTAAGCTGCAATTTTTTGGAGTTTAATAATTAATACCACTTTTAATATACAAAAAGTACAACGGTTTTAAACAAAACATGTTACACGTAAGTCTGTCAGTGATTCTAAAAACGTGCTCCTTTTAGGTCAATCTTGCACAGGGTAAGGCTCGTAGGATGGAACAAGAATGGAACTAAACCACTAAGTGATGAATACTTGGAATGGAAGGTGGATGCTTAAAGCCAAATCCCACATGTTCCCAACATGCACAGGTAAATAGATACTTTGTACCAGAAAAAAGCATAGTTCATGTAGCCTGGTTTGTACAGGACAGTACAGTCATTACATTTCTTCTACACTTCTAATGCCAACACAAAGGGCAATGAGAAGATGGGGGTATTTTGTCAGGCTGCCCAATATTGTGTCAAGTGCCCCCTCTCCACCATCTTCCTTTCCAAAGCATGCTGTCTGTACTTGTGACATTATAAAGAGCCGTGGGGGATTTAAAACTTTTGTTGGCATTGTACATCCTGAGATGTTGTTGAATGTTGAAATAACATTGCCCTACAATAACATACTGGGATACTATTGCATCTTTTGCATTTTTTTCTTGCCTTAAGATGTAACCAAGGTCAAAAATTTAGATGATAGAGTGGGAAAGTATTATAACATCTAGTAAGTGTTAATTTCTGTCTGTGTCCACGGGGGAGATTCACACTCTTTATGTCCTTGTGACCATTGTCACTGTGATTGAAAGTAAATGAAAATCCAAACCTTTGAGTTGTCACCAGAATAGGAAATCTTGCAATGAGTTCTGGTCACGACTCTCTAACAGAGCATTTCCCTCTCTTTGAGATTTCCTTTAAAGTGAAATAAAACTCCACTTTTGAACTTGTACTTACAGGTAGGTCTATAATAAGGCTTACCTGTAGATAGAGTGAATATCTGCTAAACTTGCACTTATTACGAGATATTCACACAACATGCAGACGGTTACGTCACTGGTGCATGCGCTCTGAAGGGATGGCATACCCTGGCAGACCTTCAGTGCTCTTTGTGCACATTACAGTCAGAGCCCGTGAACCTAGAAGGAAGACTGGCTGAAGATGGCAGCAGGTAAATCTGTCATAATCTGCTAGTATGCGGTGCATACTAGTACATTATGAATTCAATGTGCAGGAAGACCCATTGTTTTTATCTTTCTAGTGGTTTACTACTGCTTTAACATCCTGTTGTACCTAAAGGACAGGAAATAAAGTGAGATCTCCCCAATGGGACAGAGATGACTAAACTAAGAAACATCCCAAATCCACAGCACTGCTCCAGACTCACACTTCCCAACATCCACAAACAAACAGGATGCTGGCTCAAAAAGTGCCCACCTCTGATTACCATTAGACATATGGATTAAAAAGAAGCCACACTCCACTGTTTGCTTTTCCAGACATTTTTTTTATCAACTGTCAATAGTACAGTTGCATCCATACTGTGTCCATTTGAAAACCACCCCTCCCTAATGTGTTTCACCACAATGTGATTTGATCACATAGATATCCTAATGATCAAGCTACTTTGTGATGAAACATATTGAGGAGGTGTGTTTTTTGTATGGAGACAGTATGGATTCAGCTGCACTATTGACAATTGAATAAAGATACCTGGCAGAGCAAACAGTGGAGTGTGGCTTCCACACTGGGAGGGACTTTCCATCATTTCCTATTGTGTGGACACAACACTAATAGATATGCCCTCTTAGACAATTGTCACTAGTATAGTTGTCCCCATTAGAACATTTCACTACTACTAATGTACTAGATAAAACATTTCGTTTTTTTTCTCGCATGTAATTTCAGGGACAGTAGTCACCAGGACAAACATAGATGAATTTCCCTTATGAGGACAAAGACAAAAATGAAACCAGACAGGGTTTTAAGCCCTTACCACTCTTAAGTATACTTATTTGTTAACCTTTTGCCCTACAAAAAATCTTAACAGCTATCCTAACCTTCCTCCTTTTCAGCACATTATTTGCTTTAAAAAAGTCAGGTGCACTTTATGTTTGATATGTGTAACATCAATTATGATTTTTATTCCTCTGAGTCTCATCTTAGAGCATTTCTTTCTGTCATTATTGATTTAAATATTTTTTCATCAGTAAACATTCTCGTGAAATTTACAAGATTTCAATTTGCTACCCCATTGCATTTAACTTAGCTGTACCGCATATATTTAAAGCAGGATTCTTACCAACGCCATCAGCTTCTTGATTATAATTAGATGCTGAGCATTTCTCATGGGTGCTTTGCTCATGAACCAACACCTAGGTAAGGAAAATTATGGTGTTAAAAATATAGCATTATCTCCAGTATCAATAAATAAATGGAGACACTGTGGTGGCTCCAGAGAGTTATGCTAAGTATAAAACTATTTTTCATACAAACAGTTGTAATAGTTATATTCATGTGCAGGCTTGCAAATAATTTAAATACACAATGTGCTAATGAATATTTGTATAATACCTGTTCTGTATTACTGGCTGAAAATTGTGATTCGTGTTGCTCAGTTGCTTGGCTGCTGCTAACAAACTTGACTTCATTGCTTCTTCTTGTTTCCTAAATGACAAAGGCATATTCACAAAATGAGATTCTATTTCAGACAACTAAATTGTCAGCTTTATGTGTCTGGTATTTTCAGTCTGAATTATTTTGCATGAATTCTACTTACGTAGGCAAAAACATACAAACAGGGCAGAGTGGTGACATGTCATTAAGAGGCAAGACAAAGAAAAACTGCACTTTTAAAGGGTTTTCTTTTCTCTGACTTTTCATTTCACTTTTCAAAATCATTTGAGGCGACTCATTGTACATCTTGTGACATGTATGCGTTACTTGATCATCCGATCGAGGGTAAATACTGCTGTGCAAAATGTAAGCACATTGTTTCCCCGGAAGCCCAGGTTCTGAATCTGGGGAAGCAACTGCCAGCACTGAGAAGTCCCTCCATACTAAAGAAGAGCCAGGAACGTACATGGCAGGTGCCGGCATGGGCCAGCACAGAGGCAGGTGGAAACAAAGAGGTGCAGGCACTAGGAAAGAGTAGATGGGTGACAGTCAGGAAGGGTAGAGGGGGAAGTGCCAGGGAGGCCAATCCAGGGCTGGAGCATCCCAATAGGTACGCTCCATTGAGTGACATTGGTGAAACCAGTCAGGGACCATCACTGCTGGAGCTGAGGGACTCTCCTAGCTGCCGGGGGAAGAACTCCTCCAGTGAGAGTGGGGGGTGGAAGCGAAGGAAAAGGAAATACAGATTCTGGTGGTAGGGAACTCAATTCTTAGAAGAACAGAGAGGGCAATCCGTAACAAAGACCTGAAGCGCCAAACTGTATGTTGTCTACCGGGCGCTTGGGTTCACACATCTCGGATCTGGTAGACAGATTACTGGGACGGGATGGGGAAGACCTAGCTGTCATGGTGCACGTTGGAACCAATGACAAAGTCAGAGGCAGATGGAGTGTTCTAAAGAATGATTTTAGGGACTTGGGTGCTAAATTGAGGAAAAGGACCTCCAAGGTAGTATTCTCAGGTATACTACCGGTACATCAAGCCACACCAGAAAGGCAGAGGAAGATTAGGGAAGTAAACAAGTGGCTGAGGAGCTGGTTTAGTAAGGAGGGGTTTGGGTTCCTGGAGGACTGGGCCGACTTCTCAGTCGATAACCAGTAATATAGAAGGGATGGATTGCACCTAAATGAGGAGGGTGAAGATCAGCTGGGAATGAAGATGGCTAAAAAGTTAGAGGGGTTTTTAAACTAGGCGATGAGGGGGAGGGTCCAGAGGTAGAGATAGTCAGCATGTATATATATAGTTTTTATAGGCTTCATGTCAATCTAATGTTTATGTTTTTTCTTTCACTAATTTTATGGTGCACGTATGTGGTCATATGACCATTTAGATATTGGGTTGGTGTATGAGTACACTCACTCTATGTAAAATATTTTCATATGTTTAGCGCGATTCTATGTTTTTTCATTTTTGATTATTGTATTTATGTTGTGCAGGAGAATTGCTGCTGCATTCATTTTTCACATGTCACTACACTGGTAATTTTTGAGATTGGGTATTTGTGCTCAATTGCTTTATATTGACCTTAGCGCAGTTATTATTTTTCTTTTTTCGTTTTTCAGTATAAATCACACAAATAGGAAACATAAGGGGAATACAAAGACACTGGATTTCAAAAGAGCCAACTTCCCTAAACTACGAACCTTGCTAGAAGGCATGAACTGGAATAAAATATTGTTAACAAAGAACACGGAGGAGAGATGGGTTTGCTTTAGGAGCATATTAAATAAGGGCATTGGCCAATGCATCCCATTGGGTAATAAATTTAAAAGAGCCAACAAAAGTCCTGGATGGCTTAACTCCAATGTAAAAATGCATATAAAATCAAAGGAGAAGGTCTTCAAAAAAAAGGTTGAGGGATCATCATCAGCATTCAGACTTTAGAAAGAATGCAACAAGAAATGTAAGGGTGCAATAAGGACGGCTAAGATAGAACATGAAAGACACATAGCGGAGGAGAGCAAAAAAATCCCAAGAAATTTTTTAAGTATATAAACCAGGGGTCTTCAAACTGCGGCCCTCCAGGTGTTCAGGAACTACAATTCCCATCATGCCCAGTCATGTCTGTGAATGTCAGAGTTTTACAATGCCTCATGGGATGTGTAGTTCTGCAACAGCTGGAGGGCCATAGTTTGAGGATCCCTGATATAAACAGTGAAAAAGGGAGGACAGACCATATTGGTCCCATAAAGAATGAGGAAGGACTGGTTACAAAGGATATGGATATGGCAAAGGTAATGAATTTATTCTTCTCCTCAGTCTTCACGAGGGAATGGGGGGGCTTCAGTAACCAAAACTGCAGTGTTTATACACATGACACATCACAGGAAGCATCTCCATGGTTAACAGAGGACAGAATTAAAATTAGACTTGGGAAACTTAACATTAATAAATCACCAGGACCAGATGGCTTGCATCCGAGAGTACTTTGGGAGCTTAGTCAAGTAATTGCCAGACCATTGTTTCTAATTTTTACTCACAGTCTACTGACTGGAATGGTACCAGCTGATTGGAGAAAAGCCAATATTTAACCACTCGCCCTATTACAAAATGACGGTGGCAAAGTGGTTTGATATCCCTGACCGGACGTCATATGACGTGATCAGGAATATCGAGCTGCTGCGCGTCCCCAGGCGGTGATCGGTGTTGCGGGGTGTCAGTCTGACACCCCGCAACACCGATCTAGGTAAAGAGTCTCTGACGGAGACTCTTTACCACGTGATCAGCCATGTCCAATCACGGCTGATCATGATGTAAATAGGAAGAGCCGGTAATCGGCTTTTCCTCACTCGCGTCTGACAGACGCGAGTAGAAGAGAGCCGATCCGCTGCTCTCCTGACAGTGGGGTCTGTGCTGATTATTTATCAGCACATCCCCCCTTGGATCCTGCCCAGGACCACCAGGGAAGCCGCCCAGGACCACCAAGGAAGCCATCCACACTGGACCACCAGGTATGCTCCTAGACCCCCAGTGAAATACCACTATGTGCCCAGGCAGCTGCCAATCTGTGCCCACTCCAATGCCTACCACTGCCAGTGCCACCAGGGATGCCTATCAGTACCTCATATCAGTGCTGCGTATCAGTGCCCATCAGTGCCACGTATCAGTGCCCAGCAGTGCCCAGCAGTGCCGCCTATCAGTGCCCAGCAGTGCCCAGCAGTGCCGCCAATCAGTGCCACCTATCAGTGCCATCCTATCAGTGCCCATCAGTGTCACCTATCAGTGCCACCCAGTGCCACCCATGAGTGCCCATCAGTGCTGCCTATCAATGCCCATCAGTACTGCATATCAGTGCCACCCATCAGTGCCCATCAGTGCCGCATATCAGTGCCCATCGTCAGTGCCCGTCAGTGCCCGCTCATTGGTGCCACCTCATCGGTGCCGCCGTATCAGTGCCTGTCAGTGCCGCCTTATCAGTGCCCATCAGTGAAAGAGAAAACTTACTTATTTACAATTTTTTTAGCAGAAACAAAAGCAAAAATTTATTTTTTTCAAAATTTTCTGCCTTTTTTTATTTGTTTAGCAAAAAATAAAAACCGCAGAGGTGATCAAATACCACCAAAAGAAAACTCTATTTGTGGGAACAAAATGATAAAAATTTAGTTTGGGTAAGTGCCCTGCATTGAAGTGGTTAAAAAGGGACCAAAATACATCCCTGGGAATGACAGACCAGTTAGCCTAACATCAATAGTATGTAAACTCTTGGAGGGGATGATAAGGATCTATATACAAGATTTTAGTAGTGAGAATGGTATCATTAGCAGTAATCTGCATGGATTCATGAAGAATCGTTCTTGCCAAACAAATCTATTAACCTTCTATGAGGAGGTGAGCTGCCATCTAGATAAAGGAAGGCCCTTAGACGTGGTGTATCTGGATTTTGCAAAAGCATTTGACACGGTTCCCCATAAACGTTTACTGTACAAAATAAGGTCCGTTGGCATGGACCATAGGGTGAGTACATGGATTGAAAACTGGCTACAAGGGTGAGTTCAGAGGGTGGTGATAAATAGGGAGTACTCGGAATGGTCAGGGGTGGGTAGTGGGGTCCCCCAGGGTTCTGTGCTGGGACCAATCCTGTTTAATTTGTTCATAAATTACCTGGAGGATGGGGTAAACAGTTCAATCTCTGTATTTGCGGACGATACTAAGCTAAGCAGGGCAAAAACTTCTCCGCAGGATGTGGAAACCTTGCAAAAAGATCTGAACAAATTAATGGGGTGGGCAACTACATGGCAAATGAGGTTCAATGTAGAAAAATGTAAAAAAAAGGCATCTGGGTGGCAAAAATATGAATGCAATCTATACACTGGGGGGAGAACCTCTGGGGGAATCTAGGATGGAAAAGGACCTGGGGGTCCTAGTAGATGATAGGCGCAGCAATGGCATGCAATGCTAAGCTGCTGCTAACAAAGCAAAAAGAATATTGGCATGCATTAAAAAGGGGATTAATTAAAGAGATAAAACAATAATTCTTTTTTTTGTTGTTTTATTTCACAATTATATATAATGATATGTATTGGATTCGAAATTTGTCGGGTATAGTATTAACTTATTCACTTAACAAGGAAATGGGAGTAATGCTTGGAACACTAGAGGAGGGCGTGGGGGGGGGGGGATTTTATATAAAAAGGGAAGGGAATGGGAAGAGGAAGGAAAAGGGTAGGGGAAGGGAAAGAGGGTAAAGAGGAGGGGAAGAAGAGAAAAGAGAAAATAGGGAATGTGAACTTGATTATAGAGGTTAGGGTTGAGAGAGATTAGTTTCTTAAGTGGTAGCCTATAGATAGAAGTGATGGAATACATATTGTAGTGGATATGTCAACGGTAGGAGGTTAATAGACAACATGGAGACCGAGGAATAGGGATGAGCCTTTGTACGGGTCAAACATGAGTTCGACTCGAACATTGGCTGTTCGCCCGTTCGTCGAAAACCGAACATTATGGGGCGTTCGCGCCAAATTCGAACGCCGCGTAACGCCCCATGACCACACCATGACCTGCATGCTTTGGCCAATGCCAGCGCCCTCAGCTAACAGAGCCATAATTGGGCAAAGGCAGGGTGCCTTCCGCCAATCATAGCTCAGGGGGACTCAAGTCCACGCCCCACACTATTAAAGGCTGCCGGGACGTCGGCCCCGTGTAGTGCGTTAGTGTGGATGGAGAGAGAGTGTCATTTAGATTGAGGAGGCATGCAAGTTATTCAGTTAGCTGCAGTGTATATTTAATATATATATATATATATATATATATATATATATATATACATATATATATATACAGACAGTCTCGTACATATATATATCCACTGCATCCAGTTTAGCTATATCTGACTGCAGGCCATTCCTGGTGTACTTTTTCTAATATACTCCAGGCAGGCAGGTTATTAAGTTAGCTGCAGTGTATTTAATATATATATATATATATATACAGACAGTCTCATATATATATAGTTACATGGACAATGAAGAATGAATGCTCAAGAAATGCACACAAAAAAGGAACAGTTGCTACCTGTACATTTCTTTTGATTGTTTTTTAAACTTGTCTATTGCAAAAAAGGCAGGTACAAAAAAACAAGCATTAATAGGACATGGTACCATACAAGATGACATATAAAGTTCCATGTAGGACAAAAAAGCATTAAAGTGCAATAAACGGTAAAGTAAAGTGCAATAGAGTTCTAAATATATATAACAAAGTCCCAAGCCATGCAAAATTTCCAATAAAAAAGTGCAGAAAGTATGTAACTCAATCATAAAAATAAGTTAAGTTACATACTTTCTGCATTTGCTAATGAACATTTTGCATTGTTTGGGACTTTGTTATGTATTTAGAACTCTTTTGCACTTTATATATTTGTACTTTATATAGTTTTGCACTTTTTTGAGTCATGTTTATATCATGTTGATTGCATTTTTTATTTTTATTTATGTATATGATTGATTAGGTGGGCAAGCATGCATGTCTTTCTTAATTACTTTGTCTTAAGCAGGGTATTCAGACATTTACAGGTGCTGCTGTCAATTTAGATCTCAGCGTGGCTTTTATATTTAGTTTTTATTTAATGTACAGTAAACCATATAACAAAACCTTTCCCTCAGTCCATTTGTTTCAACCAACATGACATATACAATCACCAATCCACTACGACCCAGTATAACAGGGTGTGTGGGTGCAATAGAGAAGTACACACTCTCTAAAAGAGGCTAATGGTAAAGTAGATGCACACCACATATCCCATATCTTGTTATATTTATGAGGACAGCCCCTGTTTTCATAGATAAGCTTTTCATAAGGTAATACCTGGGTAATTGCACACAAACACTGGGGAGTGATGGAGGGGAGGTCTGTAACCATTTAAGTGCTAAGAATTTATGAGGGTTTTTAGTATATTGCAGCCATTGCTCTTCATCTGGGAGGCCCAATAGACAAACTTCAGGGGTGAATGGTACAGGGGTTGAAATTACAGTAGACAACAGGTCCAAAATTTGTTTACAGTATCTGGCAATCACTGGACAATGCCAAAGGACATTAAGGAAATCAATTCCCGGTTGGACACATCTGGTTCAGTTTGAGTCAGGGGTGCAATGCACAGCAAAACTTATATGAGCCTCCGTCGTGTTATGAGGTTCCACACTAAGCCAATCTTTAAGGTGTCTCAACTACCTTGCTAGGTAGTACAAATACAGTACATGTCTAGAAGGGCCATGTCTGCCTTGCATTTTGGCCTTTGCAAAACTGAAAGTTTTAGGCACAACATGTGTCTGCCCAGATAAAGGACATAAACAATGTATCCAATGACTTAAGGAATGACTTGGGTACCAGCACTGGCATATGTGAAGTGATATATAGATATTTAGGTAACAAAATCATTTTGATCAGGTTTATCCTGCCAGCAACTGATAAAGGGAGTTTAGACCAAACAGCGAGTTTGTGCTTCACAAATTGCAAAAGATGGTCTATATTTGTTGACAAGGTGTCCACATGGGTCAAAGTCATAATAACGCCTAAATATTTAAATGAGGTCACTAAAAGGGGAAGGAAATTAGGGTAGTTTGGAGCAAGGATGGGTGTAGTGTCATTTTTTACAAACCTTTACATTTCTATCTGAAAACATTCTGGCTTTCTTTACTGATTATGGAATTCAAGAAGTGCAAAATCATTCTGAAGTAGCTTAATAGCCAGCAATTACTGTAGATGCGAATCCTAATGACATTTGTTTACTTATGCATTGTGTATCATAAACAACTACCCCCCCCCCCCCCTTTTTCAGCCTTTTTTTTCCTTCTCAATGTTGATGATCTCCTCTCTTTCAGCCACTTTCCTATCTACATTTACCCACTCCAACATCTGCTGCACATCATTTCCCTGCACCTGCTTCCTATTAGTAACAATGGTGGATCATGCCAGTATCATATGTGTTGACATGACCGCTTGTTGTCTCCATCAGCGGAGCTTGCAAGAGAGTGACAATGCAGGAGAACAACTTTTCCCCAAATACAGGAAGTGCCTGAACAAGGTACTTTAATGGCAGGATCACTGTCTATTATTTTAAAGTGTATTTTAAACCAAAATCCTTTTTTTCTTCTTTGTCAAAAAAATGGCGAGGGGGGGTAGAACCCATGTCTGTTTTTATGCTGTCTGTTTGTCAGGTGTTTTTTTCTTTCCTTTCTATTTCTGCTGGTGGCAATTTTTATTATGCTAAAAAGGGTTTTCGACTTGATATGCCAATGCTGCCCAACACCAATAGGTGGAAATGTTGAGAGTTTTGGGGATCCAGCACTATCTATACATTTTTGTGAGCTATAAAATTCAGAGGTTCTAACTCTTCCGCATTCCACAGAATCTGTGTTACATGCACATAAACTTAGAAATGTTCTTTTATGCAATGCTCTGTGTACTGTAACAACATGGCAAAACTTAGGCACAAGTTTATCTTAGGTTTTTAGCTTGCATCTATATTTTACAAAGGCGTGAGAAGCTCGCACGATCAGCTCAGTATATCCAAGCCATCAAATGCTTTATAACCACATGACCAACCACAATGTAGTTAAAATACTTTAAAACATTTACTTGCTCGGTGTAATTAATTCCCGCAGGTCATTTTAGCCCTAAGAAATGGCCCTGCGCATTCTAGGTGAGTGGTCCCTATATTACTGGCGGCTTGATTCGGTCATATTAAGCTGGTATGAAATGGGAGAGTAATTGGGATTGCTGTGTCTGAGCTGGTGGTGAATACATCATTTTCTCTGCCTCTGGGATGCATTAGTTTAAATGTAGTCATTTGTGAAAAGCTTTTCAAGCTTTGTTTTAAAGGACTAAATATGCATGCTGAAAGCCCATTTTAATCAGGCAAAAATATTCTTTAGTTCAGCTACTGTATATGAAAGGAAAACACTGCCTAATTTCAGTGTATCATGGAGTTGTTTAGAAAAAGAGAAGAGAGATTGAACATGCATAAAAAAACAGCCTCATGAATGGTTATGTTAGATCAAGGTTTCAAAAACCTGCCTATACGACTAAAGCTGACATTCTGCCTTTCTGTAACCTTGATGCAGCATAACCATTAATGGGAATTGTTCCAATAAAATAGTACGCAGCAACAGCCCTGAAGAAGGGGGGGTCTATTCCCCCAAAACGTGTTGACTTGATGTACAGGTTGCTACTTTTTATTAAACGAACCATATGAACCATACCTTAGATGTTGCATTTCTCTGGACACTGTGCACTCCTTTCCTTTTATCCAAGCATAAGTGCTCTCTGACAGTATAGTTCTAGCACTTGGCAGCAGGGGCGTTGCTAGGGGGTGGCTATTGGGGCTATAGCCCCGAATCTGGGGCCCATAGCCCCGAGTCTCTTGCTGCAGGGTTTCTTCCTAACCAGCGGGTTGCGGCTGCTGCGGCGGACAGGCTGGCTGCATGAGAGAGGCTGGAGGAGAGGAGAGAAGTGAGCGGGCGGACGAGCAAAGATGATATCTCTCTCTGTCTGCTCCACATCAGCGCTCTTCACAGCCGGGCCTCTTCAATTTGGGAGCGAGGTGCAGCGAGCAGCAGAGAGATGACATTATCTCTCACTGCCTGTCACACATCAGCGCTCTTCCACCCTCACAGCACAGTGGAGTGGAGGTCACGTGCTTCCTGTCATTGTGGAGCTCCACTTTGCAGCCAGACCCCCTTGCTTCAATTTCGGAGGTGCAGCGGGGAGCAGCGAGATGATATAATCTCTCACTGCCCGCCCTGCATCACCGCTCTCCTGCTCTCACTAAATGGACCAGTGCTGTCAGCCTGCCACCAATGCAACGTCAATGCACATTTGGTGGCACTGGCTGGCATGGCAAGTTACAATCCACATCAGGTGGCAAGTGACAATCTGCAAATGGTGGCAGGAGATGTGGCAATCTGCAAATTGAGCCAGGAGACATGGCAAGTGACAATCTGCAAATGGTGGTAGGAGACGTGGCAAGTGACAATCTGCAAATGGTGGCAGGAGATGTGGCAATCTGCAAATGGTGGCTAGAGATGTGGTAAGTGACACGCCCAGGGCTCCCACTGATTCTGCAGTATGGTGAGTTGAACCACTTCATTATATATTAGAATGTAACAATAGAAATAATGCACTTTATTCACCCTGACAACATATCAACCATGGTGCCATGATGATTGAAATGCCAACACCAGCCATCGCCTGTGAAAAATTGCTTAGGTCCCCCCCCCCCCCCCCGCGGGCATGCAAAAAGGTTGGTGACTGCTGCTATGGGCTCTAGCCCCAGATCTTTTGCAGATCTAGCAACGCCCCTGCTTGGCAGATTAGATTTTACTACTGCCCATTGCTGCACTTCAGGTGGCCCTACTACTATTTATGCTGATCCCAATGTCAGATGTCATCTTATGCCTAGTCCTTACTGCTACTGCTGAATTCGGACCTGAAACGGACCAGAAGACGCACACGACTGCTGTGCAATTTGCTACCGGAGCTCCATAGAGAGCCGGTCACAATCTTCTGCTATGCGAATTGGATGAGGATGAAATCCACATCCAATTCACAATAGTGTGAACCCAGCCTAAGATAACGATAAACTAAATGTAGATTTTTGACAGCTGCAATGTTTCCTGACTGATGTTAGAACTTTTTTGATGTCACTCATTGCCTGATTTCACTCTTAGACACCTTTCACACTGGGCGTTTTTCAGGCGCTTTAGCGTTAAAAAAAGCACCTGTAAAGCGCCTGAAAGAAGCCTCATCTGCAATCCCAATGTGAAAGCCTGAGTGCTTTCACACTGAGGCGCTGCGCTGGCAGGGCATCAAAAAAAGTCCTGCAAGCAGCTTCTTTGCAGCGCTTTCATGTTTTTGCCACCGGGCTGAGTGCGCCGATGGCCCGAGACCTTTCACACTGCCGGCGCCCGAAAAACGTCTGAAAAATGCCCCAGTGTGAAAGGGGTCTTAAGCGGCGCTTTACCAGCGTTTTTCGGGCGCTGGCAGTGTGAAAAGGCTCGGGCTTTCACATTGGGATTGAAGATGAGGCTTCTTTCAGACGCTTTACAGTCGCTTTTTTTAACGCTAAAGCGCCTGAAAAACGCCTCAGTGTGAAAGGGGTCTTAAGGGGAGTTATGTATCACTTCTCTCTCTCTACCATGATATTCTATAAGTACTTTACAGTGAAGCCATATGAAGCCATAAATATACAACAACTAAAAAAAAAAATCTGCTTTACGTAAAATGTGAGTTGTCCTCTGCCAATCTGCCTTATCAGCTTGATGCAGCCAATGTTCTTGGGTGAACGGCTTCCAGATTTACAGTCAGCAGCCATGTTGGGGAATCAATACTGAAATAAAAGGATTGGCTTTTTCCTTATATGACATGTTTTATATGACTGCAATCGACATGGCTCTCTCACATAATTGTTTTATAACTGCATATCAATCCCTTGCTTCTCAGTCAGCCCATTAAAAACTGACACAAAAGACTATTCATAATAAAATATGATCTTCATTATCTACTGCTAGATGACACTCTTGTATTCATAAGGCAGTTAATGAATGACATCTGCAATCACATTTTGATTAGATCACCCATGAGCTATACTATCTGTGTAACATCTAATCTAGATACACATGCAGACCTATATTTAATAATAATTTAATAATGTAGTGCAATAGCAATGTTGTGCAGTGACCCATAACAACCAATACAATTTCTGCTAACAGTAATTTAGTGTAGTCAAGTCAATTAAAAGGGCTGACTACCCCACACTATTATTTCATTTTTTATTAGCGGGTAAAAGTGCACATCTGAGCAAAATTAAAATGCACATTTCACCATGTTTTGTCCAAAGAAAAAAAAACAAAACAAAACATTTTGATCCTGTCAGAAATCCCATGAACTCCTAGCTTTCTGTGCATTCTACCTCTGCTGCACTGAAATCCCAAACAATGTTATGAGCCCTGCCCAGTTTACCAATGTGAATTACCGAATACTTCACACTATGTTATGGAGAAGAGGAGATGGGTAGGTGTTCTGTAGTCTTAATATACTTGCTATTTCAAGGTGTCAATGTTGCTTCTCTAAAGGTGCAGTACCGTGAGTAAGCATTTTAACCCTAGGCCAGGACTAGCAGGATCCCAAGGTGCTTGTCACCTTGATAAAGAGGGTCCTTGTACCCTCAGAACATTATACTAATATGTGACTTTAGTAAAATGGTCATCTGGATTCCATTTGGTGTACTGGCCCACACAAAATGCTTTATGTCAATTCATGGGCGTCCACAGGTAGGGGCAAGGGGGTCAAGTGCCCCCCCCCCGAATCAGGGATCGGATCTTGCGTCGGCACAGTTGCGTCGTTATCGGGGTGCGGGCAGCCTGCACCCGGGTACAACCCGCCAGTGGGGTGACACCATCAAGGTGCTGTCAAGCCCCCCATCAGTGTAGTGTGACTTTGGCTCTTTTCCCTGCTCAGTCCAGCAGAGAACTCGGCGGCGCTGTGACAGGAGAAAGGCGAGCTGCGGGCTGTCAGAGATTTCCCTCACTCGCCCCCCCTTACTCCTGTTGGGGAGAAGAGACGGCGGCTCTCACCAGTTCCCCACCCAGCTTCCTGCCCGCTCCGTTCCTTCCCTATTGGCTATAACTGAGGGCCAATCAAAGTGGACTAGGAGATGAGAGCATCATGGGACATGTAGTCCCAAAGATTGGCGACCCCATTTTCCACAGGGAGGAGGCTACAGCTTGATCAAGAGAGAGATTGACAGACTGCAGCCTGGAAAAAAGCTGACGGAGAGAGTGCTACAGGACAAAGATCGAGGAGTGTGCTGGGCAGAAGCCAGAGAGAGAGCCACGCTGTCCAGCACCACCAGAGAGAGCAAGACTGAGCCACTACCAGGGAACAGACATGATACACTACTGACCAGAGTCGCCCCTGGGGAACCCAGAGTGAGCGATCATCCAGCCGGTGGGATCAGCTATTATCCATTACTTATCCTAGGGACTGTACTACGTCTGCAGTCTCTGACCATGATAATGTGATAATGACATTGTCGAAAAGGGGTGGTCCATGGGTGACCCTAAAGTGATGACCCCCCCCCCTGAAAAAAGTTCTGCGGATGCCCATGTGTCAAATGGAAAATGTCAAACCAAATGCAGTTCCTCTGATTTTTGTGTCTGAATGAAGTGTTTGGATATATAATTCTCCAAATCATTCTGGGGCTGTAGAAGACACAGAAGAATGTTCCATGACAGCTTACATCTGATGGTGGTAAAAATACATATAGCCAATGTGAAATTCAATATTCCATTTCACATCCCCACAATAATGGGTGCAGGGATCTGCTGCCCTCTAATGTCTGTATTTGTAAGTGGTTGTGCTACCTAACGTCAGAGTTATCTATGTACATCACTTCCAGTCCAGGCATGGACTCCACTAGACCTCTGAAGGTATGCTGTGGTATCTGTCACCAAGCTTTTAGTAGCAGATCCTTTAAGTCCTGTAAGTTGCGAGGTGGGGCTTCCAGCACATCCCGCAGATGCTCAATTGGATTAAGATCTTGAGATTTTGGAGGACAAGTGAACAACTCTGACCATTGCAGACTGGGAACATCCCACAAGAGCTGCAGTTTTGGAGTTGCTCTGACCCAGTTGTCCAGTCATTACAACTTGGCTCTTGTAAAAGTCACTCAACATCTTATGCTTGGCCATTTTTTTCTACTTTTAAAACATCAACTTAGGGACAACATGTTCACTTACTGCCTAAAATATCCCACCCACTTTTAGATGCAACTTTAAAAAGATAATGTTATTCACTTTACCTGTCAGTGGTCATAATGTTATGGCTGATCGATGTATCCTAGTTATAGTCTGTAGGGTTCAATATTGAGTTGGCCCACACTTTGCAGCTATAACAGCTTCAGCTCTTCTGGGAAGGCTGTCCACAAGGTTTAGGAGAGTGTCTATGGGAATGTTTGACTATTCTTCCAGAAGCGCATTTGTGAGGTCAGGCACTGATGTTGGACGAGAAGGCCTGGCTTGCAGTCTCTGCTCAAATTCATCGCAAAAGTATTCTGTCCGTTTGAGGTGCAGGCCAGTCAAGTTCCTCCACCCCAAACTCGCTCATCCATGTCTTTATGAACCTTGCTTTGTGCACTGGTGAGCAGTCATTTTGAAACAGGAAGGGGCCATCCCCAAACAGTTCCCCCAAAGTTGGGAGCAGGAAATTGTCCAAAATGTTTTGGTATGCTGACACCTTAAGAGTTCCTTTCACTTGAACTAAGGGGCCAAGCCCAACCCCTGAAAAACAACTCCACACCATAATCCCCCCAACCACCAAATGATTTGGGCCAGTGCACAAACAAGGTCCATAAAGACATGGATGAGTGCATTTAGGGTGGAGGAACTTGACTGGCCTTCACAGAGTCCTGACCTCAACCTGATAGAACACCTTTGGGTTAAATTAGAGCGGAGACTGCAGCTGAGTTAGAATAGTTGAAGATGTTAGATGCAAAGGGTGAACCAACTCAATGATGAAGCCTACGGACTAATGCCCCGTACACACGGTCGGAATGTCCGATCGGAGCGTGTTGTCGGACATTCCGACCGTGTGTGGGCTCCATCGGACATTTTTCATCGGATTTTCCGACACACAAAGTTTGAGAGCTTGCTATAAAATTTTCCGACAACAAAATCCGTTGTCGGAATTTCCGATCGTGTGTACACAAATCTGACGCACAAAGTGCCATGCATGCTCAGAATAAATAAAGAGATGAAAGCTATTGGCTACTGCCCCGTTTATAGTCCCGACGTACGTGTTTTACGTCACCGCGTTCAGAACTTTCGGATTTTCCGACAACTTTGTGTGACCGTGTGTATGCAAGACAAGTTTGAGCCAACATCCGTCGGAAAAAATCCTAGGATTTTGTTGTCGGAATGTCCGATCAATGTCCGACCGTGTGTACGGGACATAAGACTGGGATGCCATTAAAGTTCATGTGTGTGTAAAGGGAAGCGCCCCAATATTTTGGTAGTATAGTGTATGTGCACAATTCCACTAGGATGAGAATCCCCTCTGCTCACAGAGGCCCTGTACTGGGTGGAGGTACTACCAACTTTATTCTCAAATCCACGCATCTGAAAGTTCTGGTTCCCTTATTTACTTACAAGTTTAACACAATATCCTACTTGGGGAGGGCCATTTCCTAATAACCTCCCAAAAGAGAGCTGCAAGGGAATAACTGGAATGGTGAAAAGGTCCACTAAAATCAGTCTATCACAGGTAATGGCCACATAAAACTCTGTCACAGGAAAATGCCACACAAGATGCAGCCTGTCAATGGAAAATGTCACAAAAATTTACTGTCTGTTATAGTAAAAAGCCACTAAAAATGTATTCTATCAGCCAAATTCTGTCTGTCTGAATGTACTGTTTGGAATTTAAAGGTCATACAAAGTGCTATCTGTCACAGGGAAAGGCCACACAAAATTTGTGTCATTTGTGACAGGGTAAAAACACAATTATTGTTGCGAGAAACAGGAAAAATACCACACAAAATAATGGATCCTACTCTAAATTTAATTGTGAATATTTATTTTTTAAATAATATATTGAATTTCAAAATTGAATTGGGTTTAATATTATGCCAGTCAACCCAAGTAAGTAAAAACAATGAATAAAAGGTATATTCAATGATCTGTTAAGTTTAACAGTGGTTTGCAGTAATTCACAGCATGCAGAAATACATTTATTTTCTGTCTACTCTATGTAGCTGTAGTCTGACTCATGATTGGGTTATGTAATATGGGTACTCATGATACTCATAATACTCGTGATATGTGTTAATGTAATAGACTGCCCTTTTTATTGTTATTAGATAAGCCAGTACACCTAGCTAGAGAAGAAGAGCAGCGGAAAATGTATGTTTACAATTTAGTTCTTCTAGTCAATAGCTCTGTAATATCTTAGGCTGACCTATTGGAAAGCAATGCCTATTTTTCTGTTATAACATTTTAAAGTTTTAATCTTTCTAAAACTAGAAACATGTCTCAATTTACCGTTAGTTTTAGGATTTTGGTACCAAAAACACTATAACATATAGCTATCAAGGAATTCCAATTAGCCAGCTGGCTCGGGAAAATGTGCATGCTCATACTTCTGTACAAACATTAGCCCAGCGTGTGTGCAAGTATGTACACGGCTGTGCACATGCAGCATGGCATGTGCTCGGAGGTGCCTGCGTGACCAGACTCGGTAATTCAGGGATCTTCAAACTACGGCCCTCCAGTTGTTCGGGAACTACACATCCCATGAGGCATTGTAAAACTCTGACATTCACAGACATGACTAGGCATGATGGGAATTGTAGTTCATGAACAACTGGAGGGCCATAGTTTGAAGACCCCTGCGGTAATTTGTGCCAGACTGCTTATTTAAGGGATGCTTTAACTCAATTTTAGTTATGTTGGGCCTTCAGTGTGCTCCATGCTCTCTGACTTGTTCTGAATGTGATTCCTGGCTATCCTCTGAACAGATTTCTACTTCGGTTCTACCCATTTCTGTCCTTGATCTGGCTCCTGATTTAGTACTTCTATGCCAGCTCACTACTGACCTTGGCTTGATCTGTGACTTCTCTGCTGCCTCCTATTCTTCTCCATGCCATTGTTGTGTGCTTACCTGCCTTTCATGCTGATGCAGCTGCCTTCTTCTATGCATAGTCATGCTAGGTGTATGCTAACATCTTCTATGAGTTCTGCCATCCTGAACTTTTAACCAAGCCAGAGTTCCCCTTTACTGATTCTTCTACTGACTCCTCGCCTGACATTACTGCTTTCATGTTGTGCTGGATCTTCCTGTTGGCATCTTCAGTTCAGGGTTCTGCAAACTGAATCCTTAGGCACTCATGTTCCTCCTGTACCTTTGCACCCTCTGTTTCACCTTCAGGAGGTGCTCAGGCAGGAGATACTAGAGAGGCTGTCTTCGTCATCTTAGTCTCCTATCACGTATGTGACAATAACCACCCAGACAAACAGAGTTTCTATGAACAAAAACCTAAAATAAACCATTTGGATGGGAGAGATTTTCCTCAGTCAAAAGTAGAATTATGTAGAAAATAGGTACGATGAATACACTCAGGTGTTCACTTGTATGAAATCCTGTATGTGCTGTATGAATGGAGCTGGTGCTGTACCTTCTCTACATATAGTTATATATAGGGGTCTTCATAAAAGGCTGGCATTAATAATATTTCAAACTGGGAAGGCTACATCCTCATGGGTCCTAAGGCCCCATACACACTATTAGATTTTCTGCAGATTTTTTGTCTTCAGATTTACCAAAACCATACAGTATAATATGAGGTCAAACCTGAAGAGTTTCAATTTGTATGCAATCAGGGAGGCCCTTGCACTACATGGTTTTGGTAAATCCGAAGACAAAATTCTGCAGAAAATCTAATAGTGTGTATAGGGTCTTAGCCTGGCTAAATTCCAGGATTCCATTCCTAATTCTTTTGCACTAGAGACAGTGGCGGCCCGTCCATAGGGGGCGCCTGGGCGCCGCCCCCCCCCCCCCCTCCAGGCAGCAAAAACAAAAAAAAAAAAAAAAAAAAAAAAGTCAAAAAAAAAAAAAAAATTTTTTAATACCGGCCCTTTAAAAAAAAAAAAAAAAAAAAGGAAAAAAAAGGTCCTTAAGTGCACTGTGTTCGGACGCCGGATACAGTGCGACGCCGGACACAGTGCACTTATAGGAAGCGCCACGTCTATGCAATCACGAGATTGCAGACGTGGCGCTGCATTTGCAGGCGTTTAGCCCGCCTTGGGGCGTTTTCTGAAGCGCCGAGTAGCTTCCGCTCAGCCATAGCAATACATACTACAGGCGCCGGGCGGAAGCTACTTGGCACTGCAGATTTGATTGACATCTGCCCTGAGGCAGATGTCACTTCCTGGTTCTCTCTCTCATTGCGCCCGAGAGAGGAAGCAGGAAGAATGCTGGAGCCAGTGTGAGGAGGAGGACACCGCAGGAGACTGAAGGTAAGTACCGCTGTGTGGAGAATCGGGGGGACACCTGCTGAGGGGGGGCTCTGGTGGGGGGCTCTGATGGGGACACCCGCTGTGGGGGACTCTGATGGGGACACCCTGCTGTGGGGGACTCTGATGGGGACACCCTGCTGTGGGGGGCTCTGATGGGGACACCCTGCTGTGGGGGACTCTGATGGGGACACCCTGCTGTGGGGGGCTCTGATGGGGACACCCTGCTGTGGGGGACTCTGATGGGGACACCCTGCTGTGGGGGGCTCTGATGGGGACACCCTGCTGTGGGGGGCTCTGATGGGGACACCCTGCTGTGGGGGACTCTGATGGGGACACCTGCTGTGGGGGGACTCTGATGGGGACACCTGCTGTGGGGGGCTCTGATGGGGGACACCTGCTGTGGGGGGCTCTGATGGGGGACACCTGCTGTGGGGGGCTCTGATGGGGACACCTGCTGTTGGGGGACTCTGATGGGGACACCTGCTGTTGGGGGACTCTGATGGGGACACCTGCTGTGGGGGGACTCTGATGGGGGACACCTGCTGTGGGGGGCTCTGATGGGGGACACCTGCTGTGGGGGGCTCTGATGGGGACACCTGCTGTGGGGGGGACTCTGATGGGGGACACCTGCTGTGGGGGGGACTCTGATGGGGGACACCTGCTGTGGGGGGCTTTGATGGGGGACACCTGCTGTGGGGGGGAATCTGATGGGGGACACCTGCTGTGGGGGGGACTCTGATGGGGGACACCTGCTGTGGGGGGGACTCTGATGGGGGACACCTGCTGTGGGGGGGACTCTGATGGGGACACCTGCTGTGGGGGGGACTCTGATGGGGGACACCTGCTGTGGGGGGGACTCTGATGGGGGACACCTGCTGTGGGGGGGACTCTGATGGGGGACACCTGCTGTGGGGGGCTTTGATGGGGGACACCTGCTGTGGGGGGCTCTGGTGGGGGGCTCTGATGGGGGACTCTGATGGGGGACACCTGCTGTGGGGGGCTCTGGTGGGGGGCTCTGATGGGGGACTCTGATGGGGGACACCTGCTGTGGGGGGACTCTGATGGAGACACCCTGCTGTTGGGGGCTCTGATGGGGACACCTGCTGTGGGGGGACCCTGATGGGGACACCTGCTGTTGGGGGGCTCTGATGGGGGACACCTGCTGTGGGGGGCTCTGATGGGCAACTCCTGTTTTGGGGTGACTCTGATGGGGACACCTGCTGTGGGGGACACCTGCTGTTGGGGGCTCTGGTGGGGGGCTCTGATGGGGGACACCTGCTGTGGGGGGCTCTGGTGGGGGGCTCTGATGGGGGACACCTGCTGTGGGGGGCTCTGATGGGGACACCTGCTGTGGGGGACTCTGATGGGGACACCTGCTGTGGGGGGGCTCTGATGGGGGACACCTGCTGTGGGGGGGCTCTGATGGGGACACCTGCTGTGGGGGGACTCTGATGGGGACACCTGCTGTGGGGGGACTCTGATGGGGGACACCTGCTGTGGGGGGGGCTCTGATGGGGACACCTGCTGTGGGGGGACTCTGATGGGGACACCTGCTGTGGGGGGACTCTGATGGGGGACACCTGCTGTGGGGGGCTCTGATGGGGGACACCTCCTGTGGGGGGCTTTGATGGGGGACACCTGCTGTGGGGGGCTTTGATGGGGGACACCTGCTGTGAGGGGCTTTGATAGGGGACACCTGCTGTGAGGGGCTTTGATAGGGGACACCTGCTGTGGGGGGCTTTGATAGGGGACACCTGCTGTGGGGGGCTCTGGTGGGGGGCTCTGATGGAGACACCTGCTGTGGGGGGACTCTGATGGGGACACCTGCTGTGGGGGGACTCTGATGGGGACACCTGCTGTGGGGGGATTCTGATGGAGACACCCTGCTGTGGGGGACACCTGCTGTGGGGGGCTCTAATGGGACACATGCTGTGGGGGGACACTGATGGCAACTCTGATGTAAGGGGACAGAGGCTGTATTTGGGGGGGGGGGCAGAGGCTGCATTTTGGGGGGAGCAGAGGCTGCATTTTTGGGGGGGGGGACAGAGGCTGCATTTGATGTGACAGAGGCTGCATTTGATGTGACAGAGGCTGCATTTCATGTGACAGAGGCTGCATTTGATGTGACAGAGGCTGCATTTGATGTGACAGAGGTTGCATGTAAGAAGGGAGTGCTGGGGACACCTGATGGCATCTGGTGACAGGCGACGTGGCTAGTGACACACTCGGGGCTCCCACTGATTCTGCATTATGGTGAGTTGAACGATTTTCATTTTATATTACAATGTAATAATAGTAATAATGAGCTTCAATCATCCTGACACCATAACAACCATGGTGCCGGGATGATTGAAGCGCTAACACCAGGTGTTTGGAGTATCTTTATCTGCTGATTGTTAAACTTTGTAGAATACACATTTTGTTGTGTAGGATCTAGGCCTGCTGTCCCTCTCTCCCTCTCCCTCCATCCCTCGTTCATCTCAGACGCTAACCACACCACCTTAGAGCCACGCCCACTATTTCGCTGAAACCACGCCCATTTCCACCAAGTGGGAGGGGTCAAAAAGGAAGGGCGGGGTCTAGCGCCCCCCCATCCTAAAACTTCACCAGCCGCCACTGACTAGAGACCTACAAGCAGATGATAGAACAACTCCTATGTCTTCTATTCTGTAGTAAGGTTTACTGACCAAAGAGATACTTTTTGTTCTATGAAATTCTCATTGCTTAGATGTACCCACACTGTCCATAAATCTCTGTGCTGTGGGATGTTCTCAGCATTCGGCAATAGACTTAATGAGCTATGGCTTCAGTCTCAAGTGCAGTTCTATTAGTGGAAAGGAAAGTGGAGCAAGGTCAGACTTTTGTAGAAATTGAAAGTTATAGATTCTTGCTTAGTATACCTGCTGTAAAGAGTTATAATTAGTGATGAGCCAAATGTGCCAGGGTTCAATAAAATAAAGCTTGGAAACAGGGAACCTTTCTCAAACCCCATTGAAATCTAAGGGGTGATGAATCCTGAAAATTTGTTTGCCCATTTCAAGTCTAATAGGACAGCCAATGTTAAGCAACCAATGCAAACATGTTTGGGGGATGCCCTAAACTCACCTGTAAAGTGGCTCACCTGAACAAAAAAACAAAAAACAAAAACCTTTTACCCCTTGCTGACCATGTAACACATATATGTAGGGGCAAGAAAAGTGGGCTTCAACTTCCAGCTGCTGCACGTATGTGTCCATGGCGGCCTAAAGTTGTGTGCAGAGAGCATGCTCCCAAGTTGCGCGAGGGTAAAGGGGACTTATCAGAATCTGGAAGTCCCCTTAAAATAAGAGGGGCCATATATATATATATATATATATATATATATATATATATATATATATATAATATATATATATATATGTGTATATTATATATATATATATGTGTATATATATATATATATATATATATATATATATATATATATATATATATGTGTATATATATATATATATATATATGTGTATATATATATATATATATATAATATGGTGTATATATATATATATATATATATATATTGTATATATATATATATATATATATATATATATATATATATATATATATATATATATATATATATACAGCCCCCTTCCTACATGAATGAGCCCCTTGTTACTCATTCACAAAAAAAGTAAAATAGTAAAAAAACATACACACACACAATACATAAAGCCCTTTATTAAAATAATAATAACGTCCCTAAGCCTCCTTTCACATATAAGCCACATGCAGCTCACAGCAGGGGTCCGGTGCGTGCTGGTTCACCGTTTCAGGTCTGATTTCAGCCCAAATTTTGGGCTGAATTCAGACCTGAACAGACCAAAAGACGCACATGTGTATAACGCACTGGACCTGCTGCGGAGATATGTGAACCGGCTCCATAGAGAGCTGGTCAAAATCTTCTGCTATTATGAATTGGATGCGGAAATCCCGCATCCAATTTGCAATGGTGTGAACCCAGCCTCAATGTCTAAACAATATTATTCCACAATAGTGGCAGCCACCTGCATCCTATCAGCCAGTGACTCATCCCCAGCCCTATTCATTTACTGGTGGGGGGGACACCCCCATTATGGCAGCTGAATGTAAACAAAGGGGCTGGGGGTGGTTGCCGCCATCATTGACCATATATGGCCACGTGGCTATATTTAGTCAATAACATCAGCCAGCATCTCAGACCACAATGTATACATTCAGCCGAATGGGATTGGCATGTGCCATTGGGTTCTAGTATGGCAACACCTGCTGGTGTCGTAGCAGCTACAGCCCTGAGCGAGAAGCTGTCATTGATTGGTAGTAGCAGAAATATTCATGCACAGCCAGAGGTTTACTGTGTTGGATGGGTGAATAGGCCATTCACTTCACCCATACAGCATGATTTGCAACTTTCGTGGCAAATCCTGCATCTCCCTGAACCTGAACCTCCTCCCTAGTTATAATACATACACTGTCAATTTGGAACTTCAATAAGAAAAGGTAATTTTATGTGACAAATGGACAAGTGTACAGATGGTGTACGGAAGTAGTGTTAAACGTGTCTTCGGAATGAGAATGCCATATCTCTCTTTTGAAATTTCTTATTCATAAATACATTTGAGTATGTGAGTTATGACATTTTCTGATATACTTTTTTTGCCAGAGAAGCCTATGTTTATAATTTTGGTTATGGTTATTGTCCACTTCACTAAAGCAGTTAGGGCTCTGGTATAGGGCATCCATTTTTAGGACTTACCTCCTAAGTGCCCAAAAAAATATTCTTTCCCTTTCAACCCCTACAGTGAATAAACTGACTGCCCAAACTATATATTTTTAAAATGGTCCTACTGTGGTTTCTAATAAGTTATGAGGAAAGGGGTAGATACTATGAATAAGCTCCTGGTTCAGTTCTTTTAAACACCAGACTTTAAGTAGTATATGTAGTAGACTGTTTTTCTCCTGCTGCTATACATGACAACTTCCTTCCTCCACTATTAATGGTTGTTTAAGGAAGCAATGGGTGCCGCAGCCTCATCAACTATTGATGTCACTTGACCCCATTCATTTTCTAGCTAGGAATGTAAACAAAGCACCCAGGAGTAGTTTAAAAAAAAACGATGTGAGGTTCCATCCATAATTATACCAGAACCTTTAAGTCTGGTATGAATTTTAAGGGGGACCCCACCCAAAAAAAAGTGGTACAAGGCCCTTCCAAATTTAATATTAGCCCTTAAGGTCCGGTACAGATTTTGAGGGGGAACCCCACACAAAAATCAAGGAGAAAGAACTTAGGTTACACCCCAAAAATCCATACCAGACTGTTTTCCAAGCATACAACCTGGCAGGCCCAGAAAGGGGAGGGTACAAGTGTGTACTTTCTCCCCTGAACAATACCAAGCCCCATTGCTCTCAAACATGATGGAGTACCTTGCAAGGTGAAATCGCTTTGGCAAAGCACCTTGTCCCCATGTTAAAGAGGACAAGGATCTCTTTCACACAAACCTGGTCTCATTTTTGTGGGGGTCGGAATATGGATGTTCCCTTTTAACAGTAAGGGGAACCCAAATACATATGTGAATAAGTCAGAGGTATATATTACTCCTAATCATTCACAAAAATGAGCTGTCTTTTGCAAGTGAGCAGTTGTCAGGAGAAGATTGTGTCAGCAGTTTTTTCTTTCTGCGTGCTGGTATGCGTAGGGCATCAACGTTAATGAGGAACTGCATCGCTGGCTTTTTATTAAAGGACTTGTCAAAAACAGTGTCTGTGTTTTTATTCATTTTTTGAATGAGTAGGGTTACTATGTACCCCTTACCTATTTACAGGGGGGGGGGGGGTATCTGGGTCCCCCCTCATTGTTAAAAAAAGCTTCCAGATTCAGATAAGCCCCCTGCCCACAGAGCCCCACAGCCACCAGCTCAGGGCTGTAGGGAAAAGGCCCTTGTCCTAATTAACATGGGGACAAGGATTTTTGCCTCTGGCAAGGCATGCTCCCCATGTTTAGGACATGTGGTTCACTATGGTTCAAAAAAGGGGGACAGGCTGCCAGGATAAGGGTCTGGTATGGATTTTTGGGGGGACTTCCACACTTGTTTTGTGATTTTTGCACGGGGTTCCCCCTTAAAATCGCCACTCGGCCAAAAAAAGAGACAAATAAAGACCAAATTGCCAATCTGGTATCTCTGACATTCACCAGAAAAAATGGTCTGTTGTGATCCTACCCTAACAATACTAGACCTTTGCCACATGCAAAAGGACTGTATTGATGGCGTAAAGAGGCATACAAATGTCTTCTGTTAACAAACCTGAATTGCACCACACTCTGCTATGCTTATATTGAACAAAGAAGATTCAAGTAGAGACATTGTGGAAAAATAATCTTACTTATTTTTCATAAACAGTATAAGCATTTTTAACGACTTGCTGACCACCTCCTGTAGCTTTACTGCTACAGGGCAGCTCAGCTGTGCGGAATCACGTATATACACGTCATTCGCTACAGGACAAGCCGATCAGTGATTTATGGCTGGCACCCGCTGATCGGATGAGCGAATGACAGCCCTGTGTTAGTAAAAAACCACAGGGCTCTCTATAGACAGCAGCAATGTGCCTTTATGTTCTCCCTGCAAAGGAAAGGAGTAGAAACCAGCACATTGCTTAGTAAAACAGTACACAGTACAAACACTAAACATTGTTAGGCACACAGTTAACCCCTTGATTGCCCTTAAATGCTATCCCCCTCCCCGCCAATGTCCTTAGTGCAGTGACAGTGTACATTATTAGCACTGATCACTGTATTAGTGTCACTGTTGATGTCAGTTAGTGAGTTCCCCCTCACACAGCACCAGCTAGTGTCAGATTGCCCATATATATACAGTATACCATTATAACACTATAACTTTCACGCAAACCAATCATTATACATATATTTTGCTAAAACATGTAGCAGAATACATTATGGCCAAAATGTATAAAAAGATATGATTTTGATTGTTTTATTGGATTTGTTCTATATTTTAGAGTCCATTCTGAGTCCAGGCTCAACTGTACATGTGGATCACATTAAAAAAATAATCTCATGCTTTAGCATGGCTTCTTGTATACTTTTCTGGTTTTACTTATGTGAACTAACTGGTTATAATATTAGATTCACTACATGTTCACTTCAAATACAAGCACAATATAAATCTGAATAATCAATCCGTCGGAATATGGAGGCTGAAGAGGTAGCTTGTTTCCGTCTTGTTTGTAACAATGACGTTTTAAAATGAACTCAACCTTTTTTTGACCTTTGCAGCTATGAATCTGTAACAGACAAATCCGAAAAAGAGCCCTACAGACAATATGAAGAGCAGACACTATTCTAATGGATGGTCCTTTATAAAAATCCTTCCCTTCAGGGGTGTATGTACAGGGGTAACAGGGGTCACCATTGCGACCCGGCCCCCTGCTCCGTGCGGCCCCTGCCCGTGTGCCCCCCCTGTATGCCTGAATAGGAGGGCGTGGGAGGGCGGCATGTAGAGGAACTGATCCCCCCATGCACCTGCTGAACCCGCAGACAATTAGCGGCTGCAGGAGGGAATTGGAGGGCATTGGCTTCTCCACATGCTGCTCCTGCTGCCTCCCTATGCCTGTCCTTCTGCCCCGGGGCTCCTGTGTCCTTCCCTGGCCCCCCTCTCCCCCCGTCCCCACAGTGCTGCTGGGTTTTCACCTCCCACTGGCTGCTGCGAGGGACCTATCAGGATAGAGAGCAAGGAAAGAGCCGGTAAATATTAAATTTACCAGCCCCATTTTTTTTTTATTCATTCATAGATGGGGCATAGTAAACTGTGTTTACTATGTCTCAGTTTATGAATGAATGGGAAGCTCTGTACAGAGCTATTCCTGTTCATTCATTCTATGTAGCTGAGGCTGCAGAGAAAGCGATTGGTGAATCTGTCCTCAGTCCCTTTCTCTGTCTCAAAAGTGAGACATCAGGGGTTTGTTTAGACCCCTGATATGTCACCAAGGCCCCCCAATGGGGGTCCTATAAAATATAAAAAAAAATAAAACAAACATAAAACTACTGACACCACTGGGCTCTGGCACCATGGGGGGACCCCAAGATGTATAATAAAGGGTCCCACAATGGGAGTAAAGGCCCTGGGATCAGTGGGAAAGGCTCCGGTCCGGGCCAGGGGGGCCCTTCATGATTTCTTGCACTGGGGCCCTGAAGGTTCTAGTTTCACTTCTTATTTCATTCATTAAAATGTATAGATGCTTCTTAAAGATATATGATCTGGCAAATAAATGTTGTTGCACATACTTTTTTTTCCAGCTTAATGCTTCATTATAATGCATCTTCCTAAATTGTAGAGAGAGAGAGAGAAGGAGCGAGAGAGAATGCGTCTGGAATATGTGAATAGTCTTGTAATAAAGCTCATCAGAGTACCTATGTACAGCACATAATGAAAAATGCTAATTGTGTGGTAAAGAGATGCATTTATGATAATGCTGGAAGTTTTGACAGGACGCATCACATCGTACTTGTGGAAGTATGTCACAATGAATAAAGATTCAGGTTATCAAGAAATGTTTTATTCAAAGTCAAACACGGGTCAATTATTCTTTGTTGCTGATAAACTGAATCTTAGCTCAAATATGATTGTAAGCATTTACCTATGAACCCAGTGGAGACAGCCATTTTGAAACCAAACTGGAGTCAACTAGCTCATAATATGCTCATTTTCTATCTGAATAATGTCGTCCTTGGATTCCAAGCAAGATGTGACTATTTATGAGGGTCTTCCCCCTTGCTAAAATACTGCAATAAACAAAATAAATAAATAAACTAATTGCAGTAAAAAAAATAGTTAATATACATACTTTTCCCCCAGCTTTTGCTGAGATCCTGGGAATGCCAAATAGAGAAAAGTGTGCTAATTAACTTTTTTCCATGACAGATATTTTCCAGTGTCATTACTTTTCTGCAGGTTCGGAACCTGGGAGGACCCTGCTGCTGGACACCCAATAGAAAGTGTTTAGATCACCCAAGCGGCAGAGACACCAGAAATAAGACCCTTCTACAAACAGGTGATTTTTTTTTTGCTGCCCTACAGCAATTCGTTACATGGAGGTGGGGTAGTGCATGGGATGGTGAGAGTGTGCCTGGAGATGAGCTTTAATGATAATTTCCAGGAAATATAAAATGATCTTTGATCCGAGAGGATAAAAGACGGAATTGTGAATTCTTGGAATTTTGTACAGGCTGGAAAGCTTTTGCTATTTCCTTACCTTTACAGATTTATGCTGATACTGATACTGAGAGACAGCGCTGTGAGAAGACGCAATGTCTGATGTTTCAAAGTGTTTCTTCATGGTTGCCAGGCCTCCAGGTACCACGCAAGCTTCCGCCTCCTCCAGCACCTGGAGATAAAGAAGAAATCGAGAAGTAAGAAGATGTCAGGAAATGTACAAAATACCAAGCTATGTGTACGTGGAATTCATTTTATATGGGTCGCTTCAGCAATGCCTGTGCTAAAGGATACACGTGTTCCTAATCACTGAATGTCGCTTTGTAACCATAGCATTGGCTGAATTAGAGGCGGGTGGATCCACTGTGAATTAACTTGTTTGCATTAGCTGTTTTGTGTTCTCAATACAATACATTGTCACTCACAAGCCGTCTTCTGAGCCTGCTAAAGAAACATTTTGTGATCCTGGCACATGTTAAGACTGTTCTTCACTTCTGACCTACGGTTTTTATGGTCTCTCCACTTTTTAAATTGGTAGTATGGCTTTCTGGAGAAGATGTGACCTTCTGGCAGGGGGCGAGGTTTTATGTCACCAGCACCCCAGTATTTTTTTTTTTAAATTGTTTATTTATGAACAAAACACATTCACTGGTTACACAATAGTCATTGACTCTCTGATACAGTGCAACAAAATCTTATATGAGTCCTTGGTAGCTGGTTACATTTCTATATAGATCTTTAAATAGTGGTTCACCTATAACATGTTTACAGTGAGTCTAATGTCAAACTGAGGTCACCTGAATACATATCTAGAACGTTACACCTTTAGCGCATAAGCCTATTTTTTTTTATTAAATTAGGTTTTGTAGAGGGAAAGATATACTGTAGGTTAGTAAGGCAAACCAAACACGGTGCAAATTTCTTAAGAAACAAATTCGCACAATTCCCCCATCAACACAGAAAGTGTTAACTGGGGAATCAGCAACAGTTTTCCCCCGTCAGGGGGGAAGGGGCAGGCAGGGAAAGCCATCCCTGTTGGGAGAAGCCAGTGATTATTGCTAGCAGCTATAGCAGCCGCTAGCGATAATCACAAAAGAATCCGGCAGGCTGGTTGTACCCAAGTTGAGGATAGAGTAGAGGGTACATAAAGGCCTGGATGCAGGACAGGGCAAATGGGTAGGGAACTGAGAGGTATAATCAAAGTCTAGAAGAGTAGGGAGATGATGACAAAGAGTGTGAAGGAGGGATAGCCACCCCAGTACTTTTATATGTTTTGTATAGTGGGCTTAACTACTAGAGAGAACTTCTTAATCCAACTTCGATTCCTAATAGGAATATCAGCCACACATTGGCATGTTTTTGCAATGAGTTGGCTGACCAATAGGCTGGCATTGTGAGAAGGAGCAGTGAAGCACAGCCATTGAACCTAAGAAATAATGTGATGTTGGCTGCCCAATGTGCAAAAAAAAGTTACATATCAAGTATAGCCACGAAAAAAAAAAAAAACACATAACGATACGATTAGTTACATCAAGCTGATTTCCTTTACAACTATTTCGATAAAGTCTTTAACCACTTCCGTTTCGTTATCCTGACTGGACGTCATATGACATCTTTCAGGATAACATACCAGCACAAGGTCACGGGGGCATGCAACGCGGCGATCAGTGGTGCTGTGTGTCAGTTAGACTACCCGCATCTCCAATCGTGGTACGGAGCCTCTGAAGGAGGCTCCGTACCACGTGATCAACTGTGACTAATCACAGCTGATCATCGTGTGAACCAGGAAGTGCCAGTGAATGCTTTCTTCAGTTGGCGCTGACAGGAAGATCAATCGGTGGCTTTCCCTGTCAAAGGGGGGGGGGTCTGTGCTAATAATCAGCACATTGATTATCAGCACAGCCCCCATCAGATGTGCCCATCAGATGCCAATCAGTGCCCATCAGCTGCCAGCCTGTGCACCATCAAGAACGCCTGTCAGTGCCCATAACAGTGCCAATCAGTACCCATAAATGTGCCAATCAGCGCCCCATTAGTAATGCCTGCTAGTGCCCTTCAGATGCCAATTAGTATTGCCTGTCAGTAGCTCTTCATCAGTGCTGCCTATCCAGTTCCATCTTTTAGTGCTCATCAGTGCCCCCTATCAGTGCCCATCAGTGCCACCTATCAGTGCCACCTTCTAGTGCCCATCAGTGCTGCCTATCAGTGCCACCTATCAGTGCTCATCAGTGCTGCATATCAGTGTAGCTTATCGGTGCCCATCAGTGCTGCACATCAGTGCCGCCTATCAGTGCCCATTAATTCTATATATCAGTGCCCATCAATTCTACATATCAGTGCCTCCTCATCAGTGCCCATCAGTGCCTCCTTATCAGTGCCACCTCATCTGTGCCCATCAGTGCTGCCTCATCAGTGCCCATTAGTGCAGCCTCATCAGTGCCCATCAGTGAAGGAGAAAACAACATTTTATAACAGAAACAAAGAATTCGGTCTTTTTTTAGTTTGTTTAGCAAAAAATAAAAACCCCAGAGGTGATCAAATACCACCAAAAGAAATTTCTATTTGTGGGAAGAAAATGTTAAAAATTTAGTTTGGGTACAGTGTTGTATGACCGCGCAATAGTCCTTCAAAGTGCGACAGCACTGAAAGCTGAAAATTGACCTGGGCGGGAAGTGGAGAAAGTGCCTGGTATTGAAGTTGTTAAAAAATATACAGTTAAGTCCATATATATTCGGACACAGGCACATTTTTCATACTTTTGGCTCTGTATGCCACCAGAATAAAATTAAATTGAAACAATCCAAATTAATTCGAAGTGCAGACTTTGAGTTTTAATTCAAGGAGTTGAACATAAATATCAAGTACAAATTTTAGGAACTGCAACCATTTTTATACACATACCCCCCTTTTCAGGGGCTCAAATGTAATTGGACAATTAATATAATAATAAAATTTTCATTTTTTATATTTTGAGAATCCTTTACTGGCAATGACTGCCTGAAGTCTGGAACCCATGGACATTACCAAAGGCTGGCTTTCCTCCTTTCTGATGCTTTACCAGGCTCTAACTCCAGCATGCTCATTTGGGTTGAGATCAGGTGATTGACTCCGCCATTGCAGAATATTCCACTTCTTTTTCTTCAAAAGCTCCTGGTTTGCTTTTGCAGTGTGTTTTGGATCATTGTCCATCCATACTGTGTGGAGCCATCCAATCAACTTTGCTGCATTTGGCTGAGTCTGAGCTGACAGTATAACCCTAAACACTGCAGTATTCATCTGGCTGCTTCTGTCTTCTGTCACATCATCAATAAACACCAATGACCCAGTGCCACTGAAAGCCATGCATGCCCATGCCTTCACATTGCCTCCACCATGTTTTACAGATGACGCTGTGTGCTTTGGATCATGAGCTGTCCAAGCCTTCCCCACACTTTTTTCTTCCAGTCTTTCTGGTAAAGAATAATCTTAGTTTCATCCATCCAAAGAATGCTTTTCCAGAACTGGTCTGGCTTGTTTTTTGGCAAAGTCTAATCTGGATATTATGAAGGGTTTGCACCTTGTGGTGAACCCTCTGTATTTTATCTTGTGAAGTCTTCTCTTAATTATAGGCTTTGACATTGATACGCCCACTTCCTGGAGAGTGTCCTTCACTTGTCTGGATGTTGTGAATGGGTTTTTCCTTTACCATAGAGAGGATCCTGCGATCATCAACCACTGTTTTTTTCTGTGGACGTCCAGGCCTTTTTATGTTGCTGAGCACACCAGTGCATTCTTCTTTCCTCGGAATGTACCAAACGGTTGATTTGGCCACTCCTAATTTTGCTTCTATCTCTCTGATGGATTTGTTTTGTTTGTGAAGCCTTACAATGGCCTATTTTACTTGGACAGCTCTTTTGAACACATGATGTAGGTTCACAGCAATAGATTCCAAATGCAAATACCACACTGCGGACCTTTTACCTGCTTAATTGATGAATAAATAACAATGGAGTAGACCACACCTGGCCATGAAACAACTTTTGATTCAATTGTCCAATTACTTTTGGTTCCTTAGAGGGGGGGGGGGGGGGGTTATTCTTAAAAGCTGTAATTCCTAAACCCTTCCTCTGATTTGGATGTACATACCCTCAAATGAAACCTGAGAGTGTGCACTTTCAGACCATATCCATTATATAACTATAGCTTGAATATGTTTTGGTAAATGCCTGAAAAAAACTAAAATTGTGCCTGTGTCCAAATATATATGGACCTAACTGTATATGTGTACTTCAATTTAGAAGCAGAACTCCCCTTTAAGAAATTCCCACCTCCCCATAACTCCTCTCCCCCCTGGCTCTGTGGGCTTCCTGTTGCAAAGGAAAGGGTCTTCATGCTAGTCCAGTGTCATTGGTCCTTCTAGTAGCAGCTGTGGCTGATTCGTACTGCAGCACAGGACATTGCTTACATAATATGTGAGCGACAGACAGGAGTGACAGGAAGTGAGTGTCAACCCAGAAGAATAAGTAACATTTTGTGGTGGAAAGGTATTATCCCAGGGGATGGAGGTGGATCGAATGTAGGTATTGCAGTATTTTTCAAATCTTGAACTAGGGATTTTTTTTTTAAACTAGACTTTAGTTTAACATATGTGTTTCTGTATTTTGTCTTGATTTGTTATTTTTTAAAATTAAACTAATGGTTACTAATACTTTAAACAACTGATACATAATAGCATGTAGTAGTTTACTATAATGTTATTAGAAAAAAAAGTTGAAAAAGATCTGAACAATCTAAAATTAGCATTTTGTATAATACATTATATTGTGAAATAAATGACAGCTATATTTAAAATGCCTAAAAGATGCATGGGATTGTACAAATCGTTTAAATAAGTCTGCAGTTGTCAGAGCTTTTTACTGAAATAAAAATGAAAACAAAAATGATAAAAAGTAAAATCTGAAGGTTGCATCTACTAATCAACATAGAGGAACTTTATTTTTATCCAACCTAATGGCATGACCATGAGACTATAGAAAAGACAACCTGTCGAAGAAGGAAAGAAGGAAGTTAGTGGTGGTTGTGGCAGCTTAACACATTTTGTGTGACAGTTCCTATGCATCACCTATTACCATGCCATGCTGACAAGCCATCTACATTTTTTTCATTATGTTTTGATCCAATTTGGTTTGCCTCCCAGAGAAAGGAGAGTGTTCATAAAAACAGAGTGGGAGGTAATGAATAAAAAGCCAACAGCCGTACAATTTTTTCACACAGCAGAATAGATTGACGGGTGGCTACAGAATGTCTCCTTCCTGAACAATCAGGCTATTGTTTCCCAAAGAGACTGAGGTGGCAAACAGAAAAAGAAAGACATTTATATTGTATGTGATGAATGCCAGTGATATAGCAAGAGCCAAGTAGCAGCTCAAGCTGTAAATAGTAGTGCAGTGGTATAGGATTGGGGGTTGCAGGTTAAAATAGAGATTGGGCCTAGAGGGGCAGGTAGCCATCACAGTAACATCCTAAATCTACAGTGCTAGGTTTAAAGCACGCCACTGCTTTCTCTTTAAATGGGAGCTAATGACTAAACCAGGGGTCTTCAAACTACGGCCCTCCAGTTGTTCAGGAACTACAATTCCCATCATGCCCAGTCATGTTTGTGAATGTCAAGAGTTTTACAATGCCTCATGGGATGTGTAGTTCCACAACAGCTGGAGGGCCGTAGTTTGAGGATCCCTGGACTAAACTATGTCAGTATGGTGCACTGTCCAAGGTGCTGGAAGGAACAATCTAGATTACAAGGCAGGTTATGTGATGGTAATATCTCAGTGGGTAGCTGAATTTATGTTAGGGCATTATCTCCTTGAGTAGTCTAACCAAAAACCCAAATAAAGTCACAGAAATAGATATTTAATTAGATATACATTATGCTAATAGATACAGTACAGTGAGTAAATGCGCAAGATCACTAAATTAAGGTAAAAAATCAAACCCACTCTCCCCACACGACCGCCAGCTCTATCCCAAGATATATATATAAATATATATCTATACTTATATCTATATATATATCTATATATATAGATAGATAGATAGATAGATAGATAGATAGATAGATAGATAGATAGATAGATAGATAGATAGATAGATAGATACTTATACAAAGCAAGGTCCATAGAGACATGGATGAGTGAGTTTGGCTTGGAGGTACTTGACTGGCCTGCACAGAGTCCTGACCCCAACCTGATAGAACACTTTTAGGGTGAATTAAATCGGAGACTGCGAGCCAGGCCTTCTCGTCCAACATCAGTGCCTGACCTCACAAATCCACTTCTGGAAGAATGGTCAAACATTCCCATAGACACACTCCTAAACCTTGTGGACAGCCTTCCCAGAAGAGTTGAAGCTGTTATAGCTGCAAAGGTGGGGCCAACTCAATATTGAACCCTACAGACTAAGACAGTAAGACTGGGATGCCATTAAAGTTAATGTGTGTGTAAAGGCAGGCGTCACAATACTTTTGACAATATAGTGTATAAGTATTTTATATATATATATATATATATATATATATATACACAGTGGGGACGGAAAGTATTCAGACCCCCTTAAATTTTTTACTCTTTGTTATATTGCAGCCATTTGCTAAAATCATTTTTTCCCTCATTAATGTACACACAGCACCCCATATTGACAGAAAAAGACAGAATTGTTGACATTTTTGCAGATTTATTAAAAAAGAAAAACTGAAATATTACATGGTCCTAAGTATTCAGACCCTTTGCTGTGACACTCATATATTTAACTCAGGTGCTATCCATTTCTTCTGATCATCCTTGAGATGGTTCTACACCTTCATTTAAGTCCAGCTGTGTTTGATTATACTGATTGGACTTGATTAGGAAAGCCACACACCTGTCTATATAAGATCTTACAGCTCACAGTGCATGTCAGAGCAAATGAGAATCATGAGGTCAAAGGAACTGCCTGAAGAGCTCAGAGACAGAATTGTGGCAAGGCACAAATCTGGCCAAGGTTACAAAAAAATTCTGCTGCACTTAAGGTTCCTAAGAGCACAGTGGCCTTCATAATCCTTAAATGGAAGATTTTTGGGATGACCAGAACCCTTCCTAGAGCTGGCCATCCGGCCAAACTGAGCTATCGGGGGAGAAGAGCCTTGGTGAGAGAGGTAAAGAAGAACCCAAAGATCACTGTGGCTGAGCTCCAAAGATGCAGTCGGGAGATGGGAGAAAGTTGTAGAAAGTCAACCATCACTGCAGCCCTCCACCAGTCAGGGCTTTATGACAGAGTGGCCCGACGGAAGCCTCTCCTCAGTGCAAGATACATGAAAGCCTGCATGGAGTTTGCTAAAAAACACCTGAAGGACTCCAAGATGGTGAGAAATAAGATTCTTTGGTCTTATGAGACCAAGATAGAACTTTTTGGCCTTAATTCTAAGTGGTATGTGTGGAGAAAACCAGGCACTGCTCATCACCTGTCCAATACAGTCCCAACAGTGAAGCATGGTGGTGGCAGCATTATGCTGTGGGGGTGTTTTTCAGCTGCAGGGACAGGACGACTGGTTGCAATTGAGGGAAAGATGAATGTGGCCAAGTGCAGGGATATCCTGGACGAAAACCTTCTCCGGGGTTCTTAAGGCCTCAGAAGGGGCCAAAGGTTTACCTTCCAACAAGACAATGACCCTAAGCACACATCTAAAATAACAAAGGAGTGGCTTCACAACAACTCCGTGACTGTTCTTGAATGGCCCAGCCAGAGCCCTGACTTAAACCCAATTGAGCATCTCTGGAGAGACCTAAAAATGGCTGTCCACCAACGTTTACCATCCAACCTGACAGAACTGCAGAGGATCTGCAAGGAGGAATGGCAGAGGATCCCCAAATCCAGGTGTGAAAAACTTGTTGCATCTTTCCCAAAAAGACTCATGGCTGTATTAGATCAAAATGGTGCTTCTACTAAATACTGAGCAAAGGGCCTGAATACTTAGGACCATGTAATATTTCAGTTTTTCCATTTTAATAAATCTGCAAAAATGTCAACAATTCTGTGTTGTTCTGTCAATATGGGATGCTGTGTGTACATTAATGAGGAAAAAAATTAACTTAAATGATATTAGCAAATGGCTGCAATATAACAAAGAGTGAAAAATTTAAGGGGGTCTGAATACTTTCTGTCACCACTGTATATATATATATATATATATATATATATATATATATATATATATATATATACATACAGTTGTGTTCATAATTTTACATACCCTGGAGAATATGAATGATAACACAAAAACTTTTCTTTCACTCATGGTTAGTGTTTGGCTGAAGCCATTTATTATCAATCAACTGTGTTTCCTCTTTTTAACTCATAATGACAACAGAAACTACCCAAATGACCCTGATCAAAAGTTTACATACCCCAGTTCTTAACATCGTCTATTGCCCCCTTTAACATCAATGACAGCTTGAAGTCTTTTGTGGTATTTGTGGATGAGGCTCTTTATCTTCTTAGATGGTAAAGCTGCCCATTCCTCTTGACAAAAAGCCTCCAGTTCCTGTAAATTCTTGGGCTGTCTTGCATGAACTGCATGTTTGAGATCTCCCCAGAGTGGCTCAATGTTATTGAGGTTAGGCGACTGAGATAGCCACTCCAGAACATTCACTTTATTCTACTGTAGCCAATGACAGGTCGACTTGGCCTTGCGTTTTGGATCATTGTCATGTTGGAATGTCCAAGTACATCCCATGCGCAGCTTCCTGGCTGATGAATGCAAATGTTCCTCCAGTATTTTTTGATAATATACTGCATTCATCTTGCCATCAATTTTTGCCTTTTTAGCACACACATCCCCAAAACCTCAACGTGTTTCACAGTAGGAATGATGTACCTTTCATCATAGACCTTGTTGACTCCTCTCCAAATGAAGCATTTATGGTTGTGGCCAAAAAGCTCAATTTTGGTCTCATCATGCCAAATGACTTTGTGCTAGAAGGTTTGAGGCTTGTCTCTGTGCTGTTTGGCATATTGTAAGCAGGATACTTTGTGGCATTTGCGTAGTAATGGCTTCCTTCTGGCAACTCGACCATGCAGCCCATCTTTCTTAAAGTGCCTCCTTATTGTGCATCTTGAAACAGCAACACCACGTTTTCAGAGTCCTGCATTTCACCTGAAGTTATTTGTGGGTTTTTCTTTGGATCCCAAACAATTTTCCTGGCAGTTGTGGCTGAAATTTTAATTGGTCTACCTGACCGTAATTTGGTTTCAACAGAACCCCTCATTTTCAGAGTTTGAACACTGCTGAGTGGCATTCTCAATTCTTTGCCATTTTTTATATAACTTTTCTGTTTTATACAGTTCAACTACCTTTTCCCGCAGATCCTTTGACAATTCTTTTGCTTTCCCCAGGATTCAGAATCCAGAAATGTCAGTGCAGCACTGGATGAAAGATGCAAGGGTCTGTCAGGAGTCCAGAAACTCATTGACCTTTTATACACACACTAATTACAAGCAAACAGATCACAGGTGAGGATGGTTACCTTTAATAGCCATTCAAACCCCTTTATGTCAACTTGTGTGCATGATATCAGGCCAAAACCAGGGTATGTAAACTTTTGAACAGGGTGATTTGGGTAGTTTCTGTTGTGATTATTATTTAAAAAGAGTAAACACAGTTAGATGATAATAAATGGCCTCAGCCAAACACTAACCATGAGTGAAAGAAAAGTTTTTGAGTTATCATTCATATTCTCTGAAAAATCATAAATTCTGCCAGCTTATTTAAACTTATGAGCACAACTGTATAAATATATATGTATATGCATATATATATATATATATATATTTATATATATATATATATATATATATATATATATATATATATATATATATATATATATATATATATATATATATATATACACATATATATACATACTGTATACACATACATGTTTTTTTTTCTTGGTACATTTTGTAACAGCAAAAGGCACCAGCAGCTCTACCTCTGTTGAAAATCTGTCCTGTTCCTCATATATCCCTTAGTCAGAGGACTTTGTGCCAACAGTAAAAGTAGATTGAACTTTTGGTGCCAAATAAGAATTCAGGATCGACTGGGAGCCTATGCTTGTGCTGAAAATACTAATACAGAAGTTGAATCAATCGTAAAATATTTTTATTAGTTCGTCCCATCAGTTTCTACCTGTCTCTGTAAAAAAAGCCATATTTCTTTACATCTTCACTGTTCATTAAGGAACGAAAATTACTTTTTTCATAAGATTTTATTATCACCTGTCCATAAAGCTGCCAATCGCTCAGCATCCTGCTTCTAGCACTAATCATAATTGGTTTAACGGAGTGAGTCACTGCCACTCTGCTTCATTTCTATGTTGATTAGGCTACTCCTAATGGATTTAGAGTGTGCCGAGAGAGAGAGAGAAAAAGAGGAAAAAAAAAAAACTACAGTCGAGAATTAAAATTCGATATAAAAATGATGCAGGCATCCACTAACAAAAGCTTAGGCATTGCTTTATCTATAAATCTATAAAGTGTTATTATGAGACTTTCAGTTTACTCCTGGGTAGAGGAAAGTTTTAATGCTGTAGATGTATATGTATGGGTTTTATCATTAGCAAATGTTATCATGATTCATTTTATTTAAAGGCATTTTTTCACCAGATACACTTACTGTTTAGTTCTGCAAGTTCTGAAATAGTGTCCTTTTTTTTTCATTAGAAACGTTACCATAGGGGGGAAATGTTTTGTATTGTATTAAAGCAGAAATAAAGTAAAGCTTAAGATAACTAGTAATCCTACAAAATGCTTAGTTTTAGCATTAAAGTGACCTTTGCTTTTACTTTTACAATCCCATATGAGAGTATGTGTGCATAGTGGTTGTTGTAAGCTCATTGTTGCTCCCTCTTCTTCCAAAGCTCTCTAGCAATTTCTGGATAGTAGCTGTGTAACTCTGTGTAAAAATTTACTTTACCTTCACAAATTGGATGTGCAGAGCTGCAGAGTGTGCAAGTATAGTAAACCTGCTCAGATAAAATTACATCATTCCTCCTTACTAGGGATATCCCGGTTCAGGTGGAACCCAAGGTTTGGCTGGAACTTTGCTTGTTCGAGTGCTCATCCTAATGCTGGACATTTAGTTCATTCATCAGGAGTCAAACTCTTTATGTAGTAGCGTGGCTATGTTTGGTCAGTTACATCACTGGGCATACCCACCCCTTTGTTTACAACTCTGGGAGAAGTAATTTACAGCAAGTGAATGACAGGAGTGGCCGAGTAGGCTTCACAAGTCTGCAGGAGTCATACATCATGATCGATGAGGACCTGCATTGCTGGACAACACGGTTGACAATGGATTTACGGGACTTGTCAAAAAGCGTGGTGACTTTATTTACTATTTACATTTTTTTGTGAATGAGTAGGGGTATGTACACCTCATTCATGTGGGGAGGGGGTATCTGGAGGCATCCTTTTTTTCAAAGGGGGCATTCAGATTCCAGTAAGCCCCTTCTTCACAGACCCCCACAACCACTGGGCCAGTGTTGTGTCCTCATCAGCATAGAAACAGGATGCTTAGCCAAGGAGGTCCTCCTTGGCAAGATCCTTAACCCATGTTGAGGGCATGTGGCCTGGTATGGGTTTTTTTTTGGGGAGGGGGGCATGATCACCCCCCTTCTTTCCTGGCTTGTCAGGCTGCATGCTTGTATAAGGGTCAAGTATAACTTTTGAGGGTGAGCCCTACACTTTTTTTTCTTAATTTCTGCAAGGAGTCTCAATTAACATGTATGCCAGAACCTCATCCAGGATAAGGGTCTGGTTTATATGAACGGAATCCCAGCAGATGGAAGCTTCTGGCAGCTGTCATTTACCAGCATTTAAACAGTATTTTGTTTTAAACGGGGTTCAGATACAGCACAAAAACTTCAGTAGTTTTTGGTGAACCTGCCCCAAACTAAACCCAGATATTTTTGGCTCATCCCAACCCTTTACCATTTTTTTTTTGATTGACTGACAGCTCACTGGACTATGCTATGACAAGAACCTGTCAGCCAATAAAAAATATATAAATATATAATATATATAATGTATAATTTCCCCTTCCCAAGAAATCTTAGACCTGCTTGCACCGAGATGCAGAAGTACTTCTGCAATAAGAGTTTTATTTTTATTTTTTATTAAATGCTGTCTGAGGCTCATCAGCTTCTACAGGGATGCAGATGCTACTGTCTTTCTGTTTCTGCTTTCACAGGGCTGAATGAAAAAAAAAAACCTGACAGCTCAGGAGGAGCCGCTGTACTAACTATCCAACATTAGTACATCTCCTCTATTGTGTTCTGACAGGGGGATGCTCCCCCACCAGAACAGCGCTCTCAGACGATCAGAAGACCTTTTTCGGTCAAAAAGTGGAAGAGGAGGAGGGAGGAAAAGGATCAGCAGAACTTTCTTTTAGGCGAGAAGTTCTGCTTTAAGGTGAATTCAGGCGGGCTTATGGGGATGCTAATAAGTTCTGTACATTTATAAGAAATCTGTTTCAGCTTTGCAAGTTTTTTTTTATTCTGAAGGAGATCAGCATTGGCAGCCTTTGGATTCTTCCCTTCAAGATTCCCTTTAAAATAATCAATTGCTCATATACAATATTGCATATGCACCCATATACAGTATATGTACACCCTGTAGATGGAAGCATGCATTCCATATCAGTTGCCACAATTACATGTGTACAGCCGTGGCCAAAAGTTTTGAGAATGACACAACTATAAATTTTCACAGTCTGCTGCCTCAGTGTTTATGATGTCAATTTGCATATACTCGAGAATGTTATGAAGAGTGATCAGATGAATTGCAATTAATTGCAAAGTCCCTCTTTGCCATGAAAGTGAACTTACTACCATTAAAAAAAAAACAGTTCCATTGCATTTGTGATGTGAAGAAGGCTTCAAGGCGCCCAAGAAAGTCCAGCAAGCACCAGGACCGTCTCCTACAGTTGATTCAGCAGCGGGATTGGGGCACCACCAGTGCAGAGCTTGCTCAGGAATGGCAGCAGTCAGGTGAGAGTGCATCTGTACGCACAGTGAGGAGAAGACTTTAGGAGGATGGCCTGGTAACAAGAACGGCAGCAAAGAAGCCATTTCTCTCCAGGAAAAACATCAGGGACAGACTGATATTCTGCAAAAGGTACAGAGATTGGACTGCTGAGGACAGGGTAAAGTAATTTTCTCTGATGAATCCCCTTTCCGATTGTTTGGGGCATCCGGGAAAAACTTTGCCCGGAGAAGAAAAGGTGAGCACTACCATCAGTCCTGTGTCATGCCAACAGTACAGCATCCTGAGACCATTCATGTGTGGGGATTGCTTCTCTTGCCTAAGAACACAGCCATGAATAAATAATGGTCAAAAACATCCTCTGAGAGCAACTTCTCCCAACCATCCAAGCACAGTTTGGTGACGAACAATGCCTTTTCCAGCACGATGGAGCACCTTGCCATAAGTGGCTTGAGGAACAAAACATTGAAATTTTGGGTCCATGGCCAGGAAACTCCCCAGACCTTAATCCCATTGAGAACTTGTGGTCTCAGAGGTGGGTGAAGCAAAAGACCCCACACATTCTGACAAACTCCATTGATTATGCAAGAATGGGCTGCCATCAGTCAGGATGTGGTCCAGAAGTTGATTGACAGCAATCCAGGGCAAACTGCAGAGGTCTTTAAAAAGAAGGGTCAACACTGCAAATATTGACTGTTAGCATAAATGTAATGTAGTTGTCAATAAAAGCCTTTGACACTTATGAAATGTTTGTAATTGTACTTTAGTATACGATAGTAACATCTGACAAAAAGTTTAAAAAACACTGAGGCAGCAGACTTTGTGGAAATTAATATTTGTGTCATTCCTAAAACTTTTGGCCACGGCTCTAATTTGCAAACAGTATATTACTGAAAAAAAAACCAAAACATGTGTTCCAAATCTTGCAGAACCATTTAAGAAATGCTATTTACAAACATATACCTCTGCACACTGACTCTTTTTCATAATCCTAATAATCTGACAGAGAGCTCATGAACTGAAAACAGCCCTGGATCCAAGATACAATTAAAGTGTTACTAAACCCGCAACAGTAAAATCAGTCTATATATGCCGTAAAGCATGCTTGTTATACTCACTGTGGAACCTAAGGGGTCAATCCTCTGCATTGTGTAAAAAGGCTGTTTGATGCTGTCTTCTCTAATCTTCCCCTTCTTCTACAGTCCCTAATCCACCTGCTGATAGGACATGCTCAGTTTGGTGTGTATTTCAAAAGCATTGTTTTTTTGTTTTTTTTGGGAGGGTGCATGTGATGGGCACAGGGCCAATCAGCACTGTTCAGACAGAAAGTCAGGGGTCATGCAGCCTCATAGGACAGTCAGAATAGAATGAAAACTCCTCCTACAAGCTTTAACCAGTGCTTAGCTGGACACTGATAAAAGTCACAAGACTGATATATACTCCTGATGAGAAAAGGTATTTAGCAGTTTATATTTACTAAAATAATTGCATTTCCATGTTCTGTGTACTGTGGGAGACCAGATATAGTGAATGCAGGGTCCTGGGTTTAGTAACACTTTAATCTGTCACTGGATAGTGGGGTTGTAGGCGGGGCCTAACCAGGGTACCTGAAAAATCTAGTAAACACATGTGGATACTTAATTTGTTTTACGTGTACAAATTGACTGTTCACTTATATAAGTCAATTTACAGCTTTTGCATCACATATGTTACACGTCATACATTGCTTCAGGCAGTAGAGGGCACTATTTATCCACAATGCACTTTCCAATAGTAACATATAAGGCACTTATATTTACAGAAAATAATGCCAGAGGAGCACTTCCCCTGGAGAGCCACGATATGGCTTGGTCACACTGACGCCGCGTACACACGGGTGGAATTTTCGACTGGACTGGTCTGACGGACTTTCCAACGGACTTTCGACGGACTTTCGAAGGAACGGACTTGCCTACACACGATCACACCAAAGTCCGACAGATTCGCACGTGATGACGTACGACCGGACCAAGATAAGAAAGTTGATAGCCAGTAGCCAATAGCTGCCCTAGCGTGGGTTTTCGTCCGTTGGACTAGCATACAGACGAGCGGATTTTTCGTCCGGACTCGAGTCCGTCGGAAAGATTTGAAGCATGTTTCAAATCTACAGTTTGTCAGATTTTTGACTGGAAAACTCAGCTGAAGGTCCGATGAAGCCCACACAGGATCAGATTGTCCGCCGGATTCGGTCTGTCGGACCAGTCCGGTCGAAAAGTCCACTCGTGTGTACGCGGCATTAGATCCCCAAATGTCCCTGCAGATATCCGGCTGGCAGTAGGAGGCAACACCTACTCTTTCCCTCCTCGACAGGTACCTCTCCCTAATGCTGCTCCTACTCTCTCGCTATCTATCAGGGGCTCTGTCCCTAGCTTACTCCCACACTGCGGGCACACTGAATGACACAGCATCCTACTATTCATGAAAATCCTCAGTTAAGATTTCTGCCCAAATCTTGTTGGATTTCAGTATCCAGCAGGATTGCTGTCCTCCCCAAGATGGCTGAATGTAGCCCATAAAAGGGGACAATTATTCCTAAATGGGCTCCTGCCAACCTAAAGAATTAGCACAGTGCCACCTTCAGCTTGCAGAATATACGTCAACCTCCACCTGCCTACAGGGTTGAATGACTGAAGAAATAGTGACTGTTCCCTAAACAAAGTAAGTGTGCACCCAATCGTGTTCAGGGGTAATTAACAGGATATTTTCTTGCACATGATTGGCTGATTGTAAAAAACACATACTTGCTTGCTATCTTTACGAAATAGTTGATTGTCTGAGTCGGGGATGAGTGCTGCTTTGAATATTACTATGAATATTGAAGAATGGCCTGAAATCCTGATATTTTTTACAAAGGTAAAGTGACTAGTCAAACAGCACGAGACAAACTGCGGAGCTTTATCAATTTTATGTCTAGTGACTGGAATTTAAAAGGCATGTCTTGCTGATTCATTCAACAAACTAAAACACAAAATCTATCACTTTAGGGTAAAAACACAGTGCTATTCACTGCTAATGATAAAATCTCTGCAGTTAAAGAAAAAATATTCATTGGAAAAAGAGAGCTGCTGAAGCTGGGTTGTTTGACACCCTTTAATACTTCAGCCACATGCCTTGTGGAAAATAAAATGTCCTTATACCTAGATATATGGACAGCACTAACAAAGTGCCTCCAACAACTGTCCACTTCTTTTGGAAATATTTCCCTCTTACTATGGTAATTGAAGTCTACAGATCCTTTTCTATTCTTTGATAAATAAAAAAATGTCAAAACACATTGATATCTCCTCTAACACTTTAATCAAGCAATAGTTTTAAACTATCCCTTCACCTTGAATATATGGGCTTGTCTGGAAGTGATTTTGAAGGCTCACTTTTTATTTTTTTTAAATAACAAACATGTTATACTTACCTGCTCTGTGTAATGGGTTTGCACAGAGCAGCCCTTAACCTTCTTTTCTGGGGTCCCCCCATCGGTGCATTCTCTCTTCCCAGCTGGCTTTGTGGCTATCATCTCATCATATCCTCTTCTGTATATGCGAAACATCAATTTAACCACTTCACGCTCGCGCTATGGCCGAAAGATGGTTACAGCACGAACTTAGATTGCAGTGCAGTCCATGTACATCCTCCCATACTCGCGCTGTCCGCTCGCCCCCTGCGGTGTATGGGCGGCACGCTCTGTGATCACCGTGTCCACGGCCCTTTACCACGTGATCAGCTGTCAGCCAATGACAGCTGATCACATGATGTAAACAGAAGCCGGTAACCAGCTTTTTTTCCCCTTCACACTGACAGTGTGAGGAGAAAAAAAATAAAGCCAATTGCTGGCTTCTGTAAGATGGACATCGGTCCCACTCAGTAAACACAAGTGCTGCTAACCAGTGCCCACCAGTGCCACCTATCAGTGCCCACTATTAGTGCCCACCAGTGCCACCTATCAGTGTACACCAGTGACACCTATCAGTGCCCATCAGTGCTGCCAATCAGTCCCGATCAGTGTCTCATCATCAGTACCACCTACCAGTGCTGCCTAATGGTGCCACCTACCAGTACCTATCAGTGCCACCCTTTAGTGTCCATCAGTTCCACTTATCAGTGCCGTCTATCAGTACCACATCTCAGTGCCCTTCAGTGCTGCCTATCAGTGCCCTTCAGTGCCGCCGATCAGTGCAGCCTTATCAGTGCCTTGTGATCATTGCCCACATGTGCCACCTATCAGTGCCCATCAGTTGCGACCTATCAGTGCAGCCTATCAGTGCCCATCAGTGCAGCCTCATCAACGCACATCAATAAAGGAGAAAAATTACCTGTTTGTAAAATTTTATAACAAACTTTTCATCTCATTTTTTTTTTAACATTTTTGGGGTTTTTTTGTTTGTTTAGCAAAAAAATCAAAACCCCAGTGGTGATTAGCTGCTTCTGGACCAGCCGCCGCAGTTTTGCTGCGGCAGTTTGGCTCCCCTGCATGAAACTACATAACTATATGTTCGCTCGCGGTGCCCGGATAGCAGGCGGGCGCACGCTGCACAGCGGGGGTGCTGATGCTAGCGGCCGACAGTCACGATGATCAGGAGAGACAGAACAGGGACAAGTGTGTGTAAACACACACTTCCCTGTTCTGTTCTGACAGGAGTGACAGATCGAGTGTTCCTATTAGCTAGGAACCACGATCCGTCACTTCCTCTAGTTAGTCCCTCCCCCTTCAGTTAGAATCACCTCCCAGGAAACACAGTTAACCCCTTCACCACCCCCTAGTGTTAACCCCTTCACTGCCAGTGACATTTTTACAGTAATCAATGCATTTTTAATTGCACTGATCACTGTATTAATGCCATTGGTTCCAAAAAATGTGTCAAAATTGTCCGATGTGTCCGCCATAATGTCGCAGTCATGATAAAAATCACAGATCGCCGCCATTACTAGTAAAAAAAAAAATACTAAAAATGCTATAAATCTATCCCCTATTTTGTAGACACTATAACTTTTGGGCAAACAAATCAATATACGCTTATTGTAATTTTTTTTTACCATAAATATGTAGAAGAATACATATCGGCCTAAACTGAGGGAAAAAAATTGTTTTTTTTAAATATTTTTGGGGGATATTTATTATAGCAAAAAGTAAAAAATATTGCCTTTTTTTTCAAAATTGACGCTATTTTTTTGTTCATAGCACAAAAAATAAAAACCGCAGAGGTGATCAAATACCACCAAAAGAAAGCTCTATTTGTGGGGAAAAAAGGACGTCAAATTTGTTTGGGTACAACGTCACACGACCGCACAATTGTCAGTTAAAACGACGCAGTGCGAATCGCAAAAAGTGCTCCGTCAGGAAGGGGGTAAATTCTTCTGGAGCTGAAGTGGGTACATACCACCAAAAGAAAGCTTTATTTGTGTGACAAAAAATTATAAAAAAAAGAATATGGGTGCAGTGTAGCATGCCCATACAATTGTCATTCAAAGAGTGACAGCGCTGAAAGCTGAAAACCGGCCTGGGCAGGAAGGGGGTATATGTGCCCAGTAAGCAAGTGGTTGAATAGAAAAAAATCTGCCAAGTATGGTGATAGCGTATATACTGTATAGGAGTCATCCAACCTGCTCAATAAAAAAAAAAAAAACTGAAGATGCCATATAAATATATGTCCAAACTTATTTTATGGACAAGAGCAAAGAATTTTGTATGAGGAAGTATATTCTGGGATCTAATTAACTACAGTACTACAGGCAAGCTGTGCATCAGCATAGCATCCTGTAGGTTGGATTAGAATATGAAGGGACACAAACCGGCTATGATGGAGCTACTTTTGTGGTTGTAGTGTTCAGAATCCAACAGGAAGCAAATAGGACTGGCAGGATCGCCAGGTATTTTGAATGTTTTCAAATTGTTTTATTTTTTAAGTAAAAAGAGGCCTTATGTGGATTGTGAGGGATGGAGCAATGTAGTACCAATGTTTTACATATAAGGTTTCCATACACTTTAATATACTGTATATCTGAAAACTTGCCTGACTGTTGATGGGCTACCTGAGCTTCAAGCATTGAAATGTATTTACAAGGATTTAGGTTTTGACCAAAATGAATTATGTGTAATGATTACAATAGTTCTTTTATACTGCAGTGTCCAATGTTTTTTGCTGCTTTTTTGTTTACTTTTATAAGTCCACATTCTTGTAACAAAACGAAGAAAAAAAATCGGGCAGACTTAATGAACCACTTTCCTTTCCTTTTTTATTAGCCCAATTTACAGTATACTTATATTATTATTTCCTTTGTTTGGGTTGAACCTCATGTTTTTCATTTTCTACTACCTTCATATAGTTACTATAGTTATCATTTTGTTAAGGTATCATTTGTTTTTATAAGTTATTATACATACTTGAACCAATTTTTTATTCACTTACATCCACATTGGAAGTCTGGCTCTTGCTGGTAGCAGCAGTTTGATACATGGCCATCCTTTCCTTTAATGGTAAAGATTCAAGCAGATCTAATGGAATACTTCCAATATCGGTGCTCTCTTCTAAATGTTTCTTCTTCCCACCTAATAAAGATAAAAAAAATAAAAACTGTAAGTGAATCTGATTTTACCATCATAGAGGACTGTTCCATGGTAATCAAAATATTTATACTACTAAACTACACATATTCAGACATTTAAAATGGCAGATGCAGGAAAAATAATGCAGCCGCAATAAATCGTAAGTGTAGCTCTTGAGTGCTGACATGCTATGTGTAGCCAAAGAAAACTTATACCACATACACTTATGCCGCATACACACGAGCGGACTTTCCGGCATACTTGGTCCGGCGTACCCGAGTCCGTCGGACAATTAGATCGTGTGTGGGCTCCGGCTGACTTTTTTTTCTCAAAAGTTTGACGGACTTAGATTTGAAACATGTTTCAAGTCTATCCGACGGACTCGAGTCCGGTCGAAAAGTCCGCTCGTCTGTATGCTAGTCCGATGGACAAAAACCGACGCTAGGGCAGTTATTGGCTATTGGCTATGAACTTCCTTGTTTTAGTCCGGTCGTACGTCATCACGTACGAATCCGTCGGACTTTGGTTGATCGTGTGTAGGCAAGTCCGTTCATTCGGAAAGTCCGTTGTAAAGTCCGTCGAAAAAGTATGTCCGGTCGTGTGTACGCGGCATTAGAATTCCCCATAAACAAAATGGCTGACCAAGGGAGATAGGATCATTAATCACTGATACTTGACTCAAATACCGGGTTCTTATACAATGAAGGTCCTTAAGGCTAGATCCCGTTGGACTAACATAAATACCATTTTTGTATATAGAGGTGAAGTAACCTAAACTCCCCCACTCTCCCCATCCCCCCCCTTTTTTTTCACCCCCCCCCCTTACAACCATTTCATCTCTTAGCTCTTGTCTGTCCCCTTTATGATCTAATACTAAACCTTATGACACCCACAAAAACACAACCCTTGACTGCTGAACATAATAATACACAAAGACACAATGGCTTATTAATAGTTTTATTAATAGTTAAAACAGTTTGAATTGTGATATGGGTTGTCTGCACAAACAGAAACTGTTATTACCCGAGAATGAATCCAGCACAGCACTCGATGGATGTAATGTATGACATCCTGCAAGAAAGTTTTGTATATTTTATACACTTTGTTATGACTATGTATTTGCTCAATAAAAACTTTTATTGAAAAAAAAAGAATTCCCCATAAAGCATCGTACACACGATTGTGTGATGACAGGCTGTTGGCGGAAAATCCGACCATTTGTACGCTCCATCGGACAATTGTTGCCGGATTTTCCGCAGACAAATATTGGATGGCAGGCTGTAAAATTTTCCGTAGACAAATGTCTGTTGTCGGATTTTCCGAGGGTGTGTACACAAGTCCGTCAGACAAAGTCCAAAGTACAAACACTCATGCTCGGAAGCAAGGATGAGCCAGAATCGGTCGGTCTTGTAAACTAGCGTTCGTAATGAAGAATTAACATTCATGGCGCGGCAAATTATAAAATCTATATATGCAGCGCACATTCTCTTTTTCTTTAATGGGATAATAATGAAGCTGCTTTGCTGGTGATACTGATGGAGTTCTGCCAAACGTATTTTCAAAGGCTGTTTTTTTTCTAGTGATATCAAGAAAAATATTATTATGCTTGTTTTTTTTTTTTTGGGCAAGTTACCACAACACCATTATCCCATAGTTTTTAAGATCGAAGATACAACTATGTTGGTGTCCCCACTGTCATTTGAGTAAAGTACATCAGTAGTAAGTAAATCACATAGCCAAGTATCATTCTACACAATGTTTTATTGTGCATTAAAAAAAGAAAACAAATAAAATTAGACATGTTATCTGCCAATAGAACTTAACCAAAAAGTGCATTCTATGCATCCAAAAATATAGAAAATATACCAAATAAAATCATTATGATTCAACCGAAAAATAAAATAAAAGCCTCATGCATATGTCCTGCTTCTTAATATAGGGGGTCACCAAAGCCAAGAGTTGTTGAATGCAGGGGTCCGTCATCCGGAGATAATTCCGAAAATCATCCGGATTATTCTCCTGGAGCTCCCGCAGCAAAGGCATATGACATAATTGGTCACAATTAATAAAGCAACCAATTTTTGGTCCAAGAAATCCTCCTCCTCCTGTTCCTGGACTGGACTTGGGTCAAAGCAATAACTCCAAGGCCAATAATAAATAACATGTTATCTCCTCTGATTCCGCAACATGGCTGGTTGATGAACGATCGTTCAGAAACAAACTGAAAAGCGCAAAATGAAAAGCGCAAAATAAAAAGTGCAAAATCAACACTCACCAAACTCCTACTAACATGAAAGAGGAGAAGGAGCCCAAAGGGTGGCGCGTAACAATTGAACTTCCTCTTTGTAGTCTCGTAATACGTCTAATACGTCACTAAGTTCGTGTTTGTTGGCCGACAATTCCTTGCTGTTTGTATGCAAGACAAGTTCCTGGCCAATGCCCTTCGGACAAAAGTCCAAGGCTTTGTCTGCGGAAAATCCGATCGTGTGTATGACACTTTAGTTACACTGTGCTGTGCACACCCCAAAAAAAAACAAAAAAAAAAAACGAGTTTGTGTATGTGAGAAAAAGTAATAATAATAAATGGTGTCTGTTCCAAATCGAGTCTTAAATTGTATGTGTAGTCTTTTTTTTTTTAAGTTTTGGAAAAAGTAGGGAAGGGTTAAAGCCTCTGTCAGTTTGTTTTCTGCTGTCTGCATCCCATTGGAAGATTTCCTTTCACATCCTGTTTCAGGGACACAACAGAAAATTAGAGTAGATCTCTACAAAGTGTGAGACATTTCCCACTTAGGGCTTATGTACACACAGACGAGGTTGACCACCGGCTGCGGAAAAACACAAAACGCTTCAAAATTGCGGAAAAAATGGAACCGCGATTTTGCTGCATTTTGCAGCCAGTGGTCAAAACGTTCCTATCCTGAGCGCAATTCTTCAGGAGGGGGAAGTTGAACCTCTGCTAACCGCAGCAACTTCTAAATGATTGTAAAAACATACAGGGCCTTGCAAAAGTATTCATACCCCTTGAAATGTTCCACATTTTTCATGTTACAACCAAAAACATAAATTAATTTTATTTGGATTTTATGTGATAGACCAACACAAAGTGGCACATAATTGTGAAGTGAAAGGAAAATGATAAATGGTTTTCAACATTTTTTATAAATAAATATGTAAAAAGTGTGGTGTGCATTTGTATTCAGCCCCCTGAGTCGATACTTTGTAGAACCACCTTTTGCTGCAATTACAGCTGCAAGTCTTTTTGGGTATTTCTCTACCAGCTTTGCACATCTAGAGAGTGACATTTTTGCCCATTCTTCTTTGCAAAATAGCTCAAGCTCTGTCAGATTGGATGGAGAGCATCTGTGAGCAGCAATTTTCAAGTCTTGCCACAGATTGTCAATTGGATTTAGGTCTGGACTTTGAATGGGCCATTCTAACACATGAATATGCTTTGATCTAAAAGCCATTCCATTGTAGCTCTGGCAGTATGTTTAGGGTCGTTGTCCTGCTGGGAGGTGAACCTCTGCCCCAGTCTCAAGTCTTTTACAGACTTTAACAGGTTTTCTTCTAAGATTGCCCTGTATTTGGCTCCATCCATCTTCCCATCAACTCTGACAAGCTTCCCTGTCCCTGCTGAAGAAAAGCTTTCCCACAACATGATACTGCCACCACCATGTTTCACGGTGGGGATGGTGTGTTCAGAGTGATGTGCAGTGTTCGTTTTCTGCCACACATAGCGTTTTGCTTTTAGGGCAAAAAGTTCACATTTGGTCTCATCTGGCCAGAGCACCTTCTTCCACATGTTTGCTGTGTCCCCCACATGACTTCTCGCAAACTGCAAACAGGACTTCTTATGGCTTTATTTTTACAATGGCTTTCTTCTTCTTGCCCCTCTTCCATAAAGGCCAGATTTGTGGAGTGCCCTGCTCTGTGGACAGATTTTCCCACCTGAGCTGTGGATCTCTGCAGCTCCTCCAGAGTTACAATGAGCCTCCTGGCTGCTTCAATGATTAATGCTCTCCTTGCCCAGCCAGTTTAGGTGGATGGCCATGTCTTGGTAGGTTTGCAGTTGTGCCATACATTTTCCAATTTCGGATGATGGATTGAACACTGCTCCGTTAGATGTTCAGGTTGAGGTTGGGATATTTGGGATAGCTTGGGATATTTTCTAATGAAGCCTTATGCCCCGTACACACGGTCGGACATTAATCGGACATTCCAACAACAAAATCCTAGGATTTTTTCCGACGGATGTTGGCTCAAACTTGTCTTGCATACACACGGTCACACAAAGTTGTCGGAAAATCCGATCATTCTGAACGCGGTGACATAAAACACGTACGTCGGGACTATAAACGGGGCAGTAGCCAATAGCTTTCATCTCTTTATTTATTCTGAGCATGCGTGGCACTTTGTGCGTCAGATTTGTGTACACACGATCGGAAATTCCGACAACGGATTTTGTTGTCGGTAAATTTTATAGCCTGCCCTTAAACTTTGTGTGTCGGAAATTCCGATGGAAAATGTGTGATGGAGCCCACACACGGTCGGAATTTCCGACAACAAGGTCCTATCACACATTTTCTGTAGGAAAATCCGACTGTGTGTACGGGGCATAAGACAGTTGTCATTGGAACAGGTGTCTCTATTGAAAATACCCTCACCTCTTCTTCTGGTGACAACTGCAACATTTTGGATTTCTCATCACTGTCTTGGTGACAATGGTCATCAAGGGGAACAGAGAAAAAAACTACTAGTGGAGACACAGACAGCAATAAAAATGTAGTTTCTAAAACTAAAAAAAAAAAAAAAAAAAACTATTTTGCTATACACTATAAAAGATGAGTTCTTTTTAAGCTATACATATTAGTGTACTAGTCTTTACTTCTTTGTATCTGTACAAGACTGCACAGAGCAGACCATGTTTAACTACAATTCTGTTTCAAAGAACATGTTTTTAATGCTGTGATTTTATTAAATCCCTAAAGGGCCCTTTCAGAAAAAATTAATTTTATTTCTTAGCTGCTTCTAACTTCTCACGTAAAGCCCACATAGATGCTGAAACTTAAACACAGTTGGACTCATTCCTTTTTTTTTTTTTTCAGTGTTTGCTCTGCTTAAACTAAACAGTCAGTACAATAAAGCTAGTGAAAAGGATACAGCAGTACAATACAGGCACGTATAGGCTACCTTTACATAACCCTTCCAGTGCTGGAGAGTGTTGTGAATCCTGGGCTCTAAAATAGCAATTTCAACGTTTTCAACTGACATCCTATAGATCATCATTAAGTGCCAGAGAAATCATATAAAAGTATGCTGTGTGGACTGATACAGTAGGTGCCTGCATTGAACTGCTTAAATTGATACATTTATGGTACTAATACACTCAATTAAAATATTCATAGTGATGTTTTATTCGACTATTGGGTTAAAATTCCAGATTCCAACTGCAGGTGGTGCTGACACTGAAATCTGAAACTGCAGCTCCTGTTACAATACAAGAGCTGATAGACCCTCTAAATCTGCTCTGAGTTTCCGGCATTAGCCAGAAAGTTCAAATACCCGGTTCATCAAGTTTTTTTTATCATTAATAGTACAAATATGAGCGGTGGCCTGCCCATAAAGGGGCGCAGGGGCGCCGCCCCCTTAATCTCTATGCGCCCGGCCCCTAATCTCCATGCAGGGCACCAGACGCATAGAGTTTTATGTGTTTTTTATGTAGCGCGTGATTACAGCCAGGGGCTCTAATTAGCTTCAAAAGGGTGGGCTCGGGGCACAGAGCCAACATTCACTATTGTCTTCCTGCTTCTCCTCCTGACCAATCAGGACAGGAAGTGGGTCCTGCAACTAGATTGGCCAGGAGGAGAAGCCACTGGATTGGCCGGGAGAAGAAGCCATCAAAGCTGCTTGGAACCTGGATGGGGTAAGTTCGGGGGCTGGCGGGCTTGTGAGAAGGGCTGGCGGGGGGGTGGGGGGGTTTTGTTTGCCGACCCCCCCAAAAAATGAAGCACCAGCTGCCACTGACAAATATACATATATGTTTGGATGCAATGAAGAAGTTTAGATTGACTGATTTTATATAGTTGTATCTATGTGTGTATAGTGGCAGTACTATTATATAAAAGTATAAAGGATTATATAAAATTAGGAAAAAAGCAGAACCATGCTGTTAAACCACTCAGTTTAGATGAAAGCTAAATCGAACGCCTAGTAACATAGAGACTCCCAGTGATGATCTAAAACTAACATTAAATAGAATTGTTATTGACTTGCCCTACAAAAGAAGCAGTGGATTTATTTTGTTTGCTAAAAAATAGACACTGTTTTTAGGACCCTGCATTTGGAGTCAATGATTTATACTAGTTATAGATTTCTTTCTCTTTTTTCAATATAAAGTGCATGAAAACAATAAAGTATGTGCTGGATTGCTGCTTTCCAAAGAACTCCGTTAAGACTACAATAAATCTTATCCATCTAGCAATGAAATTCTGATAATTTGTTTCAGAATAAGAAGCAGTAGGAGTTCTACCCCAGAGTAATATCACAATGTATAAAGATAATTAGTAATACTAGATGTTTGCCTTAGTGGGTCTGCATTTAATTTAGTTTCTCATGAATAATATATCAATAATCTACACATGTCTGTTTTCTGGTAAAAAAAAAGATTTTCTAACTCAATGACCCAAAAGATCTGCTTTTTATAGATTACATCCAAGGAAATAAAAACAGGGCAACAAATAAAAGAGGTGTGGGCCAGAGCACCCAATCAGATTTTGACTGTCTTTTTCCCAATGCAGGTTGCTATGAAAGATAACATATTTGTAATGTTCGCTATAGTTTGTAGTTCCATTACTTTTCCTTTGTCCTAGAATTAAATTAGATCCAATGTACAAAGAAAAAAAAAACACACGAGGGTTCCAAGTGGTTTTATACATGTTTAATAAAAAGGGCAGAAATTCTAATATGAATATGCCATGAGGGAAAGTGATATACAAAGAGCAGGAACCCTATTTAGAATTCTTCTTTTAATCTAATTGGAATTTTTGATTGGTTGTTTTGTTCTGCCATAAGCTGGCCATAAACAATTCCAACCTAATGGCCTCATTTAATGGATTGGTACATTCATGATTACCCTGAGGGGGCTACAATGTAAAAACACTTTTTTTTCTTGTTGGAAATTCACATTGTGGCCTGCCTAATTCTTTCTTTTCTCAGTAAAAAGTGAGTAGGTAGGTGTTAAGTGGACATATTTTGCTTTAGTCTGCTGGGCTAGTCACAGAATAAATAAACACAGTTTAGGCCGGTGAAAGACTGACAAATATCTCCTTGAGAATGACTGGTATGGAGATATCTACTTGGCCTTGCACAAGTCCACTTAGCACTGAGGATCACCTTCCACTCTCACTGGAGGATTACAGCAGAGCTCGGGAATTACCTTGCATTCTTCACTCTTTTCTTTTAACTCTCATCTCACAAGATGATAAAACCTCTATGGGCAGTAATGTATCCCAAAGAATATCTAAAACACTCATCGTATTCAATGAGCAATTCATGCTCAGCCTTATAGAATACATCTGCCAGTGGTATACACAGACTGTAGAGTGCCCTAGGGCCTCAGTGGTAGACACAGACTGTAGAGTTCCCCAGACTCTGAATGTAAGTGGCAAACTGTAGAGGGCACCAGCCTATCAGTGGTAAACACAGACTGTAGAGAGCACCATGCTCTCAATGGCAGACACAAACTGTAAAGATCCCCAGGCTCTTAATGGTAGACATAAGCTGTGGAAGGGCCCAGGCTGTTTATAGGGTCCCAGGCTGTCATTGTAAGACACAGACTGTAGAGGTCCCCAGGCTGTCAGTGGTAAACTCAGACTGTAAAGAGCTCCAGCCTTTTCGGTGTTAGACATGAACTATGGGGTCCTAGCCCCTTAGTAGTAGACACAGCTTTCAGTGTTAGACATTGACTGTAGAATGCCCCAGTATCTCAGTAGTAGACAGTAGTCAGAGTTTATAGGGTCCCAGGCCATTAGTGTAAGACACAGACTGTAGAGGTCCACAGCCTGTCAATAGTAACCAAACACTGTAGAGGACCACAGTCTCTGTGGTAGACACAGACTGTAGAGGGCCCCTGTCTCATATGCCCCGTACACACGGTCGGATTTTCCGACGGAAAATGTGTGATAGGACCTTGTTGTCGGAAATTCCGACCGTGTGTAGGCTCCATCACACATTTTCCATCGGATTTTCCGACACACAAAGTTTGAGAGCAGGATATAAAATTTTCCGACAACAAAATCCGTTGTCGGAAATTCCAATCGTGTGTACACAAATCCGACGGACAAAGTGCCACGCATGCTCAGAATAAATAAAGAGATGAAAGCTATTGGCCACTGCCCCTTTTATAGTCCTGACGTACATGTTTTACGTCACCACGCTCAGAATGATCGGATTTTCCGACAACTTTGTGTGACCGTGTGTATGCAAGACAAGTTTGAGCCAACATCCGTCGGAAAAAATCCTAGGATTTTGTTGTCGGAATGTCCGAACAAAGTCCGACCGTGTGTACGGGGCATTAGTGTTAGCCACAGACTGTAGAGTTCCCCAGGCTCTCAGTGTAAGTGACAAACTGTAGAGGGCACCAGCCTATCAGTGGTAAACACAGACTGTAGAGAGCATCAGGCTCTCAATGGTAGACAAAAACTGTAAAGGAGCCCAGGCTCTTAGTGGTAGACACAAGCTGTGGAAATGCCCAGGCTTTCAGTGTTAGACACTGACTGTAGAATGCCCCAGTCTCCCAGTAGTAGACAATAGCCAGAGTTTATAGGGTCCCAGGCTGTCATTGTAAGACACAGACTGTAGAGCTCCCCAGGCTGTCAGTGGTAAACTCAGACTGTAAAGAGCTCCAGCCTTTCGGTGTTAGACACAAACTAGGGGGTCCCAGCCCCTTAGTAGTAGACACAGACTGTAGAGAACCTCAGTCTGTCAGTGGTAGACACAGACTGTAGAAGGTCCCAGTCTGTCAGTGAAAGATACAGGCTGTAGAGGGCCCCAACCTGACAGTAATAGACACAGACTGAAGTGGACCCTAGCCTGTCAGTGGTGGATACATATTGTGACTTTCACTGACCCCCTTGTAAGGCACCTTGTACATTAGGAAGCATACAGACACTACATGCAGTTCCTGAAACTCATACAATTTATATTTTTAGACAAATTCTAAATCTTGTAAATCATATATCATTTGAAAATGTGTAGTTGAGTAGTATAAAATATGAACGGTGCATGTCAGAGCAAAATAAATTAAATAACTTAAAATTAAAATATGCAAGAAGTTTCTGGAATATATGCACAATTCAGCATGTTTTTTTCCTTTAACCGCTTGCCGCCCACCCACAGTAGTTGTATTGAGAACGGGCGGCAGCTCCAGGCCGGGCGAAATATCTGTACGTTGCGGCCTTTCGTGTCCTTACTTCTGGGTTCAGTACAACAAGAGTTTGGCAGCTGATTTCAGCTAATGATTTTGGCTGAAGTCAGCTGATAGGCTGATCAGCTGTGGCCAATCACACATAAAAAACACAGAACTCTGTGTAATGTGAACAGCGATCTGGCTGTTTCTTCTCCGTACAAAGCAGGGAGAAAAAACAGACATATAGTAAAGTAAAAGTTGCACATATTACACAGATTACACTTTGTTAGGCACACTGCTAACTCTTTTATTGCCCTTAGATATTAACCCCCTTCCAAGCCAGTGTGATTAGTACAGTGACAGTGTACAGTATTAGCACTGATCACTGTATTAGTGTCATTATTAATGTCAGTGTCAGTTAGCCAGTTATTGTACCCCCCAACTATTGTACCTCCCAGCCTGGGTCAGCTAGCTCTAAACTTATTTGGATTTTTTTGTACCAAAGACATGTAGCAGAATACATTTTGGCCTAAATTTATGAAGAAATTTGATTTTTAAAATTTTTTTTTTTGGAAATGTTGTACAAGTAGGAAATATAGGGGTTTTTTTCCCCAAATTTTCGTTCTTTTTTACAGTCATTTTACAGCATTTTTGCTTGCACATGATTGGATGATGGAAATGAGCAGTTTTACTGCATTTACTAAGCTCTGGGGAAAATGAGCGCAACTGGACTTGTAAGTGCACGGTCTATTTGCCTTTAGTAAATCAACCCCATTGTGTTTAATAAAAAATTATTAAGAAAAGTTTTTTATTAACATTATTGAATTACAAAATGGCTTGTTTATAGAATAAGTTCACCTTTGGGAACATGTTACATATTCCATCCATTTTTATGGTGGAACATGTAACATGTTCCCAATGCTGCAGCCACTTGCCGATCCGCTCTCTCCATGTGACAGCAGTATAGGGAGAAGTTCCCCATACAGGCTGTCACTTTATGAAAAGAGCGCGACCGTGTGGACAAGTTCTGTGAATGAATGAACTACAAGTACTGACATCCTTTGTGGATGTCAGCTTGTAGTTCTCAATGAACTACCACAGCGCTGTTGTATGGGCAGACAGCCTTCACAAACAGTCTACAGGAGACCTGCATGGCACCAGCAATCTGCTGATCACTGGTGCAATGCTTTCCAGGCTCCTCAAAAAAAAAAATAGTAAATGCACGTTTTTTTAATTGCAAAAAAATGTGCATTTAATATTCTTTTTTAAAGGTGAACTTATCCTTTAACAATTACAGAAGTATATTACTTTTATTTCATGATCTAGATTAGAACTTTGTGAACATGAATGGTGAACATAGGAAGACTCATATCTTTGAGGAACACTTAGCTGGTACAACACGAAGATGACTGGCGCTCTTCAAGCATCTTGAAGTCTGACTATTAGTTTGGGCAGTAAGTAAAGGCTTTTGGTTTTGGTAATGGGCACTTACAAAACAAGACGTGAGAAGAGAATATTAATGGAATCGTAAGTGGGAAAACATCTAATAAGCATATGTGGTTTGTGTTGCTGAATATGGCAAAAATGTCAAGTAGCATAATCATGAGTGGAGTTCTTGGTTTTTAACAAGTAAGTGCCTGATATAATAATACAACACATGCTTAGTGTGTGACAAGCAAACTCATCTTCAATAAAATAGCAACATCTCTTCTCAAGGTCCTGTTCCGGAAAAGTAAAAGCATTTCAATTAAGTATTAAAGGTTAAATGAATGTTTTTGTATAATACGCCAGGATCAGTATAAACGCCTAATTTTCAAAGTACCTAAAGCATATTATGCTGTATGTAGATTTACAACACATTACACATTATAGACCTATGTTATTATCTGCAGCCCTGAATTCAATCCTCAACTTGAACATTTCTAAATCCATAAAAGTCACACATAGGCCAGCAGTGTAAATGTATTGCTGTATGGTGAGAAATAACATCATAATCAATGAGTTTTCTTTTTTCTGGTGCTAACATCTGAGAAATAATAAAGAAACCATGCAGTGCTGTCTTCCTGGCAATGTGCAGGAAGCCTTGTAGAAGTTAATGTGTGATAGCATGAAAACCTATACATACTCTTTCCGAAGAGGAGAGAAAGGAAATTGGATACCTCAGACCACAACCACTTTTACCATTATGTAACAAATGGCTGGTCAGATCTCACTGCGCTGCCACCAAAACATAACATTGGCAGGATAAACTCACACCACACTGCCATGTATAACACTCTTATGCCATGTACACGCGAGCAGACTTTCGACGGACTGAACTCTGAAGGACTTTTTGACGGACTTTCGATGGAGTTCCGACGCAACGGACTTGCCTACACACCAAAGTCCGACTGATTCGAACGTGATGACATACAACCAAACTAGAATAAGGAAGTTCATAGCCAGTAGCCATTAGCTGTCCTTGCGTCGTTGTTCGTCCGTTGGACTAGCATACAGACGAACGGATTTTTCGACCGGACTAGAGTCCATCGGAAAGATTTGAAACATGTTCTATTTCTAAAGTCTGTCTGATTTTTCAACAGCAAAGGTCCGATGAAGCCCACACACGATCGAATTGTCCGGCGGATTCGTTCCGTTGGACCTTTGCTGTCGAAAAGTCCGGTCGTGTGTACACGGCATTAGCCTCACCCTGCAAAAAAAACAAATCCCAGCTTGCAGGACAACACTGTAAATGCCATCAAACTGAGAGCAATCAACACTGGGTTTAGTTTACTACGCAGTTAACCTATTATACACCAAACTGCCACCATGTGTTTTATCGAAATCACAAACCATTCACAATATCTGCAATAGCAATCATGAGTTTTAAGAAATGCCTATAATACACATTGTCACAACAGACAGGAATGTTTCAGAGATTTACAATATAGTAGCACTCTTCAAAGAGACAAAGATTCTTTAAAGCGGAGCTCTACCCAAAAGGGGAAGCTCCACTTATTTGCTTTCTCTCCCCCTCCGCTGTCACATTTGGCACCTTTCGGGGGGGAGTGGGTACCTGTTTGTGACAGATACCCGTCCCCACTTCAGGGAGACATTGCCGAGGATAGGTCCCTCAGAAGTTCGCTCCTCCCTCCTCAATTCCCCACCACTGGGCCACTCACAAAGCACGGCACACTTCGATCATGCTCAGTAGGGAACCGGCTGTGAAGCCACAAGGCTTCATCGCCGGTTTCTCTTACAATGAATGGCGGCGGAAGCACCCGAGAGCCAACTGGGGTCTCGAGATCGCAGGATCCCTGGAAACTTAGGTGTTCTAATATTAAAAGTCAGCAGCTACAGTATTTGTTTGTTTAAATTTTTTGGTGGGGGGGGGCTGGAGCTCCTCTTTAAGTTTTAGCTTTAGCTTAGTGCTGTTTGATAAGAGAAAAGGTAAAACTGAAAACAAAATATTTACAGAAAAAATCTATTACAAAAGTAAAGAGACAAGAATACACAACAAACTTTAGAAAACTAAAGCAATTAACAATAAAAATGAAGGTTCCAGCAAAGCTCGGCCAATGGGCATAAGACAGATTAGTGTTGGCTCTCATAAAAAGACTTTTGGCTGATGTTCTTCATTTAATGGTAAAGGAGAGCCCCCACCCTTTCCCTAAACTTCACATCAGCATGCATCTCTGCATGCTGTAGAAAAGAGCTTCTCCATGAGATCCTACATTTTTTTTCTTAACAGTTGCATGTAGTGTCGTACAGTGCATGATTTCATGAGTTTCATCTCATGATTGCACGTTATCACAGAATTTCAAAATGGAGGCATGGGAAAGGGACCCCGGCAGTAAAAAGGTGGGACAAAAATAGGTATACATGAAGAAAAAGTCATAAGAATATATGTAAGTTTAATTGTTTATTCCCCCCTATTTATGACTGGCTGGGGTAGGGGAACATCTTGAGAACTTATTTTATGGCTCCCAATTAGTCATTATGATTACATCCCCTGACAGGTTTCAGTTTTATCAGGGTCTTTGACAGGGATCCTGTTCACATTTCCCCGAGTCTGCGCCATGGCCCATGACGTCACCGCTGGGCTCCCTCCTCCTCCCCCTGTCGCCGGACCAGTAGGAGAGAGGAGCGTGGCCTCATGCATGCGCAGTAGGGTTCCCGCCGTGAAGCCGTAAGGCTACACTGCCAGGTTCCCTTACCCGCAATGTCAGTGACAGCACCCGACAGCTGATGGGAACATCAGCTGTGGTGCCGACATCGCTGGACACCAGGACAGGTAAGTGTCCTATTATTAAAAGCCAGCAGTTGCAGTATGTGTAGCTGCTGGCCTTTAATTTTTTTCCAACAGTTTAATAGTGTTCTGGCTTACAAGTGTAAGTTCACCTTTTCACAAAACATGAAAAGATGAAATTACACCCTCCACCCCCCCTTTCCCCGCCCCTGCTGCACTTACCTATGTAGGTGATTGGCTATCACTGCCCATGCCCTCGTGCAGTGGCCCAGGAATTTGAAAGCCTCGCTCTTTATTCTTTTTTTTTTTCCTTAGGGCTTCTGGGATGGATTATAATGATGCTAATTGATCCCATGCCAGCATGTGACCACTTTGACCAATCAGACCTGTCCCAAACGCTCTAAGGAAAGAAGGGGAAAAAGAGCAGTGCTTTCAAATTTCTGGACCACAACACTGGTTGCATGGGCAGTGACAACTAATCACCCATGGGTGAAGGTAGAGGGACCAGGGGGATGGTAGAGGGTGCTTACGTTTTCATCTTTTGTGAAAAGATGAACTTAAACTTTAATGCTGATAACATCAGTGTATTAACGATTAATGGGTGTGGAGAGGAATTCCTGCGATTATAGGTTTTGTTTATGTGGATGTGAGCCTGCTCTGTGTCTTCTATAAAAACTGTTGTTTTCTTGCAAACTCTAAAATAACATGTCTGCCCGTCGTTTGCCAACGGAGTTTTGGGGAGCTCAGACCTCATTATCATAGCTCCCAACTGTCCCTGATTTGGAACAATGTCCCTCTGTTCCTCTTTCCTCCTCATTTGTCCCTCGTTTTGGTCTGATCTATATAGTTGTAAATAAAATGCACTTTTTATCTTTCAAAAAGTGTTTTCCAGCGCTAAACCTTTCATCCAATTTCCAAATTGCTTCATCTGTATATTTCAAAAGCCAATATAAAGGAATAGTAGTGGTAAAAAAAGGCACTTGTGGGTTTAACTAACCATTCTTATTGTATAATTCTCCTTTAACTACTTGCTGCCCGCCCGCCGTCATATAACGGCGGGACGGTGCAGCCGTTATCCTGGGCCGCCGTCATATGACGGCGCAGCCTTCCAGGCAGCCCAGGGGGCGCGCGCGCCGCATCGCTCTAGGTCATGGTCTACTCTAGGTCTAGGTCTACTCACGATTGCCCGGTAACCGAGTAGGACTGTGGATCTGTGTGTGTGTAAACACACAGATCTACGTCCTGTCAGATGGGAGGAGACCGATGGTGTGTTCCTTGTACAGAGGAACACCGATCGGTCTCCTCCCCTTGTGAATCCCCTCCCCACACAGTTAGAATCACTCCCTAGCAACACATTAACCCCTACAGCGCCCCCTGCTGGTTAACCCCTTCATTGCCAGTCACATTTATACAGTAATCAATGCATTTTTATAGCAGGGATCACTGTATAAATGTGAATGGTCCCAAAAATGTGTCAAAATTATCCGATGTGTCCGCCGCAATATCGCAGTCACAATAAAATCGCCGCCATTACTAGTAAAAAAAAAAATAATAATGAAAATGCTATAAATCTATCCCCTTATTTTGTAGACGCTATAACTTTTGCGCAAACCAATAAATATACGCTTATTGTGATATTTTTTACCAAAAATATGTAGAAGAATACGTATCGGCCTGAAATGAGGAAAATATTTGTTTAAAAAAAAAAAAAAATTTGGATACTTATTATAGCAAAAAGTAAAAAATATTGTGTTTTTTCAAACTTGTCACTCTTATTTTGTTTATAGCACAAGAAATAAAAACCACAGGGGTGATCAAATACCACCAAAAGAAAGCTCTATTAGTGGGGAAAAAATGGTGAAAATTTCATTTGGGTACAGTGTTGTATGACCGCGCAATTGTTATTCAAAGTGCGACAGCGCTGAAAGGTGAAAATTGGCTTGGGCAGGAAGGGGGTGAAAATGCCCTGTATGGAAGTAGTTAAATAGGCATGGCAGGGGATGTGTCCTATGCCTACATACTTTTGCTAATAGGTGTCCCTTGTTCCCATTCCAAAATGTTGGGAGGCATGTATTATCATCACAGATACAATACATTTACAGGAAGAGTAAGATAAAACCTACAGTAAATGCATACTGAACCTTCAAGCGCCATTTATTGCATATATTTTATAAGGCTTCTCCCTGTGATGAATTCATAAATATATATATATATTTATAAATACAGATATATATGAATTCTTATATATATTAATGTGGAGATATAGAGTAAAAATCCCCAATACATCCTATTTACTGTAAAAACATTCTGACCCTTAGATATGTCACATAATAGCTATACTGTAATATATTTATTTTACCCAAAGGATATAATAAAATGACAAATACATTCTAGATGGTAATTGGAATCTTTCTTCGAATGATTAGCAGGTCAAGGAGCGTTCCCCTCTATACACAGCTTTAGTAATGAAGCTAAATTTGTTACCTGCAACATAGGGAGTAAATACCGACCTTTAAAATGATTTCTCAGTACAACAAATAAGCAACAGGGCAAAGTCACATTCTTAGTAAACACAGCCTGCTGCACATAGAAGAAGCTGGTATTTGCAGGAATGACACAACTCAAATGCACATGGGTATCATGAATCAAACTTTCATTTTTTCATCAAGTTACATATCGAAACCTTAAAAGATCAGAACGTTTAGACTCACAACAGGGTTGAAAGATTGAAAGATTTCTATTTTTTTTTTTTTGAACAATCTGATTTTTTATATATTTTTTATTAATAATTGTGAAAATACAAATCGATTACAGGGTAAATTAATGACATTCTGATTGAAAAGAATGTAGCGGTTTCTTATAGGAAAGGCCAGCACCTAGTATGTTATCTTTGCTAACAAAAAATATACTTCTTTAGTAAATTAGCTCCTATCAGTTAAAGTGCTTCTAAAGCCTCAAATTGTTTTACCTTATTGCATTCAATGCCTTAACCTCCCTGGCGGTATGATTATTTCATATTTTTGATGCTGGAAGCGGTACAATTATTTTGCATGGAAATTTGGTGTTTTATATTGTAGGCCTGTAATTCTTAGGCATAACTCACTTAAAGCGGAGTTCCAAACAAAAATGTAACTTCCGCTTTTCTGAACCATCCCCCCCTCCGGTGTCACATTTGGCACCTTTCAGGGGGGAGGGGGGTGCAGATACCTGTCTAAGACAGGTATTTGCACCCACTTCCGGCATAGACTCCCATGGGAGTCTACGTCTCTTCCCGTCCCCACCGCGCTGTCTGCTGGGAACACACAGCTCCCCGGAGAGAGTGGGGACCACTTGGGACGTGCAGCGCGTCTCGCGCATGCGCAGTAGGGAACCAGGAAGTGAAGCCGCAACGATTCACTTCCTGATTGCCTCACCTAGGATGGCGGCGGCAGCTGCCGAGAACCGAGCGGGTTCTCGGCGTCGCCTGCTGACATCGCTGGACCCTGGGACAGGTAAGTGGCCATGTATTAAAAGTCAGCAGCTGCAGTATTTGTAGCTGCTGGCTTTTAATATTTTTTTTTTTTGGCGGTGTGGGTGAACCCCCGCTTTAAATCTGTCCAAACAAGAGTCTAGTAGACATCCCGGGTATGATAAAGTTTGAAAAACTAAATCATAAATTATAATATAATAAATAACTATAAATAATTGTAACAAATAATAATATAATAATAATAAAAATTATTCAATAATGTAATCAAATCAAAAACACTGAAATTTGCTCAGTTGCAGAATTGTCGCTGTCATTACTTTCAGTGTTTGATGGCGGATCTCCCCACAAATCACTATCGCTCAATTCTGCAAGTGATTCTAATTTATTATCGCTTTTTTCTAGCTGGTCTAAAACTGCTTTTGATGTAAAGGGACGGTTTTGGTTGCCATGGATAATCTCCAGTTTCCAGGCAGAAAGAACAGTATATATAATATAAAACTACATGCAGGGCACTGGACAAACCACTAGGGACAAAAGGGATGTGAAATAAATTGATACAGTAATGTAATCTGTAAGATTACAGTGTACTGTATATGTATTGTGTGTTTTACTTTTTGAATTTGGCGCCGTTCTTCGTCCCCGTGCGTCACAACGCTTACAGGGAATGGAGCTTGGCTCCGTGATAGATCGAGCGGAGGACGGCTCGCACACAGAACGGGGAGGATATCCGCAGGATCCTGGGGACAAGGTAAGTTTGCTGTACCTGAATCCTATGATGTGATCCCTAGTCTGGCTCGGGGTTACCGCTTTTGGTGCTGAAAATCCACCCCGAGCCACACTCGGGAATACCGTGAGGGGGGTTAAGGTAAAAAAACCTTCTGTGTCACAGACTCGTCCCTCACCCCCCCCTTATACTTACCTGAACCCCATTGTGATCCAGCGTTGTGCATGAGAGCTGCGGCTCCCCTGGCTTTGTCCCTTCTCCCTGGGCAGATTGATAGCAGCGGGAGCCATTGGCTCCAGCTCCTGTCAATCCATGTCAGTGACGAGGGAGGGGGGCTAGGGCGAGTCCCGCTGTCTGTGTCAATGAACCCGGCAGCGGGGCTTGGAATCGAGCACGTGTTCCCCCATAAGATTCGGCTTCCTATTGGGGGCACCAGCAGGAGAGGAGGAACCAGGAGTGCTGGCAGGGGACCTGAGAGGAGGAGGATCTGGGCCGCTCTGTGCTATTGCACAGAGCAGGTAAGTATACACATATTTGTTATTTACAAAATATTAATTTACAACCACTTTAAGTATCATTTTATAGAAAACAACAAGAAACTTGGATGTTCCTATCTATTTCTTGTCTCAGCCTGAACTACTTGACCTCCGGAAGATTTACCCTCCTTCATTCCTTTATGACCAGGCCATTTTTTGTGATATGGCACTGTGTTACTTTAACCGACAATTCTTTCTTGTGGTGGTATTTGATTCCTTCTCCTTTTTTTTATTTTTTGTGCTATAAACAAACCGACAATTTTGAAAAAAAAAACAACAATATTTTTTACTTTTTGCTATAAAACACATTCAATAAAAAAAATGTAAAAATGTATTTTCTTCATAAATTTAGGCCAATATGTATTCTTTTACATATTTTTGGTAAAAAAAAATCCTAGTAAGGTTGATTAAGTATGATTGTTTTGCGCAAAAGTTGTAGAGTTTACAAACTTACAGACTATGGGATATACAGTGCCTTGCAAAAGTATTCACCCCCCTTGGGATTTCTTGTGTTTTGTTGCCTCACATTGTTTGAGGATTTGCATTTCATTTCATCTACAGAACATGCCCACAACTTGGAAGATGTTGTTTTTTTTTTTTTTATTGCGAAGCAAACAACAAATAGGACAAAATAACAGAAAAAGTCAATGTGCATAACTATTCGCTCCCCTAAAGTCAATACTTTGTAGAGCCACCTTTTGCGGATATCACAGCTCCAAGTCACTTTGGATAAGTCTCTATGAACTTGCCACATCTTACCACTGGACACTGGACAGACCAATAGGGACAAAGGGGATGTGTAATTATTTGATACAGTACTGTAATCTGTAAGATTATAGTATACTGTATCTGTACTGTGTGTTTTACTTTTTGAATTTGGCGCCAAACTCCGTCCCCGTGCGTCGCAACACTCGCAGGGAACGGAGCTCGGCACTGTGAATCGAGTGAGACACGGCGGCTCGCAGATCACAGTGGGGAGACATCACAGGATCCAGGGGACAAGGTAACTAAACTCTACAAGGATCCTGCGATGCGATCCCGAGTCTGGCTCAGGGATACCGCTTTTGGTATTGAAAATTCACCCCGAGCCCCACTCGGGAATACCGCCAGGGGGGGTTAAAGGCTGTAATGTAACAAAATAGGTAAAAACCCATGGGGGGGTGAATAATTTTGCAGGGCACTGTATACTGGAATTTTTATTTTTTTATTTTTTTATACTAGTAATGGCGGCGATCAGCAAGTTATAGTGGGACTGTGATATTGCGGCGGACAGTCAGACACTAACTGACATTTTTAACACTTTGGGGGAACCAGTGACAATAATACGATGATCAGTGCTAAAAATATGCACTGTCACTATACCAATGACACTGAATGGGAAGGGGTTAAACATCTAGGGTGATCAAAGGGTTAACTGTGTGAGTAGCCAGTGTTTTACTGTACTATGTGTGCTGCTTTTACTCAGGGAAGTGGTGGATTTTATTTCCTGCCTTGCAGGGACACAAAATCTACCCCTTACCCTCTGTTGGAATGGAGATCTCCCTTGTTTACATAGGCAGAGCTCCATTCTGTGTCTCTGCTTGGTGACTGGCTGGTGCTGGTGGACATCCAGTGCCTGGCACCCGCAGACCGGCTTCTGCTGTAAGAAAACATGGTTGACGCGGGCCGGTGGCGGCACGTGCATTTCCCCCCTTGGTGGAAGTGCAGAATCACATATATTTACGTGATTCTGCACAGGAGGGCCACCCTGTAGCAGTATATCTGCTTTGGGGTGGTCCTTAAGCGGTTAAAGTGTAACTAAACTCAAGAACAAAATATATATATGCTGCAGCTTAACCAGTCCGCAAATGTAATGGCTGCATTCATTTGTATTTTTCTCCTTTATTTTCACCAGTTGATTCTGCCAGTAACACACTTCCTGCCCTAGGGTGAAAATGCTCACTAACTCTACTGTAGCTATGCAGTAGCAGTGTTGTCATGTAATCCCGGGCTGATTGATCCTAATCTAGACTATAGAACCCCCCCTCCAAATGTCATTACATAAAAGGAGGTGTTCTGTAGTTCACAGTAGTGAACTGGGCAAGGCTAATACCACTGCTGGGGTTTCAGTGCAGCAACAAGCTCACTGTATTTCTTGCAGTGTCGATATTTTTTAAACAGATAAAACAAAGTGCTTTTTAATTTTAACAGACCGAGTCAGATGAAAAAAGTTGATTTTAGGGTTAACATATACTTTTAGCAAAATGCTATCCACATATCCCTGAGATATAGACGATTACTGAAGGAAGACTATAAATAGCTATATTTGAAATTCAAAATAACCAAAATCACGTCAAAATATTGAACAGCAAGTAAAAAATGTAAAAGTCATGCCAAAAATTACTTTCAGGAAAATGTTACAATTCACATTACAATAATAACGGTGTACTTACTGAACGTACATTATAGATTTTCTTTAAAAGCAAGCCAACTCTTTTTAAATGTCACTAAACAGATTTGCTTGTCATTTCCTGGAGTGATTGCTGATTTCTCGATGCATAAGTGAAAGTTGCCATTTTTTTTGCACCTGATTACAATTTTTTTCTGGTATGTTTGTGTCTACAGAACATATTTGCTTGGACTTGGGCTATTGATGTTTTCTGCAATGATTTTTCAAATTCAAAGAAATGCTCTGTATCCAATTATAGATCATTATTGCATTTTCTCAAAGTAGTAAAGCGTGGGTTAGAATTTCAGATATTTAAAAGGATTTTTAAGTGATCTTAAAGCCCATTGATCTTAGGGGAGAGCTTGTCAGGTCTCTGACGACATGAGATCAGACAGTTGAGGAAAGTGGAAAGATAGAGCTAGAGCAGGATCCAAAGGGTTATCCTACTGGTACTGTTATCTTACTGTATTGTTGGTGTAAATTATCTGGTTCCTAGGCAGGCAGCTTCTGCACTCCAGAGGACCTCCATAGTCTCCTTCACTTGTAGTGTAATGTAATGAGAATTGAAATTGAAGTGCCACACCACTGCTAAAAGGTCCAAATGCAACTTCATTCCCTTAAAGGTCAAGGGTACGATCCAAAAAAGTAGCCAACATGTTTTGGGGATCCAAGAACCCCCTTCATCAGGGCTTGACTGGCAACAATGTGAGCAAGACAAAAGTGAACTGAACCTATATTGGTATTTTTTCCAGTGTAAAAACCAAGCACAGGCCTTATCAGCAGCTTGTTTTGGTGCTTGGACCCCCAAAATGTGTTGGCTACTTTTTGGATTGTACCCCTGACTGTTAATGGAATAAAGTTGTATCTGGAATTTCTTAGCAGTGGTGTGACACTTCAATTTCAATTCTTGTGACATGAAATCAGAAGCTCTGTTGTAAGAGAGTCTTAAGGCCCGTACATACAGTCGGACTTTTCTGACCGTTTGTATGCTCCATCGGACAATTGTCGTCGGACTTTCCGCCAACAAATGTTGGCTAGCATGTCTTCAAATATATCGCCAACAAATGTGTGTTGTCGGATTTTGGAAACGTATGTACATAAGTCCGTTGGACAAAATCCAAAGTACAAACACGCATGCTTGGAAGCAAGGACGAGCCGGAAGCGGTCGGTCTTGTAAACTAGTGTTTGTAATGGAGAATTAACATTCGTGATGTGGCAAATTATGAAATCTCCAAATGCAGTGCACAAGTTTCTTCTTTAATGGGATAATAATGAAGCTGCTTTGCTGGTGATACTGATGAAGTTATTGCAAACAAATTTTCAAATGCTTTTTTTTCTAGTGATATCAAGAATAATATTATTATGCTTTTTTTAAATTTATTTGGGCAAGTTATCTCAGCGCCATTATCCCGTAGTTTTTAAGATCAAAGATACAACTATGTTGGCGTCCCTTGTCAATTTCACAGTTTTTTTTAAATGTAACTGCCTACTCCCAAACTGTCATTTGAAGTAAAACACATAGCCAAGTATTATTCTACACAATTTTTTTATTGTGCATTAAAAAAAGAAAACAAATAAAATTAGACATGTTATCTGCCATTAGTACTTAACCAAAAAGTGCATTCTATGCATCCAAAAATATAGAAAATATAACAAATCAAATCATTATTCAACCAAAAAAATAATGTCAAAGCAATAACTCCAAGGCCAATAATAAATAACACGTTATCGCCTCCGATTCCGCAACATGGCTGGTTGACGAACGGCCGTTCAGAAACGAACTGAAAAGCGCAAAATGAAAAGCCCGAATCAACACTCACCAAACTTCTACTAACACGAAATTAGCAGAAGGAGCCCAAAGGGTGTCGCTAAAGAGATGAAAAACCATGTAGTACTTTTTGTATGTCACTACATTCGTGATTGTTGGCCAACAATTGTGTGGCCGTGTGTATGCAAGACAAATTTGGGCCAACGCCCTTCGAACAAAGGTCCACGGTTTTGTTGGCCAACAATCTGATCGAGTGTACGAGGCTTTACTCACGTCTCCAAAAGCCACATGTCCTGCCTTTCCTTTGTTCCATCAATGGAGCCCCCGTCTTGATTATTTGATATGTCCAGGAGTGTTGGATGCCTGTACCCCTCTCCATTTGCAAGGGTTTTGCCCTCTTACCTCTATGTCACTGTTGAGCCCTGTAGTGACATAGGGGTTGAGAGATGGAACCATGGTGTGTGTCAGGGCACACAGGCATCTGATATTCCCAACAGTGTAGAATTCCAAAGAGTCCTACGGGGGCTGTAATACTGGAACGAGACAGGACAGATGGGCAACCATAGAAGTGCTACCTCTTCTAAGGGAACTGTGGTTATCATTTCAGAAGGAGAAGTTCAAGGTTGTCTTGCATCTTATCATATGTTACCATAACAGATTGTAGTGCACAATTTGTGGTGCTCTGCCATTCACTTTGAATGGCACCTCAGCGCACCTTGCTAATGCCCCCCAATACACTACAGCTCACCATAAAGCAGAGATTGGAACCCATCCAAGCATCATGGTACAGTGCATTTAAAAAGAAAATTGGCACCTGTCCAGTTAAATGGACTACCTTAACGTAACAAATATTACCATATAAAATAATGCACATTAGAGTACATGCAGTAAGGCTCTGGAGCATTGTGAAGTATATCTAAACCCAAGATCACAAAATGTATATATTCCAGTTTACCACTCCTTAGATGTGAAAGCTGCATCAGTTTTTTTTTTTTTTTAAGTTGAACTCAGGGATAAGCAAATATTGTCAAAATATAAGAGACGTGTATTCCTACTTGAATCCTGGTGTGCTTTTTACAGTATTCCAGATCTGTGCCATAATCCAGCATTAAAAGTTGCCTCTGTGCAGGATCGTCCTGTAACAAAGACCAGTCACTGCTGCTCTCTTTCCTTGTGCAGGGTGACTGGTCTTGTATCCGCCCCCCTTGTAGTTTTCCGCAGGCAGCCTGTAGAGGGTGGGGCCTGCTGCGTCCTTCCCACAGCTCTGCTCCCTGCACAGGCTACATGCATCACAGGAATGATGTCTCTGCTATTTTTACTAGGTAAAATTTGGGTTTTCAAATGCATTTTGTACACACAAAGTGAAATTGTTAATTCTTTGTGGCTATTGAGGAATATGTATTTAAATTACAGCCTTTGTGCTTTAAGTTCAGCTTTGAAAATACTTGCTGACCCTGCATGAAATCCAGCGTCCTTGTAGCTTCCTTTGCACTGGACTGAAGTCTCAAAAAATGTTATCAGCCTTCCTAGTTCTCCCTGTGTACTACAGAACACCGTCCTTCGTGTTATAGAGAGAAAGTGAGGAGGAGCCACTTGTGGTTCAGATCAGGAGTGAACAACCTAGACCAGGGTTTTGTGGAACATTAGGGTTCCTCCAAAGATTGCTAGGGGTCCCTTGAAGAAAATGTAGAAGAAAAATTGCAGCTCAAAAGCTCCAGACCTGTTGAAGACACCCGCCCTATATGATCTTGCAGGCGCTGGCTCTGCTCAAATTAGGAAGGAAGGAAAAATCCTGGATGGCCGCACACCACTTAAGGCATCTTTATTGAAAGATTAAAATCCAAAAACAGTCATATCTTAGGCATAGAAGACAGGGAAAAACAGCTGTTTTTCCCTGTCTTCTATGCCTAAGATATGACTGTTTTTGGATTTTAATCTTTCAATAAAGATGCCTTCAGCGGTGTGCGGCCGTCCAGAATTTTTCCTTCCTTCCTAGGGGTCTCTTGAGCAATGACCAATTTTTGCCCTTCAGATAAGTTCCCACTAACACAAGTTATCTTTTTAGCTATCTGTAAGGGGGAATTCTTCCCATTGACCACAAGTAAAATTAGCCCTCTTCCCATTGACCATCACACTAATGTATCACGAGTTGTAGATATAGTATTTTTTAGCAGGGGTTCCTTGAGACTGGAAAGTTATTTCAAGGGTTCCTCTGTGTTGAAAATGTTAAAGGCTGGTTTAGGGTGACAAAGCTTCTCCTCATAGACATGGCACAGCGAGTGAGGGTTGTCACCCTAGGACAGGAGGTATGTTACTGCCAGGATCACTTCACTATCAAGTAAAAATTAAAGGAAAAAAAAAACAGAAAAAGAAAACAAATGCAGCCACCACATTTAATGTCTGGTAAGCTACAACATATCACATTGTTGTTCCTGAGCTTAGATATGCTTTAAAGAGAAACTCCAGGATATAATGACGGTACAGCTGTACCTATTAGAGAACCTAGTTCCTAGAAGAGCTGAAGTCTAACATCTGGAAGGACAGAGGTTGCTCACACTTGCATGAAACCGCTGCAGTGCTCAGCATTGTGTGACAGGAGCTCCGCAAAGTGTTTTACTCTCCAGATGAGTCACAGGTGGATCTGTCATAATGACTTATTCTCTTTGTGCCTCATACTCTCAGAAATAGAGCAACATCTACCTAGAAAACTATTCTTGTTGGTATGTGGAGCCAGGTGTGAAAATGACTTTTTACCAAAATAATAAAGATAAAAGTGCTCTAGGCTTGAAAGGAGTTACAATGTTCTTCAATAACTCTTAATAATCATTTCAAAGTTGCCAGGAAGAGATGATCATAATGAAGCAGCTCAAAAGTTTTTTCAATAAGAAGAAAATCTACTCCAGGGATTGTAGAAGGGGGAAATCAGCACATACACGCTTTGCAGCATTATTCACCAGCCTGGGAAATATTGTCAGGATACGGTGGGTGCATTTGGGCAAAAAGTGCAATGGCACGGTGCATGAAACCAGCTTCAATCCAAAAAGTGTCTGCTTTGTGCACGTTCTGCTCCTCCTGGAAGCATTTTTTAATAAAGCTAGCTAAAAATACCATACCCGTCCAAGAAATCCAAGTTTTAATTAATTAAAAATCGTTCCCAGTCTAAAACTTTGAAGCTGGATATTGTGGGGAAGGCAGAACCTTTTTATTGCTCTTTAAACTCTGAGTTTTAACTCACTTTCTCCCTATTTTACATATGTCAAACAGAAAGAACAGTAAGGGCAAATCACTTGAACAGACCATCTATGGTCATATTACAGGAACACTTTTAGTGTTTGTACAGGCATTTTTGCAGGCTTCTGAGGCTTGAGCGTTTTTTTTTTTTTTAATTTTTAGCCATTGGAAAGTTAGTTACTAGGGAAAAAAAACATGTGCATCTTTGCACATTTTTCAAACACTTTTTATATAGTAAAAAAAAGAGCAATGGTCTAGAGCTACCTGTGACCCACCTCTATTACAATGTAAATACAACACAAAATTATCCCCCCCCCCCCCCGCTGTCTTCTGGGAGACACACAGGTCCCAGAAGACAGCAGGGACCAGTGGGATCGCGCAGCACGACTCGCGCATGCGCAGTAGGGAACAAAAAAAAAAAAAGGAGAGGGGGCCATAATATCCACTCACATAAAGGACTGCGTATAAGCTTGTTTCTGAAGCGGAATGGTGGAGAGGGACTAGTAGTCTCCGCTTCAGAAACAAGCTTATACGCATATACGCAGTCCTTCATGTGAGTGGATATTATGTTTTTTAAATAAATGACTTATTTATATATATTCAGAGGCGCCCCTCTCCTTGTTTTTTCTTAGCTCTTTGTGGATCCTGCTTTTGGTCCTCTCGGTGGCTGCCCTGATCGATTGTTCTATTTATATATATATATATATGTATATGTTTATGCATATATATATACATATATTTATTAATTCTCCCTCCCCTCCTTCCCCCTGGACAACCCAAGAACACTTTACAAAAGGTACCATTGCATTGCGCCTGTTTTACTTGTTTATGCGCAGTAGGGAACCAGGCTGTGAAGCCGCAAGGCTCCACTTCCTGACTCCCTTAGCGAAGATGGCGGCGCCTCCACCCAAGAGCCAATGGACAGATCGGCTTCAGGTGCCGACATCGAGGGCGCCCTGGACAGGTAAGTGTCCATATTTTAAAAGTCAGCAGCTGCAGTATTTGTAGCTGCTGACTTTAAAAAAAACAATTTGGCGGAACTCCGCTTTAAACACCACCAAGGTGAGAGGCTTTCTGCCCATTGACCACCAACGTAGGGCCATTCTAACTACTGACCACCAGTGCAAGAAGGGCATTCTTCCCATTGGTCACTAAAGTAAGGGACATTCTCCCTACTGACCATGTAGGGCCTCTCACTGATCACTGGTGTAAGAGGTAACTTCCCCACTAAACCAATCTAAGGAAGGGGCACTATGTCACCAATGTGAGGCTTGTTTCTTTTTCTGGACACCATTATTATTTTTTTCATTTCAATGATAGAGAGCAGAGAGCAGCCCTGGGTGTCAAACATGTTAATACCATATTCCTTATTCTTTTATTCATTCTTATATCTTCAACGTACTGTTCATGCTAATGTCCCATGAGGTGCAGATATAATAATTATTAGCAGGGGTTCCCAGAAACATGGACATTTTTTCAAGGGTTCCTCTTTGTTAAAATGGTGGGAAAGGCCGCTATAACCTAAAACTAAATAAAACGTTTTTGCTGTGACTGAGCTTCAGCTGGTCCATAAGGGACAGATTCATTTTAGCTGTATCTGATTGATTACCTTTTATGTTTAGATTATGACTTTTTATGGAAATTGCCTTTTCATTTTAGTCGCTCCACTATATAACCTTTAATGGGTGAATATGATAAATCAGTGCCAGAGAATGCATGATATGCAAGGTGCATTAACCCCTAACAACCAATTATATTTCACCTTTTACTCTTTATAGAAGCTAGAATACTAAAGAACATTTGCTGATTCATTGGAGTTTCTCACTCTGCAAGTCATTCATTGCTGTACTATTATGAAAGATGGAGATATTTCTGTATTTCAGTTTTTGTCATTGGATGCCTTGCTTGAAAAGGAAATATGCTACATAGCTCCATCATGAAAATTTCCACTTGTTCTTCCACCTCTTTCAGTTCTCCAGTAAAAGTACATTTACAGCAAACCAGGGATGAGATAAGATCTTTGTTATATGCTAAGGATTTGTATTTCTGTCCATGCAGCACAATCCTGTCTGGCCAGGCAGAAGAGCTGATTTTTCTCTGCTGAATTCAGTAACACTTACAGCTCTCCTCCTCTCTGTGACTGGACAGTAAAAGGAGAATCAGCACGTTGACAAATTAATCTCTTGGTCACTTTGCTCTTGCCTTCTGAGAGGGACACCCGAACATGACATCCTAATCAAAGATGGTGGCATGGACTTTTGAAGTGCTACATTGGGTATTTGAGATGTATATTGTAGTACATTTTTTATTAGAATGTTGCAGCTGTTTTCATTCATTTAAAATACAGTGGGTCCTTTTAATGTTAGATGTAAATATCTCTAATAATACAGAGCAATGTGACCAATGGCACGCCGCATGATATAGAAGGATGTTTCCAAAAGACCAGTTTCTTACTGATGCCTTTTAAAGCCTCAATTTTCGGTTTGGTGCATCTGTGAGCTAAAAAATGTTGTGATCTCTCAATAAGCTTCAGCGGGAAAGAAGATGTATTTTGTCAGCAAATGTTTCTTAAAAATATTACAGAGCTTTGATAGCTGAGTTTCTATGGCAGCCGAGGCTGTTAGGGGAGCTCTTGATGGTGGATCATGAGACGGCATCAGGCTCCGTTAATGGACAGTGAAATATACAGGTCCATTGGTTGCCTGGGCACAGAGCATGTAGACTGCTTCAAACATTATGAATTTAAATCACTCCAGAATGATTCTTTGGTGGATACTGAAAATTTAATTTGCATGGTAAATATGCAGTTATTGTGCGGGCATTGACAATATATATAGCCATTTAACACTGAAGAATTTTAAAGGACCAGTCCTACCAAAAACAGTTTACTAGGCAGAGTTATTCTATGGCTTTTCTTGCCTTTTGGGAACTCCAGCATCTCCTCATCTTACTATTTCCACTATAACAAAAGTGTTGAAATGCAATTTAATCCTCATCTTCGGGTCCTACCCTCTAATGACAAATGTTAGACATAATTCTAAATGAAATATTACATTTATAGCACATATTCTCTGTTCCAAAACAGACCTATGCCACAACATATTATTATAGTGTAGCACCCTCTAGCTAGTGTGCTAGATGGAAATAGTTAGCTGTTAGTGTAGGTAAATTGGTTTGGCTGAGAGCCAAGCCTGAGTTGAATCTGGGTCAGGGTTGAGTGACACAGGGAGGCTGGATGACTCAGCAAGCAGCACTTCTGGTGCCTCCCCCTTTTTTCTGGAACCTTGGAGAAGCTTCCAGATGTAGTGGGTGGAAGCTAGGAGGAGCTGCTTGGCATATTTATGAGGTCCTTGACCAATCCCCAGCAGAAAGGGGTTGGAAGTGGGCCTGTTTACCTTATAAATAGGCATGAGGCATGCCAACAGGGGCAGTCGGGTGGAAGATGGGGATGGAGTGCTGAGGAGGCTGTCAGAGGCCCTCCCAAGGTACCCCCTAGTCTGGGGGGTGACCTCGGGCCTGGGGCTCAGGTGCTGTAATGATCCCCCACAACACACAGAGGGACCCCTTTCTGGAGGCATGGGAGCAAAGAGAGGACATCGGGAGCAGGTTAGCATGTCTGGAAGATCTTCACAGAAGTTAGCTGGGTGGGGTGGTGATTGTTCAATCTGGCAGGACTGTGGAGAGAGTGTCAGTCTGGGGGGACTGTGGAGAGAGTGTCAGTCTGGGGGGACTGTGGAGAGAGTGTTAGTCTGGGGGGACTATGGAGAAGTTAGTCTGTGGAGATTTTTGCTATACAAGCAAGGGGCCTCGGGTTCCTGCCTATAACAGGCTTTTGCTCTAAATCTGACTGAGGGCTTTGTCAGGTTAACTAATAGTGTGCCAGTGGAGTTCTGCAAGCAAGCGAGTGCTGGAGGAAGCAGAGGAGTGTATATAGACCATTGTCCCTGAAGTTGTTCTCAAGTCAAGTGGGCATCCCATAATTCTCAATCCCCATCAAAGTTCTAATCCCTCAATAAAACAAAAAAATGACCCCTTTGGTGGTGGCTGAACACATAAGTAGATTCAAATTCAGGGTGTTGGCAAGGGTATCGTTCAACAAAGATGGTTTGGTCTTTTTTAGGTGAATGTACATTAGGGAGGGTTAATGTTGGGGTTAGGGGAAGGGCAAATGGTGCAGCTACAGGGAGGATTCGTGTTCTCTTACAAAGAAAAATAGTGTCAATGTTGGGGCTACAGAGAGGTTTAATGTTAGTGTTGGGGTTACAAAGTGGGCTAGTGTTAGAATGGGGGCTACAGGGAGGATTATCATTAGTAATACAAAGAGGGATAATGTTATGGGTTGGACTACAGGGGGGAATAGTGCTAGTATTGGGGTTACAAGGTAGAAGAGTATTATAGCTGTGGCTATGGGAAGAATTTGTGTTAGTATTTGAGTTATAGGGTGGACTAGTGTTATAGTTGGGGCTACAGGAAGAATTAGTGTCAGTGTGTGTTGGGGTACAGGGAAGACTTATGGTAGGGTTAGGGCAACAGGATTAGGAATAGTGTTACAGGAAGAGATAGCGTTGTGACTGGGTCTACAGGGAGGATTAGTGTTAGTATTAAAGTTACAGGGTGGAGTATTGCTATGGCTGGGGCTATAGAGAGAATAATTGTAAATGTTGGGGTTACATGGAAGGCTAATGTTAAGATTGGGGATACAGAGTGGTTTATTATTACAGGGTGGGCTAGAGAAGGGGCTATAGAGAGGATTAGTGTTAGTATTACAGTAAGAGATAGTGTTATGGTTGGGACTACAGGCAGGATTAGTGCTAGTATTGGGGTTAAAATGTAGAAGAGTGCTATGGTTGGGGCACGGGGAGGATTCATGTTATTTTTGAGTTACAGAGTGGACTAGTGTTATAGTTGGGGCTACAGGGAGAATTAGCGTTAGTGTTGGGGGTACAGGGAAGACAAATATTCAGGTTGGGGCTACAGGAAAGATTAGGGTTAGTGAACCAGGGAGAGATGGGGTTATGGCTGGAGCTATGGGGAGGATTAGTGTTAGTTTTGAAGTTACAGGGTGGACTAGTGTTATGGTTAGGGCTATAGGGAGAATTAGTATAAGTGTTGGGCTTAAAGAGAAGGCTAATGGTAGCATTGGGGCAACAGAGAGGATTAGGGTTAGTGTTAAAGAGAGAGATAGAGTTATGGCTGGGGCTACAGGAAGGATTAGTGTTAGTATTGGGGTTACAGGGTGGACTAGTGTTATGGTTGGGGCTACAGTACCTTGAAAAAGTATTCACACCCCTTGAAAGTTTCCATATTTTGTCAATGTACAACCAAAAACATAAATGTATTTTATTGGAATTTTATATGATAGATTAACACAAAGTGGCACATAATTGTGAAGTGGAAGGAAAATGATAAATAGTTTTCCAATTTTTTTTACAAATAAATATCTAAAAAGTGTGGCGTGCATTTGTATTCAGCGCCCTTTACTCTGATACCTCTAACTAAAATCCAGTGGAACCAATTGCCTTCAGAAGTCACCTAATTAGTAAATAGAGTCCACCTGGGCTTAATTTAATCTCAGTATAAATACAGCTGTTCTGTGAAGCCCTCAGAGGTTTGTTAGAGAATCTTAGTGAACGGACAGCACCATGAAGGCCAAGGAACACACCAGACAGGTCAGGGATAAAGTTGTAGAAAAAGTTTAAAGCAGGGTTGGGTTATAAAAAATGTATTTATTTCTCCTGCATTTGGATGTATTTGCATTTATGTAGGTTTGGATGCAGAATACCAGGCTAAATGTTGTTGTTTGTGTAAATACATTTAGAATGAATGCACCTAGATGCAGATAAACATCTATAGTAGGTATGAATTCAACCACAGTAAAGCATTACATGATTCCAGATGCATTTAAAAATGAGCTCCAAACACATCTGAATGCATGTATTTTGATGGCCATGTGAACAGGGCCGAAATGGATGAGCTGTAAGGTGCACGTGGCACTATAGATGAAGCAACAAATAATGTTTTTTTACCCTGATGAGGTAGGGCAGCCATAAGACGGGTCAAAATCAGCAAAGGTATTTTTATTTGAGTCGGAGAAACTAATTTATGATGATCACAGTGTTCACTAGTTGTTTTTTTTTTTTTTTTAATCCCAACACAAAACACACTTTTCAGTAAATTGCTTCAGCTGAAGTGCCTTTCTTTATTGAGGGCATCTTACTAATATAAAATGATTATATGATTTTTTTGGGCTCTGGAATAGAAAGAGTTAAAGACCAAATAAAATATAAATAAACCTAGCTAGTCCTAATTAAAATTTGTATTTGTGGAAAGAAAGTAAAAAAAAAAAAAGCGTAATCGTAAACTAGGGCGTCTGTTAATATGAGCGTTTTATTTTTATTTATTAAAGCTTCACAGAAGCAAATGGAATAATTTATGCTCTTTGGTTCTGGAGCCACCAATGGGGATTTTGTTTGGCACAAAACACAACATTCAGGACAAAGCAGATCTAAGTTCAGCCTCATGGAAACCTTGTCTTCTTTTTTTCTAGACTCTATAAAATTCAAGAACAGGAGTATACAGTATATATATTTTTAGGTAATCCTTTATCCAGGATGGGAGGGTAAGGATTTTTCTTTTACCATTGGGAGCACTGAACCTTCACTAAAGTCAATTAAAGGGGCATCATGTCATATATTGCTTTAAAGCAGTATTACAGTGCCTTGAAAAAGTATTCATACCCCTCAAAATTTTCATGTTTTGAAATAATTTGTGAAGTAGAAGGAAAATGATAAATGGTTTTCAAAATCTTTTACAAATACATATGTGAAAAGTGTTGTGTGCATTTGTATTCAGCCCCCCTGAGTCAATACTTTGTAGAACCTGCTTTCGCTACAATTACAGCTGCAAGTCTTTTTGGGGATTTCTCTACCAGCTTTGCACATCTAGAGAGTGACATTTTCCAATTCTTCTTTGCAAAATAGCTCAAACTCTGTCAGATTGGATGGGGAGCGTCTGTGAACAGCAATTTTCAAGTCTTGCCACAGATTCTCAATTGGATTTAGGTCTGGACTTTGACCGGGCCATTCTAACACATAAATATTCTTTGATCTAAACCATTCTATTGTAGCTCTGGCTGTATGTTTATGGTTGTTGTCCTGCTGGAAGGTGAACCCTAGCCCCAGTCTCAAGTCTTTTGCAGACTCTAACAGGTTTTCTTCTAAGATTGCCCTGTATTTGGCTCCATCCATCTTCCCATCAACTCTGACCAGTTTACCTTTCCCTGCTGAAGAAAAGCATCCCCACAACATGATGCTGTCACCACCATGTTTCACGGTGGGGATGGTGTGTTCAGGGTGATGTGCAGTGTTAGTTTTCTGCCACACAGCGTTTTGCTTTTAGGCCAAAAAGTTCAATTTTGGTCTCATTTGACCAGAGCACCTTCTTCCACATGTTTGCTGTGTCCCCCCACATGACTTCTCGTAAACTGCAAACAGGACTTCTTATGGCTTTCTTTCTACAATGGCTTTCTTCTTGCCACTCTTCCATAAAGGCCAGATTTGTGGAGTACACGACTTATGCCGCGTACACACGATCGGAAATTCCGCCAGCAAAACTCCGATGAGGGCTTTTTGTCGGAAAATGCGACCGTGTGTATGCTTCATCGGTCTTTTGCTGGCGGAATTCCAGCCAGCAAAATATTGGGAGCATGTTCTCTATTTTTCGGTCGGGAAAAGTTTCTATCCAAAAATACAATCGTCTGTACAAATTCTGACGTGCAAAATTCCTATGCATGCTCGGAAACAGCTCGACACATGCTCGGAAGCATTGAACTTAATTTTCTCGGCTCGTCGTAGTGTTGTATGTCACCGCATTCTTGACGGTCGAAAGTTCAGAGAACTTTTGTGTGACCGTGTGTATGCAAGGCAAGCTTGAGCGGGATTCCGTCAGAAAAACCATCCAAGTGTGTACGGGCATAAGAGTTGTCCTTTAGACAGATTCTCCCACCAGAGCTGTGGATCTCTGCAGCTCCTCCAGAGTTACCATGGGCCTCTTGGCTGCGCTCTGATTAATGCTCTCCTTGCCCGGCCTGTCAGTTTAGGTGGACGGTCATGTCTTGGTAGTTTTGCAGTTGTGCCATACTCTTTCCATTTTCGGATGATAGATTGAACAGTGCTCCGGGAGATGTTCAAAACTTGGGATATTTTTTATAACCTAACCCTGCTTTAAACTTTTCCACTACTTTATCTCTGAGCTGTCTGGTGTGTTCCTTGGCCTTCATGATGCTGTTTATTCACTATGGTTCTCTAACAAACCTCTGAGGGCTTCACAGAACAGCTGTATTTATACTAAGATTAAATTACACACAGTTGGACTCTATTTACTAATTAGGTGACTTCTGAAGGCAATTGGTTCCACTAGATTTTAGTTAGGGGTATCAGAGTAAAGGGGGCTGAATACAAAGGCACGCCACACTTTTCACAAATTTATTTGCAATTTGAAAACCATTTATCATTTTCCTTCTATTTCACAATTATGTGCCACTTTGTGTTGGTCTATCACATAAAATCCCAATAAAATACATTTATGTTTTTGGTTGTAACATGACAAAATGTGGAAAATTTCAAGGGGTGTGAATACTTTTTCAAGGCACTGTAAACCCCAAATCAAACATTTATTATATTGCGGCTTACCAATGAATGCAAGTGGCTGCATTTGTTTTCTCTTTTAGGTTTTCTTTCTTTTACTTTCACCTGGTGATCTAGCCAGAAAGTCTGTTTCTTTTCAAAAGAAGCTGTACTACATATGTAGCAGTTAGACGGTTGAGACAAATGTGTACAATGCTCAGCATTTATTTATTTTTGCACTGTTCAAGTTAATCCACATACTAAAATTGTTTTTTTTTTAACTAAAAATATGTTTAGAACCCCAAAACAATATATAGATATATATCTATATAGATATAAAGATACATATCTATATATCTATATCTATATATATATATATACGGTATATATATATATATATATATATATATATATATATATATATATATATATACATATATATGTATATATACTGTATATATATATACCGTATATATATATATATATATACCGTATATATATATATATATATATATATATATATATATATATATATATATATATATATATATATATATCTTTTTTTTTTCTAAAAGCAAAGGACCTGTGTAAGAAAATGATGGTAGTTGCAATTTTTTATGTTACATGGAATTTGCATGCGTTTGTATCAAATCTGAATCTTCAATAAAAAAAAAATATACTCTAAAAAAAAGTTAATGCACATGATCACAAAATGATCATCAAGTTTGCTGTTATTATTACAAAAAAAAAAAAAAAAGACTACTTTTGGTAAATGGATGCCAAATATGTCACACTTCAAAATTGTGTGAAAAAAAAAGCCCAAAAAATCATCCATAGGCGACACTTTGAAGTTAATCTTTTTAGATCTAGGATTCTTCCTCTCACTCTGGGGTGTCCATGTTACCCAATGTGTTCCGCAATTGACTGCGTATGCGCGCAGACATCCTATGCATGCATTTGTGTGTGCGTAGCAAACAGAATATCGGCATGCATTAAAAAGGGGATTAACTCCAGAGATAAAACGATAATTCTCCCGCTCTACAAGACTCTGGTCCGGCTGCACCTGGAGTATGCTGTCCAGTTCTGGGCACCAGTCCTCAGGAAGGATGTACTGGAAATGGAGCGAGTACAAAGAAGGGCAACAAAGCTAATAAAGGGTCTGGAGGATCTTAGTTATGAGGAAAGGTTGTGAGCTCTGAACTTCTCTCTGGAGAAGAGACGCTTGAGAGGGGATATGATTTCAATTTACAAATACCATACTGGTGACCCCACAATAGGGATAAAACTTTTCAGCATAAGGGAATTTAATAAGACATGCAGCCATTCACTAAAATTAGAAGAAAAGCAGTTTTACCTTAAACTACATAGAGGGTTCTTTACTGTAATGCCCCGTACACAGGATCGGACATTCCGACAACAAAATCCATGGATTTTCTCCGACGGATGTTGGCTCAAACTTGTCTTGCATACACACGGTCACACAAAGTTGTCGGAAAATCCGATCATTCTGAACGCGGTGACGTAAAACACGTACGTCGGGACTGTAAACGGGGCAGTGGCCAATAGCTTTCGTCTCTTAATTTATTCTGAGCATGCGTGGCACTTTGTGCGTCGGATTTGTGTACACACGATCGGAATTTCCGACAACGGATTTTGTTGTCGGAAAATTTTATAGCCTGCTCTCAAACTTTGTGTGTCGGAAAATCCGATGGAAAATGTGTGATGGAGCCTACACATGGTCGGAATTTCTGACAACAAGGTCCTACCACACATTTTCCGTCGGAAAATCCGACCGTGTGTACAGTGCATTAGAGTGGTTAGGATGTGGAATTCCCTTCCGCACCGGGGGGAGCACCGATAATTTCAAGAAACTATTAGATAAGCACCCGAACAACCACAACATACAGGGATATACAATGTAATACTGACATATAATAGGTTGGACTTGATGGACTTTTTTCAACCTCGCCTACAATGCAACTATGTCATTCTTTGGTTTTTTTATTTGTTTTATTATAATTTTTAATCTAATAGTTTGTATTTACTTTATTACTATTACTATCACCAGGGATGATATGAATGAATAATGCAATATTATTTATTTCTTATGCAGCCTAATTGCATTACAATACAGTAAAACCTTGGTTTGAGAGCGTTTTGCAAGACAAGCAAAATATTTTAATAAATTTTAACTTGATATACAAGCGATGTCTTGATATACAAGTAGCGTCACGTCACAACTGAGTATAAAGGAGAAGAGAGGCGCCTCTAAGTGTAGCAATATGGTTACATTTAATGAAGGTACAACATTTAGCAACTCACATGGTTGATGATTAAAAGAGCCACATCTAAGTATGCAGACATCCGGGGTAAAGCTGTCCACATAGACCATCCCCAGCACCGCCATTGACGTTATCCCTTCCACGCTGCGCTCCTCAAGCCTTGCTTTCAGATCGCTCTACTGCAGGGTAGTCTTCCTGGTCACGATTGCAGACTGACAGCGGTGAGAGCCGGCTGTGCAGAGGATGGTTTATGTGGACAGCTTTACTCCGGATGCCTGTATACTTAGATGTGCCTGTTTTAATCATCAACCATGTGAGTTGCTAAATGTTGTACCTTCATTAACCGGTTCAATACCGGGGATTTTCACCCCCCTCCTTCCCAGACCAATTTTTAGTTTTCAGCGCTGTCGCACTTTGAACGACAATTGCATCGTGGAACGTTGTACCCAAACAAAATTGACATCCTTTTTTTCCCACATATAGAGCTTTCTTTTGGTGGTATTTGATCACCTCTGCTTTTTTTTTTTTTGCGCTATAAACAAAAGAAGAGCGACAATTTTAAAAAAAACACAATATTTTTTACTTTTTGCTATAATAAATATCCCAATTTTTTAAAAAAACACAAATGTTTTCCACAGTTTCAGCCGATACATATTCTTCTACATATTTTTGGTAAAAAAATCGCAATAAGCGTATATTGATTGGTTTGCGCAAAAGTTATAGCGTCTACAAAATACGGGATAGATTTATGGCATTTAAAAAAATAAATGATTTATTTATTTTTTTACTAGTAATAGCGGCGATCACGATTTTTTTTTTCGTGACTGCGACATTATGGCGGACACATCGGACACTCTTGACACATTTTTGGGACCATTCACATTTATACAGCGATCAATGCTATAAAATTGCATTGATTACTGTATAAATGTGACAGGCAGGGAAGGGGTTAACCATTAGGGGGAGACGAGGGGTTAAATGTTTCCTAGGGGAGTGATTTTAACTGTAGGGGGAGGGGACGCACAAGGGGAGGAGACCGATCGGTGTTCCTCTGTACTGGGAACACAGATCGGTCTCCTCTCAACTGAAAGGACGTGGATCTGTGTGTTTACACACACAGATCCAGGGTCCGGCCCGGTTAACGGGCAATTGCGGGTGCCCGGCGGACATCACGGCCGCCGGGCACACGCACCGGGTCCCGAGCAATTCGGCGGGCGCGCGCGCGCCTCCTAGATGGCCTGACGTCCAACCAGGATGGGAGATCCCATCTGTGGACGTCATTTTACTATGGCCGGGTAGTGAAGTGGGTAAATGTAACCATAATGCTACACTTAGAGGCGCCTCTCTTCTCTTTTATACTCTGTAGCCTCTGTTGGATTTTGCTTCTACCCCCCTTGTAGAGGCTTCCATTTGTGGATGGACATTTTATGGTTACACAACCTATCACATTTCTATAATCTTTTTATATGGACTATAAACTGAAGGACTTCTGAATAAATGGTTGTGGAACGAATCATTTGAGTTTCCATTATTTCTTATGGGGAAATTCGCTTTTATATAAGAGTGCTTTGGATTACAAGCATGTTTCTGGAACTAATTATGCTCGCCATCCAAGGTTTTACTGTAATTTAAAAAATGGCTTAAGATGGGCTTTAAGCTGCAATGTTGCCTACTCCAAACCTCTAGATGTTTGGGGTCATTCTTAAAGAGGAGGGCCCATCAAAAAAAATAAAATAAATAAAAGTCAGCAGCTACAAATACTGCAGCTGCTGACTTTAAATTGGACACTTACCTGTTCCTGGGTCCAGCGATGCGGGGGATCGAAGCCCCGCTCATCTCCCCCTCCGTTCGGCGGCGCCGGCATTGCAACTGTGGGCGCCGGGCTGTGGTTTCACAGCCTGGCACCCACTGCTCATGCGCAAGTGGCGCCGAGCGCCGTGATTGGCCGCTCAGTCACCTGGGACCTGTAATGGGTCCCAGATGATTGACAGGAGGGAGGGAGCAGAGCCGAGCCCTTCCTGTGCCGAGGGGGAAGTGATGTCACCAGCCCAGGCACTGGAAGAGGCAGACTACGAGGGACCCCCTAGCAACAGGCATTTAGAGGTGAGTAAAAAAAAAAATATATCCAAATGTATTTTTTTTTAGGATTTTTCATGTAGTTTTTTTTTTTTGGGTGGAACACCACTTTAAGCCTGTATTAGAAATGTTATAGAAACGTATTGACTGCAAGGAGCCTTCTCTTTTATCCCTCCATTGTTTCAGAGGTGACTACCTAATATACTCCACCCTGAGTCTGATATATTGGGAAATAGTGAAATGCCATGTTTTTCTTTTTATCAGACTTTTTTCTTATTCTAACACGCAATCTTAATAAGACTATTTTTTTTTTCACCAGACATCCATATATTTCTTTATGGCAGACAATGTTGTTTATTAGCACATGGTAAGCAATTTTTTTAAACTTTCCTTGTATTGGAGACTCACAGTTTTGCTTATGCCTAGTAAAAGACAGATGTCAGATAGTACAATCCCTGTATGGTGACAGGTTCTGTTGAATGATTCCAGCCTGCCTATCATTTACAGAAGACAAGAAGTGTAAGCATTACAGCAGAGCAGACATACCCTCCCACACCGAGCCAGCAGCTGTGTCTTCACAGGAATACATGCTATTTATATGACTCCCTGCATGGCTCTAGAAAACAGCTTCCTAATTGCTATATACAGACTTTGCAATGCCGAGCACACGAAGTGCAACACACAAAGATTTCCCGAAATATGGCATCTATAGGAGGAAACTACATCAATGCAATATCATATCACCCCAAACCAATAAAGGGGAAGCAAAAGGGACGTTTTCTGAATTGGTGGCGGACGAGTGTAAATCAGTGCAGGAAAAGGTAAATATTTCTGGTAGTCAGTTGCTAATTCTGCTAGGTTAACCGCTTGACCACCAGGAAGGTTTAACCCCTTCCTGCCCTGGCCATTTTTTGAGCTACTGTACTGCATTACTTCAACTGACAATTGCGCAGTCGTGCGACGCTGTACCCAAATAAAATGTTTGTCCTTTTTCTCCCACAAATAGAGCTTTCTTTTGGTGGTATTTGATCACCTCTGCGGTTTTTATTTTTTGCGCTATAAACAAAAAAAAAAAACGACAATTTTGAGAAAACCACAACTTTACTTTTTGCTATAAAACATATCCAATAAAAAAATGTAAAAAATCAAATGTCTTCATACATTTAGGTCAATATGTATTTTGCCACATATTTTTGATAAAAAAAGTGCCAATAATGTTACAGGCAGTCCCCAGGTTAGGAACACAATAGGGACTATAGGTTTGTTCTTAAGTGGAATTTGTGTGCAAGTCAGAACAGATCTTACTTGCACTACCACCTGCTGGTGATGTCTGGTATTGCACAGGGGCTCTGTACACAAGGGTTCTGCAGCTGTAGGAGTTCCAGTAAGACCGAGTTTATATTGTTTCTAGAAAAATGAAATTCTTCTTTTCGATGGATTTCAGCAGGCAATAATACCCTGCTTTTGGAAAGTTTCCCCCACTCACAGAGCAGCGTAACAGGTAAAACTCAGCCTCTACAACTTACCCACTATTGTCATCAGGAGGATCGAGATTTAAGGCATTGTGTTCCCTTCAGTGGCTTTTCCAAAGAAAAATTGAAAAAGAGCTGGAGATCCAAGCACTGCCATCAACGTGTTTCTGGTGGAATTTTTGTTTTGATTGTCACATACCATACTGATTAGACATGTGCAGTTCATTTCATTCCAAATTAATATTCGGACGAATTTTCGTCATTCGGAGATTTGGATATATCCAAATACCCGAATCACAATATAAACAATTTTTACTGAATGCTCAGAATAATGAAACTAAATTTGTCTGAATTTCGGAAATTTGGACTGTAATTCGAATGGAATTTTACAAACCTCAGTCGAATTCTAACTGTACACATATTGCTGAAATCAAAGACTGTGTGTGTTATTAGAGTACCATTTCACAATAATGCTGTTTTAGTTAAGCCAAAAGTGATTTAACCACTTCCCGCCCGGCCTATAGCAGATTGGCAGCCGGGTGGTGGTTCAGTTATCCTGACTGGGCATCATATGACGTCCAACAGGATAACATGCCGCCGTGCGCCCTTGGGGGTGCGCATCGCGGCGATCGGTGGAGAGGTGTGTGAGTCTGACACACCGCTCCACCGATCCTGGTAAAGAGGTTTCGGAGGAGACTCTTTACCACGTGAACAGCCGTGTCCAATCATAGCTGATCACGATGTCAATAGGAAAAGCTGTTGATCGGCTTTTCCTCACTCGCGTCTGACAGACACGAGTAGAGGAGAGCCGATCGGTGGCTCTCCTGACAGGGGGGGTCTGCGCTGATTGTTTATATTTCAGATTTCATATTTCAGTGGTGCCCAGCAATGCCACCCATTAGTGTCATTAGTGCCACCAATCAGTGTCATCAGTGCCACCCATCAGTGTCCATCAGTGCCACCTGTCAGTGACCATCTGTGCCTATCAGTGCCACCTATCAGTGCCCACCTATCAGTGCCCATCAGTGCCCATCCGTGCCACCCATCAGTGCCACCCATAAGTACCCATCAATACCATCTACGAGTGCCCATCAGTGCCGCCTATGAGTGCCCATCAGTGCCGCCTATGAGTGCCCATCAGTGCCACCTATGAGTGCCCATCAGTGCCACCTATGAGTGCCCATAAGTGCTGCATACCAGTGCCACCTATCAGTGCCCATCAGTGCCACCTATTAGTGCCCATCAGTGCCGGATATCAGTGCCCATCATCAGTGCCTGTCAGTGCCACCTCATCAGTGCCCATCAGTGCCGCCATATCAGTGCCCGTCATTGAAGAAGAAAACGTACTTATTTACAAAAAACTTTAACAGAAACAAAGAAAAACTTGTTTTTTTTTCAAAATTTTGGTTTTTTTATTTTTTTTTTTTTGCGCAAAAAATAAAAACCACAGAGGTGATCAAATACCACCAAAAGAAAGCTCTATTTGTGGGAACAAAATGATAAAAAATTTGTTTGGGTACCCTGTTGCATGACCGCGCAATTGTCATTCAAATTGCAACAGCGCTGAAAACTGAAAATTGGCCTGGGTGGGAAGGTGTCTAAGTGCCTGGTATTGAAGTGGTTAAAGAGTCATTGTCATAATTTCATGAAGATTTTTCTTTTGTTTGTTCACTTTGTCACATTGGAATCGAAAAAAAAAAATCTAAAGTTTTCGATTTGACTGATTCAAAATTTATCGATTGGAACGTTTTAAATTAAAAAAAAGGGAAAATTAGAAGAAAATTCAAAAAATTCTGAATATGAATCCCAAATAGGAATTGAACGAATCAACCGCATTTAACGAAACTAAATAACTAGATTAACAAATCAAAACAAAACTATTTTTTTGTCATATACATGTCTACATGTCTTATACTGATGAATTCACTAGACACTCATGAAAAGCAACTTGAGTCTTTAAAATAATTGCTTTAGCCGTTCACAAGTGACAGGTACCCTTGATATCACTGTAAGAGAAATGTGATGACTTGTTTATAGATGTGACAAACTAGGAGATTTCATTGTGAGGGAAACAAGAAAATGACTGCCTAAACTAACAGACATAATTACAGAGAACCAAGACATCTGTCACCCATAGACAAAATAACAGTCTGCAACTTTATAAATGACATTTCCTCCTGTATTCCACGAGGAAACACAGAGAGGTCAGGCACAGCACTGTCATAACTTTTCCCATTGCTAAATCACAAGTCAGAACAGAAGTACTGTTATGCCCCGTACACACGGTCGGATTTTCCGATGGAAAATGTGTGATAGGACCTTGTTGTTGGAAATTCCGACCGTGTGTGGGCTCCATCACACATTTTCCATCGGATTTTCCGACACACAAAGTTAGAGAGCAGGATATAAAATTTTCCGACAACAAAATCTGTTGTCGGAAACTCCGATCGTGTGTACACAAATCCGACGGACAAAGTGCCACGCATGCTCAGAATAAATAAAGAGATGAAAGCTATTGGCTACTGCCCCGTTTATAGTCCCGACGTACGTGTTTTACGTCACCGCGTTTAGAACGATCGGATTTTCCGACAACTTTGTGTGACCGTGTGTATGCAAGACAAGTTTGAGCCAACATCTGTCGGAGAAAATCCTAGGATTTTGTTGTCGGAATGTCCGAACAAAGTCCGACCGTGTGTACGCTCTAATAGAATGCACTTTTTGGTTAAGTTCTATTGGCAGATAACATGTCTAATTAAATTTGTTTTCTTTTTTTAATGCGCAATAAAAAAAATTGTGTAAAATAATACTTGGCTATGTGTTTTACTTCAAATGACAGTTTGGGAGTAGGCAGTTACATTTTAAAAAAAATACAATGTAAAATTGACAAGGGACACCAACATAGTTGTATCTTTAATCTTAAAAACTACGGGATAATGGTGTTGTGGTAACTTGCCCGAAAAAAAATAATAATAATATTCTTGATATCACTAGAAAAAAAAGCCTTTGAAAATTAATTGAATGGAGTGTACAAACAGTCGGATTTTCCACCAACAGCCTGCCATCGAACATTTCCCGTCGGAAAGTCAGATCGTGTGTACGAGGCTTAAGTCTCTCTGCAACGTCCTACAAATACCTGTTGATCCTGCCAGTGATTGTAACCTAGTGCAACTTCCTGTGATGGGAATCAACAATGCTGCACTTCTCCAGAATTCAGAGCTGAGTTGCCACTCTCATGTACACTGTACTGTATATGCTTGCACTACAGTAGGATGAAAAGGTGTTGCAGGGGGTGTGGCTATCAGCATTGTTACTGCTGATTCACAGGCCTATAGGTTGTCAGTAGGCACCTGGCCACACCCAGCCCTGCCCACTGCTTTCTGGATCAACATCACTGGCTTTGTTCCTGAAATCTTACTGCTGTGATCTGCAGTGTCTAGGAGGGGGAGAATGTGAGACACAAATGCATACTTGCCAACTGTCCCGGATTTCCCGGGACATTCCCGGGACTTACACTCCATTCACAAATTTTTTGTGTCCCGGTAAATGTCCCGAAAAATCCGGTTTTTGATTTTTGCCGCCGCCGCCGCTAGAGGTCTGCGGCCGGTGGAGACATTGTCTCCGCCGGCCGCCATCTTGAAGAAGCTTGAAGACGGCTGGGGGGGGCTAGACGGAGCTCCTCCGACGCCGCCCACCCTCCGCTCCGCCTCACTCCGCCCACCCTCCGCTCCGCCCCGCCTCACTCCGCCCACCCTCCGCCCCGCCTCACTCCGCCTACCCCCGCCCCGCTGCCAGGGAAAGGGGCGGGGGTTTTGCCATCCATGCGGAATTCGAAAAGACTCTGAGGTAGGGGAGGGGGGGCCCACGCCGCTGTGGGAATTTGTAGGGGGGGCTCCACTGGGGGACACCTGATGTGAGGGGGGGCTCCACTGGGGGACACCTGATGTGAGGGGGGGCTCCACTGGGGGACACCTGATGTGAGGGGGGGCTCCACTGGGGGAAACCTGATGTGAGGGGGGGCTCCACTGGGGGACTCCTGATGTGAGGGGGGCTCTGCCGGGGACACCTGATGTGAGGGGGGCTCCACTGGGGGACTCTTGATGTGAGGGGGGCTCTGCCGGGGACTCCTGATGTGAGGGGGGGCTCCGCAAGGGACACCTGATGTGAGGGGGGGCTCCGCCAGGGACACCTGATGTGAGGGGGGCTCCGCCAGGGACACCTGATGTGAGGGGGGGCTCCGCCAGGGACACCTGATGTGAGGGGGATCTCCGCCAGGGACACCTGATGTGAGGGGGATCTCCGCCAGGGACACCTGATGTGAGGGGGATCTCCGCCAGGGACACCTGATGTGAGGGGCATCTCCGCCAGGGACACCTGATGTGAGGGGGAGCTCCGCCAGGGACACCTGATGTGAGGGGGGGCTCCGCCAGGGACACCTGATGTGAGGGGGGCTCCGCCAGGGACACCTGATGTGAGGGGGGGCTCCGCCAGGGACACCTGATGTGAGGGGGGGCTCCGCCAGGGACACCTGATGTGAGGGGGGGCTCCGCCAGGGACACCTGATGTGAGGGGGGGCTCCGCCAGGGACACCTGATGTGAGGGGGGGCTCCGCCAGGGACACCTGATGTGAGGGGGGCTCCGCCAGGGACACCTGATGTGAGGGGGGCTCCGCCAGGGACACCTGATGTGAGGGGGGGCTCCGCCAGGGACACCTGATGTGAGGGGGGGCTCCGCCAGGGACACCTGATGTGAGGGGGCTCCGCCAGGGACACCTGATGTGAGGGGGGGCTCCGCCAGGGACACCTGATGTGAGGGGGGGCTCCGCCAGGGGCACCTGATGTGAGGGGGGGCTCCGCCAGGGACACCTGATGTGAGGGGGGGCTCCGCCAGGGACACCTGATGTGAGGGGGGGCTCCGCCAGGGACACCTGATGTGAGGGGGGGCTCCGCCAGGGACACCTGATGTGAGGGGGGGCTCCGCCAGGGACACCTGATGTGAGGGGGGGCTCCGCCAGGGACACCTGATGTGAGGGGGGGCTCCGCCGGGGACACCTGATGCGAGGGGGGGCTCCGCCGGGGACACCTGATGCGAGGGGGGGCTCTGCCAAGGACACCTGATGCGAGGGGGGGCTCTGCCGGGGACACCTGATGCGAGGGGGGCTCTGCCGGGGACACCTGATGCGAGGGGGGGCTCTGCCGGGGACACCTGATGCGAGGGGGGCTCTGCCGGGGACACCTGATGTGAGGACGGACTCTGCCGGGGGCAGGGGGCAGGCAACGTGGCTAGTGACACGCTCAGGGCTCCCACTGATTCTGCATTATGGTGAGTTGAATGATTTAATTTTATATTACACTGTAATAATAGAAATACTGCACTTCAATCATCCTGGCACAATAACAATCATGGTGACGGGATGATTGAAGTGCTAACACCAGGTGTTTGGAGTATCTTTATCTGCTGATTGTTAAACTTTCTAGAATACACATATTTTTATTGTGTAGGATCTGGGGCTGCTGTCCCGTCATTTCCCTCTCCCCCTTTCCCTCTCCCCCTTTCCCTCTCCCCCTTTCCCTCTCCATCCCTCATTCATCTCAGACTTTAACCACACCCTCTTGAGCCACGCCCATTTAAGCCACGCCCACTATGACGCGTAAACCACGCCCATTTTTCGCCGCGGCGCACTTACTAATTTTTTACTAAGACACGCCTACAAACGAATGCCCCGCCCCCTAATTATTGTACGGCTCCGCCTACAGCCACAAAAGTGTCCCACATATTTTTTTTACAATGTTGGCAACTATGCAAATGATGGAGCAATTGGCTTAATCAGGGAAGGTAAAGGAAGTTTATAAGGCTTGTGCATCACATAGTAACTGGATTCAGTGCTATACTGTCATACAGGAGCCTTTGTTTGTCCTTTAACCGATTGCCGACCAGCGCATGTCCGAAGTACGTCCCCTTTAGGAAGTGGTGTCGCGGGCGCGCACCCACCACGGTCTCCGTGACCATGACCGCAGGTCCAGCGGACTTGATGTCCGCCGGGTGCCCGTGATCGTGTCACGGAGAGGAAGAACGGGGGGAGATGCTTTTGTCAACAAAACATTACCCCATTCTGCCTAGTGACAGGACAGTGATCACAGCTCTCTCTTATCGAGAGCTGTGATCACTGTCCTGTGTGTTGAAGTCCAGCCTCCTAACAGTTTGAATCACTCCCTAGGACACACTTAACCCCTTGACTGCCAGTGTCATTTACACAGTAATCAATGCATTTTTATAGCATTGATCGCTGTATAAATGACAATGGTCCCAAAATAGTGTAAAAAATGTCCGATGTGTCCGCCATAATGTCGCAGTCCCAATAAAAATCGCAGATGGTCGCCATTACTAATAAAAAAAAATTAAAAATAAAAATGTTATAAAACTATCCCCCATTTTGTAGACGCTATGAATTTTGCGCAAACCAATCAATATACACTTATTGTGATTTTTTTTACCAAAAATATGTAGAAGAATACATATCGGCCTAAACTGAGGAAAAAAAAAAAATTTTATATATTTTTGGGGGATATTTATTATAGCAAAAAGTAAAAAATATTGTGTTTTTTTTCAAAATTGTCGCTCTTTTTTGTTTATGGAGCAAAAATAAAAACCGCAGAGGCGATCAAATACCACCAAAAGAAAGCTCTATTTGTGGGAACAAAAGGACGTAAATTTTGTTTGGGTACAACGTCGCATAACTACACAATTGTCAGTTAAAGCGACGCAGTGCCGAATCACAAAAAGTGCTCTGGTCAGGAAGGGGGTAAAATCCTCCGGGGCTGAAGTGGTTAATTTGTGACTTGTATATCTGTCAAGCGCTCAGATTAAGGATAACAAGGATGGCGCACTCCCAGCACTGAGACCACTCACCAGGAGCCCCGGGCCCCGTACTAATGATCCGGACCTAGAACTCCCGATTCCGGGTCACCTGATCACTGTGAAGCCCGCTCCTGTGTTTTCTCTCTCTGTGAATGGAGGAGAGAGATACATTTGTGTGAAAAAATACAAAAACCCTAGATCAAGGTTTGATCTAGGTAAGTGCCAGGGATAGTGTTTGGGTCAGGGTCAAAGATCATGAGCAGGATTTTTTTATTTTTTTTAATTAGTATCAGTGTCAGTGTGTATTAGGTAGGATAAAAAAGCAAACTATGTACTATTGTTTTTGGGCTGTACTACGGGTACAAACAACAACTAACATACACATATGTGGTATTGCTGTGATAGTCAGGAACAGGAAAATTTATTTTGGGTTGTTCTTTGGTGGAAGGTTATGGTAGTAACAAGAAATATACATATACATTTTGTCTTACTATTTTGGTCCAGTTCTCCTTTGATAATAAAAAAAAAAAACATCAGGAGATATCCATTACCATTTACCACCAAATGAAAGCCCAATCTGTGCTGAAAAAAAACATGGTATAATACACCTGGATGCACAAAGTAGTTGTGATAATATGTATGTTTTTACTAACACATGTCAAAATTGCAAAATTGTGCTTAGGCATTAAGATTTGTATTACCCTTAGACGTGAGGGGTTAATGTGTACGGCCAGCTTAACACTGACTGTGTGACAAGGCTAATGTTATGTTGGGTGAACAGTGCAGAACTCTTTATATAAATGTAGTGAATCTTGCAATGGATGTTCGGCAGTGAGAAACAGTTAATGATCAGAGATGCAATCATTTGTTGCTAGATAAATCTCCTATTTGTTTCAAGTAGACCGCTGCAGTGTATACCCCTACTATCAGCTGGCAATTTGCACAGTTGGGCATGCATTACTCATGATATGGGTCATCTCGCACATAAGGACCATCTTGTAGGGGGACTTGCTTTCACTAGAAACAGGGAAATTAAAAAAAAAAAAAACTTCACTGCTCTTCACACGCATATTAAAGCGGGGTTCCACCCAAATTTTGAACATTATCTCTATGCATTCTCTTCCTTGCCTAGATGCTGACATGCTGTGTAAAAAAATTTAAATCGCCGTAATTACCTTTTTTTTTTCTAATCTTCTTAGCACTTCCTGGTTTTCCTCCCATGGGAGTAGGCGTGTTTCTAGCCTCTCCCAGACCTCCCACAGTCCCCTGGGAGGTAGTCTCAGGCTTCCCAGCATGCATTGTGCAACAGCGTCATCACAACATCTCGGTGAATGCTGGGAGCACATCCAGGAAATACATGCTTGTGGGCTTCAAATGCCCACAATGATGATGGAAACCACCTTCAGTGAATTTTATAAGTTATTCTTTACAACAAAATCGGACACAGGCGGACTTATTACACAGAACATGTGAGTAGATAATCATGAGAAGAAAAGTTTGTGAATGAACTCCAAAAAAATAAACGATAGATAGGTGGACCCCCGCTTTAATGCTTTTGCTTAGACATCACTCTTCTTTAGGTACACCTGGATAATACTTTTTATGCACCCCTTGAGCTGGTACACTATTGTCAGTGTGCCAAATATTCAACACACTGAAAACTGATTTTAAATTTTGTTTTATTTTAATAATAGATCTGTTTGAAGGTTTAAAAAAAAGTGATTAGTGTACCAATTGTTAAAAAAAAAAAAAATCCAGCTGTGACTTTATGCCAAAAAAAAGGCTCACAATCTGTGCCAAAATGAATATGGCAATATTTGGGGCAATATAGGTTTGCCAAATAAATGATAAACGTTGCAAAATAATAGGTTACTCAATATGCAATGCACCAAAATAAGATGTCACGTTTGCATTCCTCAACAATTGCCAGTCTTAGTTTATCTGGCCCCTTGTGTCATGTGATATTGCTAGAATGTGTTATTGGAGGGAACATGGTGTCTGCTTTATATGCTGAACTACTTTTTAACTGTACAGACCACCAAACAAGAGAAAGGAGAGATGGTTTGAGGCTCCATGAACTATAAAGAACCTTCTCCGGGCTCCTCTCACATTCTTCTGAACCCCTACAGTTTTCTTACTGAATTTAGCCACACATATTCATGAGTAGAAATAATATGGAAACAAAATACATTGTCCAAATGTATACATTTCAAGGCTGGTGCTGCCGCCTCTAGCTACCCTGGGCACTGGTTCAGAATTACGATAAGTAGGATTCAAGGATTCACAAATGTATTGTCATTATACAGTCACAAATCATACAATGAAATTCAGGCATAGCTCTACACAAAACATATTTAACTTCTAAATTTAAAAGATTCACCACCCAAGGTAAAAAAAAAAAAAAAAAACAACTTTTTTAAAAATCTATTTGTACAAGCTCCAATGCTCCTTTAACTCTTCCCCAATGGTAGCGTTTCAAAAAAAAAAGTAAAACTAAAAATAAAAACTCAGATGGGTGCTATGTTTTAAAATGTTACGTGCTCTATGAAGGCATGTCTGTTCTCTCATGTCCTTGAAGCGGACCATCATTTTTTCATCTTTCCATCTATTAAATCTTCTGCACTTGTTGTTTTAACTTTGGATAGTAAAACCTTACACAGTCCACTTCCTGTTTGTTGTCTGGTCATTAGCCTAGGCTTATGACATCATATACAGATCTCTCTCTCCTACTCTCCTGAGAGTTTGCCAGGAAGGGAGGGGAGATGAGTCATACAAGGGCCAATGAGAGCTGCAGGGCCGCAGAGCTAGAGGTGTGCCTTTGTGTGCCTGTGTAAATCCAGGAAGTGGAACAGGCAGCAGCTTCAGCTGCCCTCAGTTAAAATGGATGCAGCCAGACTCAGTGGAGGGAGAATTCTGCAGCATATTTGGCAAGTACAGAATCACAGTATCCTCTTTAATACTCGGCACTTAAAACCAAAAGCGTTTTGCAGAGTCTTTGTTAACTTCTGCTCTATACTAATATCCCAGGCCGTGCACATGTCCTGCCCCAAGGTGGCATTGTATGTTACAATACTCTCTGTTGCACCCCTATATAAAGCAAGCAGGATTTCCTGTCACAACCCAGCTTTCTTAAAGCGGAACTTAACTCACCTAAACAACGTACTTTGTCCCCCCCATCTCCCCCTTCCACAAATGCCAAACATTTTTATTTTATTTACCAATTTACATCTTTTTGTGCTTCCAGTCCCAGCCAGGACCTTCACATCTATCCTAGGATGCAATGTGTTACTAAGCGGCAAGTTTGCAGTACATGTGCACCCATGCTGTGGATGTCTGAGCATGCGCAAAAACTCAGAGGGACACAAGAATGCTTATCCACCAGAAGCTGGGAGTATTTGTGCACAAGTGAAGAAACCCACTGTGCATGCCCAGATGCAAGGCTGGTTTCTGGCAGCTCCAAAAAGCCTAAAAAAAATGGGGGGGGGGGGGAGGGTTGTCATTTAGGACCGGTTGAGTTCTGCTTTAGGTCTTCTCAGAATAAGGTCATAGGTACTTGGTGGTGCCACTCCAGGTTGTGGTGTAGAGCCCCATTGGAACTCAGGATAGTAGGGATGCCAGCATGAGAAAAACGAATCCAGAGAGCAATTAACATTTTAAATTGAAACCGCCGCTTGCCTTTGATGATCCAAGTATCGATGTGTACATGTGAAAGGAGCAGGCAGTGGCATTGATTAAGGCTTTCACATATACACATCCATACCAGGATTGGCTAAGGCGAGTATATTGTGTTCATGTTAAGGTCCATAGTCTAGAGTGGAGTCAGTTTATAGTGGGCTATTGCCTGCTTATGGCTAAAGGGGAAGACCATTAGCAAGGTTTGGGAAGGATCTCAACAATATTGTGGCTCCGCTTTTAAGCGTGTAACTGAGAGCCAGAACCAGCTGCACCCATCTCCTCCCCAGCCTGGCACTCTGGTGAGCACTGGAGGAGCAGAGCAGAGAGCAGGGAGAGAGCAGAGAGCAGTGACTGACAGTCCCCACTTTCAACATAGAGCTCATTGAGATCTGAGTGATCAGTGGTCATGTAATTGCTCAGATTGCAATCTTAGAGCTGGCGTGGGACAGCTGCAGTGCCACACAGATACAGCAACATGGAGATGAGTATGAATTTTTTTTGTTATAGTCCTATACTTCTCCTTTATAGGAAAAGTGTGGGATTAAAAAAAAAACAAACACACAAACATGCATACTCACCTGCATGTTTTTGCTACATCGGAGTGATGCTGCAGCTGTCCCATGCCAGTTCTAAGGACGAGAACTGAGCAATCACATAACCACTGATCGCTCAGTTCTCTGTCTGATCTGAGCTGAGAGCAGTAACTGTCAGCCAAGTGTAGACAGTTGGCTCTGGCTGCCGATGAGGCATCTGGGTGCATCCTGACAATGTTATCAGGATTCCTCCAGATCCTGGAGCGGCTTTGTGATATCAGCAGATAGCAGGTAATAGCCCACTATCAGCTGCCTCTGGGTCACAGGATAGCAAAAGTAAGTGCACTTCTATGACCCACAAGAGAGGCAAGGCCATACTTCTCTTATAAGTACTTGATATCAGCCTCCTCTTTCCCCTTCTGTATCACCCATGCAGAAGGGGAAAGAGAAGAAGGGTCAGGACTCCAATCAAGTATACGTATTCACCTAGGAGGAGAGCTGAGGGAGCAGAGGGATGACCAATTTAATCTATGGATGCTCCCTGACTATCCAGTTAACAGGCTGCAGGTGAAGAGAGGACACCAGAGACACACGCCATCCTTTCTACAGTCTTTAACTGTGACAGCGAAAGTGGTGCCATCTGCCTAACTCCTATATACTGTATGTATTCCATCTATATATAGCACCCTGGGGTTTAGTCAGGGATGCTCCTCACAGATTTGCTCACCAGGAGGCATTACCTTAATCAATTGTTAGAGATCTATTGATTTCTCCCTAAGTTGGACCTAACTCAAGGTCAGGTTATGGGTATATGGGGTATCTCAGCCAATGAGCCTATATGTTTGGGTGGAGTCAGGTGATCTAGGTTCTCAGCCACCTGGACCGCTGTCTGGGTGGACGTGTGTTGTAGGCCCTGGGCTGCTAGGCCGGAGACTGGGCCTGTACGGGGGCATCAGTCTGCCAGACTGTGTGAGGGCCTATCCAGAAATGAGAGGGCAGCGCAGGGTTGGGATTGCGGCTTGCAGCTCAACCAGAAGTGGCGGTTCTGCCGGTTGGGGAACCTGTTGTTGTCGGAGGTAGAAGGGAAGCTGTCACCACTAAGGGACCAACCACCTTTACCAGGGACCACAGTGAGTAACTGAAGCAAGTACCGGAGCAACATTCTCACCGAACGGGCACGGTGGAGAATCGGAAAACTTCAGGCGGTGATCAAGTCAGGGACCCAACTAACAGAGGTGCCGCTTGAGCAGTCTTGTGAGCCGGGCCAGGGACCAAACTAGTTAGCAGGGGTGAAGCTTGAGAAGTATCTGGAGTGCCAAACTAAGGACCCAGAAGGGAAGCGTGTGTGACGCTTGAGGGAAATACCACCACAAAGCTTTGAGGAGCACCAGGGATTCAGAGTCAGTGAATCAGAGGGGCCAATGAAAGACCAGGAGCTCAAGGGGCTGAAGAAGTACAAGTAGAAGTTGTAGTGAAGCTGAGAGGACTGTTATGATTTGTGTTAGGAACTGTTAAAGACTATTGCCATAGGAGGCAGCAATCCTGCACATGCAGATGTGGTGCCTTGCTGGGGCCTTTCCCTGCACGGCTGTTCTCCTATTGAAGTCTCGGAGTCTGCCAATTGAAATTGCAACTTCTTAAGGGTGTCCTGGCCCTAACCCCCTTTCCCTCATAAAAGAAAGACTGTAAAAGAAATAAACATCTCTTTTGCATTCAAGAAGTGTCTGGCGCCCAAAAACACATGCACCCACTATGCCTCACAACCCACTACTTATAGAAGGATGTCAGCCATCAAGGTCCTCATTAGACTGGACAAGGCCAGAGACCTTGCTACATATATATTTAGCTGTTTGCCTGGTGTTTAGATTTAAAGCTATTCTTTCCAGGGGAGAATTTAAAACGCAAAACAAAAACCATTTTAATGTTAATTATATGTATTGTACAATTATTTGGCAGCTATGTGGTCACAGGAAAAGTGGTCCACTGAAGCACATGGCTGCAATCTCTGGTTGTTGTGATGTTCATGCGATGGAATACTTCAATGACTACCAAACCACGTACATTTTTATTTTACTTGCTGTTAGGAGCACAAAAATACCCATTTATGTTAAATAACGTTCACAATTTTAGAAGTTTTTGTTTGCTTAGTGAGGCTGCTAAATTATAAGTTGTCACATGTTGTTAAAAGCCTCTGGCAATTTCTATCCCTGTTTATCACATTAGTCCTCTCCAATTACCAGTTTTAAATTTGATTAGTAGACAAGAGGAATTCCCAGCATGAAGTGCAAACATTCTTGTTATGAAAACTTGGGTTCCAAATCTGACTTGAAGAAAGCAGCATCAAGATATTACTATTGCCTCTCAATAATAATTATCAACTAACCATATATAGATACATGATCATCAGGTACCAAGCAAGTTTAATGAATGTGATAATATGTCTTGAAAAGCGTTTTTAGATGATGGTATAGCTTGTATTTGTGGTAAGAATGTCATCTTAAAGTTTATGTATGGATATTATCGCATAATTATTGTTCTGGAAATTTTGTAGATGGCAACTCCTATCCTCATATTGCTTAGTGGTTCCAAATTAAATAATAACTACAGCACTGGGGAACAGACACAAAGATACACTCAGCATCTTTCCAAATAACTATTCTGTTTATTTGGCGCAATTGACGTTTTTTTATACACACGATTACGTAGGTATCACAATAATATTACAATTGTACTTTTATGATAACAAGGGGCGTAACATAGGCAGGCTAAATTCTAACCAGGGCTCGAAAGAATGCAATATGTATTCAAAACATTATTAGTGCCGTGTGCAATACATAGGCAAAGCATACAAAAATAGAATACAATTTTATACAGAATTTACAAATTTCCTTTACAATCTCCCCTCTTTTGATAAATATTTTACATTTTGATGACTAAGCATACCTTCTATCACCTTTAACCTGGAACCCCCTTACATTTAGGCAGAACTAGTCCTGGCCTAGGAGGCCAGTATGTAAATATGTATATACCATATCTGGCCAATTCCCATAGAAGCTGTAAACCACATGAAGTGGACATCGCTACTACAATGGCTGCTGCTAGCTTCGGGGTCCCATGCCAGGCAGGGAACACAGGAAGTCACTCTCATTATAAGTTTGGATAAAAGGGGAAAATTATTAGAATCCCCCCTCCAGAAATCTATCGCTCAGTGTGTTCATCCTCCCTATTTGCCCTGGTGGCTGTTGTCACCAGCAAAGAAAGTGAGGGGCAATTTCAAATTTCACCCCCCCCCCCCCCCCCCAACAGCAACGGGAGGCAGTACCAGATTTTAAGGGAACAAAATGAGTAACTGCCTTGGGCCACCTGACCGAAGGGGCCTCTCAAAAATAAAATAAAACAATATAAAAAAATCATATAAATAATAAAAAAGAAATAATACTAAAATAATATAATATATATAACAAAAAATAATAAATATATATTAAAAGGAAATCACTTACTTTTATTAACTGTACAGTATCATGGGAAGTAATTCCTTGCCTACCATCATCTGTAAATTTTTTTGCTCTGGACTGATATATTGTATCATTTTTAAAAACTGAATTTTGTCGGCTCAAGTGAACCACACATAGAGCACTTATGGTCTTAGGCCCCTTTCACACGGGCGATCCGATCAGGTCCGCCTGTTGGTTTTTCAGGCGGACCTGATTGGACCCGCCAGTCTTTTCTATGGAGCAGCAGATGTCAGTAGACACATGTCCGCTGACACCCGCCGCTATTCGATCCAATCCTGCCTGCCAAAAACAGACAGATGGTGGTCCTATTCCCCATCTGTCTGGCTGATCAGATGGCATTGGATGGAAATGCACAGGTGGTCCATTTCCATCTGATTGCCCCATAAAGGAGAGCAGGACATAGATCTGTCATCTGCCTGCTCAGCGGGGATCAGCAGAGTTATCCCCCGCTGAGCAAGCAGATTCCACTTCACGGAGGCACCCGTGTGAAATGGATCTTAACCTCCCTGGTTGTATGATTATGTCAGATTTTTGCGCCTCAAAGCGGTACATTGTTTTGCATAGAAATTTGGCGTTTTATATTGTAGGGCTGTAATTCTTAGGAATAACACACTTAAATCTGTCCAAACAAGAGCCCAGTAGATATCCCGGGTATGATAAAGTTTGAAACAGGAATTCATAAATTATAATATAATAAATAACTATAAATTATTATAAAAAATAATAATATAATAATAATAAAATAAATTTCCTCATGATTCACTATCGCTCACTTCTGCAAGTCTTCTAATTTACTGTTTTCTAGCTGGTCCAAGACCGCTTTTGAAGTAAAGGGACACTTTTTGGTTGCCATGGACAATCTCAAGTTTTCAGGCAGAAAGAATATATAATATAAAAGTGCATGCAGGGCATTGGACAAAGCACTAGGGACAAAAGGGAGATGAAATGATTTGATACAGTAATGTAATCTGTAAGATTACAGTGTTCTGTATGTGTTATGTATTGTGTACTTTTTGAATTTGCCGCCGGGCTCCACCCCCATGTGTCGCGACGCTCGCAGGGAATGAAGCCTGGCACACAGAGGCATCGGGCGGAGGACACAGCCGCCGCACACAGCAGGGGGACATCGCAGGATCCCGGGGACAAGGTAAGTAACCTGCACCAGGATCCTGCAATGTAATCCTGAGTGTGGCTAATGGTACTGAAATTTAACCCCGAGCCACACTCGGGAATACCGCCAGGGAGGTTAAAGAAGGTGACCTCAGAATGACGTTGTGTCATGAATTTTCAAAAACGTGTGATTGTAATTAACCACTTGCCGACCATGTGCCGCAGTTGTACTGCAGCAGAATGGCACGGCTGGGCAAAACGACGTAATGTAATGTCGCTTCGCCCCGTGGCCACTAGGGGGGCGTGTGCACGCTGCCGGAGACTCGCACGCACGCCCCCTGCTCGCCAAAGGGGCAATGCGAGTGCCCGGCAGTCGCGATCACCGCCGGGGCTTCCCTGATCGCTCGAGGCACACGGAGAACCGGGATCTGTGTGTGTAAACAGTTTCCGGTTCTCTGAGGGGGAAAAGACAGATCGTCTGTTCATACAGAGTATGAACAGCGAGATGTCATCTCCCCTGCACAGTCCCCTCCCCCCTTCAGTTAGAACACACACTAGGACACACTTAACCCCTTCACTGCCAGTGACATTTTTACAGTAATCAATGCAATTTTATAGCACTGACCATAATGCTGCAGTCCCGATAAAAATCTCAGATCGCCGCCATTACTAGTAAAAAAAAACTAGTAAAAATGCCATAAAACTATGCCCTATTTTGTAGAAGCTATAACTTTTGCGAAAACCAATCAATATACGCTTATTGCGGGTTTTTTTATATTTTTTGGGGATATTTATTATAGTTAAAAGTAAAAAATAATGCGTTTTTTTCAAAATTGTTGTTTTTTTTTTGTTTATAGCGCAAAAAATAAAAACTGCAGAGATGATCAAATACCACCAAAAGAAAGCTCTATTTCTGGGAAAAAAAAGGACATCAATTTTGCTTGGGTGCAACGTCGCACGACCGCGCAATTGTCAGTTAAAGCAACACAGTGCCGTATCGCAAAAAGTGCTCTGGTCAGGAAGGGGGTAAAATCTTCCGGGGCTGAAGCGGTTAAGAATGTAAACCAACTCTGTGAGGGGAAATCTTCCAATGAGGAAACGTCTTCCAGTCAAAATGGTCTAAGAGGACATTTTCTGAACTTTGTAGGGATTATATCTGACTCCTTGTTTTTTCTAAAGCAGAAGAGGTGACGGGAGTATATCCAATCAGACACAAATAGAAAAATAATAGGCGTGTTAACACTTCCATACTACATCTAAAATGGTGAAAAGTCGTTTTGGCTTAAAAAAGTACACATGGGGTAGGCTCCATTGGAGGGGAGTCTGTCTGATGATCCTCTCTGAACAGGCGGATGGCTGGTCCGTGTCTGCTCCACTGATGCAGCACGGACACAGACACAGCCCACTCTCCTCTATAGGTGGTCAGATGTACGTGGACCTTCTGTCCATTTACACCCGACGGCCACCCGATCTGATCTGCCTGATGGATGGGGAACGGATCCCTATCTGTCTGTCTGTAGCGAATCGGATGTTGGTGGGTGTAAATGGACACATGTTTGTTTACACCCATTTGTTGGTCATGGATGAAAGACCATGTGACCCATTCCACAATCTGCTGTGCTTCTCTATGTGCTCCAGTTGTTGAAGACTGGCGGCTGATAGTGGGGATCATTGAAAAGATATAGAACTATTGTCTGCCCAAAACAGAGTATTTCTTCTGTTCTGTGCAAAGAATAATAGAGATCACCCTGAACTTCGTAGACCTGCCTTAAAGCTGTAAAAATCCCAAAACCAAAAGTGTTATATATTGCAGCTTACCAATCATTAAATGTGGAGGCTGCATTAGTATTCTTTTTTTAGACATTTGTTCCCTCTGTTTTCACCTGGTAATCTGGCCAATAACACGCCTCCTGTAGTGTCTCCACTCTGCATGAAGGAGCACAGGGGGGCACCTTTGGACAGAAGTATTGGTGATGTGGGGAAGGGGTGGAGAGTGTTAAGCTGGCTACACACTATACAACTTTCATAAAATGTTCTTGTACAACTTTCCTTTAGATTTACCAAAACCATATAATATGAGGTCAAACCTAAACACTTTCACATTGTATGCAATCAGGCAGGCCCTTGCACTACATCGTTGTAGGTAAATCTAAAGGAAATTGAACAACAAACCTACAACTTATATCCAGCTTTAGATGGACTATCAGATTTAAATACACTAACACATTGAAGCCAAACTCCAGCTCACATTTTATAATTAGTTACAGCAAACAGCATTTGTTCCTTTTGGAATAAAGGTTTTACATGCATAAATAAAAGCTGATCATTGTAAGCACCCCTGTCTGTAGTAATGGATTTGTCTCATCCCTGTAAACCGATACATTTTCTGGAGAGCTTGTTCTTCTAAAAAAAACAACAGACTTACTGGCTAGATCGCCAGGTGAAAAAAACTCAGATTCAGAATCTGAATCTAAGCAGTAGAAAAAGAAAGCCTAAAAAAGAAAACAAATGCAGCCACCACATCTAATAATTAAAAAGCTGCAATATGATAAATGTTTGCTTTTGGGTTTAATACTGCTTTAAATCTGAGCTCCAGGGGAACTATTTTGGGGAATTTTCTATGTAAAAATAAATTATTTCCTATGTGTGGATGGTGCTATTAGTTTCATTTATCCCCATTGTTAGCACTGAACTTCTGGTGCTGAAACTGACAGTTCTGGCTCTAATACAGTGACAAATATTAGTCACCTTCCTCTCCTCTCGTCCACTCATAAAATGTGTTGTATTCCTTTCACAGCATACAAGAAGTTCATTGAACGAATGAGGGGAGAAATGAACATCACAATCTTCCCTTATAATAATAAATTGCTGGGTGTCAGAGAGTCATCAGAACCACATCACTTGATCAACAAAATACTGGTAGGAGAAATGAGGGAAGGGGACTTTTAGGTGCCAAAAGACAACAACTTTTGTATAAAAATAGCAACATTTTATTTAAACATTGGTTAAAAATCAGCATAATATCATCATACAGTATCCATGCGATTATGGACAAAATGCAGTGACTCCGCCTCTACATGTTTCGCCAAATGATGGCTTCATCATTATTCATTTCTGAGAAATCTGTTATTTGTTGTCACGACTTGTCATGTACAATCAATATATTGTTTGACGCTGGTTTCTCATCATATGAGTTGCCTGTTTATCTAATATGTCATTCTCAATTTATAGTGGTTACATATGCAGTACCTGCTAAAGTCTCCTGAAGAAGCCATCATTTGTCGAAACATGTAGAGCCGGAGTCACTGCATTTTTTCCATAATGGCATGGATACTGCATTATGATATTATGCTGAGTTTAACCAATGTTTAAATAAAATTTTTCTATTTTCATACAAAAATTGTTACAATTGTGTCCAGGATGAGACACCCATCACTAGACAAAATTAATTTTAAATAGCAAATGTTTAAACATATTTTTTCCAGAGTTCAGCTTTAAAGCACTTGATGTGAAACCTCCTGTTTTTAGGTGTCACCGAGTTCCCCTACCACCGATATTCTCAGATCATACAGTAATGGGGGACATTATTCTCATTACGTTGTTTTTGGAATTCATTCCAGCACGGTTAGGGTAACATTTAAAACTCTAATTGAATCAATTCATTATAAAACTACCCGACAACTCAGATTCTAAAGTGATTCTAATATGCGTATTGATTTAGAATGTCGCCATTTATAATTTTATGTGCTCCTTTTATTTGATTATCTGCATTCCATTTAGGAAACTGATGGCTCTTGCAGATTTCCTTTAGTTGGTGATCAATTAATACAGCGTCTTCCATCACCTTAAATTTCCAGGCTGGAAGAAAGACGATACAGTAAAACTTGCTCCAGGATGAAATAAATCTACTGTGTTCATTTTGACAGCAATGTCATGGCAAATATGCATTTTATATGAATTTGAACCTGGCAGCATATGCTGCATCAGCGGTGAGGAATATAGTGATGGAGCGAGTTTAGATTAGACAAATGGCGTGACGGAGTGACTGGCGCTCGGCATGTCATCTCTTCTGTTTACCTGTAAATGCACCATGCTGACTTTTATAAAAAGCTATTCCATGCAGTGATTTGCAAATGTTATGCAGGAAATGTTATAACTGTGTTGAAGTCCGCTCTGTATTCCTTAAAGGAGAACAGCTACTTATATGGCTGAAGTAAGGACACCGATTGGAATGTTTCACCTGCCGAAAGATGTGTGATTTTAGCTTGTGATTCAAGTGCCATGGCTTCCAACCCCCTCTCTGTTGGGAAGAAGTTCTCTCTTTTTTTCTTTCCATTTTAGCTGTCCCTCTTTTATAGTCTGAGGTATAGAGACAATAGGGTTAATTTAATAAAGGTGTAGCAATGTGGACTACAACTGAAAGCATGGCGATTCCCCGTCATTTCTATGTACTGTATTGTCCCTCTAGTGCCCAGTGTCACCAAATGACCTCATATCTGTGAGTCCATCCAAAGGGATTGTGGGATCAGTAGTTCCTCAGAATGGCAATTATTCTGTATGACTATGCACCCGGACTACATATCCCAGGGATCTTTGCTATTATCAGGGAGAATTCTGGAAAGAGCATAAGAGACCAGAGACGCGCGCTACGCTCTCTTCCTCCTGGGCCTGGTGTGTGACGGACCTCTCCGTTCTGAGAGGGTGAGGTCATGGCCTACCACGCTGTGTACGACATTCCAACCTGGCCAAGAAGGGTCCATACCTGCTTGCTGATCTTCAGGCATCTATCCAGCATCACCCTTATAGTCCAACAACCCGCGGTTTGTGCTGTTCATTGGAGGATCGTCACAAGTGGAACCGCTGCAAGGACACCTCTTCGGGAATCGCTGTTCGAAAGGCACTGAATCGGCCTGGTAGTTGGTGAGAGGGCAATTGCCCACCTTTACAAGCCGTTCTTTCCTGCTTCACTGGGATACTGTGCACTGACAGCTTTACCCTGGGAAAACACTTTACTGCATCTCTATTTGAACATTGTACATATACACCTGTCGCATCAACCTTTTTCCAAAAAGTATCGATACCTTGTTGCTGCACCTTATTGGATACAGCTAACAAGCTCCAGCTGCTAGCGAAGATCATCAGGCCTGCAACTGGGACATTACTGTCATTACTACTTAAAGGGCCCTCATACTGTTCTTGTTCAATTGATCTCCCATTAGGATTAAAGTTGAATAGGCTGGCCTGGGTTTGCCCTTTAGAAGTCTTGCCAGAATTAATGTATTAACTCTTGCTTATCCTTTCATGTCATGTTCAAGTGGTACTCCATTGTAAATACGTGTATATAACATACTGTTGTCTCCAGACTGTTTACCTTGTATTATTGTGGAGGAATTCTTCTTCTGAACTAGGACTGTTATCCGAACTTCAGTTGATCTATTACCTCCTTTGTGCAACAAAATCTTTCTTGAGTTATTCGGTAAACGTTAATAGAATATAAACTCATTGAGTGGATTGACTTATTACTCTAAGATGGTGCAAAGATGTCTGAACCCAGAGTGTCAGGTGAGTTGGAATGTTCCCAGGGTCATGAAGGTGTAGATGAGCCGGTATATCCAGGCAGTCCCCAAGGGGGCAGTGCTACAAAGGCAAATAGACTGTGCACTTTGCAAAGTGCAGTTGCGCAAGAGCTTAATAAATGAGCAGAAGCTCTGCTGACTTCCATCATCCAATCATGTGCAAGCAAAAATGCAGTTTTTTTATATTTTTCTTGCTCATGATTGGATATTCTTTGCAAAATGAAGCTTTGCCTCATTTATTAAGCTCTGGAGCTACTGCTCTTGCAGAGGGCAACTGCACTTTGCAAAGTGCAAAATCTTTTTGCCTTTAGTAAATCAACCCCAATGTGTTTAAAGATTAAAGCCCCACTCTTGGCTGATGTTAGAGCCCAACTCTGGACAACTAAATAAAAATGATCCCTTGTAGTAGGGCTTTGCATGCATTGCAAGGATTGATTGTTCATTTTGGTCAAGGGAACAAAAAGAGGAATTATTTACATGATCCTCTGCTCCTACTAACTGCTAGACCGGTCCCCACAGCGTCTTCTTCCCCATGCTACAGCAGTCTAGGGTCCTGACATCATTGAGACAAAAGCAGAATCCATAGCACTGCTTTGGTTGTAATGACGCAGGGGACAGTCCACTACCAGAGAGTGAAGAGCGCCATATGCTGGGGGAGTGGAGGATTAGATCCCCTCCTCTAGACAAAATTATGCAGCCCCACTACTAAGGATAATTTGACATTTTTTGGTCTTTATCCCCTTGGCGTCAGCTTCCACCAGCCCTTTAAGGGGTTCGCTATGGCAAGAACTGAGGTGGGGCTTATGGCAACGTGACCACCGTGATTGGCTGTCACTTTACATGAGCTGTCGGTCACTGTGCCAGGAACGCGCAAGGTGCACAGCACTGTTGGCGCTATTGCATGCAAATATGTGATCGCTCTGTGCCAGGGCCAGGCCATCGAGAGGCTGAATATTTGCGTGCACTTGGCACCAACACGTTAAAGTGTCACTAAACTCGCATCATAAAAAAACTATCAATAAATGGTGTATTACATGCTGTTCATACTCACTCAGTTACTATAAGATTAGTTTTCTGCATTCTGGAAAAATCCTGGTTGATCCTTTTGTTCTCTATGTCCCCCTTCTGTTTATGTCCCCAATTCAGCTAGGGATTTTGCAGCTTTGGTGGCAACTCTGCACATGCCCAGTTTTCAGTGAGTTTCTATGCTGAGCATTTCCTCCCTATCACATCTGAGCAGCCCATGTGACTATAGAACCACACATGTGGGTGTATACACAGTGGTAAATGGCAGCCCACTCCCTCCCTCCCTCTTCCACTAACCAGCTAAACACAATGGGTTGGGATATTACATATAGATTAATGGAGGAATCCCCTCCCTCTTATTCTAAGATTTCTGCCAGTCACAGGCCGTGACACAGCCTGTGACTGGCAGAAATCCGCTCACGCCATGTTATTGCCAAAGGATAATAAAGATTTAAATTCAAATATACAGTATATTTTTATTCCAATTTAAAACAGTTTATTGATATTTATTTATTTTTACTCTGTATTCCAAAAGGCTGTTTTTTTTTTTTAAATTTTGAATATGTGACCAGCAGCAGAGGACTAGAAGGAAGCTCCCCCAGCTTATGTTTACCTGCAGACAGACTGGGAAGGAGCTGGGTCATGTGACAGCTGTATATTGATTAGGAAAAAGGTACTTTGATTTTTTTTTTAATTAAAATAATTACAGTGCCATCATCCACATACAGAAATAGAAGGGACAATGCAAATTAAACAGTGTGTGTTTAGTATCACTTCAAATTTACCCACATAGTGCATTGTTCCCCCCCACACTTAATGGGTTAAATGTTTGGCTAGTGGAGAAAAGGAATATATTGGAGAAATGATCTTACTCATCAGCCCTGCAGGCTTCCTCCTCTCAGTGTGATTAGTTCCCCTGAATTCACTTTACTTTGCTTCCTGGCCGATCACAACTCTCTGATGTCATTGTGTACAATGCAGGACCGGCAGTCTTGCATTGTATAATATAACAGCGAGGGTCAGCCTACATCCTGGAAGTGGGAATGGACAACATTCTTATCTTTCTTGGGTAAACTAAAAACCTCCCTATCCCACAAGTAATGTAGATGAATCAAGGTAGACACATTTGAAGTCCGTACTGAAATCAAAAAGGAAGAGAGCACATTAGCCATGTGCATCATTTTGACACCAATTTATTTATAAAATCACACAAAATACTTACACATACTTACAAATAAGTTAAAGCAGTTTTAAAGGCAAATTTTTTTAATTATAAAAGAAACATGTTATACTCAAGTGCTTTGTGTAATGGTATTGCACAGAGCAGCCCTGAACCTCCTCTTCTGGGGTTCCCCTGGTGGTAATCTTGGCTCCTCCTCTTCTGTGTCTGCCCACATAGCAAGCTCTTGCTATGGGGCAGACATTGGGCCTGATCCCGAGCTGAGCTGTGTGCATCTATTGACACAGGCTTCAGCTGGTATAAGAACAGTAACACACTTTTGTGTCTTAGGTGTCTCCACTCAGGATGGAGGAACAATGGAGACACCCTTGGACAGCAGCTTTGTCAATCTAGGGAGAGGGAGAGAGTTAGTTGCACTAGTTGGACCACTATAAAGTTTGTCATTGTTTTGTGGTGATGCACAAACCTAAAGCATGACAAGTTGGGTATCTACTAACTCGGCACAAATTCATCTTTTATATTTTACCAAAAATTGGTTAATATATTGCGTTTGTGTGCCTTAAAAATAACTTTCGTGTGTATTGTACTGAAATTTTGTGATTGATAAACCATTGCAAAAAGATTGTGTGGCAAAACAATTAGAAGTACCCTTGTTTTATTCTCCAGGGTCTAGGCTTTCAGAGAATATATAATGTTTGGGAATTTTAACTAATTTTGGGGATTGCTAGCTGGAAGTTTGTAAACCAGGGTACTGGGGGGGGGGGGGGGGCAAAAGGCATTCAGGCATGACAACAAAATGAATGAGAATCTTACAAAGCTGCATAGTGTTTTATTACCTGCTGGGGCCCCATGACTGCATAGACCATTTTCTTGAAAAGGTGAACTTAGCCTTTAAGTCAACCTATTGCTTTACCTGTGGAAAACTACAATAGGGTGTGAATACTAGACTAGTCAATCTATACAAGCAGAGAGAGCAGCAGTGACCGTTCTCTATTACAGGAAGCTCCTGCACATTGGCAATGTTTTACACTGGATTACTGCACAGATCTGGACAAATTATACAAATCACACCAAGATTCATGTAACAATATACATGACTCTGTTATTTATACAATATTTGCTTATCCCAGAGTTCAGACCTCCCTATTAATTGTTTTGAACATTAAGCAGTCTGGCCATATAGGACAATACGGAACACTCACCCGACATCCGCTGACCACATACTAATTTTTATAAATATCAAATTACAGGTGCCTCACCCTACACCTTTCCCACTGGGTCCAAATGCGTGGCTCCTTGCAAGCCCCGTGGACTATAGACAAGCCCAGAGGGGACAGAGGGAATGAGCAAACATTGTGGGACCACCGCACGCAACGGTTTTTATTAATTCTAACTATGCGACACAGGCCCACCTTCCCATCCCCAAATGGTAAGTACTTCACCATATGTATGGAGATGTACTTTCAAAACCTTTAAAATATCATGAAATGGTCTATCATGTTTTGTATATTGTAGAAATCCTTAATGGAACTTTTTGATGTATCTCTCTAGAATTTAAAACCCCCCCGAAGAAGACCAGAAGAGGAAAAAGGGTCTAAATGCATTGGGGTTTTCATGGGGATTCATATGGATAGTATTGATACAATGCAACTGTTCAATTAGAATTTTTTAATGAATTGATTGCCATGGGAGATGGTCCTTTGTTGTTGCTTGTGTCGACTACTGGAAATTCTATGCGATATTGATTGTATCTATGTAATGCATTCTATGTCTGAATTAAATAATATTTTTACTAACATGGTTTCAGAAATATTTTGCTGCTTAAAAGCCCCCTGAGGAAACTTTTCCACTAATTTTGCACTGTTACTATGCTAACCTTATATTTCACTTACCGTATATTATCACTTATATGTGTTAAAAAAGTTTGAAAAAAAGGTAATAAAACCTACTGTCACCAGTCAGTATCCCTGATAACTGTCACACCCATTATATGATAACGCTGTACTGCACTAGTGACTGTAAGAAAGAAAATGAAAAAAAAAATTTTTCATTTCTTCTTTTTCCAGAAAAATGTTGACAAAAAAATTACAACTTTAAAAAACTTGCCATGCCTCTTATGAAATACCCTGGACTGTCTACAGTACTTTGCTGGCATTTTCGGGCCTCAAGAAATCAAGAAGAATCCTGTCAGCACATCAGGATTGATCAGTTTTCATATATATATATATATATATATATACACCATAGATCAGGGGGCTCAAACTGACGGCCCTCCAGCTGTTGCAAAACTACATGTCCCATGAGGCATTGCAAGGCTGACAGTTACAAGCATGACTCCCACAGGCAGAGACACTTGTAGTTTCACAACAGCTGGAGGGCGGCCAGTTTGAGACCCGTGCCATAGATTGTGTACTCTAACTTTTCTACAGACTAAATATACACTGATGGTTATTTTCACCAAAGAAATGTAGCAGAATCCACTTTGACCTAAATTCACGAAGAACAATTATTTATTTGCAAAATTTTATAACAGAAACAAAGAAAAACAATAAAATAAAAAAAAAAATTCTGTCTTTTTTGTTTATTTAGCAAAACGTAAAAAACTCAGTGGTGATTAAAAAAAAAAAAAAGAAATCTTTATTTGTATGAACAAAATGATAAAAATGTAGTTTGGGCACAACGTTGCATGACCACGCAATTGTCCTTCAAAGTGCAACAGTTCTGAAGACTGAAAATTGGTCTGGGCAGTAAGGGGGTAAATATGGACGGTATTGAAGTGGTTAAATATCTGCCTGGAGTTCCACTTTAATGCTTTCTAATTCTGGTTCAAAACATCCATTATACATCCTTAAATTATAACCCAATGAAAAAGATGCAACACAGTTTTAGAATAAGTATCCCAGTCACAGCATTTATATTAGGGTCTTACAAAGATACCACCTGATCGCACATCACCCTCTAAAATTACTACTACGAAATACGATTACGCAGTTTTACTTTCTCAGTTTTATTTCCGGATGCATGACATAGATACATCTTCTAAGTAATCTGACATGAGCCCACAAAAAAAAAAAAAGAAAAAAGTAGATGCAGATGTTTCAGATGCTTTGACGTGAATGTGATCGTCGGAGTAGAATGAGACAGCGACACTGTAGAAGAATTTAGGGGGTGATATAAAAGGTGCTAAAAATACGTCCAGATAAATCATTGTGACAAAAGGCTTATGCTGAGTGAAATATGGACAGACAGCTGTGTCGGGTAATGTGAAAACGAAAAAGCAATTGTTTGAATATTATCTAAAGAAGATTTATTTGCTGGGTTTAAAAGCATTCAGAGTTACAACAATAAGCTTAAAACTTAACAAGGGAATTTGGACTTAATTTGGGTTATAAAACAATGACAAGTAAGTGTTAAAGCAGAGCTCCAGGCAAGTATATAAAGACTTTCAAGTTCAGCTTTTTATTCATTCAAAAAGAAGATGTATTCTGGTGTAAACAACAAGCTTCTTATCATTTCTGATAGCTAGAGTTATTTAGGGCACTAAATTTAGCAGATCAACAATATTGTCCTTGTTTTGGAAGCTGGGAGGAAAGCTTACTGTATATGAAAGTCACTTGATTTCCTTCAGCAGAAACCAAGAATAATTAGTGGTCTGCGTCTGCCCCTCTTTAAAGCAGGGGTGTCCAACCTGCAGCTCACTGGCCGCATGCAGCCCAAGATGGCTATGAATGCATCCCAACACAAATTCTGAAAAGATTGACCCCCCCCCCTTCATGACCAGGCCATTTTTTGCGATACGGCACTGCATTATTTTAACTGGCAATTGCGCAGTCATGCAACGCTGTACCCAACAGAATGTCATTTTGTTCCCCACAAATAGAGCTTTCTTTTGGTGGCCTTTGATCACCTTTGCGTTTTTTATTTTTTGTAATGATGTAGCCACCAGAAAAAGGACCATTCTTCTCTGCGGTGAAGAAGATAGAAGACCTAGGACCCAGCATGTCACATGACAATAGGTAAGTAAAAGGGCTTTTAGTGCAGTTTTTATTTTTATTTTTTTTAGAAACATAGTAACTGGTTGGGGTAGGGTTTTAATGCCTGGAATTTAGCTTTAAAGCAAACCTGTCACAATCCTAATGAAACAGTGGTTACCTTCATAGGAACGCAGTGCATAGAGAATTTAAAATACCACAGGTGTCTTGTCTTCACTTTAATTTATTTAAAAAAAGGAAAATGTCAGTAACACAAATCTGGTGGGAGTAAAATATGTATGATGAAAATACAAATTGTATTCTGAAAATACAAATTGGGTTTCTGTATTTGCTCTCAATAATGTACCTGGCCTCAAAACCAAACTTCAAAAACCCAAAAGCAAAACCTCAAAACCAAAGAAAATCCCCAGCTCAACTTAATAACTTATCCATTATAATGCATGTGCTTCCACTGTGGAGGCTCTCAAAAATGTATAGCGTTAGGATTGCAGATAATACTAGGGTGTCGTGAAGTGGCACTGCAGCTTAATCACATATTTAAAAGTGTGTGCAAATTAAACCCCTGTTTTTAACACATACTGTTAGACAGGATAATTTGGTTGGTTACAGACTGGTCGGTAGGTTGAGCTGGGAATTTTCTTTGGTTTTGATAGAAACTAGCCTGCCTATGTTACACCCCTTGTTACCTTAAAAGTACAATTGTAATATTAATGTGATACCTATGTAAGCATGTGTATAAAAAAAACTTTAATTGTGCCAAATAAACAGAACAGTGAATTGGAAAGATGCTCAGTGTATCTTTTTGTGTCTGTTCCCTACTGCAGTAGTTATTAATTTAGAAACACTGATCAATATGAAGATAGGAGTTGCCTATCTATAAAATTTCCAGAACAGTGTTCATTGGTGAACCTGGATAAATACTTAGTTTTAATAATGTTCATAGTGGGAAAAGCTGACTCAGCCATATGTAGATCCAAACATGGTCAAGGGGTGTAGTGCTACTTTGGTTATAGCTGTAGTAGATGTGCGGGAGTTACAGCATGTCATCAATTGAGAGCGCAGTGCGCATGCGCCGGTGTTGCCACCGGCTGTTTAATATGTAAATATCTCCTAAACAGTGCAGGTTTAGGAGATATTTGTTGTACCTACAGGTAAGCCTTATTATAGGTTTACCTGAAGGTACAAAACAACAAAGCGAGTTTACTCCCACTTTTAACCAAATAAATTAGTTTTAAGCACAGTCTGTAGCCAGAACCTAGCAGGATCAGTTACTCCAAAATCTCTTAGCACAACTTTTGCTTGCAGATCAATAATTTGTCTGGAGAGATCCAGCATGTGCCCACTTGAAGGTCTGATTCTCCTACTTTGAAATCACTCTGAGGTCTCTAATGAGGAATGGAATCTAGATGAGATGAGATGACAGATGAGAAGCTGTCAAACAATTTACCGAACTTTCCAATCAGTTTATATATGAAGTCAACATAGGAGAAACATCTCTCTTTAGCTGAGTCTGTTCCTTCACTTTTGTGAAATGCACACACTCTGCTTGAAGATCTTCCCTGAACAATTCCAATTTCCTCTGAAATGATCGGACAGCTGTTATCAAACCACAAAGAGAATTGTTGTTGCCCTGCAGCTTTCAATTGAGTTCATTAAGGTGTGGTGTTTTATGTACTAGAAAAGCAATACTATTCATTTTGCTCTCATCTTGCAAAAAAAAAATGAAAACTATTTTCTTTCTGACTCTTGAACTGTACTAACATAAGCTGTTTTTTTTTTTTCAATCAAATATTTTTTTTTTTATTATTATTAAACATACATACAAGCAAATAACCATATTTAAATCATATAGGGATAACTAATTCCCCCCCCCCACCCCCCAAAAAAAAGAAGAAAATACATTCAAATACATATATTATGTCAAATTAATCCATAAAGTATCGAAAATAGGAAAGTGCACACAAAACAAATAGACCTTGCACCTCTCGGACTAAAATAGCTTAGCATATAGTAAACAAAACATAATATTACATAGATACATTTTATACGTCGAATTGTTCCCCCCTGGTATCAAGTATCAGACTATGGCAACTTCCTCTATGCAGCATCAAATTATGTTTCTTTTACGTGCTCATTTCTTCTCTTCCCTCCACCTCTGCTCTTTGCTCCCATCTATCTCCTCTACCTTCACCCCTTTCCACTAGGTAAACCATCATATATTTGATTACTAGGTTCTATCCAACATGACTATATTTTACCAAACCTTTCTGGTGTACCTCTATGCTTATATGTTACATTTTCTCTTTTAAGAATATATTTAAGTTTCTCAACCCTTTGTTTATGGGTTGGAGGATCAGCAGATGACCATTTTTGTAAAATAGCTTTACGTGCTAAATATAAGGATCTTATCCACATAGTATGCATCTCTACTGGTAGCGCTCCATCGGATTTTTTCCCAGTAACGATGAATCTTTGGACATCGCCAGAGCATGATGGATAAGAGATCCATTAAATAGAGAGCATCGCGGACATAGCGGTGTTATATATTTTCCCCAAGCATAGAGTTTTTGTGGGGTTTAATGAGCCCTATGTATGATAAAGAGCTGAGCTAACCTTTGGGTCCCCATCAGAGTGGCCCCTTACATTAAATTCCCTCACCAGAGTGCCCCCTTGCATCAGATATGCCAATCAGAGTGTTTGCTTACATCAGGTGTCACCATCAAAGTGCCCCCTTACTTCAGGTGTCCCTATTATAGTGCCCTGTTACATCAGGTGTCACCATCAGAGTGCCCCCTTACTTCAGGTGTCCCTATTATAGTGCCCTGTTACATCAGGCGTACCCATCAGAGTGCCCCTGTACCTTTTAGTGCCAGCCAGGTAGAGGGCAGGAGCTGGAAGGTAGAGCAGGGTGCAAGTATGGATGGAGCAAGTTCCACTTCCATTCACCTGTGATGCTTGGGGCAGGGCATGCATTGGTTGTCAGCATTGTTGATGGTCCTAACAACTGATCATTGCAGAGGAGGTGGGGAACATACACTGGGGACTGGCTGGCTGTCAGTCTAGATAGAACTAGTAAACAAAATAATATATTTACCAGCGCTATGTCAGCTCTAGACTTAACATATTAAAATGCCAACAATATAAAGGGCAATATAACTTCCCATCAAAAAACAAACATATGAAATCTGTGAAACAAAGAAAAAAGTCTCTAAACAGTCATGTTGAACTCCATCTCTGTATTTTCACTTTAGTGCTCTCGTGATGTAAATACTGTAGATGAAAGGCTTACCAAATTCCCATTTCCCTTTATAACTGAGTTATGAAACGCGTAGTTCGGATGAGCAATTTATTATAGCAGTGCAAAAAGAAAAGTAAACTGCAGAATCACATGCCAGCCAATCAGATGTAACTTCTTAACAGAACTGACTGCAGTAAAATAAATCTGATTGGCTGCTATGGGATGCTACATTTGTACAACAACTATGCTCTATCTTATTGGATAGGCTTGCAGGTAAGATTGTCACCTTTTCTAGAAGAAATAATGCCTTATGTTTTCTTTCCTACTGATAACATTGGCAGTGTGTCACTGGCCAGTAAAATAGCAGCTAGGTGGCAAACCCGGCCTCCAAGCACAATGGCACTCCATGTTTTAAACACACTGTTTACATGACTCATATCACTATAGGAAAAAAAGATCAATTATCCCTGAACCTAACTGGACATGTGAGGTTTGCTGGAACAGCATAACTGTTATTAATTAAGCAAATTACTCCCTACTATAATTTTCAGGAGAAGATGGAGATAAAATATAACCACATGCATCCTGCTGAAATATTAAGCTACTGAACCTGTCACTGAATTATTTCCTATAAGCCATTTAATTCAAATGGCAAGCTGTGAATTATTTCATAGGCGTGTTCTGTAGAAGCAAAAAAGAGTATAGTGCTATAGGAGCAAAATAATACATAATAGAAAAAGGCACATTGGCAAAAAGAACTTAGGGGGTATTTAAAGAGATCCTGTAGATCACATGTGTCAAACACAAGGCCCGTGGGCCGAATCCGGCCCTCCAGGCTATTCCATGTGGCCCTCACACCTCTCCTGCAGCTGCGGCAACCCCCTTTTCTCTGCCCCCACCTTATCTCAGCAGTGTGCATCAGCGGAGAGGCTCATCTCTGCCCCCCTTTCTCAGCAGTCAATAGCTGAGAGGAGGACAGAACTCCTCATACATACTCTGTACTTCTCTGTGCAGCCGCAGCACCCCCTAGTCTCTGCCTCCCATGGACTCAGTATTTAGCAAACTCCAGTCCTCCTCAGGTCCTCCACCAGACCCTGAACTTTCTGCTTCTTAGCTCGGCCCACAGCTTCTTCCCAGCAGCACAAGGTAAGGGGGTGCACTGTGATGTAAGGAAGCGTGGTGCACTCTTGAATTCTGATGGTGGGGGGCTCTTGACATCAAATGTAAGGGGGGATTGGGGTGCTCTGGACATCTAGTCTCACAGATACAACCAGCCCTTTGTGGGCAACAATAATGCTGATGCGGCCCACAATGAACTTGAGTTTGACACCCCTGCTGTAGATAAATTCAAGTTTTCCAGAAAAGGCATACCTATACAGATAAATGTCAGTACCTTTTCTGCTGCATTCTTGAAAAAGTTACACTTCAGGTAATGTCAATCTCCTGTCTCCCCTCCAGCTCCCGCTGGTTCCTTCCTGTGGCCTCCTCTTTATTACCAGATGCAGTATTGACGTGTAGGTCAGAGGGTGGAACCAGTGAGAGGCACAGAGGACTTAGGGCTTGTTTACACTAGTACACCTATGTCCTGGAAGAAGTCCAATGGTGACGAAACCGGTCGGGCAAGGACACATTGAGAAGTCACCACAAGTCTTTTATTATTATGCTGTAGCTTTTTATCTATTTTTTCAAGCACCAACTACTATCTTCTGTTTGAGTGCATTGCTCTCCCCAAAAATATACCCTACGTGTGTTTACACTATTTGGAGCCCTCTTTTTATTTTTGGGCATTGCTGGGTGCCCAAATGATTCGTACTGAGTGCGGGATGGACGGCAGAAGAGACGGACATCATCTGCATTACAGGTTTCTGGGACATGCTACAGCTGATACACCCATTACGATTTTGACCTTCCATAATAGAGGGTCCACCTGTTGCGGTAAGGGCACATCCTAACTTTTTTTGTTATTTAAGGATTTTTTAGTGCAACTGTTTCTGTTTCATTGTTGTCTATTGTGTCATATCTCACATTTTATTGTTGCAGCTTTTGCTAGTTTATTCACACAAGTGCAGTATTGTTTTGATGTTTTTCTTGTTTACACTAGTGGCACCTCCAGAAGTGATTTGCGGTGAATCACTTTTCAGAGGGCATTTGAAAGGCGGTAAGGAGATGATATATTGCCTCTTCACTGCCTGTTTTAATCTCTGTACTTGTACATGATGGGGGTTATTTACGAAAGGCAAATCCACTTTGCACTACAAGTGCAAACTACAAGTCCAAAGTGCACTTGAAATTGCACTGAAAGTGCACTTGGAAGTGTAGTCGCTGTAGATCTGAGGGGGACATGCAAAGAGAATAAAAAATAGCATTTTAGCTTGCACATGACTGGATAATAAAATCAGCAGAGCTTCCCCTCATTTCAGATCTACCCCTCTAATTTACAGCGACTGCACTTTCAGTGCAATTTCAAGTGCACTTTGCACTTGTAGTTTGCACTTATAGTGCAAAGTGGATTTGCCTTCCGTAAATAACCCTCCATGTGTATTGTGGGGCAGTTGCTGTTGGCAGTTCCATTCAGCTGAATGGGACATGTTCTGTGGCTGATACTGCCCGATGATTGCCACGGGGGGTGATTTTTGGCGCGTGTACACTGCTGTTCGCTGCCTTTGCAGGGGAAGCGGCTGGGGGGATCTTGGTCAAAAAGCAGCTCAACCATGTGTTACATTGACAGCCAGCTGCCAGTGTAAATCCAGGCCCAGGGAATGGGAACTCCTGGAAGTACTATGTTAAAACTATAAAGAGAAATTGTAAATCTGACTCCTAATCTGATAATGTACTACTGTTATATGAAATAAAATTCCATGTACATGCTGTACACTTTTGCATCTTTGTGAGTATGCATTTTATTGGTTGCTTTTCATATTAATAAATTCCTTTTCTACTCTCTTAATGCACCAGGGGTTTGCGCCTTCCCCTTCGTTGTTTTTTAGAATAAAATGTTCTTATCCATTTCACAGTTACAGATTATCATTTTTACATTACATACAGTATGTACAGCTAGTTCCTAGCTAGACTACACTATATTGTCAAAAGTATTGGGACACCTGCCTTTACACGCACATGAACTTTAATGGCATCCAAGTATTAGTCCGTAGCATAGGCGTGCGCAGGGGGTGTGCCGGGTGTGCCTGGGCACACCCTAATCACCCTGTGTGGTGCAGATTTCCCCTGCTGATAGTTCACCAAAGCCCCTTAACAGGGCTCCTAAAAAGAATTGTAAAAAAAAAAAATACAAAAATAAAAACCTACTAACACCATCTACTGCCCAACTGAAACCAACCTCTGCCCTACTGACAAGTCCCCTACTCTACTAACACGGTCCATGTTTTATTACATTTTAGGTGCACACCCTAATGCAATAGGCTGCGCACACCTATGGTCCGTAGGGTTCAATATTGAGTTGGCCCACCCTTTTCAGCTATAACAGCTTCAACTCTTCTGGGAAGGCTGTCCACAAGGTTTAGGAGTGTGTCTATGGGAATGTTTGACCATTTTTCCAGAAGCTCATTTGTGAGGTCAGGCACTGATGTTGGACGAGAAGGCCTGGCTCGCAGTCTCCTCTCTAATTCATCCCAAAGGTGTTATATCGGGTTGAGGCCAGGACTCTGTGCAGGTCAGTCAAGCTCCTCCATCCCTAACTTGCTCATACACACTATATTGCCAAAAGTATTGGGTTACCCCTCCAAATTATTTGGTGGAGGGGGGTTATGGTGTGGATTGGTTCTTCGGGGGTTGGGCTTGGCCCCTTAGTTTCAGTGAATTTCATGCTCCCAACATTCTGGGAACAGTTTGGGGATGGCCCGCTTCCTGTTCCAACATGACTGAGCACCAGTGCACAAAGCAAGGTCCATAAAGAGATGGATGAGCAAGTTTGGGGTTGAGGAATTTGACTGGCCTGCACAGAGTTCTGACCTCAACCCAATAGAACACCTTTGGGATGAATTATAGAGGTGACTGTCAGCCAGGTCTTCTTGTCCAACATCAGTGCCTGACCTCACAAATGCACTTCTGGAAAAATGGTCAAACAAGTTCATGTGTATGTAAAGGCAGCCATCCTAATACCTCTGGCAATATAGTGTAGCTGAACAAAGAAGGGGTATAACCCATGTCAGTTTTTTGTTGCCATCTGTGTGAGATTTCCTTTATTTTCTGTCCCATTGCCAAAAAAGGAACTTTGAGGAAACTCCTTCAAATGAAGGGAATTCCTGGTTGTCACCAAAGTCACCAGAACATGTGTTCCATTGAAACATTCCCCAGCTATTCCCATTCTGGTGACAACCCAAAATGTACATTCTGTGATGGTAAATGGTAATGGTAAACAGGAAAAAAGAAAGTGAATCTCCATAGCCTCCCTGGCGGTTTTCCCGAGTGTGGCTCGGGGTTAAAATTCAGGACCATTAGTGGTAACCCTGAGCCACACTCGGGATTACATCGCAGGATCCTGGTGTGGTATACAATAGGGGGCGCTAAAGACCTATAAACATAAGTGCTATTGCAATACTGCCACTAGAGACACACACAATCCACATCAAACGCAGTGAGATAAATTGTAATAATTGTGCTGAAACGAAAATTTACCAGATACTTGTTATGTGGTATTCAAAATAAAAATACAAATTGTAAAATAATAATATATGATAATAAAAAAGTCCTTAGTTGTAGGTGTAATTAATAAATTCGTGATAGTTGATTGTTCCAATCCATTGAAGAGATTAGAGCAAAAAATTGATTGGAAAACAACACATAAATCTTCATAGATGCAACAAAATCTTAGCGATGATAAAAAGGTTCCGTCACCAAAGAGGAAGAAATCACCTTAGGATAATGGATATCTGCTTACCAGATACCAATGACTCCTTTAACTAAAAAGAGAGTCATTAGCACTTTTTAAGGATTGTGCCTGTTCACATGAAGGCTGGAAGGCTGGGTGGTGTTTTAGGCATAGATCCCTCCCGTCCCATTCATTCAGGATAGGAAATATGGGTGTCCAAGACCCTAGGGTCTTGGACACCACTTACCCTGACATGCAAGCAGTCCCAGTGCCGGGTAGGCACCGATCAATGTAAGAGGCCATTTGGCTATTTTTTTTGTTCTTTTTTATATATATTAAACGGTTTTACACTATGGAGATTCCTTTTTGTTTCTCATATTTCCTATCCTGAATGAATGGGACGGGAGGGATCTATGCCTAAAACACCACCCAGCTTTCCAGCCTTCATGGCATTCTGGTAAATTTTCGTTTCAGCACAATTATTACAATTTATCTCACTGCGTTTGATGTGGATTGTGTGTGTCTCTAGTGGCAGTATTGCAATAGCACTCATGTTTATAGGTCTTTAGCGCCCCCTATTGTATACCATTCCTTATTTGATTATCTTATTCAAAATAAGGGGAGCAGCTTGCACTTGTGTTCATTGGTTTTTGGTTATTCATTTGATCATCCACGGGTGATACATTTTTTGGGTCAGTACAATTACTGATCCTTTATTTATGGTATTTTTTCAATTTTTTTAATTAATAATTTTTTTCATTGTGTAGTTCACACCACTGGCGCGGAAGTATTGTATACCTATAGGATCCTGGTGTGGCTTTACTTACCTTGTCCCCGGGATCCTGCGATGTCCTCACCCGAAGCCTCTCCTTGCCAGGCTCCGTTCCCTGCGAGCGTCGCGACGCACGGGGCGGAGCCTGGCGGCAAATTCAAAAAATTGTAAAAATCATAACACATACAGTACTGTAATCTTACAGATTACAGTACTGTATGAAATGATTTCACATCCCTTTTGTCCCCAGTGCTTTGGCCCATGCCCTGCATGCAGTTTTATGTGATATATACTGTTCTTTCTGCCTGGAAACTGGAGATTGTCCAAAGCAACCAAAAAGTGTCCCTTTACGTCAAAAGTGGCTTTAGACCAGCTAGAAAACAGCGATAGTAAATTAGAACACTTGCAGAATTGAGCGATAGTGAATTGTGGGGAAATTTATTTTATTACTGTTTATTTTTATTTTTTTAATTATTTATTTTTATTTATTATATTATAATTTATGTTTTTGTGTTTCAAACTTTATCATACCCAGGATATCTACTAGACTCTTGTTTGGACAGATTTAAGTGTGTTATTGTTAAGAATTACAGACCTACAATATAAAACCTCAAATTTTCATGCAAAATAATTGTACCGCTTTCAGCACCTAAAATCAGAAAGAATCATACCGCCAGGGAGGTTAACCCGGGGCACAGACAACAATAAAAACCTGACAGGTGTTCTAATTGCTTTCCACTCTATTGAAAACTAAAACAAAGTTTTGCCTTTACGTATACTTTAACATGTTACTAAACCCAGGACCCTGCATTTACTATATCTGGTCTCCCACAGTACAGAGAACATGGAAATGCAATTATTTTAGTGAATAAAAACTGCTAAATACATTTTCTCATCAGCAGTATATAACAGTCTTGTGACTTCTATCAGTGTCTGGGTAAAGCTTGTAGAAGGAGTTTTCATTCTTCTCTGACTGTCCTATGAGGCTGCAGGGCCCTTGACCCTATGTCTGGACAGTGCTGATTGGCCCTGTGCTGATCACATGCACCCTCCAAAGAAAAAAAAACTTTCTAGCATTACACACCAAACTGAGCATGTTCAATGTGCCCCCAAGTCTCTGTACTATCAGCAGATGGATTAGGGACTGTGGAAGAAGGGGAGAGCAGAGAAGACAGTATCAAAAAGCCTTTTAACACAATGCGAAGGATTAATCCCTTAGGTTCCACAGTCAGTATAACAAGCATGCTTTACTGCATATACAGACTGTTTTTACTGTTGTGGGTTTAGTAACACTTTAAGGATTTCATCATATATTGATATCTAAATGGCAAATCACAAATACGCAAGCTAATTACAACTAGTGAGATTTTTGCTATTATTTTTGTGCAATGTGACAATGGGGGGTGATTTACTAAAACTGGTACACCAATCAGCTTCCACTCAGCTTCCAGGTTTTATTGTCAAATTGAACAAGCTGAAGCTGCGCCAGATTCTGTGTGCACCAGTTATAGTAAATCTCTCCCAATGTTACTCACAGGTCATCTGACACATCGAGGTAATTTCTGCACTTTCAGATTGAATCATACTTCAGTCTCTTTTTAATTATTCAGTGATCCAGTCCTATCCAAACCTATCATTTGTTTCTCATACCCACAAGTGATATAGCTGAGGGTAATATCTGGAGAACACAGAGGGGTGGTTAACCTCTTCCCATCCAGCCCCAATGTCTTTTTAATAGGGTCTGTATGCCTGGGGGGGAGAGGAAAGGATTGGTGATCATGTGCAAAAGGGCATGGAACGCCAAAACCCCAGCTGAAATCTATCAGTAATTAGAAAGTAATCCTGCCCCTTGTCCATGCAAATTAATATCAGCTGGTTTAGTCTCAATTGATAATATATTGAGATATAAAAAGATGTCTCATTACCAAGGTGTCACACAAGAAACATCTCATGATGGGTAAAAGCAAAGAGCTCTCTCAGGACCTACGCAACCTCATTGTTGCAAAACATACTGATGGCATTGGATACAGAAGGATTTCAAAGTTTTTGAATGTTCCAGTGAGCACTGTTGGGGCCATAATCCGGAAGGTGAAAGAACATAATTTCACCATAAATTGGCCACAACCAGGTGCTTCTCGCAAGCATTCTGACAGAGGAGTGAAAATAATTATCAGAAGAATTGTCCAGGAGCCAAGGACCACTTGTGGTGAGCTTCAGAAAGACCTGAAATTAGCAGGTATAATTGTTTCAAAGAAAACAATAAGTGATACACTCAACCGCCATGGCCTGTATGCATGCTCACCACGCAAGACTCCATTGCAGAAGAAAAAGCATGTTGAAGCTTGTTTAAAGTTTGTTGCACAACATTTAGACAAGCCTGTAAAATACTATAAGAATATAGTCTGAACTATTTGGATGACATAATACACACCATGTTTGGAGGTCAAATGGCACTATTCATCACCCCAAAAACACCATACCAACAGTGCAGTTTGGAGGTGGGAACATCATGGTGTGGGGCTGTTTTTCAGCATATGGTACAGGCAAACGTCAAGTCATTGAAGGAGGGATGAAAGGACAAATGTACCAATACATTCTTGATAAAAATCTGCTGCCATCTACCTGGATGATGAAGATGAAACGAGGGTGGATGTTTCAGCCAGACAATGATCCCAAACACAAAGCCAAGTAAACTCTCAGTTGGTTTCAAAGAAACAAAAATAAAGCTTCTAGAATGGCCCAGTCAAACACCTGACTTGGATCCAATAGAAATCTATGGAAAGAACTAAGGATCAGAGTTCATAGAAGAGGCCCATGAAACCTTCAAGATTTGAAGATTGTTTGGAAGAATGGGCCAAAATCACACCTGAGCAATGCATGAGACTATTTTCTCCATACAGGAGGCATCTGGAAGCTGTCATTACCAACAAAGGATTTTGTACGAAGTATTAAATAGATTTCAGTTAGTGTGTTCAATACTTTTTCCCTGTGTCATTCCGTTTTATTACCCATAACTTAATTTCTGAACGTATTTGTTTTGGTCTTTTTGTATGTGTGGATTGCACTGGTTTTTACCGACATGTGGTGAAAATTTCATGTCAATAGCACCTTTAGAAATATATTTACTTGGAAAAATGGTGATTTGTTCAATACTTATTTTACCCATCATATATGTCCAGTGCTGCATAAAATTGTTGTCGCCATATAAATACCTGTAATAAATAAATAATAAGTTCTGATTTAAACACTCTTTTGCTGACATGTGTTGTTCCCTTCCTAGCTGGATGAGCGAGGTTACACTATCCAACTAGGGTCTTACATTCTGAAACATTTTAGGCAGCAAGGAACCTAGGCGTCACTGCCGAAGCCAGAAAAGTATCGACACAAACAAAGCAGGTAAGTGTCCTCCCTGCTTGTAGGGTCACTAGTAAATTCTTATGACACTAGGCTGTATTATGTGTATTCCCAATATTGTAATTAAAAAAAAGATGAATTTTAAACAAAATTAATTTTCCAAGTCGGAATAGTTAGTCTGCCGAAGACAAGAAAAGAAGCTTGTAAAATGGTCTGTGCACCACATGCGTATGCGTCAGAAATAGACAGAACTAATGGATAACGAGCGAGTGAATATGTAGCAATGAAAGTATTTCTAAACAGATACAAAGAATGACTTCAGGAAGGGGCTTAGCAGATAGGATTTCACTAGCAGCTAACTTGGGAAGTCCAAACATATGACATGACCTTTGACAGTCAGCAGCACCCAATTCAGTGCATGATTTCACACCAAATTCCAGGGACCAGTTTAAAGTCTCCTTCCATTTCCAGAAATACCTGAGCTGAGACAACCAGCATGGCTTCTGCATGATCCTATGTCTACAGAACCTTCTAGCACATCAACAACAATATGTCTATAATAGAACATATATTTCGTCAACATAGCAAGCAACCTATCAACTGGATATAAGCAGAGATTTGCATTAATTGTCCGCTACATTGATGAATGTCTTCCAATATAACACAACACTTTACAAGTCCTGGAATTATAAATCATGGCCGGTTGCCCTGATTTTGTGCCCACTGTTTTTTATTGGGATAATAAACATCATCCGTGATGACAGATTAATCTGTTAGTTGGCACCTAACGAATACACCGCCTTGAACTTACTTAGTGTGACGCCTTGGCGGAATCACCAGGGTCGCAGCAGTCACACTTGCACCTGGACCCTTGAGTTCCGCCACTGTAGGGGGGCCCGCCGCCTGGGAGATAGTACACTGGTCATTCAAGGGGCACACAGACTCGCCCATCCTCTCCGCCCTCACCCACGGGCACAGTCCCCGCCCGCTCCACGCATCCTCTCTGCCTGCTCCGCCCATCCTCCCTGCCTGCACTCACGGACACACTGCAAGTCCCTGCCCGCTCCGCCCATCCTCTCTGCCTGCTTCGCCCATCCTCCCTGCCTGCACTCACGGGCACACTACACAGTCCCCGCCCACTCCGCCCATCCTCTCTGCCTGTTCAGCCCATCCTCCCCGGCCGCACTCACAAGCACACTGCACAGTTCCCACCCGCTCCGCCTGCACTTATGTGTACTCACAGGCCCCGTTCATCCCGTTCATCCTCTCTGCCTGCCCAAGCAATACCTAGCATGGAGTGGGAACCAAGTGATCTGCGAGTGATCTGCAAGTGAGTGGCACTGATCCCATCCCTCAATATCAACACCATCTATCAATATCCTCCCCACACCACCAATACTGTCACTGATTCCCCCCACTACACTACTGCCACTGATACCCCCCACCACCACTACTGCCACTGAAACCGCCACCACCACTACAGCCACTGATTCCCCCCTACACCACCACCACTAGTGCGACTGATACACCCCCTCACACCACCACTAGTGTGACTGATACACCCCCCACCACCACCACTGATACGCCCCACACCACCACCACCACTGCTGCCACTGATCCACCCCCCCACACCACCATGACCACTACTGCCACTGATCCACCCTCCCCCACACCACCACAACCACTGCTGCCACTGATCTCATCTTGCAACCACCATCCCTGCCACTGATCCCACCCACCACCACTGCCACTCATCCCATCTAATCCCCCCTTCCACTACCACTCATGCCATCCCATCTTCCCCAACCACCAACCTCACCACTAATCCCACCCTCCCACCACTGCTGCCACTCATTTCATCCAATACCCCCCACTGCTATCACTCATCTTATCCCATCCCACCAACCACCACCCTTGCCACTGATCCTATTCCCTCCACCACCTCTGCCACTCATCCCATTCAATCCCCTCCTACCACTGATCCCACCCCCCAACCACCACCCTTGCCACTGATCCCATCCCCCCTCATCGCTGCCACTCATCCCATCCCATCTTCCCCAACCACCACCCTCACCGCTGATCCCATCCTCCCACCACTGCTGCCACTCATTTCATCCAATGCCCCCCACTGCTATAACTCATCTTATCCCATCAATCCCCTAAACCACCACCCTTGTCACTGATCCCATTCACCCATCACCTCTGCCACTCATCCCAATCAATCCCCCCCACCACTGATCCCACTTTCCACCCACCACCGATCCCACTCTCCACCCACCACCCTTGCCACTGATCCCATCCCCCCTCACCGCTGCCACTCATTCCATCCCCCCCACCACTACGACCGCTGACACTGATCCCATCCCCACCCAACCACCACTGCTGCCACAGATCCCATCACCCCCCACTGCTGCCACTCATCCCATCTCTCCCTTACTGCTGCCACTCATCCTATCCCCCACCACCACCACCGCTGCCATTGATCCTATCCCCACCAAACTACCACTGCTGCCACTGATCCCATCCCCCACCACCTCCACTGCCACTTATCCCAGGGGCACAACTACAGGGGTCACAATTGCAATGGCACATGTGTTGCCCCTGTACACCTGGATGGGTTGCATTAAGAGGAACAAATCCCCTCCATTTTTCTCCTGCAGTCACTAAAAGCCTGCTTCTCCTCCTCTCCCTCCCATAGGCATTCAGTGGCTGCAGGAGGAGAATGGAGGGGATTTGTTCCCCCATATGCCGCACCCACCGCCCCTCCTATCCAGGTCCTGCTGCCCCCGGAATTAGTGGGAAGGGCCCTGGCCAGAGGTCAGGGGGCCCTTCATGGTTTTTTGCACTGGGACCCTGATGGTTCTAGGTACGCCTCTGGTGTGACGGGAGTCACTTTAGGCGTGGGGCCCATGGAACCCAGAATTTCTTGGAGAGGTTGGGAAACCCTTGTTTTAGCTCCCCATGCACCTCCTACGTCTAAGTCACCCTGTGTCTATAAGGGGTGCAGGGTGACAGAAAAATGATGGACAGCTGTTTAACGGACAATGAGAAAGGTGGTTACTTAAAATGTAACAGTAATATTTATCCACAATATCTCCCAGGATATATAAAGACTATTCCTGGTTTGTTTGATTCTGAACTCAACATGTTAATTGAAAGAGCTGATCACAGTCCTCTAGAACTGTGTAGGAGCTGGACCATCTACTCCTACAATAGTCTGTTGCCTACTAGGCTGAGGAGGGGGGAAATCACTGTTTGTATTGTTAAATGTATTTAGGTCGTCTGCTATTGTTTGAAGGTTTGCTGTGTTTACGCTTATGATAATGTATACTCTACTATGTGAAGCTTGGTGACAACAAGTCTGACTGTCATGAAATCCTGATTAATCACAACAATGGCCAGGTGGGCATGGAGTCACCTTGGCTGCTTTAAGGGACTAGTTAATTAGCTATGTTAATTCTGTTTCTGGTTACAGTTTGTATTGCTAAGGTAATATGATCGGGGGGGGGGGGGAGATGTCCTCCTGGTGTATATATTTGGGTGACTTTGTTCCAATAAGGATTCCATGTTCAAGCTGTGTAACTGAGCTAGTCTCGCCTGGTTCTTACAATACAATCTGAAGTTCCAGACTGGAGGAAGCAGTGTACTGATGGAAGCATTCAAACGGAGTGTGGGACGTTCCGCTACTTTGGTGGCAAGCAGTGGGATGCTTCCGGCAGTCTGGGACATCCACAATAGTGAGCTGAAACAAGGGTTTCCCAACCTCTCAAAGGGATTCTGGGTTCCATGGGCCTCCCGCCCAAAGTGGCTCCCGTCACACTTAGTTAGGAAGCATTTTAGCTAAGTAACTTCAGGATGAAGTAATTAGTTGCTGAGTCATTACTGAATCCCAATCCCACTTGCAAAACCAAGTATTTTAAGGTTTGCTATTTCTAAGATGAGATGAACACGGGTGATATTAGTATCTCAGTCATGATACTGATATCTCTAGCAAAGAGCAAATGATTGATGCACATATAAAAAAAAAAAAAAAAAAAAATGGCTCAGTCTGGGTTGTGTGTAATGCCATACAAAAGAATCCAGAGAGAAACTCAACGGGTGACATTCTGTATTACTAATCACATTTAAACTTCAAAGAAAAACTTGAGTTGAATGGCGGCAAGAATTTCCTTAGTGCTGACATAGCATATCAGATTATCATTTTATATCAGATTTAGGCCACTTTAACAAGGGCACTGGCCAGTCCATTCAGAAGAGTTGAAGTGTTTAGATCTATTCTGGAGGCTTCTAGACCCATAGTTGGTCTATGGGCAGCTGTTTACAATAAACTACCTCCGATCTGTCAAGTTCAGGTCCAGAAAAATTGAAAAGGATGCAGATATTCTATTTTTTTCTGGACCTGGATGGACTCAGAGGTAAGCAGATGCAAACGAACAAATGTCCATTTACATCCACCTGCCTATAGACTTACTTGGAGCTTCTGATGAGGTCTACCTGAAAAACTGACAGGCAGACCTGACCACCCCACTCTTGTGAAAGGGACCTTACTGTATGTGAAAGGCAGCCCATGGCATTTTGAGTTATACATTTGCCTAAAGTGGAAGTTTAGTTAGAAAGTGAAGTCCTGCTAGATCTTTTCAGTCTGGCCCTAAAACATGAAAAATAAGTGTCTACAAGTATACTGTTAAAAAATCCAACTGCACATGTTCAGTTGTTTTCTATTTTTCAGCACTGTGCTTAAAATGTAGAGGCCAATCTGCTGACAGCCTAAAGATTTACTGCTGTTCAGGGGCTTTGGGCTTCAGCAAAATGGCAGCCTCCACCAAGAAGAAACAGGAACAATACTGGAGGCAATTTACAGCACACACTAATTTTGGTAGCATAATTCCTAATGTGGACTGAATGTTTCTTGCTAAAGAACATTATTTTTTATCAAGTAGTTTAAAGTGATTAGTTGAACAAACTTCAACAAACAAATCTTATATATCCAAATACCAAATTCAACAAGCAAATCTTATATATCCAAATACCCTTATAATTTAGTCATGTATAATTTAGAGGTACTGATTCAATGCATCTCATCTCTTATGACTTAATTGTACTTAAGAGATTAGTTACAGTCAATCTTCAGTTCATATACCCATCTACGCTGCTGCAAATGAACACCAGCAACAGAACAAATATTTCTCAGTCTCACAAACCTTTTACCACACTGATAAAGTATTTCACAGAGTCCAGTAAGAGCCAAATACTTGCTCCTCAATCTTTAGACCAGCACTGTGCCAAGCAGCTCAAGACTGCTGCGTTGATCACTCTGAAAGCCTTCCAACAGATTCAGTCACACAGAGCCAGTTAAAAACATGAGCAAGCTTGACAATAGCCATTTACCATAAAGTGCTAGTGCAATAAATGATTAAGCATACAACTCCAAAGCTATTTAAAGTAGTTCTAAAACCTCTATACATTAAGGTGAAAAACCTTCTGTGCTGCACCCCCCCCCAGCCCCCCTTATGCTTACCCAGAGCCCCCAACTGTCCCTAAATTCGAGGGACTGTCCCTGATTTTGAGCAACGTCCCTCTGTCCCTCTTTTCTCCTCATTTGTCCCTCATTTTGGTCTGATCTATATAGTTGTATGTAAAATGCACTATTTATCTTTCAAAAAGTGTTTCCAAGTGCTAAACCTTTCATCCAAATTCTAAATGGCTACATTTGTAAAATGTAAAAGCCAATTTAAAGGAATAGTAGTGGTTAAAAAAAAGCCCTTGTGGATTTAACTTAGCTTTTTTTTTTAGTTAATTCTCCTTTAAGGGGGGTGTGGCATGGGGCGTGTCCTATGCCTACATAATTTTGCTAGTAGGTGTGCTTCATTCCCATCTCAAAATGTTGGTAAGTATGGCTTACCTGAGCCCGATCCAATCCAGTGATGTGCACAAGAGCAGCGGCTCTCACCGCTGTCATCCTCCTCCCTGAGCAGATTCATAGTCAATCAAATGCTGTGCCGAGCTAATGGGGGCGGAGCCAAGCTACCTGCTCCGTGTCAATAGATGCAGGTAGGGTAGCTCGGGTGCAAGCAAGCACAGGTGCCCCCATGGAAAGCAGCTTGCCAAAGAGAGGGAGCCTAGAGCGCCAGCGGGGGACCCCAGAAGAAGAGGATCGGGGCTGCTCTGTGCAAAACCATTGTACAGAGCAGGTAAGTATGACATGCTTGTTATTTAAAAAAAAAAAAAAAAAAGGATTTAAGGTCACTTTAAGCTTTTCCATGTGCATAGTGGTCCAAGTAGAAATACCGTGGGTGTCACTGAGCCACAAAAAGTGCTATAACAATTTTGTAACGTAAAAAGAATGAGATAAGCCGCCATGTCCAATGAGATTGTCTTATTGGACAGGAAAGTCTCTTATTGGACAGGTGCTCAACAGGTAAGCCTGTGCTTAGTTCCACAGGTGTGCAAGGCTTATACCTTTGAAAGTAAGTGGAAAGTTATTTTAGACAGGTGGAGGGAATATTTCCCTGGACATTACTGGAAAGACTTACCACTTGCTTTTACTGTTTATTCACCCAATTAGTGAATGATTCTTTTCCGTATCATAAGATAATATACTCAGCCTAAAGAGCAAAACAAAACAAAATATGATATCCTTGGGTGAACCAATTTGAATCGCACCCAGCACTCGCACCCAGTTTAGGTTTTTGTGATTTCATTGGTATATAAATGTACAGTGATGTGTATATTGTAGGATTTCTCCGATGGGACAGAGAATGTGTGTTTGCTTAGAAGAGTTGTTTGGTCTAGAAATTTAGACTACTGTGAAACATTTTATTTTCAAGCTCTTGTGTACAGGTTTGAATACCTGATCTTTCAAAAAATAGGCCATTGTTTTTTTGCATTTCTTCATATCCAAACTGCTCATGTAAGTCAATTAGAAACTAAAAAGTAGTGTGATACAGCTTTAAATAGCCTTTCCCAAACCTTTTAACCAGGGGGAACTATTAAAATATATTTCAGGTCTCAAGGAGCCCATACTAATTGTCAGGTCACCTGGGGCCAGGTGACAGATGCACATGGGGTCAGGAGTGCACCGCTAAGGCAGTGGACACTATGGCTGACTGCTGCTGAAGGAACTCTGGGCAGTTCAAGAAAGCAGGCCCTCTGGAGCACCAACACGGATAACACTGGGAGCTAGAGCATAGGATTCCCCAGGGCGCAGAATCTAAGAGCCAGCGGGAGTTCACCAGGTCCCCTGATGGTGGGGATGGACTTCGCTGCAACTGGTTCCAAGTCACAGCCCACAGGGTCTCCCAACTCAAGGAAGCAGCAGACCGGGACAAAAAGGGATAGTCAGGGGATAAGCCAAAAGGTTGGGGCAACAAGCAGACAGGGATAGTCAAAGAACAAGCCTAATTTGGTAAACAGAATCAGACATATAGCACATATAGCCATCACCTGATTGGCTGAGAGGACAGGCGCTGGTATTGGATGCCTAGCAGGAAGCAAGAAGAGACACACGGAGGACACAGCTCGCCGCTGCCTGACCTGCCACCAAGATGAGGTAAGTGTCGGTTAGACGGCGGACGGGGGTCACAGTGGCTGCATTTGATGGGGCACAATGGCGGCATTTGATGGGCACAGTGGCAACATTTGATGGGCAGAGTGGCAGCATTTGATGGGCACAATGGTGGAATTTGATGGGCACAGTGGTGGCATTTGATGGGCACAATGGCGGCAATTAAAGGTCACAGTGGCGGCAATTAAAGGTCACAGTGGCTGCATTTGATGGGGCACAGTGGCTGCATTTGATGGGGCACAGTGGCTGCATTTGATGGGGAACAGTGGCTACATTTGATGGGCACAGTGGCTGCATTTGATGGCACAGTGGCAGCAATTGATGGCACAGTGGCTATATTTGATGGCACAGTGGCTGCAATTGATGACACAGTGACTGCGTTTGATGGCACAGTGGTTGCATTTGATGGCACAGTGGCTGCAATTGATGGGCACAGTGGCTGCATTTGATGGGCACAGTTGCTGCAATTGATGGGTTTTTTTCAGAATTTTTCAGTTTGTTTGCACCTCCCCAAAAATTTTGAGCACCAGCAACCACTGATTACGACCATTTGCAAAGCTCAGTATCAGCGCATGAACATTATCATTGCATTCAGCCCCGGGGCTCCTTGTGTGTCCTCCTGCCTCATTAATGAACAAATGTTCAGCCTAGCAGGAAGGAACAGACCACATTAATTAACATATAACCATTTGAATTTATTTGATAAATACAAGCATTAAGCAAGATGTTATCTGTAATATGTAACATCATTATTACCATTCAGTCTCATTTTTTTGCTCTTGATGCTAAAAGAATGATAATGCTAGTACTAATAATTGAGATTCAGCAATGATACTTGGCTTAAACATACCCATTGATAAAATCCTTTGATGATCTGATTCGGCATGTCACAGCTGGTTGGGAGGCAGGATCATTACAGGGTATAATAGGTTTATAAATTGAAGTGTATTTGTGACTCAAATTATGTTTATTTATGATGTTCTCCTGCCTCTCCACTGGATCTTTTCCACATTTGTTTTATAGTGTCGTTCAAACAATGTTCTATTTAAGACTGCCAAGCCAAGTGAACTGGCAAATTGGAACATTGTTTGAGCTGAACAGATTCCAGGTTTCTAAATTTACTGGAGTCATGCAGTAAGGGTAAGGCTTCCAATGTTATAAAACTCAGCACCAGGACTCCCCTATGACAAATCTTTTGTTTAGTCCCCATAAAAAGCTTAGCTCACTCCTGCATTGATCCCAACTGCTGTCATGGGTTCCGGCAGCTGCAAAACATTTTAATCTAGCGGGCTATGAAAAAAAACTTTTTAAATAAACAGTTGAATGAACAAGTCACCCAAAAGAGAAATGTGACTTTGAGCAATATTCCGCAATATCCCGCATTCATGTAATACACTGCTTATAGTTATAAAAAGTACCAAAGTCTGTAGGATTTGGCTTTTTCATCCTGTCACAATTTAAAATACTGTCATAGGCACTTAATCAAGCAGTGAAAAATCTGAATTTACTTTAATTTAAAGGTACTCTCTAATTAAAACTGAAAATTAAACCTTGAAATGCATGCTGGTAGTACAGCCTGCATGCTCATTCCTTTATTGTTTCATTAAATTGTTGCTGCAGTGCACCACCCTGCTGACCCCACCCCCATGTTTACATGCCATTAGATGAGTGTCTCTCTCTGCCTGGCTCACAGTCTCCACACTAATTCATTCTAAAGGTGTTCTATCCGGTTGAGGTCAGGACTCTGTGCAGGCCAGTCAAGTTCCTCCACCCCAAACTGGCTAATCCATGTCTTTCTGGACCTTGCTTTGTGCACTGGTCCAAATCATTTGGTGGAGGGGGGATTATGGTGTGGGGTTGTTTTTCAGGGGTAGGGGTTGTGCTTGGCCCCTTAGTTCCAGTGAAGAGAACTCTTAAAGTGTCAGTATACAAAGAAATTTTGGACAATTTCATGCTCCCAACTTTGTGGGAACAGTTTGGGGATGGCCCCTTCCTGTTCCAACATGACTGTGCACCAGCGCACAAAGCAAAGTCCATAAGGACATGGATGAGCCAGTTTGGGGTGGAGGAACTCGACTGGTCTGCACAACCAGGACCTAAACCCAATAGAACACCTTTGGGATTAATTAGAGCAGAGACTGTGAGCCAGGCCTTCTCATCCAACATCAGTGCCTTACCTCACAAATGCGCTTGTGGAAGAATAGTCAAACATTCCCATAGACACACTACTAAACCTTGTGGACAACCTTCCCAGAATATTTGAAGCTATTATAGCTGCAAAGGGTGGGCCAACTCAATATTGAACCCTACGGACTAAGACTGGGATGCCATTAAATTTCATGTGCGTGTAAAGGTAGCCGTCCTAATACTTTTGACAATATAGTGTATATGAAGGTTCCATAACGAACACCTATGACCACTGAGAGCAGATGAACATACTGGATGAATGGCTAAAACACATCATCAATGCTTGAGATTAATCCCAAACCTATCTTTTGGATTAAGCAAAGATACATTGGGGGTTATTTAGGAAAGCAAAATCCACTTTGCACTGCAAGTGCACTTGGAAGTGCAGTCGCTGTAAATCCCAGGGGGACATAAATCCGAGGGGGCAAGGAAAATATAAAACAGCATTTTAGCTTGCACATGATTGGATAATAAAATCAGCAGAGCTTCCCTTCAATTCAGATCCACCCCTCAGATTTACAGCGACTGCACTTCCAAGTGCATTTGCAGTGCACTTGTAGTGCAAAGTGGATCTGCCTTTCGTAAATAACCCCCATTGTTTCCAAAAACTCGAAACAACTGTTCCAAATTTAATAAAATGTTACATTAATTCAAATTACTAGAGAGGTTTTTTTTGGTCAATACTAACCTTTATAAACATTCTATAAATTAGCTTATATATATATATATATATATATATATAAAAATATATATATATATATATATATATATATATATATATATATATATATATATATATATATATATATATATATATATATATATATATATATATATATATTAGAACAATACAGTTCTATATTATAGTGCATCAGGATGTATAAGGTAAGAATAAAGGAATAAACAAATGAATCCACAATTATTACCCTATATATTAAAAACTGATTCCATAAGTTTTAACAAGTAACTGCTAAGAACTGGCTCCCTGGATCAGAGGATTAGTGAGGAGTGACAGCTGGCAGTAGAATATTGTACTTTGTTCTTAAAAAAGATTGGCACCTCCTTGCACCAACTTGCATAACGGTAATGCGCTTGGTTTGAAATGCCTTATCAATACACAATATTGTGAATGGGCCTGAAATAGAATGTGCTTTGTAAAGCGCATTGCAAGCAAAAAAAAAAACTCCTTGCAACGTGTGTTTTGGTGTGTTTCCATTGATTTCAATTGAACAACGTTGGGGGAAAATCCAGCTAAACTCAAATGAAAGAAATCCTTGCTTTTTGCAGTGTTTACATTGATGGCAAATGTGAACTATGCAACTTTTAAGGAACTGGATGTTGCCTAATCAGTGAAAAAACCTTTCTCCATTTGGTCCTGAGAGACCCATTATGGCTGTCAGTTAGTCCTGTGTGGCCATTCTACTTCTTGAAAAGAACAAAGTGAACCTAGGCTTTCAATCACAGTCTTAGCTTTTCTGGTAATAGTTACATGATGGTCACATGTCACTGACTTTTGCAGGATAGTAGGCATAATTTAGCAGCCAAGAGGATTAGTTAGAGATGCAGATAAGGGTTTAGCTTCTGACTTTTGACAAAATCTGAAATTTGCAAATCAATGAGTGTGGTTTATAAAAATATGTCCAGTCTCTCGGTGGAATCTTGCACCATCGATGAGTATTCTATAAATCCCAAGCATAGCATACAGACAAGAACACAAGAAATACTTTGACATGCTTTCACCTTTAGTGTTTACTTAGCAGGGGTGAATGATCATTTGTGTATCATTGAAAAAGTGCTTGATTTCGGGAAAGAAAGAGTGCATTCAAAACAGGTTATGGAGCAGATTATAAGGATACATTTAGGATTACACTCTTAGGGAATGAAAAGGATTACTTTATGGCAGACTAATAGAGTTTTGTGGCTTTAGCACAGTTGCAATTTTTCGTTGACAGAAAGAGAAAGCAGCTACCTTGAAATAAGAAACCTGGGCCCACTGTCATGTCATCAGCTTAAACTGGAACAAAGAAAAGGAATAAAAGATAAAGAAGCTGCATACTCAGTAAACTAAGGGTTTAATATACCTTACAGTCCTCCCAAGTTCCCTAGGACCTACCCCTTTACTTACTCCATTTTTACAATGGAGTATATTGATATAAGCATTTCTTTGTAGCGCTTATCCATCCCAAGACTCATCTTTTTCAGCAGCCATGTAATATCCTTTAATGTCAAATAACTACCAGATTCCCAATATATGGAACAGTTCTTTTTCTGCAGCAGCACTAGTTATTCCCTCCACATTAATTCTCCTTTGTTTTCCTAGCACCCTCATCATGAAATATGTAATAGACCCTCACTATAAATGGTCAGTGTTCTAGTTGACATTTTCTAATTTCTATTACAATGAATGTTATCCCCTCTCTACTTTTTGAGTATACTGTATATGATACAATCTTATTTTCCCATTCTGGGAATGTTGGATTGATAGAAACTCTGTTTATCTTCTTCCCTCAGTACTATTCTGCTTCTCATTTTGAGCTGCATAATCTGTATTTAGAATTATATGCAAAAAGCTTCTTGATCTATCAGATTCCAATTATGCAATTTAACTTCCTTAGTGGTAGAAAAATTCTTTCTCTTCTCGATTCTCCATCTGGGTCAATCTTTTGAGCTGAACTCCAATGCACTTCATGAGTATGTGCTATACCCTCTTTACCAAAGGTAATGGAATACTCCTCTTGTGCCCGATTAATGTCTGTCTGTTTTTGTTGGACAGCTTTAGCAATTTTCATAGTGTCCATGCTATATTCATAGAGGACATTTCTGATCCCTGCATCTGTGTTTTTCCTCTTTTACAGTCAAGGTTCTGTTCATGAGTGCAACTTAATTTCTTACTGATTTTCTTCCCTGGAACAGCATCTAACACGGCAACTCTATTATCTGTCTACAGTTTTCCTATAGGTGGGAATGTGGTTGATTTATGTTGTACAGTACTAAAGGCAAATAGGCTTTTCACTTTACAAGGGAAGCTGCACTTTGCTAAGGTATTTCCCCAGAGCTTTTTTGAACGAGGCAAGGCTCTGCTGGCTTCCATCATTCAATCATTTGCAAGAAAATATGCTGTTTTTTTTCTTGCTTTGGGCAGTCTTTCCAAAGTGAAATTTTACCGCATTTACTAAGCTCTGGGGAGAATTCCTTTGCAAAGAGCCACCTCACTTGCGAAGAGAACTGCCTATTTGCCGGCAGTAAATCAAACCCAGTGCAGATGTCCTCATGAGATCTATTTCTCAAAAGACAGCTCCTCTTTCTTCTCTATATTATACAGATTTTTCAAGCTTAATTAAGAAGATTGTATTGTGATCTGTTGGTTTGGGTTGGAAGACCTCCTTCTGATTCTTCTCATTCTAAGGTCCATATACGACTATTTTGTTACAATACACTCCCCCTTAGCTATCTATTTTTATTTAGGTGTGATAATATTTCTACCCCTTGCTTGCAAGGCCTTGGTACTCCACTCTTGTTTGAAAGTCTATTCCATCTCTCCATTCAGACTACTATTAGGAGGGATGTTTTATTATGAATCTCCATTTCACTGAAGTCAAGGGTTATGGGAATTTACTTCAACCCCCAACTGTTCATGAGTTGGTATTTAATCATGCCTTGTTTGTCCCACACTCCTTTCCCTGAGGTCAAGGGTTAGGTATCTTAGGTTTTGGTCTTTACTTTGGAAAACAGTCTTGCTTCTTGTTGAACTCTTGGTATATACACTTGGAACTGCTATTGGTCTAAATTTTCCTCTACCTGTTTTTTCTTTCCTTTTGGTCATTAATTGTTGGTTCTCTGCATTCTTGTTGCAGTTCACCATTTATTAAGATAGCAGTTTCCCTTTGGTGGTGCTACCTTTTTTACTCCGGAACACCAGATTCTTCCATTCCTTCTTAGTAGCAATGTCCATATTTACACCAAGTTTTCATCAAGCCTTATATATCCATTGTTTCTTTTGCATATTCTTTGAGCAAGATTTTCACATCCATTGGATTTCCTAGTGGCTTTGGCTCACCCCTCAGCTGGATTACCTCCTATATGTCCAAGAATGACTGTATGTCCCGTAATGGATGATAAAGAAAAACGTTTTTTGCTATTTTCATTTACTTTATGTTTATTGAGGAATATTCTTCCTCCCCCTCATTCCGAGTTGCTGGCCTTTTGTACTGCTTGCTCATAAACTAAGGCATGGTGTTTGGAAATGAGTATATACGAAGATTGTTAACATTGTTTTATCTGCTTCTCAAAGGCAGCAGTATAACCCAATATCCAACAAATTGCTATATTCCTGTGTTCCTCCCTTGACTTCAAGGAAAAGATTTTACGGTAAATACAAAAACTCCTAATATTTCTATCAACCTATATCGAATAAAGCTGCATAGACTCGGCACTCACAATACTGCTTTGTGCCTGGACAGTACAGATAATTATTCCAATGACTCAGTACTTTTCTGCTAGTGCCATAGTAACAGGCACAGCAGAAGAAGACACATCTACTACATAGCAGTGTAAACTTTGACCCTTATTCATGAACGCTTGTCATTTCTTTCTTAGCAAACTCAACTAATAGATGCATCATTATCATGTGTTAATTAGTTAGAAGAGGCTTTTTATGCTGTGTGTGGTTTCTTTGTGACAGTTAATAATAATGAAATAATAAAAAGATGTGTTGGGTTTCCATTTCACATCTTGCACAAAGTAGTTTAGCTATACCCGTTCTCTATCTGCACTTTACTAAATGTCCAATGCCACCCCAAACATGTTTTTATGATGGTTTCATGACTTAGGGCACTTTGACACTGAGGCGATTGGGCGTTGGCGGTAAAGTGTCGCTATTTTTAGCAGCGCTTCACCGTCGTTGTAGCAGCGCTTTTCAGCTGCTAGAGGGGGGCTTTTAACCCCTGCTAGCGGTCAAAAAAGGGTTAAAAGCACACGCAAAGCGCCGCTGGAGCGGCACTTTGCCAGCACTTCGGCTGCATTCCCCATTGATTTCAATGGGCAGGGGCGCTTTAGGAGCAGTGTATACACCGCTCCTAAAGCGCCTCAAAGATGCTGCTTGCAGGACTTTTCTTTAGCTCCCAGCCAGCGTACCTCTACAGTGTGAAAGCCCTCGGGATTTCACACTGGAATGACAGGAGAGGTGCTTTACAGACGCATTGCAACTGAATCGCCTCAAGGCGCTATATCCTAAAGTTGCAAACATAGTCAGATAAGGAAAACTTCAAACAAGCTCAAAATCTCTGATGAGGCAGCTACCAAACAGCAAGGCTTTCCTCGATGGGCACCCGACAGTAGCTCAAGCCATAAAAATACAGAAATGAATCCTGGACGAGGTGGCTACCAAACAGCAAGGCTTTCTTCGATGGGCACCCAACATTAGCTCAGGCCATAAAAATACAGAAATAACTGCCAGAAAAAAAAGCAGATAAAAGTCCAAGATAATATTAATTTCTGATAAAAAGCCATATAAAAGCATCTAACACATTTCAGGGTCAGCCACTGGTGTCAAGTTATTACTCCTTGAATTTATATAGATTTGTGAAGTCCTTCAAAGTGTAGTGCTACCCCCGCATAATCACCTCTTAGCATAAGCACTAGGCAGTGTCGGAACTACCAGGGTTGCAAAAGACACACTTGCGACCGGGCCCTGGAGTTCCGCCACTGTGGGGGGGCTCAGAGCTGCGAGTGTCTCTCACACAGCCCAGAGCCAGCGCTGATAATTCCCCCCTTCCACACAGACAGGAGAGGAGAGAGAACTGGTCAGCTTCTCCTCCTCCTGCCCCTCTCCTCCTGTGTCTGTCCAGCCCACATTCCCTGGCAGTGTTATGTCTCAGAGAAGGGGATGTGTGATGAGAAGTTTAAAGCCCAGAAGCCAGATAAGGAAAGGTGCCGACTAATGATGCCTGTGTGAGCTCACCATCCATCCACGGTGAGTGAAGTCTCCCCCTTCCTCCCTTCTCTCTCCTGCCTCCCAGTTAGTATACTAATGTAAGGAGGACTCAGATGTAAAAGGGGCTTTGGTGAGCAGAGACCTTACATCAGAGTTCCTCTTTACGCCAGAGTCCACAGCATGCCCCCTTACATCAGAGCCCCCATTAAATCAGGGTTCCCTTTAACATTCCAGAGTCCACAGAGATCCCCCTTACAGTGTAAGTGGAAGTTCTGCAAACTCTGATGGATGTTACATAGTTACATAGTAGGTGAGGTTGAAAAAAGACACAAGTCCATCAAGTCCAACCTATGTGTGTGATTATGTGTCAGTATTACATTACATATCCCTGTATATTGCGGTCATTCAGGTGATTATCTAATAGTTTCTTGAAGCTATCAATGCTCCCCGCTGAGACCACCGTCTGTGGAAGGGAATTCCACATCCTTGCCGCTCTTACAGTAAAGGACCCTCTACGTAGTTTAAGGTTAAACCTCTTTTCTTCTAATTGTAATGAGTGGCCACGAGTCTTATTAAATTCTCTTCTGCGAAAAAGTTTTATCCCTATTGTGGGGTCACCAGTACAGTATTTGTAAATTGAAATCATATCCCCTCTCAAGCGTCTCTTCTCCAGAGAGAATAAGTTCAGTGCTCGCAACCTTTCCTCATAACTAAGATCCTCCAGACCCTTTATTAGCTTTGTTGCCCTTCTTTGTACTCGCTCCATTTCCAGTACATCCTTCCTGAGGACTGGTGCCCAGAACTGGACAGCATACTCCAGGTGCGGCCGGACCAGAGTCTTGTAGAGCGGGAGAATTATCGTTTTATCTCTGCAGTTGATCCCCCTTTTAATGCATGCCAATATTCTGTTTGCTTTATTAGCAGCAGCTTGGCATTGCATGCCGTTGCTGAGCCTATCATCCACTAGGACCCCCAAGTCTTTTTCCATCCTAGATTCCCCCAGAGGTTCTCCCCCCAGTGTATAGATTGCATTCATATTTATGGCACCCAAATGCATTATTTTACATTTTTTTTAAGGAGGACTCTGCAGACTCTGATGCAAGGGGGGCTCTGCGGAATCTAATGTGGGGGGGGGGCCTGCGGACTGTGATGTAAAGGGGCTCTGCAGACTCTGATTTAAGGGGGTCTTTGTGGACTCTAATGTAAGGGGAACTCTGTGGACTCTGATGTAAGAGGGACTCTACAGACTCTGATGTAAGGGGCGCTCTTCGGACTCTGATGTAAGGGCCACTCTTCAGACTCTGATGTAAGGGGGGCTCATTGGACTCTGATGTAAGTGGGGGCTCTGGTTTAACAGAGACCCCTTTACACCAGAGTCTGCAGCATTCCTTCTTACGTCAGAGTCCCTTTCTTACAGCAGAGTTCTCAGCGTTCCTCCTTAAATTAGATTCCCCAGAGTTCTCCCTTACATCAGAAATGATCTAGACAAGGGGTGTTGGTGCTGTCCGGCTATATGCATATAAAACTACTCAGATAAATAAAGCAGAAATAATTATAAGAAAAAATTGATACATGTAAATAATACGTGACAGGGCTAGGGTATATAAAATGTAAAAACCCTAGGCAAATAGTGGTATTGGTAAGATGCTCTTGAAAGTGAAAAAAAGTGCCTTGGTTCTAATTAAAGAAATATACCACTAATATAAAGTGTGTAAAATGCAAACAGTTTCCCTGACATAAAAATGCAAACAGTCTCCCTAGCATAGAAATGCAATCAAGTGCAAAGTGCTCCTGAACAAATATATCTTAACCTCAATGCATTAAATTAAAAAATGTACCCACAGGTGAATAAGCAATAGTGACAATCAAAACAATAATATTGCAAACCAGGCACCCAATTTGTGGCATAAAAAGGAAAAAAAGGAAAAAAATATATGTATATCAGAAAATGTCCCCAACAAGCGTGCGTAAAAATATATAGAAGTGTATAAGAAAATCCAAAGTTCAAAATCCCAAAAAATGTGTCCTTATAGTGAAAAAGCAGTAATCTCAGCTTTAACTGATGTAGTCCCCGTCCTCCACCGCACCCCCACTCGTGCTTGCACTCACCGGACCACCTCACCCCTGCAGGGGTAAAGGCATGTATGGAAGAATCCCACGATGGCGAATCCAGGGGGGGGGGGGTTCCTCCGTTGAAGGGTGTTGCTGCCGTCAGCACTCTTTCTGTGATTGTTCCGGTTTCCAGTTGTGAGCGGTGGAATGCACGCCATACCACGCTGCTTAACAGCTGAGACCCGGCTTCTGGAGCACTGTCAGCTCCGGCGTTTTTTAATTGCTTTTACGAGATACTTTTTACCATGGTTGGCATGGACATTTATTAATAAAATTCATTCTTTGTGGAGTTACGCTATGAAGTTTCCTTCTTCCTTACTTTACATGGATGTTTATTACTGGGGATATTACTAAGGACACAACACCCTTCAACGGAGGAACCCCGCCCCCCCTGGATTCGCCATCGTGGGATTCTTCCATACATGCCTTTACCCCTGCAGGGGTGAGGTGGTCCGGTGAGTGCAAGCACGAGTGGGGGTGCGGTGGAGGACGGGGACTACATCAGTTAAAGCTGAGATTACTGCTTTTTCACTATAAGGACACATTTTTTGGGATTTTGAACTTTGGATTTTCTTATACACTTCTATATATTTTTACGCACGCTTGTTGGGGACATTTTCTGATATACATATATTTTTTTCCTTTTTTTCCTTTTTATGCCACAAATTGGGTGCCTGGTTTGCAATATTATTGTTTTGATTGTCACTATTGCTTATTCACCTGTGGGTACATTTTTTAATTTAATGCATTGAGGTTAAGATATATTTGTTCAGGAGCACTTTGCACTTGATTGCATTTCTATGCTAGGGAGACTGTTTGCATTTTTATGTCAGGGAAACTGTTTGCATTTTACACACTTTATATTAGTGGTATATTTCTTTAATTAGAACCAAGGCACTTTTTTTCACTTTCAAGAGCATCTTACCAATACCACTATTTGCCTAGGGTTTTTGCATTTTATATACCCTAGCCCTGTCACGTATTATTTACATGTATCAATTTTTTCTTATAATTATTTCTGCTTTATTTATCTGAGTAGTTTTATATGCATATAGCCGGACAGCGCCAACACCCCTTGTCTAGATCATTTCCCATTTTTTGGATATCACCTAGGTGATATTCATTTGTAGGGGGGCAGCAGTCCCTTCTCTTCCTAAGCGCGGAATTACTGCCATACAATCCCTTACATCAGAGTCTGCAGAGCCACACCTTACAGTGTTAAGGAATGCTGCGGATTCAGATGTAAAGGGGAACTCTGTGGATTCAGATGTAAAGGGGAACTCCGTGGATTAAGATGCAAGGGGAAAATCTGTGGACTCTAATGTAAGGGAGGACTCTTGTGATTAAATCCATATGATTAGAAATGTTATTAAATCATAAAATATATGTATAGTGTATGCTAAAAAAAAAAAAAAATGCTGTGCACCGCTATAGTGTTCGGGTTAGTATTAAAGAATAGGGGGCAGGCCTACCCTTGACAGCAGGAAGGGGGCCTGCTGCAGAAAATGCGAAAGGGTCCCACTGCAGGACCATAATTAAGGGCCCCACAATGGGAGTAAACTGCCACATGATCAATAGGAAGGGCCCTGGGCTTGAAAGGGGGGTCGGGGGGGGTCCATTATGGTTTCTTGCACTAGGCTCTGAAGGTTCTGGTTACACCTCTGGCAAATGGTGAATGTCTCTTTGTAGCAGCTGTAAAGAGACAGTCTTTAGTCTAGCATTGGGGCCCAGTTGTACCGTTGGTGCACAAGAGAATAGTCCCAGTCAAGCCTGCAGGTAGCAGTGAGGCTACTAGATGGCTGTATGGTCATTTCCTAAAGCCTAACTAGCAGTTGACAGTAAATCCCCACAGCAGCAGCTGACTAGTCCCAGTAACATTGCAGCTCACCATGCAGTCACACACAGAGATTAGTCCACTCTCTGCTCTGCAAACAGGTGACTCTGGCTGTCAACACCCCAAGCTCAGCATTCTGGATCCTGAGTCTCTCTCCTCTAGACTACAGTTCCCACAGTGCAGTGCTGCCTGACTCAGTCTATTAAACTCTTCTTGTTTAGCAGCTTCCTTCTCTTGCTGATATACAGCAGCTATTCACCAGTTCAGCACCACAGGGCAGCAGCTACAGAGAACAGCTGCAGCCAGTGTTTCTCTCACTCTCCATTATTATCCAAGCATAGGTTTTATCCTGTATAAAGCCCTGATATGGGGGGGGGGAGTGTTGCCCCCAAAATACATTGGCTGTTTCTACCCTGTTTCCTCCAGGGTTATGTATGCAGAGATAACATGAAAACACCTTGTTAAACCCAAAAAAGTCTAAAATTCAAGAAGAATACAAGCAGGATTGTTACAATATAAACAGAACTTCTAATATTAACTTCAGAGGCTTTGTATGATGCATAGAGAGTGAATGTGCTGGGATAAAATGCAACAGATAACCTTACAGCATCAAAAACTGACAAAGTTAGTTGTCCTTATTAAGAATTCCTGGCCTATTGATACTGATTTCAATTTTCATTGTGTAGTTGCTTTCCACACAGCAGCTGTCTATGTGAGTTAATACTTTGTCTGTTAATGTCAGCTTCACTTCAAGATGAATTCCTGGCAAACAAACGAATACACTGTTAACATGCACGTAAGGGAAACATTTAGGCTGGCAAACAATGTATTAATGCACTTTTATGTTTTATTCAGGCAGCCCTGCTAGTCAGCACAGCCAGGTCCTGCACTCTGTGGGAGTTATGTACTAAACCTGGAGAATGCAAAATCTAATGCAACTCTGCTTAGAATCAGCTTCCAGGTCTTATTGCCAAAGCTCAATTAAACAAGCTGAAGTTAGAAGCTGATTCTTATGCCGCGTACACACGGTCTGACTTTTCGTCTACAAAAGCCTGACAGCCTGTCCGACAGACTTTCAACGGACTTTTGGCGGACTTTTGGCGGACTTGCGGCGGACTTGCGGCAGACTTTCTTACGAACGGACTTGCCTACATGCGATCACACAAAAGTCCGACGGATTCGTACACGATGACGTACACCGGACTAAAATAAGGAAGTTGATAGCCAGTAGCCAATAGCTGCCCTAGTGTAGGTTTTTGTCCCTTGGACTAGCACACAGACGAGCGGATTTCTGGGTCCGGCGTAGTTACGACGTAAAGATTTGAAGCATGTTTCAAATCTAAAGTCCGTCAGATTTGAAGCTGGAAAAGTCCGCTGAAAGTCCGGGGAAGCCCACACACGATCGGATTGTCAGCCAGCTTTAGTCCGTCAGCGTCCGTCGGACTTTTGTAGACGAAAAGTCCTACCGTGTGTACGCGGCATAAGCAGAATCAAACTGAATGACTGTGTTGGACTCTGTGTATTCATGTTTGTTTAGTTTGTTTTGTCTTCAAAGCTTGTATTGAATGTTGCATGAGTGTGGAGTGTTTCATTGGGTGCTTAGTGAAGGACAGTTTTTATTTTTCCGTTTTATGCTGACCCTTTGGTATTGATGATTTCAAGAGGTATTCAAGCACGTTATGGCTTCAGATGCATTTCATGTCTAGTGTTTGCATCATGCTGCTGATGTCTCTGAAACAAAATGTAAAGATTTTTGCTTATATTTCTTTCAGAATCATCATGGAGTAAAGCTACTTGTTACTTCATGGCTTCTATAACATCGCCTCTTGAACATTTCGAACTACAGTCACCGTCTTCTTCTATCCTATGCTCCCTCACTCACATCTTCAATCTCTCGCTCTCTACTCGCACCTTCTCCTCCCCTCTAAAACATGCCCTGATCACCCCCACGCCTAAAAAGCCCTCACTGGACCCCACCAGCCTGAACAACTTAAGACCCATCTCCTTGCTCCTGTTTGCATCAAAACTTTTAGAACGCTTAGTTTTCAACCATCTGAGCTCCTACCTCACTGACAACAACCTTCTTAACCCCTTACAGTCTGGCTTTCGCTTACTACATCCCACTGAAACTGCCCTACAGAAACTCACTAATGATCTGCTAACTGCTAAAACCAATGGCCGCTACTCCATACTCATACTACTAGACCTCTCTGCAGCCTTTGATACTTTGATACCCTCCTCCTCAAAAAACTCCACTCTCTTGGCCTTCAAGACTCTGCTCTCATCTGGTGCTCCTTCAGTGTTACCTATAACTCTGTTTCCTCCTCTCCACTTCCTCTTTCTGTAGGGGTACCTCAAGGTTCTGTCCTCGGGTCCCTCCTTGTCTTCATTTACACCTCATCCCTTGGTCAATTAACCACTTGGCGACCAGCTCACGCCCGATATACGTCGCCAAAGAGGCATGGGTGCACAAAACAACGTACGTCGTACGTCATCCGCTCCGCCATCCACTGCTAACGGGAGCGTGCCCGCGGATCCCGCGGGCTCGATGCCCGCCGGTGGCCCACAATTGTGGCACGGAGAGGCAGAACGAGGAGATGCCTATGTAAACAAGGCATTTCCCTGTTCTGCCTAGCAAAATGACAGGGATCTACTGCTCCCAGCAGTGATTTCTTTCATATTCTAGTCCACCCCCCCTACAGTTAGAACATGCTGAGGAAACATAGTTAACCCCTTGATCGCCCCCTAGTGTTCAACTCCTTCCCTGCCAGTGACATTTACACAGTAATCAGTGCATTTTTTTAGCACCGATCACTGTATAAATGCCAATGGTCCCAAAATAGTGTCAAAATTGTCTGATCTGTCTGCCACAATGTCGCAGTCATGATAAAAATTGCAGATCGTCGCCATTACTAATAAAACAAAAAATTATTAATAAAAATAAATCTATCCCCTCACTTTTGCACAAACCAATCATTATACGCGTATTGCGATTTTTTAACCAAAAATATGTAGAACACATATTGGCCTAAACTGTGGAAGAAATTAGTTTTTTTATATATTTTTTGGGATATTTATTATAGCAAAAAGAAAAAAATATTGCTTTTTAGCAAAAAATAAAAACCGCAGAGGTGATCAAATACCACCAAAAGAATAGCTCTATTTGTGGGAAAAAAAGGACGTCAATTTTGTTTGGGTACAACATCGCATGACCACTTAATTGTCAGTTAAATCGATGCAGTGCTGTATCGCAAAAAAGGGCTTTGTCAGGAAGGGGGTAAAAAACTCCCAAATCTATCTCTCTGCTCCTCACCTCACCCCTTTAGTCTCCTCTCACATTGCTAACTTATTAACTGTCATATTAGCATGGATGTCACACCACTTCCTCAAACCCTCAAACTGATCTTATTTTTCCTCTGGCCCGTGCCCCCTCCCCTGACTTCTCCATCAAGATCAATAATACAACCATCAGTCCTTCCCCTCATGCCAGGGTGCTAGGTGTACTCCTGGACTCTGACCTGTCCTTTCAGCCCCAAATCCAATTACTGTCCAAATCTTGCAGACTTCACCTCCGTAACATCTCCAAAATATGCCCCTTTCTAACCATTGAAACCACTAAGCAACTCATTCACTCCCTTGTAATCTCTCCCTTGACTATTGTAACTCCCTCCTCATTGTCCCACCTCTCCGCAAGCTATCCCCTCTTCAGTCTTTTATGAATGCCGCTGCCAGGCTCATCCACCTTACCAACACTAACAATAACATACAAAACCATTTACAACTCTGCCCCGAGCTACATCACCAATCTTATCTCCAAATATCACTCAAACTGTCCTCTCTGCTCCTCCCATGACCTCCTGCTCTCTAGCTCCTTTGTCTCCTTCTCCCATGCTTGTCTCCAGGACTTCTCCAGAGCCTTTCCCATGCTCTCGAACTCGCTACCCCAATCTGTTTGGTTATCTCCTACTCTGTCCACTTTCAGGCGATTTCTGAAAACTCATCTCTTCGGGGAGGCCTATCCTGCCTTCAGCTAACAACTGAATCTTCTACTTCCCTCCTCCGTTCATCCCTCACAGTTGCTACCTTTTGTTTCACCAGCCTCTCCATATTAGATTGTAATCTTGCAGGAGCAGGGACCTCCTAACCCTCTTATATTGAATTGTATCATTACTGTATTGTCTCCCATTATATTACATCTTGTATAATAAAATATAATAACAGCACTTGGACAGGATCAATGATTTTCAGCCTGGGCTCAGGAAGCCAGATTTCAAAATAAAACTCTACTTGTTAAATAAAAAAAAAAAACATAGTGGACTATGAAACCCCATCATAATTTGTAATATAATAGTGTGTGTGTATATGTGAATGTGTGTGTATTTATAGTATAGTTTAGTACAATTTTCCAATTATACACAGCAGGTACAATATACCGCAAACACATACCAACGGAGATACACAATCAAAGGATACTAACATTTATAGGTAAAGTTGATCCAGGAAATATCCGATTGCCTCTCGGGGGATCAAGAAGAAATTTTTTCCCCTGCTGGAGCAAATTGGATCATGCTTTGCTGGGGTTTTTTGCCTTCCTCTGGATCAACTGAGGGTATAGGATTGTATATATATATTTTTCCTTTTTTTACTGGTTGAACTAGATGGGCTTGTGCCTTTTTTCAACTAGACTAACTATGTAACTATATATGAAAGCTGCAGCATTCATGCAATGCAATTAAATTATGTTTTCATAGTTATAAATTTAATAAAATACTTCATTTTATTGAAAAACAGTGCTGCGGCTATATCAACCAATCAAATAGAAAAGTAAAAGAAAAACAAAAACTTCTCTGCTCTTACCTGAATAACTACTTCCACAACTTACCACTTTTAAACTAAAATATATTAAATATACAGTATATATAATTATATTTTCACCTTCCAAACTCTTTTAAAAATATAAGGCTACAATTGTGTACCACTTTAGTGCAAATCACTGCTCAAATACTTATCAAAAAATGTATTCAGAGTATAGCATCAAGTCAATTAAACTCCTGGGATATTGATTTGGTCAGTTAAGTAGCAGAGGGGGTTGTTAATTAGTTTCAGCTGTTTCAGTGTTAATGAAATTAACAACAGGTGCACTAGATGGGCAACAATGAGATGACCTCCAAAACAGGAATGGTTTTACAGGTGGAGGGCAGTGACATTTTTTTCTCTACTCATCTTTTCTGTCTGTTTTTCACTAGTGGTAGCATGAGGTAATACCTGGACCCTATAGAGGTAGAACAGACAGTCCAATTCCTCCAGGATGCCACATCAATACGTGCCATTGCCAGAAGGTTTGCTGTGTCTCCCAGCACAATCTCAAGAGCATGGAGGAGATTCCAAGAGATAGGCGGTTACACTAGGAGAGCTGCAAAGGGCCGTAGAAGGTCCTTAACCCATCAGCAGAACCGGTATCTGCTACTTTGTGCAAGGAGGAACAGGATAAGCACTGCCAGAGCCCTACAAAATGACCTCCAGCAGGCCACTGGTGCTGGTGTGAATGTCTCGGTCCATCTGATGTCACCAGTTTGCACCTCAGTCTGTTCAGGAGCTCGGTGATGCCCTGGTCCAGATCTGGGAATAAATACCCAAGGACACCATCCATCGTCTCATTAGGAGCATGCCTTGACATTGTCAGGCATGCATAAAAACACGTGGGGGCCATACAAACTACTGAGTACCATTTTGAGTCGCTGTAATAAAATTTCAGCAAAATGGACTAGAATTTTTTTACTTTGATTTTCAGGTTGTCTTTGAATTCAGCCCTCTGTAGGTTAATTTTCATTTCTATCAAACGATGTGGCATGCTTTCATTCCTAACACATTACCCAGTCCATATCGGTATAGATATCCAGCATGATATTTTTCCCCATTGAGATTTGAAGTGTTTTCAAAGCGTTCCTTTCATTTTTTTGAGCAGTATTTGTACATATATAATTACTACACACTGTATTGGTGCAATAAATCTTTACAATGGGTAGGAAGGAGGTATATCTCTATATACAATATATATATATATATGTATATATATATATATATATATACTCACACACAATATAGATCTTTGCTGGCTAGACACCATAATTATATCATACTTTTGTGTAAGAAGAGAAAATAATCCAATGGAATGATGACAGAAGACTCTGAACTGACATGGAGCTGAACCATCCACTTAGAAGCTGTCATCTGAGCACCTGTTGATTCTAAATGATTATAGTAGTGCAGTTCTAACGTCTGAAACATTTGCTGGAGACAAGATTTTAAAGCTCAAATTATGTTTTTCATTTCCACTGCTCTTTACATCTTATGTTAGTCAGACGCTTTAATAAAAGAAACAGAACTATAAATAATGAAGAAAATTATGTTAGAGATCTCAGAGCGCTGGAATCATGTCCCACCGATCTTTTAATCTAATGCAGGAAGCAGACAGCTGTTCCTGTATATCTCAGTGTTCTGGTCTGAGGACGTCCCTCTGAAAACTTGAGTTCACCTAGGGATAATGTTCTATAACTATTGGCTTGATTTACTAAAGTGCAATGTAAGGTGAACTTAAGTTCACATCCAATATCCAGTCATGTATAAAAAAAAATAACCTGCTCCTTCACATCATTGACTGTTTAATGTGAACACTGTTTTAATCATGCTTCTCTTATTTTTTTTTTATAGCTTTGGATAGACTGGGGAAGGGTTAGACCCTTTGCAAAATTTTTATTTCTGTGTCCCCATTGGTTGAAATTTGTACTGGTAATGGTAACAATTATCAAGAGAAAGAAAGCAGAAATCCAAAATTGTTGAGTTGTCCCCAGAACATGAGGTTAAGGGAAAGCTTTTAATAGGGAAGCCTGTTCATGGGACAACTGTCTAATGCCCCGTACACACGATCGGACATTCCGACAACAAAATCCATGGATTTTTTCCGACGGATGTTGGCTCAAACTTGTCTTGCATACACACGGTCACAGAAATCTTGTTAGAAATTCCGAACGTCAAGAACGCGGTGACGTACAGCACATACAATGAGCCGAGAAAACTTTTCAATAGCCAGTGTGGCTCTTCTGCTTGATTCCGAGCATGCGTGGAATTTTGTGCGTCGGGATTGTGTACACACGATCGAAATTTCCGACAACGGATTTTGTTGTCGGAAAATTTGAGATCCAGATCTCAAATTTTGTGTGACGGAAATTCCGATGGAAAATGTCCGATTGAGCCTACACACGGTCGGAATTTCCGACAACAAGCTCCAATCGAACATTTTCCGTTGAAAAATCCGACAGTGTGTACGGGGCATTACAGGGCAAATATCCTGATTTTGTAGGAATTTTCTCACAGGGCATTAAAACTTTCTCTACTCTCTCCAGTACAAAAACAAAATGATAAGTTTTGACTATAATTACTGTGAGATGTTTCTGTTTGAATCTTTAGGACAGGAAATTAAAATATTTTTTTTCCAATGATACACAGCAAAAATAACCCGGAATGGGTTTGTAATCTTTTCCTACACTATACAAGAATAGAATCTTTTTTGGGATAATACATACAAATTTAATTGCACTTCTACTTTAGTAAATCAGTTCCATAGTGTATGGTTTGACTATAGGTCTTTATACACTGGGTATAGGTACTGCTATATAGGGTTGCAGCTTTATGCTGGATTTACAACTGGACAGGGCATTAAAGTACTATACAAGCTGCAAAGCATTCAGGTACCGGCATGTCTTACCTGGTCATGTTACCCTTGTTTGATGCCACGCTGTACAAAGAAAATAATTATGTTAGAGAAGAATATCAAAGCCTATTCTCAGAATTCCTTCTATTTCCTGCGAGAGCTGGCATAATGTGTCCATCACTCTGTGATACTGTTCTACTATACAGTGCTTATCCACTCTTTTCTCCTAAAGTGTATGTAAACCTTATCTATCTTAAAATGTTTGAATCACATCCATCAACACATTTTGCCGAGGTCAAACAAGAGCTCTTGGGGAGTATGATACATGAAAAGCTAATCTATATACTCAACGGCACCCATACAAAGTATCTCAGGGTCTAGGACTGATCGCTGGACTATAAGCCTTCTCTCATTGATCACTGCCTTTCTATCATTGCTGCTATGAGCTAGTGGGATGCTGCTGCCGGTCAGACCTCACAAGACACCCCCCTTCCACCCCACCCCCACCGCCTATCCCAATTGCCCTCCCCTCTCTCTACCCCCCCCCCCTTTTTTTTCCTTACCTCATTCTTTGTACTTACTTTCCTCTCTATATGGCTTTCTAATCACTCTGAATAGAGTGCCTCACCAAAATGATAGTTTGTGAGCTCCTCTCTCCCACCTACATGGTGACATCTACCTGTTGGCTGATAGAGGACTACTCATGGATCTACAAACCTTTAATTACTGTCTTATGCTATGCATTTTAGTGTGGTAATCGGTGTGGTAATCGCCTTGAGCGATGGTGGCTAGGTTAATTGTTGTGTTGTGTTTTGGTATTACTAAGATGGTAGATGAAATATAGCATAAGAAATTGAAAAATTTATGAAAGAAAAAAAAAAGAAATTGTGGCAATTAAAATCCAATAAATAGTATATTGTTTTGGTTATTTATTTTGCAGGTTTAGATATGAGTATAGGAACACATTAAATTCCCTCTGTATTTTGCCAACAAATTGACCAATTTCTGTCATACTACAATAGTAATTTTGAAAACAATTAAAATGTCTGCCTTATTTTGAGTACTGCCTGCATCTTTGTCTTTGAGATTTCTCTTCACGTCCTGTCCCAGAAGGAATGACGTCCCATTGTTGACCATAGCAGGAAATGATAGGAAATTTACCAATTGGAACAAAAGTCCAAGTGATAAGTGACAAAGATGGGACTTCCTTACATGGTGGAGATTGTATCTTATTCTTAAAATAAGGGAGTGAGAGAAAATCTCCCCATAGTGCCCACAGCAATAAAAACCTGACAGATGTTTTCATTCTTTTCTTCATCAAAGAAACAAAAGTCAAGGTGGAGTTTCCTTTGAAAGCAATAACCCTACATCGACATGTATATTTAAATTTAATCCAAAGACACAAAATGGCTGTCCAATGGACCTCATCTTGGCATTCATTTTGTGAAACTAGCTGCTTAGCTCTCTAAATTTTAGTGGTTGCCATTTTCTTGATCTGACCTAGAACGAGTAAAGAGATGAGTAGTTCTGATACTCTTCTGGCACTCATTTACAGCATGCTTGTTTCAGCAGCCCCATAATTCTCTCATAACAGAGTAACTTTAAGTTCATTTATAATTTGACTTTTTTAATTCAACATTTGTTTAAAATTCTGAATCATTCTGTTACGTTATCTGGTCATTTATGGCATGAAAGAATATGAAAGAGAACATTTTGCAGCAGCAAATGTATTTAAATCAAGTTCTTTCTGTTTCTCAAAATATCTTTTTGGATGATTTCTGGCTTTAAAAACAATAATGGGGCTTGAAATTGGACTTTTTATTTCTGATTATTAAACATTGACAAATCCCATGTATGAAGAACTATCTGGCTGCACTCAAGAAATTGCAATGCAAACCAAAAATAAATTTACCTAATGGCGTGGCTCTCGCCTCTGTAATAATAACATTCCAGTTTTTCTTAGCCCAGTGCATTTCAGGCTAAAAGCAGACAGGCAGAACATTTTTTATTATTAAACACAGAACATGTCATTGAATCTTTACTTTGGATGATTTAAAAACTAAGTTTATCCTTCTTGGTTTCATTACTTGTTAAAGTATCCAAGCACGAGGAATAAATCATTTTAAACTGCAATCCCTCCAAAACTGGTTCAGAATAACTTGGGTTACAATGCAAGGAAACACATATTTCTCTTGGCTGGTGACAGTAATCTATGTACATTTGTTGTGCTAGCGGCATTAATTTTAACCTCTCTGCAGTGTAATGACTGGCTTGTATTCTGTATTCCTAAGATATGGCCAATGTCTGTTTGTATTAAATGTTTGCTTAACCATGCAACAGCCAAGGTATTCCATAGGTGGCACGTTGGGCTGATTGCCAGAGAGACAAGAACCAATTGTAACAGGTTGCTTGGCCTATAGTTCATCTCAATTACAGTACAGATTAGACATAAAAAATGCCTGATCCCCTTCGCTACTATGTGTACAAATGTGCTGTGAGACAATGATTGAGGGTCTGCTGCTATACACCCAGTGGTGTCCCTAATAAGAATGAAAGTGCTAGAGATGGTACAGCCATTCCCTCTGACCTAAATCATACAATACCACACTATATAAATATTATATGTGAAACCTAAATCATAAACAGCGACACAATATAAGTAAAAATAGTAACAGCAAAAAAATTATATGTATAAATAAAAAACACAAAGAGAGTGTTAAAACAAGCCTAAGGTAATATATAACAATATATCACCACTACTATATAAGTGTCTGTGAATATAAAGTGCTGGTGCATTTAGACCAGTGTTAGATGCACTGGTGTAGCATAAAAAATAAAGTCCAAATATTGAAAGTGAATCCGTTAATACTATGCAGACATGTAAAACACCTTCAGTGTCCCTCCATCTTCACATATATGCGTTCACCTCCATTTATGACCATAACTGGTCACCATGCTCCTTCCCCTTTAAGGGGTATATAGATCCGCTGAAGGGTTATTATATCCTTATTGGGTTCAGTGAATCCTAGGCAATCCCAAACTGTAGTGCTCATAGAGAAATGAAGAAAACTAACATAGTGCTAAAACGTTTTTTTTCAAACTTTAATAAAAGAATCTAAAATATAAAATTCACATTTTTTGTGCACTGACACTGGTGCACTCAGATTGCATCCATAGCACATATCATTTTTCCTGAATGAGCATGCTGACGTCATTAGGCCCCGCCCATGACTCGTTTCGTCACACGTCCGGTGACTTTTTCAAGGAGGATTCTCATTGAAAAAAGGCACCAGTAGTGCTCACTCCTCTATGAGCACTACTGCTTGGGATTGCCTAGGATTTACTGAACCCAATAAGGCTATAATAACCCTTCAGAGGATCTATACACCCCTTAAAGACTAAGGCGCATGGTGACCAGCTATGGTCATAAATGGAGGTGAGCGCATATATGTGAAGGTGGAGGGACACTGAAGGTGTTTTACATGTCTGCACAGTATCATCGGATTAACTTTCAATATTTGGACTTGATTATTTATGCTACACCAGTGCATCTATATTGTACAGTAGTGGTGATATATTGTTATGTATTACCTTAGGCTTATTTTAGAGTGACACTTACCTTGTTTTATATATATATATATATATATATATATATATATATATATATATATATATATATATATATATTTTATTTTTTTTTTTTTTTTTTGCAGTTTCTATTTTTACTTATATTGATTTAGGTTTCACATATAATATTTATATAGTGTGGTATTGTATGAGTTAGGTCAGAGGGGAGTGCTGTACCATTTCTGGCACAGATTAGACATGTACCCTATGTCCTGGGATACAAAGGCCATAACCACCATAGAGCAGTTACTGTGGAAACAAGGATGCAGACACCTTGAGGATGCAGAACTGAATGGGGCCCAAACTGCCATCCCCCATTGAACTCTGTTTTATTAATTGGAACGTAAAATATTGTTAGATATCTAACAGTGATTCCAAACAAGGTACTTGTGACATAAGTAGAAAGATGTCTCATGGCTGCATATTACATTACACTCTATGACAGCATTTATGCTATTATGGATAAGTACACACGGCGGTCCTAAGTTTCATGATGTAGTGATGAAGACAGTTCATAACCATAATAGGACTGACTCATGAGATTTACTACCTAGATGGGTGTTTAAAAATTTTTTATAACTTCCATGCCACCTAAAGCAAGGATTAGGTAGAGTGAGAGGGAGTTTGTCACACTTGCTCTCAACAAGTAAAATAAAGCTCTGCATGTGTCTCCAACATGTAAATTGTCCCTAACACCATAGCATATTCTCCCTTACTTGAATCATAAATTTTATTTAAAAAAAAGCTCTTAGAGTGGAACTTTAGTCAGAAAATGAAGTCCTGCTAGATCACTTCAGGCTGGCCCCTTTTGCAGGTATACTGTAGCTATGAAAACATTAAAAATAGGTGTCTATGGGGCGTGGCTGAGCAGCGAATGTAACAGGACATGTGTACCGCTCTCTCCGCCAGCTTCACCGCTGGTTCCCTACTGCGCATGCGCGAATCACGCTGCGTTTTGTGAATGGCCTGGTGGCGGGGCAATGAGGAGGGGGGCGTACTTTCCCGGGACCCGCTCCTCCCCCCCAAAAGGTTCCAAATGTGGCAGCAGAAGGGGGAGGAAGCAAACAAGCAGAGTAACTCTGGTAACTCTTTAAGGATTTAGCAGCGGTCACGTGTGATAACCTGTGAGCAATGCTCAGTTTCGGAGTACTGTGAGCCTAGCCTGTGTGATGACATACCTCCTGTGTGGAAACCTTAGGCTGGGCTCACAAGAAATGGGCAAAATGGTAGAGTGTCATTCTGCCCTAATGGAGACCTCTGGCACTGGTCCAAGAAAGATATTGGGCACAACGTTGGAGCACGGAGACGGTAAGTGAAGAATGGCACTATTTTTTTATATAGGTAGGGGAAGAATGTAATAGTATTAATAGCATTAATAATAATAATAATCATCATCATCCTGGAGTTACACTTTACCATGTATCTTAATGTATTACAGTTTACCTGACAGTTAACCTTCATCCTAGTCTCCAAAGCTAACACCTAACTTAACCCCTGAAATAAGCTCTTGACCTCTTCACTAACACAAGAAGCAAATAGCAGTGCTCTAACAAGGAAACACACCCTGGATAAATTGATGGAATCTTTACATGGGTGCTCAGGCTCCAAAGTGTCCTCCATCCACTAGATACAGTACAAAATTCTTAGAGAGAGCCGGCAACTCCAAAATCCTTTAGAAGACCTTATTTATGGCATAACAGTGATTAAAAAGCAAGCTAACGCGTTTCGGCACGTGGCCTTGTTCACTAACACTTAATCCTCAACTCAATATCTGACCCTAACACCTAATTTTATCCCTAAAATTCTTATCATCTAACCTCACCACACCTAACACGTTACCCCTTAACCTCTAACCTTTAGATGTAAGTTTGCACTAAGTAAATATGTTCTCGCCCTCCCTAGCCCCCCCCCCCCTATTTAACTATACTATACTAGAAAACTCTGCTTAATTACCTCAGTAGAACAAATGTGGTTTGCCTCTAGCCACAGCATTTTCTTCATCCTCCTGATCTCCCCTTCAACACTGGCCTTAACTGCACAGTGAGCCCTCATAGACTTTTATAGTAGGACCATCTACCTACCATTCTCTATAGCATACGATGGGCTTATTGTGCAGATACAGTCAGTACAGGGAAGGATCTTTGTCTTGAGCAGGCCTCAACAGTTTTCCTAAGTTAAGCAGCTGAGCTGTAGGATTTCTAGTATAGTTTAGCTCAGGTTTAGGAAAGGCAGTTCACGTTTACAGAAATAACACTTACACTCAACCCTAACAACTTAAATAAAGTCCCTAACCACTGACCCTAACATTAAAATAAGTCCTAAAGAATCCTTAACACTAAAGAAAGATCTGCAGCAAAATGCTTATCTTATCCTGTGCCATGAGCAGCGGTACTGAAGGTTAACAGAGCCATGCATAAAACTAACAAGGCCGATCTCCCACTGGAAATGAATGATCCAAGAGTCCACTAGGCCTATGTTCGCTTATTACCTTTTAAAATCTGATACCTGCTAATATGCTTACCTTTTGCAAAAAGTACCAGCAATTGTACACATAAAATAGAATATCTAGCATATTTTTTTTTACCTAAAAAGTGAATGCGAAGAAGAGAAATGCTTTTGTTGAGCTATCAGACAAATGATAGTGATCCAAACATACGCTTATCTTTTTTATTTGTAACTACTGCTGTATTTTCTTCTGCTCCTCCCTGCTGTTTTCTTCCTCTGATACCCAATCTTTTTCTATTACCTTCTTGCCCTTACCAGCTCCGTACTTATAATGCCTATATGCCCCTTTATTATTGTGGATCATTCATTCAATTCAGACAAAGGATCCAGGAAATAGCATCTGACGTCCATTGTTTGGATATCTGTGTCTACACTGAACTTTCCTACTAAGAAAGGAGACCGGGTGGGTGCAATGGGCAATTTTGGTGTAGTTCAGCACTCTGCAGGCCCCACTTGGGCGCCATAGCTCCAGGTGAATGCAGTGCATAATGTACCTATAGCAGAAATAATTGTCTGTTTATAGATTCTAGCTACAGCACTGCACACAATGATACAGAATGGTCTTCCTTCTTCTGATCTGAGCGAATATGAGCATTCCATAAGAACATCACCTTAGTGGGCTATCCTTCCCATAATGGTTATCACATGAAATGTATTAATAATGTTGATGCATACAGTTTTAATTACCAAGACTGTGCAAACTGTAGTCAATATGTAAAACTGTTATAACCCATTAAAACCTTATTATGTTTTTTTTTTCTTTAATTTATATAACTAATGTCTGAATGGTGGATATAGGTTAGTGCACTGGGCACATAGTCAATTAACTTTTTCTATCCATTATTCAATGAGGCTTTCAACTATTATTGACAGGAAAAAATGTCATACATGAGCAACATAGGGACTATTACAAAAAACAAGAAATATGCCAAAATCCTTTGGCTTTCTCACATAGCAGAAAATCAAAAGCTCTTAGTAAAAATAAATAAAACAATATACAGAAAAATGAATGCACAGAAAATATTTGCTTTTAATGAATGTGTTATACAAGTTGTCCTTATGCAAGCCCTTTAGAGCAAACACATCATTATTATTCTACATGTTACAGCCTTTCTATAACAATCTTTGTTTTCTAGGTAAAGTAGTGTTTTGTTTATCACAGAAAAGTTATAAAATTATATGAATAAGAGTTTACTGTAAAACGATACTATATTGTCAAAAGTATTGTGACACTTGCCTTTATACGCACATGAACTTTACTGGCATCCCGGTCTTCGTCCGTAGGGTTTAATATTGAGTTGGTCCACCCTTTGCAGCTATAACAGCTTCAACTCTTCTGGGAAGGCTGTCCACAAGGTTTAGGAGTGTGTCTATAGGAATGTTTGATCATTCTTCCAGAAGTGCATTAGTGAGGTCAGGCACTGATGTTAGACGAGAAGGCCTGGCTCACAGTCTCAGCTCTAATTCATCCCAAAGATGTTCTATCAGGTTGAGGTGGGCCAGTCAATTTCCTCAACACCAAACTTGCTCATTCATGTCTTTATGGACCTTGCTTAGTGCACTGGGGCACAGTCATGTTGGAACAGGAAGGGGCCATCCCCAAACTGTTCCCACAAAGTTGGGAGTATGAAATTGTCCAAAATGTCTTGGTATGCTGACACCTTAAGAATTCCTTTCACTGGAACTAAGGGGACAAGCCCAACCCCTGAAAAACAACCCCACACCATAACCCCCCCTTCACCAAATGATTTGGACCAGTGCACAAATAAAGGTCCATAAAGACATGGATGAGCGAGTTAGGGGTGAAGGAACTCGACTGGCCTGCACAGAGTCTGAGACTGACCTCAACATGATAGAACACCTTTGGGAAGAATTAGAGCGGAGACTGTGAGCCAGGCCTTCTCGTCCACATCAGTGCCTTTCCTCACAAATGCGCTTCTGGAAGAATGATCAAACGTTCCTATTGACACACTCCTAAACATTGTGGACAGCCTTCCCAGAAGAGCTGAAGCTGTTATAGCTGCAAAGGGTGGACCAACTCAATATTGAACTCTACAGTCTAAGACTGAGATGCCATAAAAGTTCACATGCGTGTAAAGGCAGCAGGTGTCCCAATACTTTTGACAATATAGTATATATGCCGCAGTCTGTCACAAACATTAACACATGGGTTTTGGTGTTTCTGAGTTCCTACTAAAATATAGGGTGTCCTAAAAGTCTCCATACATAGGAAAAATTAACAAACTCATATTAAATTTTATTTTATTTTGTGTATTTTTAATATTGTTTATATATTGTATATTTTTAAAATATTTTTTATTCTTGCAGAATGCAGATACCCAAACAGAATGCTGCTTCCCATTTCCTTGTGTATGGCAACTTTTGGGACACCTTGTACTTTTTTTACCTGTTGATCCCACCAGTAGTTCCAATTGCTTTTAAGGCCGCTTTCACACAAATAGGGTCATAGTTTTTAAGGTTGCCCTGATCAGACCCTTCGATGTCCTCTATGGAGAAGCAAATGTAAACAGACATGCATCCGTTTAAACCCACTGACATCCAATCCGATCCAATTCGCTAAAAACAGACAGATGGGATTCTGTTCCCCATCCATCTAGCAGATCGGATGGCAGTAGGGTGTAAACGGAAAGGTGGTCCATTTACATCTCAATGCCCATAGAGGAGAGCGGGCTGTGTGTGTGTCAACTCTGCATTAGCGGAGAGGACACGGACCATCCATCTGCCTGCTCAGCTTGGATCAGCAGACAGATTGCCCGCTATGCAGGCGGACCCCTGGCAGAGTCCGCCCTGTGTGAAAGGAGCTCAACAGGATGACATTCATCTTTATTCTGCAGAGAAATCACTGCAACGTTGTCAATCTGTTGATAGGGTGAACGAAGATAGACATGTAGATTTAGATGGACATTAAGTGACAAACAAATTACAGCCTAACCCCTTAACACTTTTGGCTTTTATGGAGTTGAGTTTAGGAGCTTTGGCAAAAAATGCCAAAAGCTCCTAAACTCAAAATGATTGTAAAGTCTTGTTTTTTTTTTTTTAATAAAAATAACAAACATGTTATACTTACCTCCTCCATGCAGTGGATTTGCACAGAGCAGCCCTGATCCTCCTCTTTTCAGGTGCCTCTTCTGTGATCCTCCTGTCGAGTGCCCCCACAGCAAGCAGCTTGCTATGGGGGCACCCCAGCCTAGTCACAGCTCCCCGTGTCCATTCAGCTGTGTCTCAGCCAATCAGGAGGGAGAGTCTCGGACGGCCGAGACACTCGTGGACATCGCTGAACAGAGATGGGGCTCAGGTTAATATTAGGGGGGCTGAGGGGGGCTGCTACAGACAGAAGGCTTTTTATCTTAATGCATGTACAATGAGTCAACCGCTTCAAGTTTAGGAGCTGCCAGGAGCTACACACTGCCTATATTTACCGTGGGTAAACGCAAGCCTGTGGTCAAAACATTCCTATCCTAAGTGCAATTCTTCCATGTGCAGGAGAGAGAGGCTGAGGAAGGTTGAAACTGCTGAAGCTCCTAAACTCTGTTATAAGCCTATGTGTACATTGACACATATGCCTCGTTTCCACTGAGCGGATCAGTTCGGTTCGTTACGGTACGCTATTTTGGGTGTTTCCATTATGAAAGCGGCGCATACAACCGAACCGTTCCATTCAGGGTCATGCTTCAGATGTGGGGCCATAGAAAATGGAACCGTTCGGTTAGGGCAAAGCTATGATACATTCCACTGATTGGTGGACGTGTGACGCCATGCTAGGCATTTTTTCTAAACCCACGTATGGCCCCTGTCGGTCCGACTTGCAGTGGAAACGCTCGCCTGAATAGGCCGAACCATTCTAGGCCTTCCAAACCGATCCGACCCGAACCGATCCGCTCGGTGGAAACGAGGCAATAGACTTTAATGGAGTTAAGTTTAGGATCTTTGGCAAAAAAAATGCCAAAAGCTCCTAAGCTCAAGTTTAGAAGCTGCTAGTGTACATGAAGCCTTAGGCAGTTACAACGTTTTTTTTTTTTTTTTAAAAAAGGTTTAAAACAAAAACCTGTAAACCTGTAATTGTCACCTTTGCTGGACAGCTTAGTCTACAAGTAAATGTGGACAAAAATACAGGTATGTGAATTAAAAAAAGAAAATTCATACAGAATACTGTAATTACAGGTATTAACCCCATACAGTTATCAGAATACAATACTTTTTTACTATAAGGGCCTTTAATACATTTTATTAGTGGTTTGTGCACAAAGAGTTTAACACACTTTACTTCTTAGGTCTCCAAACTGTGACCTGAATTTGGTATAATAACTTGATATAGTTGTAATAAAACACATATTTTCCAGGATCCCAGAGCAATGTCACATTTGAAGTTGACATCTCAGGAAATCGTATATTCACACTTAGGGATCACTGCATAAAAAATAACTCAGTACTCCAGTTTTAGTATAAGGCCATGTTCATGTATGAGTGGTTCATAGCACAATAACGCAGTCATCCTCTGTAAGGAAACCACGGCACACGTGGGATTGTCATACACATCACTCAGGTTCGTTCCTATCTCCATGTAGCATTACAGAAAATGTAGCCTGCATTTTATTGCATTAATAGGTGTTTTGGAGGCCAGAGAAATTCATAGTAATGCAGTGAAATACTCATGTAATATATAGAACACAATATACCATATGACCAGTAGACCAAAATCTTTTACTGATTTTTTTCTAGGAAAGGACAATTCAATGCACAAAAAAATAATGCAAGGCTCATTAAGTATGCACTACATGGTATGTATTTTAACAAGTCAAATTGTGATTCCAAACTACAGTATATGGCCAATGCAATAAAAGGCTTACCTTCTATACCACAACGTTTAGTAAAACTTGACGTACCACCACCGCGTATACAGCAAAATTCGGCTCCCCCTCGCACTCTCAATTTTTTTTTTTCTAATTTTGAAGATTTTCGGGCAATGCTCTGGTGATTCCTGCTGTGAATAGTTCCCAGTCCCCGATAAGTTACAGTCAGCTTGTGGAGACCAGCTCCACTCTCAGTACTTCTTCCTTCTCAGACATGCATTAATGGTGACAGCTGATTTTATTTTTGCTTGCCTGTAAAAAAGGTGGACCCCTCCGCTCTATTTATAGGGCCTGAGGTCCGTCTGCCCAGTCCCAGACTTAATTCCTGTCTCTAAAAAGCTGTTGCTAAAGACACTATTAACTTCTCCAAGTGTGAAAAACAGAAATATTCAATTCTTGTACTTCGCTAATTTATTCAGATTTTTCCTTCAATTAAATGATTCAAGAATCATATTTGAGTGGCTTATGTAGTAAGAGCGAGGACACTGTAGTACTGAGCTACACATGTATTTGTGGCTGTTAGACTGAGGATTGGAGGATAAATTAATCCTGCAGGCTCAGGTATCAGAACTTGTATTTTATATAGCAGCAAGACCAGCTAGTGCAAGGAGCTGATAAATGAAATGGGATTTCTTGGGAAGCAGAACTGTCAGTCAGCGCTGTGCTCCTGAGAATGTGTCCAACAAGGACGGTGGATAGGGCTAATTATTTGTACAAAAAAGAAAGTTATTGATAGTGATTACTTTACGTACCAATTAATGACATAAAATAGTACTTGGGGCCCAATCATGCTATTGCATTAGCCCTGTTCTGCCTGGGTGCATTATGGTTTAGTTAGCCATGTTTTACACCATTTTGGAATAAAGGTTTACATAGTAGACATGTGTGATTCGTTTCATTAATAATTGAAATTTCGGACAAAATTTGTGTATATAAATCTCCAAATCACAATAGAAAAAAATTTTAACTAACAGGAAATAAATTTTAACAAAAACAACAAATTCATTCGTATTCATTTGTTTCATTCAGATGACATGACGTGATAGTATGGACCTATTGTTAACCACTTGCCGACCAGCTGCCATTGTTATACGGCGGCATGTCGGCTCTCCTGCGCAAATAGCTGTAGCCATACGGCGGCTCACGCAGGCGCTGTTGTTTGCGCCCGCTGCGTGCTACGTGAGCGTGTCCGCCAGCGACCCATGATCACCTATTACAGAGGCAGAACAGGGAACTGCCTTTGTAAACAAGGCGATTCTCCGTTCTGACAGGTGACATGACCAGTGATCGGGAACAGTGATTGCTGTCATGTCCTTTGCTGCCCATCCCCCCTACAGTTAGAACAAACCCAGGGAACACACTTATCACCTTGATCGCCCCCTAGTGTTAACCCCTTCCCTGCCAGTGTCATTTTTACATTGTTCTGTGCATTTTTATAGCACTGATCAATGTAATATAGTCACTGGTCCCCAAAAAGTGTCATTAGGGGTCAGATTTGTCCGCCGCAACGTTGCGGTCCCACTAAAAATCGCAGATTGCCGCCATTACTAGTAAAAACAATAAAAAATAAATAAAAGTCCCTAAATCTATCCCATAGGTTGTAGACGCGATAACTTTTGCACAAACCAATCAATATATGCCTATTGCGACTTTTGTTACCAAAAATATGCAGAAGAATATATTTTGGCCAAAACTGATGAATACATTTTTTTAAATTTTTTTTTTTGATATGTATTATAGCAAAAAGTAAAGAAAAATTGTATTTTTTGCAAAATTGTCACTATTTGTTTGTTTATAGCGCAAAAAAATAAAAACCGCAGAGATGATCAAATACCACCAAAAGAAAGCTCTGTTTGTGGGGAAAAAAAAAATTAATTTCAATTTTGTTTGGGTACAACGTTGGACGACCGTGCAATTGTCAGTTAAAGTGATGCAGTGCCGTATCGCAAAAAATTACCTGGTCATTAAGGGGGCAAATCCTTCTGGGGCTGAAGTGGTTAATGTTTGAAGCATCCAAAATAACGTAACGGCATAACGAATAATCTGAATTGATTTGGACCTACTTGTTTTTATTCTAATAAGCGTAGTATGAATATTCTAATATGTTTTTTGTGATTTAAAGTGCATCTTGTGATTGTCAGTCAGTTCCTCAGTCTGATGCGTGTTAAACGCCTATGCGTGTTATACACCGATAAATACAGTATATAGCGGCAACAGTTTGCGCAGCACTTTACAATGTGAGGGCAAACAGTACAGTTACAATATAATTCAACACAAGAGGAATTAGAGAGCCCTGCTTACAATCTAGAAGGGAGGGTCAAGTAAATGAAAGTACAGTTGTTAGGTGGAGGCAGGATAGACTTCTTTGAAGAATAAAGGGATCGCCTAAAAGTGGATAGAGTTGGTCATACAGATTGGGGTAGGGAATTCCAAAGGATGGGAGAGGCTTGGGAGGAGTCCTGGAGGCAAGAATGGGAGGAGGTGACAAGGGAGTTAGAGAGCAGGAGGTCTTGACTGCTGAGGCGCAATGGACTTAGGTCCCACTTAAAGCAACACCAAGGGATCAAATCCCCCACCACCCTTGCCCTTTACCCCATCAAATAAGACACTTACAACCATTAGGTTGGAAAGGGCAAGGCCACAGCTTTATTAAATTCCAACACATAACATGTGAACATATTTAACCAGTGCCAGTCACATCGTACTGTGAGCACTTAACCAAAACAGGGAAGTGGGGCCTGTCCTTACCATAAGTGCTGGACAGACAGCCTACTTCCAATTTTCCATCAAGGACATTGCCCATTACAGCAACTTTAACTGCTGGCAAGGTCAAGAAAACTGCAGCAAGCTGTAACATACCAAACATAGGAAAAAAAGGGGCGGGAGGGTGGGCAGCTCTTCCAACGACTCTTCCGAAAGATCCTGAATTCCCTAGGGCACACGATTTCCTGAGCTCAGGCCCATATCATCCCACATGTCCCAACCAATCGTTCCCCTTGTCACGCACCTAGCCATGCCCCCATCAGTCAAGGCTCTCTTTCCCTAGGGAGGAGCTCAAGAGGCCTTCATGGGAGGAACAAAGAGAACAATTTGGTTGGTATTTTGAGAATAGGTTAGAGATGTACCTGGGGGCAGAGTTGTGGCAGCTGGGGGGCAGCTGCAGGCATCATCCCGGTATAACCACGGTAGGGGTACTTCACTGGAGATGAAGTTTTTAAGTGAATGGCGCCCATCTGTTCACATCCCACTATTTCCTAAGTGATCTACACCCTGGGCTGAGGTGTCTCTGAGGGTATCACCATGCTTCCGGGGGTCAGGGGGTGCTACAGTAGGTATATATTACTGATAGGATCATGACATTTTATTTTATTTTACTTATTTACTTTTTATTTACATTTATCCTTTATTTCTTTACAGGTATTGAGATTGGTATGGATAAAAGTAGGTATATAGTACTGATTTTTTCATAGGCGTCAAGTCGAGTAAATGCAGCCACATCAGCTGATTGAATGTAAAATTTGTAACTTTGTACAAACAAAGCAAAATGAGAATGGGCCCCATTATAACGTACAATATTGTGTAACGTAGATCTACTTCTGGTCCACCCTGTACATCTTTTTTTTGGCACAGATAAGTCTTTAATTTGATAGCATATTTGACTATATTTTTATTTCCTTGGTTTTTATTGGGAATAAATTAGTATTTATAAATAATAAAACATTAGAAATAAATGAAATTTCTGTAATTTTTCCTAATGAAACATAAATTTCAAACCCTCATATATTTACCACAAATTATAATCCACAAGTCTTAGCTACTTATTAAAATTCTATCACCTTAGTGTGACATTTATGTAAAGTAGCGGAATGGTAAAGCTCAAAGAGAATATATGCATTTTACTTTAGGAAAGCTCTATTTCTTTTTTGACACTACATTGCATCGCAAACAGGGGAAAAATTGGTTTGCCTAACAGTAAGATAAGATTAAGTTGAGTTTGAAAAGGGCATAAATTTGCATGACACTGACTTTATCACAGATGTGTAATCACTAAAAATTTGATTGCCTGTGTCCAGTTATATGAGCAAATGTCACCCAGATCATCCAACATAATTTTTTTGGGGAGGGAATATTTTAGATCTATTGTGATATGGGAGTTTCTTAGCTCATGTGGTAGATTCACTTTTGTTCAATGAGTTGTGCCACTCCGAACTGTATTTTAGGGCATGGCAGCCCCCCCATGCAGGGGTCTCAGTTTCACAAAGCAAAACAGGAAGTGAAATAATCAAGCCACCTGGTGACACTTCAGCAGCACTACTGCTCTTGTCAGGGTATGTCAGACACAGCTTCCTGGCCCTCTTGGCTCACTCAGCTCACTCGCTGCCCAGGCCCTCTCATGGCCTCTAGATAGGGTTCTCCTATCACCCCAGGCTCTCTCACTCTTCCAGAGGCTTACAAACTCCCTCCAGCCCCTTGGACTTGCTATCTGCCTCAGTCTCTACAGACTTGCACAGCTGTCCCAATTCTCCCAGTCCTGTGGCAAGGAATTTCCCCAACATAGGGTGCAGTTTCTTGGCAGGAACACACAGCTCTTTCCTGACAGGTTCTGTCTCCAAAATGGGAGCCCTGAGCTTTGCTCAGGCTTGGCTTATAACGAGCATGCACACCTGCATACTCACACAACCTGCAGGTCTCCAATAAGATCTGGACACAGGATTAACCACTTGCTTACTGGGCACTTAAACCCCCCTCCTATCCAGACCAATTTTCAGCTTTCAGCGCTGACGCACTTTGAATGACAATTGCGCGGTCATACAACACTGTACCCAAATGAAATTTTTATCATTTTTTCACCACAAATAGAGCTTTCTTTTGGTGGTATTTGATCACCTCTGCGGTTTTTACTTTTTGTTAAAAAAATGTAAAACCTGAACTTAAAAAAAATATATATATATATATATAATATATATTTTGTTATAAAAAATTTAAAACGGGTAATTTTTCTCCTTCATTGATGTACGCTGATGAGGCAGCAGTGATGGGCACTGATAGGCGGCAGTGATGGGCACTGATGGGTGGCAGTGATGGGCACTGATGGGTGGCAGTGATGGGCAGCACTGGCAGGTGGCACTGATTGGCACTACAGGTGGGCATTGATAGGTGGTACTTGTGGGCATTAATAGGTGGCACTTGTTGGCATTGATAGGTGGCACTTGTGGGCACTGTTAGGTGGCACTTGTAGTGGGCACTGATGAGGCAGATGTGCCTCTTCCACTTCGGGACCGATGTCCCTGACATGTGAGCCGGTGATCGGCTTTTTTTTCTACTTGCGCTGTCAGTGTGAGTAAAAAAAAAAAAGATTACCGATGTTTTGTTTACATTGTGTGATCAGCTGTCATTGGCTGACAGCTGATCACATGGTAAGGGGCCGGGACCGGCCCCTTACACGGATCGGTGATCAGCCGAGTCTCAGTGACTCAGTGATCACAGCGCGTCCGGCAGGGAGCGTGCACAGGGGACGCCGTCATATGACGGCCTCCCGGGAATGCAGGTCCGCGCTGTGGCCGTCATTCGGCCATAGCGCGGATGTCTAGTGGTTAAAGGCTCCATCCCACCCAAGAAACTTTGGAGCCTTCACACTCTAGACACCAACTCCGGATTACAAAACCTGAAGAAAACTGGAACCCCAGGCTTCTCCACACAGAAACAATAGTCTAGAACTTTGCACTAAAGCCTAGTACACACGTAATACATTACATCCAAATACATTACATTGCTTCTGAATTTTTATTCTGTCATACGAGAATATTTGTACTCTAGTAACCTATTCATTTTCGATATGGAGACTAGTGTGCAAAAAAAAAGGACAATCATTCGTCCGATAATCCCATAGTGTGTACTAGGCTTAAAGGATATGTAAAGGTTAGTTTAAAAAAAAAAAAGAAAACCAAACATGCTATACTTATCTCCTCTGTGCAGTTGGTTTTGCACAGCGTGGCCCCGATCCTCCTCTTCTGGGGACCCTCAGTGGCGCTCCTGGCTCCTCCTCTTCCCAAGTGCCCTGTTGGAGAGCCAGCTGGAGCTGGTGTTCTTGTCCCTGTCGCTGGAAAGACCGGGTCCATGTAAGTAAAAGGGGGGCTCTGGGGGGCTGCTGCATCACTGGAGGTTTTTCACCTTAATGCATAGAATGCATTAAGGTGAAAAACCTTGAGGGTTTAAAACCCTTTTAAGCCTTTGTCCTTTCTACCTTCATTTATACAGTGGCAGGGCCATTTTGGGACCAGGGAACAATGCAGAATTGAAAACCTTTTTTTCTTGACTGAAACAGATTGAGATGTGCTGTGTGTGTTTGTCTATACACAGCATATCTCCCATTACATGAATCATCCCATTATGTTCCTTGAACATAGATAACTGGTCCAAGATACATGATGGGATGAATATAAAGAACAGAGAACATGCTTTTTGTTTATAAGCACAAGGGAAGTAAAATGTAAATTGAGGATATATAAAAATACATGGTCACAGTTATTTGGAATGATTGAATTTGATTCAGAATTATAATAGCAGAGGTCTAGGCACTCCTTGTGTGGTATGCAATGATGGAAAAAAAAAAAATGTACTTATAGCAGATGTTACTTGCACTATAATGGCCCATCTGGGATTACAGGTAACATTTTGGGTTACTGAATCAATAGATCTATTCAAAATAAGATCAGTCATTTTCATTATTTTTGCTGAGAGCATTTGTTCATACTAGGATTTAATATTTAAAGGAGTTGTAAAGTCTCAAGGTTTTTCACCTCAACCACTTCCCGACCAGCCGGCAGGTTGGCACAGCTGAGCGAGCCGTCGTAGCTATACATCGGCTCTTTAAGACACCTGCAGCATGTCCACGAAGCCGATGCGCATGCCCGGCAGACACGATGACCGACGGGCACCTGCGATCGCTCGTGGCAGAGCAAGAACCGGGATCTGTGTGTGTAAACATACAGTAAAGTTAGCCCAATGTTTTTACATATTGTGAAAGATGAAGTTACGCCGAGTAAATAGATACCTAACATGTCACACTTCAAAATTGCACACGCTCGTGGAATGGCGCCAATGTTCGGTACTTAAAAATCCCCATAGGCGACGCTTGAAATTTTTTTACTGGTTACATGTTTTGAGTTACAGAGGAGGTCTAGGGACAAAATGATTGCTCTCGCTCCAACGTTCGCGGTGATACCTCACTTGTGTGGTTTGAACACCGTTTTCATATGTGGGCGGGACTTACGTATGCGTCCGCTTCTGCGTGCGAGCACACGGGGACAGCGGTGCTTTAAAAAAAAAATTTTTTTTATTGTTAATTATATTTTCTTTTTTTTAATTTTGACACTTTTTAAAAAAAAAAAAAAAAAAAAAAAATTGATCACTTCTATTCCTATTACAAGGAATGTAAACATCCCTTGTAATAGGAATATGACATGACAGGTCCTCTTAATAGTGAGATATGGGGTCAATAAGACCCCACATCTCACCACTAGGCTGGGAAGCCTGAAACAAAAAAAAAAAAAAAAAAGATCACCGCTTCCTAGCCGAACCGGCGCCGTTTTTTTGAATGGAGAGGCCGGGCGTGACGTCATAACATCGCGCCCGGTCTCCAATGATCATAGAGACTCCGGCGACCATCTGGTCCGCCGGAAATCTCTATGATCTACATCCGGCGCCGGCGGATCCGCTCTCCGCCTCACCGATCGTAACGGTGAGTCGGAACAAGCACCGGAGGGGGGGACGTCCCCTTTCACCTCCTGTAATCTCCTGTAAGAACGATCAAGCAGCGGAATGGCCGCTATGATCATTCCTATGGTGTAGAGATTCGCCGGCTGTAACTACAGTCATCATTCAGATATACCCGCTCAAAGCCCAGGACGTCATATGACGGTGGGCAGGCGGGAAGTGGTTAAAATGCCATAAATCTATCCCCTATTTTGTAGACGCTATAACTTTTGCGCAAACCAATCAATATATGCTTATAGCGATTTTTTTTTAACAAAACTATGTAGAAGAATACATATCGACCTAAACTGATGAAGAAATGTGTTTATTTTTTTATTTTTTGGGGATATTTTGTAAACAAATACCACCAAAGTAAACTTTATCTGTGGGGAAAAAAGGGCATTAATTTTGTTTGGATATAACATCACGCGACCGCGCAACTGTCAGTTAAAGCGACGCAGTGCCGTATTGCAAAAAATGGCCTGGTCAGGAAGGGGGCAAATCCTTCCAGGGCTGAAGTGGTTAATGCATATGCATTAAGGTGAAAAACCTCCTTTGCTGCAGCTGCCCCGCAGACCAGCCCCCTCTTTCTTACCTGAACTTGATCGTTTCAGCAACAAAAACAAGCCCAGCAGCTCAAGCCCCTGTCTGGGGTCCTCATTGGACAGATTGATAGCAGGAGGAGCCATTGGCTCCCGCTGATGTCAATCAAATCCAGTGACACAGGAGCCAGGGGGGCGGGGCCAAGTCCTGCTGTCTGTGTCAATAGATGCAGCAGCAGGACTTGGGGATGTGCCCGCACGAGTGCCCCCATGGAAAGCAGCTCTCCATGAGGGCACTCGATGAGGGAGAAGAGCCAGGAGCACCGCCGGGGGAACCCCAGAAACGGAGGATCGGGGCCGATCTGTGCAAAACCCTTGCACAGAGCTGGTAAGTATGACATGTTTGTTATTGAAAAAAAAAAAAAGAAAGAACCTTTACAATCACTTTAAATTATTGATGACATTGGAAAGAGTGGGGGCAGAAGTGTCCTTCTGCATTTTAAATTTAGCAGCAATAAAAGTATGAGAAATGAGTGCTCTGGGATTAACAAGATATTAAGAGCTCCAAAGCAGATGGAAAATCTTCATCATAAAAGCGAGAGTTACAGTCTATAATGAGCTACAACTTCTGTGGTAAATTTAAAAATTAGAACATGACATCAGAAAAAAAGCAGGCAGTAGGCACCTGCAGGCCCTTTACTAAGGTTCTAGAGTTCTCACACAGCCAGGGGCCTTCAGTCTGTAAATCCTGACCAGCAATTTTAAAGTTCTGACCATCCCTCAATGCAAGTCTCTCTATTGGTTAGGGAGACTCATTCCATTCCATTAAGGACTGCCAGAAGTGGGGGAGAGTGGTAGAATTCTAACCCGGGTACAGAAACAGCCACACTATGATACATTTTTGTTCATTGAGCTATTGTAGTCTATTTTTATATTAAAGAAGAGCAAGGGGTGTGCTGGGAAATACCCTGCTATTACTGGACTTTATTGGCATGACATGAGACCAAACACATATTTGAATAAAAAATATACAATTTTATTTATAACATTTAAAATTACAAAGGGAATTTTTGAAATTTCCTTTGTAATTTTAAATATTCTAAAAAAGATTGTATATTTTTTATTCAAATATGTTAAAACTCTATAAAGTTGCGCTAATAGTTTTACAAAAAAAATCCCTGAAAAGTCCATAAATAGAGTGAATAAATTAAATAAATACAGTGATAAAAATAGTTCAGTGGTGAAAATAATCCAGTGATTCCAATAAGTCTTCACCACCATCCAACACCTTGAAAAGTGATCCAGTGAGTTACCACCACCAAAGGCTGAAAAAAGGGCTTGCTTACCAGGTTACATAGACCTCTCATTACAAAAGGTCAAAAATGCCTTTGGCTCCATATCCAGCCAGGGCTTTTAAATCCAGACAGTCTACCAAATTGGGACATCGATCCTCCTCATAGAGTGATCACAGGAGTACGCAAAAATAGAAGAGACTTCACATAGTGTAAAATCTTCAAAGCTTTAATACACTCAAATAAAAGTTACACTTACAAGGTTGTAGTAAAAAAATGCTTTAAAGGATAACTAAAGGTTCAGGTTAAAAAAAAAACAAACAAACATGTCATACTTACCTCCTTTGTGCAGTTGGTTTTGCACAGAGTGGCACCGATCCTCCTCTTCCCGAGTGCCCCCTTGGAAAGCTGCTCTCCCTCAGGGCACTCGTGCGGGCATGCTCCCGTGTCCTACTGCTGCGTCTATTGACACAGACAGCAGGAATCGGCCCCACCCCCTGGCTTCCATGTAATTGGATTTGATTGACAGCAGCGGAGGCCAATGGCTGCACTGCTATCACTCTATCCAATCCAGGACCTGAGACATCGGCTGGAGCTGGTGGGCTCGTCCCCGTCGCTGGAAAGACCGGGTTCAGGTAAGTAAAACGGGGGCTATGGGGGGCAGCTGCAGCACAGGAGGTTTTTCACCTTAATGCATAGAATGCATTAAGGTGAAAAACCTTGAGGATTTACAACCCCTTTAATTCATAAGTGTAGGCCGGCACACATACATAAAACCCGTATTTCCAGGAGACGGGTATAACGGTGACATCTGCGTGTCGCTCTGTCCTACGCATTTCGTCTTACATTTGATGTCGTCCAGGGGCATGGGTGGCGCACTGAGTCACTGCTTAATATACTTTACAATTTAACCATACCTCGACCTGAGCCTCGGATGGCTCTTAGAAAGCTCACTAGCAGGCTGTATTAAAACCAAGCCTTGCTTTAAAAGGAAAAAAGATGGACCCTTATAATCAAAAAATGCCTCAATTGTAATTAAACCTCAAATTCTTATAGAGGAAAGAGGTATATATATTTGAAAAATACAAGAATTTTTAAAAGCTACATTTTCAAGAGCGGCAAGTCAAAAAATGCCCAGTAAATATAGAACAAACCATATTCATCCTACCATAAAACCATTAAGATCAGCATGATATATCATAATCAAAAAAGATAAGCATTGAAAGCTAAAAAATAAAAAATAAAAATATATAAATAAAATCCGCAAAAAAACAGAACTAGAAATAATGTCTAATAAATAAATAATGATGCGCTAAAGTGTGCTAAATGTGCCCTTAACACGGCACAGAGAGATATGGTACATATGCAGATGAGTGCAAAGGTGTATACCACACTGCATAATATATCGCATAAAGCTAACAAGCATAATGTGCACAGGTGAACAATACAATTTGCATATAAAACAATAGTAATAATAATAATAATATTATTATCAATAAACACTTTTGCTTCAAATATAATTCATAAGTGCAAATAAATGCTGAAAAGTGACATGTGCCAAACAAAAGTGCTAAATGCTCCACAATACAAATGCATACTAGCCTATCTAGAACTAAATATATAAAAAGTCCTTCAAGAAAGTACTGATATGTAATCTTCAGTGGTGATATATTCAAACATGCTGAAAAGTTCACGTGCCACAGGTCATGCGATGGCGCAACATAAGGGTGCACTGTCGCACCCTTAAAATGTGAGTACCCCCTTTGGGGGAGAGTTTTTTGTCTGACCTTGGAATAAATATTTTAAACGATATTACACTATATGGTCCCCTTTTTTCCTATTTTTTGTATTCCCATGCTGGAGCCTGTGATCCTGTGATCCACATAGAGCCCTGGGAGGCTCAAAAGCGTTTCCTGACTTTGTCTAGCGACTTAGTCACATTTTCTGATGTAACCGCATTACCTTGGGGGGTCACTTATGTTGCACCATCGCATGACCTGTGGCACGTGAACTTTTCAGCACGTTTGAATATATCACCATTGAAGATCACATATCAGTACTTTCTTGAAGGACTTTTTATATACCGTATTTAGTTCTAGATGGACTAGTATGCATTTAAATTGTGGAGCACTTAGCACTTTTGTTTGGCACATGTCACTTTTCGGCATTTATTTGCACTTATGAATTATATTTGAAGCAAAAGTGTTTATTGATAATATTATTACTATTATTATTAGTATTACTATTATTTTATATGCAAATTGTATTGTTCACCTGTGCACATTATGCTTGTTAGCTTTATGCGATATATTATGTAGTGTGGTATACACCTTTGCACTTATCTGTATATGTATCATATCTCTCTGTGCCGTGTTAAGGGCACATTTAGCACACTTTAGCGCATCATTATTTATTTATTTGTTATTTACACGCACTACAAGACGTGGTTCATGCATGTGGCTGTGTAGTGCTTGTTTTTAGCACTAGGTTCATTGTGGCTCGTAGGATTTCTTTTCTTTTATTTAGAAATAATGTCTACATGGTGTCACATTGATGGAAAAACTCTAGAGGATCCACGTGATGCTGCCCCAGTGTCAAAAAATGACACTATGAAGCTATTAAATAAATAAGTAACCACAAACCGGAACTAGAAAAAATTTCCACAGTGCAACGTTGTGGACAACTCTAGATTGTCATCTAGTGGTACAAATTCAAATCACTATTAATTAATATCTAAATTTGTTAATCCTAAATGTTTATTTAAAATGATTTTAGTTTCTCCTACGTCCAACCCGCGACTCTCATGGGCCTAATATATAATTTGGCGGAGAAGGAAAAAACAAAAACCAACAACAATTCGTTACCCATAGGTCAATAAGGCCAGTAAAATTTTAATCTACCTCCTCAAGCATCCACTACTGGAAACCGGAAAAAGTAATGAATAAAGTGAGTGGTGATTGCGCTGTGATAAAAAGGGGAAGGGGGGAAGAGGAAGGGGAAGGGGCTAGCTCAAATGTATAGAGAGGTTAATGAAAAATGAAAAAATTATACAAAAGGTATAATGAGCATGAGGGCTAGTATCATACTAGCACATAAAAAATATTGTAAATACTGAAACAAAAGAAAAGAAAATTCTCAGTGCAAAAGGGCTAGTATCATACTAGCACATATGTGGTAACTCAGCAAATACTTATTAAAAGAAAAATCTCAGTGCAAAAGGGCTAGTATCATACTAGCACATATGTGGTAACTCAGCAAATACTTATTGGTGACTCCAAGTAAATAAATAAATGGTTAACAGTCCCAGCACCTTGTAGTACAGAGTGCTCAAACAATGAGTCATCAGTTCCAAAAAGGCAAAATGAAAAAAAATTTACAAAATATAAAAATATAATGAAATGTAATAAAGTGCAGTCTCATGGGCACTAAATCCGAATAAACTGAAGAAACAAAATTGCCTAAAACGTATAAAAAGCTATAAAATGAGTGACAAATACAGCGTGGGTACAAAAAAAATAAAATTGAACCAAATAAAAATAAATAAATCAAAAAAAGTCCATGTGCATGAGGGCTAGTATCATACTAGCACATACAAAATATTGTAAATACTGAAACAAAAACAAAAAATCTCAGTGCAAAAGGGCTAGTATCATACTAGCACATATGTGGTAACTCAGCAAATTCTTATTAGTGACTCCAAGTAAATAAATAAATGGTGAACAGTCCCACCACCTTGTAGTACAAAGTGCTCAAACAATGAGTCATCAGTTCCAAAAAGGCAAGTCCACAAGCCACAGGGAAGGGAAAAAGGTCTTTAGTGGGGACACCTCTGTGCTCGCAAGCAGCTCACCTTACTGCTGCAAGACAACAGCTTGTAATCCAATAACCAATCACCAGCAGGCAAGGGTCCCATCCAGTAGTTCAGGCGATTCGGGTGGTGGGTGTGCAGGATGGTATATAAAAAACATAGGCAGACAGTATATAGTATAACTCCGTGGTGGCCAGAGTGGAAAAAGGGACAGGACACAGAAGGGGGATGCACTCACTTTTGCAAAATGAGTGTGGGCGTCAATCCAATGAACGCCGAGTTCGTATACCTCAAAAGGGTGTCTTCAAACCGTCCCCATTTCCTCAATGCTCGTCACAATGGGATGCATATATGTGGAGTGTTGGAAGAGAGTGCACATAGCGTGATCCCGTATATAAATCAGTTTATTAGGTTAAAAACAACATGGTACACTTACATTTAGCAGAAGGGTATAGTAAAAAACATCCACGAGCGCCGAGCTCGTATCCTATCGTCAGTCTGTGACACTTCCCATGCTCCAATCCTGACGCGTATTGTCACGTCACGTGACTTCATCAGAGGATAACACGGGTTGAAGAGTCTATGCTTTTATATGGTCTCTATGTAATGGGCGTTTGGAGGCCATTTTCTCGAAGCCCGCCACTACAAAAATGGACGCCCAGCGGCCATTTTCCCGAAGCCCGCCACTGCACAGGGTGAACCCAGCACTGGACAAGTCCGTCGGCCATTTTGTTGAGGTCTCACTCTTATATTAAAAGAGGCACTAGTAGTCATAATCATGCTTAGTAAAAGGCAGCCAAGAGGCGCAGCAAGCCGCACACACTGCAAGGTGCATAGCAGCCAACTAATACATGTAGTCCTGGGGAAAAAAAAATAATAAACTGGGAAACGTATAGCAAACTAAAATAATGTATAAAAAGGGGCAAGTATACAGTAAAAATGAGAATGCAAAAATCAGCAAAGTTATTAAAAAAAATATATATATATACTAGTGATTAGTCCAGCTGGGACATCCAATAAATGTCAAAAGTAATGGATAATATAAAAAATTGTTTAAAAAATATGGAATAAGCAGAGATATATAAAAAAAAAAAAAAGAAAAATACTGGAGCTCGGGTAATATCACAGGCTCACTGAAAGGGAATGCATAAGGTTAATACACTAAAATTAAAATATGTATATATGACAGTGATAACAATATAGCAAATCAATAAAGATAAAAAATATATAAGTAAAACTAATCAGGAGAGTATATAAGAAAATCTTTACAGAATTAGAAAAGGAGAGGATGTGGGACCCGGTGTACATAATCGCATGGGGTTCAGAAGATTAATAGTCGCTAAGAAAGCAGTTCAGGTCAAACTCGATGTCAAGCCCTTTGGGTACAAGAGTGTCCATAGAAAAGATCCATTGGGACTCAAGTTGACTTAAAATCCTCACTTTGTGTCCCCCACGCCATGGTTTGGTATAGGGCACAATACCCCAAAATCTCAGATGGCTAGGGTCTCTATTGTGACATTTATCAAAATGCCTCGAGACATTGTGTTTGTCATACCCCTTTTGAATGTTTTGAACATGTTCCTTGATACGAATTCTCAATAGCCTTTTGGTACGGCCAATGTATTGGAGGCCACAGCTGCACTCCAATACATAGACCGCTTCCTCAGAATTACACCCAATAAACTCGTTGATCTCATATTTTGTGCCATTGCTGTTTGATTGGAAAGAAAACACTTTTTGGTTTGGACGTTTAGTACGGGTACAGGCATAACATCATTTACAAGGGTAAAATCCCTTGCCTGTGAAGAAAGAAAATTGTTTCTTTGGAGGATCAATCACGCTTTTAACTAACCGATCTCTTAGTGTGGGCGCCCTTTTGTAGATAAATTTAGGTTTATCTGGTAGCATCTCCCTGAGCCCTCTATCAGATTTCAAAATATGCCAGTGTCGTGATACGATGCTTTCGATTTTCTTATATTGAGAGTTGTACTCAAGGACTAGGGGCACCTGATCCTGTTGACATGTTGGTCTTTTGTCTTCGAGCAATACTGGTCTTTGCATTTGTCCTAATTCTTCATTTTTTTCTCTAATAAACTCTTGACTGTAGCCTTTATTTATGAATCTCTCTCCAATCAGACTGGCCTGCATATAGAAGTCTTTTTCAAGAGTGCAATTACGTCTTAGTCGCATGATCTCGCCTTTAGGGATGTTAAATAGCCAGTTTCGGTGATGGCAACTTCGCAGAGGTAAGTAACCATTACGGTCGACGTTTTAGTAATGAATTGATTGTTGATACGTGAAATTTTAAGATCGAGAAACGGAATAGAGTGTTCCTCTATTTGCCACATTAATACAATATTTTTGGTATTATTGTTTAATTTGGAAAAAAATGAGATTAAGAGGTCACGATCACCTGCCCAAATAATAAAAATATCGTCGATATACCTTTTGAATAGGCGTAATTCCTTGGGTGGGTCCGTAAAAACAACTTCCTCTTCCCATTGGGACATAAAGAGTCCTGCGACGCTGGGGGCGAATTTAGCCCCCAAAGCTACTCCTTTCTTCTGTTGGTAAAATTGTTTGTAGTACCAGAAATGGTTGTGTTTCAGGCAAAAGTCGAGACATTTAACGAGGAATTTCCTCTGAAAGCAAGGGAGTTTGGTGTATTTTCTGAGGCCCCATTTCATCGCCTCACATGCTGCAAAGTGGGGTATGATCGTATAAAGTGATGACACGTCTGCTCTTGCCATCCACACGATACCAGTATCTACTCTGTTTTCGAGTATTTGAAGCATTTGTTTTGTGTCACGCAGATAGGCCTTAGTGCTTTGTACAGCCGGTTGAAGATTTTTGTCGGTGTATTCGCCCAATCTTGCTGTGATTGATTCTATACCGTTAACAATCGGTCTTAAAGGGGGATCGGTTTTATCCCTATGGATTTTCGGTAATGTGTAGATAATTGGGGTTCTGCAGGCTTCTGGAACCAGATATTTTGCTTCTTTTTTGTTAAGTATACCTTTATTGAGGCCCAGTAGTATACTTGTTCAAGCTCTTTTTTCCATTTAAAAATAGGGTTCTTGGATAATAAGCAGTATGTGTTGTGATCTTCTAATAACTTCATCATGCCTTTGTGGTATTGTTCAGTGGTTTGAATCACAATACCACCTCCTTTATCTGAAGGCCTTATCACAAGGTCCTTTCTTTTAATAAATTTCTGGATGCCGGTCTTAATAATCCTCGGTTCTTCTCTTTTCTTTATGGTTAAATGCTTAATTTCTTCCGTCACTAGGTTCTTAAAAACTTCTATATTAGTGTTGTCCTTAGGTTTAGGGTTATACGTTGATCTGTTCCTCAAATTACTATGTACCACTGAATTGTTTTGTGTGGTGCTGGCAATAATGGGTTTTTCGATCAAATATTTCTTGATGTTTAATTTTCTTATATACTTTTGTATACTGATATACGTCTGATATACGTCTCATGCGTGTCACATCCTGGGACTAAAGAGGGAAAACTAGTGGGCCAAGATCATAAAACTATATATATTAAGATTTTAATCCTAAATTATGATCCTAATTAGATACATTTCTAATTGTCAACAAATAACCCCAGAAAATCTTCGGTACAACCCCTTGGACCAACCAAGACTCAGATACAAGTTCACATGTCTGGAATAAATCTATACCATAAAATAGGATTCAAGAATTGGCCATCTCTGACCTAGATATTTTTTTATTTTTTTATTTCAGGTACTTATATAGCGCCGTCAATTTACACAGTGCTTTACATATACATTGTACATTCACATCAGTCCCTACCCTCAAGATTCTTACACTCTAAGGTCCCTAACTCACATTCATACATACTAGGGACAATTTAGAAAGGATCCAATTAACCTACCAGCATTTCTTTAGAGTGTGGGAGAAAACCGGAGTACCCGGAGGAAACCCACGCAGGCACAGGGAGAACACGCAAACACCAGGCAGGTAGTGTCGTGGTTGGCATTCGAACCAGCGACCCTTCTTACTGCTAGGCGAAAGTGCTATCCACTACACCACTGTGCTGCAGATATCTTCCTTAACCAAAAAGCTACCTCTCCAATGAGGTCTATACTTATCTATCCCTAAAAACAAGGTATTAGAAGGGTACCTATTATGCACCAAATCATAATGCTTTGACACAGAATGGTTCTTAAAACCCTTTCTAATATTGCTGATGTGTTCTTTTAGCCTCACCTGTTGAGCTCTTTTAGTCCTGCCCACATATTGGAGTCCACAGGGGCACTGCAATAAGTACACTACCCCTGTGGAAGAACACGTGATAGATGTAATTAATCAAATATGTGTTTGCTCTCATGTCATGCCAATAAAGTCCAGTAATAGCGGGGTATTTCCCAGCACACCCCTTTCACTTCTTTGATAATTTTATTAAGATGTGGCATGGGTAGAGGTCTCTTTTTTCTATTTTTCTATTAAGTTGTCAGCTTTTGTGGTTGAGTTTGACCACAGAATACCTTGGACCTTTTTATTAACTTTACAAGTCAACATAAATACATTTCTGATGTTGCAATATACATCAGTATAATTTTTTATAAATATTCTATCTTTCATCATTAAAAAGCTATTTTTGAGCTCCAGCTCAGCTTAGGTTGAGTTGATGTCATCAGTCTGATGCAGGTAGAGAAGCATTTCCTTAGCCTCCTCTCTCCATGAGATCAGACCACAACACTCTAATTCTGTATCATATCACAAGGTGAGAGGCTGCGGAAGGGCTGACCTGTGTCAGAAAATTGTGACCACAGCCAAGAACTGCACAGGGACCAGGATTTCCATGGTTGTGTCATCTCCAAGTTGGCATCTTAAGCTGGCTGTACACTGATCAAAACTATGCTGGTCTAGCAGGGTGCATGTGGACTCCCTTGCTCAACAACCAATTGTTTAGTTAACTTCTATAAGGAGTGAGAGCAGCTTCAGCCTGCAAGTCTTTTGCCCCATCGACCAGGGCTTAATCGTAGGGGAAGATTTATGCATCATCAGCCGCCAAACAGCACAAGCAGGACAGATGTGTAATCAAGTACAATGGTAAAGTGACAACATGAATGAAAAACTAAAGAAAAGTTAGAATACCAAAAAAAAGAAGACGAATATGAAAAGGAAAATAACAGTTTTAATGAAAAATATAATAAAAATGAAATGATTATAAATTTTGAGAGAAAAATAGAAATAAATAAATTAAATATTGAATACTACATAATGAAAATGATGAAAAATTTAAAAAAGTGACCCAGATGTGAAATAAAAGGTGAAAAGTGAGAAAAAAATCCATTAAAATATGAAAATAAGTAAATAGATGAAAAAAGGCTCCCCTGTTATTTATAATCACTTTATTTGTGTATATCACGTGCCTTGGGTTTACGCACTCTCCAATATCACATGGACCTATACAGTACATGGAAGTTACACAAGACCTAAAATAGTTTATTTTGGCAGGCGTATCTTTCTTATTGGAACATAACTATTTCCTTTTCGACAAAAAATGGTATACACAAAAACAGGGTGCCTTCATGGGAGCCAGATTTTCTCCCACATATGAAAATTTGTATTTGGGTTGGTGGGAGGAACAGTTCATCTATAATGCTCAAAATCTAAAATGTATCAATGGAAGACCTAGTCTTCCATCGATACATAGATGACCTGATCCTTATAGTGGATGGAGATCTACCACTGAAGGATTTCCTAGAGTATCTAAATAACAACTCTCTCAACTTAAATTTTATGGGTGAAGAACAACTTATGGAAATTCACTATTTTGACCTAACCCTGTTAGGGTCACCACAATATCATAAGGTGACAGTAGGTTCTTATAGAAAACCAACATCAAAAAAATCTATTTTATGTGCTTCCAGCTAACATCCTAAACAAGCCATTACAGATTATGATACAGAAGCCAGGTTTATGGAACAAATGTTCTGTGAACAGGCTTATAACCCACATGAGGTAAAAAGGGCCCAGCTTTCTGCCAGGGGTAATACCTGGGACATGCTGCTAGAACAAAAAGAGCCCAGAAGAGAATCAAATGTTCCACACCCTATGGCTATGGTTTTCTCGACATGATATAGCCAACAGTACCATAGACTCAAACATATCATCTCAGTATTTACCTGTTTAGCAGGGTTTCCCACCTGTAGAACAATTCTTTCACAGGGAGTTAAATGTGTTACCAGAAGATCAAAAATGATAGGAAATACTATTTCTCCTAGCTTGCTAATATCACTGTGTTATGTATAAATATGTATTAACACTCCCTGTCTCAAAGAGGGCCTTTGAAAACCCATAGAAGGAGGAAGTGAAGAGAGAGCTGAAAGAACTGAGCCACGAGGCCTTATACAAGCAGGGCCTATTGCTGCTGTACTTTCTCCCAAATTGGACGCATATACAGGAGGTCCCCGGGTTATGAACACAATAGGGACTGTAGGTTTATTCTTAAAGCTGAGGGCCCGCCCACTGCTGCAAAAATGAAAAGCCAGCAGACACTTACCTGTCCTGGAGTCCAGCAATGTTGGCACCATCATGTTTCCATCAGCTGTCAGGTGCATACCGTCTGCATTGCGAGTAAGGGAACCCGGCAGTGAAGCCGGAACCCTACTGCACATGTGTGAGGCTCTGCTTCTCTCTCCTACTGGCCCGGCGGCCGGGGAAGGAGGGAGCCCATGCGGTGATGTCAATACCCGCGGCTGAGGCTCCTGGAAGTGGGAACAGGATACCTGTGAAAGACAAGTATCCTATCCCCCCTCCCCCTGGAAAGGTGTCAAATGTGGCACCGGAGGAGGGGAGGAGTACAGCGAGTGGAAGTTCCACGCTTTAAGTGGAATTTGTGTGGAACAGTTCATTTTTAAGTGTAACTTCAGCCTGTGCAGAGATGTTCCAGGCGCTTCTGGGCATGCAGTTGTTATCTGGGGCTCTTCTGGCCATGCAGTACACGTAGTACTGCAGTGTGTGATGTGTCCGGCGCTGCAAGATAGCTGCTCGGAGGTATCCAGGACCAGCATGGAGCACAAGCGGCCAGCATTGAGGTCCGTTTCGTAAGTAGGAGTCGTTTGTAACTCGGCTGTTCATAACTCGGGGACTGCCTCTACTATTATGCAATGCCACACAACAGTTCCTGCCGGTGAGATGCTCCATTCCAGGCGGGTTGGACAACAGTTGGAGGATCCAACTGACAGATGTGCATTATCCTCAGTGACCTCTGCAACTTGACTGCTGCAACATTCATCTGGAGGTATCTTTATTAATAATTATATATACCTGGGTATATGTGCACAATTCCACCGGAACTCCTATCAGACCCCTTGCTGATAATACCTTTTTATACATTGGATGTATGTTCTGTTATTAATCACTTCCTATACAAAGCTTAGTTTGTTTATATACTTGTGTGCATCTACTGTATTTACTTATGGTTAATGTTATATGCTAGTTGCAATAGTTTTTCTGCTCTCACTTACTTTCTTTAGATTACTAATTCATTTATCAAGAAGGGAATCCCCTCTGTTCACAGAGGCCCTCTCCTGGGTGGAGACAGTGCCAGCTTTATTATAAAACCAACTCTTCAACTTAGTTTGGGGAGGGCCATTTCTCATAACCCCCAAAAAAGGGCTACACTAATGCAGCCACCATATCTAAGGACCGGTAAGTTTGGGCTGAAGTCAATTTGTCCCAAACCCACAGGAGACTATGATATTATAGCAGATTGCTGGTTCAGTTAGCTGCAGCCATTGAATTCCCCTCCTGTAAAAAGAAGCAAGGATGCTGGTGACATCATTGAAATAATGTGGACATATGGCCACATATTTGGACAATGTTAGGTTAACGATGTCACCAGCATCCCCACCCCTATGTTTTGGGCAGTTAATTCCATGGCCTCAGCTGATTGGTTTGTCAGCTTGCTATCATTTGACAGTTTCCCATGGTTTCCAACTAAACATTAGCTCATCATTACTAGTAAGAATGATACATTTTTGTTCTTGGGTTTGAATGCACTTTATCATGAAAAACATATCTTATGCCAGGTCTGCTTTATTTTCCTATATGTGATATATATTAATGTTCCTTTAAACATAAATTGATTATGGCAAGTCTATGTACCGTGGAAAACAGACCAAAAATCCTAAATAAATAAGACAGGAATTGATTTTAGGTATGCATTAGCCAGATCTGACAAGTGAGACCTACAGTATACTTGCTGATTTGTATATGATTTTGCCAGAAGCGGTGTTCTCTCGCTCTGATCACACACACAGTCAATCCTTCCAAGTAAGGTGTAATTCCCTTTAGGCTGGGTTCACACTGGTCCGACAAACGCTCCGACATTGGGAGCTCATGTCGCATGACGTGTGAAATGTAATGTTTCCCTATGGGAGCCGTCCTAACTGGTCCGACACAAGTCGTTCCGACTTTAGAAATGCTCCCTGTACTACTTTGGTCCGACTTTGATCCTACTTCAGCCTATTGACTATCATTGAAGTCGGATCAAAGTCGGATTGCCGCCTCGCATGATCCGACTTCGGCATGCGACTTGTGCTCAGATGATCTTGAGGGGGAACTCCGCGCCAAATTTTAAATAAAAATCCGGCATGGGTTCCCCCTCCAAGAGCATACCAGGCCCTTGGGTCTGGTATGGACCTTGAGGGGAACCCCCTACGCCGAAAAGGCGGCGTGCGGGGGGTCCCCCCAATCCATACCAGACCCTTATCCGAGCACGCAGCCCGGCCGGACAGGAATGGGGGTGGGGACGAGCGAGCGCCCCCCCCCTCCTGAACCGTACCAGGCCGCATGCCCTCAACATGGGGGGGTTGGTGCCTTGGGGGAGGGGGGCGCGCTGCGGCCCCCCCACCCCAAAGCACCTTGTCCCCATGTTGATGAGGACAAGGGCCTCTTCCCGACAACCCTGGCCGTTGGTTGTCGGGGTCTGCGGGCGGGGGGCTTATCGGAATCCGGGAGCCCCCTTTAATAAGGGGGCCCCCAGATCCCGGCCCCCCACCCTATGTGAATGAGTATGGGGTACATCGAACCCCTACCCATTCACCTAGGGAAAAAGTGTCAATTAAAAAAAAAACACTACACAGATTTTTAAAGTATTTTATTAGACAGCTCCGGGGGTCTTCTTCCGACTTCGGGGGTCTCTCCGGTTCTTCTCCGCGCTCTCCGGGTCTTCTGCCGGGCTCCTCCTCTCTCTTCTGCTCTTTTGCTAAAGAGGAGGAGCCCGGTCTGCTGCCTTCTTCTCTTCGGGGGTCTCTCCGGTTCTTCTCCGCGCTCTCCGGATCTTCTGCCGGGCTCCTCCTCTCTCTTCTGCTCTTTTGCCGCTCTTTTGCTAAAGAGGAGGAGCCCGGTCTTCAATCTTCTGCCTTCTGCCCTCTTCTCTTCTCCTGATGTTGACACGACGCTCTCTCCGGCTAGAATGCTCTCTGTGCGCTCTGCTCTGACTTATATAGGCGGTGACCCCGCCCCCTTATGCCGTCACAGTCCCTGGGCATGCTGGGACTGTGACGTTTTAGGGGGCGTGGTCATCACCCGATAACCATGCCCCCTGTATGCCGTCATAGTCCCAGCATGCCCAGGGACTGTGACGGCATAAGAGGGCGGGGTCACCGCCTATATAAGTCAGAGCAGAGCGCATAGAGAGCATTCTAGCCGGAGAGAGCGTCGTGTCAACATCAGGAGAAGAGAAGAGGGCAGAAGGCAGAAGATTGAAGACCGGGCTCCTCCTCTTTAGCAAAAGAGCGGCAAAAGAGCAGAAGAGAGAGGAGGAGCCCGGCAGAAGATCCGGAGAGCGCGGAGAAGAACCGGAGAGACCCCCGAAGAGAAGAAGGCAGCAGACCGGGCTCCTCCTCTTTAGCAAAAGAGCGGCAAAAGAGCAGAAGAGAGAGGAGGAGCCCGGCAGAAGACCCGGAGAGCGCGGAGAAGAACCGGAGAGACCCCCGAAGTCGGAAGAAGACCCCCGGAGCTGTCTAATAAAATACTTTAAAAATCTGTGTAGTGTTTTTTTTTTTTTTAATTGACACTTTTTCCCTAGGTGAATGGGTAGGGGTACAATGTACCCCATACTCAATTCACATAGGGTGGGGGGCCGGGATCTGGGGGCCCCCTTATTAAAGGGGGCTCCCGGATTCCGATAAGCCCCCCGCCCGCAGACCCCGACAACCAACGGCCAGGGTTGTCGGGAAGAGGCCCTTGTCCTCATCAACATGGGGACAAGGTGCTTTGGGGTGGGGGGGCCGCAGCGCGCCCCCCTCCCCCAAGGCACCAACCCCCCATGTTGAGGGCATGCGGCCTGGTACGGTTCAGGAGGGGGGGGGTGCTCGCTCGTCCCCACCCCCATTCCTGTCCGGCCGGGCTGCGTGCTCGGATAAGGGTCTGGTATGGATTGGGGGGGACCCCCCACGCCGTTTTTTCGGCGTAGGGGGTTCCCCTCAAGGTCCATACCAGACCCAAGGGCCTGGTATGCTCTTGGAGGGGGAACCCATGCCGGATTTTTACTTAAAATTTGGCGCGGAGTTCCCCCTAAAGATTCATACCAAACACATTGGCGGGGATCCAAGTCGGATCCCCGTTCATTGAAAGTCGGACACATGCCGGCTTCATGTTGCAGGGCAAAGTAGGACGGCTGTCGTGTCGCACCAGTGTGAACCCAGCCTTATGCTTTTTTGTAAAACATAGTTATTGCTTCAGTACCTGAAACTTGCTAGCAATGTCATTTATTTGACAGATTTATGTGACTGGGATTTTTCATACAGCGTTACCTCTCTCCATGGTACTAATATGGGTCAAGGTGACAAGCAATATGCTGGCATAATAAAAACTGAGCTTGTTTCCCTTTCTTTTAATTCAGTGTAAGGTCTCTCACATCTGCTCCTGTTCCTTTTATGACATGTTGCTGTGCAGTCAGTTCTGGAGCCGACACAAATGGAAAATAATAATATGCCCACACATCAATAAAGCAGGTGTAAAACCAGAAATTAAATGAAAGATGTACTGAAAATGCATGTAGTTTCTAAATGTTCTATTTGAAAATGGTAGTTGCAGTGGAGATGTTGATAGGAGAAGAAAGCAGAGTGAACATAATGATGATTCATCAGTCTGCTACTTTTTACTTCATTGTCTAATCAGCAGGCTGTGCTGCTTCAACATTAGAGGCAAAGAACAGTCTGTGCTGGCTGACCAGTGTGTGTGTCAAGATTGCTAAATTAACAGCAAAGAATTGCAAATCCATTGGCAGGTCAAACTTTTCCATTTATGTTTTATAACTGTGTTTTAAACAGATTGCCTGGTTTTAGCTTTGGGGTCCATTCCCACTATGTGCTGAATTAAAGTGGTTGTAACCCTAAAAGGAAAAAAAAAAAAAGCTTCTGTTCCTTTAAGGCATGATCTATATTCTACACCATCATGCTTCTGCAATGTAATTTGCCCTTTTCTTTGATCTAAAATACCTTGTGGATCCTGCATGTTCCTGTGTTCCCCTCTGTGTACTGACCACAGTAATCATGGCTGCTGTTCCATGGATCTGTGGTTAGTTTATGTACCTACGTCATCCCGCTCACCTCCCCACTATAGTGTTCTCTGTCCCCTGCACCCCCTACCACACAAACACACACTGTGTAGGTACTTTCCTACATTACACAGGTGTACAGTGAGCAGAGCATCAGAGATTGGCATCACAGGGCTGGATGGGGGCGGGAACTAGTCAACTTTTCACATTAACAGGCTGGTGATTGGTTGCTAGGATCGTCCAGCAACCAATCACCTGCTGTTTAATGTAAAAAGTTTACTCCAGCAGCTCCCGCCCCCATCCAGCCCTGTGATACTGGCCGCTCGCTGCTGTCCAATGAAAAGGACAGCGGCAAAAAATGTCCACGGGCCAGGTGCCCGTATTCAGCAATGGCGGGTGGGGTGCCTCGTATTCAACAGTGGCGGGCCGGGTGCCCGTATTCAGCTGTGGCGGGCCGGGTGTGGCCTGCGGATGACCGACCCCTGCACTAGAGACTCAGGGCTATGGGCTCCAGTAGCCACCCCTTAGCGACGCCACTCCCCTAACACAAAAAAAAATGCACAAGGGCCTCTTTGCTTGCACACCGCAACAAACAGCATGTGGGTTTTAGTGCGCTGCAGTGTGGTTTTGTTGCCCAATACTATAGTTGTACAATTGGGTGCCCAACTAAAGTTGTCAGCAGTACCATCACACTCATTTGAAACCCTATAGCATTCCCATATGCTCCTTACCCAGTAGCTACAAAAAAGGTTATGTAGGAAGGGGTAAGGGAGTGGAAGAGATGCTGGGTCAGCACAGAGAGGGATCTCTGAAAATGAAAGGGATATGATGTGTATGGAGGGAGGGGACTATGCTAGAGAATTGAGTCTTCATGGAGATGTCAGATTTTAGACAACATGTATTGATAAACTATTACCTTGGATGTTCGCACTTCTATATGTCTGCTGGTGTGTTCATGGAACTTCAAAACCTGTGTTACTCTGTTGTGTAACCACTGACTGACTTATATTTATCATTATGTCAGTGATGCCATTATGGACCTGAAGTGAGGCATATGAGGTTGTAGTGCATCCTCAAGCTCAACTTTTCTTTCTGAGCTACTGTATTTGCATAATAGAGTGCCTCAGGTTTAAGGGATCCTGGGGTACTCCTGCGGTGATATAACAGCCTTGTTTACCATTTATCAACATTGGTATTAAGTCATATTTACTTCAAAAAGTCTCCCATCTGAACCCAAATCAGTAGACACTATTTAACTGGGATCAGAGAAATGAGCTCAGTGTGCTGCTTCTCATTTCACTGTGCAGTCACAGGTTGGGGTTGGGGCAAGTCATGTAAGAGGTACTTAAAGTGGTTGTAAAGTTACATCTATTATATTCTTTTATCCTCTCTTTTTTAGAAACATATTAACCACTTCCATACCAGGCACTTTCCCCCCTTCCTGCCCAGGACAATTTTCAGCTTTCAGCGCTGTCGCACTTTGAATGACAATTGCGCAGTCATGCAACACTGTACCCAAACTACATTTTTATAATTTTCTTCCAACAAATAGAGCTTTCTTTTGGTGGTATTTGATCACCTCTGCATTTTTTATTTTTTGCGCTATAAACGAAAAAAAAACAACAATTGAAAAAAAAAAACCGATAGGCACTGATAGGCGGCACTGATAAGCAGCACAGACGGCACTGATAGGCGGCACTGACGACACTGATGGGCACTGATAGGTGGCACTGATGGGCATTGATTGGTGGCATTGGATAGCCAGCATTGATGAGTAGCTACTGACAGGCATTACTGAGTGGCACTGACTGGCACTTTGATGGGACACTGACAGGCATTACTGATGGGGCACTGATTGGTACTTTTTTGGGCACTAATTGGCACTGTTGTGGGCACTGACAGGCGTTTATTATGGGGACAGGCTGGCAGGTGTTGGGCACTGATTGGCAGCTGATGGGCATCTTTTGATGGGGCTGGATATCAGGATATCCCAACCACTTTGCCGCCGTCATTCTGCTATATGGCGAGCTGCAAGTGGTTAAGTACAGGGTGTGTGTTTTTTTTTCTATTATAATGCTAAATACCTTTGTTGCCCAGCTCTGCTGTGTAGTCATGTGTCTTCCCTCTGCTCTCCTTCTCAATCTAAGGGAATACAGTGGGAGAGCCTGATATTCCCTTCTGACTCATGCAAGCTAGCAGGAGGACATGTGACCACATAGCAGAGCTGGGCAAATAAGGTATTTAGCATTATAATATAAAAATAAATACATACTGTACTTAACATGTTCCGAAAACAGAGAGGATAAAAGTATATTGTAAATGTTACTTTACAACCACTTTACAAAAGAGAGGAGCAGGTGCAGTAGAATTCTCAATCAAGGCAGGAAGGGAGGGGCACACAGACTACGAAAAAGACAGGGGAAACAGAGGGGGAGTGGAGGAGATGCAGAAATGCTGAGGAGAGTGCGTATATTGACCACACTATTCTGTAACAGCACCCATGATAAGCATGGTAAGATTACAGAGGGAGACACAGGGACAGGCATGATCAATCAGGTATTGTACAACATGCAAAGGGACAAATGACACTGCAAAAGCTCTATGCTGAATAGCATGCCTTAAAGGGACAGGAGAATTTTTTTTTCTTAGGTGTTACGACCACTTTAAAGCTAAACTCCAGGGAAAGAAAAAAATTTTCCTTGTAGTTCTTCCTTGTAGTGGGGTTGCCCTTGGCTTGTACCGGTTTAAAAGAGAAGTAATGTATGTCCAAAACTTTTGTGACCATACTTCTGATGTGGGTCACAGGTGTGAACTTACATGTGCTCTTCTGTGACCCAAAATCAGCTGACATTCGGCTGTCAGCTGATGTCACAGAGCTGCTCCAGGCTCTGGAAGGATCCCAACACTAATGCCGGGGTCTACCCAAATGCCTGCCCAGCAGCTGGCTCAGCATTTCAGTGCACCGCTGAGAGCCTAAGCCAGACCTAAACAAGCATTTAACCATTGCAATGTGGGGGGAAGTCCCACTGCAAGGGAGCATGTTCTTTCCCAGGAGATGGGCTTTAACTAGGAAAAATGAGTCTTCTGCCCTGCTGGCCAGGGCTTTACTGTGAGGTAGAACTGTGTAAATCCCAGAACTGAATGAAGAGAATTAGAATTACTTTAAAAGATGAAATAGCCTCCCATTATTGTTTATGGGATACCTTACAGAGCAAATAAGCTTGAGAGTCTTTAGCTTGAGGGTTTTTGAGTTGTGTCTGTACATCCCACCACTCTTTAAAGTCTATGACATCTAAATATCTATTCTCTGACCCTTCTTTCTCAAAATGTCTTACTTTCATTTTTTTTCCAAATGTTATATCCAAGTGCAAGGCACACTCTTAAATTCAATTACTTCAATGCAACTTAATAAAAAAACTGTTGAAAGTTTAATTTCAATCTACTAAGTACCTACTTGCATACTGCCACAGACAAAATGTTTGACTCACAAAGCTCTGCTGAAGCATTTACAGTAAGTTTATGTGCTCTTTTCTGGTCTGTTTTCTATGAAATCCTTTAGAGACAAAATATATGCATGGTTTTAGAGCCTGTTGGGGTGCCAAAACCAGAGCATAATGTGGAATATTTTTTGGATCTGTGTACTGAAATACAAGGCTGTATCTGCTAACCGCACACAGGAGACCAGACTAACAATTGTTAGGCATTGATTTTTATGTCCGACAAGCAAGATTGGAAGTGAACTTCAACCCTAAATACCTTGAGAATATTGAATGATGAAATACCAACTTTTTTTTTCCTAGTGCCAAAAAAGTATGATAGTTTGCCCTGTTCCCTAAAGTACATCTATCTGATATTCAGAAACTCAGTTGCAGATTTGTAAAAACGTCTTATTTGTTTATATAGTTGCAGTTTAATCAGTTGTAAGAAATTATAATACATATCAGCAAGAATAACCTTGTAAAACGCTGTCAGCATCTGACAGGCCCACCTAACAGAGATCAGTGAAAATCCACTCTGGCTTTGACTTCACTGAATAAACTAAGGTAAAATCGATGGGTCAAACTGGGAGTGAATCATATGATCAGACAGTTCATTAATGCACTGCAGTCATGGTCACCTGACCCCCACTCCTCGACTGGAACTGCACCTCCACTTCATGCAACAGAAAAACAAACATGAACTTCCAACTGCAGGGTTAAATAATAATTTCTTTAGACACGCTCAGCAATAAATGAATGGAGATTAATCTTTTCTTTCAAAAACAACTTATAAAGGCTTAAAGCAAAATTAATATTACTTACCTTCAATATAATATGTCCTTTGTCCTTCTGTGTCTTGATTTAGTAGAAATCTTCCTCCAAAGATACCCCTCCACCCTCGTCGCCATAATCTCTCAACGTGGCGGAGGTCATTTGAGCTGATGAAGCTCTCACATGTAGTTGTCAAAAGAGCACAGCTTTACCCACCTGCCCAGCTTCTCCATTCATAGAAGCTGGTACTACAGACTACAGCTTCTATAAGTGAAACACAATCTATGAATGGAGAGGGCAGACCTTTTAATCATCCGCCTGTCCTCCATTCATAGATCACAGTTTTAGAAGCTGTAGTAACTAGAGCTGGGCCAAACACCCCCCGGGATCAGTTGAACATTGCAAAAGTTCGGACCCGAACCGCAAGCCCTATTAAAGTCTATGGGACCCGAACTTGAAAAATCAAGTTCCTATTTTGAAGGCTTATATGCAAGTTATTGGCAATAAAAAGGGTACCATTTTTAAAGGAGCAGTGATTTTAATGATGTTTAAAGTGAAACAATAAAAATGAAAAACTCCTTTAAATATAGTGCCTGGGGGGTCTCCTTAGTCTGCCTATAAAGTGGCGCACCTATACTGTGTATAGAACCTGCTGCAGCAAAACTGACATTTATAAAGGAAAAAAAAAAGATTTTCCATGCAAGCGTTCTTTATTTGTACAAGCTGGAATTTACACGCTAGGCATGTGGGTGGCAGGTAGTGTGTTTTTTTTTTCTTCGATGCAGCAACTGGGGCAGAGGAATTTGCCTGCTATACTGTACAGCTGGTGGTGTGCTGCTGGCAGACGTGTTGCAAGGAACTGCTGTGACACCCTTCCCTATACCATCATCCCTGTCAGTGGAGGCTGCTGAGAGGTCATGAGATACAGCTAGATTAAACATGAAAGCTGAGGAGTGAGGAGAAAAAGAATTGTGTCCCTTGTGTGTGGCTTTCAGGTGCTTTTGCCAATGGGCTGAGTGGTGGGAGGTTAAATGCCTTGTCAAGTAGGCATGTGCATTTCGTTTCATTCCGAATCTAAATTCGGACGAATTTTTCATTATTTGGAAATTCGAATGCATCCGAATTTCCGAATTACAAAAGTAAAGAATTTAAACGAATCCGAAAAAAAAGAACGAATTCGAAAACATATTCGAATCGAATTCGAAGACAAATTCGAAGACAAATTCGAAAACGAATTCGAATCGAATTCGAAAAAAAAAAAAAAACGTTTTTCTAAAAAAAACAATAAGATAGAATATAAAATAATAAAGCAATAGAATATATATATATATGTATATATTTTATTATTCTCTTCTATTGTTTTTTTATGCTTTTCTTTTCTATTATTTTATATTCTATAATAGTCTTTTCAATTCAAATTCAAATTCATTCTATACGAAATTCGAATTTCGGAACATGGCTTCTGAAGTTTAAATTTCGTATAGAATGAATTCGAATTTGAATAGAAAAGATTAGAACAGAAAATAATAGAAAAGAATAGACTAGAGAAACAATGAACAGAATAGAAGAAAATATAATATATATATTATATTTTCTTCTATTCTGTTCTATTGTTTTTCTAGTCTATTCTTTTCTATTATTTTCTATTCTAATCGTTTATATTCAAATTTGATTTCGGTCTATATGAAATTAGAATTTTGGAAGATGTTTTATATATATATATATATATAAAAAACCATCTTCCGAAATTTGAATTTCTTATAAAATGAATTCGAATTTGAATAGAAAAGATTAGAATAGAGTAGAAGAGAAAAGACTAGAAAAACAATAGAACAGAATAGAATATAATATATATATATTTTATTCTGTTCTGTTCTATTGTTTGTCTAGTCTATTATTTTCTAGTCTAATCTTTTCTATTCAAATTCGAATTCATTCTATACGAAATTCCACTTTCAGAAGCCATCTTCCGAAATTCGAATTTCGCATAGAATTAATTCAAATTCGAATAGAAAAGTTTAGGATAGAATAGAAAAGAATAGCATAGAAAAACAATGGAACAGAATAGAATATATATATATGTATAAAACCATCTTCCAAAATTGGAATTTGGTACAGAATGAATTAGAATAGAAAAGATTATAATACAATATATTATATTTTTTTCTATTCTGTTCTATTGTTTTTCTATGCTATTCTTTTATATTTTCTATTCTATCCTAATCTTTTCTATTGGAATTTCGTTTTCGAATGCGGTAGAATTTTTTCGAATTTTATAGTTTTTTTCGAATGTGGTAGAATTTTTTCGAATTTGACAGTTTTTTTCGAATGTGGTAGAATTTTTTCAAATGTGGTAGTTTTTTTCGAATGTGGTAGAATTTTTTCGAATTTGACAGTTTTTTTCAAATGTGGGAGAATTTTTTCGAATTTGATAGTTTTTTTGACTGCGGGGTTCCTTCCCTACCTCCCTTCCCTCACTACTGTCTTCACTTACCCTCACTATCCTCCTCTTTTCCAGGTACCCTCGGTCCCCGTGCCCGCCCTGGTTGGCGCCCGTTTTCGTCGCTGTGGGGCTCCCCGCCTCGGCTCCCGGTTGGGCCTACCGGGATGGCACATGGGGTCCCGCCAGCTACCTATCAGTGCCTAGTCTCGTAGTGAGTATGTCTCCATACCAGCAGCGGGGGACGCATACCACGCCCCCCCCTTTTTGTTTTTTGTTTTTTATTTTTCTTCCTCCTTTTGCTCATTTCATTCCTTTATTTTTTAGAATTACACGTGCTTGCTCCTGACGAGTGGCAGGGAAGCCACGAAACGCGTTGAGCCACCAATTGCCGTGTTCTATCGTCTTACTAATCCCCATCAGTTTTATCCTACTTATGCCCCCCACAGGTCCAATGAGGCCTTAGGTCCAGCAGGCACTATCGTTTTAATATCTATATTACCCAAATTGCTTGTGGTGCACTAGGGAATTTATGAATGTGGTATCCTGATTCATCATTATGTAACGTGTTTTAACTTTGTACCTTGTTATCCATCTATCAATCGTACGAACATTACAATGTATGCTATATTTTATCTAATTATACATTTTTACCCATTTATCTGTGCATGTATTGGTTGACTGTATGTACTCTACGGTTACAATGCGTATGTTTGAATATTATGTCAATAAATTCCTCTATGTTCATCCTATTACCCTTTTGCTGTCACATGCTTCATTTAAAGTCCCAACTTCCCTCCTAGCGTTTCGTGATGTAAATTGGGATGGAAACGCATGATCTTACCAGGTCATGGTTTCATATAAAGTCCCTTGGGATGGAAATGGGTGACCTTACCAGGTCATGATTTCCGCAAAATCCCTAAAAACCCCCCTTTTTTGCCTTGTACATTTTAAATTGAGGACTGACGCTGACAGAAATGTGAAAACTATAAAAAAAAAAGGGGCAACATTTTCCTTTTGATCAATTTATCATACAAATACCCACATCATTATACACGTGAATGGAATCTACCCTGAATACTTTTAGCACAAGACAGAAAGACTTGTTACGGTATCTAGCAATATTCACTCTATGTTTAAAAACAGTTGTTTTTTGTACCCTGCATAATAGTTTATCTCCCCTTGGAATTAAAGTTAGATATTCAAGATATTCATTGTTGTCTACATGCCTTTGTCACACCTGTTTTACCCATAACAGCCAATGTTCTTTGATTCCTCAACAAATGTATGATAATACTGTAATCTTGATACTGTTATCCAATAAAAAAAATTGGAAAAAAAGGGGGAGCACTGGCATCGCAGTCAGAAAAACTGTGGCTGACAATTTAAAATAAAAAGAGGGCATGCATGGGACAAAACAAAAAACAAAAAAAGGGGGGGTATACAGCACTGTATACTAAATGTTATGTAATGCTGTGTTACACCAATCAGGGCTCTGACAGTACTCTGTTCCCTAATTGGCAAAGCCTTGGTACAGGTCAGGTGCAAGGCTTCATCCAATTAGGGTCCTAGAATGCACTGTGCAGCATACAGTGCATTGTTGGGCACTCAGTGGGCGAACATCCCACTAACCCCCCGAAAATTTGGATAATCCTGAACAGTCGATGTTCAGGCTGAACATTTGCTTGCCCCGAACCATTCGCCCAACTCTAGTAGTGTATGTTTCTATGAATGGAGGAGCTGGACGCAAAGGACAAGCCAAGCTCCCTCAGTTCTATTAACCATTGTTACATTGGAAGATTATGGCAGGGGTGAAGGGGCATCATAGGATGCACTAGCAATGCACTTTTCAGAGGATGTTTGACAGGTGATGAGGAGGAGAGAGGAGTTATTTCACTTTCTCGCTGTCTGTTTTAACCCCTAAAAGCCTGCACTCCCGCACATGGTTGTGGTGTGGTTGTGACATGGGCCATTCACTTCAATAGGCTGCATTCAGCATGCTGCACTGCTCGCCGAACATGACAAAGGAGATACGTTTTGGTATGCAGATGTATTGCATTTCACCCACAGTATGTAAATAATTCCCCAATATGGCTGCCATTGTGGCTAAGGGGGAGATTTTAAGAATGTGGCTCAACCCTATGTTTTTAGCATCCCCAACCGCAAGTGTAAACTAAGCCTAACTCAGTAATTTCCATCAGATTTCCAAAATGCTCTCAAAATGACCAAAACTCTATCCTGTTACTTAGCAGAGAACTAAAAAGAAAAAACACCTTTCAATTCAGCAAGGACCAGCAAGGACCTCATCAATATACCCATTTTGTTCTAAACCCTTCCCAAGTTGAGGTAAAAGAATGCAGCCTAAAAAAAATAAAAAATAAAAAATAAAAAAAGTATAATGAATTCAACTCTTGACCCCCCCCCCCCCCTTCACAATTTCTACAGAATATTATTATCACTATATTTATATATTTATTATATTATATTTACAATAATTAAGTATGTAAGTAGATAAGTAGGCTAAATAGATAGCTACGCCTTATGCTTCTCTATATTTAGGCTATATACTTTTTTCTAAACATGGGAATCTTTGTAGGGTATAATTTCTTCTTAAGCACATGGTCCACTTCAAAAGGAGAAATCTTAATACTTCTTACTTTTATTTCAAAGAGATATTAAAGTTTTTCTGATGCTATTGACAGCTTTGCTCAATCATCTCTGGAATTGTTTACCCCTTGGGGATTGCTATAAGAGCATTCAAGCTAAAACACCAAAGTGCCCGTATTTCTCCCACATTAACTAGTTATAAAAAGAACTCCAGCCGAGACTCTCATTCTGACGTGTTGCATTATCTCACCTAGAGTCTGTGAAGAGTGTTTTCTTCACAATTCTGCAGCTGTATCAGAGCTACAGAAAATGAAATTGTTACAAAGAGCAATGGCACTGAACATTTAAGAAGAACATAACTTTGGAAGCAGTGCCCAAAACTTGCTGGCAGAAATCAAAGTCACCAGTATTGCTTATCATTGTTCCTGCATCCGATCTTCCCCATTACTGAGTCAAGCTGACCATACACAGATCAAAATTCAGCTGATCCAGGAAGGAAATTTCAATCAGTGAGTGGGCTTTCCTGCTTAGCAGAAGTCAATTTTTTAACAGACATCTGTTGAAGGGACATTTTGGAAAATATTTCATTATTGGCTGAAGCCAATCAGCTGCAGTCACTGATCAGTGTAGTCTGACAGCAGTGGGTGCTGCTGTCAGAAGACAGTGTCCCGGCCAGGGGGACTTTTCAACCTTGTTGTGTGGATGGAGGAATTAATTTAATTAGCTGAAAAAATAAAAATAAAATAACAGTGTATGGCCAACTTAAAAGGGTAACTTCCATCCTTTCACTAAAAATAACATCTTCATACAGCTATGCATGCTAATATGAAAGCATCTTACATTAATTGTGACATTAACCCAGTTTCATTATAATAGAAAATGTCATGATCTAGGATAGTGGTCTCCAAACTGTGGTATGTGCACCTGTTACGGCCCTTTGCTTGCCTTTATCCAGCCCTTGGGTCACTATTCTTCCCACTTATTAGTGGCGCTATTTTTCCCACTGACAGCAATGATGAGCTGCTATTCCTCCCACTGAAACCAACAATGGGTCACGATTCGGCACTATTCCTCCCACTGACATTAAGAATAGAGCCCCGCCCCTTAACTATATAAGAACTGTCAAAGGTGGAGCAGGCAGATGGCGGTTAGTCTTAGTCACGAACAAAGTGTTTCTTTTTTTGAGTCCGACGTTGGTGGGGGCATCATGATTGAAGATGAATCGGGGGACACTATTTTTTATATTTTTAATAAAGGAATTTTGGCACTTTTTTGGTAAATGTATAAGGGTACAATGTACCCCATATTCAACCACATGGGGGGGCGGGATCTGGGGGCTGGGGGCTTCCATATTCCAATAAGCCCCCTGCCTGCAGACCCACACAAGTACAGGCCAGGGTTCTGGGGAAAAGGCCCTTGTCCCCATCAACATGGGGACAAGGTGCTTTGGTGTGGGTAGGCCCCAAAGCACCCCCCCATGTCGAGGCATGTGGCCTGGTATGGTTCAGGAGGGGAGCACTTGCTCCCCCCCTTTTTCTGGCCTGCCAGGCTGCATGCTCAGATAAGGGTCTGGTATGGATTTTGGGGAGGACCTCATGCTGGTTTATTTTTTGCGTGGGGTTCCCCTTAAGATCCATACCAGACCCACATTTTTTTTTTATTCAGCTGTCAGTGGGGAAGTCCATTGGTAAGGATGCCACAGCTTCCCAATCAGGGCTTAGAATGCACTGTGCAGCACGCATTGTGGGGCGCTCAGTGGGCGAATATCCAGCCGAGTGCTCCGTAAATTGGGGTGTTCATCAAACAGGTGAACAGGCTATATTCGGTGCCAAATTTTTGCTCGGCCTGAACCATTCATCCAACTCTAGAGGAGATCGAGCTGTGTCTGTGTCCACTCTGCATAAGTGGAGCAGACACGGACCAGCCATCCACCTGCTCAGAGGGGATAAGTGAACTGATTCCCCACTGAGCAGGTGGACTCCAACAGAGCCTGCCCCATGTAGAAGTAGCCTAAGGCCCCTTTCACACTGGAGCGGTTTTCAGGCGGTATTGCGCTAAAAATATCGCCTGAAAACCGCCCCTAAACAGCCTCCGCTGTTTGTTCACTGAAGCGGTGCGCAGGCAGGGCGGTGAAAAAAGTCCTGCAAACCGCTTTTTTGGAGCGGTGAAGGAGCGGTGTATTCACCGCTCCTTCACCGCTCCTGCCCATTGAAATCAATGGGACAGCCTGGCTATACCGCGGTAATACCGCGGCTATAGCCGTGCTGTACAAGGGATTTTAACCCTTTTTCGGCCGCCAGCGGGGGTTAAAACCGCACTGCTAGCGGCCGAATACCGCTGCAAGAACGACGGTACAGCAGCGCTAAAAATAGCGCTGTTGTACCGCGGACGCCCCCACCGCCCCAGTGTGAAAGGGGCCTAATAGTTTAATAGGGAATGTTTATTTTGTTGTGCTCAATAAGTAAAGTGATTCTAAAGGTTTCGTTTTTTTTCTGAAATAACAAACATGTCAAACTTACCTGCTCCGTGCAATGGTTTTGCACAGAGCAGCCCCGATCACCCTCTTCTGGGGTCCAGCGCTCCTTTGAGTACCCACCCCAGCAAGCTGCTTGCTATGGGGATACTCATGTGGGCTTGAGCCCGAGCTGCACTGTGTGTGTCTACTGACACACACAGTGTGGCTCGGCCACACCCCATCACTAGATTTGATTGACAGCAGCAGGAGCCAATGGATTCCACTGCTCTCACTGAGTCCAGTAAGGCAGGAAAGAGAAAAAGCAGTGCTCCTGTTCCCGGGCACAGCGCTGGACCGGGATCAGGCTCAGCAAAGTCTTTAAGGAGGGGAGCTGCACCTAAAAGGTTTTTTACCTTAATGCAGAGAATGCAAATAGGGTAAAAAACAATCTGCATCCTGGGATGTTCCTGTGACAAGTTACAGGGTCTATAATTGGAGGGCTAGATCTTTATTTCTTCCGACCCTCCTCTATTCATTCATAGATTCTGCTTTATTTATAGAAGCTATAGTATTGCTTCCATAAATGAAGCAGGGGGGAGGAAAGGGTGGGCATAATTAGGTACTCCTGATGAGTGCCTGTCACAGCACCTTCCGCTCTATTAACGCTCACTGCACCTGAAGATTATGACCATGGGTGTGGGGTTGGAGGGCATCAGAGGAGAAGGACTGAAGGCAACTAATATGCCTTGTGCTATTTTTTTTTTAACTTAGGCTTTAAAATAATTGAGATCTATGTTGCATTCACTGCTTTTATCTCAAAAGAATAGTGTTGTATGAATGGAACCATGAACAATTATTATACTGTATTTATTCTTTATATTCACTATAACAAGACAATTGATTCTTGTGTAATACATTTTGTTCTAAAGTTTTCAAGACCTAAATATGAAAAAAGTTTTAAATATACATTTGTTTTTTTTATTCGCTTTGCAACCTCTTGCCTTATTTTGCTCAGATCTTTCACCTGCTATTCACCCTTTAATGAAGGATTGACAATGAAAGATGCAATGTTAAAGTGTAGTATGAAAAATATTAAAACTTAAAAGTAAACTAAAAGTTAGACAAAATAGTCAAAGAAAGCTAAAACAGTATACAAGAAATAGTGCACCACAGTTATGGCATTTTTCTCCAGCTTCTTAAAGTGTATATCTGGGGGGAAAAAAAATTAAAAAAATTGATCCTGCCAAAAATTCAGCGAGATCCCAATTTCCTGTTTGAGCTGACAACAGTGCCTCTCTTTCTGTGTGCAGAAGGACTACTAAGTTGAAGGGATCAACGCAGATTTTACATACAGTGGGAGGAAGTAGGAGGATGGATTCAAATTAAACCCCTCACTATTTAATCTGCTGCTGCTATCAATAAACTAAATGTGCATTGATACATTTCCACTTGCTCCCCTTCTCCCTCTATTGTGACAAGAAGGGTAGACCTCTCCAATGTAAACTCTAGTGTGTTTACATTTGTGATCACAGTGATTGCTTGCTCATCACAGTGGTCACAAGGTATAAGGCCATTCTGGTCGGCTCTATACACTGTAGTCAGATCACATTAATTTGCATACCAGATATCCAGAGATTTATAGACAGGACTCCAGAAATACACCTGCACCTCCCGACCCTATTTTTACAAAAGGCGGTTGTGGCAGGTGGTTAAAGCTCAATTCCACCTGTAGAAGAAAAAAATACATTACCCCTTTCACTCCCATTACCTGAACATGCTATTGCTTTTTTTTAACCCCTCTACTTATCTGACAATTGTGTACCAAGCAATGCTCCCATGACTTTGGTCCTCCTGATTCTCCATCCAAAGGCATCCTGGAGTGGAGAGGTGTGGAGCTTACACATAACTGGCAGACTGAATCATAGCTACACGTTCTGTATTTTAGGGGCTATAGGGTTTGGGGCCATGACCACCTGTGCAGTGACTTCTGGTTTGACTAAGTCTGAAGGTCCTTCAGTTCAGAGGTAGAGTGGCAGCTACAGGACTGAATTGAGTGTCTGCAGGGGACAGCAACATTTTTTTAAGCAGAACGAAACCCTCCTATTCTTTACAGCCAAGCAAGCTTCCATCAAAACCCCTGTTTGATCTGCATTTGGAATGGTGCTGTATTTGTGATCAGTTATTATGACACTGGCCATTTGATGTATTGACAGTTCAGTTGAGAGCAAAAGCAACAGTGACAGTTATTCATGGCATGCCTTGGATATAACAATTTTGGAAAACTGTTAAATCAGTTGGTTTAGTTCCACTTTAAAGTGGTGTTCCGGCCGAAATTATAATTTTTAAATAAAAATACCCCTATAATACACAAGCTTAATGTATTCTAGTAAAGTTAGTCTGTAAACTAAGGTCTGTTTTGTTAGTTTATAGCAGTAGTTTGTTATTTTATAAACTTACAGCAGGCCGTGGCCATCTTAAGTGTGGGCATCTGAAGCCAGACTGTATTTCTTCCTGGATCTCATCCTTGCAGATCTCGCACATGCTCAGTGCAGCACAAGCAGTGTAATAGGTTTCAGGTCAGGTTTCCATAGCAACGGCAGTGTCAGAGGAAGTTGCCGCCCCTTCCCAGAAGGCATTGCTAACAGGAAATGATGCGATGGGCCGCGGCCAGGGAGGAGGAAGTGAAAAACGAATACAGCAGATATACAGTAGGTGCTGAGAAAAAAAAATTAAAAATATCCAATTCGTTTACAGTGCACAGTTTAGTGAGGGATGCTGAAGAGTTGTAAAAGTGGATGGAACTCCCTAAGACTCGGTTCACACTGCAGCGATATAGGAATCCTGCGAATGCACTTCGGGTTCTCGTATTGCATGTCTCCCGGTGGCAGTTCACACTGCCCTATGCAAACTGCTTGGAGTGTCAATTGAAAGTTAATGACACTCCCAAATCCGTTCGCATATCGCAGTGCGAACTGCAAATTCGGATAGGAATTGGATCGCATGGGTTTGAACACCTATGCGATCCAATTCTGCTGCGGAACAAAAAAAGAGTCCTGTGCGAGTTTGGTCTAAATGCTATGTGAATTCATCCATACTATCTGTATGGCTTAAATTGCATTGCACAGAGATCGCATGTGATTTGCACTGCAGTGCAGTGTGAATCACATCCGATGTCGGACATCACACCAGTGGGAACCGGCCCTAAAGCGGAACTAAACCCATTGATTTAACCATACCTCCCATCATTTTGAGATGGGAATGAGGGACACCTAGTAGCAAATGTATATGGGCATAGGACACACCTCCTACCACACCCCTTTAAAGGAGAATTAACCAAAAAAAAAGATTAATTAAATCCACAACGGCTTTTTTTATCACTACTATTCCTTTATATTGGCTTTTTAAAATTTACAAACGCATCAATCTAGAATTGGGATGAAAGGTTTAGCACTGGGAAACACTTTTTGAAAGATAAAAAGTGCATTTTATATACAACTATAAAAATCAGACTAAAATGAGGGACAAATGAGGAGGAATGAGGGACATCGGGACATTGCTCCAAATCAGGGACAGTCCCTCGAAATCAAGGACAGTTGGGAGCTATGATTCAACAATTTCAAAAAACAGTTACATTATCAGTATGTTGAGAATGCTAACTGTCACATTTGCTTTTGCTCTCAACCAAACTGTCAAATCATCAAAAGGCTGGTATCAGGGCTCAGGGCTCAACAAATCCCAGGCATCAGGTTGCCATGGTGACTAGAAATTGTGTCCTGGCACCTGGGTTTTTGTTAGCCCTCTGCTTCCGCCTACCACTTGCCGACCGCGCTATAGGTGAAAGACAGCTACAGCACGGTCGTCCATTCTGGGAGGGCAGTTATTGATGTCCTTCCAGAGCCCCGCCCCTTGCATGCCTCCAGGGTGCGCATTGGGCACGCTCTGTGATCAAGGTAAAGGGCCAATAACAGCAGCCCTTTACCATATGATCAGCTGGTTGCATGTAAACAAATGCCGGTTATCGGAACTTCCTTTCCTCATCGCTGTCACAGCATGAGGAAAAGAAAGATATCCTGTGACAGGGGACATTTACATTGATAATCAGGGCACTGATTATTAGGGCCCTGATTATCAGTGCAACCTCATTAGTGGCTATCAGTGAACATCAGTGCCACCTATTAGTGACCATCAGTGCCACCTATCAGTGACCACCAGTGCAGCATATCAGTGCCACCTAGCAGTGCCCATCAGTGGTGCCTTATCAGTGCAGCCTCATCATTATTTGCTAAATTTGATAACATAACTGAAGAAAAGGGTTGTTTTAAAAAAAAAAAATGCTGGGGTTTTTTTGTTTATTTAGCAAACAGTAAAGAATCTAGTGGTGATTAAATATCATCAAAACTAAGTTATATTTGTGTGATAAAAATTTCATATGGGTACAGTTCTGCATGACCGCGCAATTGTCTTTCAAAGTGTGACAGGACTGAAAGCTGAATATTGCCCTGGGCAGGAAGGGGGTGAAAGTGCCGGTAGGCAAGTGGCTAAAAAAAAAAAACAGATTCAAAGCATATTTGTCAAGCCCTGGCAGGTGTCATAACTGATCACATGTGCAGCACTATGGCAAATGCAGACCTAGCACAGGCTAAGATAGCAGCTTACTTAGGTGAAAAGGATAGGAGGATTTAGTCCTGCTTTAAGTCAAGGTAAAAAATGTGAGTGCTACAACCTGGAATCTTGTGGGTATATATTGTACTCTTGGGCTTATTGGTACTCATCTCTTTTTTTTGCCACCACAATTAGGACAGGCGTGCTATTCATCGCCACTAGCATACTTCCCAACTTTTTGAGATTGGAATGAGGGACACCTATCAGCAAAAGTGTACAGGCATAGGACACGCCCCTTGCCACGCCCCCTTAAAGGAAAATTGTACAAAAAAACAAGATTGGTTAAACACACAAGTGCTTTTTTTTACCACTACTATTCCTTTATATTGGCTTTCGGAATTTACAAATGCAGCAATTTGGAAATTGGATGAAAGGTTTAGCACTGGTAAACACTTTTTGAAAGATAAAAAGTGCATTTTATATACAACTATATAGATCAGACCAAAATGAGGGACAAATGAGGAGGAATGAGGGACAGAGGGACATTGCTCCAAATCAGGGACAGTCCCTCGAAATCAGGGACAGTCCCTCGAAATCAGGGTCTGTTGGGAGCTATGCACAAGTAACAATGGGACTTTCCTTTAGTTATAGCTTCTCTTTAAAAACATGGCCACTGGAAGTAGCATTCAGTATATATCAGCATATACTGTATAAAGCCCCCTTTGTTTTTAAGTAATACGTGGTACACCATGAGGGAATGTTACCATCCTGACGTTGTGCTTTCAGTATGCAGCCCTGTTGTCATGAACTCAGCACCTTACTCATATGTTTGATATGATATCTACAGATTACTTAAGGGTTTATTTTTATAGAACTACCTTGCAGGGGTGAGCTGCATCGGGGCAGTCAGGGGATACAAATAGAAATATGACTTGTTAAAATCATTAACACTATTTTTAGCAATAAACGAAACCCGGCAGAGTTGTATAAATAAGGACTTCCTTTGCACATTGCATTTTGAATTTCCTGCTGAAAGAAAAACAAAAGTCCGAACCTGGCATACACGAGTTGTATGAAAAAGGAACAGTACAAATAGTTGCAGATTGGGTTTATATGATAGTGTTAGTATCAGCAAACTATACTGAGCATACAGTCTTGCAGGCATTCTGATTCAGTGATTTCAGTACATTGTGGGTTCCATACCTCCCAACATTTTGAGATGGGAATGAGGGACACCTACTAGCAAACGCATGTAGGCATTGGACACGCCCCCTACCACACCCTCTTAAAGGAGAATGAACCAAAACAAAAGGTTAATTAAATCCACAAGAGCTTTTTACTATTCCTTCATATTGCTTTTAAAATTTACAGATGCAGCTATTTAGAATTTGGATGAAAGGTTTAGCACTGGGAAACACTTTTTGAAAGATAAAAAGTGCATTTTATATACAACTATATGGATCAGACCAAAATGAGGGACAAATGAGGGAGGACGAGGGACAGAGGGACATTGCTCCAAATCAGGGACAGTCCCTCGAAATCAGGGACAGTTGGGAGATATGGGGTTCTGACATTGCACAAACATGGAGGTCAGCAGGTGCAACTTTTCTCTGGCATACACATGTATGACTTAGAAAGTAATAAATCAGAGTCCGCCAGGCAGCTTGCATTTTCAAGGATTCCCTTAATTTACAGGGATTTCCTCTCACTTCCTGTTTCAGTTATGGGACAGGAAGTTAGGGTAAATGTCCCCAATGGGATGCAGATGACAAAAAGCCCTGTCAGGGGTTATAACCCTGCTATACTCTATTCAAAATGAAAAAAAAAGTTTTTCTTACAATTCAGCTTTAACCTCCCTGGCAGTAATCACGAGTGTGGCTCGGGGTAAATTTTCATTACCAAAAGCAGTAACCCCGAGCAACACTCTGGATTGCATCGCAGGATCCAGGCAAAGTTACTTACCTTTTTCTCAGGATCATGACAGCGACAATTCTGCAACTGAGCAAATTTCAGTGTTTTCGATTTGATTACATTATTGAATAAATGTTATTATGATTATATTATTATTTCTTATAATTATTTATAGTTATTTATTATATTATAATTTACGATTTTGTGTTTCAAACTTTATCATACCCGGGATGTCTACTAGACTCTTGTTTGGACAGATTTAAGTGAGTTATTCCTAAGAATTACAGGCCTACAATATAGAACGCCAAATTTCCATGCAAAACAATGTACCGCTTTAACCACTTCAGCCCCGGAGGATTTTACTCCCTTCCTGACCAGAACACTTACGATACAATATGGCACTGTGTCGCTTTAACTGACAATTGCGCGGTCGTGCGTGTACCCAAACAAAATTGACGTCCCTTTTTTCCCACAAATAGCGCTTTCTTTTGGTGGTATTTGATCGCCTCTGCGGTTTTTATTTTTTGCGCTATAAAGAAAAATAGAGCGTCAATTTTTTTACTTTTTGCTATAATAAATATCCCCCCAAAATATATAAAAAATATAAAAATATATATAAAATTTTTTTCCCCTCAGTTTAGGCCGATAATGTATTCTACATATTTTTGGTTAAAAAAAACATGCGTATATTTATTGGTTTACGCAAAATTTATAGCGTCTACAAAATAGGGGATAATTTTATGGCATTTTTATTTTGAAATTTTTTTTTATTAGTAATGGCGGCGATCTGCGATATTTTTCAGGACTGCGACATTATGGCGGACACATTAGACATTTTTGACACTATTTTGGGACCATTGTCATTTATACAGCGATCAATGCTATAAAAATGCATTGATTACTGTGTAAATGGCACTGGCAGTGAAGGGGTTAACCACTAGGGGGCAGTGAAGGGGTTAAGTGTGTCCTAGGGAGTGATTCTAACTGTTAGGGGGCTGGACTTCAACACACAGGACATTGATCACAGCTCTCGATGAGAGAGAGCTATGATCACTGTCCTGTCACTAGGCAGAACGGGGAAATGCTTTGTTTACAAAAGCATCTCTCCGTTCTTCCTCTCCATGACATGATCGCGGGCACCCAGCAGACATCGAGTCCGCAGGACCCACGATCACGGAGTCCGCAAGACCCGCGGTCACGGAGACCGCAGCGGGCGCGCTCCCGCACTGCCGACCACAAGCACGTGTCCGCGACACCGCTTCTTAAAGGGGATGTACCTGTATGCCGTTTTGCCTACCAGCGCCATTCTGCCGACGTACATCAGTGTGGGCTGGTTGGCAAGTGGTTAAGCATTAAAAATCTGACATAATTATACTGCCAGGGAAGTTAAAAGAAAAGGGCTATATTCAGTCAAAATGTCATAATAAATATACCCCATGTACTGTTATTTATGTTATAATGCAGGAAAGAAAAGCACCTAGGCAGAGGATAAAGTAGTAATATGTGTGTATATATATATATATATATATATATATATATATATATATACATATACATATACATATATATATATATATATATACATACATATATACATATATATATATATATATATATATATATATATATATATATATATATATATATATATATATATATATGCAGTATATTGCAGCTTACCAATTCTTAAATGGGATGGCTGCTTTAGTTTTTTCTTTTTTAGCCTTTTTTCTTTGATTTCACCTTGTAATCTGGCTAGTAGCACACTTCCTGTCTTAGGGTGTCTCCACTCTGGATGGAGGAGCAGTGAAGACACCTTTGGACAGCAGCATTGTCAATCAGGGCAGAGGGTAGTGCTAGGTGCACTAATAGATTTGGATGGACTTGATTAAAAAAATTGAAGCTGAACTCCAACTAATACATTTTAGCCAGTTACAGCAGCATTTTTTTTTTACTTTTGGGATGAACGTTTTACATAAATAAATAAAAGCTGACCATTGTAAGCACCCCCGTCAGTGGTAAAGGGTTTGATTCAACCCTCTAACTGCTACTTTCGCTGGACAGCTTGGTCTGTTGAAGGAAATTAAAAAAAACAGACTTACTAGTAGGATTGTCTGGTGAAAAAAAAAAGAAAATTAAATGCAGCCACCGGTAAGAATTGGTAAACTGCAATATAATACATTTTTGTTTTTGGGTTTAATACCCCTTCAAACTGTATGTGTAGTGCTCACCCCTGGAGAGGCCCCTGAATATGACCCAGGTCTCCCTTGCTAGTACAGAGGCTGCCTGCCACAGATACAGTTACATGCACACTGACAATCAAGGCTCAGTCTAGGGGATGTCTTTTTAGAATTTATTACTGAATAACTTGAACAGGAGAGGGGTTCAGTGATCAGGATACGCCCAAGGATAGAAGAAATAACAGGAGAACAGCTACTCACTAACACAGGGACTGGCCAGTATATCTAGGACTCTATAAGAACAGTAATAGTCCATATATAGTAGCATCCTCTGATACTTAGTTCTCTTCTAGCACTTGCACACCCAAGAGTCCACAGCAAGTTCTTCAATCGCAATGGGATTGATTTACTAATGGCAAATAGACTGTGCACTTTGCAAAGTGCAGTTGCGCCGGAGCTTAGTAAATGAGGCGAAGCTTCACTTTGCAAAGAATACCCAATCACGGGCAAGGAAAATTTAAAAAAATGCATTTTTGCTTGTACATGATTGAATGATGGAAGTTAGCAGAGCTCTCCCTTATTTACTAAGCTCTGTAGCAACTGCTCTTGCAGAGTGCAACTGCACTTTGCAAAGTGCACAGTCTGTTTGAACATAATAAATCAATCCCATTGCCCCAGGAGCTGTCTGCCATTCACCATCCACAGAAGGTTCTTCAGTGATGGAGACAAAAGATCCCTCTCCAGACCAAGACTCCAGAATGATGCCCTTCAGCAAATAACCCATTAGCAATGTTCTCCAGGCCTCCAGCCCAGCACCTGCAGAGGGCCAGACTGCAATTTCTTATCTCACTAGCTGTCTCCCAGGGGCAGCAGCACAAGGAGACCTGGAACCCTCCCTGGAGAGGAAAAAAAAACATTCTGCAAAGGCCTCCCAGACATTTCTCACCTCCTCAGACTCCTTCTGGATGCCTCCTTTCAGGGATGGGCTGGGGCATAATAAATATTCATACTGGACATTTGACTCTCTCTGATCTTCCTCAGAAGCAGGTGTGAGAAATCAAATACCCAGCTTTGATCAGACACAAACAGTAGACCACTACTTCACTGTTTACGTTAAATACAAAAACTAATTTTAACCTACCATCCTAACTAGAGGAGCGTGCTACTGTTGAGCCAATATTTTTTTTCTCTTTTTTTTGTTTTTGATGGGGAATAGGTAGCACATCCTGTCAATTTATTTTCTCCTTTTGGGTTCTATTAGGAGAAATTTCCCTTAACTTACTGTTCTGAAGACTCAATGGGTGACTCAACAAGTGAGAGGAAATCTTTTCAAAGTGAGACGGTTGTCACTGGAAATTTTCCTCTCACCTCCTGTTCTGGTGACAACTAAATAATGTTTAATTTTCCATCGCTTTATGTCTCATTGACAATGCTCACCAGAAATCTTTTGTACTATTTCCAAAAGTAAAAAAGAAATGTTGGCTATAAATACACTTTCAATTCAGTGCTTGTCAAAATGATCAAAGTTGGACAGTTTTGTGATAGATTTAGCTTAAAAAAAAGTATAAAACTTCCATTTAGACTTAATACAAGAAAGCTTTTTATTATAGTGGGCTCCTGATATGCTCAAAACAAGGACCCTCTGATATGCACATAGTAACCATTACTTTCCACTCCGGCTTGACCACATCTGCCATCCACATCTTAATATGTACAGTGGAGAAAATAATTATTTGATCCCCTGCAGATTTTGTAGGTTTGCCCACTTACAAGGAAATGAAAGGTCTATAATTTTTTTACCATAGGTGTATTTTAAATGATAGAGATAGAATATCAACCAAAAATCCAGAAAAAAAAACACATGATACAAATGTTATAATGTGAGTTGCAATTCAGTGGGTAAAATAAGTATTTGATCCTCAAGCAAAACATGACTTAGTATTTAGTGGAAAAACCCTTGTTGGCAAACACAGAGGTAAGGTGTTTCTTTGTAGTTGGTGACCAGGTTTGCACACGTCTCAGGAGGGATTTTGGTCCACTCTTCTTTACAGATCTTCTCTAAATCCTTAAGTTTTCTTGGCTGCCGCTTGGCAACTTGAACTTTCAGCTCCCTCTATACATTTTCTATAGGATGAAGGTCTGGAGACTGGCTAGGCCACTCCATGACCTTAATGGCAGTATGTTTTGGGTCACTGTCATGCTAAAAGACCCATCCATGACCCATCTTCATTGTTCTGGCTGAGGGAAGAAGGATCTCATCAAAGATTTTACAGTACATGGCCCCATCCATTGGGGCAAAGTCGTCCTGTACCTTTAGTAGAGAAGCAGCCCCAAACCATAATGTTTCCACCTCCGTGCTTGACTGTAGGGATGGTGTTCTTAGGGTCAAAGTCAGCATTTTTCTTCCTCCAAACCTCCAAACACGGAAAACCCCCCTCTTCAAGAAGGAACATGTACAGTCATGCCAATTAACATCTAAATGATTCAGAGAAGAATGGGGAGAAAGTGCTGTGGTCAGATGAGACTAAAATGTAGCTCTTTGGCATTAACTCGACTCGCCATGTATGGGGGACGAAAAATGCTGACTATGACCCTAAGAACCTAAGAACACCATCCCTACAGTCAATCACGGAGGTGGAAACATGATTCTTTGGGCCTGTTTCTCTGCTAGAGGTACAGGTTGACTTTGGCGCATTGAGGGGCCAATGGACGGGGCCACATATTGTAAAATCTTGGATCAGGACCTTCTTCCCTCAGCCATAACACTAAAGATGGGTCGTGGATCGGTCTCCCAGCTTGACAATGACCCAAAACATATCACCAAGGCAACAAAGGAGTGGCTCAAGAAGAAGCACATTAAAGAGGAACAGCAGTCTGCTCACATAATTTGTAATAAAAAACATTTTTGCCATTCTGACGCTTCCTTCCAACCACTTTGCATATTATTTTATATATACTGTGATTCTGTACTTGCCAAATATGCTGCAGCAATCTCCCTCCACTAAGTCTGGCTGCATCCATTTTAACTGTAGGCAGTTGAAGCTGCTGCCTGTTAACTTGCTGGATTTACACTTTTATTGGCCCTCTTATGACTCATCCCCCCTCCCTTCCTGACAAACGCTCATGAGAGTGAGAGAGAGAGCTGTGTATGATGTCATAAGTCTAGGCTTTTTACCATACAAGAAACAGGAAGTGGGCTGTATAAGGTATTTAATGGCAGAAAAAAGGGCAGAAGATAAAATAGATGGAAAGTTGAAAAAAATGACTGATGGTCCATCATGGAGTGGCCTAGCCAGGCTCCAGACCTTAATCCTATAGAAAACTTTGAGTTGCCAAGCGACAGCCATGAAACCTTAAGGATTTAGAGAAGATCTATAAAGAAGAGTGGACCAAAATCCCTCCTGAGATGTGTGCAAACCTGGTCACCAACTACAAGAAACATTTTACCTCTGTGATTGCCAACAAGGGTTTCTCCACCAAGTGCTAAGTCATGTTTTGCTTGGGGATCAAATACTTATTTTACTCACTGAACTGCAACTCACATTATAACATTTGTATCTTGTGTTTTTTAAAAAAAAATTATAGACCTTCCATTTCTTTGTAAGTGGGCGAACTTACAATACTGCAGGGGATCAAATAATTATTTCCCCCAGTATATTAGTAAGCCCCCCCCCCCCAAGTAAAGAGAGGAGGTGACCAGTATTGGCCTGCTTCTTGTGCACCTCACTATTGGCCACCCAAGGCTAAAAAAAGGGGGGGGGGAAGACCTGAAGTAGTCCAAAGCTGGTATATAAAAAAGGTGGTCACTTATTTAGTTCCTGAGGTGCTCTTTAGGAAATCACAATAGACAGACGTACAGGTCCCCTATATGACACATAAGCCACACTTAGCATCACATGTCTTTGTTGCTTTGCTGTTTAAAGCGGTTGCAAAAGTACTTTTTTTTCTTAAAATAACAAACATGTATAGCAATGGTATTGCACAGAGCGGCCCTGAACTCCTTTTCTGGCATTTCCCGCCACCACTCCAGTCTTCTGCTCTTCTCCGAGTACCCCCCCCCCAGCTGCTTGCTATGGGGGGCACACCTGAGGGCTCAGTGACTAGTTGGGCTGTGTGCATCTATTAATGCACACAACTTGGCTCAGCTCTGCCCTTGCTCACAGGATTGACAGCAACAAGAGTCCCCTGTGAGAGGAGGGGAGAGAAGAGCAGTATTGCTGCAGACAGGCACAGTGCTAGATTCAGATTGGGTTCAAGAAGGTATTAAGGGGCTTTGGGCGGCGTTAACATTGAAGGGTTTTTTTTACTTTAATGCAGGGGATGCATTAAGGTATAAAATCCATTTAGAACCACTTTAAGGGTGCATTAAAATGACACTAAACTTAATCTTTTTTTCAAAAATAAATAAATGCAGTATATCTAAATATAAGTAGAATGTACCTTATATCATTCTCTTACTTTATGTTATCTCTCAAATACAAGCTCATATACTCAGACTTGTTCTAGGGTGGCTACGTTCATTTTCCATGCCCCCCTATGTATGTGACCATAGCCACCCTTTCCTGCTCTCCCCCCAAGAGCCATAATATACTTATATTTTAGAACATTTAATGTAAAAAAAATGTGTTTAGTGTTGCTTCTTTAGAGTGTATTCTGTTAGCACTGCATTTGAAAGAATCAAGCACTTAAACACATTAAGGATATTAAGGTTCTTGACCTCTAAAAATGAACTTTTTAGAGTAAAACAGCATTTTTAGAACAAAATGAATGGTGTTACTGAGTGCATGTGACATTTTCTTGCTCACAACCAGGGCTTTTTTTTTCAGGGTGAGCGCAGTTCTGGCACCACCAACATGTACATAATGAAAAGGGGTGCTGGAGGGTCTATTGATGCTGGCTGCTGAGGGATTTATTGTCACTGGGGGTATCTATTGTTAAAGGAAGGGGTCTATTGTTACTAAGGGGGGGGTCTTATTTTACTGGGAGGGATCTACTGTCGAGGGAGGGATCTATTGTTCCTGACTTCTGGGGGGTCTATTGTTGTTGGTGGGAGTCTATTATTTTTAAGGTGGGTCTATTGTTGCTGTTGGAGTATTTTGTTGCAGGAGGTCTATTGTTTCAGCTGTGCTTACCATAATTATCCCTGTCTGTACTGTGCAGGCAGAACTTCATTATCAATAATAACTTGATTTGAACACTGGCTGTCCTAACAAAGGGTTAAATCTGTAGATGCTTGGCTTCTTGCATTGTATGTTTATGAGGACAATCGTGGGACAGACTCACTCTGACATTGTTTAAAACATTTTTTGAAGTCAGCCAAGGCAACTCATCCTAAGAAATATCTGAATGGTAAGAAATACTGAATTTGTTTCCGGCATTCAGTATGAATGGAAACACAAACATAGAGTGCAGCGTACAGAGTGCAGGGGCCAGGACTATGTAACTTACACAGTGTAGTTTCAGGAGTATCTACAGTATGGTTTGCAGGAGTCTGGGGTACGTACATAGTGCAGGGGTCAGGAGTGTTTAATATACAGAGTGCAGAGGTCAGGAGTGGGTAATGCATGGAATGCAGGGGTCTGGGATATGTAATGTACAGAATGCAGTGGTTAGGAGGGGGTAATGGAAAAGGCAGCAAATGAGGGTATACAAAAATATCCCCCCCATTACGTTCAGTGGCCAAATGCATCCCACTCCACTGAATGGGGATACCTCACAACCATGTACAACGAACACAGTTGCAGCGAGGTGCTGCAGGTTTTTAGGGTTTCCTTGTCACCTTTCAAACACCCTTTAAAAAGTGATCCACTGTGGTTTACTCTTCAGAGGGCAACAGTAGCGTACCCTAATCTACAGCAATGCCCTTAGATGTGTCACTCCAAATGTGCTTGGTATTACCCTAGAGTTCAGTGTCCCCCCCCCCCTCAGTACCTGGTCTGGGCAGCTTCTTCTACCTGGGGTCCAGGTGCAGTGCTTCTCCTGCAGGTGGTTCCTCCTGGAGCTGGGGGTCTGGGACCAGCTGAGCACTGCTGGTACATCTGGTCCTTGCTTCCTCCTGGGCACCACCGAGCTGGGCAGCTAGGACTGGAGGGAACTGGGGGTAGCAGGAGTCTGGAAGTAGAATGGGCGGGGACTCCCAAATCCTGTCCACCAATAAGCTCATCCTCCGCTGTTGCAGCTACTTAGAAAACAAACGTCTCCTGGTCCCCTGTGTTAAGTGGGAGCCGGGGGACAGTCAGCTGACTATTTCTTAATTTTCAAGTTGAGGCAGATTAATCCGCAGCAGCGCTCCCGGCCAGCCACGGTGTATTGATATTGAAGAGGCTAGGCTTCAACTGTATAGCGCGATGCACCAGATTAATCCGCCTCAACCCGAAAATGAAGAAATAGTCTGCTTACTGTCCCCCGGCTCCCACAGGGCCCGGAAAAGTTTGTTTTCTAAACAGCTGCACAGTGGGTGATGAGCTTATTGGTGGATAGGAGTCCTCGCCCGCTCTACCTCCGGGCCCCCCCTCCTGAGATGGCAGCTCTGGGCCCGGTATGGGAGGGCTGGTGGCCCCCATTATCAGCGACCCTGACGGTCAGCCTTTACCCTGTCCACCTTTATTCAGGGAAGCCTACCCCACCGCCACCTAAATTTTGGGCTCATTTACACTTGCTTCGGCTTTAACGAGGCTTCAAAAAGGCTTCAACAAGGCTTCGGACAGGCTTTGTTAAAGCTCTCTGAACGCTAGTCAAAGCTCCTGTCACTGAAAAAAAAATGGTTAGCTTACAGTCCTGTTTACACCTGCTTTTGCTTTGCTTTGCTTCCTCTTCGCTTCAAAAATTATACCCCATGTAGCTTCAATGGTGCTTCAAAGTGTCTTCAAAGCCTCCATAGAAGTCTATCGCAAAGCTCACTTGAAGCCCCACGAAACCTCACCGAAGCACCATCGTAGCACCAAACAAAAGCAGGTGTAAACAGGACTTTAAGCTAACCATTTTATTTAGTGACAGGAGCTTTGACTGGCATTCAGAAAGCTTTAAAAAAAAGCCTGTCCGAAGCCATGTTTTGAAGCAAGTGTAAACTAGCCCAAGAACTGTACTGGAGTCGCCACCATCAGATCATCCCCTGCAGCTATTACCTTTTGTACCACCTTCCCCTCCCTTTAGATTGTAAGCTCCACAAGCAGGGTCTTTCTATTTCTTCTGTGTTGAACTATATTGTAATTGCACTGTCCCCCTCTACATTGTAAAGTGCTGCGTATACTGTTGGCTCTATATAAATCCTGAATAATAGTAATATTAATGTGTCCAGCGTGTCAGAAATAAGCCAATTTCACTTTACAAATCCCTCTAGGCTGAGAGTTATTTTTCAGGTTGTTCATGCATAATGTCCTCTGTTTGTGTTTGGCTTTCCTGTGGATCTCAGTAAAAGACAAACGCTGTATTTTGGTCCATTTATTTATCCCGAATTGCTGGTGAGGTCTTTATCTTGACCTTGAGCTCAGAGGAATAAATCACATGACTAAACCGTGACATGGGAACATTTTGAAGACTGGCGGCAGTGCGTAGAAAGTACACAGTGATTTGGAAATCATTTTAAGCGGCAGTGCCAAGTGTCATGTAGTACGAAAAAAATCATCTCTCACCCACTTTCAGTAATTGCTACTGTAGCTTTGTAGTTGGGAAGCTGCATAGTTGTATACTTTTTTTTTTTTTTTTTTTTACTGATCCGAATGCACCTCAATGCTTTCAATGGGCAAGTATCAGTAAACTAGTGCTGCATTTAGAACAGTAAAAAAAAAAAAAAAAAAACTCTGCATTACTGGCATAAATCCCCCCTAACAAACGATATGAATTAAAGTGTTACTAAACCCAACAACAGTAAAATCAGTTTGTATATGCAGTAAAGCATGCTTGTTATATTCACTGTGGAACCTAAGGGGTTAATCCTCTGCATTGTGTAAAAAGACTGTTTGATCCTGTCTTCTGTGATCCTCTCCTCCTTCCACTGTCTCCAAAAAATAACCTGATATTTACAGAGCCTTGGGGACAGGCTGCACATGCTCAGTTTGTTGTGTATTGCTAGAGTTTTGTTTTATCTTAGGAGAGTGCATGTGATCAGCACTGTCCACACAGAGGGTCAGGGGTCCTGCATTTTCATAGGACAATCATGGAAAATGAAAACTCCTCTTACAAGCTTTAACCAGACACTCATAGAAGTCACAAGACTGATATATATTGCTGATGAGAAAAGGTATTGGCCAGTTTATATTTACTAAAATAATTGCATTTCTATGTTCTGTGTACTGTGGGAGACCAGATATAGTGAATGCAGGGCCCTGAGTTTAGTAACACTTGTGGAGTGTTACTAAACCTGGGGCCCTACTCCCTGGTGGAGTAGAGGAAATAGGACTGTCTCGGTACCCAAGGATTAGGCTAGAATTATCAATAAAATAGCATTTTATTAATAAAGAAGCATGATTACAATTGTTTTGTACAAAAAAAGATTATATGCTGTTGAAGGTTACAACCATGTATAATTCATACAAGAGGTTTCAGAAGGTCGGTAAGGGGTACTGAAATGTAGATCTTGACACAGTCCTCTACATATTTCATGGCTTGAGCCACTTCCTCAGGAGTCAATCATTGCCATCTACAAAATAGGTATAATCTCATAGTCAAACAGTCATAACAATAATTTATAATACGATAAGAGGAAAGGGAAAGTTGAGGGGATGAAGCATAAATATACATGGTGTAATCCTTGGGTACCGAGATAGTCCTATTTCCTCTACTCAACCAGGGGCATGTTTGGGGCAGCCTCAGGTACTCCGCTTTAATATCCAATCATTATGGATGATGCTACCCGCCCCTACTCTTAGACCAACTAGATTGAGGCAATTCCTTATATTTAGTAACACTTTAAATATTACCTTTTTTTTATTTTTTTTTTTACTCTGCTCTAAAAGCAAACATTTTCCAGCACAATAAAAATGTCCAAGACTAATATTCCTGATTTGTGCTTCATTTATGCTAAATTGATAACAACCTGTGTTTCTTTTTTGCAATCTTTCCTATTTTTTAGAACAGCGTCAGGTTCATGAAGATTATTATCTATGTAATAGACTTTTATAAGACCAAATCAGGGGAGCCTCCATCTCCGTAGTATTGCTGTGACAGTGCAAACGGCTTTTCAGCTGAGTTCGAAGTATTACCTGCTAAAGTGGACTTTTCATTTATTCCTATGACATTAATTAGAGGGCGCCCTCTAGTGGATATTATATAGGAATACAGCATACAGAAATCTAACTGCTTTCACACTTTACAGGTGCTTTACAGGTGCTATAGCAATAAAAATAGCACCTGCATAGCGCCTATAAAAAGCCTCTCCTCCCACTCCAGTGTGAAAGCTTGAGTGCTTTCACATTGGAGCGGTGCGCTTGCAGGACGGTAAAAAAAGTCCTGCAAGCCGCATCTTTGCAGCGCTGTAGGAGTGGTGTACAGCGCCCATTGAAATCTGCAGCGGAGCTTTGCGGGTGGTTTTAACCCTTTTTCGGCCTCTAGCGGGGGTTAAAAGCGCACCGCTAGCGGCCGAATATCGCCTCTAAAAAGTCAGTAAAGCCCCACTAAATATAGCAGCGCTTTACCGCCGACGCCTCCAATGCCCCAGTGTGAAAGCAGCCTTAACGTCTTAATCACAAAGGAAGTAAGTGTGATAGATCTCCCTAATGGAATTTCAGAGAGCAGACCCAGCTGGAAGTGAACCTAACTCAAAACACAGGACTATATTTTTGGATTAAGCTTCCGTTTAAAGCCTAAAGTGATTGTAAAGGCTCAATTCTTTTTTAATTTGTGCTGGAAAATGTTTTGCTTTTAGAGCAGAGTCAAAGAATAAGTAAAAAGAAAGGTCATATTTAAAGCGTTACCAAACCCAGGACCCTGCATTCACTATATCTGGTCTCCAACAGTACACAGAACATTGAAATGCAATCATGTTGTAAATACAAACTGCTAAATACGTTTTGTTATCAGAAGTATATAGCAGTCTTGTGACTTCTTTCAGTGTTTAGTTAAAGCTTGTAGGAGGAGTTTTCATTCTACTCTGACTGTCCTATGAGGCTGCAGGACCCCTGACCCTCTGCCTGGACAGTGCTGATTGGCCCTGTTCTGATCACATGCACTCTCCCAATAAAAAATAAAAAAAACTCTCTAGCGATACACACCAAACTGAGCATGTCCAGCTTGCCCCCAAGGCTCTGTTCTATCAGTAGATAGATTGGGGACAGCGGAAGAAGGGGAGGATCAGCGAAGACAGGATCAAACAGTGTTTTTACACAATGCAGAGGATTGACCCTTTAGGTTCCACCCCCTCTCAGTGGTGGCCACCTGTGTTGGCTACATCCGAGACAGTAAAATTCAAGTGCACCTGAGCACTAATGTCCCATAGACGTGAATGTAACATTTCTTCTGAAGTACAGGTATATCTCATAAAGTTCATAAAAAGAAAGGATACAGCTCCAGATTGGTCCACGCTTGCCCCCACAGGTAGCTACAGTAGGTGCATGTCCAGCTCATTACTAAGAATGCATTCTGTATAAACCTGGATGATGACACTTTCTCATAAAATCAGACTTCTTTATTACATTAATTCCAGAGAATGGAACATAAGAGAAGATTAATCCACTTATGCGTTTCATGTTTATGAATACTTATAACTTCTCATAGTGTAACTCCTTGAAAAATGCTGCAGAGGGAAGGAGTATGTGTGGTTTAAATAGAGATCTTGATTTCACGGAGCTATGATAAGCATGATAAGTGTAAGCAGTCTCATCTCCTGTTGTACTTTACTTTATGGAATATATTTAATGAAGAAGTCAGATTTTTAAGTTGCTGTGCCTATATCCATTTTTTTATTGACTATCTCATTCAACTCTAATGGACATTAGTGTGCAGGCAGTCCAGCACTTAATTTTTAATGGCAAGGCTGTATACAGAGCAGGAGGTCACAATCATCGGAGGGGTAAGTAAGCACTTGTGGGGGGGGGGGGGGTGAGGTTTTCCTTTGTGAATTTAGGGGGCCAGAAGGGTAAGGCTTGTTTTTTTTTTCTTTTACATAAATACTGAACTTTTACTTTAGGCTACTTTCACACTGAGCGGCGCTTTACCACTAACGTGGCAGGGCCCCAGTGTGAAAGTAGCCTTAAGTAGGGCACAATCCTGCTACTCCCTTCAGTACAGGTGTGTATAGAGATGTGCATTCGTTTTCGTCCAAATGCAGTTTCGTCCGAACTTCTGGGATTTTCGTGTTCGTTTTATCATAACAAAAATCCGAAATTCGAAAGATCCAAAATTAAAAAATGCTTTATTTTCGTATCCATTATATTTTTGTATCATTGCGACAAAAGTTCGATATAGATAGATAGAAGATTCGACACGACGGTGACAATAGCGATTTGTGTCTATCGAGCCTGCAGTCCAATGTGCCTAACCTTACGCTATTAGTCCAAGATTATTTGGCATAGAGAGAAAAGATTCAACATTATAGAGACATGAAGATTTGACGAAACATTCGATCGCCACGAGTGGACATTTACGGTCAAATGCTCCGTCCATAGGCTGTAGAAGAATTCTAATGTTGTTTGACTAGTAATAATAATTATTAATTATAATTTTTACTAGTCAAACAACATTAGAATTCTACTATAGCTTGTGGGCGGAGCATTCGACCGCAAATGTATCATTCGACCGCAAATGTATGATCGCGGCATCGTACAGTTTAGCTGCTTTGTCAAATCTTCTTAGAACATCCGACAGACATCATAAGCCTTCAATTGACAGATCCGACCTTAATTAATTCGGATTTTTATACGAATGCCTTTTTTTAACTAAAGGTGTTTGACTATGTAACTGTAATATCACACCCCAAAAATTAAATATTTCCATACTGTTTAGATCTCCTAGACCAGTGATCTCCAAACTGTGGCCCGGGGGGCAGATGCAGCCTTTTGCTTGCCTTTATCCGGCCCTTATGGCACTATTCCTCCCACTAACACCAACAATAGGGCACTATTCCTTCCACTATTGGCAATGATGGGGCATTTTTCCTTACGCTGATACCAACAGTGGGGCACTAATCTTGCCACTGATACCAATGACGGGGCATTGTTTTCTCCCAGGAAATTTTCTACTAACACTGGTCACAGTCCTGCCCCCAAAGTCTGAAGGACAGTAAACTGGCCCTTTGTTTGGAAAGTTTGGAGACCCCTGAGCTAGACCATAAAAGGAAGTGACTGCTAGACAAGTAGCATTTTCATAAGGAGATCAGGAATGTCAGAATGAGGACTTCTATGATGGCACTTTCTTTTTATGAAAGAAAAAAAAAAAAAGAAAAGAAAACATAGGTACAGTATGTAATTGTGGAGATGGTAAAAGACAGGGACATTCTCTAAATCAAACATTTCCAAAGGTGTCTTTTTGAAACTGGCAATACGTTGGCACTGTGCCTTTGTTTATGTGATGTCACTCCATTGTGTTCATGTAATGGACCAAACCAATCTTAGCAAAAGCAGGCAGGCGTTTAACCTACTTTACAAGGGGGGTATGGGACAGAATGTTCATAGACTGAGAGAACATTTTCAAAGATTAGCTCATGTCTGCGAGCTATATAATGTGCTGGGATGATTTCATCCATTTACAACTGTCATAAAACCAGCTTTTAAATTCTAAGTCGAGAAGCAGGGTACGTCGTCTGCTCCTTCACCTGTTGTTGACTTATTCCAGTAACTACGTCAGATGCACAGTATACACTCTGCAAAGTGATCTCCTCTCATTGACAAGGTTTTCTTCTGCCTCCGGATTTCAGCCTTTTGTTCAGTACAATGTGTAGGGCCGCTTTGCAAAAACATCTGGATTGGGCACAATGGGAAGGGCCAACATTATATAGTTATATAGTTATATTGTTAGTAAGGTTGAATAAAGACACCAGTCCATCCAGTTCAACCTGAGTGAGTGTGCGTGTCTACAATTATCCCTATTTATTTAAGGTACCTATATAGCACTGACAATTTATGCATCGCTCCACACATACATCGCACACTCATGATCCCTACCCTCAAGGAGCCCACAATCCAAGGTCCCCAAACTCACATTCATATACTAGGGCCAATTTTGGACAGAAGCCATGTCTTTGGAGTGCTTTCAAGGCCTGTTCACACATAAACTTGCATGGATGTGCATTCCCTTTCACTGAAGTACATTGCTGCGGATGTTTTTGAGCATTGACATGCGTGGACACATGTTTTTTTTGCATGTTAAATTGCTATGCATTTATCAGGTTATTTCCTCTGACATCACATCCTTTACCTGTTTGTGGGTTGAGAAAAGGAGTGAAAGAGAGAAACAGCGAGGAACACACTTTTGTTTTTGTAGAGGTGAAGGGAAAAAAAGAATGTCTAACATAACAGCCCTAACCATTGTGATTGCACTAGCTATATTGAGGAGGAGAAGGAGATGGATGAGGAGAGTGGGGCAAGCCAGATGGTGCAATTGAGTGCATCTATTCTTCACACAACTGGGTGGATTTACTAAAGGCAAATGGGCTGTGCACTTTGCAAAGTGTACAGTAGTTGCTCCAAAGCTTAGTAAATGAGGTAAATCTTCACTTTGCAAAGAGTACCCAATCACATGCAAGGAAAATTAAAAAAACTAAATTTTTGCTTGCACATGATTGGATAATGGAAGTCAGCAGAGCTCCCCTTCATTTACTGAGCTCTGGAGCAGCTGCATTTGCAGAGTGCAACTGCACTTTGCAAAGTGCACAGTCTGTTTGCCCATAGTAAATCAACACCATTGCCCCAGGAGCTGTCTGCCATTCACCATCCACAGAAGGTTCTTCAGTGATGGAGAAAAAAGATCCCTCTCCAGACCAAGACTCCAGAATGATGCCCTTCAGCAAATAACCCATTAGCAATGTTCTCCAGGCCTGCAGCCCAGCACCTGCAGAGTAAATCAACTCCAGTGTGAGGCCCCATTCACACCTGAGCATATAGTTTTCAGGCAGAAAGCCGCGCGATTTTACCACAATTTTTGCCGCAGTTTTTTGCCATGATTTTACCGCAATTTTGTACAGGTCAAAATGTCACCAATGTAAAAAGCAGAAAAACGCTCAAATCTGCCTAAAAAAAGTTCCAGAACTTGTTTGAGCTTCAGGCATTTTGGAGCTTCTGGTTTCAGGCATTTTGGAGTGGAGATGTGAACCATCTCCACAGAGAATAATTGATTTTTTCCCCTCCAGCATTTTGTAGCTTCAGGCTTCAAGCTACAAAACGCTCAGATGTGAATGGGGCCTAAGAGTAAAGGGCAGTTTTGGACCTTTTACCATTTACAATGTCACTCTAACTCTATAAACTCTGCCATTGAGACACCTCATTAGCCAGCATTCCACCACACAATCTCTACTTCTCCTCTAAAGTGGTTGCCATATGAATCTTTGTAAGCGAAAAAATAATAGAACACTTTTTTTTCCTCAATAGACTTGTGTTGCATTGATGTGTATTTACATGCCATACATGTAGCATTTTAATGTAATGCACTGCATTGTACATGACACCAGCATTGTGGTGTGAACAGGACACAATGAAAACAATTGTTTTCTAGGTGTCCTTGCAATACCTGTATCCATCCAGTATGGTAAAACACAGGTCACTGCAGTATTTGTGAACAGAGACCAGGTGAAGCTTACAGGAAATCTATATTGTTTCTGTATACATTTTCCTTATGTTTTAGCGGTAAGAATACTGTATATCTATGATCATGTAGACATACGACAAAATATTATTTATAGTTACCATTTATAGCCTGTGGGTGGTGCTCTAGATTCTGCTGACTAGGTTTTCTGCATTCGTTTTGCAAAGCTATAAAGATCCAGAAGAAGCTATTATAACTTGGCCTCCAGCTAATCAGCACTACCGAAAATACACCAACAGTTAAACTAGTATGCTGAGTTTGCTCATAAAGAGTCTTATGGCTTTTCAGGGTCAGTCAGCAGATGTAAAGCTAGTGTTGGACTTTCTTATTAGAAAGCTAAGTATGTTCTGCTTATTTATCGTAGACGCATTAAAAAAAATAACATTGAACAAAGACTATTACAGTTTCAGAGTCAATCAACCAAAAACTGCCAATATATAAAATAGAAATGAAAGGTCATGTGACGTTACGTGGTGCCGGGGGGGGCATGGCTGGGTGGCTCCGCCCCTTGCCTGTGTGGGAGCTGTCAGGGCACAGAGCGGGTGGATGACCGGGGGCCTCCCAGGAGGCGGAGCAATTTTTTTTCTATTTTCCGGGTCCAGCGGGCATCATGGTTGCTTTTTTTTTTTTTTATAAAGGTCTTTTTTTAACTTGAGAGGTGGGAGGGGGTGAATAAACAGTAGTGCATTGATCTTCCCAGTGAAGTGGGGGGGCTCAGCACAAGTCTGATCATTGGAGAACAGGTAGGCTGTACACAGGCAGAAAACTGACCATGTGGGATGGATGTGCTTTCATGCCTTGCGTGATCAGTTTGAAATAGGAAAGCAGGGAGACTGGCAAGATCACCGGGTATTTCACACAAAGCCCAAAGGAAGCAATACAACGAGAACAGGATCAATTTCGACACAAGTGTATGGTACAGCAGGTACAGCATAAACATATTAGGAATGGGTAGCAGTTTCTTTAAGTATTTGATGTGTACATGAACCTTACATGACTGCAAATAACCATTGCCTAAACAGGACATGTATAAAAAGTCAAAGTCAAAGCCCTAAAAAATTTAAAACAGGTGGTAGTCAAGGTGGTCAAAGCAGTAGATTCTATTAAACTTTTAGGGCCCATTCACATCGGAGTGTGCAGCAATGCGCCCACATTAACATGCATTTTTTGTACATTAAGTCAAGTTACCTTGAAGTGGTTGCAAAGGCAAACGCTCGGTTCACACGGGGGCGACTTGTCAGGCGACCTAGCCGCCTGACAAGTCGCCTCCCGTTCTGTACAATCGAACCGTTCTAATCGGAGCGATGCAAGTCGCTCCGACCTAGAAGAAAGGTTCCTGTACTACTTTGGGGGCGACTTGCATAGACTTCTATACAGAAGTCGTCTTGCAAGTCGCCCCGGCAGTCGTGTGCAGGTCGCCTCGGTGAGGCGACCTGCAAGTCGTGCCGCGTCTAGTGTGAACCGGCACTTAAGGTTTTTTACCTTAATGCATTCTCTGCCTTAAGATAAAAAAAAAAAAAACATGGTCAGCCCCACCCAAATACTTACCTGAGCCCAATCTCGATCTAGCGCTCTAGGTGCACACGGAAAAGAGGAGAAGCCAGGAGCACTGGCGGGTGCCCCTAGAACAGTAGGTTTAGGACAAAAACCATTGCACAGAGCAGATAAATATGACATTTGTTGTTTAAAAAAAATGCATAAGTGGTTCTAAAGTGTGAAGGGTTTTTTTTTCTTATTGCATTCTATGCATTAAGATAAAAAAACCTTCTGTGTGTAGCAGCCGCCCCAGCCCCGCTAATACTTACCTGAGTCCCATCTCGATCCAGCAATGTCGCATGAGAGTCTCGGCTGTACGGGATTCCCCCTCATCATTGGCTGAAACAACAGCGGGGCACCATTGGCTCCCACTGCTTTCAATCAAAGTCAGTGAGCCAATGAGTAGAGAGAGGGGGCGGAACCAAAGCTCTGTGTCTCAATAGATACACAAAGCAGCAGGCCCAGCTCAAGTGTCCCCATAGCAAGCTGCTTGCTGTGGGGGGGGGGCACTCGACAGGAGATGGGGGCCAGGAGAGATGGCGAGGGACCCAAGAAGAGGAGGATCGCAGCTGCTCTGTGCAAAACCGCTGCACGGAGCAGGTAAGTATGACAATTGTTAATTTTAAATGAAAAAAAAAAACGGACCTTAGTATCACTTTAAGGCAGCTTGTTCATTTAGAAGGGGCTGTTAATCTACCTCATACACATAGCCCCCAACTGTCCCTGATTTTGAGGGACTGTCCCTGATTTGGAGCAATGTCCCCTGTCCCTCATTCCTCTTCATGTGTCCCTCATTTTGGTCTGATCTATATAGATGTATATAAAATGCACTTTTTATCTTTAAAAAGTGTTTCCCAGTGCTAAACCTTTCATCTGATTTCTAAATTGCTGCATTTGTACATTTTAGAAGCCAATATAAAGGAATAGTAGTGGTAAAAAAAAGCCCTTGTGGATTTAATTAACCTTTTTTTTTGGTTAATTCTCCTTTAAGGGGGTGTGGCAGGAGGCGTGTCCTATGCCTACATACGTTTGGTAGTAGGTGTCCCTCATTTCCATCTCAAAATGTTGGGAGGTATGCATACATAGTGCACAAAAAAAACTTGCGTGCAATATTTTTGGAAGCACAGCATACCACAGAGAAGAAAGGATCTACATTTGTGCATTGCAGTGTGTACAGGAGTGGTATATGTGTTTTGTGGTGCTATTTACAACACTTGTTCATACAATGCGCATATGTAAAGAAACCCTTTATGAACACACGACCGGACTTTCCATCAGAATAGACTCCGACGGAGTTCCGATGAAACGGACTTGCCTACACACGATCACATCAAAGTCCGATCGTTTAGAACGTGATGACGTACGACGGGACTAGAAAAAGGAAGTTTAATAGCCAATAGCCAATAGCTGCCCTTGTGTCGTTTTTGGTCCGTCGGACTAGCATACAGACGAGCAGTTTTCCCGATAGGAACTGATTCCGTCGGAAAGATTTGAAACATGTTCTATTTCTAGGTCCGTCAGAATTTTAGAAAGAAAAAGTCAGATGAAGCCCACACACGATCAGAATGTCCGACAGAATGATTCCGTTGGACCTTTTCTGCCGGAAAGTCCGGTCGTGTGTACGTGGCATAAGGCTTTGCTGAGATCTAAACATTACTGAGTGGTACAACACAGTCAGTTACTGTCGCAAAAAAAAAAAGTCATACAAACTAGACAGATCTGTTCCTTTATCTGCAATCCCAGAAAACTAAATTTCTTAGGCCATTAGAATTGGAGATGCAGTAATGCACACCTGTGCCTCTGACTGCTTTTTCCAAATCAGTAACTGATAGTAATTGACAGAACAAAGATAAGGATAACCAATATGCTGCTTGATTCTTCAAGCAAAATTCAGCGATGGCAGCTCCCATTTGTTTATCCTGACAGTTTCCCTTTAAATCTTGTGTCCAATGTAAAGGTATGTAGATGCTGCCTGGCATCTATGAAAGATTCCTGATTAATAACACTGAAAAGTATTTATCACATTCCACCTGCTGCATGCTTTCTACTTTGCCCTTCCCAGACTCCCCTGTGCACTGGGTCAGCATCCATCCATCCATACTGAATATCCACCAACTTGTTCCAATATTCCAGGAGAAAAGTCAATGCAAACATGTACATCAAAAACAACCATAACCAGAAGTAGCTGACTTCAATAATAATACCGCAGTTCCCACCATGCCTTTACAGCCTTTGCCATGGCATGCTTAGGAGTCTACTTCTGTAGAGACAAGCAAGCTTTTTCAGATGTAAAATATTAATATTTATTAGTTGATACAGTTTATTATTTTATATATCACAAAAAAAAGCATACCCATCACGTTTCGTGCTGTGTCTCACCCACCCCAATGGAAATTGAAAAAAAAAAATACAAATCTTTTAACATTTCCATTTGTACAAACACTCCAATTCAAACCGATACATGCCTTTACTTTTCTTAAGTCATAAAGAGGGTGAAAGTTGAAAGCTAACCTGCTGTGCCGCTGTCTTGCTCGTTCTCTGACATCTTGTTAAATAAAGTTTTGCCACCTTTCCTGCTGGAATCCTTTGCTGAAATGCTGGAATAATTCCCAGGCTGTTTCTTCAACACCGGCGAGCGTAAACTTCTCTCAAGTTCAGCTTCCTGTGAGCAGATATAAAAGGGATGTTTGCTGAAAGTTATCTGAAGGAAACAGATTCAATTTTTCCTAGGGGTGTCTACAATAAATGACAGTTCTAAGCGTGAGTTTCCAGGGCTCTGGAAATTGCGTGGTACACAGGCCCAATTATACCCTAGAAGCAGGCTTATTTCAACAAGTCAAAAAAAAAAAGCAATGTGCTAAGTGCAGCAGCCCACACCAACCAATCAAATGTCATCTCTCAAAGACATCTGGCTTTGGTAAAGTAAAAGATGGTTTGCAATAGCTTTAGTCTTTCCTCTGCCTTCCAGAGCACATTATAATGATGTTTAAAATAAGCACGTCATTAGAAAATATGGTACAAAGCAGCATGACAACATTTATAATAGGCAGCATAAGATGGTTCAATGTAGTCTCTGCATTTCATTCACAACATGAAATAAAAGGGAACTGACAATCCGGGGGTTAGTGCAATATGCAAATAACAAAAAATGTAATTAAACTTAGTGCTGCTACCACATACTGAATGACATTATATATATATATATATATATATACAGTGGGGATGGAAAGTATTCAGACCCCCTTAAATTTTTCACTCTTTGTTAAATTGCAGCCATTTGCTAAAATCATTTAAGTTCATTTTTTTCCTCATTAATGTACACACAGCACCCCGTATTGACAAAAAAACACAGAATTGTTGACATTTTTGCAGATTTATTAAAATATTACATGGTCCTAAGTATTCAGACCCTTAGCTGTGACACTCATATATTTAACTCAGGTGCTGTCCATTTCTTCTGATCATCCTTGAGATGGTTCTACACCTTCATTTGAGTCCAGCTGTGTTTGATTATACTGATTGGACTTGATTAGGAAAGCCACACACCTGTCTATATAAGACCTTACAGCTCACAGTGCATGTCAGAGCAAATGAGAATCATGAGGTCAAAGGAACTGCCTGAAGAGCTCAGAGACAGAATTGTGGCAAGGCACAGATCTGGCCAAGGTTACAAAAAAATTTCTGCTGCACTTAAGGTTCCTAAGAGTACAGTGGCCTCCATAATCCTTAAATGGAAGACGTTTGGGACGACCAGAACCCTTCCTAGAGCTGGCCGTCCGGTCAAACTGAGCTATCGGGGGAGAAGAGCCTTGGTGAGAGAGGTAAAGAAGAACCCAAAGATCACTGTGGCTGAGTTCCAGAGATGCAGTCGGGAGATGGGAGAAAGTTAACCATCACTGCAGCCCTCCTCCAGTCGGGGCTTTATGGCAGAGTGGCCCAACGGAAGCCTCTCCTCAGTGCTAGACACATGAAAGCCCGCATGGAGTTTGCTAAAAAAAACTCCTGAAGGACTCCAAGATGGTGGGAAATAAGATTCTGTGGTCTGATGAGACCAAGATAGAACTTTTTGGCCTTAATTCTAAGCGGTATGTGTGGAGAAAACAACCAGGCACTGCTCATTACCTGTCCAATACAGTCCCAACAGTGAAGCATGGTGGTGGCAGCATCATGCTGTGCGGGTGTTTTTCAGCTGCAGGGACAGGACGTCTAGTTGCAATCAAGGGAAAGATGAATGCAGCCAAGTACAGGGATATCCTTGATGAAAACCTTCTCCAGAGTGCTCAGGGCCTCAGACTGGGCCGAAGGTTTACCTTCCAACAAGACAATGACCCTAAGCACACAGCTAAAATAATGAAGGAGTGGCTTCACAACAACTCCGAGACTGTTCTTGAATGGTCCAGCCAGAGCCCTGACTTAAACCCAATAGAGCATCTCTGGAGAGACCTAAAAATGGCTGTCCACCAACGTTTACCATCCAACCTGACAGAACTGGAGAGGATCTGCAAGGAGGAATGGCAGAGGATCCCCAAATCCAGGTGTGAAAAACTTGTTGCATCTTTCCCAAAAAGATTCATGGCTGTATTAGATCAAAAGGGTGCTTCTACTAAATACTGAGCAAAGGGTCTGAATACTTAGGACCATGTGATATTTCAGTTTTTCTTTTTTTTTAAAAATCTGCAAAAATGTCAACAATTCTGTGTTTTTCTGTCAATATGGGGTGCTGTGTGTACATTAATTAAGGGTCTGAATACTTTCCGTCTCCACTGTATATATATATATATATATATATATATATATATACTGTATATATATGTTCTGTGTATATGTATAAATACAGTATCTCACAAAAGTGTATATATATATATGTTCTGTGTATATGTATAAATATAGTATCTCACAAAAGTGAGTATACCCCTCACCTTTTTTTGAAAGTATTTTATTATACCCTTTCGTGTGACAACACTGAAGAAATTACATTTTGCTACAATTTAAAGTAGTGAGTGTACAGCGTGTATAACAGTGTAAATTTGCTGTCCCCTCAAAATAGCTCCACACACAGCCATTAATGTCTAAACTGCTGGCAACAAAAGTGAGTACACCCCTAAGTGAAAATGTCCTAATTGGGCCCAATTAGCCATTTTCCCTCCCCGGTGTCATGTGACTTGTTAGTGTTACAAGGTCTCAGGTGTGAATGGGGAGCAGGTGTGTTAAATTTGGTGTTATCGCTCTCGCCATGGTTGACCAAAGAAGTTGAGTGCACATGCTCAGCGTCATATCCAGAGGTTGTCTTTGGGAAATAAACGTATAAAGGGGTGGTGGGTCAGCCTGTCAGTGCTCAGACCATACGCCGCACGCTGCATCAAATTGGTCTGCATGGCTGTCGTCCCAGGAGGAAGCTAAAGATGATGCACAAGAAAGCCCACAAACAGTTTGCTGAAGACAAGCAGACTAAGGACATGGATTACTGGAACCATGTCCTGTGGTCTGATGAGACCAAGATAAACTTATTTGGTTCAGATGGTGTCAAGCATGTGTGGCAGCAACCAGGTGAGGAGTACAAAGACAAGTGTATCTTTCCTACAGTCAAGCATGGTGGTGGGAGTGTCATAGTCTGGGGGCTGCATGAATGCTGCCGGCACTGGGAAGCTACAGTTCATTGAGGGAACCATGAATGCCAACATTTACTGTGATATACTGAAGCAGAGTATGATCCCCACTCTTCAGAGACTGGGCAGTATTCCAACATGATAACAGCCCCAAAGACACATCCAAGACGACCACTGCCTTGTTAAAGAAAATGAGGGTAAAGGTGATGGACTGGCCAAGCATGTCTCCAGACCTAAACCCTATTGAGCATCTGTGGGGCATCCTCAAATGGAAGGTGGAGGAGCGCAAGATCTCTAACATCCACCAGCTCCATGATGTCATCATGGAGGAGTGGAAGAGGACTCCAGTGGCAACCTGTGAAGCTCTGGTGAACTCCATGCCTAAGAGGGTTAATACCGTGCTGGAAAATAATGGTGGCCACAGAAAATATTGGCACTTTGGGCCCAATTTGGACATTTTCACTTAGGAGTGTACTCACTTTTGTTGCCAGCAGTTTCGACATTAATGGCTGTGTGTTGAGTTATTTTGAGGGGACAGCAAATTTACACTGTTATACAAGCTGTACACTCACTACTTTACATTGTAGCAAAGTGTCATTTCTTCAGTGTTGTCACATAAAAAGATAGCGAGAGCACTGCGTTTATAGTGAGGGGGGGGTGAAACAGAAAGTGCTTCGGGGAAAAAGGCACATCTATACCTAGACTATCCGATATATGTCTGCGGACAGCAGACCAAAAGGGTGAAAGCAATGGACAGTCCCACCAAATATTGTTCCCCTCTGCCCGCATCTCCTCCAACCAGTGGCGGCCCGTCCATAGGGGGCGTCCGGGTGCCTTCCCCTCCCCCAGGCAGTCACAAACAAAAACCAATAAACGAAAAAAAAAAGTCCTTAAATGCACTGTGTTCGGGCACCGGACACAGTGCACTATGGGAAGCACCACGTCAATGCAATCACAAGATTGCAGACGCTGCGCTTCATTGGCGGGGTTTGGAGCTGCTTTGTGGCGCAATCAGTCGGGCAGAACAGCTTCTGCCCAGCGCCCGTAGTAAATCACTACGGCCGGGTGTTTTGTTCTCAGTGTGAGAACAAAGTCACTTCTGGCGGGCTACAAAAAGATGGCCGCCGTGAGGACTAATCCCCTTGTGTTCAGCGGAGAGGGGAGGCCGGGCGCATTTAATCCTTTCTTCGGACGCTAGCTGGGGTTAAAAGAGCCACACTAGTGGCCGAATAGCGCTGCTAAAACAGCAGTAAAGCTCCGCTAAAACTAGTGGTGCTTTACCGCTAACGCTGCCCGCGGCTCAGTGTGAAAGGGCTCTTACTGCTATGTAAATACAATAATGTCCACAGTCTGGGTACAGGTGTACTTTGAATGGTCCTGGTCAGGCTAAAAATTGCTGGAACAAACCTTTTTCAGGCGCACACACAAGTTCTGTGAATAAAGCCTGCAAACAGTGGCTGCACTCATTCACATACTCTATATCTATTCTATTAACATTGTTACAATGTACCATATCTTGTCTAAGCCCCTAGATTCAGATAAAAGCCTTGTCGTTTGATCTTCAATTATCAGTTCCAAAAAATCGGCAAAAAACATGTGCTCCTATTTTACCCCTTACCAACCTTTAATTAACTCTATTCAACCCATTTCTCCTTTTTTACTGTTTGTACAGTATTTAAACTTTTTTATTTTCATTATTTTGTGCTTTTTCATCAAAATACAGATTTATATTGCTGTCTGTGCTGTCGTTAGGAAGAATCACACTCTAAATTTGTCCTGTTTACAGTTATTATTGAAAATAAAAGTAAAAGGAAATTTTAGGTTGACATCAGCGAAGGAATAGAGGGGATATCTTCCAAAGGGGACGCCAGTTCTGGTGACTATGGTGACAACCAGGGATTCCCTAACTTTGGAGGGATTTCCTCTCACTTCCGGTTTTGTCTATAGGACAGGAAGTGAAGGGATATTACCCCAAAGGGACACAGATGACAGAAAAAAAAGAGGGGTTATAGCTCACCCTCTTACTCTATCCAACATGAAAAAAAAAAGTTTTACCTTTAATTCTGCTTTAAATATCATAATTTTCCTTCCTTCACTACATAGAGTCACCAATCTGGAACAAACAAATAACCATGGGCTTGCACACAGGGTGTTCCAGGTGTGACTAATTACCCTGTGTGGCACAGATTCCCCCTGTTTAAACCCCTGATATTTCACCAAAGCCCCCCAACGGATCTCCTAAAAAAAATAAAAATAAAATTGTAAAAAATAATAAAAAAAAAAGTACTGACACCATCTAGTGCCCTACTGACACCATCAGTATATATACACATGCACACACACATACATGTGTTTGAGCTTTGAGGTGCACACCCTAATGCAATAGGGCTGTGCACCCCTATGCATATAGCCAGTGAAGTGTTTTGAAACTTCATATGCACATTCTTGTTCCAGGTAAATGATTTACTAACTAATGAAGAAGAATATAGAAAATATTTCAAAATGTAGGCAATTTTATAATTTGAATAAAGTCTTTTCTTGTTTGTACATAACATCCTATATATAGTTTGCTCCATTTACTTTGGATTCTAACATCTAAAATGTTTATTCTTTTGTGTGTTTTTTGTGTCTGTGGTATCCCTAGATATAGGGCTGGGTGACCTTTTTACATGATTCATTATACCACTAGGACTCGGACCCAGGGAGAGCCTTGAGCCATCTTTTATGGACAATTAATAGTGAAGTTAGGATCAGCTCTAGAGCTTGCATCTTGAAAAACAAGCCAGCAGCAGCAGCTCCATTAAATCTATCCTGACAGATGCTCCTTAAGGTGCCTTCAACTGCACAGTTATGCTTATTACAAAATATACATAGAAACCTGTTTTTAGAATTTAAATGTGCCTACAGACTTAAAAGATGCACCTGTAGTAAAGCAAACCTGCCACCACAGGTAACAGTTAAAATAAGCAGACTTGGTTTTGCAGAGTGAGAATTCATTTAAATTAGTCGTATATCTGATGTTTCATGGTGCTCCAGGAGCCTCCAAAAAAGCCCTTGGGCACCTGCATGACTAAAGGATTCGTCAACCTTGGGTCCTTACCATTAGATTAAAGACACAGACCGCGTGACATGGGTTTTAAAAGGCCACAGCAGCCCCATTTATTAACCAAATAATAAATAACATAACGTGAAAACACGTAACACATACCCGTAAGAACAAAAATAATATCCAACAGCAAGAGGTCTTTGGGTGTATTAAAAAGGCACACTTTAATGACTTTAATGGTCTATATCCTCAGCTGTGCCCCAACTGGCTCGAGGACGCTCGGACATCACACCAACTTCCATATTTCCTTCCCCCAGGGGACTTATCTCCTGGGAGAACCACCGCTAACCAAAGGAAAGCGCCATCCTTAGATGGGCCCCACTAATCCTGTGACCATGCAAAATTTTCACTGACCCCCCAAAGACCCCTTGAACCGCCGACTGCTGCGACAAAATTGAACAATACACCTTAACATGAAATTATACCATAACCATAAATATAGTTTTTTTTTTTTTTTTTTTATGTTTCTTTTTTTTTTTTTTTTTTTTTTTTTATGTGTTCCTTCTCTTTTTTTTTTTTTTTTTTTTTTTTTGAAAAGCAAAACAAGTAACAACAACAACATGTACCCCATCCTTAAATACCAACACTCCCTCAACCTGTCCATCCAGCATGCTAACCCCTAACACAAGGGCGGGAGGGTGGGAAGCTGTCTCCTCTCCACCTTCTCTGAATGATGAAGAATCCACCCCCTACACCGGACCCCAAGCCTCTGGCCCTGCCCCATCTGCTTTCTACCTCCAATCAGGTAAGAGATGACTTCTTGCCCCCACCACTGACCTGACTGACCGTTACTTGACCCCTGTTCCTCCCATAGTCATGCAGCCCCTGCGTCCATTCTCTCCTATGGGTCTCACTTGACTAAAGGATTCGTCAACCTTGGGTCCTTACCATTAGATTAAAGACACAGACCGCGTGACATGGGTTTTAAAAGGCCACAGCAGCCCCATTTATTAACCAAATAATAAATAACATAACGTGAAAACACGTAACACATACCCGTAAGAACAAAAATAATATCCAACAGCAAGAGGTCTTTGGGTGTATTAAAAAGGCACACTTTAATGACTTTAATGGTCTATATCCTCAGCTGTGCCCCAACTGGCTCGAGGACGCTCGGACATCACACCAACTTCCATATTTCCTTCCCCCAGGGGACTTATCTCCTGGGAGAACCACCGCTAACCAAAGGAAAGCGCCATCCTTAGATGGGCCCCACTAATCCTGTGACCATGCAAAATTTTCACTGACCCCCCAAAGACCCCTTGAACCGCCACATGAGCTTGATTGAAAACCTCATTCAAGCGAATTCCTCCACACCTGCAAAGCCCGAACCACCCCTTCCTGAAGGCCAAGGGACCAGATGTCTATACCCACAGCATTTAAATGAACACCGTCATCTCTCCAATAGCGAACAGACTGATCCTCCAACTCCCTGTGTCGGACCACTATACCTCCCAACTTGGCCACAAACTTCCCAATCTCCCGGTTCTACTTGGTTCTGGCTTTGTTCATTTGAACTACGGAGCGGGCGAAACGCAACCCCTTTCTCGCCACAATATCGGACCATACTATGATGCAGCCAGGGAAATCACGCAAAAGGCGCAAAACATCAAACTTTATATCCCTCGCAAAATCCCTGGCTGCACGCACCCCTAAATCATGGCCCCCTGCCTGGAGAACTACCACATTCGGTGGCCTGTCAACTTCTGGAAAAATAATGAAATTCCAGGATAACCTGGCCCCACATCATTCCACGAATCCCTAACCATTTTAGGACAGCCTCACTCCGTGAAATGCCCAGTTGTCTCCCATCTGGTCGGGCATCTGCCCGAACAGCCCCCCAAAAACATATGAATCCCCCAGGATCCACCCCAGACCAGTAGGAAGACCTGAAAGGAAACAAAAAGGAACATAGAACCATGCACAACATACAATGACCCTTCAAAGCAGATGAGGGCGAACATAAATCTTAAAACGATCTGACTCCCACCTCCCTATCCGTCTCACCACCTGGGAATCCAAACCCCACCTGGCCGCTTCTGAGGCTGCCCCCACACGAAAGGAGTGAGTATTAAACTGTGAAACCTCCCTACCCGCCTGCTTTAAACAACGCCGGAAAACGGACAAAAATTGAAAATGCGACAGAGATGAACCATCTTCGTGCAATAAAAAGGTCCCCGACCCCAACCCTCTCGCTTCAAGATACCGTTGCACCGAAGAAACCGGACAAACAGATGCCGGCAGTACCCGAAACAATGACACAGAAACTCCTTTTCCCAACTGATCCGTTTTAGACTTACTAATATGAATCTGAACACACTCCCCTGACATTGTCACGTCGTTCAATTGTAACCCCCCGGCCCCTGACCTGTTCTTGCTCACCAGCTCCCCAATACGCAACGCCCCGAAAAATGCTAATGAAAAAGCCACCGTGAACAGCCTCACCTCATAATTGGAAGTACAAACCCCTGGCAACAGCCCAACCAACTCCTGAAGCAAGTCAAACGAGACCGGGTGCCTAGAATCCGGATGCACTCGCCCCTTCCGGAACCCCTTCATGGCCTGGCGCACCCTAAAATCCTTTGTCACATCCGTCAGGCCTTGACTCCGAAAGAAAAAGGCTAAGGCAGCTAAACTCTTGTTCATTTTCGACACCGATGTGCCCTGCGCAAACCCATTCCCAATAAAGTACAGCAGCCAAGCCAAATACTCCTGTTGTGAAACATTCCTCCCAACCGAACTTACCAGGTTAGACCACTCACCCCACACCAACGAGTACGCTGCCCATGAACCCCCGGTCACCGATCGACGTAACAGCTCCTCCGTTACTCCAATGCCAGTCTCCACAGCCTGTCTGGACAAGGAACCCCCAGTTGCTCCGACTCCGGCGCCAACCTTCGAAACCTTGTCCACTGAAAACGAGACAAAGAATCGGCAATGGAATTCAAAACACCCGGGACATGAACAGCTTGTACAAGACAATTCAAACTTAAACACCGTAAAACCAAGTGACGCAGCAATGGCACCACCGGCGGCGAAGAAGCTGACAAGCTCAATATTACCTCCACCACCCCCAAGTTGTCGCAATGAAAACAGACCCTCCGGTCCCGAAATTTGGAGCCCCAAATCTCAACCGCCACCACAATCGGAAATAGTTCCAGCAACACTAAATTACGCAAGAACCCCGCCACACTCCACTCCTTGGGCCACGCCGCCGCGCACCAAGCCCCTTGGCAAAAAGCCCCAAAGCCCGAACTACCCGCCGCATGCGTGAAAGTGTCAATGTCGGAAGCTGCCACAACAGAGGCCATCCATAATGACCTGCCATTATACGTGACCAAAATTTTTTCCCAAACCCTCAGGTCAGCCTTCAGTTCCCTTGAAAGCCTAATGAAGTGATGCAGCATAAGAACCCCTGCGGTAGCAGCACAGAGACGACGACTAAAGATGTGTCCCATAGGCATGATGCGGCAGGCGAAATTAAGCTTACCCAATAACGACTGCAACTGCCTAAGCCTCACCTTCTTTGCCGCCAGCGCCTCAGCCACCCCCCGACGCAAGTCTTCCAGTTTGTCGCTCGGGAGCCGACATTCCATGAGACGCGTGTCAATGATAATGCCCAAAAATTGTATGACCGTGGAAGGACCTTCCGTTTTTCCCGGCGCCAAGGGAATCCCAAAACGGGTCGCAATAGATTCCAAAGTGTGCAACATTACTGAGCAGACTGAAAAAATCCGGAGGACCAATGCAGAGGAAATCATTGCAGCACCGACCCCAACTGAGTCTCTTCCCGAACCACCCATACCACGAAGGTGCTGAAGACCTCAAAATATGCGCAAGAAATGGAACCCCATCGGAAGACACCGGTCAAGATAAAACTGCCCCTCCCAACGACAACCCAGCAAATGCTGACTGTCCGGGTGCACTGGTAGCAAGCGAAAAGCGGATTCCCTTTTTTTTTTGGGGGCAACCCCCAAGGGGGACACGTGTAAAGACGACACGGGGGGGGTGCACGAATGGTCCAGCCATTCTCCCAAGTTCCACCTCCTTCGCCAATTTGGCAGAAACAACCTGTGGAAATTGGCGGGTTGATTTTAAGTTTTGGTGCCGAGGCGACGGGGTCACTGGCCCCGAACACGGGATCCGAAAACCATGTGCAAAACCATCAGCCAAAAAACGTGCCGACTCCCTCCGCGGATACCTATCTAGATACGGCACCATCGCGGGGAGGTTTACCGGCGTCTTCCCTTATTGAAGCCGACTCGACGGGTTGGGACTTTTCCTTCCTAAAACACTTGGCATAACTGTGGGAGCTCCCGCAACCAGAGCACTCGTGACGGAAGCGACAGTTCTTGCCAAAACGGCACGACCCCTCGTTATATTGCCAACAAATTCCTTCCATTGTGAGGCCGACTGTCCAGCGGTACCTGAACCGCCGCCCCCCTAAGAAAGGGCTGTCCAGACACCCGTGCTTGGGACATAAGCTTCATCCAAAGCCCAATGTCCTTATGATCCCAACTCAAGCCCGGACGCAAAGCTTTGCGCTGTCGGAATTGCTTGTCATAACGTAACCAAGCAACACCCCCATAAACCCGATAAGCCTCCCCAATGGCATCCAGATAACAAAAAAGTGGAGAACAATTCTCCGGCGCTCTTTCGCCAATCACGCTAGCCAAGATGGCAAACGCCTGAAGCCAATTCGCAAAAGTGCGCGGAATAAGCCTCCAGCGACGCTTCTCTTCCTCCTCCTTCTTGCTTTCGTCTGCCTTCCCTTTGTCAATAGTAAATTTTTCCAATGGCAAAAGAGAGAATATTTTAACATATTCCCCTTTCCAAAATTTTTCCCGTACGTCTGGCTTCAAATGCACCCCCAGTGGGCTCTCGAAGCACACGTAGATTTCGCACTTCGCCGCCTCCGCCAACCGGACCTTATCCTCAGCAGCCTCCTTCCCTTTATTCGCTGCCGCCCCAGACACTTCTGTCAGCGACGCGGCTGTTACGCTATCACCGGGGGACGCCCCTGCCCCCGGGACCGCCACCGGCCCCGTTGAGGGAACCGTGGTAGGAAAACTAGCGATCCCGCCCCAGGCAGCCGGAGCCCATGCCCCAACAGGCCCTTGAGATGTGCTAGGAGTTCCCGCCGGGTCAAAACGAGCCAACAAATCCCGAACACCTGCAAAAAATGCGGACAAAACCGGCGCTGCACCCGCATCTCCCCCCACAATTCCTGATCCACCTGTACCAGCCCCCGCAGAAACCCCCACTGCACCCCCCCACCTGACTATTAAGTATAGGTAAAATTGGCGACTTACCAGGCTGCAGCCGCACCGCCACACGACTAGCCGTCTGTCCGGATCCCAGCTGACTCTTCAAGGCAGGACGCCTCCCGACTGACCGATCATCATCATCATCCGCGCCGGTAATCTCACCGGACTCAGCCGAAGAATCTTGCCACGGCGACGTCCCCTGCCTCCCTCGCACCGACGACTCCTCATCTGGGCTCCCGGAAGCCTCTTCTTCTGTCCCAGGCACAGTTCTCACCCCCGAAGAGCTGCTGGGCACTGTAGTACCCCCAGCTGCAGCAGGGACGCGCTGTCTCTTTAAGGGGGCGTGTCCCCCAGCTTGAAGACCCGGCCTGCGATCCCGCTGGCGAACCAGCAGAGGGCGCTCCAACTTCCCTGCCGTTCGTGTCTGTTCCTTTCTGATGCAGAAACCTCTTCTGTGCAGCGGCCGTGGAGGGAGCCGAACGCTCCGGAGCCCTGCGTCTGCGGCTGGCGGGGGACGATGGCGGCACCCCCCCAGTGATATGCCTCCGGTCCTGTGGCTCTACATCGCTCGGAGCAGCTGAGGGGTAAGTCCGCCCCCCACCGCTGACACCGCTGCTTCTCCCACGCCGAGCCATCCTCCCCACCGTGACATCCATGCGGGGGGGGGGAGGGGGATGGCTGCCGCCTGCTCCGGCCTGTGTTGCGAGCCACTGGAGAGCGCCGGGGGGTAGGATTCCTCCCAGGGCCCCCACCGAAACTGATAGGATGCAGCCCGGCAGCCAGCCCTGGAGGGTCCCTGGGATAGGGGCTCCTTCTAGCCTGTTGAGCCGTGGGACAGGAGATGGGCTCAGGCGCTCCGGAGGGCGCACCTTCCTGGCTCGTTTTCGCCCTGGGGGAGAAGGGGCAGGTGGGGGGGAAGCTCCCGACCCCCCCAAGCACATCAGATAGCTGCTGTTGCAGCCACTGATGGCCCCGCTCGACCGCTGCGGCCCTGACCTGAGCCAGCAAGGCATCAAGATCACTCATCTCCCTATTTTTCTAACCTGCAGGTGATCAGCAAGGGTGTCCCTAGAAGCTGTCTCCTCTCCACCTTCTCTGAATGATGAAGAATCCACCCCCTACACCGGACCCCAAGCCTCTGGCCCTGCCCCATCTGCTTTCTACCTCCAATCAGGTAAGAGATGACTTCTTGCCCCCACCACTGACCTGACTGACCGTTACTTGACCCCTGTTCCTCCCATAGTCATGCAGCCCCTGCGTCCATTCTCTCCTATGGGTCTCACTATATGTAAAGTCTGGGATTTAGTGATGGGGTACTTCTCAGTAGGTTGCTAAGGTTCTGTGCTTGGTGTGTTGCTCAGCTCTGCTTTTACTAAAACCCAGATGTCACATGCTTCAAGCACACTGATATTGGAAATCTCAAGATGCCTGTAGTAATGAATTTTCAAGTACATAAAAGACAGAAAAAAAAAACAAGGGATCTATAGAATCTGTCTCATTTTTATATATACAGTGCCTTGCAAAGGTATTCACCCCCTTGGCTTTTTACCTATTTTGTTACATTACAGCCTTTAGTTCAATGTTTTTTTTAAATCTGAATTATATTAGATGGATCAGAACACAATAGCCTAAGTTGGGGAAGTAAAATTAGAAAAATTTATACATAAAACTATTTTTCAGAAAAAAAACTGATAATTGGCATGTGCGTATGTATTCACCCCCTTTGTTATGAAGCATATAAAAAGCTCTGGTGCAACCAATTACCTTCAGAAGTCACATAATTAGTGAAATGATGTCCACCTGTGTGCAATCTAAGTGTCACATGATCTGTCATTACATATACACACCTTTTTGAAAGGCCCCAGAGGCTGCAAGAGGCACCACTAACCAAACACTGCCATGAGGACCAAGGAACTCTCCAAACAAGTAAGGGACAATGTTGTGTGCAAGTCATGGTTAGGTTATAAAAAAATGTCCAAATCTTTGATGATCCCTAGGAGCACCATCATATCTATCATAACCAAATGGAAAGAACATGGCACAACAGCAAACCTGCCAAAAGGCGGCCGCACACCAAAACTCATGGACCGGGTAAGGAGGGCATTAATCAGAGAGGCAGCACAGAGACCTAAGGTAACCCTGGAGGAGCTGCAGAGTTCCACAGCAGAGACTGGAGTATCTGTACATAGGACGACAATAAGCCGTATGCTCCATAGATTTGGGCTTTAGGGCAGAGTGGCCAGAAGTAAGCCATTACTTTCAGCAAAAAACAAAATGGCACATTTTGAGTTTGCGAAAAGGCATGTGGGAGACTCCCAAAATGTACGGAGGAAGGTGCTCTGGTCTGATGAGACTAAAATGGAACTTTTTGGCCATCAAAGAAAACGCTATGTCTGGCGCAAACCCTATACATCACATCACTCAAAGAACACCATCCCCACAGTGAAACATGGTGGTGGCAGCATCATACTGTGGGGATGTTTTTCAGCAGTCAGGACTGGGAAACTGGTCAGAGTTGAGGGAAAGATGGTGCTAAATACAGGGATATTCTTGAGCAAAACCTGTACCACTCTGTGTGTGATTTGAGGCTACAACGGAGGTTCACCTTCCAGCAGGACAATGACACACTGCTAAAGCAACACTTGAGTGGTTTAAGGGGAAACATGTAAATGTGTTGGAATGTCCTAGTCAAAGCCCAGACCTCAATCCAATAGAAAATCTGTAGTCAGACTTAAAGATTGCTGTTCACAAGCGCAAACCATCCAACTTGAAGGAGCTAGAGCAGTTTTGCAAGGAGGAATGGGCAAAAAGCCCAGTGGTAAGATGTGGCAAGCTCATAGAGACTTATCCAAAGCGACTTGGAGCTGTGATAGCCACAAAAGGTGGCTCTACAAAGTATTGACCTTAGGGGGGTGAATAGTTCTGCACATTGACTTTTTCTGTTATTTTGTCCTATTTGTTGTTTGCTTCACAATAAAAATAAAAAAACATCTTCAATGTTGTGGGCATTTTCTGTAAAATTAAATGATGCAAATCCTCAAACAATCCATGTTAATTCCAGGTTGTGAGGCAACAAAACACGAAAAAATGCCAAGGGGGGTGAATACTTATGCAAGGCACTGTATATATTGTGATATTTGGGGAGCCCGAATCACCAGCCATCCATATGGGCAGAAGAAAACAGTCCTTTATTTTTCAAAAAAAGTGCCTTCCTTGAGCATAAACAAAAAAAAAAACATTCTATCAACATTTGGTATAAATAAAACCTTTGGCTCACCGTCAGCAAAACTTTGTCCCATTCAAGGTTTAAAGTCCCCACCTGCTCCAGGGGTGGGTACAAATAAGGGCCGTCACAGCTCAGCAGTACACAACTCCTCTCACAAGTGTGTCCTGCTCCACATCACACCCCATGGTTACTGATGGCTGCTTTCTGCCTTTTTCTGCTCTCTTTCAGGCAAATTACCCTTTCAGGACCACAGTACCTGTACTCAGGTTTGAAGGCTCTTTTCCACCCAAAATCCATCCAAAAATTACCTGGGTCCCATATTAGGAATTAGCAATCTCAGGAAAACTGTAAATCAGGTTTCCCTCTTTACTGGATCATCCTGGAATTCCTCACCCTGCATGGGTGAGAATCCTTAAGTACTCCTCAGTGGTTCACCCGCCGAGCGCCCCACAATGCACTGCGCGCTGCACAGTGCATTCTAAGCCCTTATTGGCTGAAGTGAATAGCTGGTTGTTAAAGAGCGAGCTGCTGCGTAATTAATAACGCATGAGTCATCACCTGTCAACGGTCTTTCCTGCTGACAGCTGACAGCTGAATGAACAAAAAAAAACAAGAAAGAAAAATGTGAAAAAAAAACAGCGTGGGGGTCCCCCCAATCCATATCAGGCCCTTTGGTTCTAGTATGGATTTTTAGGGGAACACCACGCCAAAATAATTTTAAAAAATGAAGCGGGGTCCCCCTCAAAATTCATACCAGACCTTAGGTTTGGTATAGATTTTGAGGGGGACCTCCACGTCAAAATTTAAAAAACCCTGGGCTGTGGTTGTTGGGGTCTGTGGGCAGGGGGCTTATCAGAATCTGGAAGCCCTCAGACCCCCCCCATGTGAATGAATATGGGGTATGTAGATCCATTGTATAGGCATATAGACATAGGCTCTTTACCGAGATCGGTGTAGCGGTGTGTCAGACTGACACACCACACCACCGATTGCCGTGATGCGCGCCGTGCCGGGCGCACGGCGGCTGTTATCCTGCAGGATGTCATGTGAAGCCCAGTCCGGAAAACAGAACCACCTCCTGGCCGTCATTCTGCTATAGGCCCTTTTTTATAAATGATTACATTCCCTCTGTTCTCAGCTGCATAAAAGCTGGGGGAGGAGAAGCAGCAGCACACTGAGCTTGCCAGTAAATGGCTGTGCAGTGGGGGCGTGTCAGGACATGTCTGATCATTGGAGGAGAGTACACTGAGTTCCCAGCACAGCTAGAGAATTGACCACAGTGTAATCTCACGCTTAGTGTGGTCAGTTTTTTTTAAAAGGAAAGCAGAGGGACTGGCAGGAACACCAGGGATTTCACATAAAGGAAGCAATACAAAGAGAACAGGGTACTTTCTCATACAAGCACATGGTACTTCAGGCACATATCAGGAATATGAAGTGTTGGGGTAACAAACGCTTTAAAGTTGTAGATTTTATCTTGCGGAACTTCTTGGGCAGCCAGGCAGTTATTCTTTGTGTGTGCCAACTCCTGGGCCCTTTGATGACAATATTGCTCAAGCAGTACCTAAACCCTGTGGTGCCTGATGCCTAAACATTTTTTGGGGGGTTGGCAAACCAACCCCCCCAGGTCTGCACTCACCCCCCCAGCGATCACGGCACGGCAACTTCCCCAGCTTCTCCTCCCGGCCAACCCAGTCTTCTTTAGGTCGGCCTCCTGTCCCGATTGGCCAGGAGGAGAAGCCGGAAACCGATAGCGAATATTGATTCGCTAGTATCACAAGTGGGAGGGTTGGGAGCGCAGTGCTCTGCTCCCTGAGCCCAACCTTTTTCAGGCCAATTAGAGCCTCAAGCCTCAATCATGTGCTTGAAAAAAAAAAAAGACCTAATATAAAAGCATTAGTCCGGCGCCCTGAGCATGCAAACTAGGAGGGCGGCACCCCTTATGGACCGGCGGACGATCTTAACCCTTCTTGTCTGGCCTGACATAACAGGTGTGCTTGCAAGATTTAGCTTACCTCTACCACATTCACGTTTTCTAACATCAAATGAGTATATGAATTTATACTCATGCCTGGCTTTGACCTGCTAAAATTGGAGAAGACCATAAGGTCACAGTCTTTATATACATTTTAAATGGGTATATGATCATGTATGTGGGTAAGCAGGATGACAACACATTCTGCACTCACCTGGTTATTTTTCACATGACCCCTTAAAGCGTGCTTCCACTTTTGCAGCCAAACGGGAATAACACTACGTTACATAGTGTAATAAAAAATAAATGACTACATTTTACCTGCTTTTTTCTGGAAAATGCTGAAACTGAAATTTTCCTCTGTTATGTAGAAGGGGCTGGGACTCTCCCCCCCCCCGCCTCCTCTCCCTTCCTTCTCCCTCAAATTTATATCCGTCCCCCACTCTGCAAAGGAGGTTTCTTTCAGCAGCCTGTGCAGTACCTGGTCCTATTTACTATGTAGTGCACTCACACTGGTGTGATGTATGACTGAGGGACGGCAGAGTGTAGAGGCTCCGATTATCTATAAAACATTAAACACTTGACCAATCCCCCCTCCAAAAGGACCAGACGACACATTTTATTTGTAGTCGAATGGCCATAGCAGACTTTTATTACAAAACATTAAATACAACAGTCACAAGAAAACAAGTTTAATGCATATAATACAGTCAATGCATAACAAATAAACCAACCTCAGCTTATGCCCGGTCTAAGGTCTTTGAAGGCCTATATACTCACAATTAACCAGTTGTTTGCCAAAATTAACCCTGTCTTTAAGAAAGGAGGGGGAGGGGGAAAGGGAAAAAAGTTGAACACACAGAGAACCATACATCTCCAGCCCCATTAAAATATAAAACTACAGCAGGTTGGGACTTTAACCACATGCCGACCAGCGTACGACAATGAACGTCGGGACAATGGCACAGCTGTGAAAATGGGCGTACAGGTACGTCCCCTTTAAATCAAGGCATTGTGGGCGCGCGCCGCGTACTCCCTGATCACGCCTGCGGGTCCCACGGACTCGATGTCCACCGGGAGCCCGCAATCATATCATGGAGCTGAAGAACGGGGAGATGCAAACAAGGAATTTCCCTGTTCTGCCTAGCAACATGACAGAAATCTACTACTCCCTGATATCGGGAGCAGTGATCGCTGTCATGTTCTAGTGAGGAAATCCCCCCCAGAGTTAGAATCACTCCCTAGGACACACTTAACCCCTTGATCGCCCCCTAGTGTTTAACCCCTTCCCTGCCAGTGTCATTTACACAGTAATCAGTGCATTTTTATAGCACCGATCGCTGTAAAAATGACAGTGGTCCCAAAATAGCGTCGAAAGTGTCCGATATGTCCGCCATAATGTTGCAGTAATGATAAAAATCACAGATCGCCACCATTACTAGTAAAAAAAAAAATGATAATAAAAATGCCATAACTCTATCCCCTATTTTGTAGATGCTATAACTTTTGTGTAAACCAAACAATATACGCTTATTGCAATTTTTTTTACCAAAAATATGTAGAAGAATACATATTGGCCTAAACTGAGAAAGAAATTTGTTTTTTTATATATTTAGTGGGGATATTTATTATAGCAAAAAGTAAAAAATATTGCTTATATTTTAAATTGTTGCTCTTTTTTTGTTTATAGCGCAAAAAATAAAAACCGCAGAGGTGATCAAATACCACCAAAAGAAAGCTCTATTTGTGGGGAAAAAATTTTGTTTGGGTACATCGTCGCAATTGTCAGTTAAAGCGACGCAGTGAGGTATCGCAAAAAGTGCTCTGGTCAGGCAGGGGGTAAATCCTTCCGGGGCTGAAGTGGTTAAATGAGGCATGTTCAGTGTGGCCAAAGAATGAGTCAATAATAAACAAAATTATGTATTTATTATCTGGACAGTAACAAACAGTCTCATATTGAATTACAACAATTGATAAACATAAACAAAAAATATATGTATTAACCGCTTCTGGACCAGCCGCCGCAATTATACTGCAGCAGGTTGGCTCCCCTGCGTGAGCCGTCGTATCTGTACGTCGGCTCTTTAAGACGCCTCCGAAGTGTGTCCCCGGAGCCGATGCAAGTGCCCAGAGGGCACCCGCGATCGCTCGTGGCGGGGCGAGAACCGGGACCTGTGTGTCTAAACACACAAATCCCGGTTCTCTCATGGGAGAGGAGAAAGATCATGTGATCATACCAAGTATGAACACCTTACAAGCGGTAAACAAGTTCCGCGCACCACAACTTGTTGTTACCCCACTGCGCTACTGTATATGAGTGTCCCTAAAGCTGCCAACTAAAATAAAATAGAACTGAAACAAGTATTTTACTGAAAAAATATTGGCGCTGTGTTCACCTAAATATAGTGACTTTCAATCTAATATAAGGCTAATTTATCACATACGATACGTGTATCCATATAAGGATACAAATGAATGAACCTTATATCTAGAGTAAAATAGATACAATAGTGATACAAAATGAAAAACAAATTAAATATAAGTATAATAAATGCATAGATAAAAAAATTAATTATAAAGTCCATGCATGGTGAAATATTCCACAAAGTGTCCAGTGAATACTCTTCTTATACACCTAAACTTTTAAGTGTGTAAGAAAGACGTCAATTTTGTTTGGGTACAACGTCGCACGACCGCTCAATTGTCAGTTAAATCGATGCAGTGCCGTATCACAAAAAATGGCCTGGTCAGGAAGGGGGTAAATTATTCCGGTGCTGAAGTGGTTAAAGACCATTGTCCTAAAAATAGAACATAACATAAAAGTACACTGCATATTGTAGCATAAAACATCGTTCTCCATGTTTTATTTGACTTTCAAACAGAGTGATATAATAATGAGCCCAACTGCGCTAAAATCAAATAGACCATCTATATAGAATACAAGATGCATCCAGATATGCCCGACATGTTTTGTGGATAAAACCACTTCCTCAGGGGCGGGTGCATCTAAATTTGTAGAGAAATATAGATAAGACAGTATGATATAATGTAAACAGGAAAAATAATTAAATAATATGTAAGAGACAGTGATAATCTATTCTCTCATATACTCACATGAGAACGAAGCCTGGAATCTGAGAGACCCAAACCCGGAGGCTTAGGTAACCACTCCGGGAACCGTGACAGAATGGGCCCGCCAGGGCTGCCAGATAATAAATACATATTTTTTTATTATTGACTCATTCTTTTGCCACATGGAACATGCCTCATTTAAACTCCCAACATGCTGTAGTTTTATATTAACCCTGTCTTTACTGTGCAGATAGATTTAATTATCAGTTATAAACTAGATTTGAGCACTGCCTGTCATAACAAAAGGTTATAGATCTAGAAGCTGGCCTTCTGCATTGTATGGTAATGAGGGCAAACTTAGTGTGACCACTTTTGTCAGTGGGGGTAAACTGAGTTTTCTCTCATTACAAGTTTGTCAGAGTAGCTTGCAGTCTACCCAAGGCCAGCTCCAAACAAACACTTTGAAAGTATTTTTTTAACTGTGTTAAATGCAATGCAATGTGAATGAGAACACATCCAACATAAAGTGGGGTTTTCTCAAATGTAACCGCAAGAGTGGAAATACACTTTAAGTAGTTATTGTCATGGCACAAGGGGTGAAGGAGACTCTAGTCAACAGATTTAAATACCCAATCCCCAGAGGTAAGTGAGCAGTCAACATTTTTTTGGTTTTTCAGAGTTGGGTGGACCTCTCCTTCCATCTACACATTATAGAGTAAACACTTTTATGCCTGAGGTCAATACACTTTTTTAATTATATAATCAAAGTTATTCCTTATTCTTACAGCAAAAATTTTGAACACATATAAAATAATTATCATAGCTGAGAGATGTCTTCCCGAACCCTTTTAAAATATATCCCAGCACATCAAAGCGTCTTCTAAGTTCAGATGCAGTTTAGAATACATTACACCACAGTGGTAATTCAGATAGCAGTGCAGGTGATCTATGGTCTTGAAGGATGGAATACACTAGGCCTAATTTGCATTCCTATAATATTGAAAGTGACAGCTAGGTCTTTCCATAGAAAATAAAAGACTGTTGTGTTGTAGGAGCATTTTCCTTTGTTGCTGCAGATTAAGAAGCAGAAATATTTCAAGGTGATGTGTAGAATAACTGAAAACTTTCTGAGTTTACAAGTTTGCTTACTACCCCATCTCTACCAGCACATACTTATAGTTACATAGTTACATAGTTGGTAAGGTTGAATAAAGACAACAGTCCATCCAGTTCAACCTGTGTAGGTGTGTGTGTAGAAAAATAATGTCCCATAATCCCTGTATATTGTTTTCGCTAAGATGCCCGTCCAAGAGTCTTTTAAAACTATCCATACTTCCTATGGGGCCGCATGCCCCAGTAGAAGGACCCTCGTCCGAAACATGTCGGGTTGCTGAAGCCATTTGTTCCCTGTTACCACGCAATTTTTATATTTACTTGTGATCACTATTTTTTATTCAATTTATCTGCTGTTTGCATAGAATCTATTCTTTCTTTTGGTTTTTAATAAACCTTACTTAACCCATCCATCCATCCATGTGGAGACTTTTTTCCTTTCTCTACATGAACCCACACTTGTGGTGTGGTGAAAGTTGCATCCTCCAGCTGCTTGCTCACTGTGAAGGCGGATTCCATCCATCCGTTGAGGATCTGAGCACCATCTTCCACCTACGGTTGCCTACGGTCGCCCCAGAAGGGACCATTGGAACTTATTACCAGCGGCTCCCAGCAAGCACTTCTAGGATCGGTTGATCCACAAGCCTGAATGACACTCTGCTGTATGGTTAGTGTGTCCACCTTTTCCGGTAAGCGTATTTACCCCTTCTATTTCCGTGTGGATTCTCAGCACATGAAGACCACTCATTTGATTTAAGAACATCATCCACATATGTTCCTCCTTTCTTTCACTAGAAGTATCACATTGTTTATGTTGATGAACTTTTACCCCACTATGGACACTGCCTCCAGCCATTGGAGTCTGCTTTTTCACTTCACCTAATGTGGCTTTTAACTATTACCACATTGAAAGATTTGCTGTTATGCACATTACATATGTATATGGGGTGCTAGTTCACTCCTCCATTTTCATCTCACTTAGCACTGCATTTATTTATTATTTTTATTTCCATTGCACAGTTACTATACTGGTGATGCTGGCTGCTATTTTGCTCATATGACTTTTCTCTAGTAGTGCAACAATATTTATTTATTTTTTGTATCCATACTTCCTGCCAACACCACCGATTGTGGAAGAGAGTTCCACATCCTTACCGCCCTGACAGTGGAAAAACCCCCTCCAGTCTCATCGTGTGGCCCCTTGTTTTCTTACGCTCCCTGGGACTGAAAAGTTTCATACTTACGCTGAGATCACCGTTGAGATATTTGTATATCGCTATCAAATCTCCTCTCAAGCATCTCTTCTCAGCCTCCTGTTCATTTGTGGTGGATAAAAAAACACCTGGTACTTCATGTATGGAGGAACATATGACAAATGTTAATTTATTATCCACTTGCCAACTGCCTAACTTAGTTTTATGGTGGCAGTGCTGTTGCGCTGGATCATGTGCCTAGTATGTGATCTGCGCGCCTGCTGGTCCGGCTGTGCTGTTATTCATTACAGCACAAGCCGATCAGCAGGTCCCGGCCAATGATTGACCGCCGGGACCTGCTGATTTGCTCAGCGTTTCACGGAAGAGAGTTCTGTGATTGGGACCAATACAGAATTCTGTTCATTGACATTTAATTTTTTTTTTACTTTTATTGGATATGTTTTATAGCAGAAAGTAAAAAAATATTGTTTTTTTTCCTCAAAATGTTTGGTCTTTTTCATTTATTTAATAAAAAAATAATCCCCAGTGGTGATCAAATACCACCAAATGAAAAAAAAAGATATACATTTAATTTGGGTACAGTGTTGCATGACCGCACAATTGCCAGTGCAGAATGGAAAAAAAAGGCCTGGTCATGAATGGGGGTAAAACTTTCTGGAGGGCAAGTGGTAATACAAGACAGAGTGTTATATTACACATATGAATTGTTAGACATAGATATTTTTATTTATTTATTAATATGAATTCATGTATTATTCATTTGTGATTACTAATGTATACACTTTAAATTTTAATCATGATTAATTAATCTGATTGGTGGTTTTAATGTATTTTCAACAGATTCTTAACATGCTTTTTGTGCCTTGCTTTTTATGCACCAGAGGCGCATTTGGTGTGATGGGCGGCTTTGTCTTTGTTTTCATTTTTGGTTCTAGTTCTGGTCCTCACCCCCAATTGCCCACTTGTTATTTAAAGCATTCTTTTGTCTCTCTCTTCTTTGGATCTAATAAAGAAGCAACCCCTTTGAAAGGCGTTATCTTTCTTGGGTGACCTCCAGTGTGGTCTTTTTCTCGCTATGCACCAGCTTGCAGCCGAGTGCTGACATCACATCCGGGTGACGAGGCTTCCTGTGATGAAATCTATGTTACACCGCTGCCTTTTTGTTGGTTCCTGGGAACTCATGCTTTGGCCCCTCTGTCTGCTCTGGGCTCCCCAGCTTTGATTGGCCACAAGGTCGGATATGTTTTAGCCATTACATTACACTAAATATAGTAGATGTCTTTGGGTCCAGAAGCCAGGTGATGACCACACAGATCTTTGTGGAATTTTTTTTTTATCAGCAACATTTAAGTGGACTTTTTGCCCTATTTCATGGTATGGTGAATGGTCTTTGTACATGGCATTATCTGTCTAATGCAACCAGTCCTTTTACACCTTAGTGCGCTACAATGCTGGTATATACATGGAAATTTGGCAACCTGTCCAATCACTTTGTTTTAGCTTGACCTCAGGAAATTTGGTTGAAAGTGATAGAATAATGACCGCACATGATTCCATTTCTAACAAATATAATTGACAGAAAAATGCGTTGACCCTGTAACTTTTATATGGTTTCTCAAAACAAGTGTTTTATGGCTATGTATACCAGTGTATATTCACTTCGGAAAAAGAACAAAGAGCATATTGTTGGTAAAGGATCTTTTTTTATGCAGTATATATATATATATATATATATATATATATATATATATATATATATATATATATATATATATATATATATATATTTATTTATTGTAGAAAAGATATCAGTTCTGATGCTGAATGCACTTTTTGATTTTCAAAAGTAATTTAAGAAATTCAAATGCAATATATCAGATGCTGTTGCAGAAAAAGGTTTATAAGTGAGGCTTGTGGCCATTTAAGCTTAGAAGGATTAAGGATAAAATAATCAGAGAGTAAGATAAGAAGGACAACAAAAAACAGAAAATATTGATTAGGTACAAGAAAATCAATGCAAAATTTTCGGCTCGACACAAATTCAATTTTGCATTAACAAAACATGAGACCTAAAGTTTTATACCAGCAACTTCCACTCACTTTGGAAAGATGCCCAGTATGTTAAAAATGCTGTACAAAGATATAACAATTACACTAATAGTTGCTGCATTGTTATACACTTTTTCCTAACTCAAGAAAATGAAGAGAAAATAATGAAGACTGGATGCAGCACAAGAGGCTAAAATTCCATGGGGTGCAAAAAAAAAAAAAAGTACATTCCAGGAAATATAGAGTGCCAAACTTTAGTGTTAATAAGAAATATAATTATACCTCTAGTAACAGCAGTACAAAAAAACACTGGGATTTCATTGCTTATTCCAGTGGTACAGACAAAAGAAAATCTGGTATTAAACCCAAAAGCAACTATTTTTTTTAATTTGCAGCTTACCAATTCTTGGGCCAGTAAGCCTGTTGTTTTTCACAAGCTCAAGCTCTCTAACAAAATGTATCAGTTTACATGAATGAGACATAGAGAGCATACATGTAAGGTAGTATAGTTTACCCTCCCCTCTGTAGGTGATGCTGTGTACAGACCACGATACAGAGGGGATGGAGGATGAGAGGCGCTTTTATTCCTCTGCAGACTCCATAGGTGCCACCAGGGAACTGTGGTCCAACTGGACACTGCAACGGCCATCTTTGGTTTGGACAATGCTAATAAAAAGCAGTGGCCTGCTGTGGCTGGCATGCAGTTGCGAAGTGGATAGTTTAGAGACAGGATCCTTGCTGGTTAGGGAAAGACTCTGATGAGGAGGGACAGACTAAGGACACCACAATCCACTCTGTTGAACTTTTTAGGCCATAGTGCTGGAACTAGGACTTCACCGGTATTCTACTTCTGTTTGTGCCACACTCTGCCTATCAGCCTCCCCCTTCTCAGAAGCTGCTTCAGTAATGTAAGATTTATCCAAGGAACAACCTTGCTGCTGCTAATTTGCCACTGTGTGCCAACTTTATTAGGCCTTCTACACCCGCGTGCCTGTGTTCTGGTGCTGTTGTTACCATATGGCCTGGAACTTTCAAGCAAGTAGTTGTCACTGTTTTCTCAAACACAATACCAGTGCTGGTGGTTGCAGTTGATGCTTCTGTTCCATTGGACTTGGTATGCCATTCTTCCCAATCGGGGTGCCAACAACCTGGCCCCACCTACAAACAGGTCCCAAGCCACAAAGTGAAAGAATCTAAAGTACCTTTAGTTGTTTTTAATACCATTATGTAAAAACAGCCAAATGCATTTTGGGCGCAACAAAACTTCCCCTTTATCGGGGCTATATCTGATCTGGTGCAAAACCTTAGTTTTGATTGGAATTTGTATGAAATCGGATGAAGGGGGAGTTGTATTGCCCTAAAATGTGTTGGCTGTTTGTAGGTGACAGTTTATGTGACAGTGAGCTCCATTCACTAAAGTATATCGCATGTAGTATTTCGGTCATCTGACACGTTTTTCCCAAATATCGCAAGCGATACTGAAAATGTCAATTCAATATCCCTTTTTGTGGCATTTACTTCAAAAAGCAATAACGCTCAAAAAAATACTACATAAAAAAGCATTAAAGTCAATTCACTACTTTCAATACTAAAGGAAATAAATAAATAAATGCATGTGTTAAATAAGAAGTGGTCCAGACATCCAATAGTTAAAGAATGTATTTTATTTCAGTTGGTTGTCACGTGCTGGTGTCCTTAACAACCAGGAAATAGCTGGTTGTTAAGAGTTGGCAGCTGCTGGTGTCCTTAACAACTATGATTCTTCTGCTGACAGCAGGATGTAAACAAAAAAAAGAGACGGCATAAAAATTTGTTAAAAAAAGACCTTCAGGTACCCCCCCCCCCCAAAGCACCCCCCACATGTTGAGGGCATGTGACCTGTTATGGTTTGGGGGGAGGGCTCCCCCTTTCCTGACCTTCAGGCTTGGATACGGATCTGGTATGAATTTTGGGGAGAAGCCACGTTTATGTTGACAATGTGGGGTCCCCCTCAAAATCCATACCAGACCAGAAGGGCCTGGTAGGGATTGGGGAGAGGGACCCCATGCTGTTTTTTTTTCATGCTTTTGCTTACATTTTGCTGTCGGGGGGAATCCTGCAGACAGCAGATGAGTCATATTTGTTAAGGATGCAGCAGGTGCCAGCATTAAAATACTGCAAGTTTTCACTACTAAAATACCACAACAGTTCAAGAAATACTGTATGCGTTATTTTAGTAGCGTTTTGTTTTGTGAATTGCAAAAAATGTTTGAAAACCACAATGAGGCTGATATTCAAGGGGTTGTAAAGTCTCGCTTTTTTTTTTTTTTAAATACCAAATATGTCATACTTACCTCCTCTGTGCAAGGGTTTTGCACAGAGTGGCCCCGATCCTCCTTTCCTGGGGTCACTCCGTGGCACTCCTGGCTCCTCCTCTTCTTGAGTGCCCCAACAGAGTAGCGCTTTCCCTGGGGGCACTTGTGCCGGTTTCACTCCCATGTCCTGCTGCTGTGCCCCGCCCTCAGGCTCCCGTGTCACTGGATTTGATTGACAGCAACGGGAGCCAATGGCTCCTGCTGCCTTCAATCTATCCAATGAGGACCCGAGACACTGGCTGTAGCTGGAAAGACTGGGTAAATTACTCAACTGCTCCTACCCACCAATTTCTACAACAGAAAAGCTGATAATTCTGTAGTCCAAGATAAAAACGAAAGCCTCGTACACACGATCGGACTTTCTGACGGGAAATGTTCGATGTTGGCGGTAAATCCGGACCTGTGTATGCTCCATTGGACAATTGTTGTTGGACTTTCCGCCAACAAATGTTGGTTAGCATGTTTTCAAATTTTCCGCGGACAAATGTGTGTTGTCAGATTTTCCGAGCGTGTGTATTCAAGTCCGTCGGACAAAAGTCCAAAGTACAAACACGTATGCTCAGAAGCAAGGACGAGCCAGAAGCGGTCGGTCTTGTAAACTAGCATTCGTAATGGAGAATTAACGTTTGTGATGTGGCAAATTATGAAATCTCAAAATACAGCGCACAATTCTCTTCTTCTTTAATGGGATAATAATGAAGCTGCTTTGCTGGTGATACTGATGGAGTAATTGTAAACAAATTTTCAAATGCTTTTTTTTTTCTAGTGATATCAAGAATAATATCATTATGCTTTTTTTTTAATTATTTGGACAAGTTATCACAACACCATTATCCTGTAGTTTTTAAGACCAAAGATACAACTATGAAGGTGTCCTTGTAAATTTTACATGTTACATTTTTTTTAAATGTAACTGCCTACTCCCAAACTGTCATTTGAAGTAAAACACATAGCCAAGTATTATTCTACACAATTTTTTTATTGTGCATTAAAAAAAAAAAACAAATAAATTTAGACATGCTCTCTGCCAATAGAACTTAACCAAAAAGTGCATTCTATGCATCCAAAAACATAGAAAATATACCAAATCAAATCATTATTCAACCAAAAAAATAATGTCAACGCAATAACTCCAAGGCCAATAATAAATAACACGTTATCTCCTCTGATTCCACAACATGTCTGGTTGACGAACGGATGTTCAGAAACGAACTGAAAAGCACGAAATGAAAAGCGTGAAATTAAAAGTGTGAAATGAAGAGCGAGAATCAACACTCACCAAACTTCTACTAACACAAAATTAACAGAAGGAGCCAAAAGGGTGGCGCTAAAGAGCTGAAAAACAACGTAGTACTACACTACGTTCGTATTTGTTGGCCGTGTGTATCCAAGACAAGTTTGGCCCAACGCCCTTCAAACAAAAGTCCACGGTTTTGTTAGCCAACAATCCGATCGCGTGTACGAGGCTTAAGAGTGCTTTTTGGGATAAAAAATAAAAGATACCAGACAGATCTGAATTTTTGACAAGACCAACAAGTTTTTTTATTGCACGTAACCACTTCAGCCCCGCTCACTGTATATATACGTCATTTTTTTGAAGATGGATATCTCGGTAACGGCAGCAGCTGCTGCCACAACCGAGATATCCATCTTTACAGTGAGCGATTCTGTACAAGATAATGGTGGTCTCAGCGGCGGGTTCGCCGCGAGATCACCGTTATCGGCGGCGGGAGAGGTGCCACCCCCCCTCCCGCCGCTCTCCCGCACCCTCCGCCGCTTACCGGAGCCGTCGGTAGCGGCGGAGGCGATCGGGTCCTTTCCCTGCTGAGGTATGGAGACAAGTGAGGCCAAGATGGTGCCCACCCGTCTCCATACCATGTGACGGCCGGAGCGGCGTCATTACGACGGCTCCGCCCACTCTCTTAAAGGCACAAATTTTTTTAGTGTCATTTTTTTAAACGACTTTTTTTTTTTTTTTTTTTTTTTTTTGCATTTTAGTCTAAATATGAGATCTGAGGACTTTTTGACCCCAGATCTCATATTTAAGAGGACCTGTCATGCTTTTTTCTATTACAAGGGATGTTTACATTCCTTGTAATAGGAATAAAAGTGATCCAAATTTTTTTTTTTTTAAAACAGTGAAAAAATAAATAAAATAAAATAAAATAAATAATAAAAAAAAAAAAAAATTTTTTAAAGCGCCCTGTCCCGACGAGCTCGCACGCAGAAGCGAACGCATACGTGAGTAGCGCCCGCATATGAAAACGGTGGTCAAACCACACATGTGAGGTATCGCCGCGACCGGTAGAGTGAGTGCAATAATTCTAGCCCTAGACCTCCTCTGTAACGCAAAACATGCAATCTGTAGAATTTTTTAAACGTCGCCTATGGAGATTTTTAAGGGTAAAAGTTTGACGCTATTCCACGAGCGGGCGCAATTTTGAAGCGTGACATGTTGGGTATCATTTTACTTGGCGTAACATTATATTTCACAATATAAAAAAAAATTGGGCTAACTTTACTGTTGTCTTATTTTTTTTTTCAAAAAAGTGAATTTTTTCCAAAAAAAGTGCGCTTAGAAGACCGCTGCGCAAATACGGTGCAAAAAAAAGTATTGCAATGACCGCTATTGTATTCTCTAGGATGTTAGAAAAAAAAACAATATATAATGTTTGGGGGTTCTAAGTAATTTTCTAGCAAAAAAACCTGTTTTAAACTTGTAAACACCTAAAATCCAAAACGAGGCGCTTTCAATGGCATGTTTACCAGGCCAAAAAGGAACAAATAAGAGAAGTTTATTGTTAGGGTTTACATACAGTATACTTTAATAATGAGTCTGTATTTACCAGTGTTTCCTACAGAAAAGGTGCCAATATATTTTATTCTGCTTGTATTTCTCAAGACTTTTTATTGAATAATAAAATTTACTCCAGACAATTGTTTCATTTTGCCCAGATAGTTTGGTCAAACTACCTAGGCAAAGCCCAAACCATCTTTACAAATTATGGTGTTTTATGTTAAAAGTTGGGAGAGCCTATTTTGCTATCCTGCCAGGTGTTTAAACATAAAAGTAAAAAAAAAAGCCAAACGAAGAGATCCAGGATCAACAACAGCTACAAAGGGCAGCATCGGTGGTGAACCTGATCCCTGTCGGCAAAAGGATGGCATTTCTTAACACAGAGGAAGCTAATCCTAGACCATCATTTGTTTGATTTGAAAACTTCTTTGTTTTTGTTTCTTTTCTTCAGTCTCTGATTTCCTCATTTGCTAATTCTTGCTGTTAGAAGACACAATAACGTTTTCCTTTAAAGCTGAATTCTAGGTGTGGATTTTATTGCATAGTTACATTGGTCCAGCTTGGACCAATCTATGCTTGCATATGCCATACCTTTGGGACTGTTGTGGACGCAGAGAATTACTGTAGTTTATTGCCACTACTATAGTGAATTCCACTGTATTCTGGGTCCCATGTTGAGTGGCTGTCCTGCTGCATATCAACCACAGGGGTTCACACGGGTGCCATTCACAGCACTTCTTGCATTTTTTTGAATGAATGCAAAGCTTTCTCTGATTGGACAAGGTGGAGATTGTGACAGCATCTCTCTACTTCATCCAGTCAGAGAACACCTTTCATTCATAGAGAAAAATGCAAGGTGTTTTGTAAATGGCATGAGACAAGCAGACAGGGGCAATGACTGTAGTAGTTGCCTCTACTACAGTGATCTCCGCTGTCTTCTGGGTCCCACGCTGAGCGGCGGCCCTGATGCATAGTAACCACAGGGAGTCACTTGCTGAACACGAGCACCATTCACAGATTGCCTTGCATTCCTCTCAATGAATGCAAACCGTTGCCTCATTGGATGTAGTGGAGGTCATGACCCCACCATCATACCCCCAGTGGTGGCCTGTAATGCAGAGGCACACCGGCGCAGCTCCCCCTATCTATGTGTCCAGCCCCCTAATCTACATGCAGGGCACTGGACGCATGGATTCCAATCAGGCTATTTTTTCTTTTTTTTTTGAAGCACGTGATTAGAGCCAGAGGCTCTAATAGGCTTCAAAAAAGGGTGGGCTCAGAGTGCAGAGCACTGCGCCCTGAGCCCACGCAGTTGTATGACAATAGCGAATAAATATTCGCTATTGTCTTCCTGATTCTCCTCCCGGCCAATCAGGAAACGGGTCCCGATTGGCCAAAAGTAGAAGCAATCCTATTGGCCTAGGAGGAGGCACACGGCGGAAGCCATAATGATGCCGCGGAGGAGACGCAGGGGAAGCCGCCACCCGTCGCCTGAAGGTAAGCGCTGCCAGCACCATAGATTAGGTAAGTGCGGGCTGGTAACTGACCGACCGACTGTGGGGAGGTGGCTGTGTGTGGACTGTTTGCAGCCACCCCCCAAAAAAAAAAAAACCACCAGCCGCCACTGGCGACAACTACAATGATTCTCCACTTCCACAGCAATCCCACAGGTATGGCATGTACATGTCTGGACCAATGTAACTATAAAATAAAATTTATACCTGAAATTCAGCTTTAAAAAGTTGCATTTTGTTAGTAATCCGTGGAAGTTCTAGAGATTGTTGGCCTCGTGCCTTCAATTTCTTTCTCTCCCGTGCAGATACCTCTACCTAAATTGCTGCAAGCATTTGTTGAGCTAATCCAAAACTGAACATACACAACTTCAGATCAGGATACTCCCTGCTGGGCTTTAAACAATTCATTGTCTAAAGAGAAAGAGAAATAAGTGAAGCAGAACTTTATTCTTTAGGTGAGTTTCTATGTGAATTATGGTTTATTATTACAAGCCTTTATCTCGGTGCTATGAAGAACAAAAGGAACACAGTGCAAAGATGGTAATGAGTATTAACACATCAAGGTAAAATACCCTTTAACTTCTCTCATAATTAGTATGTTTTGGACCAAATTAAGGCACACGGATACTTATTGCTATTCACCGATTTTCAGGTGTGTCAGCTATCTAATTAGTGTAACTGAATGACCAATTTCCAGAATTATTTTGTGGTTAGAAGAATTACATAATTGAGACATAACATTTTTCAGAAATGCTTTAAGGACTTTGCAAAAGGGACCTTTGAATTCTTTACTATCCACCCAGAAAAAAGGTGCTTTCTAGGCACCCAGCTTTCCCGTTTAAACCTGTTGTCATTTAACAAAAAAAAAATAAATAAATAAAAAAAAAAAATATATATATATATATATATATATATATATATATATATATATAACATGAATAACATTGTATAACAAAAACATTAAGGGACAGAAAAAAAAAGAAAAGCATAAAAGCATTAAGAAAAACACTGGGAAAATGTGAATAGTATTGAATAGTAGTAGAGACAGGTAAAAAATGCTGGTGTTTACCTCTGTCTGTGACACCACTGAGATTTTACTTTGCTTTCTGTGTGGTCACCAAAACAAATTCGCACTGGAGCCGCATTGGAGATATGTGACCCACCTCCATAGGTGGCTATGCCCACCCCCTTGTCTGTTGTTGCTCCAGCCAATTCTGGAACAGCAAAGAGGGGAGGGGGAAATCCAAGCAAAGGTACAATTAGAAGCAGATCCAAGAGTTGTCAGATCAGCGAATACGTGAACAGTCAGCTCTCGGTCTTGGAGCCAGCATGGGACACATGCAACATCAGGAGCACAAATCAACTCAGTTTGGTTAGTAGTCTGTGTGGTCACCGAGTATCTTTCTAATAGGGACATAGAACACAAAAAGGACAGGTTCACACTATTGGATCCCCGCATCCAATTCGCAATAGCAGGAGAATGTGACCGGCTCTCTATTGAGGTGGTTCACGTATCTCCAATGCGGCTCCAGTGCGAATTTGCACAGGAGTCCTGTGTGTCTTTTGGTCCGTTTTAGGTCCAAATTCAGCCCAAAATTCGGGCTGAAATCGGATCTGAAACAGTGAACCAGGATGCACAGGACCCCTGCTGGGAGCCGCACCGGCATCCAGTGTGAACCGAGCCTTAAAGCACTATTCTGTCTGGAGTCTGGAAAGGTTTGGAATCTCTGTTATGTTTTGACTTATTTCTTTGTCCTCATTAAAGAGACATATTTTATCCCCTTCCCGCCGCCTCCCAACCCTTTCAAAGGATCTAAGTGCCGGGAGACAGAGGCGAGCACTTCGATGATGTGACCGCTGTGATTGGCAGTCACATGATCCGAAAGCTCCTGGTTGCAATTTCGTTAATGTGCTGGGAGCATGCAGGGAGTGTACTTTTAGCACAGTAAAGTGTTTAAGGCTGCATATATGTGGCCGCTCAGCGTTAAAGCCTACCCACCGAGTGGCCACAAATATATGCCAAGTCAGTGGTAAGTGGTTACAAGAGGAGTAAAGCCAAACATTTTCATGCTATACTTCTCTCTTTGGTCACAGGAGTACATTTATGAAAGTCAGTAGATGGCTATTGCCTGTTAGTGGCTGATGGGGCAGAGCCAAGTTGTGGTAAAGAAGGATTCCGACAAAACTCTCTCAATCCATTCACACGGTCTGATTGGCTTTGCCCACCCCTTTGTCTGTTGCTCCAGTCAGTGCTGGAACAGCAAAGAGGGGAGGGGGATATCCAAGCAAAGGTAGGATTAGAAGCAGATCCAAGAGCTGTCAGATAAATGAGTATATGAACGGTCAGCTCTCGGTCTTAGAGCCAACATGGGACAGATGCATAATCAGGAGCATGAATCAACTCAGTTTTGTTAGTAGTCGGTGTAAACCCAGTTCGGTAGAACCTGTGGAAGCTGTCACATGACTGAATCCCCCAACTCAATCGCTCAGTCGGCTGCAGCCAGGGCATTCCCTGCCCAGCAGTTGTAGGTATATATCATCGATCAAATATGGACACATTGACCAAATATGGCCATTTGGCCATATTAGGTCAATGATTTCATGAGCATCCCACAACTTTGTTTATGCAGGGGCGTTGCTAGGTGGCAAAAAGACCAGGGGCTTCAGCCCAAAGTCGGAGCCGGGCATGGGGGGGTTTTGCAGGGGGTAGGCTCACTTGCTGGTTGCTGCCTGGCTCACCAGTGCCCATCAATGCTGACCACTAAACTGATCTACCTGACACACACTGACCTAATTGACCCACACTGACCTACCTGATCCTCACTGACCTGTCTGAGCCACACTAACCTACCCGACACACACTGACCTACCTGACCCACACTGACCTACCTGACACACACTGACCTACCTGACACACACTGACCAATAAACTTACCTATCTGACTTTGTCATGTCAGACTTCAGCTGACCTCCTCCTGCAGCTCAGCCTTAACTGTAGTGTGCAGCGCGCCCATCCTATTCATGGCCACCCAGAGACAGCAGGCAGCCAGCCCAACCGCTCACCCTCAGCGGTGTCATCGCGTCACCTTCCTCCATCGTTGTACTCCAGCAGGACAGGCGGCCTGTGAACATCCGGCCGGTGTCACAGATTGCCTCTCATCAGAGGATAATTGCTTTTTACATGTGAGTGTTTACTATGTTTTTTTAATAAATACCAATTGATTTTAAACTATGGGAGCCTTCTTCTGTTTCCCCTATATGATGTCCACACTCCATTGAGGGCTGAGTTTTGCCTTTCCCTGTGGATCCATCCGCAATACAGCCTTTTCAGCATTACAGTTTCAGAGGTTCCATCTGGTCATCATTCTGGTTCCCGAGCTGTCCGAAGCAGCAGGACTACAATGCCCATTTAGACCCTCTGTAACGGGGGGTCATGGGGTTCTGGTAAGCGGCCAGGCACTTCATTTATGGTGGTGGACCCACACATCTGGGATTTCATTTAAATTGGACTTTTTTTGCACTTTTTTTGCATTACCACAGCACTTGTAGGGTGTTTTTTTGCATATGGACTTTCCCCCCATTTTTTATTTTCTCCAAAATAAGATTTTATTCCTTTTTATATACTGCAATCCCTCACGGTTTTATGTATGAATTTGATTTGTTATTAAATATATTCCTTTAAGGGGAAGTGGGATCAATCTCCCAACCTAGTATTCAGTTTGTCACATTTATCATATGTTTATATTTTTATATATAGGCTGAGTACTCCTTTTCAGTCATACACATGTTAGTTTTGTTTTGAGCGCGAGTCAATTTTTTTTCTCACACTGACTTGCAGCTTTGAAACTGTGCGACGTCAAAGCATGATTTCAAAGTGGGATTCAGCATGAATGGGGGCTTCATCTAAAAAAAGGGCTTGGCTATAATTAGGTATAGTAATTCTTCACTATATGTGCTCAACAATGTTTCCGCCAAAGTAAATCTTGAAATGGTTTATTTTGATGCCATTACAAGAACACTATACAGTAATGCTGCCAAGTAGCACAAGTATTATGCATTATTGAACTTTTTTTTATTGACCACTTTATTTCTGTCATGGGTTACTGCATACATAGTCAATTGTGTTTATGTGAGTTAATGCTTGCTTAATGTGTGCAATGGTGCATGGTAATGAGCTTATTTTATTCCTGTTTCACACAATGTGGGTGAGAAATATTCAAATACAGAGAAATCTACATTGTTCCATGTGTTCTTCCATCTTCCTGATATCTGTGTTTTAAATTAATTACAGAAAATGCAGCATAGAGAATTTTTTAAAGATCATACCGCAGTGCAATGATTAAACATGCAGCACTGAAAGGGCACAATTACAAAAAAAAGAATCACACCTGTTTCACTGCCTAAAGAGGAAGTAAACTCCGGGGCACACGATTTGGAGATATTTACAGTACCTACCGGTAAGCCTTATTCTAGGCTTACCTATAGCTACAAATAATACAGAGAGGTTTACAACCACTTTAAGCTGAAATGTTACCATACCCATGGATATCTGCCTTTGGCATTATCATTGCACTTTCTCTTGAAGACACAGTGGAAGCACATTTTTTTCCTTTCATTCTCTTATACTAAACTAAAAGGTATATGATAATCCGATTGGTTGCATACCTGAGAATTTTTGGAAGTCAAGGGGCCTGAGATTGTGGTGTGGCAGAGTGTAGCACTGATATTGTCTTGCTAGGCATACAGCACCAAATTGGAATAGTTGCGTAGCCAGGTGCTGGATTACAGAAATATGGTGAAGGAGATGTTGCTTTTTATCCTTCTCTCCCTCTACTAAGATACTGATGTTATGCTGCACCATTCTTCTCTGGCCAGCAGGAGGGGAGCTAAGAACAAGCAAGCCGATAGACTTTTATGCTAAGAATGCTGGGCATTGTAGTTTGAGACGGCAACCTTATATTGGCTACACTATAATGGTTATACTACAGATCCCAATATGCACTGTGCTGTAGGAAGAGTGGGGATATTCACCTACCAGCTGGAGACCATACCAATGGAGATTCAAGCCTGAGACTGGGATAGAAGACATATGGGGAAGCACAGCATTGCCCATATCGCAGCACCTGCACCACTGCCACAGGGAGACTGGAGAATCCACTCACCCTCTGCTTCCCAGTACTGATCACTGGGGGCTTTCCAGGAGAGACAGAGGGGGCGCTGATTCTGCAGCAAGAGGTCACCACAACATCCCGGGGATTGGTGAGAGGGCTTTTCGCCCATTATTACTGCTAGCAGGGACCGAGCCGCTAAGAGCACCCACACTAGACTCCATGCTGCACTTATTTCAAACCTAGACTGCACCTATACCAACTCTACTGGATTGTACCAAACCTTTACCACATCTGAACCACATCTACCTTGCACAGAAACTATACCACACCTTTACTGTACCAATACTTCATGCAGGTTAACTGGGACTGTTATTAAAGTGGTTGTAAAGTCAAATGGCCCATATGAATCTAACATCCTTGTCTTTATTCGATTAGCAGTTGTCAAGAGTTAGCTCAAGGGGGATCACCTTCCCTGGGAAAAAGGCAGTCCAAATGGCAGGTTTTTCTTAAAATCTGATTTATAGCCAGTTTTATTTTTAAAGGTTGCAAGAAAATAAAGCAAACAAAAACAGAAAATAAATCCTTGCCATCCAGGCACTAACTAAACATTTGCAGTTTCCTAACTGACAGGTGATGGGCTTCTCCCAGTCACCCACAAAACAAAGATAATGCAAATCTTTTTCTCTCTTAAAGCAAAACTTCACATAAACATCTATCTCAGGCTTTTTGCTTCCTGAGTCCCAGGCCAAGAGCAATCCTTTGATCTAGCCCTGCTTAATTTATACCACCCTGCCAACGTGGCTGGTAAAACCCGGACCGGATACCACCTTAGTTCTCTGCAAATTAACGCATGTGAGGTGAAACATAGCATCCATCAATCACCTCCCCTTTATACTGTCACATATTCCCTCTCTGCTCAAGCCCCTACGGCTGAGTAACTGTCCCAACCAGACAATGGACCCGAGAAAGGGCATCTGCATTAACCTGAAGTTGCCAGGCTCTATGCTCCACTGTAAACTTAAATGCTTGAAGAGCAAGGAACCACTTTGTCACACGACTGTTTTTCTCCTTGTTTTCACACATCCATTTGAGAGGGGCATGATCTGTGACTAATTTGAATGGTTTCCCCAACAGGTAATATTTCTGGGCGTCTAATGCCCATTTTATAGCTAAACACTCCTTCTCAACAATGTCATAGTTTTTCTCCTGTCTGTTCAGTTTTGTGCTCAGGTAGACCACTGGGTGCTCCTCACCATCTCTGATTTGGAACAGTACTGCACACAGTCCCACATCAGAGGCATCTGTCTGTACCACAAACTCCTTTGTGAACTCTGGAGTCACAAGCATAGGTTGTACACAAAGAGCCTGCTTCAACATATGAAATGCCTTCTCTGCCTCAGGATTCCACTTAATCATGGCTGACCCTTTACCCTTCGTCAGCTCTGGCTGCAACGGTGGCAAAATTGAATATAAAACGCCTGTAGTAAACTGTGATCCCCAGAAATGCATGACCTGCTTTTTATTTATAGGTTAAGGCCACTTTAGAAACACCTCAATCTTATTGATCTGAGGCTTGATCAGCCATGGACCAATAATGTTGCCAAGGTATTTGGCCTCCTGCAAGCCTAAGGCACACTTTTTGGGGTTGGCCATGAGTCCTGCTTTCTTAAGGGGATCTACTTCTGCTTGCACCCGGGGCAAATGAGATTCCCAATCTGGGCTCTGGATGACTACATCGTCCAAATAGGCGGCTGCGTATTGGCCATGTGGTCTTAATGTCTTATTTATCATTCTCTGGAATGAGGCCAGAGCACCATGCAAACCAAAAGGCATCCGCTTATACTGGAAAGCACTGTTTTCTCTTTTGCAGATTCTGTTAAAGGTACAGGGGTTACGAACAAGATAGGGACTGTAGGTTTGTTCTTAAGTCAAATTTGTTTGTAAATCAGAACAGTACCTTTTTAAAGTGCAAATCCAGTATTTTATTTATTTTTGTATAATTTTCTTATTTTTAATATTATTTTTCTTATTCTTTACTTTTTTTAATTACTTTTTTATTTTATTAACTTAATTATTACTGTATTTCTTATTATTTTTTTATTTTTATTTTTTATCATTTTTTTCACTTAACTTTATTGCTATCACACAAGAGAAAACAATTCCCTGTGTGATAGCAATTGGAGGTGACAGGTTCTCTTTATTGACCCTGTCACCTCCAAAACAGGAGTCTTGGCACTGTGCTAGATTTCCTGTCACAGCTGAGAGGGGAGGAGCACAGCTCTCCCCTCTCACTGTTTACATCGGTGGCAGGGACAGGAGACACAGCAGGGAGATAGATGGATGGTGAAAGCAGCAGTGTCTGTGATCCGAGTCCAGGCAAGCCGGCCACCGCGGTGCAGCGGTGCAGGAAAGACCGGGGATCTTGGAGGCTTCACTAGGTCACACTAGGGCGGACAAAGCTGCGGCCACGACGGGCAGTTTTAGCGGCGTGGCAGGCCACTGGACCCTACCAGGCCTGTGAAAGGGCAGGCAGGATGACAAGGGGGGGCCCCTTAACTTCACAGCCAGGCCAGGAACGGAGGAACGGCTTACTGCAGAAAGGAGAGGAAGATTCGGCCGGCAGTAACATCACTCGGGCCCCATTCGTAAGTAGGAGTCATTCGCAACTCGGATGTTCGTAAGTCTGGGAACCCCTGTATCTGCCAATAACCTTTAGTCAGATCTAAAGTAGTTACAGTATGTACCGGGCACTTCCTAATATGTCAACAAGCACGTCGACCCGTGCATTGGGTACGCATCGAATTTGGACATGCTGTTCAACTTCCTGAAATCATTACAAAACCTTATAGTTCCATCTGGTTTTGGGACCAACACTATGAGACTTGACCGGTCACTGTGGGACTCCTCTATCACGTCCAACTCTAACATGTTCTTTATTTCATTTGCAACTGCTTCTTCTATAGGGCTTTACATTCACGCGGACCCCTGGTTCTGTAATTATGTCATGCTGTATAACTGTGGTCAGTCTGGGCAAGTGAGAGAAAAAGTCTCTAATTTTACTCACAAACTCTTTAATGTCCTTCTGTTGGGCCACTGACATGGTCTCAGTTATGGGTACCTCAGGTGTCCCAGGGGACATGTCCTTTTGGGGTGTTGGGACCACCAGTAAAGTCTCTTTGTCCTTCCAAGGTTTCAGGAGGTTAACGTGATATATTTGCTCTGGTTTTCCTTTCCCTGTATGGTAAACTTTGTAGTCACCTACTCTTTCAATAATTTCAAAGGGATATTGACATTTTGATAGGAATTTACTCTTAACCATGGGGACCAGTACGAGCACTCTATCACCAGGGTTGAAGGTTCGGGTCTTGGCCCCCCCGATTATAGATCTTTATCTGGGCCTCCTGAGCTTGTTCCATATGTTCCCATACAAGCATGACAGCGGCAATCCGATCTTGCATCAATGAGATATGCTTGATGATACGACTATAAGGTGTGTTCTCTCCCTCCCACATTATTTTTGCAACACCTAGCAATCCCCTGGGATGTCTACCATACAGTAGTTCAAATGGGGAAATGCAGAGATGCACAGAGGAGAGCTGCAGTGACAGAGGCACATATTCTGACCACGCTTTTTTTCATAGCTCAGCAGCCATGGTAAATATGGTCAGCTCTCAGGGGGGATGTCAGGACCAGGCAGGATCAGCCAGGTACTGTAGAAGATAGAAAGGGGCAATTGATAAAGGAAAAGCACTATGCTACACCTTGCACCTTAAAGGGACAGAAGCATGATTTTTTTCGGGGGGGGTTAACAATCACTTTAAGTGTAAAGATGCTCTCAAAGGGCCTCAATGATAGCTGACAGAAAAACATGGGACTGCCCCTCCTCTAAATAATTATTCTGCAAGCCCCCTCCATTACCATCCTCCTTTTCTTTTGGACAGTGCATATCCAGTCAGTCTAGGACTAGCATCTCTGCCATAAATGCGCCCTGGCTGTTTAATTCCAGCACTTGGCAGACTAAACTCTTCTACTGCTTACTGGTGCACTTGAGGTGGCCTTGATACTGTTTATGCTAATCTGGATGCCAAATGTTATCTTATGCCTAGTCCTTATTGTTAATCACTTTGTATGTTAAATTGTGTTATTACCACAGTTAATCCATGTTATGCTTGTCTAGTTACCAGCCCTATTGGGTGACAATATATTAAGTTTGCTTTCACTACCTAGTTTGGGGTCTGTTTCTTTGATGTAGCACTACTATTGGGTATTAGGTACTAAGTATTACCTTTGGTGATTTCCTGTGATATTGCATGTTTGTAAGCTCAAGCTGGTGTGTTAGAGGTCTGAGGTTGAATGAATGAATGATTGAATGATTGATTTATAAAGCGCTGCAAATGCGAACTGAATCGCCTCAAGGCGCTGGATGCATTCTCTGATGTCAGCTTCTCAGAAAAGGAAGGTCTTTAGTTTTTTCCTGAAGGCCTGGTGGTTTTCTTCCATGCGGATGTTGGTAGGAAGAGCGTTCCATAGTTGAGGTCCTTGGACTGCGAATCTTCGTTCTCCCTTTGCTTTGTAGCGGTATTTGGGAATGGTAAGGAGGTTTTGGTTAGCTGATCGAAGACTGCGAAGACTGCGAGTCGGTGTGTAGTGTTTTATTTTCTCGCGGAGATATGGTGGGGCGTTTCCTTGTACGCATTTGTGGGTGATGCAGAGGGTCTTGAATGTGATCCGTTTCTTAAGGTTCTTAAGGCGGACAAGGCAAAGAACAGAGGACCCATCTTATCCATCGGCTCCTACGGGGGGGGGGGGGGTAGCGCTACAGTTGCCATGCGCACTGCCCTAATGAGGGGCAAGCAATCATTGAAGTGTGATTTGGGTACCAATAGTGACTTTGGGAGTTTAATAACAGTGTGGAGGATGGAGGAAAAAATTCCCTTGATTTGGAAAAAAAGCCCCAGAGTTTGTGTGTGCAACAAATGTCGGTGAATGACCAGCCTACTGTCAAGATTTGAAACTTTTAGACAGGCTGGAGAGAGAAAGGATAGGGTTAATGACATTGCTAAGGACGCTAGAAAGGCAAACATGCGTTCCCTTAGATATATCTGAATTTATATTGCAGCATTACACCCACTGTAATATCACACCTGACACTTATGATCCAGATAATTTCAGAGTGCACATCTAGGGCGAACCTGTATGCAGATGTTTGGTAACAGCAAAACAAATGACTCTAACCTTGGAAGATTCAGCTAGTCTGCTTTTCCTTGAGCTGTAAGCAACCCCTGTTTTCATAGCTGTCTCCCCCCCCCTCCACCCCCCAAACCTTTTTATTGCGGGAACTATCTTTAGTTACATAGTTACAGTCAATTACGTGAGCAACAAGAGCAGGGGCCAGAGTGAGCAAAGGCAGATTGCTGTGTAATGTCTGTTGTGTTTTGCAGTCTGGGAGGCAAAGTAGTTATAGAGTTCTTTTTTAACAAGTTTAGACATCAATAAAACAAATGCAGCCTTCTCAGTATATCATAAAAGGAACTGGAACTAACTTGTACAGAGTATAGAAAGTATTATTTTTTCAACAGCTGTAAATAGTGCCATCTACAGGCCAGAGGTATAAACACCACAATGTCCTTGTTTCCACAGCATGAGTTACCCCATCCAATCTTTCTCTGCTGCTGATAACCTCAGTCTGACCTGTCACCTGTAACACTCTCATCCTGGTAGGAGAAGAGGGTGGCCTCTTGCACGGTTCTGGTCCAAGCACCCCTGGTGGTGGGTACAGGGAGTACGAGGGCAACGAAAGGGTGCAGGTGCCTGCAGGCAGGAGGCTGAAACTTGGAGATACAGGAACCTCTGCTGAAGAGATGTGGAAACTGATCACCAAACTTGTTCAGCAGGAGCCAGATCATGATCAACTGCAGAATCAGGAACAGGCAGGAATTAGCAACAGGCTGGCAGCGGGGTACCAAATCAGAAGGCAAAACCGTAGTCAGAAACAGGCAGAGGTTGGCAACAGACAGGCAGCGGGGTACAGAATCAGGAGGCAGAGCCATAATCATAAGTTCAAGCCAAGGTCAGTTTTGCAGGTAGAGGCAGGTTCAGCAGGCAGGGGAGATCCAAGAGAATGGTCAGAAGATAGCCGGGTTTTCAGGAACAAGGTCAATCAGGCAGAGTAAAAACAGGAACACAGGAACAAGCTGAAGACAATCCAGCACTGATGCTAGGCAGACTCCCTGTTTATATAGAGTGCTGTGTGCCAGGATTCGCGCCAGCATTTGCATATGCGCATTAGCACATTAGCACCTTAGCACATTGGCGCATGCGCGTTAGCACATTAATACTTTAGCACATTGTCGCATGCGCGTTAGCACATTAGCGCTTTGGCACTCACGGGTGCGCGTTAATGCGCGTTCGCATAGAGGTGCCATTGTGCATGCCCACCCTGGATCTCATTTGTCTCTGGCTATGGTTCCGTGCATGCACATTGGCATTAGCAGAACGAGGATTGGCAGCTGCCGCACAGAGACGGGTGCTTGCTGTGTGAGTTCTCTGACAGATGGCAAAGCATTGCATACTGCTTGTCACTACAAGAACATTTTAAAATTTGCACATTAAGTTAGTGTATGGGGTCCAATTTGAAGATTAGAGAAGCAGAGGACAAGATGTGGCAGGTGCACAAAACTCATTATTAGCACTGCTGTTGTTCCCTTCCCTGTACAATAGCAGTGGCAATACAAGTTTAATAGCCCACTGTAATAGCAACTTTGGAGACTCTTGTGACAGCCCCAGCTGGCAAGCTGATTGCCCACAATATCCGGGCCAGATATAGAGAGTTCCCAGGTATAGTAATGGGCAACCAGGGCCAGATGTCTGCGTAGTCAATGCAGGCCTTGGCATTGGCTTGAGACTGCCATGAGCACCGCACCACCACCCGCCCAGGTTGTTGGTTGTATCTGTACACTTAGAACCAAAGTGCCTGCAGAATACACTTTACACTTTTAAGGCCCATACACACTATTAGATTTTCTGCAGATTTTTGTCTTCAGATTTACCAAAACCATGCAGTGCAAGGGCCTGCTCGATTGCATACAAATTGAAACTCTTAAGGTTTGACCTCATATTATATGGTTTTGGTAAATCTGAAGACAAAAATCTGCAGAAAATCTAATAGTGTGTATGGGGCTTAAGTTGTAGCTATACTGAGTCTGCCTCTCTGCCCCTGACCTGAACATGCCTTGTGTCATGATCTTGTTACTGTGATATGAAGGTTTGTCACTGGGATAGGAATGGGCATGCATGGTGCCCATTCACATTTTTGCATGTCAGTATTCTGCTGTCTCCATTTATTTTGACAACTCACCCCCATAAAGTGTCTGCATTGCAGCAAAGCGTAACATACAGAAATGCACTACCGTACTGCAGTGTAAAGCACGTACCCTGTACTGCAGCAAAAATGCAGCAGACATGAGTTTTGATCCATTGTGGTAAGTTAGGTAGCCTATTAAAGTGAACGGGCTGCCTTAATGCAATTTAAATGCATTTATATTAATGGATTGTAATGTATTAATTTATTAAATGTATTGTATTTGTATTAATTCATGGCAACTGATTGCCCTAGCATGAATAAGCCCTCAGAAAATTGACCTAAGGGGGGCAGGAACTATAAATCTGGCCTTGTGGACAACATAGTCTGAGGTTTTTTTTAGGAGATCCTGAGGTTTGATGGAATCTACGTGACCTCTTTCTCCGATGCCACATGCTCTCAAGGATCTTGAGCAGGAGAGGACCAGTCCAGAATGTGCTTTGTTCCAAAGTGTACAATGTATGTGTAATTTCCTCGCCTGCTTTATTGCCATCATACCATCGCTCACAAAGTCATAGGAATATTCCCTGCAGAGCAAGACTACAGCTTTGTTTTGACCTTCCTACCATTCTCATTCACAGGATATTTTTGCCATGACACTATTTGTCAGACTGGAAGCTGCACTTACGAGAACTGGAAATGAGTTTAACGACCCATTCCCTCAATTCTTGTCATACTGCCAGTATTTCTTCCTTCCTTGTTAAACCAGACTACTTTTCTTTATTTTTTGCATCAGCCATTGAAAATGTCAGAATAATTTTTGTTGTATTCTTTTAAAAAATTATTATTTTTCCTAAATTTTCCCCAGCCTTTACTAATGCCCTGCCTGGAAAGCCCCAAATCCCAGGAAGATTTTCTATGTAAATTTGTGTTCTTCCTTGCCGTGTCAAGGGCTAGAAGGCTCCTTTATGGCTTCTGTACATTGGTATTGGCAATTAGTATTGGTTTGCTGACTAATAGAAAGGGGCAGGATTTAGGAAGGGGCAGGCCAGTCCTCAACACTGCAAGGAAGTGTAGAAATCTGCATTTGAGATCTCCCCAAGGTGTAAAGCTTTCAGCTGCTGGAAAAAGCTGCTTACTGTTTGCAGTTTACCCCCTGAAACTATTTTAAAAGCTTATCAGAGGTGACCGGTACAGTATATTTTAACCTTTAAAGCCTATTTAAACCCAACAACTAACATTTTATATATAGCAGCTTGCCAGTTATTAGATGTGGTGGCTACATTTGTTTCCTTTTTTGAGGCTTTTTTCCTTTATTTTCACCTGGTAATCTTATAAATAACACTTCCTTTACCTGGGTGATTACACTCACTCCTCCACCGTATCCATAGAGGCAGCCTTGGTTGCCACCCAGGCTGAACGTGTCTGCTTTTTTTCATTCCTATTACATGATGGATAATGGGAGTAGTAGTTTACACCTATACAATAACATTGTTTTATGCTTCTAAGTTAACTAACAGGAAATGAAAAAGACACCATGGGGGTTATTTACGAAAGGCAATTCCACCTTGCACTACAAGTGCACTTGGAATTGCAGTCGCTGTAAATCCGAGGGGGACATGCAAGGAAAAAAAAAACTGCATTTTAGCTTGCACATGATTGGATGATAAAATCAGCAGAGCTTCCCCTCATTTCAGATCTACCCCTCAGATTTACAGCGACTGCACTTCCAAGTGCACTTTTAGTGCACTTGTAGTGCAAAGTGAATTTGCCTTTGGTAAATGACCCCCTATATTTCCAACAAGAGCCTCAAATGTTTTCTATACTTGCTGAAAAAGTTCTTAGCCTTAAAATAGCAAACTAATGCAACTATAGTAAAAAATGATTTCGCGCTCTAAAAATCACCTCAGAGTAAAGTGCATACAATAATTCAAAATTCCTAAACGTGCAGTGTCTAAAAGTGCTCCATAGTGCAATAATTCATCAAAGTGCTATGTGCATCAAAGTGACAAATCAATAAAAATACAAATTAAAAAATTAATAAAAATAATCAAAAGTTCATAATGTGCATCAATGTTCAAAGTCTATATTGTGCTGTTCCACTAGGGTCATTTAGTAAAGGTGAAAAGTGATAACAATCTTGAGTTTTCTGATCCGGTGGCACCGGGCTCTCTAGACTCTCACCTTGAATAAAGTTATTAGGGGCATTGAAACCAGGTTCTTTGTTCTTTGTGATATAGTGGTGTGGAAGTAGAACTTCTCTGATGTTGTAGCGATCTCTCTGCTTGACAGTACCTCAGATTCTGGCTGAGTCTCCTGTCTGTCTTTGGATGTGCTGTCCTGGCTCCTCTGCTATGCTGTGTACTTCTGTGGGTTTGACAGTCTGACTGGTTTTTGTCTCTGACTGTGTCTGTTGTTTGCCTTTTGGAGATCACCATGGGGGTTATTTACGAAAGGCAATTCCACCTTGCACTACAAGTGCACTTGGAATTGCAGTCGCTGTAAATCCGAGGGAGACATGCAAGGAAAAAAAAAATGCATTTTAGCTTGCACATGATTGGATGATAAAATCAGCAGAGCTTCCCCTCATTTCAGATCTACCCCTCAGATTTACAGCGACTGCACTTCCAAGTGCACTTTTAGTGCACTTGTAGTGCAAAGTTAATTTGCCTTTGGTAAATGACCCCCTATATTTCCAACAAGAGCCTCAAATGTTTTCTATACTTGCTGAAAAAGTTCTTAGCCTTAAAATAGCAAACTAATGCAACTACCACATCTAGGAAGTGGTAGGCAAAAAATATATAGGCTATACTATAATAAAATTATGTTCTTGGTTTTAGTTACACTTTAGGTTTTTCACTGTGCATTTTTTGGGACTGCAGTCTCTTTTGGAATGAATCATGGAAAACCTGGTCTGCCTTTTCACATTCTTTTATCAAACTTACCCCATAGTTAGTATAAATGATAAGTTAGTATAAATGATAGGGCTCCGTTCACACTAGTGTGAGTGTGAGTTGCACAGAATTGCATAACAATGGAAATCACATAGTTTTTTATGGTGTCTGTTCACCTCTCTGTAACTAAGTGCAGTGCAATTTTGGAAAGATTCCTGTACTACTTTCTACTTTGGTGTGATTTCAGCGCGATTTTGTCCTCATAGAATACGCAAACCACTTTAAAGTAGCATCTGAGTGGCATCCAGGATGCACTACATAATCACACCGCAAACTGGATCAAAATCGGATTGCAGCAGTGTGAACCTAGCTTAAATTACTAAATATATATATATATATATATATATATATATATACAGTTGCGTATAATATAAACAGTATCAAAAAAGTAAAAAGGATGATGGATTCCCTCAAAGCTCTTTGTCTGCTGCAGAGCCAAAAGCAGCCAACCAAACAAAGCTTGCGCATATTGTTAATACAGTCTGAGTTTTAAATCTGGCCAGCTTGGTGCTTTTGAGTATCATTGACTACAATGGCACAATAAATGTTCAGCCTACCATAACTTGCTCTCATTTATTATCCATGTGAAAAGGTAGATCTGGTTTCTGCTTAAAAAAACAAAAAATAAATACTGTAAAATATGTATTTGGGGAGAGAGAAATGTGTCCAGATAATTTTCCTCTATGCAGAGGCAACATTGGGAATACAGTGTAAATGGCCAGAGAACCCCCAATATTGGTTATTGTGTGTACAAAAGCTAACAAGACTGTCCAATAATAGGTCTAAAAAATCCCAATGTCTGTAAAGAACTCGGGCTCTTTAAAGAGACTTTGTCACCAGCTTTCAGATAAATTTCAGATAAAAGCACAGAAAATCAAGTATTTTACATGCTTATTCCCAGTGTTTTCCTATATATAGATTATTTTATATTTTCAATTTGCCCCCTTAATGACCAGGCCCTTTTTTGTGATAGGGCACTGCGTCGCTTTAACTGGGAATTGCGCGGTCATGCAATGCTATACCCAAACAAAATTAATGTCCTTTTTTTCCCCACAAATAGAGTTTTCTTTTGGTGGTATTTGATCGCCTCTGCAATTTTTATTTTTTGCACTTTAAACAAAAAAAGTCTGACAATTTTTTTTAAAAAAAGAACAATATTTTTTACTTTTTGCTATAATAAATATCCCAAAATAAAAAAAATTAAAAAATTTCTTCATCAGTTTAGGCAAAAATGTATTCTTCTACATATTTTTGGTTAAAAAAAATTGCAATAAGAGTATATTGATTGGTTTGCGCAAAAGTTATATCGACTACAAAATAGGGAATTTATGGCATTTTTGTTATTATTTTTTTTTTTTACTAGTAATGGCGGTGATCTGCAATTTTTAGCGGGACTGCGACCATTGACATTTATTCAGCGATCAGAGCTAAAAATAGCCACTGATTACTGTATAAATGTGACTGGCAGGGAAGGGGTTAACACTAGGAGGTGATCAAGAGGTTAACTGTGTTCTCTGGGTGGGGGATGGGCTACCAGGGACATGACAGAGATCACTGTTCCCGATGACTGAGGACAGAAGATCTCTGACATGTCACTAGGCAGAATGGGGAATTGCCTTGTTTACATAAGCAGTTCCTTGTCCTGCCTCTGTACACAGCAATCGCGGGTCGCTGGTGGACATCGAGTCCGCGGGACCCGTAGGGACGCTCCCGCAATGTACGCCCGCTAGCCTCCCTGCACAGACAGATGTACACCTACGGCGGATTGCACAGGAGAGCTGACCTGCCGCAGTATAATGACGGCGGCTGGTCGGCAAGAGGTTAAGGAAACTATATTAGGTCTCTAAAAAAATTAAACCAACATTTTGTTGCAAAATAAGAGGGATTATACTAACCCTTAGGAATTCCATTTCTCCCACCTTCCCTCCATTTTAGCTCTGCAGAGACCTTCCGTCGCTTCAGCATTTGACACTTCAGATGCCTTCATGCCCTGAACCCTATGTCAAAGTGAAGGGATCGTTATGTATGTATGTGTATGTGCACAAAATATATCTTCTTCTTTTAGGTTACTAGTCCTTTAAGTCTCTATTAGTTTCATTTGTGTCTGTTTTGAATATTATTCGATAATATCCATTATTTATAAAGCACCCACATTTTATATAGCCATGACAGGTGACAATGATAGAAGATGAGAGAATTGAAGACTGACCATATGAGCTGTCAAGTGACAATGAAAAGTAACAATTTTAGGTAACTATTTGGAATTAGTAATGAGAAATGGCAACATGTGACAGGGACATTTGACAATTGATAGACATTCCAAGGATACTGCTCCGCTTTTTTAAAAGCAGGTCCTGCAAAGTGTAAACATGTTTTATATTCAAATTTCACTAGAGATGTCAAAGGTCAGCTATCATGAAACTCATGCAAAGAATGTTTGCAGAATTAAAAACAAATGATTTTTCATAATAGTAAAGGTCTTATGAGCTACCAAATCAAAGTTCCCCTATCTTATAATAGTATAATGACAGCTGCTAGCACTAATCACGTCCCATACTAACGTGTGAGTTACAAAGATAAATAGATAAATCATGTGCTGCGTTATCCCCTTAATGATCTGCTGAACCTGCAGCAAAAACCTAAAAAACAAAATAGTTACCTAAAGAGATGTGCCTATAAAATCAAATCCAAGGATGAAATAATAATATATAAGCGACTAATGTCAATTATACAGCTTACAACATCATATAGTGTGAATATACACACATTTCATAAAATATAACAATTGATACAAAAGTGATCCATAAAGTGTTCAAGTGCATATAAGTCTGTGGTACTCTGACCACCCAGGATCAGTTTTCAGCGTACTTAATACAGAGATAATAAACAGGACTTGAGAGGTGACTGTGAATATAATGATCTGCAGCAGTGATTACACTCAGGTGCTTTCCACCCCAAGGTAATGGCCTCAGAGCGTGTGACCCCTTAAGGTTGGTTAATACACGCTTTTGAATCATCAAAACGGATTCCAGGTCAGGTTGCAAGGTCCAAACACTGCTCAAAGATGTAGCCTCATGGGTCTGGTGCATTAGTACACCGCTCTATAGCATGCCTTAATAACGCCAAGCCGAGGATGAGATTGTGCGCTTCTACTCCATAAGACAGACCAGCTACCTCCTGCGCTGTCCAGTCCCCTCCCCACATCGGAGCTGGCAGCGATGTAAAACGCGATGACAGCTGTTGGAGGTCCAATTCCGCTGCAGCCTGGTAAGCGGCCTTCGGGCCTACCTTCTGTGTCCTCTGTGTGTGTGCCTGGGGTGGTGTTGAATGCTGTGGGTCTGTGTCTTTAGCTGGGGTGGTTGGGCAGGCAGGGCCTGGTGCGCAGGAGCTGGCGCAGCTGTTGGCGGGCTTGAGGGACGTTTTAGGGAAGCTGGATCCACTAACAGGTGCTGGATCGCCGACGACGGCCTGGGTTCCTCCGGCGGTGTCTGGAAGAAGTGGACAGGCGGCGGATGCTGGCCCATCGGTGGCGGGGATGGGGACAACACCTAGTTTGCCGCAGACAGCCCTGGGTGAGGGGACTTCCTCGGGAGCAGCGGCAGGGCAGAAGCCCCCACTGTGGGAAGATGGCAGCGGTAAAAGGTAAGGTGGTGGATAGGGAGGCGGATCAGGTCAGTTTGGCAGACTCGGCTAAATATGAGGTGTACGTTTGTTACGAGGGGCCGCTGGAAGCGCACCTCAAGCAGGAGGTCCAGGAAAAAATTTGGAGGGGTGAGTATGTCAACACTTTTTGCCTTCTTCCACTGGAAAAGTCAGTGAACAGAGGTCAGTTGGACGACAGCAAGAAGGAGGAGGAAGATAAAAGGCGCTACAGGCTCATTCCCAGCTCGTTTACCAATTGGCTTCAGGAGTTTACAATTTTGGCCAGAGTTATAGGGAAAGGGCGCCTGAGAATTGCTCCGCTCTCTTCTGTTATTTGGATGCCATCGGGGAAGCATATCGAGTCTACGGGGGGTCTGGCATGGCTTAGGTATGACAAATAATTCAGGCAGCATAAGGCAGTAGGTCCGTCCTTGCGTTGGGACCACAAAGACATTACTCTTTGGATGCGGCTCATGACCTCGGTGCATGCTGGGATGTCGTTTTTTTTAGTCAGGGGCCGGCGGCTCTTCTTTCTCTGGACAGCCGGCCATCAAGAGAAAGGGGTGTTGCTGGGCATTCAATGAAGGGACTTGCAAGTTCGGAATGTCCTGCAAATTCAAGCATGAGTGCTCTGGATGCGGGGGCTCACACTCCTTTAATAGATGTATGCAAAGAGGTAAGGGCAGAACCAGGGAGTTTGAGGGAAAAAGGGAAGACTCCAGTGAGCATAGCAAAGATGCGTCCGTTTCTAGGTATGTATCCAAACCAGGAGGTGGCGGACCTGCTGGCTGCTAGATTTGATGAGGGCTTTCGTATTCCGAGTAGGCTCCCCCATCCCGCCAATCTGCGGGCAATTTTATGTCGTCATTGGCTCGACTGGAGGTAGTGTCTGCAAAATTGCCGAAGGAGATTGAGCTGGGCCACATTGCGGGACCGTTTATCTCTCTGCCTCTGGATAATCTGGTGGTTTCTCCTTTCTGAGTAATCCCTAAGAAGGAACCCAACAAGTTTAGGTTGATACAGCATTTGTCGTACCCCAGAGGGGGTTTGGTAAATGAGTTCATAGATCCGGGTTTGTGTTCCGTTTCCTACACCTCTTTCGACGTGGCAGTGCGTTGGGTTTGCGTTTATGGATGGGGTGCTTTATTGGCAAAAATATTGAATCCGCTTTTTGCTTGTTGCCGGTGCACCTGGACAGTTTTCACTTGCGGGGTTGTAAGTGGCAAGGGCACTATTTCATTGATCAGTTTTGCCTATGGGGTACTCCATTTCCTGTTTGAAACGTTTAGTTCGTTCTTTGAGTGGGTGGTCAGGGAGGTGTCTGGGCTTCTTTCGATCATCCACTATTTTTTTCTGTGCATTGGACCAGCCACTTACAATCAATATAGGGTGTTGTTGGCTACGGTTCAGCACATGGCAGAGCGCTTTGGCATTCCGCTGGCGGCGGACAGAACAGAGGGTCCAGCTACGGTTCTGAGTTTTCTAGGTATTTCGATTGACATGGTTGCCATGGAATGCTGCCTCCCGGAAGACAAGCTGACTGACTTGCGGGCGACGGTGGTTGCAGCGCGGGGGAATGGCAAGTTGACCCTGTGTCAACTTCAGTTGCTTCTGGGGAAGCTCAACTTTGCGCGTTGGATTATGCCGATGGGCAGGGTTTTTAACCGCCGGCTGGCAGCAGCCACCGCGGGGGCTCGGGCGCCCGGGCATCACGTTCGACTAACCAGGGAACATAGGGCAGACCTGCTAGTTTGGGAGTCCTTTTTGGATTCTTATAACAGAAGGTCGGTGTGGATGTCCGAAGCTATGTCCAGTCTTGATTTGGAGCTATTTACGGAAGCTATGAGGTGTACTTTGGGGGGCAGTGGCCTCTGGAAAGGAGGCTGGCTTTACCAGGAATTTTTCACTGTTGGGACTGTTTCCGATTGTGCTGGCAGTTGAGCTTTGGGGTTCCCAGTTTAGCAATAAGAAGATATGCTTTAATTGCGATAACATGGCTGTTGTACAGGCAATTAATAGTGTGTCGGCATCATGACCTCCAGTGGCGCGTTTGCTGCGACATTTAGTGCTGGTTTGCTTACGTTGCAATGCTTTTGTGTATGCTGTTCACGTTCCAGGTTGTACTAATTCATTGGTCGATGCTCTTTCTCAATTTCAGTGGCACAAGTTCTGCTCATTGGCTCTGGGAGCGGCACAACTTGGGGTTCCTTGTCCAGTACAGCTGTGGCAGATTGCCTTGGAGTAGCTGCGATGCTGATTCGGCGGTTGGTGAGTGAGGCTACCTGGGCGGTGTATTTAAGGGCTTGGGAGGAGTGGTTCGGCCTGGTACAGGGTTTGAGCTGTGTTGGAGGTGAGAGTGACGATGGATTCTTGGTGTTGTATTTTATAGGTCGGAATGTGGAGGAGGAAGTGTCGGTGTTGAATAGTAAACTTGCAGGGCTGACATTTTTGTTATAGTTGTTGGATCGAAGGGATTGTACGAAGGATTTTTGGTAAGGCAGGCATTGAAGGGTTACCACAGGGGGCACCGGCCGGTCGTCGGCCTGTGTCTTTTGAGTCCCCTCTGCTAGTGGGGGGGAGGCTGGTTTGGGTGTTCTTGATTCTATGTGTGTGGTGTTTTTTTTTCTCTACAGGGAAGGGCTCCTGCCTGATCTGGATCATGGGCCACTCCTACGCCCATTGGGGAGCTAGGAGAGCTGATGTTCGGCCTGCTGGACGTCAATTGGGCATTCCCAGGAAGGAGGCAGTAGTTCATTGGAACGGGATGCCTGGGCTGTTCTGGAGCAGAATAGTTCCCGAGTTCGAGCGTTATGTTCGGCTTGATAGAGTCCCAGATGTTTTAGTGATCCATGCCGGGGGGAATGATTTAGGGCTACGGCCCATAAGGGAGCTAATTAGGGACGTCAAATTTGACTTTCTTCGGCTTCGATCAGAATACGCGGACTTACTGAGTGTATGGTCCGATATTGTGGCCCGTACACAATGGAGGTGGGCTAGGTCAGTGCCTGGCATCAACAAGGCCAGGGTAAACGTGAATCGGAAGGTGGCGCACTTTCTGATGCGCAATGGGGGCTTGGCCGTACGCCATCACGAGTTGGAGGTTGAACCCTGGCGATATTTGCGAGGGGACGGCGTTCATTTGAATGATGTCGGTATCGACATGTGGTGTCTGGGGTTGGAGGAATCCAGAGGGCCCTGAGGGTGTGGAGGTCCGCTCAAACCTAAGGTGTCAAGTTTGAGCAGTGGTGGTGGGGTGCAAGGTCCTTTTAGGTCATATGGGCACTTAAAAGATATGGTGTAGGGACCTGTCTGAGGTATGGCTCCCAGTTGGTATGGGTACTTGCTAGTTGTCTCTGAGTCAGTGGTTCGCGACTGGAGGCCTTAGAAGGGACTAGCAGGTACGTTTCTGGCTTATAGAAAAAAGGAAAAGAAAGGTTTTGCTTCACACAGCGGATAAAGATTTTCTCATGTGGAGAAACTTGATTTTCATTTGTGCACGGGTGGATGATGTTTGTTTTAATCACCCACAGAGACTTATTTAGTTTTATTTGAAGTTTTACACATATCCAAGTTTTATTCATCACTATATTACCTTAGTTATTTGTTTTTCCACTCACAGTTTTTGTGATCGGGTCTTTTGGGATATATGTAATACTATCTAGGTTTCACCTATTTATATTGCAGTGCTCATGATTTATTATTTCACTTATTTATTTATTCATTTATTTATGTATATATATTCACAGGTTAGCGCGATTCTTATGGTTTTATATTTTTTACGTTTCTGGCTTATGCCATTGAGACCTTGGGCTCCATTATTGTCAATAAAGCTGATGTTATGTTTAAAAATGTTATTGTTATGTTAATAATTGGATATTTATATATATTTGGTTAATAAAACGGCTGCTACAGCCAATTTACCCCAGCTATTTGTGGCGTGGTCATTAGAGGTAAAGGGGGGGGGTCATTGACATAGCAGGGAACAAGCCATGGTTAATACCATAGTCAAGGAGTTTTGCTCCATTTCACACATGAACCAGATGCTGTAATTGCTGAATTTCAGCAAATGCTCCCCTGTTTCATGATTCGTAAGAGCAAGAGAAACTTTCTCCGTTTCTAATGGTACTGCAATAAAAATGTAAACGATGAAGTCATAGACTAATGAATGAAAGTACATGTTTTGGTAGCAGCCCTTCTCCTGCTGTAGCAATTTATGGACTGAGAACAACTGCTCAAGACAGCATAGAGGAATTCAGATCTGATGCATGTCAGTTTGTTGAAAGACACTTTTACATAGATGATGGGCTCAAATCTCTGCCTACAGAAGAAGAAGCAATCAATCTTCTCTCTAGAACTTAGGATATGCTTGCCACTACCAACCTCAGGCTTCACAAAATCGTCTCTAACTGTGACAAGGTAATAAAAGCCTTTTATTCTGTCAGTGTAAAGGGATTTAAGTTAGGGTCTGACCTTCCCCTTATGCAATGTAGTCTTGGATCGCTTTAGTAAGTTTTGCAAGACACATTCACATTTTAAGTATCAGCCTGTAACAAGCTTTTTACGAAATGAGGAATTTTGTCTACAGTAAACAGCATTTATGAGCCGCTGGGTTTCATAGCACCTGTCAACATGTTTACTTCTGAAAACACAAGTTAGAAAACCCTGCTAAATGAACAACAAAGATGGGAATCACGGAAGGTGTTCATTAACGCATTAAAGCAACTCCATTGTTAGAACCTTGCATCTATAACAAAAGCCACCAGAAAAGAGATTCAAGTTTATTTTATACATTTTTTAAGCCATAGTTGCAGTAGCTAAACTCAGAGATATAGATTGGTGTGGCACAGTGAGTGTTAGTATTAGTTTGATCCCTGGTAAGGTCAAGCAGACTGCAAAGCTTACACATACTTTTCCAAGCAGAGCTTTTTTTCTCAGAGAAAAGGTTCAGAAAGTCACCCCCCTCCCCTAGGCCACGCCTGTCTCCGCCCCTACCTACCCCTATTCCCACCCTATAGGACCACCCCTTGTCTCCACTCCTACACACCTCCTAGCACCGCTCCCTTTAGAGAACAGGTAACCAAGTATAGATTTGGGGGCTATACACTAAATTTGTGTGGAAATTTGTTAATAAAAAGCAATGTAGTAAACTGCACAAAACATAAGAAATATCCAGCACTTACCAAAGTAAGCTCAGAGGCACTTACAGACGATTTCAACAGCCCCATTACCAGCATAGAGACAGCCCAATGCAACGAAGAGACATCCCAGTCCAGCAAAGACAGCCCAAATTTAGCAGACAGCCCAAATCCAGCAAACAGACAGCCCAAATCCAGCAAACAGACAGCCCAATCATTTACTAAAAAAAGACTAAAAACTTGTCCCCATATGGACACGGTCAATCTGCTCCGCACCTCTGCTACAGAGTGACAGCGTTTTTACTGCCACATGTGCGCCAAAATGAGCTTCCAGTCTGCAGGGGGGGCTGCAGCCAGAGTCTAGCTCTATCTCCTGCACGCCCGAGCACGGCAGTGGGCTTTGCTCCCAGTGCCACCCACACTGTCTCTGGCAGAGGTGCCAGTACGCCGTTCTGGCACGTACCGCCAGAAAAAAAAGCCCTTGCAAGGCTTAAACTCTGTGCAGCTGTTTTACCTGTTCAAATTGCTGAGATCATAAAATGTGAAATAAACTTTGAAATTGATTATTTTGACTTTTATACAGAAAGTAAGATAGTTTTGGAACATGTACACAACCAAACAAACAGAATTAAACAAAAATGGTACGTACCCACTGACCTCAACACTGCTAATCTAAACAGTACCAGCTGCTGCATTTCAGGACATTTTATAGTCAACTCTATCTGAATTATTAAAAAATGAATCCATCTCAGGCCATACAGATTCTACTTTTGAAATGGTTAATGAGTCTGACAAAGAAATCAAAGCTATTATGTCAGACTCATTCCTTCAAGGCTTTAGCAAATGGCAAACTAGCGAACCCAACCTACTAGTGAGTCAGATAGGTCTCCTAAAAGATAAAGATGTCAATCAACATAGGTGTGCGCAGCCTATTTCATTAGGGTGTGCACCCCAAAGCTCAAACAAACATGAGCGCCACCTGCTGTCACATGGAGAAGGCTCTGGTGGCGGGAGACAGCTGATTGGGAGCATATTACATTACACCTATGTTTATGGTGTAACGTGTTCCTAAAGATGAACCTAGCCTTTATTGGTGGCATTTACACTGGCACCCCCAACCACCAACCTGGTGCTGCTCCTGGATAATGCTAATGCACATGGGGTGATTAGGGTGTGCCCAGGCACACCCGGTACACCCTGTGCGCACGCCTATGCCAATCAAAATGTTTGGCCTATGGCCGATCAGAAGTCCCCTTACATGAAGGGTGGACAACTAACTTTTTTTATCCTGACTAGCCATCACGACTCCCCACCCACCCTTTCCCTGTTTTGATATTGTTGCAGTGTTATTGAGATATTTTACAAAAATGTAAAATTCTCACGGGTGCTAGGATACTACAGATACTACAGATACAGCAGCTATATATCAACACCCCTTAGGGTATATATAGCGTGATAATGTCAGAGTGACGAAACGCGTTGGATGTAACCTGAAGGTGACGTCATCATGCAGAGTACACCCGGAAGTGAAACTGCTGTACACCCAGGCATGATCATCAGTAACTGGCTATATTTGTATGAAGGCTTGCATTGAGGCTTGCATAAAGCTAGGTTAGTAGTGATGGACTTTTAATGCTTTATGATATGCAACATAACCTTGATGCAAGGAATTGCACTGTCAAATGTGAGTAGGGATATTGCAGATTTGTGGTTTTTTAATAAAGTGAGATGGTTTTACACTATAGAGGATTTCCTTTGTCATCCATATGCCTTACCTGTGATTTTACTTTTGCATTATTGAGTCAAAAGGTGGATGCTCCAGGCCTACTGTAAATTTACATTTTTTACCTTGTGTGCTTTAAGCCCTCTGTGAATGTTGGTTAGTTGGACACCTGTCTAAAACTTGTGGTCAATATTGGGTGCTCACAGTCTGTGACTGTTGGTATATTAAATATATTGGTTATTAAATATGCTGTTTAATCCAATAAACCTGTGGCTTTGCACATTCAATGCAAATTATCTTGTGTGTTATTTGGGCAGGATTTCAATTGTTGAAAAAACTGTGTTTTGGGTAAGCCTGTGGTTCTCAGCAGTTATGAATCACAGGTTTCTAAAGGATGGCTTAACATCAAAACATCTACTTGAACCTGCTGGGTGAATTTCAATCACCAATGGCTGCTCAGCTACTTCTCTTAGTACAGGTATCCTACAACATCACAGATATCATTTTTTTTTACTTGCAATGGACATGGTCACTGGTCAAAAAATAAAGTTTTCTTTATTCAGAATGAAAACGCTTTACTGGAGCATGCTGCCCTTTTATACAGAGTGAATCGCATAAGAACACAAATCCTTCAGAGCATTCTACTTGAAAAATATAATGAAAACGTCTCGTGCATACATGGAAAATGAACACTTCAAGTGATTTCAAGGATTTTGCAGTCCTCCATTGTATCAAGATGATGTTTACTGTGAATGATGCATTTAAATAAACACTTTCTGGATATGCTCATTTCAAAGGCAATCAGAGAATAAACACTGTGGAAGATAGTATCACAGTTATAGTAATAGGGGGTTATTTGCAGTCTGGTTACTATCTATAAAGTCGAACATTTTATTCAAAGGTACACTTGAGAAAAAGTAGAAAATTCACTTGCAAGAATTAAAGCACAAAGCATTTCTAAACTCAAAAACAGAAATGTAATACATTGCAGCTTAGATTCTTTTTTTCCCCTTGTTTTTCCCCTGTGATCTGGGCCAGTAATACCCTTCCTGTTTTAAGGTGGCTACCCCTTCCCTGTATCTATGTAGGACCAACGTAACCCCATGTAATCAACCTATGGAGAGGGTAGTGCTAGATGGACGAGTATTTACATGAACTTTAATCACTTCAATATTGGGTACTGTTATCCCCTTCCTGCCCAGGCCAATTTTCAGCTTTCAGCTAAAAAAACAAAAGAAAGACTGAAAATTTAAAAAAAAAAAAAAAAAAAAGTTTTTCTTAGTTTCTGTCAGTTTATGGGCAATGATAGGCGGTACTTATGGGCAATGATAGGCGGCACTGATGGGCAGGCACTGATGGGCACTGATGGGTGGCACTGATGAGCAGGCACTGATAGGCACTGAAAGGCAGCACAGATTGGCATCACTGATGGACACAGATTGGCATCACAAATGGTCACTGACTTGCATCACTGCTGGGCATTGTTGGGGCTGCATTGATACTCAGGGCACTAATGATCAGTGCCCTGATTACCTGTATAGGTCTCCTCATATTCCATTAGTGTGAGGCGAGGCGAGGCGATTACCGGCTTTTCCGCATTTACATGTGATCGGCTGTGATTGGATACAGCCAATCACATCGGTAAAGAGCCACGTAACCGGCTCTTTATCAAGATTGAGGTCATGCCCTGGCCATGTCGCCAAGCAATAAATCAGAGCCTAACTTTCAGTAACACGTTTTGAGCAGTTACAGAAACTTTTTTTTTTTGGGGGGGGATTCTTATTTTAGCTAAATGCATAAAAACTGAACATCATAAGCACCCCTGTCAGTGTTATTTGGTTTGTCTCAACCCTCTTAAAATGACCTTTCCTTTTCAATCTGCAACTCTGTAATTTTCTGTAAAATGCAATTCAATATGGCAACCTGGAGGTGTTCTGTACACAGTTGGTGTGCAGAACGTCCCCAAGAAATATAATTTCCTAAGATACAATTCAAATTTTGGGTATCACTCCAACAAAAATTTCACTTTTCATAAGCTACTCCCTGAAGCAGCAGAGAGAACCGGACATGCGAGCCCCGTGTGCTCGCCCCAGGGAGCGTGTGGGAGTGTGATTCTGGGAGGACGTCATAGTATGCCCTCCCAAAGTTATCAAGCCACGCTGTAGCCGTCATTCAGCTATGGCGCGGTCGTTAACTGGTTAATACATATGTATTAGGGTAAAAAAAGCCTTTTGCCTTTAGAACCATTTTAAATATAACAAAACTAGATGCTGTTGTTCTTTAAAGTGGTTGTAAACCTCTGGCTTGAAATATGACCAATGAATATTCCTCTATAGTGTGTACTTGTCTCAATCCAGAGCACTAAGTGTAATTTCTCTCTGCTGCCTCGTTCCTCTGCTATCTACATGAGTCACTTCTCAAAAGTTTTCCTGACATCAAGGGGTAAAAAGGTGACAGGAGAAGGAGCTCCAGTACACAGCCTGTAATTGAGGGCCTCAGCTCTATCCTTGTGTTCTGTGTGAACGGGTTTTGTCCCTTCTCTCCAATCAGCTCTCCTCACTGAGCCCTACAGATAAACAGGTACAACTTATGTAGGAGGATTTGTTTCATCTCTGTGTATCACCTGAGGCCAGTCACTTCACTGGGAATATGTAAGGGTTTACAACCACTTTAAGCCTAGGTTCACACTATAGCGATGCGAGAACCAGCACGGTTACAGCGCCGGTTTCCACATCTCTCCCGCAAGCAGTTCACACTGCCCTCTGCGAACCTCTGCGGGTGTCAATACATTATTAATGACACCCTCAGATGGTCTCACAGATGGCAGTGTGAACTGTGGATTCAAACAGAAATCGGATCACATGGGAAAGAACACCCATGCAATCCGATTCCAGTGCGGGAGAAAAAAAAAGATCCTGCACCTTTTTTGTGCAAATCCAACTGTATGGCTGAACTTGCATTGCACAGACATCGCATGCAATCGGCACTGCAGAATCACATGCAATGTCTGTGTTCAATATAGTGTGAACCCAGGCTAAGGGTAGCTTTATTAAAAATATTAGAATTACAACTGATTTATTGTAAAAATATACAGTGGATTTTAGTAAAATGTTTGGACATTTTACTAAGGAGTTCTGAAAAGTGAAGTCATTCTTCTCAAACAGAAATATAATTTATAGCCTCTAACACAAGCCTTTGCTCCAAACTGTAAAACAATCTGATCATAAAGGACATAGTTTCATTTCTGAGTTTGGAGGGAATGTCTAATTACGGGCATTAAATCATTTTTACTGGCAGAAGGAATGACAGTGCTAGGAAATTTTATAGTTTGGGCAAAAGGTGTTGATGTCATTGTCCTAAATAAAAAGTGATTTATGTAAAAAAGTGCTCCTAAAACCCAGAATTTTCTGGAATTAACTGGATCAAATACATAAGTGCTTCTTCATGTAAATTAAACCTTTATCTTTAATCATATTTTTTTCAAATTTCTCCCAGTAAAAGTCCACAAAACCACTTATTTTGGCGGGGGGGGGGGGATGGTTAGTGGGAGATGGTTAGAACCCCTTAGAACCCATTTGCCCTTATCGGGTAGATTTCCTCTCTCTATTTGTTCTGGTGTCCATTTTCTCCAAAACAGGAGGTGAGAGGAAATCTTTCAATGGGGACTGGAAGCTATATACACAATGCTTTGTAGGACAAAGCACAGGGTTCACATTAAAGCTGGTACTACCTGCAGCACATACACACTTTTCCTTTACTTCCCATCATAATAATTCGCCTTGAGCCTTCAACATCTGCTGGTCGTTGCTCTTCATTGCTTTCTGAAGTACACACCTGCACTAATTGAGAAAGCATAAATAGACCGCTGGCCATTCATTTTGTACCTGAACAAATGGTTAATCTGTTTGCCCATGCCCTGGAAAGAGGTCTATCTGAATGTGACTTCTGTCTCTCTGTTCATGCCTCTATTTGTTTCTTCAAGTTGTTTGGGTTGCATTCTACTTTTCTGCACTTACCCTTATCATTGGCCTGTTAAATTTGCTATTGTTAGTCATTGAGCTGTTTACCTATCTTTGGTTAAGATCTGTTTGTCTGTTCCTGTTCATCAGTCTGACAACTGAGCCACTGTCTGCATCTGTCTCTCTACCAGCTGTCCTGCATGTTATTTGCCCATGGTAACACAATAGGTTCAAGGAACTCAGTGCAAATCAGCATTCTGTTCAAAGTTGACAACAAAAAAAAGCCTGGAACTTCAGGGTATCGGGAAGCATGTGACTTACCTTTCTTCCATGTGACCGATCAGGAACTGGCACTCTCCCATGGGAGTGGGCAGAGAGTCTTCAGCCAAACCTAAGCTCCAAGTCTCGACTTATCACTTACAGTATATAGGCTTCCTCTCTCCAGTCCTTGGGCTGAGAGCAGCGGGGGGAGTGAAGAAAAAAGAAGTATGTGCAGTTGGTTGGGCCAGCATTAGGATAGACTTGTTGCTTTTACCTGCATTTGTAAAGCATACATTTTCTTTAAAGTCTAATAAGATATTGTCTTTCTAACCATCATACTTCATGGAAAGGCCAGTAGACATTCAGAAATGTGTTTTACCAATCAGAAATCTTTTTTTCTCATTCTAAAGCATAAAGATGCATGCTTATTTGTGTCCTCCACCCCACAAGTGATCCTGGTTGATGGTAATTCAGGATAAACATACAACATACTGTATATTGTTATTAAATGCCGCATGCATTAAGCTGCTGTAGAGAAACACACCACTCAAAGGCCATTCATTTCCAATTCAAGGTGAGCATTCCGTTGCTTGAAAATGTATGTAGTTATAACAATCTATAAGCAGTTTTACACATGAGCTTTGTTTTATGATCTTTTTTTATAATAGACAATTTCCAAGACGTATTTTTCCTTTCCAGGGTCAGGAATTAACTGGAAATACTGGCTGCTTGACATTTGTGATTGGCTTGCCTATATTTTACAGGATTGTATTATGCACAAGAAAGTATACTTAAAAAAATACCCAATGCATCTGTATAATAAGCTATTGAAAACAGCAGGATATTATATTACTTGGCTATTTGCTGTGGTCTAGATTTTGAAGGATAAAAGTCTCAGAATTTAATGTTTTCAAATATACAAGCTGAATATATAAAATAAACACTTCACCAAAACACAAAATCAGTTTAATGCCGTTAAAATAAAGTTGTGAGTACATTTTCCAACAGGATATAATATAGGTCAAAAATATGATTGCAGCCATTTACACTCCTGTGATATCAATTTTCTGTAGCTAGTTAAACTGTCATATGAAGCGATTGGAAGGATTTTTTTTTTTTGTCTCAGTCCTCTGTTCGAAAACACAAACTATTTTTGAGTTTTAATGGCTAGTCTTTAGGTCTCTAATTATAGCTTATGACCACTTTTGTCTCAGTTTTTTTAAAACTAAGATGTCTACTAAATTAACCTTCAGTCCTAAACCAGACATCCAAAATAATTTGTTTTTCCTTGCCTAGCTTAACATTTTCCCGACGTGAAAAAATGGTAGTTTCTTTACTACAAGCCATGCCTTGTCTGAGCCAACAACCACCATTGTATTATCATGACTGACTCATGAACAGATGCTGTTTATTGGTTTATGAGATGATAGTATTTTGTTCTTTCTGACATGTCCAGCTTTGGCATGCTTGTGGTCAGGTACTGCATTATTGTGGTTATGTTATATGGTCATATTGGAAGCAAATAGTGCTTCTATAGCCAAAACTCTGTTGTTTTTTTTATTGCTGTCTGTATCCCCACTGCCCATGATTTTACAGCTGTCACCATAACAGGAGTTGAGGATAAACCTTCTTATGGGGATGCCTGTTCTGGTGACAACTGTCTACGAATGGAGATTGCTACTCACTTCTGTTGTGTCCCTGGGATGAAAAATTTCTCTAATGGAATTCTTTGGCATCATAAAAAGTTGAAATATTATGCATAGATCTGTGAAATTGAGGAAAGGCCACTCACACCATAACATTTCAGCAGGAAGATTGTATATTATTATCATATACATGTGTTTATTGTCACATAATTGTTCTACATATTAAAGTATAAATCAATAAAACAATTCATAACTAAAATATAACTAATGTATATAGAGTACAAATATGGTTGACAAAAGGCTCCATTGTCTTACCTAAAGCATGACTTTTGCCATTTTTTAATTGTAGGGAGAAAACGTTTTTTTAGCAGATGAGACTTTACATATCCCTTCTGCTTAAAAAAATTCCCCCTTCCTCATAGCAATGCTTAAATAAGTGTACATTGCCTGCAAAACACAGTATAGTGTACACCCCGGCGTCTGTAAGATGCCAGGAATGTAGCCAGGTGTTAGGGATGATGTAACTCTTGTGTGCTTTGCAGAGGTTACATCAAAAGCAACCATCCAATGAAGGGTGATCAGTGATGAAGGACCCAGAAGATGTGGTGCAGAAGATAGCATCACTGACAGAGTGCTGAAGGACAACTTTGATCGCATCATTGGAGTTGCATACAGGCAGGTGAGTACTATTCTGCTTTAACAGTAGAAGTTAAAAAGTAAAAGTTCGGCCCACACATTGCCTGGTATGGACTGGGGGAGGACCCCGCGCCATTTTTTTAAACATTTTTCTATTGTTGGCAATAGTATTGTATTTCCAGAAATATAAATGTAATTTCATTAAAAAAAATATTTTTTATTTTTCCAGTTTAAGCATCAATAAAATCACTGCTCCTGTAAATACGATCTTTTTAAAAAAAAACATTTTTGCATTCATACATGTCCCCCAGGGCAGTACCCAGACCCCCATATACCTTTTTTATGGCCAATTACTTTCATATAAGCCTTTAAAATTGGGACTTTTGATTTTTCAAGTTTGGATCCCATAGACTTTAATAGGGTCCAGCGTTCAGGTCAGAGCTTTTTCTCTGTTCGGGAGTTCTGGTGCGAACTGAACAGGGGGGTGTTCAGCCCATACAGTACTGTTGAAATGCTCTGCAGGTATTGATTTAAAGCTAAATGCTTGGCAAAAAAGCTATTTACGCCAGCCAATGATTTTGCAATTCTGTACCTGTACCAAATAACAATGACAGATCCTGGAACTCCCAGCAGACTACAGTGCTTGTAAGCAATATGTCCTGTTCTAAGATTCCTCTCAACCTGTGACTGGCCTGATAAAGTAGTCGCGGAATACAAATGATGGGACTCTCACGTCTCACCTCCCTTTGGACATGGTAAACTGACAGTACTGTTCAAAGCAGCAGAAACCAGATTTAAAATGCTGAACCTCTCTCTTTCTGCAGGTGCTTTAGTTGCTACAAACTGCTAAAGGTTTTCTTTTTTTTTTTAGGGATTATTCACATAACACACGATTGTTGCTAAAACACATTGTAGCACTTGGTTTCTTTTTTTTTTTTCAACTTGTATGTTTTTCTTCTGTGCTGCCGTTCATTACATTGCAATGCAATACAATGTGCTGTGCATGTCCTACTTTTTTCAGGAAACAATGTCACAGTGTGCTGATGTAAACAGAAGCCATAGGACATAAGGCATATTGCAGAGGCCTTACTTTGTGACTGCATTGGGCATAGCCGCCCAACACAACCCAGCATTGTGGGTGTGAACAATCCCTAAAATTCATAATGAGCTGTTTATATCATAGCCGCACTGTTTAAAATAAAGTGTAAATTCTGAGACCATCACAAGATTTTTACACCACCTTAAATGCCACTTCCCCAGAGCTACTCTACTATGAAGCTTGATCATCCGTACAATTCAGATTAATGAGATGATCATAAACATTTAATTCTCTAACAGAGCAGAGACATCTAGGATGCATTTAGAGACTTAAAGTAAACCTGTAATTAAAGTAAAAAAGCTGCAAACAAGTATAAAGTACAGGTATCTAGTGGGGCCATTCATTACACCCTCTACAGTGCCGAACTACTCTCAATGGGTAAAGCTCCGACACTTCTGTGTAGTGTTGGAGTTTGCCTGCTCCTTCACTTCACCATAAACTCCCATTGGCTCTTAGCTATCATGAGATACCTCAGTGGACAGTACCAATGTGTGGGAGGTAGGGGTCTGAGCAAGCTCCAACACTATCGGCAAGTCTTTGAGCTTTGCCCAATCAGAATGGCCATGCATTAGGGCATAGAGAGAACAATGAAAGCTTGTGTTGGTATGAGCAGGTACTTTTAGATGTTTATATGTTATACTTGCTGCATTATTATTCTTTTTTTTCCCCTAGCTACAGACAGTCAGACAAAATAGGAAGTTCAAGTGAGATATTGTAAGGTTAATATAATACAAAAGAGTACAAAAAGAGCAGCAAAGTAGGGTTTGTATATAAAAAGGTGATCCAAGCTTATACATATTTGACTTCCTAAAGTTCAAGTTACCCACTGTAGACAATTATTGTATGTGTGTCACCGGCGCAAAAACCACTACTATATTAAACGTATGTGTCAGGGTTGCTGCATTCAAAAAAACCCTTCATTGAGATGGGCTAGAAATACTGGTTGGTGTGTGTGAATGCGCTACTCCCATAATACCCACCACTTGCAATATTCTCTTCCTATTAATCCAAAAGAATCACTTTTGTAAAATAAAATATAAAATCATGTGCATAATCTTATAACTCTAAATCAAACAGAAATATGACCATAATCCATCCAGTACATGAAAAAAAGTCCTTCAAACGTGCTGCAAAAAATCCTTTGGTAATTAATTGTGACTGGCGTGCTCCTATGTTCCTTCAGTGATCATATGTGACTGAGTGAAAGTATCAACTCACATTTAAAAGTGCCCTCGAGCCGGCACAAAGCTTATCCAGCAGTTATGGACGGGTACTAGGCTGTTTGCATGCGCTCCGAGCCTCGTTCCCGTTCACGTCCGGTCACCCGATGTGAAAAAACTCCCAGCAGCCTCTACGCGTATCGCATCATAGAATGCGTCATCAGGAAGCTCCCTGATGACGCATTCTATGATGCGATACGCGTAGAGGCTGCTGGGAGTTTTTTCACATCAGGTGACCGGACGTGAACGGGAACGAGGCTCGGAGCGCAAGCCGAGCGTGGAGGCCGCAATACAACACCAGGTGGACCATGCAAACAGCCTAGTACCCGTCCATAACTGCTGGATAAGCTTTGTGCCGGCTCGAGGGCACTTTTAAATGTGAGTTGATACTTTCTCTGTGAATTTTAAATAAACAGTTTAAGCATATTGTGCTATGATCGTTTTTGTCCCTTATGCTTTCCAATGAGGAACATTAGAGCCCAAGTTTAGCCGGTGAGAAGTGTTACTTAGGTGGAGTGGTTATCCCTTGAATGAACCAAAGGCGCATCTTTAATTAAGCATCTGGTGAGTGGCCAATCTGAATGGTGGAGGTGTTTCACTCAGTCACATATGATCACTGAAGGAACATAGGAGCACGCCAGTCACAATTAATTACCAAAGGATTTTTTGCAGCACGTTTGAAGGACTTTTTTTCATGTACTGGATGGATTATGGTCATATTTCTGTTTGATTTAGAGTTATAAGATTATGCACATGATTTTATATTTTATTTTACAAAAGTGATTCTTTTGGATTAATAGGAAGAGAATATTGCAAGTGGTGGGTATTATGGGAGTAGCGCATTCACACACACCACCCACTGTAGACAGATTGTTTCTCTCATTTGAAAACCTGTTCCTGTTCCTTTATCTGATTGATTTTTGTAGAAAAAAATAGACTCAAGAACCAACAAATAGGAGTACATTTCATCCGTCTTCTGCCCTTTTTAAGCCTGTTGGCAAAGGGTTATGCTGCTGATAGACATTATATGACATCTTCCTGATCTATATCTTTTCAGTTGGATTGAGAGACAATATAACATGATCTAGATGGTGAGAATGTCCTCTAATTAAAAAAAAAAAAAATGTTATCGAATGTCTTTAGCTGGCAGTAATGGCTCTGGTGTTTCAGTGATGTTTACATAAATGGCTTGTACCAATGCTTTGCAGTGTTATTTACTGTTATAGAATGTTACAAGCATCTTGGACTGTTCGAACCATTATTAGCACCTATTTTAGGTAAGCTCAAATCAAAATGTAAAATTCAATCCACAAATGTATATTGGGATCAAAATTTTTCTGCCTGGAGCTTTCATCCAGACCATTCGATTTCCTAATATCACCTTGTCCATGGTATTTTGGTAGTCTGAGAACACCAATTATTAAACCTGTAAACATATAGGCCAGATATTCTGATCTTTGTCCAGTGCAGACTTTTTGCTTTGCTTAGAAAAAGTGACATTGCTTAATAGAGAATCGTGTGACATGCGGTTGCAGTCCTAAAAGTATGCGGTAGCTTCCAAAATAAAGCTGCAAAGGAATAAGTAAAGCTTAGATCTAGGTAACCTAAGAGCACCGCTGCAATGACTTTATTTGATGTTTGAATTTGTCCTTTAAGACAGAGCTTGGTGTGTTTTACAGTGTGTGCTGCAAAGACTCTTATTTATAGCTACACTACTGCCAAAATCTAATTATAACAGGGAGACATGTGTGTCACTACACATGATTCAGTGATGGCTGGGATCTCTTTAATATTCTGCCAGTGAATTCATACAGGTGGACAGAACTTGTGCCATGTGCTCACATACCCCTAGAAACTGTTCTCTAACCATCTGGAAATGATGTATTGATATACTATTTCATGCAAACAGTTATCATAGTCACTGTTTCTTTATCTCTCTCTGTGGGGTCCATGTGTTTCAAAAAGTCAAACACATGTATATTAATTTAAATCATTTAGGATTTTTGTGCTGTCATTCTTCCTCATCAGCATGACTAAATCTTGAAACAAAAACCTCTGTACGAATGACTTAGTAGTTTCCTCTGTTCTGCTTAAAGTCCTTTGTGCAACATAGCGAAGTTAATGGACTTGCACTCAAAAACTTTCCGTTGTCACTGGACCCCCATGTTTTATTCTTTACCACACCAAGTAAAGTATAAATGTTCGATGGCTGTAGTGAACAACAAAGAGGGTGCATAGCCTAGTGCATTACTTTTATAAAAATGTATTAATATATATAAATGCCCAAAACAATCTCTCAAAATCCAAAAAAGCTATAGCCCTCAAGCAGACGAGCTGATGTGTTTTGAAGGCATCATCCTCTTCTGAAGCTCTGAGGAAGAGAGTGTCACACTTCTGTGTTTTTCACCTATAGCAGCCTCCTTTCCATTAAGGCAAGCAGGCCTACTGGTACTCGTTTTCCTCCAGGTCTTATACACAATGCTATAGTGTATAGACCACCACGCCGGGGCAGGTGCGAACAGAGCCAAGCAAACCCATACTTTTCGGTTGGCAGACAGGCAGAGGGGTGTAGTGACAGTCCAGGTACAAGGCAGGCAAGGTTCAGAAAAGTCAGGGTCCAATCCGTAGTCGAATGCAGGCAGAGTTCAGAGAATAGTTAATATCCGATCCAAGGTCATAATCAGAGTAATCCAAACAGCATTGCAGGACAGACAGAGAGCTATCACAAGCATGATACTGCAGGCTTGACTGGCTTAAATCAGGTTTGGTCTCTACTCAGAAAATGGTCACATCAATCACCTTGCAGGTGGACAGACAGACAGGGATGCATCATAGCCAAAACCAGGATGCTGACAGAGAGTTCTGGTTGCTAGTAAGTACGGTTCAGGTCATCACGGAAAACACTTGAATCTTGTATCTATTGCCAGTTTTGGGGTCTCTACACTCCTTGAGGTCTATGCCTTTTTAGCCTTCGTGAGTATGTTTTTGGCACTTATATATTTTAATAAACTTTTAAAAAGTTCATGCATAAGACTTTGCCCCCTCTTTGTTGTTTCTTGTCGTTTACTATGGAGATGTTGGAAGTGGGCCACATACCGAAGCTTATCTGTTGCTGGAGTGGACAATTATCACACTTTGGTCCAATAACGGAACACTCTCACTATGACACCTAAGTGCTGATGAGACTTTTAGGTTTGGAATTCTGGTATAAAAAAACATTTCAACCTAAAAGAAATAGCTTTTTGAAAGACAACATCTCTAAATATAACTTATTAACAACTTGATCTTTGAAAATTGGAGAGTTTCTAATAAGTTTGTAAGCTGTCCAAAACAAACACCCAAATTTAGTTGTCTATGCCCACTCTGCTCTAAGATCACTGTGGATCAATGTGACCAATGCTGTCTTTATTCCCACTCCCATCCTATTATACATCATCATAACTGGCATATGAAGAACAGGAGAAAGGCCATTTCTGATTAATTGAAGCAGACTTTTGTTGTTCCTAGTTCAGATAACATCAACCATGGTACAAGGATATGGAGTGGCCACACACAATTCCTAATATTTTTTAGTTGTTTCTTGGTAGAGCAAAAACAGATAAAAGGGGTAAGTACAGCGCTGCGCTAGAAAAAAGGGGAAAGTACTAAGGTAGCAGCTAACACACCCGTAGACTCAGGGTAAAAGTAATAACAGTAAATAAATAAAAGTGTAGCACTATGAACTCAATAAATGTGTACAGTGAATAAATATATCAAAACAATATATGACTATAAAAAAATGAATAAAAACCAAGCGCTGGTGTGGAAAGATATGTGTGATATAAATAAATTGTGCTTAAAAATATATATATACCAATATAGTTAGTGCTATGAAAAAATCAGTAAATTAAAGCTGCTATCAATATAGGGTGATCATATAACCAAACAAATAGTACTATGTATAAAATTGATGCGCTTTAAATAAATAGTGCACAATATGCTGCTGCGACTAAGCTTAAATCCAGGAATAAAAAATGCATACACGTGAATAAAATAAATTAATAATTATGGTGCTAATACATGTGTTAAAATTGCCAAAATAAATCTTCAAATTGGTGATGTGACGGTGAGTATAAATAAAATAATAATGACACTCTAAATACAATGTCCAGGCAGAGATAAATAGTGGGAGAAAGTAAAAATAATTAAACAGTTCCTTCCCTTAATCCAGATTGATTGACTCACTGGGTTAGATCGTTTGTACCAGGATATTTAGTTTTTCTTGTATCCCACTTCAGCATTTACACTGCTGGTGATTCGGCTAAACTCCCGGTCTATTAGAAGCATTCAAATAAGCAGATTGCAATCAGCTGCTGTGGACGAGGTTTCCCATAGAGAAACAGCTGCTGTTAACCTTCAGGTGTATTGCAGCACTGAACGTCCTAAGCTCCTCCCACGCGTTACATCACTGACACGTGACTTTTTCAAGGATCCTTGAAAAAGTCACGTGTCAGTGATGTAACGCGTGGGAGGAGCTTAGGACGTTCAGTGCTGCAATACACCTGAAGGTTAACAGCAGCTGTTTCTCTATGGGAAACCTCGTCCACAGCAGCTGACTGCAATCTGCTTATTTGAATGCTTCTAATAGACCGGGAGTTTAGCCGAATCACCAGCAGTGTAAATGCTGAAGTGGGATACAAGAAAAACTAAATATCCTGGTACAAACGATCTAACCCAGTGAGTCAATCAATCTGGATTAAGGGAAGGAACTGTTTAATTATTTTTACTTTCTCCCACTATTTATCTCTGCCTGGACATTGTATTTAGAGTGTCATTATTATTTTATTTATACTCACCGTCACATCACCAATTTGAAGATTTATTTTGGCAATTTTAACACATGTATTAGCACCATAATTATTAATTTATTTTATTCACGTGTATGCATTTTTTATTCCTGGATTTAAGCTTAGTCGCAGCAGCATATTGTGCACTATTTATTTAAAGCGCATCAATTTTATACTTAGTAATATATGACTATAAAGATGACTGACCATATGTGGTTAATCGGCAAGACTAATAAGTGAAACCATAGTGCACCTAATAAACAAATATAACAGTGACTGGTATAAAGGAAACAGTAACAGTTCGATACATTCAGCACCTCAAGTAGTATGTGAAAAACCTTAGAACATAATACTCCATATCAAATCTGTGAAATAATTGTGAAAAGCACCAAAAGTCTATGAGGGTAGTGCATGGGCAATGATGGACAAATGGCTCCCAAGCTCGCAGGTGGATTGTTAAACCCAATCTGGCAGGTAAGTAGACGGTGGAAGGACCATAGGTGCACAAAAGATTTAAATCAGTGCCGGGACCATCACCAGAGAATGAGGAGGCTTACCGGAACTTAATGACCTGAGATGGCATACGCCATACAGGTCAAAAAAGCTTGATGACCAACAGGTCTGGGCAGTGTGTCTTGTCAGATGTCATCATCAACCAGCAGAAAGGAATATCAGCACGGCTTCCCCATTCATAGACACTCCAACAAAAGCGAAACGAATGATTCGTATGTCATGCGAGGGGTAAAAATACTCACATAGCGTGATAACGTTTAAACTTTGGTTTATTAAAATGATTAAAAACAGACTCACATTTTCAGAAGATAGGAAACAGCATAAAGATCATATAGCGGCAGTCGTGAGGGGTCCACCCGACATGTTTCAACTACAAAGTCCAGATGACGACTTTGAGGTGCTGAATGCTGAAAGATACTACTTGAGGTGCTGAATGTATCAAACTGTTACTGTTTCCTTTATACCAGTCACTGTTATATTTGTTTATTAGGTGCACTATGGTTTCACTTATTAGTCTTGCCGATTAACCACATATGGTCATTCATCTTTATAGTCATATATTGTTTTGATATATTTATTCACTGTACACATTTATTGAGTTCATAGTGCTACACTTTTATTTATTTGCTGTTTCTTGGTAGAGCAAAAGACCCTTTTAAGCACTAAATTAATTTTTTACAGAAATTCATAATTCTATCAACGTGTTCTTATAATTGATATGCAACACTGTATTGCTGGGATGATGACCATTATCAATTATTGTCATTTTCCGTATCACCCACATGTCGCCTGGATGGAAGAGCATAGACACACTGATGAGGGCTCACTCGTGTCTATCCTTCCACCTATAAGCTTTCTAATGCCCATAACCAGGATGTTCACCCCTCTCCCACCCCCCTCTAACTAATATCTGAATAAAAAAAAGTAACTATCTAAAAACCTCCAAATTTAAATGCATTTTTTACGAACATAAAGCTGCACTCATGTGACAATGCAATCCTGAGCCTTCTCCCTCTTCTGTTTATATCTGGTGGGGTCTTGACTGTCCATTGGTGGCATCACCTCATGAGGAGTGACGTCAACGTGAGGGGATTGTTAGGGACCTGCTGGAAAGGAAGCATCTGCAGCATTGGATTAGCAATCCCCCGCACCCATAAATTACGCTGGCTCTTGGCTATCCTTCCCATATGTAGCCCCCATTAGTGCGTATATTCTCTTTGACCTTGCCAATAGTGTTGCTGCTCTATGATGAATCTACAGCAGGAAACCTAATTGAATTACTGATTGTGATATGATGTCAATATCCTTTAGTAATGAAAGAAAATAAATCCTACGAGCCACAATGAACCTAGTGCTAAAAATAAGCACTACACAGCCGCATGCATGAACCACGTATTGTACTGTGTGTAAATAACAAATAAATAAATAAAAAAAATAAATAATGATGCGCTAAAGTGTCCTAAACCTGCCCTTAACACGGCACAGAGATATGGTACATGAGATATGTATGTATCTGACATCACTTCCTATCTGTATGTATAGACAGGAAGTGATATCAGATACATACAGGAAGTTCCATTAGGAAGGACGTAGTGAGAAGACACTACAGGATCTGGTGGCAGAGGAGTATTCTCGTGCTGGAGCCTGTGATCCACATAGAGTCCTGGATGGCTCAGAAGCGTTTCCTGACTTTGTCTAGTGACTTAGTCACATTCTCTAAGGTGAGCGCATTACTTTGGGGGGGGGGGGGGGTCACTTATGTTGCACCATCGCATGACCTGTGGCACGTCAATTTTTCAGCACGTTTGAATATATCACCATTGAAGATCACATGACAGTACTTTATTGAAGGACTTTTTATATATTTAGTTCAAGATGGACTAGTATGCATATGTATTGTGGAGCACTTAGCACTTTTGTTTGGCAAAAGTCACTTTTCGGTATTTATTTGCACTTATGAATTATATTTGAACCAAAGCGTTTATTGATAATATTATTATTATTAATATTATTATTTTTATTATCATTATTTTTGTATTGTTCACTTGTGCACATTATGCTTATTACCGTATTTATCGGCGTATAACACGCGCCGGCGTATAACACGCACCCCAAGTTTAGGAGGGAATTTTAAGGAAAAAAACTTTTAGGAGTAAAGTTTAAGGAAGAAAAACTTACATTAAAATGCCCATCAATGCAGCGTTATCGGTGTCCATCTGCAGCCTTTTCAGTGTCAGTGCAGCCTTGCTCCAGTGTCTATTGCAGCCTTGTCAGTGCAGCTTTGCCCCAGTGCAGAATTGTCAGTGCAGCTTTGCCCCAGTGCAGAATTGTCAGTGCAGCTGTGCCCCAGTGCAGAATTGTCAGTGCAGCCTTGCCCCAGTGTCCATTGCAGCCTTGTCAGTGCAGCTTTGCCCCAGTGCAGAATTGTCAGTGCAGCCTTGCCCCAGTGTCCATTGCAGCCTTGTCAGTGCAGCTTTGCCCCCGTGCAGCCTTGTCAGTGCAGCTTTTCTCCAGTGCAGCCTTGCCCCAGTGCAGCTTTGCCCCAGTGCAGCCTTGCCCCCGTGCAGCCACGGCTGTGTATGTCGGCGGCGATCATGGCAATCGCCGCGATCGCTCCGATCACACAAAATTGGGGGGGGGATCGGCCTATAACACGCACCCACGATTTTCCCCTGATTTTCAGGGGAAAAAAGTGCGTGTTATATGCTGATAAATACGGTAACTTTGTGCAATATATTATGTAGCGTGGTATACACCTCCGTACTTATTTGTATATGTACCATATCTCTCTGTGCCGTGTTAAGGGCACGTTTAGCACACTTTAGCGCATCATCATTTATTTATTTATCCTTTAGTAATGGTTGCTACATATCGGAACAAGTTTTCCCTATTTTAATTTTTTTATTTTTGTTATGTGTGGATATGTGTCTTATGTTTTGTTTGAGTATATGTAAAAAAAATGTATTTTATTAAAAAGTATTTTATTAAAAAAAGAAAAAGAAATGACGCTAGCAAGGGACCTGGAGGGAGGGGCTTAGGTGACTATAACTTCCTTTACCAGGTAAGAAAAAAAAGACATTGCAAGATGGAATACAGTGGGGATGTGAGGGGCTTTAAACTCTTTGGCACCTAAAAATAGCAGTACTGTTCAATGCAATGTAAATTGATTGTCTCCCAGTAGAGGACCCGATTGGTTCTTTGATTTCTACTGTACGGAGGGTAATGGAAATAATATGAACCATGAGTCCTTCAACCAGCATTTTTATTTCTTACTTTCAATAATTTTTATTTATTTCAAAGAAAGAATTACAAAACCAATGTTATATCCACCATAAACAGTTGCAGTAACAAAAAAAAAGACAAAAAGTTAAAGTACTAAAGGCAGCCTGTGCCGCTGGATTCAGATAGTGCTGCTGGGATGAGTCTTGCAGAGATAGCATGTCATTGCCCTCCACTATACTAGCGTCTGTGTCTTGCACAGGGAACTACAGTTCCCATGATTCAATGGGCAATGGACCAAGGCAAAGGCAGCACATAGGAAGGGCATAGGTGGGGCATAGGCCATAAACTGAATGTTGATTGACACGCTAGGGCTTTCTGAGCAAAGGAAGCAACACCCCCTAATGACGTCACACTGCCGCGCTGTAGTCTCCTCATTAATGGCATAACGCAAAAGGGGACAATGGAGACATTTGTACAACAAGGAAGACCTGTTGTCTCCACAATAAAGGAAGCTGACAGGTTGGAGGGGGAGTGTCAAGGCTGGGCTCAGCCCTCCCTTTTCAGAGCTGGACGCTCAGCTGTCGGCTAATTGCCAGCTCCTATCTCTCCACAGTTACTCAGCTGTTGATGATAGCCTGGAGATAGGCTCTGTGATGTTGACCAAGGCGAAGGCAGAGAACCTCTGGACTGGATGGCTAAGTAGGCAGGACTGATGAGCAGAATATCATCAACAGCTGAGTAACTGAAGGGCTGAGCCCAGCCCTGACAGGGAGCAGGTCAATTTCTCTATATGTTTTCATTTGCATGACAAACCAAGACAGACATATTGTAGATTCTACTTAGTTTTATCACATATTTTAGTTTTGACCTTAGTTCTACTTTAAGGATAGATTGTACCAGGATACATAAACCAATTTACCAATTCCAGTGACTCAAAGCAAAACAAACACACAGGAGTGCAATTTGTACTTATATTCATCACATCCAGTCTAATCGCCCCTTAAGGCCCATGAAGAGGCAGAGGTACCTTAGCTGGTAGCTCGTTTCCAACAAAGAACCTAACATCGTATCTTCATTGGTTCTGAGAGATACGATAAGAAAAGAGAGAAAATGTAGAGAAAACAGAATATAGGGGAGAAAGAATGAGATGTTCAGACAAAGATCAATGGATTGACTCATCCTTCACCGCAGGGTGAAACATTAGGTTTCAAAAGATACATGCATATATGTAGTCCAGCATTCCCAGGTCAGTTCAGATTTGGTAAACATATCTTGAAGCACACCCACAATGTTTTCATGCAGCGTAATCCATGCATAGCTCTCAACTGTCCCTGATTTTGAGGGACTGTCCCTGATTTGGAGCAATGTTCCTTTGTCCCTCATTCCTCCTCATCTGTACCTCATTTTGGTTTGATCTATATAGATGTATAAAAAAATAACTTTTTAGCTATCAAAAAGTGTTTTCCAGCACTAAACCTTTTATCTGATTTCTAAATTGCTGCATTTGTAAATTCTGAAAACCAATATAAAGGAATATTAGTGGTAAAAAAAAGCATTTGTGGGTTTAACCAATCTTGTTTTTTTGTACAATTCTCCTTTAAGGGAGTGTGGCAAGGGGTGTGTCCCATACCTGCATGCTTTTGCTGATAGGTGTCCCTCATTCCCATCTCAAAAAGTTGGGAGGTATGTCCATGTAATTTTTTTCTTTGCCTGTGCGAGAGAGACGGTGGGCTGCATCAACCAGTATTTTTAGATAAAACTACTTTTTGAAACACATAACTGGAATAAAGAGTCTTGCTCTGATTTCAGGATGCATCCATTCCAGATTAACAGAGCACATGTTCCAGAATTTCACACGTCATTTTTCCTGCAGCCAGTTGCAGTTTATCACTCAGACCATTTTCCCTTTTACTCAAAAGCAACATTGCACTCATCTTGGCGCGATCACTGAGGGTTCCAAGCCTGACGTGTCAGCACTTTAATAAAATGATTGATTAGACCTTAAAGAGAAGAACCTGTCTGGAAGCCATAAGTAACTTATAAATCTCTGTGGATGCGCCGCACATCCAGTCACTAATCATCAGTATGCTTCATAATCTCGTTCTCTCTTTACGCTTTCTTTCTCCGTTGAGCACTCGATGTGCTCACTGAACAGCTTTGACACTACGCTTTCTCATTCCTCTCCGCGAATTCCCAAATGTAATAACTAAGTATACTGTAGTGGGGATGAAATATATCTGATAGGTACTATTTTAATAGTCCCTTAACCCATGAGCTGTTCCAAAAAATATACACCAAACAAATGTAATCCTGTATTGACTATTAAATGATATGAGCTGCTATCTGTATGCATCTTTTTCATATTACACTATAGTATCCTATATGGATTTCGTAAAGTGATTTTAACTGACAATGCGTTTACACCAGTGGTATCCATCATATTAGTTATGCAAAGGCCATTATTGCAAAAGCAAAACCTCTGGTGTGAAAATATAGATAAACTGTCACTCTTTTACTGACATTTTCTTAGCATACATGCTATACCAGTAAAAATAATTACTGAATAAATACTAGCAAATTTAATGTTGCACATGTTCTTCTCATAGTAAAAAATTGATAATATCTTGTTATATTTGCTGTTTTTATTTAAATCATAACTGGTGCTCCTACTAGCAAGGTTTATCCACAGTAACTTCCTTTCTTGGGCTAACAACAATAATCAATTCAGTTGGAGCCTTTTTACACATTCTTGTGCTCCAAATTTGGACTTCAAGCTATGCCAATGCACGCTGTGCTGGCATTTTCTGCCCTAGTCCCCTCCATAAAACTGGCACTCTCTACTACAGAGCACAAACGTCCAAAAGGAAGTGCATGTAAAGAGTCTAGAGGATGTGCACAGCACAGAGAGATACTTTATACAGGGTTTATATAAAGCTAATAGTTAGTGCAGTGCTTTACAATATGAAGGGAGACAGTATTATTTTTATTATTATTATTATACAGGATTTATATAGCACCAACAGTTTGCACAGCACTTTACAACATGAGGCTAGACAGTATATTTACAATACAATTCAATACAGGAGGAATCAGAGGGCCCTGCAAAGTATAGCTTACAATTTAAATGGGTCAAGCTATACAAAAGGTAATAAACGTTGGGGGATGAGCTGATGGAGAAAATAAAAGTACAGTTGTTAGGTGGAGGCAGGATAGGCTTCAGGGATCGCCTAAAAGTGGATAGAGTAGGAGATAGTCTAACAGATTGGGGTAGGGAGTTTCATAGCATGAGAGAGGTTTGGGAGAAGTCCTGGAGGTGAGCATGAAAGGAGGTGACAAGGGAACTAGAGAGCAGAAGGTCTTGGGAGGAAAGAAGAGAACAATTTGTTTGGTATTTTGAGACTAGGTTAGTAATGTAGCCGGGGGTCGAGTTGGCTTTGTAAGTTATTGTTAGTATTTTGAATTGAATTTGTTGGGAGAGTGGCAGCCAATTGAGGGATTGGCAGAGAGGGGTAGCAGACACTGAATGATTTGTAATGTGGATGAGTCTGGTAGCAGCATTCATGATGGGCTGAAGGGGGGATAGCCTATGTAAAGCTAAGCCAGTGGGGAGGGAGTTGCAGTAGTCGAGGCAAGAGATAACCAGGGAGTGGATTAGGAGCTTTGCGGTGTCATTAGTTAGGAAGGGATGTATTTGGGAGATGTTGTGGAGGTTGAGACGGCAAGCTTTGGAAAGTGATTGGATGTGGGCCTGAAAGGAGAGTTCAGAGTCCAGGATTACACCTAACACCCTGGCATGCAGGGATAGGATGATGCTTGTGCCATTGATCTTGACAGAGAAGTCAGGGGAAGGGGCGCATGGTGGAGGAAATATTAGTTTGAGGAAGTGGTGTGACATCCAGACTGATATGTCGGTCAGTAACATAGTTGTTAAGGTTGAAAAAAGACAACAGTCTTTATTCAAGACTGTGAATTAGTGTTGTGTGAGGAGACTGATGTTGTGAGCTGAGGAGTAGAGAGATAGATTTGGGTGTCGTCAAATAATGGGAGGCTATCAGCTGACCCAGGGAGGAGGTGTAGATTGAGAATAGGAGAGGTCCAAGAACAGAACCTTGGGGAACCCTGATGGAGAAAGAAAGAGGAGAGGAGGAAGTAAAATTGTAAGTGACACTGAAGGTGCTGTGGGATAGGTAGAATAAGAGCCAATGAAAAGCACAGTCACGGAGACCAAAGGAGTAAAGTTTTTTGATGAGGAAGGGGTGGTCAACCGTATCACAGGCAGTCGAAAGGTCCAGAAGTAGGAGTACAGAATAGTGTCGATTGGTTTTTGCTGTTAGTAAATTGTTTGTGAGTTTTAGGAGAGCAGTTTCTGTGGAGTGTTGAGGGCGAAATCCAGACTGAAGGGGATCAAGAAGGTTATTCTTAATAAAGTGGTCACTCAGTTGCTTGTAGACCAGGCCTTCAAGGAGTTTGGAGGAAAAGGGGAGCACGGAGATGGGGTGTATGTTTTTAAAATTAGTGTGGTCTAACAAAGGGTATTTAAGTATGAGTTAAGTATGGGGTGACTGACTAGTGCATGTTTTAGAGAGTTGGAGAAGATGCCAAAAGAGAGGGAGAGATTGAAGATGTGAGTTAGAGAGTAAAGGATAGAGCCAGAGGGTGACTGCAGTATTTAAGAGGGTCCAGGGGACAGGTAGTTAGGTGGGCATTAGAAATAAGTATAGCAGCCTCATCTACAGTAGCAAGACTGAATAAGGGAAGTATTGAGTGAACCTGTTGTGACCAGTTGGAGGTCTTGTAGCTCATTGCTAGTACAAAACAGTGAGTTTAATACATGCCAGAGGTACATTTCAGGGCTTTTCCTGCCCAATTTTATTTAAAAGAAAGCAAAAAGTTCACAAATTAAAATCTTCCAACACAGGGGGTTATCACCATCAATACGACAAATGAACAATGTTCAGCCTCGTGGCTTTCTTTGCAGCTTTAATACTCAGGCCTCATGCCTTGGTCCTCCAGACCATCTAACACACAGTCCCAGTACTCGTGCACAAAATGCTGTGCCTTTGTCAGCTTGACATCTTGTCCTGCAGCTCCCAGCTGTTAGATCCTCACAGGCCCAGTCCTTTGTCTGTCCTGACCTGGACAGTATGGTGCGACGTGCACCTCTCACAGTTCCCTTCACACACTGACCCCCTCGAGAGTGTGGGGCCCTAAGCGCTAACCCTGGCTCTAAGATGTAGATGTATGCAGCTAACACCTGCATCATTAGTGTGCCTGCTTTCGGCCCAGATCGCCATATTAAACAGTGGCACAGCCTCGCCCTGCCACACTGTGGACATGGGGTGTTAAATGGGGGGGATAGCTGTAGAGTGCAGATTTAATCACAAATCGTATCAATCTTACTTTAAGGTGATTGGCGATCTCCTGGGCAGTGAGTTAGTGGGTGGAGGCAGTGGAGGACAAAGTAGAGAGTTAAAGGTAGAGAGGAGCTGACAGGGACTGGATGAGAAAGTGTTAATGAGAGTAATAAAATAGGTCTGCTTGGCAGTGGGGAGGCAAGAGTTGTATTTTGGGAGGGCAGATTTATATTGGTTGAAGTCTTTGTGAGACTTAGGGGTCAATTCACTAATGCCGCGTACACACGAGCGGACATTACGGCGGACTTTGCCCGGCGGACTTTTCGACGTACTTTCCGACGGACTTTGTGAATGAACGGACTTGCCTACACACAATCCACCAAAGTCCGTCGAATTCGTACGTGATGACGTACGACCGGACTAAAACAAGGAAGTTCATAGCCAGTAGCCAATAGCTGCCCTAGCGTGGCTTTTTGTCCGTCGAACTAGCATACAGACGGCGGACTTTTCGACCGGACTCGATTTCAACGGATAAATTTTAAACAAGTTTCAAATCTAATTCCGTCCAACTTTTGAGAAAACAAAGTCCGCTGGAGCCCACACACATCGAATTGTCCGACGAAATCCAGTCCGCCGGGCAAAGTCCGCCGTAATGTCCGCTCGTGTGTACGCGGCATAAGAGTTAAATAACGGCTAATAAAATGTGGTAAAATACCGTATCCAGTAACAATTGTGCTAAATTGTGTTAAATACCGAATGCAATATTTGTTTGATTTATCAGTAATTACTGCGATATTTAATGCAGTAATGTACCACATTGAGCTAGTTGCTAGGGAGCGGGCCGACCGACTGCCACGTCCTTAAAAATGGATGACCCATTGGCTATCAGTGGGTTTCCTGCTGACAGCTTAACGTAAAAAAAAAAGCAGACAGTTAAAAAAAACAGTATGCCCCCCCCAATGCATACATGACCCTTTGGGGTAAAAAAAAACGCCAAAAAAAAAATGGTGTGGGGTCCCCCCCAAAATCTATACCAGACCCTTATCCGAGCATGCAGCCCGGCAGGTCGGGAAAGGTGGGGTGTTCGAGTGAGCACCCCCCCTCCTGAACCATACCAGACCACATACCCTCAACATGGGGTGCTTTGGGACAAGGGTCTCATCCCCACAACCATGGACGGTGGTTGTGGGGGTCTGCAGGCAGGGGGCTTATCGGAATTTAGAAGCCCCCTTTAGGAAGGGGGCCCCCAAATCCTCCCCATGTGAGTGAGTATGAGGAACATAGTACCCCTACCCATTCACCAAAAAAGTGTCAACAAGTAAATAAAAAAAAAAGAGACGGTTTTTGACAATTCCTTTATTAAAAAATAAACAATAAAAAAACAGTGTCCCTCAATGAAAATTTTTGTTCAGCGGTGCAAGGGAATGTGGGAGGCTCCCGCACCTCACGGGAGACTTGGGAGTTCTGCATTCTCCCCACTGCCAGGTTTTCATTGTCATCTGTGTCCCTGCTTTTTGTCTGGAAAGCTATTATCATTGGGAATAAAAGTGATAGAAAAAAAAATAATTGACCACAAGTTACAAGTTGTGAATATTTCTTACATTAGGCTGGTCTTCCTTCCCCAGCCTGTGATTTCACAGTTAACTGATACGTAACAGGCTGATAAGTTTATTTCTCCATTCTTCTGCTTCCTGCAGCACTAATTGTCTCCTTGTACTATATTTTCCTCCCCCAGTCTGAGTTCTGCTTTACAGGGAATGCAAAAGACTGATGACAAATCAGAATGAGGTACTACGCTGATTGTAGTTAAAAACATTAAATGATGTAACAATTATTGCAGAGCTGCATTGTAGTTCAGATAAAAAAATAATAATACATTGTTAATTACATTTTACTGCATCTTAAAACTCAAATGTGTAGAACCAAATAAGCTTCCTCTCTCCATTTCCCCCTTCCAATGCCAACCACAGTATCAGATATCTCCTCAGGCAGCAGCTTAACAGCTTACAAAACACATGTCCAGGAAGAGATACCACCAAAATTAGTCACGGCTAAAACACAAGCAATATGACTTTGCAATTTTTTTTTTACTTATAAAATTAGAGAATACTAGTTCATCTGAAAAGAACAATCAAGGAACAATCAAACAAATAGGTTTAACCCCTTTCTGCCCAGCCCCAGTGTCACTTTAATAGGGTATGCCCAGGGGCATGTAGGATCAACGGGTCATGGGACCTGGGTAATTAGCTGTCACAGTGGTCACATGATTGGAAGTTGGTCCAACCAACTCCCTATCATCAGTATGAACCAAGAGTTGTCTTTGACAGCTCGTTCACTGTGCGGCACGTGGGCATTAAAGCCCCCCTCTCTTTGCGTTATCGGATTGGCAGAAGATTAATGACTATATCAACACTAGGAAAATTCTACTGAATTTGAACTAAAGCCAACACATTTTTTAGGTGTGAAAGGAATGTGGAATGGTTAGACCCTCTTTTAACTTTTTTTTGATGCCTGTGTCCCCTAAGTAGCCATTTAGGAAATTTCTCCTAATTTCCTGTCTATTTGACAGGTGTTTGGCAGAACAAGAAGCAATAGAGAGCCTACCGGTTTCTATTCCATTTGGTGAGTGTCGGACAGAACAACACAGACATGGATGGCAAAAAAAGAGGATTTTCTATTACAGCAAGAAAAGATTTCCTCTAATTTCCTGTCTAAGTTATGGTTGTGGCGAACAGCCGATGTTCGAGTCGAACTCGAAGCTCATCCCTAGTGTCCACCTGTGTCCACTCTGCTGAAACTGAGTGGGCACAGATGTGACATCTGTCCCACTCTGCTCTGATCCACAGGGGATCAGCTCACAGATCCCACGTGAAAGGGGCCTTATGTGAATTCTTCCTTACACTCTCCTTTTATTTACACTCCCAACCCTTAGGTCTGTACTTTAACCATGTACATGACTTATCAACAATTAAATAAGAAGCATGCGCTAAGGCCAATCCCAGTCTTATCAGCTCCCAATTTAAAGCAAATCTAAACACAAGAACAAACATTTAATATATTGCATCTTACCAGACCTTAGTTGTGACAACTGACTTAATTTTTCTTTAGGCTTTTCAACATTTTTTTTATTTTCATCTGGTTATCCTACTAGTAACACTCTTCCTGTCCTTGAATGACAACACAAACTCACTGTACCATATCTATGAGGAGTGTTATCACTAAGGAAGATGAAGGAGTTGGTCTATAGAATGCCTTGTCATCTCCATAACATAGGGGGGTGCTATGTAGTTCACATAAGTGAGCTGGATAGAGCTGATAATATTGTTTGAACCCAAACAAAGTGCAGCGCTACCATAAAACATATGATTCACAATACAGTAGTGATATATAAAAGTAGTGCAAAAACAAATATGTAACTAAAATATGGAAATGTATGGAATATCGGCTTTTCACCAGTGCCTTGGCTGAGGTGGTTATCGGGAGAGCTGTGAGATTTACTGTTTTACACCTCCCGGCTGGAAGAAAGTTATACACATATATATTCACCTGCCCCATAGATATTTACCAACCCACCTGCATAGGTTGTTTATAGCCTGAACAGCCGCCAGATATATAAGCTCAGTGAAGGAATTCCTACTAATCATCTCCTGTCCAGAACATGCGAACAGGCAAAAAATTTGTGTGAACACTCAAACACCGTTAAAGTCTATGGGACACGAATGTGAAAAACCAAAAGTGCTCATTTTAAAGGCTTATATGCAAGTTATTGCCATAAAAAGTGTTTGGGGACCTGGGTCCTGCCCTAGGGGACATGGATCAATTTTAAAAAAAAGTTTTAAAAATGGCAGTGATTTAGGAGCAGTGATTTTAATAATGCTTAAGGCGAAACAATAAAAATGAAATATTCCTTTACATATTGTGCCTGGGGGGTCTCCTTAGTCTGCCTGTACAGTAGCACTTCTTTCCTAAGGTCATAACAGTACCACAGCAAAATGACAATTCTAAAGGAAAACATGGCAACTAAAAACTGCTCACGGCTGTAAAGTATTGTCGGATCCCGGCAATATAGATAAAAATAATTGAAGAAAAACGGCTTGAGTCCCCCCCAGTCCATTACCAGGCCCTTTGGGTCTGGTATGAATATTAAGCCGAACCATGCGCCAAAATAAAAAAAATGTCTTGGGGACCCCCCCAAAATCAATACCAGGCCCTTCAGGTCTGGTATAGATTTTAAGGGGAACCCCGTGCCAAAATAAAAAAATGGCATAGGATCCCCCCAAAATCCATACCAGACCCTTATCCAAGCATGCAACTTGGCAGGCCCTCCCCGCGACTGCTGTTTTTCCTTTGACAGCTGTTATATAGGCAAGGGCGGGCTATGCGGTGATGTAACCTAACTAGGTGACCCCGCCCCTTCTGATATCATGTGACGGATGTCAGAGGGGGCGGGGTTACCCGTTTACATCACCGAGTGGCAATGCCCTCAGCTATATAACAGCTGTCATCGTGAAAAGGCTGCAGTTGGCGGGACGCCTCCCATGGAGGCAGAGCTTTTCCGTTTTTTTTCTTGGGATCGATGGCGCTGTGATTGAAGATGGATTTACATCGCAGGACACTTTTTTTTTTAACCACTTCAATACCAGGCACTTAGACACCTTCCTGCCCAGCCCAATTTTCACCTTTCAGCGCTGTTGCAATTCGAATGACAATTGCGCGGTCATGCTACACTGTACCCAAACAATTTTTTTATCATTTTGTTCCCACAAATAGAGCTCTCTTTTGGTGGTATTTGATCACCTCTGCGGTTTTTATTTTTTGCGCAACAAATAAAAAAAGACCGAAAATTTCGAAAAAAAAACAAGTTTCTTTGTTTCTGTTAAATTTTTTTGTAAATAAGTACGCTTTCTCCTTCAATAATGGGCACTGATATAGCTGCACTGATGGGCACTGATACGGCGGCACTAATGGGCACCGATGAGGTGGCACCAATGAGGTGGCACTAACGGGCACTGATGATGGGCACTGATAGGCGGCACTGATGGGCACTCGTAGGTGGCATTGATTGGTATATATGGGTGGCACTGATGGGTACTTATGTGTGGCACTGATAGGTGGGCACTGACAGGTGGCACTGATATAGCATTGCTGGGCAGATCTGGGCAGATCATTGGCATAATAGTGCCAATCAGTGCACATTTGTGGGCACTGATTGGCATAGATTGGGCACATGTGGATGGCCATGGGGTACATACCTGGCCATCCACGTTGCCCCTTCCCTGGTGGTCCTAGTGGCATCCCTAGTAGTCCAGTGGGGTGATCTGCGGGGGGGGCTGCGCTGATAAACAATCAGCGCAGACCCCCCTGCCAGGAGAGCCGCCGATCGGCTCTCCTCTACTTGCGTCTGTCAGACACGAGTGAGGAAGAGCCGATCAACGGCTCTTCCTATTGACAGCGTGATCAGCCGTGATTGGACACGGCTGATCACGTGGTAAAGAGCCTCCGCCGGAGGCTTTTTACCAAGATCAGTGTAGCGGTGTGTCAGACTGACACACCGCTCCACCGATCACCGCGATGCGCGCCCCCGGGGGAGCGCTGCGGCATGTTATCCTGCTGGACGTCATATGACGCCCAGTCAGGATAACAGAACCACTTCCCGGACGTCAATCCGCTATAGGGCGGGCGGGAAGTGGTTAATAAAGAAATTGTCTAAAACTGTCTCCTGTCATTTTTACTTTTTTTACACATTTTTTGGTGAATGAGTAGGGGTACAATGTACCCGATACCCATTCACATGGGGGGGGCGGGATCTGGGGGCTTCCAGATTCTGATAAGCCCCCTGCCTCAGACCCCCACAACCACCGGGGAAGGGTTGTGGGGAAGAGGTGCTTGTCCCCATCAACATGGGGACAAGGTGTTTGGGGGGGGACCCCAAAGCACCCTCCTCATGTTGAGGGCATGTGGCCTGGTACAGTTCAGGAGAGGGGTGCGCTCTCTCATCCCCCCCTTTTCCTGCAGTCTGGCAGGGTGCGTACTCAGGCAAGTGTCTGGTATGGATTTTGGGGGGCCCCCACACCATTTTTAAAAAAAATTTTGGCCCGTGGTTCCCCTTAGAATCCATACCAGACCTGAAGGGCCTGGTGTGCATTTTAGGGGGGACCCCCACACCATTTTTTTTTATTTTGGTGCGGGGTTGCCCTTAATATTCATACCAGACCCAAGTGCCTGGTAATGGACTGGGGGGACTCACGCTGATTTTTTCAATGACTTTTATGTATATTGCCAAGATTAGGCATTACATTACAGCCGCAAACAGTTTTCAATAACATTTTTTCCTTTAGAAATGTAATTTGCTCCTCTCATTCATTACACTATTTCCGGACGCCGTATAAGCAGTCTTACATAGTGTGGGGTGTGGACTTAGCCCCCTGAGCCATGATTGGCCAAAGGCACCCTGCCTTTGGCCATTCATGGCTCTCACAGCAGAGCGCGCTGTGATTGGCCAAAGCATGCAGGTCAGGTGCATGCGTTGGCCAATCAGCAGCCGTCAATGCATTGCGATCTTGCAGTGCATTGCCAATCTCGCAGTGCATTATGGGGCATTCCGTGGGCACTCAAATTTCTTGCGAATGCCCCATAATGTTCTAAATTCGGCAAACGGGCGAACACCCGATGTTCTAGTCAAATGTAAGCTAATCTAATCTTGAGTATGCTGTCCAGTTCTGGCCACCAAACCTCAGGAAGGATGTGCTGGAATTGGAGAGAGTCCAGAGAAGGGCAACTTAACTAATAAGGCTGGAGGACCTCAGTTATAAGGAAAGGCTACACACAATAAAGGGGTTGTAAACCCTTGTGTTTTTTCACCTTAATGCATCCTTAAGGTGAAAAAACTTCTGACACTGACCGCCCCCCCCCCGTTTTACTCACCTGAGCTCATTCGATCACTTGGCGGAGACGCGCTGTACCTCTCTGCCCAGGGTTCTCGGCTCTTGACTGCATAGATTGATAGCAGCGCAGCCATTGGTTCCCACTGCTGTCAATCAAATCCAATGACGTGGGCGCTTGGGGGCAGGGCTGAGTCCAGCATTCTGTCTATGGACACAAATGCTGAACTCAGGAGTGCACCCGCAAGATAACCCCCAGGGAGAGCACTTCTCCTACGGGTTTACTGATGTGAGGAGGAGCTGCGAACGCCCTTGAGGGAACCCAGAACATGATCATCGGGGCCAAACTGTGCAAAACTAACTGCACAGTGGAGGTAAGTATGATATGTTTGTTATTTAAAAAAAAACAAAAAATGAGGGTTTACAACCCCTTTAAGTTGTAAGAGAAGATACGATCACAATATGTGGTGATTCTAGTGTAGGAAGAAAACTGTGAACCTAAGCTAACTTTGAGGTCTCCATTCCATTAAAGCAGAGTTCCACCCAAAAGTGGAACTTCCGCTCATTTGTCTCCTCTCCCCCTCCAGTGCCACAATTGGCACCTTTTGGGGGGAGGGAGGACAGGATACCTGTCTTTGACAGGTATCTTGTTCCCACTTCCGGGAGTCCGGCCGCAGCCCGTGACATGACCCCGGGGCTCCCTCCTCCTCTCCCTGTCGCTGGGCCAGTAGGTAAGAGGAGCGGGGCCTCGCGCATGGGCAGTAGGAAGCCATAAGGCTACACTGCCAGGTTCCCTCACCCACAATGGTGGCGGCAGCACCTGACAGCTGATGGAAACATCAGCTGCGGTGCCATCATTGCGGGACTCCAGGACAGGTAAGTGTCCTATTGTTAAAATCCAGCAGCTGCAGTATGTGCAGCTGTTGGCTTTTAATTTTTTTTCTTTGGGCGGAACACTGCTTTAAGCAATTCAGCTCCGGAAGGATTTACCCTCTTCCTGACCAGAGCACTTTTTGCGATACGTCGCTTTAACTGACAATTGTACTTAAACAAAATTGACGTCCTTTTTTTCCCACAAATAGAGCTTTCTTTTGGTGGTATTTGATCACCTCTGCGGTTTTTATTTTTTGCGCTATAAACAAAAAAGAGTGACAATTTTGAAAAAAAAACAATATTTTTTACTTTTTGCTATAATAAATATCCCCAAAAAATACATAAAAAAAGTCAGTTTAGGCCGAAATTTATTCTTCTACATATTTTTGGTAAAAAAAATCGCAATAAGCGTATATTGATTGGTTTGCACAAAAGTTATAGTGTCTACAAAATAGGGGATAGATTTATGCCATTTTTATTATTAATTTTTTTTTATTATTAGTAATGGTGACATTATGGGGGACACATCGGACACTTTTGACACTATTTTGGGACCATTGTCATTTATACAGCGATCAGTGCTATAAAAATGCACTGATTGCTGTGTAAATGACACTGGCAGGGAAGGGGTTAAACACTAGGGGCGATCAAGGGGTTAAGTGTGTCCTAGGGAGTGATTCTAACTGTGGGGGGGATGGGCTCACTAGAACATGAGAGAGATCACTGCTCCCGATGACAGGGAGCAGTAGATCTATGTCATGTTGCTAGGCAGAACAGGGAAACGCCTTGTTTACATAGGCATCTCCCTGTTCTGCCACTCTGTGACACGATCGAGGGGCCTCCGGCGGACCTTGAGTCCGTGGGACCCGCGGACACGGTCACGGAGTACGCGGTGGGCGTGCGCACGCCTGCTGATGGCACACGCGCACCCACAATGCAGCGATTTAAAGGGGACGTACCTGTACGTTCATTTGTCCAGCCATGACATTGTGCCAACGTACATCGTCGTGCGCTGGTCAGAAAGGGGTTAATGGTGGAATGAAGTAGGAGTACGCCATAACTTCATGTAATCCACAGAACAAGGAGAGAAAAATGAGAGAAAAATCTCAGCCACAGCATGCCATACAAGCTCAGAGTGTAATAGGTGATAACACCCTCATCCAGGCAATGCCCCCCTGACATGTTTCACCCCACCTTAGCGGCTTAGTCAAGGGGGTAAGGATATCCCTGTGGTAGGAAGGGTATATTTTGCATCATGGGCCACTGTGGTGATTAATTAACAAGCAAATGGGTGAAGACTAAAGAGGTGGAGAGAGGAAAGGAGGGAGAACAAGGAGTTCTGCACAGAATAAAAAGTAGAAATGGATTTGTATAGCCAGCAGCCACTTTTGGTCTTCTTCATGGGTGGCAAAAAATATATCATGTGTTGGCATGGATTTTATAGAGCATGTGACTCCCAACCTATTAAGAAACAGTACATTTAAAAAGTCCCCCTCTCAAAAATGGCAACAAAAAAGTAAAAATAACTCCTGGATGGAGTTAGGCTGAGGCAATTATCACCATTTACACGCTGAGCTTGTATGGTGTGCGGTAGCTGAGATTTTTCTTTCCTTGCATTGGGGAGAAAACTATTTAGTCTAAGGTTGCTCAAGAGGACACTTAGTGAAGTTGGACGAGAATCAATTTAACCTTAAATTGCTCAAGGGGTTCTTTACTGTTAGAACGGTATGGTAGGCATCTTAGCAATGCATAACCAATATGGAGGAATATGGGAATCATTAGAGACATAAATGTATACACACACCTACACAGGTTGAACTGGATGGACTGATGTCTTTATTCAACTTTACCAACTATGTAACTTTGTGACCTTCAGGTAAGCCTTTTTATAGGTACAAGTCAAAAGGTGGAGTTTATTGCCGCTTTAAAGTTTTAGACTAGTATATCTCTTTTGCAAGCTTCTCACTATATTTTGTATTGCTTACTGCTATTTATTCAAATAACTGATACATAGAAAAAAACGTGACACGGAGCTCTGTATGATCTTGTCTCCGGGGGCAAGCTTCTTTCATCTACCTTTTGTTTCCACCATGAACGTTATTGCTTTCTTTTGATCGGGAAGATGTTGTTAAATAAATCAGAAAGCATGAAATTTTTCAATAAGAAAAGCTTTTCTTACTGATGGCACTAAAATATGCTAAAGTTTTACCTTGGGGTACACATGGAAGAGCAGGGTTTTTTTTTTTTCCAAAGACGTTTATTTCAAGAAGTATGACAAGTTGTAACTTAAAGCAGACAATGCTTTAAGATCATAAAAAATGGAAATAGTTTCCTTTTTTAATTCATTAATATAAACAGATCAAAGAGTTTCTATTGGTGCTATAAGGTTTAGATACTTCTTGCATTTTTCAGTGTAGTAGAGCATTCTGGAGCAGCCATTTTTTCAAAAGTTCCAGACTGTAGAATATTATTTTTTTCCCATTCTCTTTCTCTATCTGTCTCTTGATCTACAGTATTTATTTTTTACTCTGTCTAATCAGCATCTGAAATCTTCAAAGACAATCCGACACTACTACAGTGTGACTGGGCAGGAGAAAGGAGATTGCTGCCATCATGTGAATGGTATTTGAGGGTCCACATTCCACTATGACTGTATACCGGCAGGAGATTATAAAATCTCCAGCTACATATAGGTTATTATGGAGTTCTAACATGAATTAATTCTTCATTGGGTAGCACAAGGTTGGGACTATGATGTATTCTCATAGGTGAAAGCCTTCCCCCTAGTGTTCCTCAGTTATAATCCCAATCACATCCCATGTAGGGGTGAGTGATTTTTAAATGCATTAGAGTCAATGGGGAAGGTGAAACTTAGACTATTTAAACATTTCCCAGACTTCTCCTTTTGCCAAAAAACAAATCCAAACAAAATATTCCCCACACACACGTTCCTGAAAATAGCTGAATGATGTTGGGTGCTGTAATGACCACAGGCTGGAAACCGTAGAGAATCAGAGTGAAGAAATGTCATCAGCACACCAAGGATTCCTAAAAAGGGTCCAAAGCTTTATTCACAAGGTCACACGATATGGCACAGTTTCAGAACCACGCAGGGCCCCTTCCTCAGGCAGGTGAAACCTGCTGATGACATTTCTTCACAGACTCATGTTAGTTGAGAACATGACATTAGCCCTTCAGGAACACCAACATGACCAAAATTCCTTTTCAAGAAAAATGGCTTTAGGAAATGTGGCAGATATCTGTTAAAATAAGCAGCTTTTATGATCAGGTTTCAGGTCACATAACTTAGAGCTCTGGCAGCCAGGCATTGCAGTCCCACCTCAGCACACAAGACAGTGTTCATGATAAAGAGCTGTTTTCAGGCTCCATAATAAACTGCATGTAGCACCCTCCTAGATAGGTGCTAGGATTATGTAAGTTTTGTTTTGACTCACTGTAGCCAGTTGAGCTACTGTTTTGTTGTTAGGTAAATTTAATGTTGCTCACTGTAATCAGTGAAGCTGAGTTGATTTTTCTGGTCTGTTCAGTGTTAACTAATGCAGTTTTGATTGCTCTCTCTGCTTTCCAGAGAAGTGTGGATCTTACTGGAACATAGGTGTGAAGCAAGGCAAATGAGCAGGAGGAATATTTATACAGCCCTGGCCAATCCCAGGGAGGGTGGCCATGAAGGCTTCAGTCTGTATAAACACTGAGACACAGAGCAGTCTTGTCTTTTCCTGTGGGAGAGGAACACAGCCTGGGGGGCTGCTTGCGAAGTGCTGAGACCTCAGGTGGGCAACCTCAGGGCATGCTTTGCTGAAGCTGCAAAAAAGAGTTAACTGAGGGTCTTTCGCCTCAAGATCTAGTTTGGTATCACAGTAAAAAGGTGTCACATGGATTTTGGAAGGTGGCAACCAACTTTCCAAGGACATTTTGTGAGTACAGACTGTTGTAAGATATCTTAGGGGTTGATTTACTAAACCTGTAGCATGCAGGTTTACATAGTAGCCAATCAGCTTCCAACTTCAGCTTGTTCAATTAAAGTGATACTAAAGTCTTGTTTTTTTCTATTAAAATAACAAACATGGTATACTTACTTGCTCTGCGTAGTGGTTTTGCACAGGGCAGCCCGGATCCTCCTTTTCTTGCTATGGGGGCACCCGAGCCAAGCCACAGCTCCGTGTATCCATTCAGACATGAGTAATTGACAAAAGTGAGGGCCAATGGCGTCGCTGCTGTATCTCAGCCAATCAGGAGGGAGAGCACCGGATGGCTGAGGCACTCGTGGCTCCAGAGGGAGCTCAGGTAAGTATTATGGTGGGCTGGGGGGCTGCTGCAGACAGAAGGCTTTTGATCTTAATGCACATAATGCATTAAGATCAAAAACCTTCTGCCTTTACAACCACTTTAAGCTTTGAGAAAAAAAATGGAATCTGATTGGCTTCAATGCAGAGCTGCACCAGATTTTGCACTCTCCAGTTTTAATAAAAGAGAGACTGTGCTACCCCTCTGGTGCTAGAGAGTCAGCTGTGTGACATCAGCTGGTGTCCTGAGGAGCTCATTCTAATTCTCTGAAGGGGCTCTGCTCTAATTACTCTAAAGAAGAAGCTTTGCACTTTTAACTGCTTCTACTACAAAGCCACGGTTTGTTTTTGCAAGGATTTTTGCTTCAATGCTACAGAAGGAAGTTTACTGTCCTCATCTTGTACATAGTTCTTTTTGGAGTATCCCACTCAATTCCCCAACCCTATCCAAGTTACCCAAAAATAAGAATACCAAAAACAACACCCCTGGACTGATTTGTATGCTGAAGAGTGAATGTGACTGTGTGCCTGGCTGTGGGGCAATTATTGGGAAAAAGAACCTGTGCAATTTCCAGTGGCTTCTACGGGGGTAGCGTTACATGCATGTATAGATCATTTGACCCAGAACCAAATTTCTGTGGGGTACGATTATGTTTATACAAAGGGTAATATTTCTGACCCCTCCCATATGCCCATCCTCACACCCCTTCAGTTTTAAGAGTGGACTGAAGCCCGAAGTTCTGGCATGCTTTAATACACAATACATTGTAGGCAATGTACATTAAGGTAACTGAATTACACATCAACTATATTAATGGCCAATCATTTTTTACTTTGGAGCGATTTGGTCACTTTAAGTCAACTGTATGCTTTACAAGTGACTTAAACTAAAATTCACGCAGATAAATAGTAAAGTTATTCCAACCGTGAAACACTCTTCAAATTAAATTCAAATTAATTTGAAAAAAGTAAAAGCATGGAAATGAAATAAAATGTTTTATGGTAATGGATTGTAGGCTTTTATGCACTGATTAAAAAATGTAGGTTTTAAAAATAAATATATATATATATTTATATACAGTATATATCTATATCTATATAGATAGATAGATAGATAGATAGATAGATAGATAGATAGATAGATAGATAGATAGATAGATAGATAGATAGATAGATAGATAGATAGATAGATAGTATATATATATATATATATATATATATGTCTTTTTTAGTTCACTTTGATTGATTGTTCAATAACTCTGTTTTATGTTCATCCAAAAACTGCAAGGATGGAATTTATTTATGCAGGGTTGGCACCAAGATTTTTGGGAACTGCTTCCTCTCATCATGATGGGCCGTTTCTTTTCTATCAACTCTCATAAATGGAGATAGTATACTTATAAAATGACGTTAAATGAAACATATTGCTGCACAAAACCGTTAAGACAAGGCATGAACATAACAATGAATAGTAGCTGACAGAGAATCATAATAGTAAAAACTAAGCAAGTGCCTCCATATGATGTCTTGGCTTTAAAGATGAACCCCATCATACTATTCCTGCAACATCTTACAAACAATAAAAATTGAAGGCATTTATAATAAATATACAGTTTTAAAGCCCAGATCTCGGCTTATTAAAGGTCCCGCAGCAGCTCTGGATACAATAATCACCTCCTCCAAAGTACTGACCCAAGCAGTAATTCCTTTTCACCACAGTGCTATTTACCCACAAGACGGAGGACATGCTGTGAGTGCAGAGTGTGATGGACCCACCCACCTGTGGGTGCATCCGCACAGTACCAGTAGGAATGAACATTTAAATAAAATAAAAATAAAAAAAGCAAGACAATCTGTTCTGAATAACAGCCAGTGTAAGTGAACCCACCCACCTTTACACCAAAAAGGTGAGTGTTGACTAATGCAGAGCACCTGCTGACACTTTTCTGCACCACAGTTCTTATGTTTTCTTGCATAGTTGAGTCTCTTAGCCTTGTTTCCATGTCCTATACATAAAAACATAGGAACTGGGGTACTGAAAAATGGCAGTAGCTGCTCTAGACTGATGAGTTAAATTTTGAAATATTTGGCTGTAGCAAAAGGCAGTTTGTTCACCGAAAGGCTGGAGAGAGGTACAATAATGAGTGTCTGCAGGCAACAATGAAGCATGGTGGAGGTTCCCTGGTAGTTTGGGGCTGTATTTCTGCAAATGGAGTTGGAGGTTTGGCCAGAATCAATGGAGTCCTCATGGTTGAGAAATACAGACAGATACTTATCACTCATGCCATACCACCAGGGAGGCGTGTGATTGGCCCCAAATGTATTCTACAGCAGAACAATGATTCAGAAAAATGCAGACAATGTCATAAAGAACTATCTTCAGTGTAAAGAATAACAAGAGTCCTGGAAGTAAAGGTTTGGTCCCCACAGAGCCATGATCTCTACATTATTACGTCTGTCTGGGATCACATGAAGACACAGAAGGATTTGAGGCAGCCTATATCTACAGAAGATCTTTGGTTAGTTCTCCAAGATGTTTGGAACAACCTACCTGCCAAGTTCCTTTAACCCCTTCCAGACCAGCCACCGCAGTTTTACTGCGGCAGGTTGGCTCCCCTAGGCGAACCGACGTAACTGTACGTCGGTTCGCCTTTTGACCACTAGGGTGCCGATGACCGCCTGGCACCCGCGATCGATCCACACAGAGACAGAACCGAAATCTGTCATTGTAAACAGACAGATCTCCGTGCTGTCAGGGGTGAGGAGACCGATCTGTTGTTCATACTAAGTATGAACAACGATCGGTCTCCTCACCCAGGCAGTCCCATCCACCCACAGTCAGAATCATTCACTAGGATACACAGTTAACCCCTTGATCTCCACCTAGTGTTAACCCCTTCCATGCCTGTGACATTTACACAGTAATCAGTGCATTTTATAGCACTGATCGCTGTATAAATTCCAATGGTCCGAAAAATGTGTCAAAAGTGTCCGATCTGTCCACCATAATGTTGCAGCCCTGATAAAAATCACTGCCATTACTAGTAAAATAATAATAATAATAAAAATGCCATAAATCTTTCCCCTATTTTGTAGATGCTAAAACTTTTGCGCAAACCAATCAATATACGCTTATTGCGATTTTGATTACCAAAAATATGTAGCAGAATACATATTGGCCTAAACTGAGGAAAAAATCAGCTTTTTAAAAAAAAAATTGGGGAGATTTATTATAGCAAAAAGTATTAAATATTGTGGGTTTTTTTTTCAAAATTGTGACTCTTTTTTGTTTATAGCGAAAAAAATAAAAACAGCAGAGATGATCAAATACCACCAAAAGAAAGCTCTATTTGTGGGAAAAAAAGGACGTTAATTTTGTTTGGGTACAATTGTCAGTTAAAGCGACGCAGTGCCGTTATGCAAAAAAAATGGCCTGGTCATTGAGCAGCCAAATCTTCCGGGGCTGAAGTGGTTAAACACTGTGTACAAGTGTACCTAGAAAGCAAAAGGGCGGTCACACAAAATATTGATTTGGATTTCTCTCCTTCATTTATTTTCCTTTTTTTTTGTACATTGATAAAAACAAACTATTACTTCTATTTCTGAAAGCATTCTTAATGTACAGCAATTTTTCACACCAACCTAAAACTTTAACATATATATATATATTTAATAAATATTTTATTGTTGGAACAATTTAGCAGAGTACATCGAGAAAGCATTACATTTTGAAATAGTCATAAACAAACAACAGTCTGTATAAGAGAACAGAAGTATACATGACCTTTAAGGAAGGAGAACGATATTACTTAGGGTGTTTGTACCTAATAGTAGGCATGTTTCTAACTTAGAAGGTCAGTAAAGGACTGTAAAAGGGGGTTAACTTATAAACAACAGTGAGTAAATTGGTCCTGAAGGCATGCACAGTAATTTGTTCAGTAGGGCTCCTCTATATAGAGTAGCCGGGGTGTAGTGTGGCCTTGTCCCCAGGGTCATGTGCAAAGTATACCATGGAGAGAAGGTCCATGGGTGGATACATCACATCATCCATCCCACTAGTTTTTGTTAAAAAAGTAAAAGTGTGAGGAGAAAGAGGAAAGCTCGCACCTTGTATCATATAGGTATCAGTATAGTGGGTCTTATAGGCCCTCTGGTGCAGGACGTGTTGGAGGAGCAGGATTATCAAATTAGCCTGAAGAACAGGGGGGAGAAAAAAAGGGGGGTAAAGGGGTCAAAGATGGGAATGAATGGGGGTGGAGGAGAATTCCCTAGAGAGGATCGTGTTACCCGTGTCCCCATGTCCATTCTTGTATGGGTGGGAAGGATGTATCAAAACTTCTAGGGAAGTATGAAGTAGTCATCTATGCCTGGGGGTAAGAAGTGGGTGATCCAGGGTCTCCAAAATTTTTTGGAATTGGCTAGTTTATCCAGTATGACTGCCTCAGTTTGGGCCTGGATCATGGCTTGGGTGATTCTATGTTTCATGGCCTATATACATAATGAAGAGGACTCCCATGCTTTTGCTATGGTTTGTTTAACTGCTGTTGTGACAAAGAGTAAGAGTTTAGGCTGACGGAATGTTAAAGCCTGTATTTTGTGTATGTGGATTTTTCTTTGTATCCCGAACAAATCCTGTGGCAGTTGTGGCTGAAATCTTTCTTGATCTACCTGACCTTGGCTTGGTATCAAGAGATCCCCAAATTATACACTTCTTATTAAGTGATTGAACAGTACTGACTGGCATATTCAAGGTTTTGGATATCTTCTTATATCTATTTCCATCTTTGTAAAGTTTCAGTACCTTGTTACGCAGGTCTTTTGACTGTTCTTTTCTTCCTCTTCATGGCTCAGTCTAACCTGCTTAATGCATCCATGTGAGAGCTAACAAACTCATTGACTATTTATACACGGACACTAATTGTGATTTAAAAAGCCACAGATGTGGGAAATTAACCTTTATTCGCCATTTTAACCTATGTGTGTCACCTTCTGTGTCTGGACCAAGGCCAAACATTCCAGGGTATGTAAACTTTTTATCAGGGCCATTTGGGTGATTTCTGTTATTATTATGATTTAAAAAGGATCCAAAAAAAAAACAATGTGATAATAAATGGCTTCATGTGATTGCTATTAATAAATAAAAGACAACTTTTTGGCATGATCAATCATACTTTTAATATTAATGCCAAATTTCACAATTTCTGCCAGAGTATGCAAACTTTTGGGCACGACTGTATATATATATATATTTATTAGTTTATTACTACACTTTCAATTAAATTTAACACTTTATTTTACTTTCAGTAGTATTTCATGCCTGCTTTGTACTTTTCCCTGTACATTTCATGCTGGATTTTGCCATAATAATACAGTATCCACTGTTTCTTTTGCCAAATTATACCTGAAATAAGAGGAAATATAAGGAAACTGAAGAATATAATAAAGCAATTCACTTTTGAACTTCAAATTATCTTTGTTCGGTGTCCCTTAAACATCTCAAAACTATACAGAGCATTCACCCAAAAAAAGGTGTTTGGTAAAATGTTTCTACTTGCATTTGACATAAACATGGCTAAGTGCTCCATAAATACAACTTGCCTCCATAAAGAGGTAATTTTGAGAAGATGAAAGATGTTCAAGGTGAATTGTTATAGCTATTCACTAAAGAAGCAGTTACCAGACTGTTTCCCAGCGTTAAAATGTTTTTACTATCTAATGATGGCATTTACCTACAGCTCCAGGATATAAAATATAACTTTGACCCATAGAGCTGTCTTTATATTTTAGAAAATGCTCCTACTGACACTTGGCTGAAAAAGACACTTACTGCCATTTGAAAATTATATGTACTATCCAATATAGCATACTTAAAATATCTCCATGCTAACAGACAAGCCAATTAAAGGTTATCAAGAACAAGCATGTTTTACTTACTTTTGTAGAAAAGTTGTGTTATAGAAACTTTCTGTATAATATTGTTATACTGTATGTTATATACATACTAACATTCCATGATAGCTACAAATTATCCCAGGGGACGCAATTAACAATAAAAACCTGAAGTTCCAATCCTTCCCCATTCTGTCTAGAATGCAGGAAGACATTTTGGCTGAAGTCTAAGTTTAATGTGTGACTTAAAATTGGCTACATGACCGAAGTATAAGGTGATTTGTCATTTTTGCATTACATTGACATAGGCACGCTCCCAGCATTACATCTCCCAAGAGCCTTTTCCCTACATACGCTCTTAGGAGGCAAAGCAGAAGCATTGTTTTACTTAAAGATGAATTCCAGGCATCAGTATTTTTTTTTACATACTTAAATTGGTCCAGCTTGGGCCAATTTAACTATAACTATATATATATATATACCATACCTGGAATACCTGGACAAGGTCCCTGGAAGTTGGAAATCTCTATAGTAGACACCGCTACTTCAGTGATCTCCACTTGCTTCAGGGTCCCGTGCTGAGCTGCTGGCCTGATGGGTTTTGAACACAGGGGTTCAGCCACCCAGAATGGGTGCCATTAAAGCGGGGTTCCCATTTAAAAAAATAAATAAAATAAAAGTCAGCAGCTACAAATACTGCAGCTGCTGACTTTTGATTGGACACTTACCTGTCCCAGGGTCCAGCGATGCTGGGGATCGAAGCCCCGCTTGTCCCCCCCTCCGCTCAGCGGCACCGGTATTTCAACTGTGGGTGCCCAGCTGTGGCTTAACAGCCAGGCACCCACTGCGCATGTGCGCGCCGTGCGCCGTCACTTGCCCCGCAATCATCCGGGACCGGTCACGTGTCCCAGATGATTGACAAGAGGGAGGGTGGAGAGGCGATCTCCCTTTCTGTGCTGAGGGAAGTGACGTCAGGAGCCCAGGCGTCGAAGGAGGCAGACTACGAGGGACCCCCTAGCAATAGGCATTTAGAGGTGAGTAAAAAAAATAAATTTCTCCAAATGTTTTTTTTTTTTTTTTTTAAGCACATTACTAATTTTTTTTTGGGGGGTGGAACTCCACTTTAAGAGAATGCTTTGTATTTTCTGAATGAATGCAAAGCCTTCTCTGATAGGAAAAGATGGTGAGTGGGAAGTTACTGCTTCACCTCTCCACCTCGTCCAATCATCGAATGCTTTGTACTCATTCAGAGAATGCAAAACATTCTCTGAATGGTGCCTGTGCCAAGTGACCGACCTCCTGTGTTCAGAATGCATCAGGCCAGCTGCTCACCTTGGTACCCAGAAGTAAGTTGAGATCAGCGGTGTCTACTTCAGTAATTTCCAGCTTCCAGGGGCCTCAGCCAGGTATCGTATACACTTTTTTACATTGTTCCAAGCTGTAACTATGTTTAAAATATCCATACCTGGAGTTCCTCTGTAAAAAGAAAACAATGTATGTATGTGGAGTGGGCAGAGAAGGGTGGGGATAGGCGGAGTTCTGTAGTCTAGCAGACAGGACTGCTAACATTGGTTGAGACTTCAGCGCAATATGTCAGCTCAAACAGGAAGGTAGGACCTCACTGGAAATTCTGGCAGATCCACAGGTAATTTTGTGCACATGCCCTGTCTGTAAAGAAATAAATCATGGGGAAATGTGTATGTAATGCAAGATGTGCTAAATATGTTTTTTATTATTTACCTCCTGCTACAGACTATTGAGGTTCAAGGTCCTCCCTCAGATCTAAAGTGACTGCACTTCCAAGTGCACTTGTAGTGAAAAGTGGCTTTGCCTTTAGTAAATAAACCCCAATGTGCTATGGAAACTAATTGTATAAATACCATTTGTAAACTCTGTTTATGGATCTATGCCTAACTGCTGATATAGCTGTTTACCTGTTCAATACATTTATGTTATTTTAATCAAACAACATGGTTATGATGACCCATGTATGGGTTTTAAACGTTTATGTATAATAAAGAAAATTTGTTTTAACTCATTTGTACATGTTTACATCAGTGACAACCTCACATCCATTAAAGTCCTGCTATAGGGGTACAGGGGGTCCCCTGGTTACAAACACCCGACTTACAAACGACTCCTACTTACAAACGGAAGGAGACAACAGGAAGTGAGATGAAATCTACCTCTAGGAAGGGAAATTCTCTCCTGTAAGAGTTAATATGGGGAAAAGGTACCTCCACTGATGCTTTATCACTAATCCTTGTTTCCACAACAACCCAAAATTTTCAAAATCCAATTGTCATTGGGACAGAAAGTGAGGTGAAATCTTCTGAATAGGGGCACAGACAGCAAAACAAATGTTACAGGGGTGATAACCCTTCCCTATGTTATCCAAAAAGCTTAAAAATAGTTTTTTTGGCTGGAGCTACACTTAAAAAATGTACCTGTTCCGACTTACAAACAGATTCAACTTAAGAACAAACCTACAGTTCCTAACTTGTTTGTAGCCCGGGGACCCCCTGTATAGGGGTTTCTCCTTTTTTGGTATCTGTAGTTTGCTCAAATAGGATGTGGATGTGAGTAGTTGTTCCTAGAATTGACAACGTTATAATCCATACCAATGTGTTGTCATGCTTTTCATAGACTTCTGTGGGTTTTAAATTGCACTCTCATTTAAAACTATGGGAATTCACAACACATGTGTTGTATCACAATACAGCAGGTGTGCTAAATATGCAAGTGTGAATAGTTGTCCCTCAGGCTACTTTATAATATCTGAAATTGTAAGTTTATATCTCATTCAAGAAATCCCTGAAGGCACAAATGAGAGCTTTCCCCTATTTACAGCTGTACTAGTGTCCCCAAAGTCTGGGAGATATGACGGTCATACTGATATCAGTCATTCACACACTGTTTTCTGCTGTTCTCTGTACATAAAGTGCCACTTTTCAAGACGAAAAAAAAACTAAGAGCCCTGGTTCACATTGGTACAATTTGACATGTGATTCAACATGTCAAATCGCATGTCAAATCAGTGGCAATTGCTGGCAATGACACCATCCTAATCTGTGCGACGCTGCATTTGCGGCACCACACCAATTTCAAAAAGTAGTTTCTGTACTACTTTTTGCGATTTCGGGCTGCGATTTACATTGACATCTGTGCAGAAACCTGCACCGATGTCTCTGAAATCGCGGACGAAATCGGGACTGACATGCGGAAGTGAAATCGTGTGAGTTCAGCTGAACTCACACGGCTTCATTCCTACAGCTCAGTGTGAACCTGGGCTCAAACAAGTCTAATATGAAAGTTTCACCTTTATCAAAATCCTCATGTTCTCTGAAGTGATTATTACGTCTTTGCTTTATGCAAGATTGCACAAAAGTGTTCATTTCGCTGACGCTTCTTTATGGAATAATGATTATTTTTTGCTAGTAAATTGTCAAATCGGTGTTGCTTTCTACAAAGCAAAAATTGCTGAGCATTCACAAAATAATTTTGCCTTTCTTCATGTATATGATAGAGGCCATGTACAAAGAAGCACAAATGTAATCAAAGAAGAATGTAGCTAACTACTGCAGGTATTGTGTTATTTTAAAGTGAAACTGTAATGATCTGGGATATTTTTCTATTTTTTTAGTTAATATATTTTTAAAAATGACATTTTATATTTAGAATCGGTGTTTTAAATAAAATAAAGTAGCAGAAGCTGTTCCCTTTCAGACACTCTGGGGTTGATTTACTAAAGGCAATTGCACTCTGCAAAGCGCAGTTGTTCAAGAGCTTAATAAATGAGGCAAAGCTTCACTTTGAATAGAATACCGAATCACGTGCAAAATAAATAAATAAATAAATAAAATTATTTTTGCTTGACTGTGGATGATGGAAGTCAGTAGAGTTTCCCTTCATTTACCAAGCTCTGGGGCAGCTGCACCTAGAGTGTAACTGCACTTGCAAAGTGCGCAGTCTATTTCAATTTAGTAAGTCCACCCCCCTATATACCGTATATACTCGAGTATAAGTCGTTCCGAGTATAAGTCGAGGCCCTAATTTACCACAAAAAAAATGGGAAAAACTTATTGACCCGAGTATAAGACGAGGGTGAGAAATGCACAGCTACTGTAAGTGGAAAAGAGGGTCAACAATGCCTATTTGCAGCATCACTGTGCCCATTTGCAGCCTTTGGTCCCCTGAACTTCAAACTCTGTAGTTAAGGGTTCCTAGATGCCCCCTAGCTGTAGCCAAAATTTGTGGTCTCTGAACCCAAAGGGTCCCCAAAATGACATTGCTGCAGATGGACACAGTTGACTGAATTTGGGGCCCCGTATCTTGGGGCCACTTAGTGCTGAGAACCCCAAATTTGGTATGCAAACCCAGTGGAACTAGCACCATAACATTTCCAAAGCTGTGGTTTCTAGCACCAAGTGGCCCCGAGATACACGGCCCCAAAAATCAGTTCAGAAAATGTCAAGCACTTTTCTGCAGCAGAGAATGACATTTTCCGAACTGATTTTGGGGCCCCGTATCTCAGGGCCACTTAGTGCTAGGAACTTCAGCTTTGGATATGTTATGGAACCAGTTCCACTGGGTTTGCACACCAAATTTGGGGTTCCTAGCTCAAAGTGCTCCTGAGATATGGGGCCCCAAAGTCGGTTCAGAAAATGACAAGCACTTTTCTGCAGCAGAGAATGACATTTTCCGAACCGATTTTGGGGCCCCGTATCTTGGGGCCACTTAGTGCTAGGAACTTCAGCTTTGGATATGTTATGGAACCAGTTCCACTGGGTTTGCACACCAAATTTGGAGTTCCTAGACCTAAGTGGCCCTGAGATACGGGGCCCCAAAGTCGGTTCGGAAAATGAAATTTTTTGCTGCAGAAAAGTGCTTGACTCGAGTATAAGTCGAGGGGGGCACTTTCAGCACAAAAAAATGTGCTGAAAAATTCGACTTATACTCGAGTATATACGGTATATACTCGTATAATAAAATACATTATACATTTTGTCTTTATTTGGGCAAGAAATAGTGACATTTGTAGAGCTGAAGTCCATTTATTTTTGTTCAAAACCTTCATAGACTGTGATAATATTACTGGAACTAGCAGAGTCTTTTGAGAATACCAAACTCCATTAGCTGCATAAACACTTTTTACAACAAGGTCAAGAAGTTGGACAACACGTTTGGAATATGCATTTACCATCTCGGAATAGGTTGTTTAAAGAAATTACCTCTTTTCTTTTCATGTGGAAAAGAAAACACTTGGGATTTTCTTCTTCAATTTTTTTTTTTTTAAGTCCTTGGTTTTATTCCCCACAAGGTCATGACATTCTATTTACTTGTATTATTAATAGTTCACAGGGAGCTAGATATACAGTTCTGACATAAATTTGACCAACCGACCCTTAAAGTAAAGGGTCGGTTGGTCCCTAAGCAAAGGTCCCTTAGTAAAGGTAATGTTTTTAAAAATAACAAACATGTCATACTTATCTGTTCTGTGCAATAGTTTTGCACAGAATAGCCCCGAACTTCCTCTTCTGGGGTACCTGACTAGTGTCCTGACTTATACTCCCTTCCGAAAGCCCTCATAGCAAGCCGCTTGCTATAGGGCTACTCATGCGAGCTCGGTCCAGAGCCGGGCTGCATGCATCTATTGACACAGCTTGGCTCCACCACCACTCTCTGTTCACTGGATTTAATTGACAGCAGCAGGAGCCTTGCGGCTTCCATGTCCAGTGAAAAAAGAGAGAGTCAATACAACACCAGTGCTCAAGTGCACATCGCTGAGATTGGGCTAAGGTAAGTATTTAGAGGGGGCTGGGGGGGGGGTAATTTGAGGTTTTTTACCTTAGTGCAGAGAATGCATTGAGGTAAAAACCTTCTGCCTTTACAATCACTTTAATGTACAATATTCTCATTATTAAAAGCACCATACACATGGTGGGCCTCCAGTACAAGGTTAAATAAAAATGTTAAGAACTGGGCATTTCCCATTAGCTACAGCTAAACTAATGTGACTCGTTTTGGCTTGGTGATAGACTGGGGCGCTGGGTGCCCTAATAACAGAGGTAGAAAGAGTTGGACACTGCCCTATGCAGATGGAGATCTTGGTGGGTGTTCAGAGTAGGGTAAAATACTGTATTTATTGGCGTATAACACACACCGGCATTGGACCAGTGTTCTGTCTATCATAGAAGCCGGTCCAGGAGGTGGGACTTTGTATTAATGAGGCTGCTGAGTAAACAGGAGATTCTCGCTGTATGTAATCTGAGGGCGCTCGTCCTGCCGCCCTCCCTGTCCCCTCCGAGACAGCAGTAATCTGAAGTGAGGCTGCAGATGGGTATTGATCAGGCTGCATTCATGGCAATGGCGAGGCTGCATATGGGCATTGATCAGGCTGCAGATGGGCATTGATCAAGCTGCATTGATGGGCAATTGTGAGGCTGTAGATGGGCATTGATGGGCAATTGTGAGGCTGCAGATGGGCATTGATCAAGCTGCATTGATGGGCAATTGTGAGGCTGCAGATGGCATTGATCAGGCTGCAGATGGGCAAAGGTGAGGCTGCAGACGGGCAATGGTGAAGCTGCATTGATGGGCACTGACCCTTATTTTGCTTCAAAGTTCTTTATTTAAAGTTTAAGTTTTTTTCCTGAAACTTTCTTCCTAAAATGAAGGTGCGTGTTTATACGCCTGTGTATGTTATATGCCGATAAATACGGTAGAAAGGAAAGAATAGGAGACAGATAGAGTAACATGGAAGGAAGGAGAACAGTGGAGAACCAAGAATCTGGATAAGAGGAGTCAGCCCAAGAGAATGAACAGACACAGGGCAGACTGAACTAGGGCAAGCTGGCTTGAGCAAAATGTGTGAAAGGTATTTAAAGAGGAAGTCTATTAACTGAAACAAGGGTGAATCAAGTTTTTATTTATTTATTTTTTTTTATTTTTTTTCAAATTCTTTATTTAATGAAAGGATACAAGACAAGCAAAGTGAAATGTAACATCTCGAAATCATACATACATATGAAAACATACAGTGGTATAAACGTAGCCCCTTGTCATGTTCAGCTCAACAGTAAGTGGATAACTGCTATCCTGACATTAGGACTGTATCTGATCATGACCTCAGTCGGAGTATGAATGCAACCCACTTTTAGGCTGCATTAAAACTGTCGGAAAGTTCCGCAAGTCTTGCTCCTAATTTTCTGGTTTAATAAAAAGGTAGGGCCGCATAGGTTGCGGGGCACTGATAGTTACCCCTTACAACCACCGCGGCCCCACTAAGAACAGAGAGAGGAAAGTGTAGAAAGCGAGAAAGAGGAAGGGGAGGGGGAAAACGTAAAGGGGGGGACGGGGGTGGAAGGGAATAAAATAAAAGAGAGAGGAACAAGGGGAGGGGAGGGCGCGGGACCACCGTAACACACCGAGGCAGCACGCGTGCTCCCCCGCGAGTTGGAAAGCAGGATGGCAAAGCCAATCGACCTTATTAGGGTAGTATATTTGTATAGCAAAGTAGAATTATATCAGTTCCCCAGAAGTGTCTGGCCTTCGTCTGAAAAGAAGAAAACGTTCCAAATGGACCATTTCTTGGTGAAGCGTTCATTCTGGTGACGGGCTGAAAGTATTAGGTCCTCCATTGTTTTGATTTCTTCTACTTTCCTAACCCATAAACTGATAGGAGGGGGTTGTGTGGATTTCCAGTACAAGGGGATGCAGGCTTTCGCTGCGTCAAGCAAATGGGGTATCAACGATCGTTTGTATGTTTTCTGAGATTTGTCAGTTGCATGTAACAGAAACAATGCTGGGTCTGCCTGAATTGGGTATTCGGTGAATTTCTGCAACGTCTGCTGAATGGTTTTCCAGAACCCCTCCAACAGAGGGCAGGACCAGAAGATGTGGAGAATCGTTCCACATTCTCTCTGACATCTCCAGCACTGGTTCGTGGCATCGGGAAATATTTTTTGTAGCTTTGCCGGGGTGTTGTACCACCTAGTAACTATTTTATAGTTAGTCTCTTGCGTTTTCGAGCAGATCGAAGACTTGAAAGTAAATTGGAGGATATTTTGTTTTTGTCGTGTGGACAGAGTGCAGTGTAGGTCTCTTTCCCATTTGTCCAGGCAACGAAGGCGATGACCATCTGATGGGGTAATTAGCATTTGATATGTGGCTGACAGCATATGGGCCGTGGCACCCTCTTCTGTGCAGTAAGTCTCTAAGGTGGTCAAGTTTTGGTCAGAGCTGCTTGGGGGAGGTAGTGTTTTAAGAAAGTGACTGAGCTGATGAGCTCTCCAGAAATCTAGGTGGAAGGGGCCGTTTAAATCTGTGAGTTCTAACCGCGTCGGCCATCTACCATTGATCCCAAAGTGGGATGCTTGGGAGCGACCCGCAGCTCTCAATGCCCGGAAGACAGGATCTGTATAACCGGGGACAAATTCTGGGTTACCCAATATCGGATGAAGAGGAGACCTCAATGACACCAGGTCTGCGCGCTTAAAAAGAGCAGCGCATATTTGAGTGGTAGTGCCTATTAGTGGGTGGTTTTTAACGTCTCTTGGTAGAGAATTATGACACCAGGGGGCTCTATTTAATGGTATCTCGCATTGAGTCTGTTCTAGAGAGGTCCATAATTTCGTGGATCGGTGTCGGTTCCAGTCAATCAGTCTTGTTAGGTGAGTTGCATGGTGATATTTACGAAGATCTGGGACTGCTAGACCCCCATATTGCTTAGGTAACATAATCTGTCGTCTGTTCAGTCTAGGTCTTTTATGGGCCCAAATGAAGTCAAAGAATACCGCTCTGACTTGATCAAAATAGCTAGAGGGAATCTGGATCGGGAGTGCTTGGAGGAGATAGAGGAATTTGGGTAAGATGCACATCTTAATAATGTTGCATCTCCCGAACCACGAATGAAGACCTGTTTGCCATTTGGTAAGGAGAGCTCTGACTTTGGTCAGCAGGGGGGGGAAATTCAGAGAGAAGAGTTGTGAGAATTTGGTTGGGATATATGTACCCAGATATTTCAAAGCAGAGGTAGTCCATCTAAATTTGAAATTGGATTGGAGGACTGTGAGATGTTGGGTGGGAATTCCTATGCTCATAGCTTCAGATTTACTGAAGTTAATCTTCAGGTTTGAAAGATCACCATATGTTTTAAATTCTTTGAGGAGGTTGGGAAGAGAGATTAGAGGGTTGGTGAGAGAGAATAACATATCATCCGCATATGCGGCAATCTTCTGTTGTGAGTCTCCCATACCCACCCCCGAGATGTCCGGATTGGCTCTTACGGTACGCAGAAAAGGTTCCAACGACAGGGCAAAGAGGAGTGGAGACAAAGGACATCCCTGGCGTGTTCCATTCTTAATTGTAAAGGGATCTGATAATATCCCATTGGCTCGGACACGTGCCGATGGAGCCCCATACAAGGATTTAATCCAGCCTATCATGTTACCACCCAGGCCTATGTGTCTCAGAGTAGCCAACATAAACTGCCAGTTCACCCTGTCGAAGGCCTTCTCCGCGTCCGTGCTTAGAAAAATACAGGGAATCTTCTCCTTGTTTGCCACATGTAAGAGATTAAGTACTTTAGTGGTGTTGTCCCTAGCTTCTCTGGTTGGGACAAAACCCACTTGGTCCAAGTGAATTAGGGAGGGGAGGTGAGATTGAATCCTAGTGGATATTATTTTGGTGAAGATTTTCAAATCTGTATTTAGTAGAGAGATTGGTCTGTAACTCCCGCACAGGGAAGAGTCTTTACCTTCCTTAGGGATCACTGTAATGTGTGCTGTCAGAGAATCTCGGGGGAATTTGTTATCGGGGCCTATGTAATTGAAGAATTTATGCATGAATTGCACAAGGGAGGGGAGTAAAGTTTTGAAGTATTGTGCAGTAAGTCCGTCCGGTCCTGGAGCTTTCCCTAATTTAGACGCCTTAACAGCTAATTGTATCTCTTCTGTGGAGATTGGTTCGTCAAGTAGCTCCCTAATGTCATCTGAAAGTCTGGGCATGCCCGAGTTAGTGAGGTATTCTTCAATTCGGGAGAGCTGGGGAGCTGGAGTCTGCAGGTTATAGAGGGATGCATAAAACTCCCTAAATTCACCGACTATGTTGCGGGGGAGTGAGGTCTTCTGGCCTGTAGAGGTTCTGATATGTGGTATGTAATTAGCTAAAACTTGTTCTCTTAGTGACCTGGCCAGGAGTTTGCCACATTTGTTACCCGACTCATATGAGATCCGGCGACAAATCTGAATCGCGGCTTTAGCTCTGAATTGCATAAGTTCCGTGATTTTGTTTCGAAGTGTCAGAATTTCGGCCTCTAGGGATGGACTTTGGGCATGTTTGTGTCGAGCTTCAGCAAGGTTCAATTGTGTCAGAAGCGAAGCCAGCTGCTCCGAGCGTTGTTTCTTTATACGTGAACCATGTTTGATGAGGACACCCCGGATTACGGCCTTATGGGCTTCCCAGACAATGCCGGGGTTACTTTCAGGGGTATCATTAGTTTGGAAATACAAGTCCAGCTCCCCAACTACGTCCCGAAGTACCTCCTTGTCTTGTAGGAGGCTTTCGTTTAATCTCCAAGTACTTGTTCTAGATGTAAAATGATCAGTCAGGGCATAGGTCAATAAAATAGGGGCATGGTCTGACCATGTAATAGAGCCAATGGAGGTCTCCCTAATGGCGTGTAGTTGGGAGTGGGGGATCAGGAAGTAATCTATTCTCGAGTATTGTTTGTGCGTTGTTGAGTAAAAGGTATAGTCCCTTTCAGTGGGATGAGTGAGTCTCCAAGCATCAATTAGCTGGGCTTTATGAAGGGTACGTGCAATACGTTTCCCCGCATTAGGAGCAAGTGAGGAGTGTCCTACTGATGTGTCCTCTGACGGGATCAATGGGATATTGAAATCACCTCCCATTATTGTCTGACCTCTGGCAAATTCTAGCAGGGTATTAGTCACTTTGGAGATAAACTGTTCCTGCCCACTGTTTGGGGCATAAACGTTGACAAGGGTCACCTCTACTCCTCCAATTGTTCCTCTAAGGAACAAATAGCGTCCCTCTGGGTCAGCTCTCATGTCTTCTAGAATCCAGGGAACTGAACGGGAGATGAGAATGGAAACCCCTCGTGATTTGCTATTCGGGTTGGTAGAGTGATATACCTTCGGAAAGTATTTGTTTTGTAGCAAAGGAAAATTATTTTCCTTAAAATGTGTTTCCTGAATGAACGCCAGATCAGACTTTAGGCGATGTAGATCTTGAAATAGCATACGTCTTTTTTCGGGGACGTTTAAGCCTCTCGCGTTAAGCGAGAGCACGCGTACCGCCTCCATGACCCGCACCCCGCTTGTTAAGGGAGGAGGGAGTGAGAGGGGGAGGTGGGAGGGAGGGGAGGGAGGAGGAGGAAGGGAGGGTGGAGGATGGAAAGTTAATAGATAGAAAGAGTGGGGTGAGTAGATTTATAGCAGAGGAAAGAAGGGAAGAGAGAGCAGTAGACAGAAATATGTGTACAGGTACCCCGAGAGGGTTGTTGTAATACTAAGATAGAAAGCTAAGACGCTCACCAGAGAGATTCTGGTTATCGAGCGCAGACCTAGGTGGGGTTGTAGAAAGCAATGACCAGTGAGATACTCACTGACCACTCCCCCAACCCGCATTGTAGTATATCATATGAAGAAAGAAAATTATGTGTTGACGGTGAATACAGAGATATGTACTAGCCAAATCGAGGAGGAATATTTAGGTTATGTTTAAGCTATGACAGTGTAATATAGACCTAACATCTGCTCGTGCTAAGAGGGAGTCGTTATCCTGAGTTCCTACACATCTTAATTAAAAAGCAGTTAGAACACAAAAGAAAAACAATAGAAAAATAATAACAGCAACCAAGCCAAACTATGGACTCCGTCCATCCGCCAAGTACGGTAGGCGTGATCTGGCAGCGTCCATCTGCCACCAGTTGCTCACAGTTGGATCTGTTACAGCGTGGCAAGGGTGACAGCCCCCCCAATATTTGTGAGGATACTAGGGTGACAAAGGTGGAGGCCGCCAGGCCACTTGTTAAGTGAAGAAGTATGTAGCACCCGGGTCACTCCCAGCCCACCACTTATGATGTTTAATTCAGCCTTTCCGGATGCACACCCCCCACTGCGTTTCGCACCCACGGAGCAGAGGCGTCCCCCCCCCCCCCAGGGCGAGTGCCCTGGCAAAAAAAAAAAAAAAAAAAAAAGGGGGGGGGGGAGAGACACCCCGCCCCAACAAACCTCCACCACACACTATCACATTTCTCTTCCGCGAGGACCGGGGACACATTTAAGGACACTCATTTGTCATTACTATATAATATCTATGGTTCCCACCCGGTACCGTAATACAGAACAGTCTTGACAAATATGGTAGGAAGGCACCGGGGGGTCCGCCCGGTGGAGCCCGTGAGGTCACTTCTGCAAGAGGGGCTCAAGTTTATAGTCTCCCAAGGAACTGGAGTGCCCGTTAGAGAGCACAAAAGCAAGCCCCCCAAACTCCAGGCTCCTCAACCTTTTTCAAAGGCAGTTATTGTGGCACTCCAGAGTGACAGGGTGACCTCTGAAATTCAATGTTCCACAAATGATGTAAAGGGCAGGTCCTCATGTCTGAATACTGTTTCAGAGTGTATAGGGTTCTCCTGAGGTACCTGTGAGAGTGATATGTCCACCATATCTGAATTAGCCTACCTCAGGGTTTCAGTACGAGTTCGGCGTATCTCCAGGTCCCCGGCCTCGCGGTCACTGTTCACTTGTAGAGTACCGTTGCTCGTTGCCGGGCTGGGCATGTACACTGCGGCAAGGCATAAACAGGAGGTAGGGAATGTCTGTTTCTGAGCGAGACTGTTGATCTCCTTAATGTGGCAGTATGGGGGGAGAGTGCCTCCAGGCCGCATGAGGTGGGGAGCGTCAGAGTCCAACATTTAAAACTAGTAAACTCAGATGTGTATGGAAAACAGTAAGGGATAGCTCACCAAGGCAGGACTCATGATTCCCTGGAGCCGTCAGCAGAAGGGGAGCGCATCCTTCTTCTGTTTCGTTGTCGGCGAGGGGGTTGAGGGTGTTGTGGAGCAGAGGATCCTGGACGGTTAGAGGTACGTGGTAGGATGGTCAGCCAGTTCTGGACATGTATGGGCTCTACTCCCAGGAAGACAAAGAGGGCTGGTAAGTCCGCGGGTGTACGCAGTGTGAAAGCGGCATTCATTTTGCGAAAACTGACCGCTAGAGGGTATCCCCACCGATATGTACAGTCCTGTCTCCTGGACAAGTCCAGAAGGGGTCTTAACATGGCCCTTCTTTGCAGAGTGGCTCTGGATAGATCCGGGAGAACCTTAATTGTGGCGCCATCGAATTCCACAGTCCCCTGCTCCCAGGCTCTGCGCAGAATGAGTTCCTTTTGATTGTAATGATGTATCCTACACAGTACATCCCTTGGTCTGGCAGGGTCAGTCGATTTAGGTCCCAAGGTTCTGTGTACCCGATCCATTTCCACGGACGGTGGAGTAGAAGGACCCAGGATGAGCTGAAAAATGGCTGTCACAGTGGCTGCCAGGTCCTCCGAGCCGGTTGCCTCCGGGATACCTCGCAGCCGGAGGTTGTTACGTCGGCTACGGTCTTCAAGGTCTTCTAAGTGCAATTGTAGATCGATCGCCGTGGCGTCCTGGGATTCCCGAGATCGCTCCAGCTCCTCTATTCTGTGCGTTAGGGATGAAATCGTGGCCTCTCCGGAGTCTACTCTGTCAGTGAGGGCATGCAGATCTGATCTCACCTCCTGGATGTCTCTGCTGTGCGCTTCTTCAATACGGAGGATGAGGCCTTCAATGTCTGCCTTGGTCGGTAGGGACTGCAGGATGGCTCGGATATCGTCCGGCATGTCTCTTGGTGTAGGGGAGATGCCAGCCATGGTAGCGGGGTCGGCAGTAAAGGTGTCTGAGATTGTGTCAGTATTATTCTGCGGTATGGTAGAGCTCAGTACGTTCGGTGTACTATCTACTGCTAGGCCGCGGACACGTGGGGCTGCTATAATGGCGCCCGGCGACACTCCCTGTGAGCCTCGGAAGTAACGCTGAATGCCACTGCTCGGGACAGAGGAACGGTTACCTCCAGCTGACGATCTTGTCCGGTAACGTCTGGGAGTTATCATGCCTCTCTGGCACGTACAGATCACCGTCAATTCAGCGGGATATAGCGGGGCGGTCAGGAGCTCTCTTCAGATGCGTCCTCACTCGGCCATCGCTAAGCCACGCCCCCTTTATTTATTTTTTAATATCGCTCATCAACTGCCAAAAGGAATCTGCAAGCAACTGCTGCTACCTTTGTAATGCTATATTAAAGCCCAACAGAATTTTCAGGTAAATACATTCCAGGTGCATAAAAAAGGGGTGCAAAGATTTCTTTAGAATGCAGCAACAGACTAATTATAAAAGCCTGTTTCTTACTATCATGCAGAAGGGAAGGACCATTGCTATTTGTAACTGTGGAAACAATGAGTTCTGTACAGAGTTCTAAAATGCCCCTTGCTGGGTCAGACTTATTGCTTTGCAACCATGTACCCTCTTGATTGGAGATATTTAGCTCTAGCAGGGGAGTGGGGACGAGTCAGACCTCTGCAAAGAGGACACATAGAGAGAAAGGGTAATTTTTTTATAGCATGCTGGTAGGGAAAACGTTGTGACTGCTTTCCTAAAAAAAACTGTATGAATATGTTGGCATTACCATGCACTGCACTGCTATGCACTCATTTTCGTGCATGGAGGTGCATTAGGCAATTAAAACAAAAAGTCCATGCTAGTATAATATAATATAAATAAACATCAGTGAGCATAAGCTTGAAATATCAAATCTCTGTCTAAAATTGATCAAGTGTAATATTGTGCAAGTTACTGTGCAAGGCAATTTTTACTTTACAATGGAATTTCCCTTAGCTTAGTAAATTAGGTGCAGCTCTTCTGACTTCAATCATCTAATCATGTGCAAGAAAAATCCTGTTTGAATTAGTAAATCAATCCCATTGTGTTAGACACCTCACTCAAAATAAGTGGGCTGTAATGCAAGTCAATGCATGGTATTTTGCTGGAGTGCAGTGCACTGCAACCTACATCATCCTTAGGGGTGAACTGTATTGCAGTGCAGACACTTTGAGGAGGTGCCTTTCAAGATGAATGGCAACAAAAAGCATTTATGTGCATAAGGCAACAAATGTGTTCTACTATACATTATTAAAACAGCTGGTACGAATGAGACCTTAGACTTTGAACATCTCTTGGTTTTGATGCACCTGAAAGGTATTTAGCTAATTCTGAATGTCCATTTGGATTTTGTTTGGATGAAAGTGTTGAAGACTATGTTTTGAAAACTATACAGCCCTGAGCCCAGGTTCACACTGAGCTGTGGGAATGAAGCCTTCCGCATTCAGCTGAACTAATAAGATTTCACTCCCGCATGTCAGTCCCGGTTTCGGCCGCAATTTCAGAGACATCTGTGCAGTTTTCTGCACAGATGTCAATGTAAATCGCAGCCCGAAATCGCAAAAAGTAATACAGAAACTACTTATAAAAATTGCTGCAGCGCCGCAGATGCGGCATCGCACCGATTAGGACAGTGCCATTGATGGCAATTGCCGCCGATTTGACATGTCAAATCACATGTCAAAACACTCCAGTGTGAACCAGGGCTAAAGGACATTTATGTACCTTGTTGGGATGCCCAACATTTTCTTGAGTTGCTGTTCCAAATTGCTACATTTATTATGCAAATGTGTATACACCCATGTGGTCCAGTTGTACCAGTTACACTGTTCATGAGTAAAGTACTGCAAATTCTGGCATTGGTGTCAGAGAATTCTCATCTAAAAAAGAAACATGAATTACCGTACATTTCTGACTTGTCAGATGGACAGCCATATTGCAATGGTTAGTCAAAGATTAGACAGAGAGAGATTCACACCAATACACAAATACTCCAGATTGGTGACCAACCCTTGGCCAAGGCTACATACACACAATTTGCTAATATAATACATATAATCAGAATGTTTGTTCAAATATCAGTGCTTCTGTTGTTGCAACAAGGGTGATGGAATTAGACACCCTCAATGTGAACCTGCCATTAAGCAAGACACCTGAGATCCCTCCAAAGAAGGGACCACACTCTGACCCTGCCATTGAAATTTCTCTCCCCGTGTAATCCACACTTTTCTGAATTAAAGTCTTCTGTTGTGGAACTTATAGATCATTTAGTTGTTTTCTCTTGCCTCAGCCCTTTACAATCAATAGATCATTATAAGGAAACAAAACTGCTAAGCCCTACTTGGAAACTCTAGAGTACTGCCACTGATATTATTTACATGCTTCACTGGGTGCAATTCAATGCCTCAGCAGCATCTGTGGAAGGAGCATATATTATCCAAAGAAGTCCCTTTCAGTGATACTTTGGACTCTTGTGTTAAGATCTAACAACAGAACTAAAGCGTCAGGAAGTGCTGTCTAATGGGAGAAGTCACATTGCTTTTTGAAGCCTAAATAATAGGTTAACCATCCCTTAAATGAAGGACTGTAGAGCCCAATGTGATCTCTGGATAAAACACAGACAGCATGTTGTGTTGCCTCCAGTAGAAAATGTGTTTCTTTTTTTTTTCTATAAATAATAATCACATGGTATGGTTGGTTACAATCAGGCCAGGCAGCTTGCAGAGATGTTCCTGTCAGGCACAAAATTGGTTACATTAATAAAATGCAGTCACATAGAATTGCCTTTATGCGGCTTGATGCAACATAATAAGTGTCACTGCAGCCCTGAAACTTAAGTTGCCTTGGTGTGTAAATTCCGATATCGCCTGATAAAGCAAGTGTGAAGCTATGTAAAGGCTATGAACAGCTTTTTTGCTTTAGAGATTTTAAAAGAGGTAAAGAGGTTTGCTTTAAACTTGTGTTGATTAACTTAGATATCGTGGGCCTTCAGTGCAGCCACTGATGACACATTGGTAAGGTCTGATAATCGCCAAACAGTGTAATGCTGCATACACACGATCGGGTTTTCCGAAACAAATGTTGGATGTTATCTTGTTGGCGGAAAGTCCGACCGTGTGTATGCTCCATCGAACATTTGTTGTCAGGCTTTCCAACAACAAATGTTGGCTACCAGGTTCTCAAATTTTCCGCCAACAAATGTTTGTTGTCGGACTTTCTGATCGTGTGTACACAAGTTCGTCGGATATAAGTCCACACGTGCTCGGAATCAAGTACGCGCCGGAGATATAACTAGCGTTCGTAATAGAGATATCACGTACGTCATGCACATCACTACGTTCGTAATTGTTGGCCAACATTTGTGTGACCGTGTGTATGCAAGACAAGTTGGAGCCAGCATCCTTCAAACAAAAATCCACGGTTTTGTTGTCGGAACATCTGATTGTGTGCACAGGGCATAAGGCTCCATGCACACTGGGTTAAAAAAACAACAGTTCTCCTGGCAGAAAAAAAAAACGCTCATATAGAGCATTTTTTGTACAGAGTTTAGACAAGTTTAGGAGAGTTTTGCATTTTTTTCTGCCAGTAAGCTCCAATCAGAAACGCAAGCCAGAAGAGTTTTTTTTTCCTGCCTCTAAACATTGAGCTTAAAATATGCCTGTAATCGTCCTAATGTGCATGGACACAAATCTCCTGTAGTAGCAGCGATATTTATGGACCCTAAGGAGAATGAGAAGTCTTACTTAACCACTTGCCATCTGCCATATAGCAATATGACGTCGGCAAAGTGGTTCTGTTATCCTTACCTGGCGTCATATGACGTGATCAGGGGGACGTCCACGAGGGCACGCAGCGCGGTGATCAGAGGTTGCCCGTGTCAGCCTGACATACCGCATCTCCAATCGTGGTATGGAGCCTCTGACGGAGGCTTCTTACCACGTGATCAGCTGTGACCAATCACAGCTGATCATCGCGTGAACCAGGAAGTTCCAGTAAATTGCTTTTCTCGGTTCGTGCTGACATGGAGAGCCGATTGGCGTCTCTCCCTTTCAGAGGGGGGGTCAGTGCTGATAATCAGCACATTGTTTATCAGTGCAGCCCCATCAGAGGTGCCCATCAGCTGCCAATCACTGCCCATCAGCTGCCGGCCTATGCCCTATAAAGAACGCCTGTCAGTGCCCATCAAAGTGCCAATCAGTGCCCATAAAAGCGCCAATCAGTGCCCCATCAGTAATGCCTATCAGTGCCCTTCAGATGCCACTCAGTAATGCCTGTCAGTAGCTCCTCATCAATGCTACCTATCCAGTGCCACCTTTCAGTGCTCATCAGTGCCGCCTATCAGTTCCATCAGTGCTGCCTATCAGTTCCATCAGTGCTGCCTATGAGTGCCACCTATGAGTGCCCATCAGTGCCGCCTATCAGTGGCATGACCGCGCAATTGTCATTCAAAGTACGACAATGCTGAAAAGCTAAAAATTTTCCTGGGCAGGAAGGCGGGAAAGCCTGGTATTGAAGTGGTTAAAGGGTTAGTTCAGCTTCACCAAAGAAAAAAATTGCCTATGAAAATGAGGGGCACCAGTAGATAAAAACAAACTGTGAAGCTTTGACAAAAGTTGAATAATGTTATTCTTATAGGTGTAGGCTATTTGCATACCCTCCAAAGCCTGGCTCAAAAAATCCAGAAGATGGTCCCTTCACCCCACATACACACACACACACATCCTGCCTCATTGCTAGAATATGGCTAAGATGCTCCCAGACATTACTACTCACCCTCATCATCACAGGAGCAAGCTCTCAAACCCCGGCACATTTGAGGTCCACAAGCTCAGAAATGAAGAGTGAGAGAGCTGCTGTGATGCAACATCCTAGCAACAAGACAGAATTTTTCCACAATTCATAAGAGACCAGCTGAATTGGGTAAGCAACCAAAGTCTTAGGCCAGCCATACTCAGTTCTATTTACTAATGGGCAGGCTGAAGGTACCAAGTTGACTGATCAATCAATTTGGATACAACCAGCCTGCCGGATTTGCTTCTGATTATTGTAAGTGGCTGCTATAGCCCCTAGCGATAATCACGGTCTAATCCCGGAGGGGGCGGCTTTCCCCCACCCGCTCCGCCCCCTTGATGGGAGAAGACAATTGCTCGGCAGGAGGGATTCCCCTGTCAACACTGTCTGTGTTGATGGGGGAATAGTGGGAATTTCTTTCCTGCAACCCGTGGTTGCAGGAAAGAAATTTGCACCGTCTATGGGCTGCTTTAGACTCAACAGTCAGCTAGACACAGAGTAGGTCATCATAAATTCTGTCTAGTTAGGATCTACTATATGCTGTGTTATGGCACTAAAGGCAAAATCAAATATTGCATATATGATAAAGTATGTTCCTAGCATTCACACAGCACTCTTTGTTTTTTGGGTCCCATTGTGTAACAAAATTGATTTACCTGTTGATCTTGCTGTTATTTTTCAATTTACTTTAACAGACAAAGTTGTACAGCAAAAGTGGTAGTTAGAAGGTTACGAAAAAAAACATTTATTCATTTATGTAAAACCTTTGCCCCAAAGGGAAAGAAACTGTTGCTGCAACTGCTAAAAGCTATCATATGTTTGTGGCTAATGTAAAGCCCATCTAAATCTACTAGGCCAGCTAACACTACCCACTCTAAAAAGTGCTGCTGTCCAAGGGTGACTCAATTGGAGCCACCCTAAAACAAGTTGTGTGTACTGACAGGATTGTCAGGGGAAAATAGAAAGAAAAAAAAGCCTAAAAAATAAAACAAAAGCAGCCACCACATTTAGGGATTGGTAGGCTGCAATATAGCAGTTATTTTTATATAGCTGTCCTAAAACCATTTAGGAAAAATACATCTTCAAAGTCTAGCTCACTTGACCTAAAAATTCCCTTCTGTCAAACTTTCAGTTCTCAAAATCTACACATAATTCATAAACCCTGACATGTAGTGCTACATTTATAACAAGAATATATCCAAATGTTTAAAAAATACCAGCCACATAGGAACCAAATATCCTTGTATTACAAGATGCTGATGGGACACATTATCCCATCTGGAAAAGTCACGCATGGAATATATGTAGTGTTTGGCCTCTTTCAACTTATGGCTGGGTTCTGAGTAACAATATGTTGGTTGACTGTAAAATATTGTCATCTGGAAATATTGATATAATTAAAAACATGAATTTAAAGGAGTGTCTGATTAAGTACAATCAAACACTCCTTAGTCTTTTGATAGGTTGGGGTGGGCTCAGCAACACCCTCTAGAGTAATTGGCAGCTGGAGCTCTTTAAGTGTTACTAAACCCACAACAGTAAAACCAGTCTATATATTCAGTAAAGCATGCTTATTATACTCACTGTGGAACCTAATGGGTTAATCCTCTGCATTGTGTAAAAAGACTGTTTTTTATCCTGTATGCACAGATCCACCTCTTCTTCCACTGACTTCAGAACAAGGCCAAATAAGACAGAGTTACTGGAGTCAGGCTGCACATGCTCAGTTTGGTGTGTATTGCTAGAGCGTTTTTTTTTTTTTCTTGGGAGAGTGCATGTGATCAGCGCAGGGCCAATCAGCACTGTCCAGACAGAGGGTCAGGAGTCCTGGATCCTGATAGGACAGCTCTGTGCAGTATAAAAACTCCTCCTACATGCTTGAATCAGGAACTGATAGAAGTCACAAGACTGCTATATACTTCTGATGAGAAAAGGTATTTAGCAGTTTATATTTACTAAAATAATTGCATTTCCATGTTCTGTGTACTGTGGGGGACCAGATATAGTGAATGCAGGCTCCTGGGTTTAGTAACACTTTAACTTTCAATTGAAACTATGCACCATTACTAAGGAGTCTATTTATAAAAAAAATTGGCTGTACGAATATCTTAGCATTTGCACAAAATGAACATACATGTTCTTTCACTGAGCGCATAGATGTGCAAATTCTTTGCAAATTAACCCCTTATTTTACAATGCAGACATTTCCCTCATATTATTTCCTCTTCTGATCGAATATTCTTAGCCTATAGTGCTAGGCTATTTGTTCTATTGGTCAAATGTTTTATCCCATAGTGTTAGGGATTTTTTTCTATTGGTCGAATGTTCTTTAATTCTTTTCAGGTCAAATGTTCTTAAGGCTATTTCACTCTTTGGATTGCATGTTAGAGAAGGTTCCATTCACCCTGCAGAAGGCGACAAACAGAAAATGACATTTTACACATATCAGAAATATTAAAGCCTTTGCACGAATGCTGAGACATTCACACAGCACAATTTTTTATAAATTGCCCCTAATGTCACCGAGCGGACTTCTTGTCGGACTGAACTCTTAAGGACTTTTCAACGGAGTTGCGATGGAGTTGCGACGAAGTTGCGACGGAGTTCCAACGAAACGGACTTGCCTACACACGATCACACCAAAGTCTGATCGTTTCAAACGTGGTGACGTACGACTGGACTAGAATAAGGAAGTTCATAGCCAGTAACCAATAGCTGCCCTTGTGTCCTTTTTGATCCGTCGGACTAGCATACAGACAAACGGATTTTTCAATAGCAATCGAGTTCGTCGGAAAGATTTGAAACATGTTCTATTTCTAGGTCCGTTGGAATTTTCGACAGAAAAGGTCCGATGAAGGTCCGATGAAGCCCACACAGGATCGGAATGTCCGACGGAATCGTTCCACCTGACCTTTTCTGCCGGACAGTAGGCTCGTGTGTATGTGGCATAATAGTTATCCTGGTGAATCTGATACACTACATTGGACCTATGTTGAAAGGGACTGGACTGCCAAAAGACTGGGCAAACCTTGTTAAGTGTAAAATTAAAAAAAAAAATCAAAATCTGCTCAAAACCATGTGCAACATTTTTTCTTAACACCATGATGCCAAACTTATAAATACAAAACAGAGCAGCACTCTCTTACCAAACTCCCGCTACATATCCTAAAAGTTTATACAAAATCAATCAAATTCACAGTATACAAAATGAGTAAAGTGCAATAAAACAATTATTCAAAAAACACGTGCAAACATAATGAAGTGCATCAATTACTTTAAAACAGTGCCACTTGAACAAAGTGCTATTATAAGTACAACAAGTAATATGTGCCTTGAAATGATCACAAAGTGTTCTTTCACACTCCCCCACCAGGGTGTCATAGGTAGGTTACCAATGCCCTTAAATGCTTTATTTTCCACTACACTGACAGTCTCCTCCTTTTTCCGTTCAAGGTGCCTTCAGGATACTCATAGGAATCGTGTAATCCGTGATCCCATATAATATTTACAAAGAAAAGCAGACCAGGGAAAGAATCATAGCATGATATGTTTATTATTAAAAGCCCAGTGACAATAAAAAATAGTGCATTCACAAGGATTGGTGCCCTCCAGCACCTGGAATGACCTGCCGATATTGGTGTTTGGAAAAGCCGCTGATCCGTGCTTCTACGGAGCCAGTGTGCGCTTCAAATGGCGAAAGTCATGTCACATCCGGAAGTCCCACCTCTAGGCATTTTGTCACACATCCAGGATGTCATCAGGAAAAAACCTTATTTAGTACTTTTCATTTTTAATCTTATTTATGCTACAATTTATATTGTGTTTTTTTAAAATATATTTTTAAAATATCTGGAAAAGAAGTATATAACACTGCGCTAACCCAAAGTGTAGAAAAAAGCAGCTACATACAAATATGACCAATATTCCAAAACATGTAATAGAAAAAATGTAGCGCTAATGATGATAACAATGAACCAGTCAGAGGTAATATCCACTGAAAAAAAAACGTGAGTGTGACTAATATGGCACAATAAACCAATAAAGTTCAATGGTGTCCAAATAGGTAAAAATGGAATGATAGTACCATAATGGTAAATATGTGGAAGTCCAACCAGAATGGAGAATCTTCACGTCTGTATGTCATTAGTTATACGATCTTGAATAGGAAACAGATAAAATTTGCTTACCAGAAATGGTGGATTCGGATGCTGGTGACACCGAATCAAACAAGCTCAGAGATCCAAGATGGAAATGGTTGGTCCAAGAAACCCCGGATCTCAAGGGGAATCTTCCCTCTGTTGTCCCAATCACAACTGCCAGTCCGGAAGGCTGAAGGGGTGGCCCAGCCGCATGGAAGTCTCAGATGAATAGGTGGTTCTCAAAAAAATATATGAAAGCGCCAATGGTGCAGATCAAAAGATGTATTTATTGGAAGACACCAATAATCAAAACAGTTTAAAAAAGCGTGATCACGTAAAAAAAAATAAAATAAAATCAAGTGTAGGGAGGAGTGTAGCTCGCCCAAAGGGCGACACTCTTCCCTACACTTGATTTTATATTTTTTTTACGTGATCACGCTATTTTAAACTGTTTTGACTATTGGTGTCTTCCTATAACTACATCCTCGAGTTCGTGCTGTGCGGGGCTTGGTGTTGGGGTCCTGACCTTGACACAAGCCCAGTCCATGAACAGGGTGGGGAGGAGTTCATGGACCAAGAATTGGTTGCTCCAGCGTGACCAGTTCTGTCATATGCCTTTGCTCCGTGAGATCCGTGAGAATAATCCTGATGATTTCAGGAACTATCTCCGGATGACGGACCCCGTATTTCACCGTTTGTTGGCTTTGCTGACCCCCTATATCAGCAGGCAGGATACCTGCATAAGGCAAGCCATCACTCCGGAGCAGAGGCTCGTCACCACCCTGCAGTACTTGGCGACGGGGAGAAGTCTGCAAGACTTGAAGTTCTCGACAGGCATCTCTCCCCAGGCTCTGGGGATCATTATCCCGGAGACCTGTTCTGCCATCATCCAGGTCCTGCAGAAGGAGTACATTAAGGTAAGATTTTTATCCTTTAATATCACATTTTATTGTATTTAATGTTTGATAATATATTGTATTTCTTTCCTCATTCCCTAATTACCATGATTGTAATATGCTGTGAATGTCCCCTTTGTCCTCATGCATGCTGGATTTTTATGAATTTTTGTTTTTTGTCCTTCATACATATTTGCCTTCACTTACCTCCCCAGCATGGGTTCCTGCCCCTATATTCACCTCATATAGTCACTTAACAATGTTTTTATCAGCTCCGTAGTAGTGCTTTACCCCAAACACCCCTAAAATGTTTTGAAATGTGATTGGTGCTTAAAATTCATGCAGAGTGCCAGAGACTTTTTTTTGGGGGGCCCCAAATCATTTGGAAACCTCCTCCCCCAACTGCTAAGTCAGCTGATAACATTTCTCTATCTATCCTCAATCATCTATCTGCTGACTTTGCCAAACCCATACACAATATACCCATCTCTTCTGTGGTCAGATGTATGGATGAATTCCCCAAAGCATGTAGTGCAAGGGCCTGCCTGTCTACTTTCAAATGGTACTGTTTAAAGTTTTTGTATACTATTATTATCTTGATAGGTAATAGCAGAATGTCCAAATGTGCTCAAATGTGTACAGTGTGTATTTAGATCTTTGTATTATGACACTTCTTACCTGTCTAGTGGGCTGCCAATAGTGTAACTAAGGAGGGACTGTTCAAGGTAATACCCATTATTTAGGCATTCATCTCTCAATGAAGTGGAGAGGGTTACCTGTCCAAGAGTCCCCCCCCCCTATAATGTTAGAAATGGCCCATGAGAGGGGGGAGGGGGAATCTGATAGGTGTACCTTATAGTTTGGTTTTAAAAAATTCCCTCTAATAAATGGTATCTTGATGTTGACCACAATGTTTGTGTCTAATCTGCTTTCCCTATTTATGTGCACAAAGACTAATTTTTTTTTTGTTTTCACTCCACAGTTTCCTTCCACGCCACAGGAATGGCAGACTGTGGCCTCCCACTTTGCCCAGCGGTGGGACTTTCCTAACTGCGGAGGGGCAATTGATGGGAAACACGTTCACATTGTTCCACCACCCAACTCGGGGTCATACTATTATAATTATAAGGGGTTCAATAGTATTGTAATGTTGGCGGTGGTGTCGGCTACTTATGAATTTCTGTATGTGGACGTGGAGAAGAATGGCCGGATGTCAGATGGTGGAGTCATCGCCCAGACAGAGTTCTACAGGCATCTCCAGAATGGCAGCTTGGACTTGCCACCTCCAAAAGACAATGTGGAAGGACTCCCATTTGTCTTTGTTGCGGATGAAGCATTTGCGCTGGGGGACCATCTTATGCAGCCATTTCCGATGAGGACCCTCATACCGGACCAGAGGGTTTTTAATTACCGGCTGGCCAGAGCCAGAAGAGTGGTGGAGAACACTTTGGAATCATGGCCAGCTGGTTCCGCCTATTTCTTACACCCATATATATGGCGGAGTATAAACCAAATCATATCATCCTGGCATGCTGTGTGCTACACAACTTTTTACGGAAACATTCTGCCAACTATGCAGGCTCAGTTGGGCCTGAGGCTGCAATTCCAAATGAGCCAACCCTGACGGCGCTTGAAAGTGGCCATCCTGGCTTGCCCCCCCGAGTGCCTGTGATGTCCAGCTAAGATGCATTGAATTCTTTGTGGGTAGGGGGGCTATCAATATGCCAGACAATGTGTAAAACCTTTTTCAAATAAAAAAAAAAAATGACAAAGACAGAAATGTGGCGAGTCCTGAAAATGGCATGATTGTGTAACCTTATAAAGCACTGTTGGGTTTTATTTACTAAAGGCAAAGACACTTTGTACTACAAGTGCACTTGAAACTGCACTTGTAGTACAAAGTGGATTTGCCCTTAGGAAATAACCCCCATTGTCACAGAAAACACCAAATAGAGCACAACAAAAGTGTTTTGGAGCGTTGAAACAATAATCCACACATTCTTGATTATGAATCTTTTTAATACCAGCACAATCACATGTGCATTTAGAAAAGGTTTTTAAAACAAACCAACATGTTTGTTGTATAACAATTTTTGGGGTCACATTAGAAAAAGTAGAAATGTCCATTTAAGAGAAAACAGGCATGTTTAAAAACAACAAGAAAGACACAAATTTGGAACTTACAAAGTTCACATTTGGTAGAACTTGAAGGCAATATCAGACATGAGTATTTACAAACTGTGTTTGATATTGCGTTCAGATGGGGTGAAGTCACCCCTAGAAAAGCCAAATTTGGAAGAAGCACACAAATTGCCGAATGTCAACATGTGCTACCTGCCATCACGGGGGATCAAGGGACGTGTTTTGGGGTGCAACCTCTTCCTCACAGCTACTTTATTATTGAGGAAGGGGTTGCACCACCAAAACGCGTCCATTGATCTCCCGTGATGGCAGATAGCACATATGACACACTGTGTGCCTCTTCAAAATTTGGCTTTTCTAAAAATTTACACAAAAATCTAAATTATTTTTAGCACAACAAAAACAAAAGGGATTTTAAGGGGTTTTAAACTCTCCCTAAAACATCAATGATGTTCTTCATTTTTTGCTGAACATCATTGATGTTTTTCTGGATGTTTTCCAAGTCCCTATTACACCCCATGATCTCCCCGATCAGGATCTGTGCACTTTCCGAGGTGAAAGGATCTGGATCCACAACATCACGATCCCCTAAAAAGATAGAAACCAAACAAAAACATGTATTATAAATATGGCAGCATCCATCTCTTACCTGAGCCTGTGGTCGCAGACACTCATCTGTTGTGGTGACAATTTCCACCACATCTTCCTCCTCCTGCTCTGCTGGTCTTGGGTGGATTTCCCCTTCTTCCAGAGGTGGGGGGTCTGTGGTCTCCTCGGATGAGGGGTGTCCTCCGAGTCTTTTATCCCCTAACTAAAAAAAATAGGTATTCTTAGCACACAGATATTTGATGGCAGAAATAGGAATATGAAACATTGCTTGGAAGTGGGGTACAATTGTCTGTTTTGGCAGAGTTCCAAGATGTTGCATTTTTCATGTCCTTTGTCAAGCTTGAATACTTACCTGTCTTGTGCAAGCTTCACAGATGGAGACACTCCTATAGTATACACTGGAGCACCTGTGTGGACCCCCTAATAAAAAGGGTGTTCTTGTGTCCCACACTAGTGCTCCAGCGTACAGATGGGAAAACTGCTGCTGAGTGTCCTCTCCTTACACAGAATCTAGTTTGCATTTCATTCTAGTAACAAACCCATCTACACAACCAAATTAGTTTCAGACAAGTAGGCCATAAAAAATGTGGGCAAATGCATATGGCCAAAACAATGGGGTTTTCTAGGCCGAACGAATAATGTTTGATACGAACGAATAATGTGCCCATGAACATGAAAGTTGACATTTAGAAATGGATAACAGTTAAGAAAAGCACATGGAGCAGCACAAACGTAATAAACATAAAGAATAGGAACACTGGGCAACTACTTAGTTTTTTTGCAGCATTCTCCTGATCTTTCTGTACTGCTCATGCTCTCTTAATTTGAGGTCCGACTACCGCTTCCTGAGCTGATCCTTGGATCGTCATACGCCGAAATTCCGGTGCAGACTCTTGATCACTTTCGCCATGATCTTGGCCTTTCTGACATTGGGGTTGGGGTAAGGTCCATACTTCCCGTCATAGTTGGCCCTCTTCATTATGTCGACCATCTCCAACATCTCCCCAAAGGACATATTTGATGCCTTATATCGTCTCCTTCTGGATCGGGATGTCTCTGCCTCCGGCCTTTCCTCCTCCTCCTCCTCGTTGGTGTAATTATCAGACACCTGCTCTGTCTCCACCATGTGCTCTTCCCCCACTGCGACGAACGAGAAGGGGCGGGGAATAGACTAGAAAGAATGTCAGGGGTGGGTGGAGTTTCACGCATGCGCAGTGTCTATAAAGCGCAACACGCGTGCGTAGTACGTACGATCTGTGAGCGGAGGAAGGAGTAACGGAGGTGCCGATTGTGATAGCGAAGGTAAGATTTTACATTGGGCCTATACTGCTTCTAGATTGTGGCCTGTATTTGCCCAAGTTTAGTAGACTTTAGGCTGACATTAGGGTTTGTCTTGTGTTGTGTCTTGCAGTGAAAATGGATATCTTTAAAGATAAGGACTTTATGCCAATCTTCATTGATATGTTCAGGGAGCTGCCTTGTCTGTGGCAGATAAACCACCCTGAATATAAGAACCAAACAAAGAGGAAGGCAGCGCTGGATAGTTTGTTGGAATTTGTATACCAAAATACCTTTTTGTATACCTTTTCAGGGTGTGTGAGTACACTCATCTATGTTGGCAGCTTGTCATCTGTTACCACTTGTATTTGAACCTTCATTGAAGTATATTGTGGTTTTGCGCACTAGTTCCTATTATATTTATTGTTGGAATTTGTGAAGCAGCTGATCCCCATGGCAGACATCACCTATTTGAAGGCCCTAATTGGTGGCCTGAGGAGCACATATCTAAGGGAGCGCAAGAAGCTCGAGGATTCTCAGAGATCCGGAGCAGCAGGTGACATCTATCTCCCCAGGCTGTGGTACTATGACAGGCTGCATTTTCTGGCAGGTCAGACTGAACCCAGGTCATCACTCTCCACTCTTCCTTCCACGCTTCCTTCCCCCCCAGCTAAGGCCTCTGAGGCCCAACCTGGGCCTTCCAGGCAGCAACATGTGGAGGAGCCCAGCTTGAGCCAAGTATAGCATTCCTCTAAATATTTCACAATTTTTATATTTCATGACAACATTTCAGTTTATTCCAGGGATGCATCTTTCATTAAAATTGCTATTACCCTTTAAACAACAATATTAATTTAGGTAAATGTAATTGTCCAATTGTAGTGGCCCTGGCAGCAAATTTACTTTAATTATTGTCACTTTCACCAATGGGGATCATTACACTGTTCAGTGGCCTTACAAACAGCAGGTTTCTATTTGCAATTTTTCTTTGATGAAACCCATTTTACTGGAATCAGGAAACTTTACAGCTGAGTGAATATTCTTCCAAATTGTATTTTAATGACTTCTAGGTAAGATGCTCGTTCTCCATGTGATGAATTTTGCCTGGTCTCCAAGGGTGCAGCTTTAAGCCAAAGTTACGGTAAAGCGGTCAAAAAGGAGCAGATCTAATACCTATCATTTTATAACACTATTCTGGGCGATTATTCTCTCTGCTCCTTGTGGACATACCATTTACTTTTAAATATAATGTCTTCAGAAGCCTTTCAAATGATGGAAAGTTCTTGATCTTTTCTCATTAAAATTAAACAACTTTGAAAATGTATCTGTCCTTAATTTTAAAACTCTTTTTCTCTTGGAAAGTTGGTAGCAATTTAAAAATAGGTTATACAATGTAATTTTTTTTTTTGAATTAACAAAATCAAACTATATCCAAAAAGTGAATGTTATTTTATCCAAATTATTCAAATAAAAAAGGATATTTTGGACGAAATACAGCACTACAAAGGATTCCTAGAATAAATGGATGCCGTTTAGTCACATAGTTTAAAATATAAAAAAAGGAATTCATATTTCTAATACTATTACAACACACAGTAATCAGAATAAAGCATTTTTGCATTTTTTTTGACAATGGGATTTACCTGTACTTTTACCAAATCCCCAATACATTTTCCTATGCTTTCATAACCTGTAGCAGAATCCTCTTGTGTAGTTTACATTTGTCCTGCATGGTACTGGGCTGGAATCTCAAGCATAGCAGCACCTTTTCTGCCCCACTGATCATTGTTATCTTTTACATGCATGTAATAGATCATAACTTCAGTTCCATGTGAGTGACATTTATGGCTATAAAATGGGCTTGGTTGAAAGTGGCTTGGAGTGGTTGAAAGGAAGGCTGCAAATAGCAATATAAATGTCCCTTCGTTATGTCATATGTCATGTATTTTGCTTCTTATTTATGTTTTCTACCATTTTTCTTAGATTTCTAGAGGTCACTGGTTTCATGTACACATGGAAACTGAAGAGCAGAAGATGGGACCAGTTAAATCTCTTCCCTTCAGCAAAACATCTCAATCCCTGGTATCAGCTTTTCCAGTAAAATTCCCCCACCTCATTAATATTCATAGCTCACTCCCCAGGATAAATGCAACCAGCAAAATCTGTCCTATAGCAACATATTACTCACTCCCCAGTATTTATGCTCACACACAGCTAACGCCCCGGGATCCATGCAACCAGAAAGATCTGTCTTATAGCACACACAGCTCACTCAATAATATCTATGTGCATGAACAGCTCACTTCCCACTGTCTATACAAAACCAATCCCTAGCGTTTTCTTGCCTGGCTATGGTGGTGAGGGGTCCTTACTTTAGCACTAAATAGTGCCTATGTAATAAAATGTCAGCACCTCTGTGTGCAGCAGTACTGTGAGCCCAGACTGGCATGATAATGCTCCCTCAAGGGTTGTGTCCAGGGCAACCTGGGCTTACAAATAGGGGTCAAATGACTAGGCCTATCATGCAACACAGAAGTGGGTGTTGATGAGCAGTTAAGGAGCATGAAGAGAGTGAATACATAGTTGTAAAGAAAAATACAACCTTTAACAAAAACACTCAATGAGGAGTGGGGAAGAATGAAAGAATTTAAATAAATGAAAAAAGCCAAGTGGAACTATAGGCATTTCTTCCCGATCCCTCACCAGCACCAACATCTTTGCCTGGTCTTCTTCCATGTTCTGGATTATTGGACATCTTGTTTGGCCATGCCTGAATGATTTAAATTCCAGCTATGTGTACGGGAGTTCATTTATCCTGGTTTCTGGCAGATGTGCATACACAGCTCAGCATGCATTCTCAAGAGTATAAGGAAAAGGCAGATAGGTATCCTTTATTGCAGAAGAGACATACTCAGGGAATACAATAAAGCAGTAATGTCTTTGGAGGTATGGCCCTTTTAACATGGTCTACTCCTAATTCATGAAAGCCTTGCACCAGTTTTGGTACAAGTACCAAAATGTACACCAGATTCAGGTAGTTTTCTACTACCACCACTTTTCAAATCTGTCACAATAGCTGAGACATATTGTAAAGGAATTACCGTCAAAGTTACAAATTACTCAAAGTTGGTGTACAGTTGAAGGGTGTTCTGTGTTCAATAACTTCATTAATACATTTGAATGTGTTTTACAATTACTTAATTGGTTGCTAGGGCAAAGGCATCATATGTTCTAGCAACCATTGACACATCAGACTAAACTGACAGTGGATGGAAACTTATGAGGAACTCTAAGAGACTAGCTCCCCCTCAGGTCTGCTTTGCTTGTGATTAACAGCAGATGGCAGTGGATGGATTCCATAGCCACTGTTTAATCCAATGGTGACTCTGAAATCTGCCCATTGCACTCCTGCTGTCAATTGCAAGCAAGTTGGACCTAATTGGAAACTAACCTAAGAGTTCTCCACCAGGCTCCACCCACCCTCAAATCCACAGCTGCTGCACTTGTTGGGTGGGTAACGTCTGATGGGGAACTCAGAGACTAGCTCATTATCAAGTGTGTCTTGTCTGTGATTAATAACGCACAGCAGTATTTAGATTCCATATGCTGATGCCGTAAGCTATCAATCAAAAGTACAAAGCTCCTCAACCATGCACCTGTCAGTGTGACAGGCGCAGTGCCCATGGATCATGGGCAGGAGTGCACTGGGGAAGGAATGTCCAGTATGGACATTCCGATCTATTTGTCGGCATTGACAGATTCATCTACCTGTCTCTGAAAGGCACAAGTATTGCCACTTTTGGTGATGCACCCCCACAGAATTCTAAAGAGCGGCTCTTCTGCAATAAAACGAAGCCTGGCTGTGTGCAAATTCTAGTTTTCTAAGTAACGTTCAACATTAGGTTTTACTATCTCAGTCCTTACTGATACCTATGTGCATAATTAGTTTTAGAGTCAAAGCTTTATTTTCTCCTCCTGTAGATTGTAATCGACAGCACTGAAGATATTCTATGCATATTCTCTGTTCACTCCATCTGGAATGACAGCTCAGAGCTAATAACCTGCTAGAAAACTCTGTTTCATTTTATACGTGAGACTTTAGCATTTATAAAGTACCACAGCACTGCCAGTGATAAATAGGTTCATTTCACATGGGTTGCTCACTTAGTAATCTACATATTTTAAATATCTGGAAGAAAATGTATGTAATAAAATAAAATGTTCTGCAGTTATTGTTCATGCTCTGTGTAAAGAATGGACAGGATGTCACATTTGCTTTGGTCTTTGGCCAATGTTTGTTTTTCTGTAAAGGATGTTTGTTGGACTCACTACTAATGAAATACTCTTCAATCAGTTCACTTTAATTTGGATTAAGAGAGAAACTGGCCTGTCCACAGTTATCAGCTCCACAAGCTGAAGCTGAGGTGGTAAAATATCTTTAAGCCCCTTTTTAGGTGTAGTGCACCACCAATATGGGCTAACTGCATAGAACCTGATAAAGCAGCACACAACCTTTGGGGTGCCCTTTGTCACCATTACTTAGATACCCTACTCTGGATTTTACCAGTTTCTCATTTCTGGTCAAAAATATCTAAAGACATAGTTTGCTGTATTTTGAATAGAGAAAGATGTTCTTTGCCACCTGTGCTTCATTACGAATTCTTTTTCTTTTCCTCAACACAACAGAAAAGGAGAGAAAATGTCTTCAAAGTGAGAGAAATTGTCATTGAAACAATTTTCTAAATTGTAAGATTCCTCCTCTTTTCCTGGTGACAATGGCTAGACACATAACAATTAAAAAATAAAAGACCTTTTATTTATTTCAAACTATGTCAAATTTTAAAAAACGGGGGCTTTAGATACACTTTAAGGGCTCATTTACATTGGCCAAAGGGCTGTACACAGAACTGTACACAGCGTATTGCTGTGCAATGGAAGTCACATCTGTTTTGAACAGCTACGGCCAGCAGCCTGTACAAATCAATGGCGGGCTGACAGATGCTGGACTTGTATGCAAATCTGTGTGGTTACATGCATACATGGGTGGATAGCTTTAGACATAGACAGTTTACATCCAGGGCTGCTCATTTTGGCCCATTCCTGCTGACTCCTGCAGCAAGGGCTGAAATTTGAGTCTTGGGTGGACCAAAGCCCAGCTGTGACAAAAGTCGGTAAATAAAAATCGACTGAGCCTGGTGGAACATTCTTGGCCGAAAAGTGTCAGTATTCTATCTGTGCATGTTACAGCTGCTTGAATACAACACTAAAGAGTGAATTTCTCTCTTTCAACTTAAACAAGTTTGGCTTTACTAACACTTTTAATAATTTGTACCACCCTGCCCTAGGGTGGATCATTTTACATTTTTGGCTTTTCTGTACTCAAGCAATTGAGTACACAGCAATTGATTTTCAGGTCTGGTCAGGGCTATTCCCAAATTCTGGTTGTTGATTGCTTCTACCTGCCTCTGGAAAGAGCTTCTAGAAATAGAGTAGGAGAGTTTACCATTGGGTTATGAATATTTATCTGACCCTAGACAATCCCTGGGAGGTGGCTGGGGAGAACATAAATGTTTGGAAGGGTCTGATTAGAGTTCCTTCTCCTGGGGCCAATGTTACTAAAGAGTTGTTGTTGCCGGGCCTGAGCCTGGAGGTGCCTGTACTTAAATACATTTGCTAAATGACATGTGGCACCCTCTAGTGTTTTACTAGTGGTAGTACAGGTAAATTATAGTCTGGCTCAGGGATAAGCCTAAACCATGGAATCTGGGTCAGGGTTCATTAACATTCAGGTCTGGATGACTCATCCAGGCAGCTCTCTGGTTCTAGATAATTGGGGAATATTCTAGAAATTAGTGGGCGGAAGCTAGGAGGGTTATCTTGCATATTTAGGGGCCCTTAGCCAATCCCCAGGAAGTAGGCCTGGCAGGGAAGTAAGTGAGCATCTACATTTAAAGCGAATGTACAGAAAATATATCACGCCTTTCCATTGTAAAAACACTTGAATACTTGAATACCCTCCATTCAATCAATGGCCCTGTAAGCCTTCCACCTCAAAGACATTGCAAAAGTCTCAGCTTAATTAGCTCATTAGGACTCAATCCCGGAGTATCTAGCCATGGGGCCCACAGTTTTTCTAATTTGTCAGGCCTCCCTCTGTGCTGGTAAATATACCATTCAAGGAGGACGGTATTTCCCATGTGTTGTATGCAGGATTTGACAAACGGTGGGGTGTCTGATTTCCACCCCATAAGGATGGTTTTTATAGCTTGAAATAAGGCCAGAGAGAAAGCAACCCTCGTCCTCTCCTCTGGGATCACCCCTCCAGGGCACCTAGTATGCAACACATCAAATCCAGAGGAACATCTGTCCGAAAAACAGGAATGAGTGTGGCAAGGACCCCTTTCCAATATCTATGGCACTTAGGGCATCGCCAGAGGAGGTGGATGAGGTCACCAGGTACTATCTTATATTTACCACATAGGGTGTGTGATAGTATACACATTTTGTAAAGTTTTACAGGAGTGTAATGTGCCCGAGTTAAAATATCTAGTTGGGACACTTTTTGCGAGACATTTAGGGAGCACGTAGTGACAGACTGGAGGGCTTCCTCCCACTGGTCACCCGACACGGGACCCAGGTCTCCCTCCCTCTGTGCTAATGCTCTTATGAGACGGTCACCCAGAAATTCCATTAAAAGCATATAATAACATTGTGAAATAAAGCCTTCGGTTTCCGTTTGGAGCAAATGGAAAATTGGGGTAGGAGATTGTGCCCCTCCCTGCGCTCCGACAGCATGCTGTAGTTGCAGATAATAAAATGTCATGTTGGAGGTGTGTTACCTCTTGGGATCAGCACCTAAGCCCCTGTTTGAGTTTAGCCAGTTCCTCATATGTTTTATTGACCCAGATCGGACTATACATAGTAAATCCCTTGAAGTGCTGTAACTGTTTAGACTTGTTTCACAACTTTTGAAGCAGCGCATAGGTGGGGATTTGTTTATTAGGTTTCTTGAACAACTGAGTCTCCAGACACTCCGGGATAGACTCTGCCCCACCACCCATAAGCAAAAGCCTAGCCGATGGTCCAACAGGATTGGAGGTCATAATGCCGATCAAGTGTTGCAACTGCATGGCCAGATAATATAACCAGGGGTTGGGAATCGCAAGGCGGCCCCCATCTTTAGGATACTGCAGCTGTTCCAGTTTAACCCTAGGGGGTCGAATATTCCACAACAGTAGGGATGAGCTTTGAGTTCGAGTCAAACTCATGTTCAGTTTGCTGAACAGGGAACAATTTGGGGTGTTCGCGGCAAATTCGAAAGCCACGGAACACCCTTTAAAAGTCTATAGGAGAAATCAAAAGTGCTAATTTTAAAGGCTTACAGTGGCTTGCGAAAGTATTCGGCCCCCTTGAACTTTTCAACCTTTTGCCACATTTCAGGCTTCAAACATAAAGATATAAAATTTTAATTTTTTGTGAAGAATCACCAACAAGTGGGACACAATTGTGAAGTGGAACGAAATCTTTTGGATTTTTGAAACTTTTTTAACTAATAAAAAAATGAAAAGTGGGGCGTGCAAAATTATTCGGCCCCCTTGCGTTAATACTTTGTAGAGCCACCTTTTGCTGCGATTACAGCTGCAAGTCGCTTGGGGTATGTCTCTATCAGTTTTGCACATCGAGAGACTGAAATTCTTGCCCATTCTTCCTTGCAAAACAGCTCGAGCTCAGTGAGGTTGGATGGAGAGCGTTTGTGAACAGCGGTTTTCAGCTCTTTCCACAGATTCTCGATTGGATTCAGGTCTGGACTTTGACTTGGCCATTCTAACACCTGGATACCTTTATTTGTGAACCATTCCTTTGTAGATTTTGCTGTATGTTTGGGATCATTGTCTTGTTGGAAGATAAATCTCCGTCCCAGTTTCAGGTCTTTTGCAGACTCCAACAGGTTTTCATCCAGAATGGTCCTGTATTTGGCTGCATTCATCTTCCCCTCAATTTTAACCATCTTCCCTGTCCCTGCTGAAGAAAAGCAGGCCCAAACCATGATGCTGCCACCACCATGTTTGACAGTGGGGATGGTGTGTTGAGTGTGATGAGCTGTGTTGCTTTTACGCCAAACATATCGTTTTGCATTGTGGCCAAAAAGTTCGATTTTGGTTTCATCGGACCAGAGCACCTTCTTCCACATGTTTGGTGTGTCTCCCAGGTGGGTTGTGGCAAACTTTAGATGAGCCTTTTTATGGATATCTTTGAGAAATGGCTGTCTTCTTGCCACGCTTCCATAAAGGCCAGATTTGTGCAGTGTACGACTGATTGTTGTCCTATGGACAGACTCTCCCACCTCAGCTGTAGTTCTCTGTAGTTCATCCAGAGTGATCATGGGCCTCTTGGCTGCATCTCTGATCAGTCTTCTCCTTGTCTGAGCTGAAAGTTTAGAGGGACAGCCAGGTCTTGGTAGATTTGCAGTGGTCTGATACTCCTTCCCTTTCAAAATGATCGCTTGCACAGTGCTCCTTGGGATGTTTAAAGCTTGGGAAATCTTTTTGTATCCAAATCCGGCTTTAAACTTCTCCACAACAGTATTACGGACCTGCCTGGTGTGTTCCTTGGTCTTCATGATGCTCTCTGCGCTTTCAACAGAACCCTGAGACTATCACAGAGCAGGTGCATTTATACAGAGACTTGATTACACACAGGTGTATTCTATTTATCACCATCAATCATTTAGGACAACATTGGATCATTCAGAGATCCTCGCTGAAATTCTGGAGTGAGTTTGCTGCACTGAAAGTAAAGGGGCCGAATAATTTTTCACGCACCACTTTTCAGTTTTTTAATTGCTAAAAAAGTTTAAAATATCCAATAGATTTCGTTCCACTTCACAATTGTGTCCCACTTGTTAGTGATTCTTCACAAAAAATTAAAATTTTATATCTTTATGTTTGAAGCCTGAAATGTGGCAAAAGGTTAAAAAGTTCAAGGGGGCCGAATACTTTCGCAAGCCACTGTATATGCAAGTTATTGTCATAAAAAGTGTTTGGGGACCTAGGTCCTGCCCCAGGGGACGTGGATCAATGCAAAAAAAGTTTTAAAAACGGATGTTTTTTCAGGAGCAGTGATTTTAATAATGCTTAAAGAAAGTGAAACAAAAAAAGTGTAATATTCCTTTAAATTTCGTACCTGGGGGGTGTCTATAGTATGCCTGTAAAGGGGCGCATGTTTCCCGTGTTTAGAACAGTCTGACAGCAAAATGACATTTCAAAGGAAAAAAAGTCATTTAAAACTACTCCCGGCTATTAATGAATTGCCGGTCCGACAATACACATAAAAGTCCATTGATAAAAACGGCATGGGAATTCCCCACAGGGGAACCCCGAACCAAAATTTAAAAAAAAATGACGTGGGGGTCCCCCTAAATTCCATACCAGGCCCTTCAGGTCTGGTATAGATACTAAGGGGAACCCCGGCCAACATTTTTTAAAAAAATGGCGTGGGGTCCCCCTCAAAATCTATACCAGACCCTTCAGGTCTGGTATGGATTTTAAGGGGAACCCCGCGCCAAAATTAAAAAAAAAAATGGTGTGGGGTCTCCCCAAAAATCCATACCAGACCCTTATCCGAGCACGCAACCTGGCAGGCCGCAGGAAAAGAGAGGGGGACGAGAGAGCGCCTCCCCTCCTGAAGCGTACCAGGCCACATGCCCTCAACATAGGGAGGGTGCTTTGGGGTAGCCCCCCAAAACACCTTGTCCCCATGTTGATGGGGACAAGGGTCTCATGCCCACAACCCTTGCCTGATGGTTGTGGGGGTCTGCGGGCGGGGGGCTTATCGGAAACTGGAAGTCCCCTTTAACAAGGGGACCCAGAGATCCCTGCCCTCCCCCCTGTGTGAAATGGTACAAAAGTACCCCTACCATTTCACAAAAAAACTATCAATAATGTTAAAAATGACAAGAGACAGTTTTTGACAATTCCTTTATTTAAATGCTTCTTCTTTCTTCTATCTTCTTTCTTCTATCTTCTTTCTTCTATCTTCTATCTTCTATCTTCCTTCTGTTTCTTCCTCCATCTTCTTCTTCTGGTTCTTCTGGTTCTTCCTCCGGTGTTCTCGTCCGGCATCTTCCTCTGCGGCGCCGTCGTCTTCTTCCCTTCTTCTTCTCGGGCCGCTCCACATCCGCCATGATGGGAGGCTCCCGCTGTGTGACGCTTCTCCTGTTCTGATGGTTCTTAAATAGAGGAGGGCGGGGCCATCCGGTGACCCCGTCCCCCCTCTGACGTACAGGGACCTGACGGGGACTTCCCTGTGGCATTCCCCGTGACGTCAGAGGGGGCAGACAGGGAAGTCACCGTGCGTGCATTTAAAGATTAATATTAACTCATCTTTCTCCAAGGTCTCATACTAATATATGTAGACAACACTTTTGAGACTTTGAGCATTTATGTGAATATTTTTATATTAAGATTTGTGCATTTTTAGAGATTGGCTAGAAATTTTGAATTAATATAGTTTTTACTGGCAAGGAGCAGTGGTGCACAAAGTGAACTGCCCCATGGCAACCATTGCTGCTTCATCTTAATGGAGCCAGATAGGTGAATTATGAAATCTGGTTGGTAGTTTTGGGTGACCACACTTGCATATTATGCTTTACTGAATATAATGTTATATTTTTTTAAATAATACTCTTTCCCAGCCCCAAGTGTCAGTTTTAGCTTGGTATTGTATTTATATGAAACCTTTTTTGTTGTTAGGTGATTTATTTCCTCCTCGTTTTGAGGATGTGGCTGGGTTTGACATCCCTTGCATCACAACAAGTTTACATCTTAGGGTTTAGTTAGTTGTGCACTCACTCTTTTTTATGCATAACTGGGCTTTTTGTAAGTAATTCCAATGTTTATAATGATTTGTATATGCTATTTTTCTTTTTGTGTGAATGTTTTTGGAATTCATATATATTTATATTACAGAATTCATTGTTACCTCCTGATGAAGACTCCTTATGAGTTGAAACGTGTTGAGGTTTAATACCACTGATGTATGATGGAATCTTGATATATCATTAAAACCCTTGATGTAGTTGGATTGCAATCTTTTATTCAGTGTTTACAATTTTTTATCTGCATTGAATGAAGAGATATATTTTTTACAAATTTCTGTTGTTTCGGGTACTTATATAAAGTCCCATTCCATGTTATGCATATATTGTTCAATTAGGGATGAGCTACCCATATATGGAAATGGATGGGTGAAAGCAATAAGATTATATTATACCATGTCAAATGTATTGAAATTTGGCCCTGAGTAGACAGGTTTTACATGGAGTACATTTACAAATATTTAGTTAGGTAGTTAGTTACCTAGTTAGTGATAAGCTGTAAAAAAATTGAAGGAAATAAATAGGTCATCAAATAAACATTTGTGAAGGGTGACAATATCAGAAATTGCTATAGATGATTACCCACTAATCAAATGCAAACATTGAGACCTCTCCTGTCATTTGCCAGGGCAGGTTAGCAATAACAACAGCTCCTTGAGGAAATCAGTACTGAGAGAATATGGAAATGGCTAATTATCTCCTTCTGAAAATGACAGTTGTTTGACTTTCTGATCTTCAATATTTTCCATAGCCAGACAGAGCCAGGCAAGTAGCAATCTTGGAAGGAAGGCAGTGATGGCAGCCCCATATTTATCACAGTACAAGTATTTCTTTAGCACTGGAGATACACACTTGATACATAAGGCACTTGAATTACAGACAACATGGGGAAATTACTGGTGGGTGTTTAACTAAAATGTACAGACATTTACCCCCTTGACAACAAGCTTTTTGCAGACATAATAATGACATTTTTATAAAAGATATAAAGCAATACATTTTTCTAAAATGTTATATGTATTGGTAGAAATATACTCAAAAGTGGGAACCTCCAGCCAATAGGCAGGGCTGATTCATGGTAAAAATGACCATTATATTTCTAAATGTAATTCAAAATTTCCAACATTACAGGTCTAATTTAGGAACACATCCAATGTGTAAGTAAACAATTAACACAAATAATCCTTATTGTTAGCACTAAAGCACACCTGATAAAGCCAATAAAATAATGCCTGCTGCAAGTTCCTAAACTAAGATTTATCCCAAAGTAACCACCACAAAAAAAAACTCATGTCCATTTCTTAAGGCATCACCTATATACAAGTATCCATTTAGGATTCCCTGTTCCCCTGTTCCCTGTAAGCATTCAGAATTTGAAAAAATCATATACAAGCAATGGCATAAGCCAAGATATATAGTGTGTGTATGTATATATATATATATATATATATATATATATATATATATATATATATACTGTAAAAAAAAGTTTTAGGCAAGTGTGAAAACATGGTGTAACTTAAGAATGCTTTCAGAAAAGGAAAGTATTAATAGTTTATTTTTTTAGCTATTTACAATATTGAAAGTATATGAACAGAAGAGAAAGCCAAATCAAATCAATATTTGGTGTGACTACCCTTTGCCTTCAAAACACCATAAATTCTTCTAGGTACACTTGCACACAAATTTTGAAGGAACTTGGCAGGTAGGTTGTTCCGAACATCTTGGAGAACTAACCACCTATCCTCCGTGGATGTATGCTGCCTCAAATTTTTCTGTCGCTTCATGTTGTTGTGGAAATTTTATTATTTATTTATGTATTGTCACAGTGTCTCCCAGTGTTAGTTCTCTTGCAGCCCGGTCTAAAAAGCATACTGGGGCAGACTGACGCCAGTTGAGACCCGTTTTGGAGTGAATGCAGAGAAGTGTTTGCAGAGTGGGGATATGTCCGTGAGCAAAGGGTCCCTGTGCAATGCACAAATGGTCGTCTGGGGGGATGTGTTCACTCTGAAAAGACATTATCGGTTATGGGAGGATGTACACTCGTGTCGCTCTGTGTGTCTGATCAGCACGTGGAGGGGCTATGGCGAATAAGGATTTACGTCAATGGTAAAAACGGCAGTGTTTGTGTGCGTTATGGTCGGGGACAGCGTCCATAATGTCAAGGCCAGCCATGTGGCTTCTATTGTCTTACTGGAGAGCATGGCTTACAGGTACAGGGGGCGGGAAATCATACACACTGCCCCTGCATAGACACAACCATAAACTCCCCTAGATATTGTTCATTGGTTGAGATTTGCATAACTCCTCCTGTTTTCCTCTACTTGATTGGCCGATTGTGAAGCCATCAAGCTCTATTGTTATGTACTCTAAATAAACAAAACACAGGCTCTCGAGAAAGAAGTCTGCCTGTGGAGCTAAGGATGTGAGGATGGTGGTTATGTCTGTTTTACTCAGGAAACAAGGGTGTACTAAGATGCATTATACCAAAAGGCTGAAAGGGCACTTTATTAGTGCAGGAGACGTGGATTATGTGCAGCGTATAGTGGAATTTCCACGCCAGATGGTGAACCAGGATGTTATGTAGCGATCAGAACCTCCTACACACCGGAAAAGGAGGGGGGAGAGTGGATCCCAATCCAGAAAATCAAATCGTTTGAAATTCTTTGTTGTCCTGAGGCAAAGGGGTGTGTTTTCTCTGTCCGATATGTTAGGTAGGTTCTGCTTTGTAAAATAACTCATTTTTCATCTTTCGTATAATGGCGGGATTTTAATTGTATGTTTGTCATCGTAGATAGGTCTATTGTTTGGGATACTTACCACCTCTATAGGACCCATTTAATACAACCTAAAATGTTTGTGTAAGTAACTGTATGTTGTGCAATAAGTTTGTGATGTATATGAGAAATAGAAATGTATGAATTGTGATTATTACCTATGTATGGGACCAACACGTAGATTGCATTAGCTGTGCATATTGTTTAACTGGTGCAAGATGCATTAATCCTAAGATGCATTATACCAACTGGCTGAAAGGGCACTTTATTAGCGCGGGAGACATGAATTACGCATAGTGTATAGTGGAATTTCCACATCAATGTAATCCCAGACAGATACCATTATGTTGAGATCAGGACTCTGTGGGTGCCAAACCATCACTCACAGGACTCCTTGGTCTTCTTTACACTGAAGATAGTTCCTAATGACATTGGCTGTATGTTATGCTTGGGGTCACTGTCCTGTTGCAGAATATGATTGGGGCCTATTGGGGCACCTCCCCGATAGTATGTCATGATTTTTAAGTATCTGCCTATATTTCGCAGTATTGAGGACATCGTTGATCAGGCAATGTTGAGGACCATAGATGCAGTGGTTGGCCAAGGAAACTTAATGCAGCAGCAATAAATTTGGGTTTAATATCTGACTGGATTTTATCTTAAAGGATAAGTTCACTTTTTAGAAAAAAATAATGAATGCACTTTTTTTGCAGGTAAAAAAATGTGCATTATTTATTTATTTTTTGGAGCCTTTAAAGCATTGCACTAGCGATCAGAAGATTGCTGGTGCCATGCAGGTCTCCAGCAGATCTGCTAGTGTATCTGTGTGCCCGTACAAGCAGATGCAATCTAAAAGTAAAGAGAATGTACTACCACGGCGCTCCACAGCACAAGCCAACAGCTGCAAAGGCTGTCAGGTCTTGTAGTAGGTTCCCATTCACAGGACACTGTGAATAAGTGACGCGGCCTGGTGGGCGGAGCAACACTTGGCCTTTAAAAAAAAAAAAATTGTGACAGCTAGCGGAGGGGGGGCGGGGGGGGGATTTAGGAAATCCCTGCTAGATGTCAGATTGGGGAATCGGGGAGGTACGGGGGCCGGACCATTCATAACATGTTACATGTTACACCCTGATCATGGGTGTAACATGTAACATGTTACGAAAGGTGAACTTATCCTTTAAAGATCAGGCCCAAGACAGTCCTCTGTTGGTGCAGAGAGTGGTAGTGACATGATGATGTCAGCAGCGCAGCAGTATCCCTGCTTCAATAAACTATGATCAAAGGGTGCTGTGGTAATGCCCCCTTGGGAGATCCACGGTGCCCTGCGTTAATGGTATGTCCTCAACCTCCTTGGCTGAATGATGCTGGGCATCAATTAACCCAAGAGACTAAGGACAACTCCAGATTGTGGGGGACAACTTCAGAATGAAGTTTAGTTTTGCAGCATAAGTTCCTTTTTTATTTTGCACCCAGCATGAAGATCTTATTTTTTTTTTTTAAATGCTTGGGCTTTAAAATAAGGCTTTTTTAAGGACAACAATGAAGCAAAAAGTGCAGTAGTACCCCATAACAACTAATTTGAGTTGATTTTTCATAAGTGTTTAGTGATCACAACATTAACAGATGATTAATGATTGTTTGTTATGTTATAGATTACTGGCCTTTGCCTCTTATCTATAGTAAACCTGATAGATAATGATGATCTACTTTCAGATTTCGTGAGCCGTTTGCACATCCATCCAGAGATTATATACTTTTATTCTGTATGAGATTGCATGCTGTTTATGGATTTATTTTTTGCACAAACTGTAAAATGTGGTTTTCTAAAAAAGAATTTTATTTCAGCATTAGTTCTGAGAAGCAACATTTGACAAACAGAAATCATATACTGAATTCTTCCAGCATGTAATGTACCACCTCCTATTTGCAGTTTTTAAATCACGCTTTCCTGTTAAGCAATATTTCACACAAGGTGACATTCCTTTAAAGTGATTCCATCCGTAATGTAACAATTGTGTTACAGTCCAATAACCAAGTGTATTCCTGAATTAATTTATCTTAATCAGACACAAAAGAATAAATTTACTTAAGTCAAACTCATGCTGTCAATGAGTGTGAACAGTGCCGGCAAAAATCGTGCCTGTGCTCAATGGTTGATCTCTTTTTAAAAAATTGTAATAATTGGGATATGGTGAAAGCCTTTGTAGAATAATCAAAAATTGAGAACACAAATTTTGCACCCAAATCCAAAATAATTTCTTCGATCTACCATATTTAGCAATAGGCTAATTATTTAAACAATTGGATATAATAATAGTATGGCTTGGTACACGTATAAAGCTGAACGGCAGACAAACAGATGAATACGCAAATTAAATACATATATGTGCGCTATTTTACTCAACAAAGGATTTGTAATTCTGTCCATGCAGTCCTGAGACCTACATAGCATTGCCATACAGCACAGCCATGACTGGGAAGGAGGTGGATCTTTCACTTTTAGCAGAACTTCTCCCCACCTCCACCCTGTGACTAATCGGTAAAAGGAGAAGCATCACATTTATGATACCTCTGTCCATAGGTCTGCGCAGTCTATGGCATTAAGATGTGGACCCCAAAGCTCAAACACATCTGCATGCATGTGTATGTATACAGCGGATATAAAAAGTCTACATACCCCTGTTAAAATGTCAGGTTTCTGTGATGTAAAAAAATGAGACAAAGATAAATAATTTCATAACTTTTTCCACCTTAAATGTGATCTATAAACTGTACAACTCAGTTAAACAACAAACTGAAATCTTTTAGGTGAAAGCAAGTAAAATATAAAACTAAAATAATATGGTTGCATAAGTGTGCACACCATTAAACTAATACTTTGAAGCACCTTTTGATTTTATTACAGCACTCAGTCTTCATATAGGTATGAGCCTATCCAAGGCCGCTGTTAGAAATAATGGGGTCCCGTACAGCTTACCCAACGGGGCCCCCTTTAACCCCGCCCTCGACCCAACCCCAGGCTCCTCCCCTGACCCAACCTCTGCAGATTTGTCACCGTTTACATATGCGTGCACGTTCATGATTGTGCATGAGTACAGGGGGACAGAAGCAGTTTTAAAATGTTTTCAATTTAATTTTATTACAAAAAAAGTTACACTGTATCTTTCATTTCTTTTGTATCTCTTTTATTGCTATCAGAAGGGATGAACAACATCCCTTCTGATAGCATGGGGCAGTGACAGGTCCTCTTTATGATGAGATCTGGGGTCTATTAAATGCCAAATCTCTCCTCTGGCCTCCAAAGCAGCTGATCAAACCAAGATTGATTTGATCAGATGCTTGTTCAAGCCGGTAATGGCTTGTTTACATGAGACCAAAACCAGAAGCGATGAAATCCTAGTCAATTCTGGTTTCTGACGTCACACAGTAGGAGGAACAACATCAGTTCCTCTCACTGTGTCCCAGGAACTGGATGTTGCTGCTCACATCCTTAATGGGACCCCTAATTGCACTGGAGAGCAATGGTGGTAAAACCTCCTTCCACTGCCTGTAAAAGTAATCAAGGGGCTTCTTAGCCACTAGGATTACTTTTACTTTGTGCAGACTCGTTGCTGCTAAAAAAATTATATCTTGATCATTGCTGCAGCGATGACCAAGACATCACCCTTCCCATAAGTCCCAACATTTTGAGATGGGAATGAGGGACACCTACTAACAAATGTATGTAGGCATAGGACATGCCCACTGCCACGCCCCCTTAAAGGAGAATTAACCAAAAAAAAGATTAAATAAATTCACAAGGACTTTTTTTACCACTACTATTCCTTTATATTGGCTTTTAAAATGTACAAATGCAGCAATTTAGAAAATGAATGAAAGGTTTAGCACAGGGAAACATTTTTTGAAAGATAAAAAGTGCATTTTATATACAACTATATAGATCAGACCAAAATGAGGGACAACTGAGGTAGAATGAGGGACAGAGGGACATTGCTCCAAATCAGGGACAGTTGGAAGCTATGCCTTCCAATCCAGCAATGTACCAGTACCCCCTCCAAACGCAAGTGTTAAGTAGCATCTTACTGAGCCTTATAATTATCAGCATTATGAAAATTACGCAGGCAAAACAGTCAGCATGTGCTCTGTCATGGATCTGTCAGTGTCACGTGGCTTTTGGGTGCTGACTTTGTTAACGTATGACTGTACTGTGTGTTACAAACTTTAACCCTGTACAGTCATAACAAAGTCACAGCCCTCTTCAGATCACCTCACAGATTTTCTGGGCTATTCCAAAACTTTAATCTGCTTCTGGTGAAGCCATTCCCTTGTTGATTTGGATATATGCTTTGGGACGTTGTCATGCTGAAAGATTTTTCTCTTCATGTTCAACTTTCTAGCAGAAGCCTGAAGGTTTTACATATTTACATAGTTACATAGTTAGTAAGGTTGAATAAAGACACCAGTCCATCCAGTTCAACCTGAGTGAGTGTGGGTGCGTGTCTACAATTGTCCCTATTTAAGGTACCCATATAGCGCAATCAATTTATGCAGCGCTCCACACATACATCGCACACTCGTATCAGTCCATATATTTAACCACCTCAATACAGGGCACTTACACCCCCTTCCTGCCCAAGCCATTTTTCAGTTTTCAGCGCTGTCGCACTTTGAATGACAATTGCGCGGTCATGTTACACTGCACCTTAATTAAATTTTTATCATTTTTTTCCCCACAAATAGAGCTTTCTTTTGGTGGTATTTGATCACCTCTGCGGTTTTTATTTATTGCGCTCTAAACAAAAGAAGAGGGACAATTTTGAAAAAAACACAATATTTTTTACTTTTTGCTATAATAAATATCCAATTTTTTTTTTCTTTAACAAATTTTTTCCTCAGTTTAGGCCGATACGTATTCTTCTACATATTTTTGGTAAAAAAAAATTGCGATAAGCATATATTGATTGGTTTGCGCAAAAGTTATAGCGTCTACAAAATAGGGGATAGATTTATAGCATTTTTATTATTTATTTATTTTTTACTAGTAATGGCGGCGATCTGCAATTTTTATTGTGACTACGATATTGCGGCGGACACATCGGACACTTTTGACACATTTTTGGGACCATTCACATTTATACAGCGATCAATGCTATAAAATTGCATTGATTACTGTGTAAATGTGACTGGCAGGGAAGGGGTTAACACTAGGGGGCGCTCGAGGGGTTAATGTATGACCTAAGGAGGTGATTCTAACTGTGGGGGGAGGGGACTGACTGGGGGAGGTGACCGATCGCTGTCCCTATGTACAAGGCACACGCCATCGGTCTCCTCTCCTCTCTGACAGGACGTGGATCTGTGTTTACATGCACAGATCCACGCTCCTGCTCTGTTACCCGGCAATCGCGGGTGCCCGGCGGACATCGCGGCCACCGGGCACGCGCACCGGGTCCCGAGTGACGCAGCGGGCATGCGCCCCCTAGTGGCTCGGGAGGGCGAGGACGTCATATGACATCCTCCCAGAACAACAGAAGCCTCGTCCAGCCGTCATATGACGGTGGGCGGTGGATTAGTGGTTAAGGAGCCCACAATCCTAGGTCCCCAACTTACATTCATATACTAGGGACAATTTTGGACAGAAGCCAATTAACCTACCAGCATGTCTTTGGAGTGTGGGAGGAAACTGTAGTACCCGGAGGAACCCCATGCAGGCACAGGGAGAACATGCAAACTCCAAGCAGGTAGTGTCGTGGTTGGGATTCGAACCAGCGACCGTTTTTACTGCTAGGCAAGAGCGCTACCCACTACACCACTGTGCCCATATTGACTGGTAGTTGGAGCTGTTCATAATTCCCTCTACCTTGACTAAGGCCCCTGTTCCAGCTGAAGAAAAACAGGCCCAAAACATGATGCTGCCACCACCATGCTTCACTTTGGGCATGGTGTTCTTTTGGTGATGTGCAGTATTGTTTTAGCGCCAAACATATCTTTTGGAATTATGGCCACGAAGTTCAACCTTGGTTTCATCAGACCATAACACATTTTCCCACATACTTTTGGGAGACTTCAGATGTAATTTTGCAAAATTTAGCCGGGGTTCGTTGTAAGAAAAAGCTTGCCACTCTACCCCATAGCCCAGACATATGAAGAATACGGGAGATTGTTGTCACATGTACCACACAGCCAGTACTTGCCAGATATTCCTGCAGCTCCTTTAATGTTGCTGTAAACCTCTTGGCAGCCTCCCTGACCAGTTTTCCTCTCAACTTTTCATCAATTTTGGAGGAACATCCAGTACTATCTCTTATTTTCTCCACTTGATGATGACTGTCTTCACTGTGTTCCATGGTATATCTAATGCCTTGGAAATTCTTTTGTCCCCTCCTTTGACTGATACCTTTTATCAATGAGATCCCTCTGATGCTTTGGAAGCTCTCTGTGGACCATGGCTTTTGCTGTAGGATGTGACTGAGAAGATGTCAGGAAAGACCTACTAGAACAGCTAAACTTTATTTGGGGTTAATCAGAGGCACTTTAAATGATAGGAGGTGTGTACTGACTTCTATTTGACATAGTTTGAATGTGATTGCTTAATTCTGAACACAGCTACATCCCCAGTTGTAAGAAGGTGTGTACATTTATGCAACCATGTTATTTTTTATTTTTACCCCCCCCCCCAAAGATTTCAGTTTGTTTTTCAATTGAGTTGTAGAGTTTATAGGTCACATTAAAGGTGGAAAAAGTTCTGAAATGATTTATCTTTGTCTAGTTTTTTACATCGCAGAAACCTGACATTTTAACAGGGGTGTGTAGACTTTTTATATCACTATATTTACGTATATATTAATATTTACATACAAACACACACAAAATCTTATGAATAAATGTAAACAAACATGTTAAAATGTATTAAAACATGGATATGTCAGTAGGGCAGTGGATGGTGTCAGTAGAGCAGTGGACATATCAGTAGGGGAGAGGTTGGTGTCAATAGGGCAGTGGATAGTGTCAGTAAATCAGTGGACGTATGAGTAGGGCAAAGATTGATGTCAGTAGGACAGTGGATGGTGTCAGTCAACATTGGAGCAGCGGATGTGTCAGTAGGGCAGTGAACTTTGTCAGTAGTTTAGAGGACAGTGTCAGTAGGGCAGAGATTAGTGTCAGTAAGGCAGTGGACAGTGTCAGAAGTTTTTTATTTTTTATTGATTTTTTACTATTCTATTTTTATTATTTTTTTCAATAATACTTTTCAGGTGCCCCACTGGGGGGCTTTAATGAAATATCAGGGGTCCAAACGGACCCCCGATATCTCACTTTTAGAAGGAAAATGGGGACAGAGATTCCTCAGACCTTTTCTCTGAAGCCTCAGCTGCACTGGACAGTGAGTTAAAGGAAAGTGCTCTGTGCTGAGAGGGTTCCTGTTCATTCACAAACCGAAGCATAGTAAACACAGAAAAGGAAGAGGCTGGTAAATGACATGATTACCAGCCCCTTCCCTTGCTCTCCATTCTGAAACATCCCCTTGGGTGCCCCCGGTAGAAGCTGCAGGGAGAGGAGTAGAGAGAAGATGGCAGCACTGCACCTCCAGAGGTGGTTCTGGCTAGCTCTGTAGATTGCTTTTAAGAAAGGCCTGGATACTTTCCTAAATGTACATAATATAACTGGGTACTAACATTTATAGGTAAAGTTGATACAGCGAAAATCCGATTGCCTCTTGGGGGATCAGGAAGGAATTTTTTCCCCTGCTGAAGCAAATTGGAGCATGCTCTGCTGGGGTTTTTTGCCTTCCTCTGGATCAACTGTGGGTATAGAATTGGGTATATTGGATTGTACGATATTTTTTATTTTATTTATTTATTTATTTATTTATGGTTGAACTGGATGGACTTGTGTCTTTTTTCACCCTTACTAACTATGTAACTATGTAATAGCAGGAGGGGTGCGGGCAGGGCATGGTGGGGCCAGGCCAGCAGGGGGAATCTCACACACTGTGCACATGCCTATGTCCCTGTCACCCTGTTCTCTCTTCCTATCAGCATGCTCTTTGCATTGCAGCACAAATAATTGGCTGCTTCTCCCTCCTCTTTCTGGGCTCTGCTGTACAGAGACTGCAAAAGTCTAAAACAAATTCAAATTCAGTGATGTATTAATGAGTTTAGAGCTGCATCAGTTTGTGCCTTTTTAATCTGCCTGGAGTTCAGTAAACAACATGTGCCATCGTGGCATAAAAAGCAGCATAACAACAGTGAGATTTATCTGCAGAGTCATAAATGTTATCTGGAGAGGGCCAATAAGAAAGACTTCAGAGTGAGCTCATATACAAGTGTGCACACAGAGGAGTTCAGGGCACATGTCTATACCATAGCTCCCAACTGTCCCTGATTTGGAGGGACTGTCCCTGATTTGGAGCAATGTCCCTCTGTGCCTCTTTCCCCCTCACTTTGGTCTGATCTATATAGTTGTATATAAAATGCACTTTTTATTTTTCAAAAAGTGTTTCCCAGTGCTAAACCTTTCATCCAATTTCTAAATTGCTGCATTTGTACGTTTTAAAAACCAATATGAAGGAATAGTAGTGGTAAAAAAAAGGCCCTTGTGTATTTAATTAACCTTTTTTTGGGTTACTTCTCCTTTAAGGGGGTGTGAAAGGGGGCGTGTCCTATGCCTACATACGTTTGATAGTAGGTGTCCCTCATTCCTATCTCAAAATGTTGGGAGGTATGCTATACAATGGCTCTGAAGCTGGATTTGAAAGGAAGCAACCAGACAGGTTGGAACATTTTAGAGAATAAATGCTAATATTGAAGAACATTTTTTCATTCATTATTTATGGTGTGTAGAAAAAACAATTTTGATCATGTGATCATTTATTAAAACTGATTGCAATCAGAACTGGAATTCTGGATCAAACTGAAAAAAATAGCAGCTTGTGTGGTAAAAAAAAGAAAAAATCCATATATGACTAGAAATTCCAATCAGAACCAAGCCTATTAATTAAAAAAAAATGATTTCTTCATATGTCTTCACCTAGTTCATTGTAGGATTGTTGGATTGCAAACATTGCACTAAAATGTAAGATGAACTTATTACTTACTGCCCCCTCTTCAATTTAAAAATCACTGCATTATACTTGCTTTCTAATATACAGTACTGTGAACATGTTTTAGGTAGGTGTGAAAAAATGCTGTAAATGAAGCATGCTCTCAGAAATAGAAGTGTTAATAGTTTATTTTTATCATATACATTTCTCAGCATTGAGGACACTATTGATCCTGACCAAATCCAATTGCACAACTGCAACCCCAAACATGCAAGGAACCTCCAACATGCTTCACTGTCACCTGCAGACACTCATTATTGTACCAATTTCCAGCCCTTCACTAACAAACTGCCTCCTGGTACAGCCAGATATTTAAAATTGTGTCTCATCAGCGCCATTTTTCTGCATCCCAGTTCCTATGTTTTTGTGCAGAGGACATGGAAACAAGGCTAAGCGACCCAACTATACACATAGGATAAACATAGGAACTGGGGTGCAGAAAAATGACAGCAGGCGAATGAAGACATCAATGGTGTCCTTAATGCTAAGAAATACAGGCAGATACTTATTCATCATGCCATACCATCAGGGAGATGTGTGATTGGCCCCAATTTTTTTCTACAGCAGGACAATGACCCCAAACATACAGCCAATGTCATTAAGATCTATCTTCAGTGTAAAGAAGACCAAGGAGTCCTGGAAGTGATGGTTTGGCACCCACAGAGCTCTGATCTCTGTCCTTTACTCTCATGGAAATCCTTGTACAGTTGCATGCTCTTTTGAGTGGTTTTATACCTTGGATATAAGTCCTAAGGACACTATCCATTTCTGGTCCGATCCTGCCACACACACCTACTGTCCTGAAACATAGTTACATCGTATGTGCCCCCATATCCACTGGTTTGGGACCCTCTACCTAGCAGCCTTTCCCCAACTGCCTTATTTAATGATTGCACATCGTACTGAAAAAGCTTTTTTAACTATAAAGCTCCTGAAGAAGTGTGTTTGTTGTGAAACATGTCAAGCAGGACTGCAAGCTGGACCCTATCATCCCTGAAAGTGGTTACCCCCAAGCACTAGTTGGCTCAGGGCATTGTCCCTTCCAATGGTTCGGCATCCTCATTGGGCGACCTAACTTTCACCAGGGCTGATATTTGTACCATCAATCATTTTTTGTATGTGATTTAAATTGTATATCAATTTTAACTTTTTTTGATATGGAAAATAAAATGTTGAAATTTTAATAAATATGAGTTTGTGGTGCCATTAAATTCCATTCTCTCTTTGTTAATCCAAATGATTGATTTTAGGAAGGGGTACAGTTTATCAGTTTATGTCCACAGTACCACCCTGTGTTGACATATGAATTAATTCAGACTGAAGAAAAGGTTTTGGTACAGTGGTTTTAAAGGTAATGCATAGTCTTTTTAAAAAAAAAAATTAATATACCTGTATAAAAGTGTTATGCCCTGTACACACGATCGGACATTGATCGGACATTCCGACAACAAAATCCATGGATTTTTTCCGACGGATTTTGGGCCAAACTTGTCTTGCATACACACGGTCGCACAAAGTAGTCAGAAAATCTGATCGTTCTGAACGCGGTGACGTAAAACACATATGTCGGGACTATAAACGGGGCAGTAGCCAATAGCTTTCGTCTCTTAATTTATGCTGAGCATGCGTGGCACTTTGTGCGTCGGATTTGTGTACACACGATAGGAATTTAAATGATCGCATTTTGTTGTCGGAAAATTTTATAGCCTGCTCTCCAACTTTGTGTGTCGGAAACAACACAATCCGATCGCACTTTTTCCATCTGAAAATCCGACCGTGTGTACAGGGCATTAAAGTGTCAGTATCAGTGTAATGCAAATGTTATAGATGCGTTAACGTTATATCATTTTAGTTTTAAGTGCCATTTTAAAACAACAAGAGACAGCAGCTATTTGTCCCAGAGCAGTGTTAAAATGGTATCAGGAATCAGTGACTCTTCTGGGTCCCAGCCGGCATGTGGCCTGGATACACCAGCATCTAGCACTTTTGATTTGATCAGCTCCTGTGCTTCCAATATTTCTACACAGCGCTCCATTGCAGCATTGGAGCAGATGGCTGTAAACTTAATGTGTTAGTGTTTTATATCAGAAGTGATGTGACATCACAAAGGACTTTACAGTACCTTCTCTGAGTACAGAGGCTCCGGCAGAGCTGTTGCAGCTCTGTCCAGCATCTCCTGCTGCAATAGATCACTACTATAGTCATCTATAGCTGGCTAATTGCATCCAGCAGTATATGGCTAGTGATCTGTTGCTACAGAGTTTCATGAGGACTCTTATTCAGGTCTCCACTAGCCAGACCCACGAACAAAAAAAAAATGACAAAATCATAAGTTATACATATTTTTTCTTTCTTAAAAATAAATACAAATATTAAAATATCACTTCCCTATATTATTTCCCAGGTCCCAGAAATGCTATTGAATGATCTGGATGATATTTGTGTATACTGCGCAAGTGTCAAATGCTTCCATATGTAAACGCAAAGTAATTTCACTATTGTAGAACCCTCCTAGTGTAGGATGCTAGATTTCGTTTTTGGCTCCTTTTGTAGTGATTGTTTGTTCTGGTGTGTTTAGGGTTTCACAGGGTGGGTGAATCAAATGACCAACCTGAATATTTATCATACCTTAGCCAATCCATGGACAGGAGTGTCCAGAAGGTGGCTGGGGAGATGACAAATAGTTTGTAGCCCTGGAGAGATTGTCCTTTCATCGTAAGGGAGGCTTCCAAAGCCCATGGCAAGCTGGCTGTAGGACTTCACTTTTAGGGATCTGGTCTGGTGAAGGATTGTCTCCCTCACTAGGAAGTGAACAAAAAATGTGAAGGAGGGACGTTTACCCTCAGAACTTCTGGTTTCCACAGAGCTCTCACTTCCTCTGGATGGAGCCTGACATTTGTCCACAGAAAGGTTAGACTATCAATGTCTGTTATCTGCAGCCTGAAGGGGAGTGTTCTGTTAGGATGGCGGGGGCTTGGCTGTGTAGTTAACTCTCTCACACACTGCCACACACTCACACTTCATACTGCTATATAGAGGCCCCCTGAAGGAGGCCTGCTTCTTGTCAATAGGCTTCATAGATTGTCCACTACAGGAGAGCAGCACACTGTCTGATCTGTGCAGGATTAACCCTTTTACCGCCAGAGCTTTTTTTGCACCCATGCTTAAAAAATCAATTTAGGCCTGAAAATTACATAACCCCCCCCCCCGAAAACATTATGCATTTTCTTAAAGCAGACAAGTTCATGTAAATGTGCACTGCATAGTGGCATCATCACGTGTTTATTGTTACACTTTAAAAAAAAGCAATATTCTTGTAACAAGATTGGTTTACCTTAAAGACCCTATATAACAACTAAATTTGTGTCACATTCAAACCTTAATACCATAAATATCAATCCATTCGATTTTTAACTCCAGGAGTATATAAGGAGTTTGGAAATTGTAGAGAAATGCTTAAATAATGCATTACAATGTAACTAAACCCATTTGATTTTAGTCGACTAAAATGATTTTAGTCGACTAAAATGTACTGGAGATTTAGTCAACTAAATACAATTAAAACACTTGCAGAAGTCTAAAATGGGACTAAAACTAAAAAGCAATTTTAGTCCTAAGACCAAAACTAAATTGAAATTTGCTGCCAAAATTAACACTGATCAACACATCACCGGTAAGTATTGAAAAGTTAAGTGTTTGAAGATAGCCATTTCCAATTGTGATGTTACAAGAACAGTGTGGAAAGAGTAGCTGGGATTTTTATTTAACTATAGTTTTGCTTTAACATCCATTTAAATGTGATTATGGAAAAGAGCCAAAATGAACATTACTCTCTCCATGGATATGAAGCTAAATGAAACTCACACACTGATATTTCAACCACCCAAGCACAACATTCATTTGTGTATTAGCAGTCACAAAAAGGGATTAAAAGAAAGTGTGCTTTTTTTTTAAATAAGATATTCCCATGTGTGCTCCATTCTGCTTGTTTTGCCACTTTCAAAGGCTCTTGACACATCTAGAGCTGGTAGGTGCAATAAAGAACATTTTTGAATTCATCCAATTTTCCCCAGCTCTACCAAACTGCAGCAGTGAGACACCAAATGTTCTATTCATAATCATAACTCATTCTGTTTTCAAATACTTCTGTGCTGCTCAGCGTGTAAATGTAAAACAAATTTATTCACTCATTTCACTCCAGATAGATACACTTGAATCTGAACTGTAAAATAAATTGTATTTATGTATGTTCCCAAAGTAAAGGTATCTGCTTATTGATGGAAGGGTAGAAGATTAATGTAACAGTGTGACCCTAGACTGGCTACACTAATGTTCTCAACAATGACGAATAGTATTTCAAGTTATGTATTATGAGTATGGTGGCCGTCATCTTTCCCATTAACCTGTTATAGTCTAGACAGATGTTCCCACTGGAAATGGATTACCATTAACTTAAAGTAAATCATTTATGAGATAATGCCCCCTCTACTAAAAATTAATAGAACGTTAGGATTCAATGAGGTGTTAAGTGACAAGATGAATACCCAAGGCTGCTGCTACATGCATTGCAAAGATACAGAACAGGTTTGGTAGGGGGGGTGTACATTATTCTATAAACTATACACATATAAAAGCTCATTCTGGGGGGAGCATTATTATTTATACATCATCTCCTGTGCTACTGTACAAAGTAATACAAATAAAATGGGAAGGTGGTTATAAGGTAATACACGTGCTATAACTAATACCATGCATAAAATGTTACCAACATTTGCACATACAGCCCTATTGAATGCAAGAGAAGGAAAAGACACTGCCTGTACAAGATTACAATCTAGAGGGAGCATGTGTAGTAGTTGGGTTTAGCTGCTTGTAGGGCTTGGCTGTTCAGTCTTCGGCTGACAGTTGCAGCAGCAAGCCAATAGTTTTAAGAAATGGATAACTAGATCCCTTTTTATAAAAGTGCAGGCTCATCTTTGCTATCTGGGTAGCAACCATATAGTTAGTGTATGTTATGTAGGCAGAGATGTCGATTCCTTTCAGAGAGAGATACAGTTTTTTTTTAATTATTTATTTTTTATTATTATTATTTTTATTCATTTATTTTTAATTTTGGCATTTCTACATGTCCCTTATTGCAGAGCTTGGCTTCTAGGGCCTTTCATTCACAGATAGCTTGCTTTATAGCCCTACAAATGGCCAGTGTTTAACAAGATTTGCAAACCCATAGACTGAAATGGAAACCCAAAAGAGAAAGTTCCACTCTTCATCCTCCTTCCCCCTCCTCCTTTACATTTGGCACTTTATTTTTTGGGGGGCGCAGGTCCCTGCTTTCGACAGGTACCCGCTCCCCACTTCTGGGTGGATCATTGTGGCGATCCGAGTGGAAGTCCCCCCCCCTCCCCACAGCCTGTCTGGAATACAGGTCCCAGACAGCTACAGGACCATTTAGATAGCACAGCTCATGCATGCGCAGCCGCAATCAGTCGCAGCCGGCTGTCCACAGTTAGTATGCTAGTGCCTGGGACCGAATCCAGTTGAAGAAACTGGCTGGGTGAAGACATTGCTGGATCCTGGGACAGGTGAGTGTCCTAGTACTAAAAGTCAGCAGCTACAGTTTTTGTAGCTGATTATTTTTAATTTTTTAAAATAAGACCAAACAACTCCTTTTTTCCAGGTTTGGTAAACTGTTGTGAACTTTACCCAGTTACATTTGTTAATTCCTATTCCTCATTGCCCTCCTCTTGTGTGCCTGCTTCTGGTCCCTGTGCTCCTGGAACTTTGCCGCCCTCTCGTCTGACTATGGGTTGCCTAATCCACTTCTATCTCTAATCCAAGTCCTCACCTATCTTCTTTTTCTCTCTATAGTTGCTCAGTTAACTTCTATCAAAAAAAGAGAGACTCCCACCATGTCACAGTGAAGTATGGTGGTCCCATCCCTAATATTTAAAAACAAAGAAGGGTAACCCCCTAAATGGAACTTTATCAGACCACCAACTCAATGGTAAAATATAATCTTTTAATGATATAGAATAAAAAACATGTATCGGCTACACATAACAAAAATACACAATATACATCATGGAAAACAAAACACAACATGTACAAATACAAATCATCCTATATACTCTCCAAGGGATAATGTGCCCTAATGCCCGATGCGTTTCCGGTATACAATGTTCAGATACCTTCATCAGGGGTGAGAGTTGGATGAATTTACATAAATATTGATTCCAATGGAATGATTCCATGTAAGAGAGGCACCAAAGGCAATTAGATCCGATCAAATGTTGCATGGACACCAGACTGTGAAATTGGACAGATTTTTTAAGTGCCCTACAATATCATCAAATGTAAGTATGAGGTGTATGGGACAGGCAGTAGCTAAAGCCTGGAATATGAGCTGAGTGACCAGTGGATAAACATCCAAGTGTCCCTGGGTAGGTGTATCTTGAGGGTGTCCCGGTCTGACGTGTGGCGTGCTGCCTCTCAAACAGTGCCTGATTAACTTCTATCCCACCATTATCCTCTCTCACTATTCTGCATTATTCCCACAGTCATCAAGTCATTTTCCCACTCAGTCTCTGTTCTTGCTTCCATACACTTGTCATCCTGCTAAACATTATATATGTTAATGTGGCCCACTTCTACCCCTGCTGACATTGCCATCTGCTTACTGTATTGTACATTATCCAGGACCATAGGAGTGAACGCAGGGTGTGCCCTTCTTGGTGTGACCACCGTTATGTGGTTGTCTCACAGCTAACACTGTTTTGCCAACACACACAGTCCCCAAACTCTGCACTTACAGGCCCTCAGTGCTTAGGTTAAAGAGCTTAGGATAAAAGCAAGGGCTGATAATGCATCTGGAGTAACTGAACACACTCAGCTGCCTGGATGCAATATATGTTTTTTAAATGGAACTCTTGTAATGTATCAACATAAAACAACTAATGATCAGTAGATCAGGTTCTCAGGCTTGACAAATCTACAAGTACTCTTAACTGTAACATGGATGTGTTGCAATACCTTGACAGCTCTCATGGGCTAGATTCACACTAGCCAATGTTATGAGAAGCAATCGGTAGTGGATTGGTTTTCAGAGTGTGACTAAGCAGCTGCTGTCAGGCATTCAGGAGGTAATCCTGCTTTCCTCTGAATCCATGTGTTTTTGTTTTGTTTTTTATTTTACCAAATGGCAGTTTATAATGGGGCTAATGTGTTGCAACTTCAAGCCAACATTTGGCTTACAGTTGCAGCGCATCCCCATTGACTTGAATGGCCAGGTTTGACAGAAGGTGCCGCCTGCCAAATGGGCAAACAATATTAAATTTGTTACAGCTGTTATGCAAGGCATAGTGGCTAGGGCATGTGAACTGCCTCTTTAAGCTGTATTTTACCTGTTAGGTGAGTGGCTGGGAGACTGTAAATTTACAAGCTATGTGAAAATTCACAGAACTTGGCAGACACATCCATTTCTTTGCAACCTGGTGCACTCTCATTGTTCGACAGTACTTGGTCTCAATAGAGACCTGGTTATACCCTTTATCTCCTTGAAAACTTCTCATCCCACTCTCCTTTCTGTTACTGCTGATCTCTTCTGTTTTGGTTGTCTTGCCGCATTTTCAATTTTCACACTTATTCTTAAATATGGTTGCTAGAGGTTTGTGAGGAAACAGAGCTGTGGGACAGTGCAGGTCTGGACTGAAGGGTTGACATGAACATTTTAAAGACAACCTGAAACTGGTTTAAAGCCAGCAAAAAAATAGCTAAAACTTCTTTCAAAAGTAGCTGAAAGATTCCAAATGTTTGAAAGTGCATAAAATCGAAACAGAATTGTAACTAACTGCCTGTCTAAAGGAAGACTGAATCAATAAACCTCTTCTACCTGGTAAAAGACTGTTAAATAAAAGTAGAAGGGAACATTTCTCTCCCCTTTGCATTGTATGCTGTGTATTTTACACAACAATAATGAAAAATATTCTGGATGTTTTTTTGAAAAATAAAAAGAAGCCAACTGCTTTTCAAAAGAGAGCAATTTGGCTGGCAATTATCCAAGCTGGCAGACCAGCCAGTCGGTGAATAAACAAAAACAAATTTAGTATTTACCTGAATTTATGAAAACCCTACGAATTATAGAGATAGATTCTCAGCCCCCTACAATTTAATAAATCAGTATTCAAACTAATTTATATCCTATTGCTTAATTGCACCCATTGATGAATATAATTATTGATTCAAGTACTTATTAAATTTAAATCCATGTATTCGCTGACTTCAGCCTCACTGCACTGTTAAATTAACCGTTTAATGTTAACCTAAATTCACATGCATCAACACTATTTCAAATGCATCAATCCTTTGCTGTACGCTGCAAAGAACATCAAAGCTTTCCATTGCCCTCCTCATGTACATTAAACCTTTGTTCTTCTTATTTACAATGCAACATCACCCTCTAGTGTGCTATTAGTGTGAGTAGTTAAACTTAGCCTTAAACTATAGGCTAAGCCTGAGTCGTGGAATCTGGGTCAAGATTTACTAAAATTCAGGGCTGGATGACTCATCCAGACAACTCTTTGGTGCCTCCCCCTGGTTCTGGAATGTTGGAGAATGTTCTAGAAACTAGAGGGTGGAGGCTAGGAGGGTTGTCCTGCATACTTTGGGGCGCTTAGCCAATTGTCAGGCAGTGGGCATGGCAGGGGACTTAGTGAGCCCTTAAATATGATTGAGTTATGCCAGCAGGGGAGTCAGGTGGAAGAGGGAGATACAGTGCTGAGGAGACTGTCAGAAGGCCCTCGAGGGACCTCTGCCAGGGAGGGGATCTACCTTAGGTCGGGGCTCAGGTGGCTGGCCTGGAAGGATCCTACCACAGGAGAAGTTGCAAAGAGGCTGTCCTGAGAGGCAGCAGAAGCAAGGAGTGGACAATGTGAGTACTACAGCATGGTGCAGGGACTTACAAGGGGGAGTCTGTCACATGTAGCAGGTCTCTCTGAAAGATAGCGGTGTGTTTAAATCTTCCCTACCTTAACCTGGGGGATCTCCAGAGAGTCAGCCGGGTTAGACTGGTGAAGAGAAGCAGCCAAGTGGGCTGGTGGAGAAGCAGCCAGTTGGGCTAGCATTTCCTGCAGTGGTAAAGCTGGGACCAGTTTCTGCAAAGAGCGTTAGAGTTTTGACAGTGCTGCCACCCTATATGGGTACTGGAAAGCTGCAATAAATTATATTCTTGTTCTTGGCTTTAAATGAACCTCTGCCTCAGTAGATATCAGGTTTCAAATGTTGGCTTTTATGCAGTCCAGAACTAAATATAATGACTGGATTTAGGTTTTAACCCTATGGGTTAGCTACAAGGAAAAGTTTACCTCTCTGCTAGCTTCCATGGTTTACTACAAATACCATTAGAAATTTTAAAATGCCATCAGTGGTTGAAATATAGTCTTGGGCTGAATACAAAATATGCAAATGAACCTGAGATGAAGTATTTTAAGTAGCTGGATATCAGCCTGTCAAGAACTAAAATGATCAGCCATAACTTTATGACCACTGACAGGTTAAGTGATAACATTGATAATCTCATTACAATGGCCACGCTGACCCATGTCCACAGCCAAAAGTGCCTACAATGGGCATGTGAGCATCAGAACTGGACCACTGAGGAACGAAAGAAGGTGGCCTGGTCTGATGAATCACATTCTCTTTTACATTATGTGGATGGCGGGGTGTTTGTGCGTTGCTTACCTGGGGAAGAGATGGCACCAGGATGCAGTATGGTAACAAGGCATGCTGGCGGAGAAAGTATGATGTTTTGGACAATGTTCTGTTGGTAAACCTTGGTCCTGCCATTCTTATAAATGTTACTTGACATGTACACATACCTAAATATTGTTGCTGACCAAGTACACCCCTTCATGGAAACAGTATTTCCCGATGACAGTGGCCTCTTTTAGCAGGATAATGTGTCCTGCCACACAGCAAAAATGGTTCAAGAATGATTTGAGGAACGCATGTTCTTGGTGTGGACCTCCAAATTCTCCAATCTCATTTCAATCGAGCATCTGTGGGATGTGCTGGTAAAACAAGTCTCATCCATGAAGGCCCTACCTTGCAACTTACAGGACTTAAAGTGGTTATAATGCATAAACATTTTTTACCTTAATGAATTCCTTGCATTAAGGCAGTGGTTCTCAACCTGGGGGTCGGGACCCCCTCGGGGGGTCAAATGATGATTTGCCAGGGGTCACCGAATCCTGGGCTGTTCCTGAAGTCTGCGCTGCTCTCCCAGCCTTTTCGCGTCCGCCCAGCTGGGCTGTTCCTGGAGCCCGTGGCGCAACACTCAGCCTCTTCGCAGCCGCCCATTCAGTTCACAGCAAAGCTGGGGGGCAGAGACTAGAGGTCAGCTGACTGGTGAGGAATGAAGTGGGTGGGGCTGGGGGAGACTCTATCTCCTGATTTCGGCATAGGTGTCACTGCTGCCACAAAGTCGGAGACACAGTGAGTAACACTACCTGTGATTATAGTTGCCATTAAAAGTCCCCACTACAGTTCTCAGATCAGCAGATGACCTTGATCAAGAGCACCTAAGTTGGCTGATCAGAACTCCCCCCAGCACTGCCACTCATCCCATTCCCCCCACCATGGAGTAAGAGAAGGAATAAAAATAGAGAATACATGGAAGGGAGAGGAAAAGAGGGAAGGAACAAAGAAAAAGGGAGAGGAAGAATAAGAGAAAGAACAAGAAAGACGGCTAGATAGAGGGATGGGGGGGGGGCGGTGACAAGAAATTTGAATAAAGAGAGATAAAAGGGAAAGAAAGGAGAACAAAGAGAAAGAGTGGTACATCTTAAAATGTACCATAAGGGGTTTTAATACTGTACGAGTGGAAGGGACTCGGGGAGCGCTAAATGTCCGAGGGTTAGGGGCGCAAATTACTTGTCTTGCTTTGGGTGCTGACAACCCTAGCTACGAAAATAATTTTACTGTTAGGGGTCCCCACAACTTGGGAAATTTTATCAAGGGGTCACGGCACTAGTGAGCTTGAGAACCACTGCATTAAGGTAAAAAATGTTTAGGCATTAGTACCCCCACCCCCTTTTACTTACCTGAGCCCTCATTCAATACAGTGTGCACACTCCAGCTTTTCTCAAACCTCCCTTTCAGCTCTCTGGCAGTCATTGGCTTCCACAGCTGTCATTCAAAGCCAGTGACGAGGGAGTGTGTGTGGGGGGGGGCAAGTCCCACTGTCTGAGTCAATAGACGCATACAGCGAGACTTGAGAGTGAGCTTGCATGAGTGCCCCTATAGAACGCAGCTTTCTATGAGGCCACTCGAGGGAGGAGAGAAGCAAGGAGCGCCGGTGGGGGACCCCGAGAAGAGGATGATCAGAGCCACTCTGTGCAATTCCATTGTGCAGTGCAGGTAAGTATAAATCTGTTTGTTAAAACTTACCTTTACAACCACTTAAAAGTAGAACTATAGGCAAAACGTTTTTTTATTTTCATCTTGGATAGAGTAAGAGAGGGTTATAACTCCTGCCGGGTTTTTCTCTTTGGCCTTTGTGTTCCAGTGTGGACAATGCAAATTTAGGGAATCCCTTGGGGCCCCTCAGGACACCAGACCTAGTGTCCCCATTGGAAGATATCCACTCTATTAATTTTCTGGGGACAACCCAAAATATGATTTTTTGCTGATTTGTTTCCTTCAGATTTACCAAAACCATATAATATCAAAAACCTTAGGAGTTTCAATTTGTATGCAATCAGGCAGGCCCTTGCACTACATGGTTTTGGTAAATCTGAAGACAAAAATCAGCAGAAAATCTGATAGTGTGTATGGGGCTTTACTCTCGTTTTCAATGATAATGGTAAACAGGACAAATACAGAGGGTGACTCTCCATAACAGGGACACAGACAGCAATAAAAACCCCACTCTGTCCAAAACTAAAAAAAAAGCAAAAAAAGCTTTGCCTTTAGTTACACTTCAACCGTTTGCTGTCCGTATAACCTACATATACTATAATGTAGGCCTCAAAACGTTAACACAGTTAATTAAATGTGTGGGGGGGGGGGCACCATCATCCTTACAGTTGGAATTTAAAAAAACGCTAGGAGGGCCCCTCATGTGCCCCTAGGAAAAGGAAGAAATGGACTTTCCAAGATAGTCCATTATTTCCTTTGCTAGGGGCACATGAGGGGTGCTCCTAGCGTTTTCTTAAATAACCTACATACGGCGGCAAGGTTGCTTGGCTGCTCCAGATCGCATACCTAGTACGTGATCTGCCACTTCCGGGTAGGGGGGCAAAAGCAGCCTGCTGGCGACCCAGCTGTGCTGTGATTAAACACAGCAGATGTCGATCATTGGGTGCTGGCCAATGGATTACCGCTGGTACCCTGTAATCATCATTAATTTACACAGGACAAGGCTCTGCCTATGTAAACAAGGCAGAGCTCTGTCCTGTCAGCAGGGAAGTAATAGATGTTTTTCTCCGCAAAGCAGGTGAAAAAAATTGATTACTTCTCCTAGTAAAAGCACCTCCCACAGTACACCAAAACACTGGCTAGGCACACATTTAACCTTTTGATTACCCTAGATGTTTAACCCCCTTCCCAGCCAGTGTTAATAGTACAGTGACAGTGCATATTTTTAGCACTGATACTGTAATAATGTCACTGGTTCCCAAAAAGTGTCAAAAGTGTCTGTTAGTGTCCGAATGTCTGCCACAATATCGCAGTCCCGCTATAAGTCATTGATCGCCGCCATTACTAGTAAAAAAAAAAAATGAAATAAATAAAAATTCCAGTATATATCCAATAGTTTGTAGACGCTATAACTTTTGTGCAAACCAATCAATATATGGTTATTGGGATTTTTTTACCAAAAATATGTAGCAGAATACATATTGGCCTAAATTTATGAAGAAATTAGATTTTTTGGATATGTTTTGTAGCAAAAAGTAAAAAAATATTGTTTTTTTTTGTCTGTCTTTTTTAGTTTATGGCACAAAACATTAAAAACGTAGTGGTGATCAAATACCACCAAAATGAAGCTATATTTGTAGGAAAAAAGGCATACATTTAATAAACGGGGGGTAAATCTTCGGGAGGTCAAGTGGTTAAAGGATCTGCTACTGACGGCTTGGTCCCAGGTACCACAGCATACCTTCAGAGATCTAGTGGTGTCCATGTCTCAATGGGTCAGGGCTGTTTTGGCAGCAAAAGGGGATGTTTTAGTGGCAAAAAGGGGGGACCTACTTAATTATAGGTGGGTGGTCATGTTGTGGCTGATCAGCGTATAAGCAACACTAGTTTGGTTGGACCAATCTGTGTTAGTACATGGTTGGGTCTAACTGTAACAGGGGACATCTATTTTCTTCTTTAATTTGATTCTGCATACATTGGTCATATTGTATGTGTTTAAAATGGGACACACAGTGACAGCAGTAAACCATGGAATCCCCTTTTGAACGATTAGGAAATGTTCAATTTAGAAGACCCTTTAAATTTTGCTGCAAATACTAATGTACCTACAGAGTATGGTATATATCATACAAATAACATGTTTGTGAATCATATGTAGAACATGTAGTAAACTTTGGTGTGTATTAGCAATTTAATAAACAAAAAACACAGTCATTTTCAGCAGTACATTTCTAAAATGAATAACTGCTATGAGTTGAAAGAATGAGCTCTCAGCTACATCACTAACAACGGCACAGCATGAGTCATTGTGCAGTGGAGTAGAACAGACTGTTATTATCCTCATTTTAAAGAGTAATACATGTAGTATGACAGTGACAGTGCCTTGCTAGAGAATGGAGGAAAATGAACACAACAGATCTGTGGATTTCAATCTTGGTGTGATGAACCTTGCCGTACTTTTGAACAACTTCAAGAAATTTTAAGAAAACTCGATCATGAAATACTTAACTTCAAAGTATCTGGAAACGTGATGTGTGTGATTAAATTAGGTTACAGTCGCTGTTTTAAGAGCAATGAGACCATAATGAAAGGACGGTTCAGGCTCCATAGATGAGATATGAGTAGCAAAGTGATAGAAAAACACATTGATCTTCAGCATATTTTGCCCGGTGTTCATCTGTTCAAGATGCCATACACAACTCAATGTAATGATGAAGATTAACCGCTTCCCGACTGCTGCACAATGATATACGTCGGCAGAATGGCAAGAGTGAGCAAAAGGACGTACAGGTACGTCCCCTTTAAGAAGCGGTGCTGCTGGGAACGCGCACCCGCCGCATTCTCTGTGACCGCGGGTCCCGCGGACTCGATGTCCGCTGGGTGTCCACGATCAGGTCATGGAGAGGTAGAACGGGGAGATGCCTTTGTAAACAAGGCATTTCTCGGTTCTGCCTTGTGGCATGAGAGAGATCACTGCTCCCTGTCATCGGGAGCAGTGATCGCTGTCATGTGTGTTGAAGCCCACCCCCCTACAGTTAGAATCACACCCTAGGACACAGTTAACCCCTTCATCGCCCCCTAGTGGTTAACCCTTTCACTGCCATTGTCATTTACACAGTAATCAAGAAAAATCACTCAACCAAGAGTGTATGTCCTCCGGTGGGACTTTAAATTGGGTCACTAACAAGTAAATAGGTAGGTATTAATATATAGAGTAGAGGAATAATAATCAAAAGAAAGTATTTATTGTGGAAAAAAGATAAAAACATGAAAACTACGACATAACATAATAAGCATTAAAATGGATGCATATTTATGGAGATCAGGAGAAATAACATTGACCAATTCTATTGTGTAATAACAAATAGACAAAACCCGACGTTTCGAGGTAATAAAGGGATCAACCTCTTCCTCAAGGGTAATTAGTTTGGTCACGACAATGATTTACATCGTATGTGCTGATACAAATCTCCAAGGCTTCCAAAGGGGACTAGTCAGCTGTAGATCCAGAGAGACCAGAAGAGGGACAAAAGCAAGTAGCTGGGACAAGAAAAGAAACAGGGACACGGAGGAACCTGAAGTGAGAAGGAGTAGTAGGGAGAAATACCGCAGGATACCGTCCCTAAGGTGGGCAGGAGTCCTCAAACATCAGAACAGCTCCAGAGAGGGCATCTTCAATGACACTTGTTGTCACTCCTGTTAAGGACCAATTCACATGAAGTGTTCCCCGTGTGCTGCCAGTCACCAGCTTGCCAGCTCTCAACTATATATCCACAGAACTAGGAAGGGGGGAAGGAGTTTGCAGGGTCCTTATGAGTGTCTGTGGTATGCTTGCAGCATACCGCAGACACTTTGGGGCAGCTAATTCATCTAGATCTTTAACCACTTCCCGCCCGCCCTATAGCGGATTGACATCCGGGAAGTGGTTCTGTTATCCTGACTGGGCATCATATGACGTCCAGCAGGATAACATGCCGCAGCGTGCCCCCGGGGACGCGCATCGCGGCGATCGGTGGAGCGGTGTGTCAATCTGACACACCGCTACACTGATCTTGGTAAAAAGCCTCCGCCGGAGGCTCTTTACCACGTGATCAGCTGTATCCAATCACGGCTGATCACGCTGTCAATAGGAAGAGCCATTGATCGGCTCTTCCTCACTCGCGTCTGACAGACGCAAGTAGAGCGCAGCCCCCCCTCAGATCACCCCACTGGACTACCAGGGATGCCACTAGGACCACCAGGGAAGGGGCAACGTGGATGGCCAGGTATGTACCCCATGGCCATCCACATGTGCCCAATCTGTGCCAATCAGTGCCCACAAATGGGCACTGATTGGCACTATTATGTCCATGATCTGCCCAGCAATGCCCAGATCTGCCCAGCAATGCTCTATCAGCGCCACCTGTCATTGCCCATCGGTGCCACCTGTCATTGCCCATCGGTGCCACCTGTCAGTGCCCATCTGTGCCCATCTGTGCCCATCAGTGCCCACCTATCAGTGCCACACATCAGTGCCACACATAAGTACCCATCAGTGCCACCCATATATACCAATCAATGCCACCTACGAGTGCCCATCAGTGCCGCCTATGTGTGCCCATCGGTGCCACCTATGAGTGCCCATCAGTGCCGCATACCAGTGCCACCTATCAGTGCCCATCAGTGCCACCTATCAGTGCCCATCAGTGCCGCCTATCATTGCCCATCATCAGTGCCCGTTAGTGCCACCTCATCAGTGCCACCTCATTGGTGCCACCTCATCGGTGCCCATCAGTGCCGCCGTATCAGTGCCCATCAGTGCAGCCATATCAGTGCCCATTATTGAAGGTGAAAGCGTACTTATTTACAAAAAAATTTAACAGAAACAAAGAAAAACTTGTTTTTTTTCAAAATTTTCGGTCTTTTTTTATTTGTTGCGCAAAAAATAAAAACCGCAGAGGTGATCAAATACCACCAAAAGAAAGCTCTATTTGTGGGAACAAAATGATAAAAAATTTGTTTGGGTACAGTGTAGCACGACCGCACAATTGTCATTCAAAGTGCAACAACGCTGAAAGGTGAAAATTGGGCTGGGCGGGAAGGTGTCTAAGTGCCTGGTATTGAAGTGGTTAAGTTCCCCCTAGCACATCCTAAGGAGGCTTGGATCTAGTCCGCTTTATATCTCATAAGGACCCTGCAAACTCCTGCAAATTTTACGTAAACCAATCAATATACGCTTATTACGATTTTGTTTTACCAAAAATATGTAGAAGAATACATATCAGCCTAAACTGAGGAAAAAAATTGGTATTTTTATATATTTTGGGGGGATATTTATTACAGCAAAAAGTAAAAAATATTGTTTTTTTTCAAAATTGATGCTCTTTTTTTTTGTTTATAGCGCAAAAAATAAAAAACTCAGAGGTGATCAAATACCCCCAAATAAAAGCTCTATTTGTGGGAAAAAAAGGATATCAATTTTGTTTGGGTACAACGGCGCACGATCGCATAATTGTCAGTTAAAATGACGCAGTGCCGAATCGCAAAAAGTGCTCTGGTCAAGAAGGGGGTAAATCCTTCCGGGGCTGAAGTGGTTAAACAAGACTTAGGCTGGTACCCCTAGGATACCCTAGGGCAGTGATGGCGAACCTTGGCACCCCAGATGTTTTGGAACTAAATTTCCCATGATGCTCAACTACACTGCAGAGTGCATGAGCATCATGGGAAATGCAGTTCCAAAACATCTGGGGTGCCAAGGTTTGCCATCACTAAATGTGTACCTCAATGTGGGATTTTTAAGGCAATGCAATGATCAGAAATTTGAATTAAAAATATTAAGTTTTATTAGTACAAAAGCGAATAGAATACAAATCGAATAGAATACAAATGAACATATATGTGAATATTTTAGATAAGTGTTTTAAAACAAAAACATCAGATACATAGGAACAAGTGATGCATCCTGCTGCTAAATACAAACACCACCCAAGTTGATACAATGGCGTCCGATAGCAGATTTCCAACGCGTTTCAACTTTATTGTCAAAGCAAAGTCTTCCTCAGGGAAGGAATTGCATCACATTCTAAAATTTCAAAAAACAACATAATTACTAATAATATATATACACATATCGCCTGTATCTAGAAAGACCGCATTTTAACTGGAGGTTATAAATGCGACTTACATTAAAGCATGTAGCTGCAGAAAAATGCCTTCCAGAGCTGGCAGAGGCTCCGATCACCAATTTGTCTAAACCGCTCACTATCCTCTACGGGGCGGGCCGGTATACTTATAAAGAGACCAATAATTGGCAGCCAAAAAAGGGGCAAAGAGGCTGAAAGACATGAATAATGTTTAAATAAAGATTAAATTAAAAAAGATAATTTTGGAGATCATAGTGGTTCATGGGAACCTCAGTTCTCCAGGGTAGCCACCAAGTGGGAAAAGCCCTAGTCAAATTACCTTAAGAGAGTCGTGTAGCATATATGGGTGAAGTTCCCGGTTGTAGGTGAGAGGGAGCTCTGGTCCTAGAGTTCCTCTCTGTTGGAAGCCAGTTGCAAAGTGCTGCCCTTGGCCGTCCCTGGCGTCCTAATGTAGGGAATATGGGTGTGATTTGTGTAGTGGGCGTGGCATGGGTTAAAGAATAATCCCCTGTTCATTGGTGGTGCAGTGTAAGAGGCGTGGCCTACATCGGCCGCCGTCTCTATCATAAAGTCTCCTTATAGGGTAGTGGAAGGAGAGCATTACTTGGCTTTCTGTTGTCCTAGTGATGGACGCCTCCAGCTTGACGCTGGAGAGCGTCTCACGTTCATCTGTTCATATTAAGTTTTATTAGTACAAAAGCGAATAGAATACAAATCGAATAGAATACAAATGAACATATATGTGAATATTTTAGATAAGTGTTTTAAAACAAAAACATCAGATACATAGGAACAAGTGATGCATCCTGCTGCTAAATACAAACACCACCCAAGTTGATACAATGGCGTCCGATAGCAGATTTCCAACGCGTTTCAACTTTATTGTCAAAGCAAAGTCTTCCTCAGGGAAGGAATTGCATCACATTCTAAAATTTCAAAAAACAACATAATTACTAATAATATATATACACATATCGCCTGTATCTAGAAAGACCGCATTTTAACTGGAGGTTATAAATGCGACTTACATTAAAGCATGTAGCTGCAGAAAAATGCCTTCCAGAGCTGGCAGAGGCTCCGATCACCAATTTGTCTAAACCGCTCACTATCCTCTACGGGGCGGGCCGGTATACTTATAAAGAGACCAATAATTGGCAGCCAAAAAAGGGGCAAAGAGGCTGAAAGACATGAATAATGTTTAAATAAAGATTAAATTAAAAAAGATAATTTTGGAGATCATAGTGGTTCATGGGAACCTCAGTTCTCCAGGGTAGCCACCAAGTGGGAAAAGCCCTAGTCAAATTACCTTAAGAGAGTCGTGTAGCATATATGGGTGAAGTTCCTGGTTGTAGGTGAGAGGGAGCTCTGGTCCTAGAGTTCCTCTCTGTTGGAAGCCAGTTGCAAAGTGCTGCCCTTGGCCGTCCCTGGCGTCCTAATGTAGGGAATATGGGTGTGATTTGTGTAGTGGGCGTGGCATGGGTTAAAGAATAATCCCCTGTTCATTGGTGGTGCAGTGTAAGAGGCGTGGCCTACATCGGCCGCCGTCTCTATCATAAAGTCTCCTTATAGGGTAGTGGAAGGAGAGCATTACTTGGCTTTCTGTTGTCCTAGTGATGGACGCCTCCAGCTTGACGCTGGAGAGCGTCTCACGTTCATCTGTGTTGCCTAGGTGACAGGCGCCTCTCCCCACACGTACACATCCCCTGCCGCAACGTAGGGCCCTCCTCCATCTGTGTGTTCTATGGAGTATGGGCGCGGCATCCTGGGGAGAGGGAGAAATGCGTCTGGTCGCCCAGGCAACCTTGTGATGCAGGAAGTGTTCTGACGTACGTGGCGTCTGAGTCACATGACTCCGACGTCACTCCCTCACAGAAGTGAAAGGGAAGTTTGCGCTGTGTGGTGTGTACAGGGCTGATGGTTGTTTTGTTTGTAACTCACAGGGCATCAGGGCACAAAGACCCCGATGCCTGTCAGATATCTTGAGGAGACCTATTAAAACCTGGACAGCGCCAGTAGGTACGATGGCATCATTGTTATAAAAAATAACATTTTAGTGTTCTATGATATAAAGAAAAAAGCTTTTATATTTAAATCGAATCTCTATTGATTCCCTTTGATCTGCAATGTTCACTAAGTGCCATTGGAAGAAAAAGGGCTTCAGTTGCACTCTATTTGAACTAAAAAATGCCCAAACCCCCTTGTTCGGATTTATCTGGCATTATGTCTAAATGCCAGCGAGCCTGCATTAGGGCTTATAACCACCAGCACAGTGAGAAACTCCCCTGGCACCAAGAGAATTGGTGTCTTCGGGGGGTAGGGGCCATGATGAAAGATCATGGCCCCCCCTGTGCCGGGTAGGGATAGAAAGAGCAGAAGAGCAATGACCCTCACGGCCCCCGGCCTCAGGATAGAAAGGCAAAATCTGTAAAAATGGGCTACATACAAATGCGTCTATGATGACAGCGATAAGGACAAACAATCATATTATATAGGTACATACACAATTTTAGTTGAAAATTGTAAATAAAATTATAAATAAATAAAATTGATTGAGAAGAAACTCTCCTATACAGTTTCACTGGGTGGGGTGCAAAAGAATCCGGGAGTTCGGAATATACATTTGAGAACCATAAGCCTGTTGTGTTGTTGATGGAACCCTTGTATCTCCGTGCATGGGTAGTCCAACAGCTTTAGATGGAAATAATTTAGGGGTGTAACACCCTTTGTAGGGAAGCAAAAAAAAAAAGAAAGAGAGGGAACGGGCAAAAGTGAATAAGAGAGACAGAGTCTCAAGGGATGATGGCAATGACACACCCGATCCTCAGAGTCATAAATTTATATATAAGGTTTGCCATCACTGCCTTGGGGATGATTACAAGCACTTAGTTCCGACAGTCACAAGCAGTTATACACATAGAGAAACCTGTTGGAAAATCTCTGTATGACGGTTGCTGATATTGTGTTAATGGCAAATGTTCCGTTTCATATTACCTTCTAAAATGCACAATAAACAGGAAACCAAAATGGATTTGAGGACAGGCAAATCTCTCACAGCCTTACATTTACAGTAACAAATAAATGGAAATAACATCAAAAACAAAAAAGATTTACAGATAGGATAAATCATTGATTGAATGATCAATGGTGCAAAAAAACTACAAAGACCACTTATATTTGCACTATACTTAGGGGCCCATTGCACAGATAGCAGGTTGCTGTCAACATGTTTTGTGGATAGCTCCAATTCATCAGGACCAACAATTAAAGGGTTACAAGACTTTCGTGCAATTCTATTAATCTTAAATATAGTGGTCACAATTGACTACCAACATCCAAGATGCTCTGCAGCAACCAGTGACCAGCTTGATAGCTTTGGCCTGCCCCTGCAGACTCTTGTACCTCACTATTGGTTCATTTTTCTATTTGGCAGCCTCAATGAGTAATACTAAGGTCCAAGAGGGGGGAGGTGGGGGACAAGAGCCAAGAAGCATGGAAGCTGGCCAGTGGTTGCATTGTAGATTGTTCTTGGTTTTGTATGTCCCTAGACAAACTGGCAAACAGGAACCTGAAGGTGCATGCTCTTTGACATAAGTGAAATTAACATTTTTGGAGTCTTTTCCCTAATGCTTACCTCACTCAAGGCTGTCCGCAGGTAAACACATTTCTCACTGAAAAAAACAGGCAATGTGAAATCAGTCACATCTGTGTACAGTTTGATTATAAACATGACTCTGGTCATTGTTTTGTTGTGGCACTTGAATCATAAAAAGGCTTTTTCCTTTTTTGTTAAAGGGGTTGTAAAGGTAAAAATTTTTTCACCTTAATGCATTCTATGCATTAAGGTGAAAAAACTTTTGACAATACCGCCGCCCCCAGCCCCCCCGTTTTACTTACCTGACGCCTCGAATCTCCGCTGCTCGTTCTCGTCATCTCCATTGCAGCTCAGCCTGGTCGCTGATTGGCTGCAGTGGATGGATTGAAAGCAGCGCAGCCATTGGCTCGCGCTGCTGTCAATCACATCCGATGACGCGGCGCGCCGGGGGGTGGGGCCGAGTGATACAGCGAGCGGCTATAGCCGCCGGCTGTATCACGGGAGTGCGCCCGCAAGCACTAACCACCATGCGAGGGAGCTCGCATTAAGGTGGTTAATGCTTGCGGGGAGGAGCTGAAACAGCCGCCGAGGGACCCCAGAAGACCAGGTTCGGGGCCACTCTGTGCAGAACGAGCTGCACAGTGAAGGTAAGTATAACATGTTTGTTGTTTTAAAAAAAAAAAAAATTACCTTTACAACCCCTTTAAGGATCACTGCTTACAATAATATGCACGTTTAAAGCTCACAAATGATGATTGTTATTCAAGAGTGCCCTCCAACAAATGAACCCCTATTATTACATATCTGTTCTATCACTTATGTAAGACCCATGTATGATTACTCTAGGGCAGTGATGGCACATGCAATGTGTGAAGAAATCTGGGGCATTAGATTTAGCATATTTTGATGCTGTTTGTGTCTGGTGCAGGGACCAGGAGCACTGAGTCAAGCACAGGATTGACTGAAACTTTAAGTTATGACAAGGTATATATATGTAGCACTACCTCCTAGAGCAGTGATGGCAAACCTTGGCACCCCAGATATTTTGAAACTACATTTCCCATGATGCTTCTGCACTCTGCAGTGTAGTTGAGCATCATAGGAAATGTAGTTCCAAAACATCTGGTGTGCTAAGGTTCGCTAACACTGCTTTAGGGCCTGTGTCTATAGCCTTTTGTTCATGTTGGAAGTACCTTTCTCCCCATAAAGTCCATACAAATGCAAAAGATGCTTGAAGTAGGTTGATGCAGCTTAGAGGGAGGTCAATTGGATATGTCAATGAACTTTAAACAATCTAAGAAGCATCCCAAACTAGAAGCAAGCTGCAGTCATCTGTCTACATAATCCAAAAGCCTGTCAACACAGGCCTTAGTCAACCAACTGAATCATACACAACCCGCATTGATTGATTCTTCATGATTCTTGCTCTTCACTATTGGTCAGTTAGGCTTTCCATCATTGTGATGGACCAATGATTAATCACAGGAGATTGCCTATATTACAGTTCCTCAGGCTACGCTCAGAACTCTAAAAGGTATATGACTGTACATACAGGCAACTTACATATCTGTGTCACATGTCATCCTAAGATTTATTGTCTTTAATGTAAACACAGGTTCACTTTAAGATTACAAACAGGTGAATGTTTTCACACAGATAGAATTTAGACCTAATTTTAATTGAGAAACCTAATTCAAATTCAAATCTCACATCAGAAGATAAACAGAAGTCCTGTTTGCTGCACATATGGGTTGCCTTCATTTAAGTATGTGAAAGTGGTTTCATGCTCCATATTGTATTTATGCATATTTACATATTAGACTTGATTAGAATTGCTTTATTTGGAAGAGGTTGGGTAAATGGCAGCCAATAACACAAAATCTTAAACAGAAAAACAGAAAAAGCAACAGCACCATCAAGTACCATGAATTTATGTTCTATTCAGACAGCAGATTAGCTATAGGAAATAGTAATAATAGATGCTTCATATGCTGTACATGCATTGAACAGCTTTCATATAGACAAATGCGTTATAAATACATACAGTATATACACTGTATAGATTGAGGTACCAACCACAGCAATCCAACTTATTAAAATGATTGAAAATTCATTACAATGATCAATATTGAGGATAGCTTATCATGCATGATCACTGTTAAAAGCTATTGAAAACAAAGAAGAAACCAACAGTCTAATCAATATGTACAATAGAATATACAGAGCCTTCCTAGTCAGAGGAAAAGTTCATTCCTCCTGGGACTAAAGATATGGATCTTAAAGCCCATATAAAACATTACAGAGAAGAGCCTGAGTGCTATTAAAGTGGTTAATGCAAATTCATCAGCCTATGCTATAGAAGGGAATAAATAAATGAAAAGTTCCTTATAAAAATTCATATGCAATCATACTAATAAATAATTAAAAATAGAACGATCCATCCAACAATTATAAATATACAGACTATACAGAGAGAGAAACAAAAATTATTGTAAAATGTATTTTACATTATTTTCTACTTGTGTTTAAAGCCCAATTGAATCCTTATATTTTATTATTTTTAGGCAGTCAGCTCTATAACAACTGAAAAATATGTGTGTTTGTGTGCCTTTTTTTTTAAGGTGTTAAAGGTGTTTTACTACTATATCAAGCAGTCTGACACCTCTCCCTCCACACAGTGCTCTAATTAACAATGCAGCTTAGGAAGCACAATGGTTAATAATCGGAATTCTCTGCAGGGGAAGTGTCAAACTGCTGGAGATCCGCATAGCTACCACAACCACAGGGAAGCTTGGTATAGTAGTAAAACACCTTTAACACATTAAAGCAGTAGTAAACTCTCATACTTCTACCCGAAAATACACAGAATGAAGTTCATTAAGTTACCTTAAATCAAAGTGCCGCATAGGGAAAATATATGAAGGCTTCTTACTTGTAAAAACCTTCTATTTGATAAAGCTCTTTTTCCTCTGCAGCTCTGGATGGATGGATGAGATGGATGAGATCTTATCAGAATAATTGCGTTAAATATATATAGTCTTATATAAGACTTTTATATTTGTGAACATATACATTATAAGGTTCATAAACATTCCTACGGAGAACTAAACATGTGTTAGTAATTAGGAATCTGTGAGAAGGAAGGATTCACATACTTTAAAGATGTAAAAGGCTCACGTTTTAGTTAAGATCATAATTTCTTTATATTACAATATTTCTTGATTAGGATATTATTAAGGACATTGCGTTTTAAATGATTATACCTACTGATATACCTACTGATATATGTAGTATTTGATTTAGAAGTTAAAGGTAACTTATATTGTATGGCCAGCCTTAGTTAAAATGTAATGGAATGACATGAATAGAGATGGCGTTGTATTTCAACATCTGGTGTTAGACTGAATGACCCCCCCTTGTGAGTTGGGAGGGTAGCTATGTCTCATTAAAAGCCTGCGGTTTTCGGGGGAACTATAAGATAAAACTTACCTTTAAGCCAGCCTTTATAGGAGAAGGTGTGGGCTGGATTTTAGGGGTAAAAAGCTAGTAACAGAGGACAGACAAGCAGATTCTGCTGCAGACACGAGACACCACGAGTCATTGAAAGAAGCTGATACAGCTATTCTCACACATCTACATACACACACATCTGATTCAATTTTTTTCTTAAGAATATAATACATTATTAATAACATTCTATACTTTGATATTGTTCTTATAATATTTTGCTATTTTTATTATTAAATCAATTTTTGAGTTTTTACACGAGAACTGAACGGACTTTCTTGGAACTTTCCTCATCAATATGAATTTAGTGAAATTTTGTTATTATTACCGTAGAAACGATAATTATTACATTGGCAAGCATTTGCCAGCTTCATTTTGTCAGAATATCGAACATTTTTGAATTATTTCTCCTTACGCTTGACGAGAGGGAATACAAGCACAAACATTGACTATTCAGTCAAGCTCCCAGAAGAAATAGAAAAAAACGAATGAACTATCAGCATCTTTGAATGAACTTGGAATCATAGAATTATCAGAATTGGTGAGACGTTTGCGCACGTGCAAGAAAACTCTGTTTCTTTATGACGTAATTTCCCGCCGAGAGAGGGAAAACGTTTGTTACATGAAGGAAGACGTGCTAAATTGGTAATGGATTTTATTGATGAATTATCTAGTGAGAGTAAATTAGAATTTGAAAGTCTGTCAAAATTTGTTAAAGGTGATGAATTATGAATGCTTACAAGCTAATATTGAGATACAAAAATCTAAATTTACTTTTAAGAAATTCAGCAAACAGGTTAGAAATGTGATAATGCTAGTTAAAGTTTTTGACACAATAATATTAAGAGTTCCTGAAAGGAATGTTGTTTGTACAAAAGGGAAAACAAAGGACAATAGTTTATGTACTAATTGTCTGAATTTAACTGAACGAATAGATGATTTGCAAAGTGCAATTCAAATAAAATATATTCAGTTGTTTGAGTTACAGAATAATGTAAAGTCTAAAACAGAGTCAAGCAAGAGTTTAAAGATTAATGTTAATGTAGACTCTATGCAGAAGTCTTTTGTACCAGATAAGCGGTCTATAGAAAAATATGATCAGGATCATGAAGTTTTGCTTAAAACAAAAGTAATGAATAAAGATACAATATGCACACAAAGTTTAGAAAATGGCGATCAGAGAGTTGCCACATGTAAGGCCACACCCAGAGATGGTGAGATGCACATCACAGGCGGGAAGTTTCAGAGACAGGAAATGTTACTTGCTTACATTGTAAGAAATGTGGTCATGCACAGAAAGAATGTTTAAAATATAAAGTGGATACACAAAGAAAAATTTTGGAAGTAGAGAATGAGGACATTTCTGAGCAATTTATTATTTCTTCTCCAAACAATAAGAGGTTGATTTGCCTTATGCCTCAGAAGTCAAACAGATCAGTACACTGACTGTTAATGACAGTTCAATCAATATGACAAACAATGATGACAATGAGAGAGATGGATTTTTTCCATGGCCATCCGGATTTAGGAAAAAAGTTTTTGAGACATCTCCAACATTAAATTATGTTGCTCCAATTTTAATAGATGAAGGTGGAAGGCCATGGGTACATGGTTTATTAAATGGTAAGAAAACTAAATGGTTAATAGATATAGGAGCTGAACTCAGTTTAACTAAACACAAATTACCTGTGAATATTAATTCTCCAAAATGTAATTTAACCACTTCTGCCCCGGAAGATTCTATCCTCTTCCTGACCAGAGCACTTTTTGCGATTCGGCACTGCGTCGCTTTAACTGACAATTGCGTGGTCGTGCAACGTTGCACCCAAACAAAATTGATGTCCTTTTTTTCCCACAAATAGAGCTTTCTTTTGGTGGTATTTAATAACCTCTGCGGTTTTTATTTTTTGTGCTATAAACAAAAAAATAGCGACAATTTTGAAAAAAAAAATGCGTATTGTTTTTTACTTTTTGCTATAATAAATATTCCCCAAAAATATAAAAAGTTTAGGCCGATATGTATTCTTCTACATATTTTTGGTAAAAAAAAAAATATTATTTTTTTTTACTAGTAATGGTGGTGATCTGCGATTTTTATCGGGACTTCGACATTATGGCGGGCACGTCGGACAATTTTGACATGTTTTTGGGACCATTGGTATTTATACAGCGATCTGTGCTATAAAAATGCATTGATTACTGTAAAAATGTCATTGGTAGTGAAGGGGTCAACACTAGGGGGCAGTGAAGGGGTTAAGTGTGTCCTAGTTTGTGTTCTAACTATAGAGAAAAGGGGGGGGTGTGGAGGCGCCAACTGTAGTAGCCTATTTATGCAAAATGAAAGTTAGTGTAAAAGTTACACTTACTGGTTCGCAGGGTGGAGGTGTCCTTTAAGATTGGCAGTATCCTGGGATGTGCTGGTGTCCTGTTGCCGGCTCGGATCTCGTCCCTTCAGCCGTCTGGGTGTAGAATCTGGTCACAGGCTGAACCACTGCATCCAGTGTATGGAGAGCTCCATGCTGACCACTCTGGAGCGCGGAAGCGGAAATGAAGTTACTGGTGCACGGCAAGCATCCAGGCTGGTAGTGGGGATAGTACAGACTATGCGCTTGGGGCTCACAGCTCCTTCTACTGACAACAGGACACCAGCACATCCCAGGACACTGCCAATCTTAAAGGTCACCTCCACCCTGCGAACCAGTAAGTGTAACTTTTACACTAACTTTCATTTTGCATAAATATTACTACTACAGTTGGCGCCTCCACACCCCCCCCCCTTTCTCTATATTTATTACTAACAGAGGTAATGGACACCCTCTGAGGATGGCTGCCTCCTTATTCCAGATTTTAATTGCCTGATATTAATGTGCTATTACAGCTACCATTGCACCATTTACTCTAGACATCAAACTTTACGGAGCGCCGGAACCCCCCTTTCTTTACTGTGTTCTAACTGAAAGGGGATGGGGACTGTGTAGGGAAGATAACAGATCACTGTTCATACTCTGTATGAACAGACAATCTGTCACTTCTCCCCTCAGAGAACCGGAAACTGTGTGTTTACACACACAGTTCTGGGTTTCTCCGTGTCTCAGTGGCGATCACAGGAGCCCGGCGGTGATCAAGACCGTGAGGCACTCGCATCTCCTCGGGGGGGCAAGCGGGGGGTGCACACACGACCCCTAGTGGCAGCAGGACGAAGCGGCATTACATAACGTCGTTTTGCCCAGCCATGCCATTCTGCCGCAGTACAACTGCGACGGCTGGTCAGCATGTGGTTAATTGGTTTCAGTGGAAAAGAAAATACAGTTGCAACTAAAGTTTCTGATGTGACCTTTGAAATTCCAGGACTTTTGAAAACAAATATAGACATCTGGTGTTGCCAAAATACAGAGAATATTTTAGGCATGGATGTAATTAGTAAATTAGATTAGATGCATCAATTTACAGTAATGTTGAAAGTATTTGTACAGCAGTCGCTGACATGTCTTCAGATTATAATTGGCCACATACAGGAACCAATCTCGTATTGGAACAATCGGTTAGATCACATAAAAGTTTTTGGAGTCAGACCAAAATTGATACAGGTTTGTTTAAAGATATTGAAATAGAAATTGATGGAAAAGATCCGAAGCTTCAAATTCAAAATAAGTTGCCACAAGAATCAATAGGTCTAGTTTCTGACATTGTACAATCATTTTTACAACAAGGAATATTAAAGAAGGCACAATCAGTGGTAAATAATTGTATTTGGCCTATCAAGAATGCTGATGATTTGTATTCTTTATCAGTTGATTTAAGATCACTGAATAAATGCATTGCAAATAACAAACCTATTGTTCCTAATTTAAATTTAATGTCACATATGGATGCCAAGGCCAAAGTATTTTCAGTAGTGGAAATCACCAATAGTCATTTTTCAGTACCATTAACTAAAAGCTTCCAATATAAACTTGCCTTCAGCTTTAATAAAGAAACGTATGCATTCACGAGAATACTTCCAGGATTGGATATTAGTGACGGTTTAGTGAACGAGTGTTTGGAGAAAGTATGATCAAAATTTTCCAGACCAGAATGTATTTTCCAGCATCTGGACAAACTTTTGCTGTCTATACAAAGTTTAGAGGAACGTGTCACTCTTTTGTCTGAGTTATTTACTCTGTTACAAACAGCAGGGCTGAAATTGAACACAGAGTCAGTTCAGTTGATGAAAGATAAAGTTACATTTCTTCATATGCAAATTAGTCATGGACAGAGACAGTTATCACTGGAAAAAGTTAGAAACATTTCTGCTATTCCAATTCCAACATCTTATAAGGCATTATATCAATTTTTGAGTGAAATAAATTGTTGCAAAGAGTTTTTACAGAAATATGATGATAAAGTTAAACCATTATTTGATTTCTTGAGACAAAAAGATGTTGTGTTTGATCAATGGGGTGAAACCCAGACAGATGCCTTTGAAATGTTGAAAAGGGATCTGCAGAATGCTCCTTCATTGAATACAATCGAAATTGGTATGTCGATGCCTGTAGTTTTGCATACTGATGTATCTGAGAATACCATCTCAGTGATTTTGTCTCAATTAAAAGAAGGTGAACAGAAAATATGGAAATGACTTTTGACACAAATATGAAGCAATTGTTAAATGTTTATTTTGCAGTCAAAGTAACAGAAAAGATTGTGAGATCTAGTAGGATCATATTACAGGCACCTTATCTGTCATTAAAAATTATTTTAAAGAGAATGAATTCAGGAGAGTTATATGACAAATATTGCCCATTTTTTAAAAGTTTACCATTTAAAACTATACAGGCAAATTTGGTAACAGAACATTCTCAGTTAAATGTATTCAGAAGAGCACATGCGCGGCTGACCAGAGCAGATGTGTCCCTGAGCTGCTCTGCACACCCCCAGCAAACACAGCTTTATTCGGCGGCCCCGCACCTCGCCCACCACAACTAGACGCCCGACCCTCCGGGGGAGAGGACCGATAACACAGCAGATGCCACACCAGTTGTGTGGCAAGCCCCAGTGCGGCCCCCGCTACTCCTCCTGGGCTACGAGCAGGGAATCCAAGATGGTGACCGGCTGTAACACACGAGGGACGCCGGCATCCAGAGAGGAGAGGCCGCCCTCACAGAAGAAAACTGCTAAACCTCCTGGTCGGCGCAATCCCCAGAACAGCCCCTCACTGCCTTCTGCAGCTTCAGGTGAGCACACAAGCACACGCTGCTCAACCTCTAGCCCTGCACGGTTTCCCTCACAAGCTGTAGCCCTGTCACCTATCCAGGACTCCCACACCTCCTCCATTCTTGATAGGGAGATGGCAAACATTTTTTGCAGCCAGCCCAGCAGCCAAGAGCTAGACCAAGACACTGCTACTGACTTCCCTGCTAGTGCACCAGCTCAGCCACAGTACTCAGGAGACCCAAAATCGACGATCTCAAAAACCGTGCCAGGCGCTATAATTTTCGTATCAGAGGCATTCCAGAAAATGTGAAAGATATCACCTCTTTCACTTACTCACCAATGCAAGTGGCAGTCCCTGGTAGTGATGACATTTATATGGAAATAGATCGCATCCATAGGGCTCTGGTCCCTCCAAAACCTGATGGCCCCCCCAGGGATGTTATCGTAAAACCACACTTTTTCTGGATCAAAGAAGCAGTGATGCGTCATGCTAGAGAAAACCCAGATCTGGAAATAGATGGTCTCAAGATTCAAATATTTGCCAATATCTCCCAGGCCACGATCCAAAAGAGGTGATCGTTTAAACCATTGTTGCTACCGCTGATCCAACGTAACATTCGCTATAGATGTAATTACCCCTTCAAACTCCAATTCTCCTTTAACAGCAAGTCCTACTCTTTTTCTACATTTGCTGAAGGTGAAACAATCTTACTGAAATTGGACTTCGTCTCTCATAGTCCCTCACCACAGAATCGGCCTGGATCCAGCGATCCTCTTCCTCCACTCTCCCCTCTTTGGGCAACAAAGCCGACAAGGAGACCAGCCTCCTACTCTCATGCATCTTGAGAACTTGTTCCATCCTGTTGGATGGACCTCTCGTTTAATGCGGCGGCTTCTCAGTGGTCCCGTCAGGGGACATTGGCCGCTGCTTTTGCCTTTTTGATAAGTTTGATGAAACAAATGTAATTTGCAATGGTCGGTTGCAATGGTCGGTTAATTACAGTTAACATGCATGTTTTCTTTTTCAGGTTGGACATTTTTATTAACATTCATCTCATTATATTCCACATTACGGTTGTTCCACTATGTGGCTCTATTGGTTTCTCTGGGCGGGGTTGTGGAAACAAAAATATACTTAGATGTGCCTGCACTGCTGGGGGTTGTCTATGCACTCTCCCCACTTGAAGGACTCTTCCCACCAATCTTGTTTTTGGTGAAGACCCCTCTGCACTCTGAGCTTTGGCTCTGAGATACTTGAATTGTTTATTGATTATTATACATGACTTCCTAAATTTATATGCCATGTTACTCGGTGCCGGGGGTTTCCTGGCCCAACTACCCTATTTTTTTTTGTTCTTTTCCTTGTTCTTTTTTTCTTTCCCTATTTTTGCTTTAACTTTTTCTATCACTGTTCTTTCCTGAGGGTTGCCTGGAGATTCTTCTGGTGTTTCTGGTCTTGGAGGTTCGCAGATCGGTGGGTGAGTCTGTTTATCATTGATTGGCTGACTGTTTCCTATGTCTAGTGTAATGTCTACTTCCCAAAATATCCACCTGCTCTCCCATAATGTTCAGGGTTTTGGATCACCTGCTAAACGGATTAAGGCCTTCACACTCTACCTATCTCTGGGGGCAGACATTGTTGCTCTCCAGAAGACGCATTTTACCTCCCTATTTACCCCTCGGTATCTCCATAGAGACTATCCTCTTTGCTACTATGCAAATGCATCAGTGAGGAGGAGGGGAGTGGCCCTCTGCTTTTCTCGACGCGTATCATTCACTGAAACTAAAGTTCTTAGGGATAAAAATGGGCGTTACCTTCTAGTTAAAGGTCATCTGGGGGAATCATTGGTTACATTCCTAAATTACTGCGCTCCCAACACCAATCAAACTGCATTCTTTCACTCTCTCCTATGGTCCATGGCTCCTGAATTTGAAGGCGAAGTAATTCTAGCGGGTGACCCTAACCTAACCTTAGATCTTATTAAAGACAAATCACACACAGCGGGGCTCTGTCCCCCTCCTAGACAGAGTCATAAATTTGCACAACTGCTCTATCATTATGATTTAGTGGATGTTTGGAGGGAAGCAAACCCCACCGCTAGAGATTATTCTTTTTACTCAAGAGCACATGGATACTACTCACATATAGATCACATATTTTTCCCCTCTGGACTGCTGCCCAAATAGAAGTCTGCCAAGATATTATCTACTCCCTGGTCGGAGCATGACCCAGTTATGGTTCAGATCTTGGACCTCACCAGTAGGACACCAAACCCTCATTGGCGATTGAATGAATCTCTCTTTGGCGGTATTTTTAGAACAAGTGCTGAGAGAGGCTTTGAGCCAGTACTTGTTAATAATGTTAAGAGTTGTTCAACAGGTCTTCCTATGTGTTACCCAAAGAATGGTTATGCTATTCAGCAAAAATTCTACAGAAAATGCTGACTTGAAAGATGCCAAAAAATTACAGTACAGTGCGCATTACTCTAAATCTTATAGAGGAGACGTGAATGGATACAGTTGCTTCAGTCTTCTGGGGTTGATTTGAGACCTTTCTTTGTTTGTGAAAACAAGGTTTTGAATCATGACAAAAAAAGAGAAATTGCATCCTGTTATATTTAAAATACACAGAATAATAGATTAAGAAGTATAGGTCAGTTTAAGAAAAATAGAGCAAAGTAAGATAATTAGAAATGTTATTACTAAAATATGACTTTCATGTCAGAATAAAATATTAAGATTGTGATATGTAAAATAAATAAGAATTTTTTTGCATCAGTAAATTCCCAATAATGATACTGCATTTTATTGTAGGATCTGACTTGTAAGTCAAATTAATATTTTTAGACCTTCCAGATGAAAACAAAACCTTGAAGATTAATATCATCAGTTCTGGGAGAAGATTTGACACAAGAGATTCATTCGTTATAATTATTGTTGTCGTTTTAATGTTCAATAACGTTTTTCCAACTTTACAGATTGCAGGAAGAAGAATAAGAAGAAAAAACCTCAAGATCTCTAATAAGAGAAAAACTTCTAAAAACAATTGACATTTGACTTTTTGACTAGTGATGAAATAATATCCATCAGATATATTGCAGTTTTATATATAACCATCTTTATGTGACGTAATATGTTTATCATATCAAGATGAGATATTTTTTACACATCAATTTTTATAATCACAAATAGTGTATTTTCAGAGTTGAAAGGGTTAAACATTCTTATAATATAGTCATTCTAGTTAGAAGGAACATCTGGTGCTAATTAAGATAACAGTAAATTTTTCCTAAAGTCATATAGACAAGTTAGGACTAACTTTTACATTGTAATATGTAATTACCGTATTTATCAGCGTATAACACACACTTGCGTGCGTGTTATACGCTGATCCCCGCCGATCCCCCGCTGACTGTGAGCGGAGGAGCATGCGCTGCCGACATACATAGCCGAGTGTATTCGGCTAGGTTCAGCTAGCTCCGCTCACAGTTCCGCCCTATGATGGACATAACACAGGGACTGGGCGTGACTGTGAGCGAAGCTAGCCGAACCTAGCCGAGTACACTCAGCTATGTATGTATTTTAGCGGCGCTCGGCTCCGCCCACAGGACTACTAGAGGAGTCAAAAGCAGCCGAGAGTCGCCGAGAGACACAGGACTGGCTCTGTGTCTCTCGGCAGCGGCAAGTTTAAAAACTGCAGTGACACTGACAAGTCTGCAGTGTCACTGGGCAAGGCTGCAAATGACACTACAAGGCTGCAGATGACACTAAAAGGCTGGAAATTACACTAAAAGGCTGCAGATGACACTACAAGGCTGCAAATGACACTGAAAGGCTGCAAATGACACTACAAGGCTGCAGATGACAGTGACAAGGCTGCAAATGATACTACAAGGCTGCAGATGGACACTGATAAGGCTGTATTGATGGGCATTTAAATGTACGTTTTTTTCCTTAAAAAGTTTTTTCCCTTAAAATTCCCTCCTAAACTGTGTTATAAGCTGATAAATACGGTATTTTTAAAAATCATCTCACATATATAAATGAATTGAAGTTCAGAAACATATTTTAAGTTCAAATTTTGACAAAGATTATTTGAAAGGTTGTATGGATTATAGATTTATGCTAAACACAATTTGGAGGGGAAATATGAAACATATATTTGTGAAGTGACATCCATATTTCAAAGTATTGTATAACAATGTTACATTTATGAATTATGAAATTAAGGGGATTGATTATCTGGTAAAAGAAAAAGAAAATAATAAGGGTGAAAATATTTTTATGGTATAGGAAGCAAAAGGTTCACTTTTCCTTATATAGAATCAAAATTGAAAATATATTCAAGTCAAGTATCTTAACATCTAAAAGTATGTATGGATACGAATGTGATGCATTTGAGGTATAAATGGATTTAGATAAGAAAATGATTAAGATTGTTTAAACAATCATTTTGAGAGGGAAATGTTAGAATTTAATATTCATCAATTAACAAATGAATGAATGAATAAAATCTTATCAGAATAATTGCGTTGAATATATATATATTTATATCTCTTCTATGTATGGAAGAAGTGAAATTATATAAGACTTTTATATTTGTGAAAATATACATGATTATAAGCTTCATAAACATTCCTACGGAGAACTAAACATGTGTTTGTAATTAGGAATCTTGAGTTGAGTTTTCACCTCCCCCATCTGTGAGAAGAAAGGATTCACATACCTTAAAGATGTAAAAGGTTCATGTTTTAGTTAAGATCATAATTTCTTTATATACAATATTTCTTGATTAGGATATTGATAAGGACATTGGGTTTTAAATAAATATACCTACTGATATATTTAGTATTTGATTTAGAAGTTAAAGGAAACTTATATTAGTTAAAAGGTTTTACACATAGCGGTCTTGCCCATCCCCATGGAATGACTTGAATAGAGATGGTGTTGTATTTCAGCATCTGGTGTTAGACTGAATGAACCCCACCCTTGTGAGTTGGGAGGGTAGTTATGTTTAATGGAACTATAAGACAAAACATACCTTTAAGCCAGCCTTTACAGGAGAAGGTGGGGGCTGGATTTTAGGGGTAAAAAGCTAGTAACAGAGGACAGACAAGCAGATTCTGCTGCAGACACGAAACACCACGAGACATTGAAGGAAGCTGATACAGCTATTCTCACACATCTACATACCCACACACATCTCATTCAATCTTCATCTTAAGAATACAATACATTATTAATAACATTTCATACTTTGATATTGTTCTTGTAATATTTCCTCATCAATATGATTTATTTCTAATATCGTTATTATTTCCGTAGAAACGATAATTATTGCAAGCCGCCGCCATGCTGACTTCTGTATTCCGTGTTCAATACTGTTATTACTTCCGCCCTTACTTCCTTTCCATGTCCCTAATCTCGCGCGCTGTCTCACAGTCTCGCGGGATCTCAGAGCTGACTCTGCGCACAGGAGATGACGCAGCCCCGGCATGTAAACACCAATTTTCCAGCAAGAAGAAGAGCCTGCCAGGACTAACTGCGCATGCGCCGATTACGTCATTGATTAGAAAAGGACAGATTACACAGAAAGGGATAAGGTAGGAAGCATTTTACATAGAGCAACTAGTTTACAAGGTAGGAAAGCTTGATATGGTGGAAAGAGGACATGTTTACTATCGATTTAAGAAAAAAAACCACACACGCATATTATTTTATTTACCTGTTATGCCATATGACTGCATAACAATAATAAAATATATGGCTTCAACTGGGCTTTAATATTTGTCCATTTTTGCTGTGGCTTATTTACAGAACTGTATTTCATATAGATTTTTAGTCTCTCCCTCTAGTGACTACCTTCATGTCAGACAGGTCAATCAACACCATTGTTCAAAAACTAGATAAAATCAGATACAGGGTGAACCAGCCCTAGGTAGCGTGTGTTGTATTTTAGGCAAAAAGCAACATGTGTGGCAGATATGACTACTTCTTTGTATTTGTACAGTATAACCACTTCAGCCCCGCTCACTGTATATATACGTCATTTTTTTGAAGATGGATATCTCGGTAACGGCAGCAGCTGCTGCCACAACCGAGATATCCATCTTTTCAGTGAGCGGTTCTGTACACGATAATGGTGGTCTCAGCGGCGGGTTCGCCGCGAGATCACCGTTATCGGCGGCAGGAGAGGTGCCACCCCCCCTCCCGCCGCTCTCCCGCACCCTCCGCCGCTTACCGGAGCCGTCGGTAGCGGCGGAGGCGATCGGGTCCTTTCCCTGCTGAGGTATGGAGACAAGTGAGGCCAAGATGGTGCCCACCCGTCTCCATACCATGTGACGGCCGGAGCGACGTCATTACGACGGCTCCGCCCACTCTCTTAAAGGCACAAATTTTTTTAGTGTCATTTTTTTAAACGACTTTTTTTTTTTTTTTTTGCATTTTAGTCTAAATATGAGATCTGAGGACTTTTTGACCCCAGATCTCATATTTAAGAGGACCTATCATGCTTTTTTCTATTACAAGGGATGTTTACATTCCTTGTAATAGGAATAAAAGTGATCCAAATTTTTTTTTTTTAAAAAACAGTGAAAAAATAAATAAAATAAAATAAAATAAATAATAAAAAAAAAAAAAAATTTTTTAAAGCGCCCTGTCCCGACGAGCTCGCACGCAGAAGCGAACGCATATGTGAGTAGCGCCCGCATATGAAAACGGTGGTCAAACCACACATGTGAGGTATCGCCGCGACCGGTAGAGTGAGTGCAATAATTCTAGCCCTAGACTTCCTCTGTAACGCAAAACATGCAATCTGTAGAATTTTTTAAACGTCTCCTATGGAGATTTTTAAGGGTAAAAGTTTGACGCTATTCCACGAGCGGGCGCAATTTTGAAGCGTGACATGTTGGGTATCAATTTACTTGGCGTAACATTATATTTCACAATATAAAAAAAAATTGGGCTAACTTTACTGTTGTCTTATTTTTTTTTTCAAAAAAGTGAATTTTTTCCAAAAAAAGTGCGCTTAGAAGACCGCTGCGCAAAAACGGTGCAAAAAAAAGTATTGCAATGACCGCTATTGTATTCTCTGGGATGTTAGAAAAAAAACAATATATAATGTTTGGGGGTTCTAAGTAATTTTCTAGCAAAAAAACCTGTTTTAAACATGTAAACACCTAAAATCCAAAACGAGGCTGGTCTTTACCTACCATACACATGTTTTTTTTTTTTTTTTTTAAATATTAGCACACATTCATGAAACAATGTAGGTTGTACAGGTTTAGGAGATATTCACTGTACCTACAGGTAAGCCTTATTATAGGCTTATAAAAAGTAAAGTTGTTTGGGTATATTGGCGCTACCTAAAAATAGTTGTACACTGGGATAGCCTAAAGTATAGCACTCACTACTAATGTTCATAAATCTTAGGTGTGCAATATGTATGAACCCCCTATTACAGTATGGGTGGTCCTACGGTAAGTATGAGTCCACTACTCATATATTATGGAAATTTATGATAATTAGCAAGTGTCGCACAGCTTACTGTGTCCTACAGCCTTTGGGAAGGAAGCCAGAGGCTGCATACCATACTGTGCATTTATTAATAACCGTATAACTCTATGATGGTATATAGATATTGTGTTGTCCTAATTTAATTCCATATGTATGAACAACATATATTGTATTGCATAGAGCAAACCAGATATAGCAGATCCAACAGTTAAAACTACAACATATATTGAAAACGTCCCATATATTGCTGTTATATGGTTTATTCAGGTTCCCACAGGTGACTTGTGTGCTCCAACAATTTGTCTGGTGACTCTCGTGCTCCCCCTTTGGTTACTTACTCACCAACTCCCAGAACCCCACCAGGGGTATGGTGCCTTTGGTATAATTCGCTGGGTCACTCCACTTGTTCCATCTGTCAGATAATCAGCTACCAGAATCCGCACTGGGGTAATCCACCTGAATTGGGGGATGGGTCGCCTTGCTGCTGTGTTTTGTGTTGGATGTCTCCTATGCTTTCCAATCCTTGGAGGTATTGCTTCCCCTCAAATATTATAAAAAAGGAGAGCTTCCATAGCGTAATAAAGTTTGACACTTTATTTAAAACTTCATATACCCGCAATACGGGGTTATATAACCATAATGGGTATGGCTGATGCAAAATTAATTAACAAAAAAATTATTAAAAAACTTAAAAAATCAAACAAAAAAAATGTATGATTTTTAAAATTAACAAAATGACAGAAAGTAAAAGATAAAAAATAACAAAATAAAAAAAGTCCAGGTACTATTGTATGTTACTGTCCAAGTTAGGTAGGACAGCATTAGTACCAAACTGAGTAGAAAAGCAGTCCCTCCAATCAGGCATAACAGTGCAGTGGAGGTGTGTAAAGCACCAGCTGCTAAGCAGCGTCCTCCTCTCTCGTATGCCCTAGAGCAGACTGACAGAGCGTGATGCCGTTGCAAGTTTTAAATAAAGTGTCAAACTTTATTACGCTATGGAAGCTCTCCTTTTTTATAATATTCGAGGGGAAGCAATACCTCCAAGGATTGGAAAGCATAGGAGACATCCAACACAAAACACAGCAGCAAGGCGACCCATCCCCCAATTCAGGTGGATTACCCCAGTGCGGATTCTGGTAGCTGATTATCTGACAGATGGAACAAGTGGAGTGACCCAGCGATTTATACCAAAGGCACCATACCCCTGGTGGGGTTCTGGGAGTTGGTGAGTAAGTAACCAAAGGGGGAGCACGAGAGTCACCAGACAAATTGTTGGAGCACACAAGTCACCTGTGGGAACCTGAATAAACCATATAACAGCAATATATGGGACGTTTTCAATATATGTTGTAGTTTTAACTGTTGGATCTGCTATATCTGGTTTGCTCTATGCAATACAATATATGTTGTTCATACATATGGAATTAAATTAGGACAACACAATATCTATATACCATCATAGAGTTATATGGTTATTAATAAATGCACAGTATGGTATGCAGCCTCTGGCTTCCTTCCCAAAGGCTGTAGGACACAGTAAGCTGTGCGACACTTGCTAATTATCATAAATTTCCATAATATATGAGTAGTGGACTCATACTTACCGTAGGACCACCCATACTGTAATAGGGGGTTCATACATATTGCACACCTAAGATTTATGAACATTAGTAGTGAGTGCTATACTTTAGGCTATCCCAGTGTACAACTATTTTTAGGTAGCGCCAATATACCCAAACAACTTTACTTTTTATATTCTGGCAAGGAACCTGTATAGGAACTTTGTATAAGGGAGGCAGCAACCTTAGTCTCTGAACCCATATACTTATCCTTAAGTGCAGTTCTTTGGTTCATATATAGTCTTATTATAGGCTTACCTGACGGTACAAGTGCCAAGAAAGACTTTACTATCACTTTAATCAGCTAAATACATTTTTAAGGTATCAAAACAAAAGGTGTTCAAAGTCTTATGCCGCGTACACACGGTCGGACTTTTCAGCTACAAAAGTCCAACGGACGCTGACGGACTAAAGCTGGCTGGTAATCCGATCGTGTGTGGGCTTCTCCGGACTTTCAACGTACTTTTTTAGACTCAAATCCGACGTACTTTAGATTTGAAACATGCTTCAAATCTTTACGTCGTAACTACGACGGACCCCGAAGTCCGCTCGTCTGTATGCTAGTCCTACGGACAAAAACCCACGCTAGGGCAGCTATTGGCTACTGGCTATCAACTTCCTTATTTTAGTCCGGTGTACGTCATCACGTACGAATCCGTCGGACTTTTGTGTGGTCGTGTGTAGGCAAGTCTGTTCGTTAGAAAGTCTGCCGCAAGTCCGCCGCAAGTCCGCCGAAAGTCCTCCGAAAGTCTGTCGGACAGGCTGTCGGACTTTTGTAGATGAAAAGTCCGACCGTGTGTACGCGGCATTACAGTTCATTTTTAAGCTCCCTGCTGATTGGAAAGATCTAGCTCTTACTCTGCAGGGGGTGTGTTAGACCTCTGCAGAGAGATCTCTACTTCCACGAGTTTCCTGAGCTTTGGAATAGGTGGGGTTAAAACAGTGGGAACACAGACTGCAACCTAAAAGCGTGGTTAGAACCTCTGATTTTAATACTTGCTTTGTTTCCTGTTGCGATGACAACAGATCCCTTAATTTTAGACACTCCTATACCCCTGGATATTAGCCTATCAGGCGAAACGCATCGGATGGAGCTACAGCAGTGATGTAATCCCATCTGGGTGTTGATTGTGCATTTCTGACTGCATGCTATTTTTTTACCTGCCATGTGTGAGTAGTTTTTACATTTAATAAATTGATGTGATTTTATACTACAACTAGGAGTTCCTCCTTTACCTTTACATCTTCCTGAGCTTTTCTGTGGATTGATTTGGAAACCTTGTTCCTGAGTCCTGGAATGTACCATCCATCCATCCCAGTGGGGATTTGAGTGCAGCCAAAGTGCAGCCAGACCTCCATCTTTAAGGTCTTACCTGTTGGTAAGCTGCTTGTGAGTGCGGTGTGCACCTGTGTGTGGATTGGTGTATGTTTACACAGGATTATTAGGTTTGGGCAACACATACATTAACTTTATGAACTGTTTGCACTAAGCATTTTTCATTGGACTATTTTTGCACCACCATGCACTTTGCCAATGTATTGTGGCTGGATATTTATGAATTAATCCATCTTCACATGTTGGTGTTAATTATATTTATTTAAGCACTGTATTTAGATATATTTTCACTTTATTGATTTGGATCTTTGTATTATTGATGCACTAGCATTTTATTTGATACTGCAACACATTTGCATTTTTTCAGTTATATGTATGTAGGTATTTAGTGAGTGCTGCTCTCACTTACTCAGTTATTATATTTTGATTATTTAATTCATTTTTTGACACTTAGCGCAACTGAAAAGTGTAGAAATCTTCCCAATGTGGCCAGAGACAGCAATACAAGAACTGCAAAAATATTTTCTCTTCCTAAAACGAAAAAAGAAAGAAAATATAGCTGAAGCTTAAAACTTGGGGAAAAGCTATAAATATTTTTTTTCATTTTATCTAACTTGCAGCATAGCAAAACATCAAAACAAATTAAACAAAACAAATTAAACCAATTAACAGCCAATTTTACATTAGAATTTAACACAAATAACACCTAAGCCAGTAAGTGCCATAATAAAATGTTTGCTTTCTTCTACGTGTCGGGATATGGCCCTGCTTGACCTAGAAAAGCATTGTGTTTGATTTCCCAGCACACACCTTTCCTTAATTCATTTAATATTCCCCGCTAAAGAGTTACTGGAAAAGTTGCTGCCTGTTTAAACATATTTAATGAAGGTCTAGCCTTTTACATTAAACATCTGTTTCCTTCATTTAGCATTTGGCAGCCATTCATGTGTTTTCTGAGCGAGGACATAACTTAATGAACATATACCAGATTATTCAAATGAAGCACTTTTATGTGTTCTTAACCACTTAAGGACCGAGCCTCTTTCTGAGATTTGGTGTTTACAAGTTAAAAACTGTTTTTTTTTTTGCTAGAAAATTACTATAAAAGAACCCCGAAACATTATATATATATTTTTTTTCTAACACCTTAGAGAATAAAATGGCAGTCGCTGCAATACTTTCTGTCGCACCATATTTGCGCAGTGGTCTTTTTTTGGAAAAAATAAAAATTTTTGAATTAAAAAATAAGACAACAGTTAAGTTAGCCCATTTTTTTTTTTACATTGTGAAAGATAATGTTACGCTGAGTAAATTGATACCCAACATGTCACGCTTCAAAATTGCGCCCGCTCGTGGAATGGCGACAAACATTTACCCTTAAAAATCTCCATAGACGACGTTTAAAAAATTCTACAGGTTGCATGTTTTGATGTACAGAGGAGGGCTAGGATTATTGCTCTGGCTCTAACGATCGCGGAAATACCTCACATGTGTGACTTGAACACCGTTTTCATATGCGGGCGCTGCTCACGTATGCGTTCGCTTCTGCATGGGAGTTTGGCGAGACGGGGCGTGTCTAAAAAAATGTTTTTTTTCTTATTTATTTTATTTTTTATTTTTTATTTTTACACTGTTCTGTATGGTGGCACTAAAAATGGTGGCACTTTTATTCCTATTACAATGAATGTTAACATCCCTTGTAATAGAAAAAAAGCACAACAGGACCTCTTAAATATGAGATCTGGGGGTCAAAACGACCTCAGATCCCATATTTAAACCAAAATGCAATAAAAAAAAAAATTAAGAGACACATTGACGGCACTTATATCGATGATCCCGAAACCAAACACGGACGCCACCTCATGGTCTAACTATAGACCAATTTCACTCTTAAATGTTGACATCAAGATTCTAGCCAAAATTCTAGCCCTACGTCTCAATCCCATAATAGGGGGACTGATTCATAAAGACCAAGTAGGTTTTATACCTAAACGGCAGGCGAGTGACAAGATTCGCCGTGTAATTCTCCTCCAACACTTAGCCCGCTCCCATAAAATCCCGATGCATCTCCTCTCTTTAGATATCCGGAAAGCCTTTGACACTGTCTCTTGGCCCTACTTATTTTATATTCTCCAACGTTGGGGCTTCGGCCCACACTTTCTGGGGTGGGTCACCGCACTGTACAATCATCCACAGGCATACGTGCATTACTCAGGCTTTCGTTCAGACCCCTTTCCCATTCTACGAGGAACTAGGCAGGGTTGTCCTTTATCCCCCATATTGTTTGCACTAGTGATCGAACCCCCTAGCTGCCCTGATAAGGAGTAATCCTGATATCCGAGACTTGGAGATTGCTTCTACCTCGCATAAATTGTGTCTCTTTGCTGATGATGCTCTCATGTTCATCACATCTCCCCATACTACCATCCCGATCCTACTGCACACCCTAGATAGATTTGCTCGGGTTTCAGGGCTTGAAATCAACCAAGCCAAATCGAGGGCTCTCAATGTGTCTTTGCCGCAAGCTGACTTAAGTAAGATACGCCAAAATTTTCCTTTTCAATGGTCCACCACATCTATTCCCTATTTAGGGATTAAACTGACGAGTGACCCATCTCACCTGTTCCAAAACAATTACCTCCCAATGCTAACCCAACTAACTTCTCTTCTTAACCTTTGGTTACCCTTATGTATCTCCTGGCTCGGACGCATTGCGGCTGTTAAGATGTCTTTGCTACTGAAACTGTTATATCTATACAGAGTTCTCCCTGTCACAGTCCCTCCTTATTATCATAGGATCATACAAAGTAAAGTCTTTAAATTCATCTAGGGCCCCATAAGACCCAGAGTGGCTAGATCCGTTCTTCTTCGTAACAAGCTCAATGGAGGCCTTGGTATCCCAAACTTTCAACATTATTACCATGCTGCAAGGCTGGCTCAGACTACTCTCTACCACTCGAAACTTGAAATACCACTCTGGGTTAGCCTTGAAGCTATTGACTCATTTCCGCTTACTATAACCAATTTGTTATGGCTTTCCCCAGCATCACGAGGCCCCATAAATAATCCACTCACACAACACACACTCAAACTCTGGGATAAATTGAAAACACCCTTCAAATTGATTTCCCCACACTCCCCCCTCTTGTCTTTTCTAGGTCACCCCCAATTCTACCCAGCCTATACTGAACCAACATCATTTCAGTCCTGGGGGCGGGCGGGTCTGACTCACATATGTGATATAGTCAATACCAACACTATTAAATCATTCGCCAGTATCCAAGCACAAACACAGCTCCCCAGTAGAGAATGCTTCCATTATCTCCAAATTGCTCACTTTGTTCAAACAACAATAAAATCTCTCTCTGGACTGGATACTTTGACAGAGTATGAGAATATGTGTGACTCGGACCCGCACGCTCCAGGTATTATCTCCCGACTCTACGCCCATCTTACTACACCACAAAAAACTCTTCCCAAAACGTGATTGCCTCAGAGGCAAACTACAAGGTGTTGATGCGATGGTACCTAGTCCCGGCCAGAATTGCTAAATTCTTACCTGAATTTTCCCCAAACTGTTTTAGGGGATGCGGTGACAGAGGTACACACTTGCACATCTGGTGGACATGCCCACTGGTGCAGCGCTTTTGGGAAACTATATTCCAAATGGCGTCTACCCTTCACCAAGTCACCCTAAAACCCAACCCAGCGATAGCTCTGCTCAGTCTCATTCCACAGGATTACACAAGAGCACAGCTTCGCCTCCTTCTCCAGCTATTCACTGCAGCTAAGCAAATGATTGCTAAGGCTTGGAAAACACCCACGCTCAGTATAGCCGAAACTAAAAACAGGATCACCCAAGCAATGGTGCATAGCAAGATCGAAGCGAAAATTTTAGATAAAGTCCCCCAGCATGCCAGAATCTGGCAACCATGGATGAACCACTTCCTGCCAGCTGGTGTTGATGAACATCTGTTGGGACTCTGAATCTATTCGGTCCTAAACCTAAGATCTCGATACCACACTCCTGCCCATGCGGCCCGGCCGACCCACACCCCCTCTAGCTCCTCTCTTTTCTATCTGTTGTTACCCTCCCCCTCCCCCCTCTCTCTTCTTTCTCTCTCCCTTCTTCTCCTATTAATACCTATTGGTAATGTACTCGGTCTTATACAATGGTCCTGGTGACTCCCATGTTTGTTTTCTGGGGAGACGCCCGGCACCTTTACATACCTATTTAGGGGACCCTGTTCCCCCTAAACTTTTTGTAACCCAACCTTAATTGTTTCTACCTGTGATTTGACTTCACTTGTTTGTATATTTCACCATATTCCATTCTGTTAATGATATAATTTATGACAATGATAAGCACTGTATTATGCTACCCTGCTATCTCTACTGTAATTTATTGAACAGCTGCTTGTTAATTACCAATAAAATATTTGAAAAGAAAAAAAAAATCAAATGTCATTTGAAAAAAAAAATGTCTCTTTCTGAGCTATGGGCAGAAGTGACGTTTTTGGCATCTCTTCTGCCCTGCAATGGTATGGAGATGGGTGGGGGCCATTTACCTCTCACTCGTCTCCATACCTAACAGGACAAAGGACCTGATCACCTCTGCCGCTGCCGATGGCTCCGGTAAGCGGCGGGAGGCCCCTCTTCCGCCGCCGATAAAAGTGATCTCGCTGCAGAGACCACTTTTATCTGAAAACGGACAGCCCTTTGAAGAAGAGGATACCGCGGTTATGGTAGCTAGCTGCTGCCATAACAACGATAGGCCTCTTCAAAGTACCGACGTATAATGATGGCGGTTGCTCCGTAAGTAGTTAAAGGGTAACTCAATTTTCGTGGGGATAAAAATACCAAATAAAGAAAAAATAATATTGTGTATACATTTGTGACATAAATCATATTGTAATTGAAGGTTATTAAAAATGACCTTTCCTTTTCAATCTGCAGCTGCTGTAATTTTCTGAAAATACAATGCAATATGGCTACCTGGACGTGTTCTGTACACAGAGTGTGTACACAACCCCCCCCCCGAGAAATATAATTTGCTGCTTGTGTGATTGGCTCACTGATTTTCAAGATTTTTAAATGGAGGATGTATTCACAACGGGGGGCTGTCAGAGAGTGGCAGGGTGGGCACTTGGAACAGGGGTTTGGTATCTTACAATAGGTTAGGGGATTAGGGACTGGGAGTTGGGACTATTTATTTAAACCTGAACCCTGAACTTGTCCTTTAAAGTGCATAACCAGACAATTTTTTTTTTTGTTTTAGACAGAGTAGGGAAATATTAAACCCTAGCCCTATCCAGGGCTCCTTTAGCCCTCTTATAGTCCACTAAGTAAAAAGTGTAATTTTTTTTTTTGCTTTTGGCTAGTAATTTCCTGTATAGGGACAGCAGACAGAGTTTGAGGGGAAATCTCTGTAGTGGTGTAATGGATATCAATAAAAACCTGGCAGCAGTTCTAACCCTTCCCCACCCTTTCTAAAGCTCAAAAAAAGTTTAGGTTGGGCACTTTAAGATTATTTTGAAACGTGGCATAGCACTGCAAATAAAAAAAATAAAAAAATAAAAATAACAATGAATATACTGTATATAAATAAGCAATACGCAAGGCCATATTTGTTGATGTATACTTGTAGATTGACAGATAGATAGATAGATAGATAGATAGATAGATAGATAGATAGATAGATAGATAGATAGATAGATAGATAGATAGATAGATAGATAGATAGATAGATAGATATAGATAGATAGATAGATAGATAGATAGATAGATAGATAGATAGATAGATAGATAGATAGATAGATAGATAGATAGATAGATAGATAGATAGATAAAGAATTATTGGCTTGTAACTCTCCTACAAATAATCTTTTTTTCACCTGAGCTCCCCTACACTGCAAGCACCCATGCAAGTGCAAGTAGACATGGTCAGACACCTTATAAAGAGGGCCCCAAAGATCTATTAGGCAAATAGAACGTTTGTGGAATGGTTGGATTGTTGTTTGTTGAATTTGAGCTTTGCCCTCAATATCTCCATTGGCTTTGACCAACCATTGATAGTTGACATCAATGCAGCTGTCCCCAGCAGATATCCCCTCACTTCCTTCCCTGAGTGACAAGAGGACAGGAAGTCAAATGCCATTTTCCCAATGGTTACGCTATGAAAAGCTAACTGCCAGCCTGGAAAACACCCATGATACTTTCCTTTCTATGTGGCAATCATGGCTTGAGTACTCCCTGGTCACGCCAAGTACCTCCTGCCTCTTGCAGCTCTGACAGTAGGGTTAACCTCCCTTTGCTGAAACAATGATTCCCCAAGGATATCGACATATATCTTTCCCTTTCCCTATCCTCTTCCTTCCCATCTCCTCCTCGGCTCACCCCTAACCCCCATATTCTTTTCCCCTGCCCTCCTATTACCCCCCACCTTTTTTTAATTCCTTTCTTCGCTACTGGTTTCACATAGCTTATTGCTCTGATAGGGCTTCTTGGATCCTATCATAGCTCCATGTAGCTGGCGCGTTAAAGATTTCCTCATGTTAACAAGCTTTGGCCTGAATATTCTTGGTTTAAAATCTAATTAGTTAATGCTTAGTGTCCTTGTTCCTGTGGATCCCAGCTGGACTTTACTCTGATATTTAATTTTTTAGTGAAAATTTTACCTTTTGTATAACATTACTTACATTTTGCCCTTGCTGTGCACATGGGCAATTTTTAATATGTAACAATATATGCTTTGCTCAAATAATAAAAAAAAATGGTATTGAAATATCCGCAACGGGGACTAAGCAGCAATGAAAAAAAAACTAATAGAGGTTCTAATCCTTTCCAGCTCTATACAAAACTTAAAAAACTGTTTTGCATGGAGTTCTCCTTTAAGCAAAAAAAAAAAAATCTTAAAAGTACTGTTAAAAATGAAATTGTCTGTCAAATAAGTTGTTCTCAGTGTTCTTTTCCATGTTTTGCAATTAGCAGTTTAATCTTTTGTTTCTGTTCCCTGAGACATTTGTGTTTGGTTCTGTAGTCAACCATTTAAAATATTACTATTTGAACTGAGAAAATCAGTTAAAAGCCAACAGAACAATGAAAGCTGAACTTTAAAGGGAACAAGTTTTATATTCCACCTGTGCTGACCTGAGTGAAAAATTGTGAAGAACTTTCTCTGCTGATGAATGTCAAGTCAGCACTGAATAAAACAGCAGAGGATTTATTATTATGAACTAGAATTAATTAAAATGTGCTTTGAAGGCATAATTACTCCCTGAAAAGCTGTATGAATAAAGTGACATACAGTAGGAGGTAGCAGGAGGAGCCCCAGCCCATGTCGGGGAAGCAGGTAACTGACGCATTCAGGAGTGTTAGATACTTGCAGTGGCTGAGGGTCTGCAACGCAGTGGAATTTTAAGACATGGACCGCTGGAAATCCTGAGGTAAGTATTGATTATTTTTTCTTTAGCAGGCAAGGCTAAGTTTAATTTACAACATTAATTGACAGGGTTGCTTTAAAGTAAACCTGCCATAGCTTCCAAATTTACCAATAGTACAGGGGTAAAAGTTCTATAATCATTTATTTTATTTTTTTCTGTCTGGGGGGGCTGCTTAATCCTCATTGCATAATGTGTATGAGCACTTCTTTTGGAGCTTTGTTTGCCTCTGCACCTTTTTATCAAATGAGATAGGCAGTTGAGATGTATCTTTGAACAGTAGGACTATAGGAGAGCAACCGGTCAGTCGGTTGATCAGGTCACCAGCCCCGTACCTACCCCATCCAGGTTGCGGCGGCTCCGGGCTTCCCCTGCATCTCCTACTCCCCTGCATCATGCCGTGTGTCTCCTCCCTCCTCTCCTTCGTGCGCCGTGCGTCTCCTCCCTCCCCTCCTTCGTGCGCCATGCGTCTCCTCCCACCTCCTCCTAGGCGGCTGATCAGATCGCGTCTCCTTTCCTGATTGGCCAGGAGGAAACTACAGTGTGACAATAGTGAATATTTTTTCGCTATTGTCACACAAGTGGGTGTGCTTGGGGCGCAGAGCTCTGTGCCCCAAGCCCACCCTTTTTTGAAGCCTATTAAAGCCTCTGGCTCTAATTACATGGTTAAAAAAAAAAAACCCATTGGAATCCATGTGTCCGGCCCCCCCGCATGTAGTTTAGGGGGTCAGACACAAGGATGGGGGGGTGGCGCCCCTGATTGTCTGTATATACAATGTAGCCAGGTGCTGGGCTACAATAACATGGAGAAGGAGACATTGCTCTTTGTTATTTCACTCTCTACTGTGACGCTGGATGTCATGCCACAATATCCCCTACAGCCAACAGGAAGAGAGCTACAGTATTCATACCCCTTGAAACTTTCATCATTTTGTCATGTTACAACTAAAAACGTAAATGTATTTTATTGGGATTTTATGTGATAGACCGACACAAAGTGGCACATAATTGTGAAGTGAAAGGAAAATGATAAATTGGTTTTTAAAAAAATATGTGAAAAGTGTGGCATGCATTTGTATTCAGCCCCCCTAAGTGAATACTTTGTTGAATCACCTTTTAGTGAAATTTACAGCTGCAAGTCTTTTACCAGCTTTGCACATGTAGAGAGTGAAATTTTTGCCCATTCTTTGCAAAATAGCTCAAGCTTTGTCAGATTGGATGGAGGATACTTATACTTGAGATATATATATAAACTGTATTCATATTAAATACTATTTGTTTTTATTTAGTTAACGTTAATGGAAACGTTTAAGTTTTTTTAAATACCACTGTTCCAATCATCCAGAAATTTGTATGTGTACTTTATGAAAATATTTTTTTACTGAAAGTAGACAGAAAGTAGATACACTAGTATGTGTTTATGCAATAATGGTATATAAAATTCTGTATGATTCAGGAAAAAGCGGCAAAATTTATTGAGAGCTGTCTGTATTGATAGGTAGCCTTAGCATCCAATGTCCTTAAAAACACACATACATATCCGCTAGGACCTATTTAGTCAGAACCCATTTAAGCTAGCAGTATATTTTTGTGGTGTTGGGGGAAACTGGAGTACCTTTACATGCATGTAGAACAGCATCCCTGGTGGCACCTAATTCCAGGACGTTAGTGTAGCACAGGTATAATGATAACCATCAAACCACTGAGCTGTCCTATGGCAAAATTGCATTTGCTTTCCTTATGGGCACTGAGGTCTATAAAATGAATTTGTAGCTTAAGATTTCAGCCAGTGAGATAAGCTCAATGTACATGTTATTCACATGCTTAGAGTCTATATGTACATGGTAGTAGTTGTATTATCTCAATGCATGTCTTTTGATTACAACTGAAATGAAAACTGAAAAAAATACATTATCAGTGCCCTTTAAAATGTTATAAAGCTGCTATACTTTAAGGATACAATACATTTAAAATTGGAATTTAAATCTTAACGTTGATCTAAACCCACTCACTAAAATCCCATCTGTACTTTAACACATTAGTGTAATTTTTTTGTCAATTGTTTTAAATCTGCAGCTTTTTTTAAAAGAATACCTTGTGATCATACCATGAAGGATTTTTTTTAAGACACTTCTGTTATAGGGTGACAAGTTTCTCTGATTTGTGATCCTGCATTGTCACTGTGGAGACTACTACTCTATACATTTGAAGCTCATTGTTTGGAATTGCCCAGTAACATAAAAATATTAAATCCTAGTAAAAACTGCGTTGACAGTAACATTATTACAGAATATATTAAAACATTAAAAAAGTAATTTGAATATCGTAGACGGACTTTTTTTTGAGTGCATGTGTGATGCATGTACCGTAATTAATGGCTTAATAGCTGCCTAAAGCAATAGCGTATGTTATTTTATTTGTGTTCTAGATTCTTACACTGATCCTGCATTGGACAACAACATTTCTCTAAATTTGTAGAGATTTCTTCTTCCCCCCTGTTGTGTTTCCAGGGCAGGAAGTGAAAGAAAATCTTCTCTACAGGACACAGACATAAAAAAATAAACGTATTGGTTTTAACTGGTGGAGGTCAACTTGAAAATGATAGAGGGCCTTAGGTGAAGCCCCCGACACCAGAGAGCGGCACAGTAGCAGTGCATTTTTCATGCATTGAGGTGTATTGTTTTAAGTTAGACAGCCCATTCAAAATTAATGTATTATAATGCACCTAAACACCCTGGTCCTGCTGTATTTTTTGCAGCATATCACACTGAACACTAAAGAGGTTGGAGTACAATAACCCCCAGCATTGCTGTCAGTAAGTGCAATTATAACCCCTAGCATTGGTGTCAGTGGAATGCAATAACAACCCCCAGCATTACTGTCAATGGACGTAAAAATAATCCACAGCATTGGTATCAGTGAACTCAATAAAAGCCCCCAGCACTGATGTCAGTTAGGGTAATAATAATTTAAATAGAACTTGTCCTTAAAGGGCAAACAGTGAGGAAATTAAATATTTTAAGTCCAGGTAAAATAAATGAAAGGTGCGGACCTAGCACCTAAAATAAACCAAAAATACCTGGGAATAAAGTTCCTACAACAGAGAGTGCTAATAAGGTCCAGGCTGTGTGACTTTGTATAAAAAAATATTTTTTAATAATTAAAAAAATCAACCATCAAAATTCAGTATAAAAAAAGAACCCACCACAGAATTTTCCGATGCCCCTTCTTTGATCACAGCTGAAATCCAGAGGTTCCATCAGGAGGAATCCCAATAGTGAGAATTAAAAGCATAAAGCACAGCGGTTAGTTAACAGCGTAAGAAGAAAATTGAAGCACTTGAGAACCACAAGTAGTCATATAATCACTCAATTTATGTAATTTAAGATAGGTACTTGACATTAAAGTCCTCTTTTCCTACATAGTTTTTAGTGAATTCACCACTTAATTGTGCAATATATAAATATATCCCATTAGGATAATAACCCTCAAGATTGGTGTCAGTGAATGCAATAATAAACCCCCAAAATTGGTGTCAGTGAATGCAATAATAACCCTCAGCATTTAGGGATAAAGAACAGCCTCACTCCGGAATTATACCTGACTGACAGAGATCTCTACAACTAAGCTCTGTTGGGTAAAATGCATTAGAGGGGCAGTTCTAGGGCAGGTACTATAATTGCAATGCCTGTGGATGTCTCATACATTAAATGTGGATTTCAGTGATCGTTACGGTGTGCAATGGCTCTTTTTGTGAGCTTGGATGGCTCGACTTGCCAGCAGCACCTGGAGTTTAAGTGGTGGTGGGGAAGAGTGAAGAGCTATTTGTTAATGGCATCCGAACCCCAGCATTGGTGTCATTGGATGCAATAGTAATTGGGCGCAATAATAACTCACATCATTGATGTCAGTGGATGCAATAAATCCCACAGCATTAGTGTCAATGGCCACAGTAATAACCCCCAGCACTGGTGTTAGTAGATACAATAGTAACCCACATCATTGTTGTCAGTGAACACAATAATAGCCCCCAGCACTGGGGTCTGTGGCTGCAATAATACCCAGCCATACTTGGTGTCAGTGGATACAATAATAACCTGCATCATTTGGGTCAGTGACCCCAATAATAACACCCAGCACTGGTATCAGTGGATGCAATAATTCTCTCCTCCCATAATTGGTGTCAGTGGATGAAATAAAAAAGAAAAAACAACACTTGATATCAGTTGTGTATTAAAGTGGAGTTCCACCCACTTTTACAACTCTTCAGCATCCCTCACTAAACTGTGCACTGTAAACTAATTGGATATTTTTAAAAAAATTTTCTCAGCACCTACTGTATATCTGCTGTATTCATTTTTCACTTCCTCCTCCCTGGCCGCGGCCCATCGCATCATTTCCTGTTTGCAATGCCTCCTGGGAAGGGGAGGCAACTTCCTCTGACACTGCCGTTGCTATGGAAACCTGACCTGAAACCTATTACACTGCTTGTGCTGCACTGAGCATGTGCGAGATCTGCAAGGATGAGATCCAGGAAGAAATACAGTCTGGCTTCAGATGCACACACTTAAGATGGCCACGGCCTGCTGTAAGTTTATAAAATAACAAACTACTGCTATAAACTAACAAAACAGACCTTAGTTTACAGACTAACTTTACTAGAATACATTAAGCTTGTGTATTATAGGGGTATTTTTATTTAAAAAGTATAATTTCGGCCGGAACACCACTTTAATAACCTTCAACACTGGTGTCAATGGACACAATAATAAACCCCAAAATTGGTGTTAGAGAATGCAATCATAGCCCCCAGCATTGGTGTCAGTGGACACTATGATAACCCCCAAGATTTATATCAGTGGCCACAATAATAGCCCCCAGCACTGGGGTAGGTACTATTATCTGGCCACACACACACATGCTTTTCATTGCCAGTGAAATGCATTCTTTTCACCCCCCTGCATTGGTGGTTAGTGGCAGTGAAATGTGATTCCCCACCACTACTCTGCATTGGTGGTCAGTGGCTGTGAAAGTTAACTTCCATTCCCTTTCTGCATTGGTGTCATGACAGGGAATGTTAATTCCCTTTCTTTGGTGGTCATAGCAGTAAAAGTTAACCCCCCCATTGGTGATCACTTATATGATTACTCTCTCTCCCCAATCTGAGGACTTTACTTGTAATGTAGGAGGTGTCTTACAGTCTTAGCATATATGCTTATTTACAGTATTTTGAAACCCGTGGGACTGTTTTGATGTTTAATTTTGACAGTCTGCAGTCAGAAGGTGGTGATGGCCATCTTTGTACACACTGCACTGCTCAGAGCCAAACTTATAGTCATAGGGCACTGACGTACATTTTTCCTCCTGCACACTCTTGCTTGAAGTTACCTCTTCTCACTCATCCAGCATATCACTTGCTGCAGACCGTTACTCTGTCACCTCCAGCACATCAATTCCCAGGACCAGCTAGCACATTGGTATGAGTAGGCCTGAAACTGGCTCAGCCAGGCCTCAGAAATGCCCTTTGCAGGCAGGAACCACAGGCCTCTATAGTGTAGCAGAGAAAATAGCAAAAGTCCTTGTGCTAGCTGCCCTATCCGAGGCTACTGATCCCAGTTAGCCTTCTTCAGGCCCTGCCAGCCCTCCTGGCTGCAGCTGCCCCTTCCATTGCCCCTTCCACCACAGTTCACACTTCTGGTTCTGCACTCATACAGACTGCAAGCTCCCAGTCCTCTCAAGCGTGCCTCCCCAGTCCTCCCAGCTGCCTCACAAACCAGCCCTCCTGGCTGCAACCAGTTGTCCTCCCTGGAGTCTCTTAGTAGTGCTCTCTCCTGCTGTCCTCTCCTTGCTCTCTCTTGTGCCTCCGGTCCAAGACCTACTCATGTATTCCTGAAGGTGGTCCCGACTGCACCCGAGCTCAGGTCCAAGGTCACCCCCCCCAGACTGGGGAGCTTTATCAAAGGCCCTGACAGCCTCCACACACTCTCACTCAGCTCTTCCCCCGACAACTCCTCCCCAGTTGGGCTGACCCTGGGTTTTTAAGGAGGCCTGTCCCCTGCCATTCCAGGTTGGGGATTGGTCAGGGCTCCCCAAAAACCCCAGGCAGCTCCACTTCCTCACTTTGTCTCTTTCCAGATCTTTCTCACAAACTGTGGATATAAGAGGGAGGTCTCAGTGATGCTGCCTGTGAGCCATCAGCTGCTTTCCTGAGCCACTCCCAGTCCAGATCAGAACAGAGCAAACAGGCCCGACTACCAGCCAGGCCTGCCTAAATTGACTTGTTCTAACAAAAATTCTACCTCTAGCACCTACCTACCTAGAGGGTGCTACAATTACATAAAGCTAAGTGTTTTTCATTAAAAAAAAAACACAAAAGGCAAAAACGTTAATTGAATTATGCTCTACCCCTCACCATCTGTATTAAAAAGTTCCACAGTATGATGTTTTAAAAATTTATTTTTCAGAAATAGTAGCTGGCACCTGTCTGGGTCATTAGATCTGTTACATATACGTATGCTATGTTTAACAGCTGGACTGTGTGATACAGTGATTGGGAACCAATTGCCGAGGTTATCATTTATGTGATCTCTGTGATGTCTTGCTGATCACATAACATGTTTGCAAGCAAGCCAGTGCATGTGTTCTGTCAGAATCGGCGACCTGTCATATTAGGTAACGGAAATTTTGTTTCATCAGCTGCGCAAGCGTTCCACCGCTTCCAGGTTTGCTAATCTGACAGAACACCTGCAGTCAGAAGAAGGCAGCAGCAGACATCTTGACACTGTGACATTCATGCTGGGTGTAGTAAGATGTCCGCTGCCTTCTTCTGACTGTAGGTGTTCTGTCAGATTAACAAACCTGGACAAATGCGCAGCTGATGCAACGTCACTTCCATTACCTAATCTAACAGGTCGCCGATTCTGGCGGAACACAGGCTATTTCTCACAGAGCGAGGCACTTTGATATAATCAGTCGGCTGGCTCTAGCTTTTGAACTGAAAAGGTAAAATGAAAAATTAATAAATGTAAAATAAAATTTTTAAAAGATGAATATTATAAGCTTTTAAAGTGGCATTTGTGTCCATTTATCAATTTCTAATAACAATTCTAAGCATTCTAAAATAGTGTTTAGGTAGGGAAATTAGTCAGACAGTTATAGCTAAGTTACCCAACTAATACGAACACTTCTAAATTTGTCCTGAGCATCTAGGCATCAATGACCCTTGGTCATGAATGAATAAAAAAACCTCAAACTCAGAATGCCACGATAACCAAATAATGACATCTCTCCTGTGTTTTCTCTTTGACTTTGAAATGTCTTATGTTTTTAGTGACAGCAACTATGAAAACAGTCATTAGCAGCCCTGGCTTTAGTCCTGGCTCTGCAGACTTATACAGTGGGAGTAGAGGGGCTCCTGTCCGCCATACATCATCCCTGTACTCTGGCGGTAATTCCTATCTCTCCCACAGGCAGGCAGCTTAGACACTGCCCAGCTTCTGACACACTCCGCCAAGTTTGACAATGCACATTTTAATGTAAGCAATGTTCAGCATCCTAAAAAACGTGAAACCTCAGTCCAAAACCTGTAACATTGTTAACACGTTTATGCTATGCACAAGCTGTACAGGCATCTGAATTATTCAGAGAAGCATTTTCGAGATTGTAGCAATGTTTTCAACCACCCATGAATATTTCAATATGGTTGGATGTCATTTACTCAAATACATCTGTTCTCTAGTTGGTTTTGTTGATGCAGACAAAAAAAAAAAAAAACAGAAACATACAGGCAACTTGGAAATAGGATTTTTATTTTTATTTCTTTATTTTTTTAAATGTGAAAGCAGTTTTGAGCACATCAAATAATTTCCAGAAATAGCTTGAATGTGTATATTGCTTTCGGAAAGATTTCTTCGTAAATGGGCAGAAGTATTAACAGCTGTTTCTTTCAGATGATAAAATAAACCATCAATAATGACTGCAAAGTATTTAATTATATCAGTCAAGTTCATTGCCTTGCCTAGCAAGCAAACATCTGCGATTAATGCTGCTGTTATTAATTTACATAGGTCCTCTACCAATGACCATTAAAGCATATTTAGAGACAACATGCGGCTGCAGTGTAGAAGAGACTTGAAAGGCATGCCGCCTTCAACTTTTCTCTAAAATATAGTCCAGACACTCATATGATACATTGTACTACACTACATTATAAACATAAACTGCCCGTAGGGTGATCCTTGGGGTAGAATCTTACAACCCTCATGGCAACTTGTCTTTCAAAAGCTAAAGAAAGCACCATAAGCCTTTATGGTGGGCTCCACTGAAAGTTTATGTCCGAAGATGTGTTGCCCAGCAGCAGGTCAATAATAATAATAATAATCATCTAAAACAATTATGATCAGGGTAGGTTTAATTATAATAGGTGCTCCTGACAGCACTCTAACTCAAATAATTATCATACTGAAGCATTATTTTTTTTAGCTTGTTGGAAAATCTTTCTGTATTTCAGTGCTACTCAATGTATGCACCTACTAGGACTACCAGTTTACAATGGAAACTACTACAGGTCCAGGATTGGTTTAAAGATGATGTCTAATTATGATGTTCAATTATATATGTTCAGTACCAGTCAGATGTACACTCTGAACAACAGCTACACAGTCCAGGCTGTCATTGACAGTGTCACACATGCTGCAGCCACTCATACACAGCAAGTGCTACAGTCGTTCTCCCTCTCTTTGCCTGCCAGTGAACACTGAACATTTCATGGGCTGTGCGCAGCTACAGAGAGAGAAGATAAAAGCCCCACCCAACACCCAGGAAAACAAAGGAAGCAGTAATGCTGTTGCTGTGCAGCCTGGGAAAAGACTAAACATGCTGGGAGGAGCAAGAACTTGGGGGAGATGGGAGATGTAATCCCCAGAGAGACTGTACCTGGTACTACAAAGTGTTTTTAAACTACAGCTTACAGCATTACCAGAGCTCTGCAGAGGAGGAAAAGAGAGGATTGTTCTTAAGCTTGAGGTAGTTGCTGAGAGGATATTGTAGAGCACACATTGTGTAGCAGACTGCTGATGGGATGATTTGCTGCAGTGTCGGGGATGCAGAGAGGTAGAGTTGCTGATATCTTCTGGTCTGTGGGAATGCCATTGACAAGTCTGGTGTCCCCACCTGTTTCTCCACCTCTTTGAGGGGAGGACATCATAGCAGCTGGTATCTCTGAGCCCTGGAACAGTAGTGCCACTTGGGACACCATTTAGGAACATACCCCTGGGTTAGTGGGATTCACAAATGGATGTGAGGATTTAATCTAATTTATGATTAATATTTGTATGTAGTATTTACAGTATCTCACAAAAGTGAGAACACCCCTCACATTTTTGTAAATATTTTATTATATGTTTCATGTGACAACACTGAATAAATTACACTTTGCTACAATGTAAAGTAGTGAGTGTACAGCTTGTATAACAGTGTCAATTTGCTGTCCCTTCAAAATAACTCACCACACAGCCATTAATGTCTAAACCATTGTCAACAAAAGGGAGTACACCCCTATGTGAAAATGTTCAAATTGGGCCCAAAGTGTCAATATTTTGTGTGGCCACAATTATTTTCCAGCACTGCCTTAACGCTTTTGGGCATGGAGTTTACCAGAGCTTCACAGGTTGCCACTGGAATCCTCTTCCACTCCTCCGTGACAACATCCAGGAGCTGGTGGATATTAGAGACCTTGCACTCCTCCACCTTCCATTTGAGGATGCCCCACAGATGCTCAATAGGGTTTAGGTCTGGAGACATGCTTGGCCAGTCCATCACCCTTACCCTCAACTTCTTTAGCAAGGCAGTGGTAGTCTTGGAGGTGTGTTTGGGGTCGTTATCATGTTGGAATACTGTCCTGAGGCCCAGTCTCCGAAGGGAGGGATCATGCTCTGCTTCAGTATGTTACAGTACATGTTGGCATTCATGGTTCCCTCAATGAACTGTTGTTCCCCAGTGTCGGCAACACTCATGCAGCCCCAGACCATGACACTCCCACCACCATGCTTGACTGTAGGCAAGACACACTTGTCTTTGTACTCCTCATCTGGTTGCCGCCACACACGCTTGACACTATCTGAACCAAATAAGTTTATCTTGGTCTCATCAGACCACAGGACATGTTTTTCTATAGATTTGAGCCCCAACACACTGCAAAGTGGGAGAGAATTTGCCAGAGACTATTGGACCACTGTTTTTTGCATTGCCCCTTAGTCAGAACCCAATTAGTGTAGGGATTAAGGGTAAAGTCATTGGTCCGTTTGCTGTTTACTGAGTCACATATTATTTTGTACCTATTGCCGTGTACTTGTTATATGGCTTTTCCATCCTCTGGCTATTGTTTTACTGTGTGTTGCCTAAATAAATACTTTCCCTCCAGCCTTCATGTGTCAGAGGATGTGGCATTGCTGGGAAGGTCGTTGACATCCAGAGTCAAACATCAATGCTCTTTGGGGGATAAGTGTAGCTTAAGTGTCTAAATATGGCCAGCTAAGAGGGAAGCTGTACTTTGTCCATCCAGGGCAAACTAACAAGCTCACAGTAATACTATATCCTGAACAATTATTGCACTTTAGTATGAATTTTTTAGCTTGTTGGAAAATCTTTCTATATTTGATTGTTCAAGGTGGTATTATCCATAAATGCACCTCTTAGGACTATCATACAGTTTACACTAGAGACCAGGTCCAGTAGGGGTTTAAAGATGGCGTCTAATTATGATTTTCAGGTATAAATGTACCTACAGTAAATATGGCCAGCTAAGAGGAAACCTGTATTTTGACCATGCAGAACAAACTAAAAGGATCCCTTTAACCCCCCCCCCCCCCCTCCAGGACCACATGTAATTATTCATTTCATCCTAAAAGTTCATAACTTTTCATTTCATCCTCTGCACTTTCATTCAGCTGCCTGGAGAAGGAAAAGCCTTCCTATATAACAAGTTGCTCAATTCAGGGTTCACACAGGGTAATAGACTCTTCCCATGAGACAGCATTAATGCCCAGTGTAATCATATGGAGTGGGTTACATGTTCTGCCATCCCCCCTTGTACTGGGTGTTTTCTTCACATCCAGCAGCTAAATTAACTGGCAGGAGTGCAAAGGCAAGGTGAATATGTGCTGCTGGGTAGAGGGGAACAAAAGTAAATCTCTTGCATTGCCATGGATGAGCAAATTACATTTTTTTAAAACTTAAGTTTAGTGATTTTTTTAAGTGATTCTAAAATTTGGAATAAAAAAAACAAAAAAACAAAAAAATAAACAAATCTGTTGTATGATTCTCTTTTGTAGGGTCCCCCACCGGTGGTCCTGGCACCTCCCTCCTGCTGAGTGCCCTCAAAGCAAGCCTCTTACTATGGAGGCACTGGAGCAGGCTCACTTCTGAGCCACACTCCTGTGAATGGTATATACAGTATCTCACAAAAGTGAGTACACCCCTCACATTTTTGCAAATATTTTATTATATCTTTTCATGTGACAACACAGAAGAAATTTACTTTGCTACAATGTATAGTGAGTGTACAGCTTGTATAACAGTGTAAATTTGCTGTCCCCTCAAAATAACTCAACACACAGCCAATAATGTCTAAACCGCTGGCAACAAAAGTGAGTACACTCCTAAGTGAAAATGTCCAAATTGGGCCAAATTAGCCATTTTCCCTTCCCCAGTGTCATGTGACTCGTTAGTGTTACAAGGTCTCAGGTGTGAACGAGGAGCAAGTGTGTTAAATTTGTTGTTATCGCTCTCACTCTCTCATACTGGTCACTGGAAGTTCAACTTGACACCTCATGGCAAAGAACTCTCTGAGGATCTGAAAAAAAGAATTGTTGCTCTACATAAAGATGGCCTAGGCTATAAGAAGATTGTCAAGATTCTGAAACTGAGCTGCAGCAAGGTGGCGAAGACCATACAGCTGTTTAACAGGACAGGTTCCACTCAGAACAGGCCTCGCCATGGTTGACCAAAGAAATGGAGTGCACGTGCTCAGCGTCATATCCAGAGGTTTTTTTTGGGCAATAGATGTATGAGTGCTGCCAGCATTGCTGCAGAGGTTGAAGGGGTGGGGGGTCAGTAGACATGTGCATTCGTTTTCGTCCGAATGCATTTTCGTCTGAATTTCAGGTATTTTCGTTATCGTCTTAACAAACGATAACGAAAGTGCAGAATCCGAAAAACGAAAGATCCGACATAAACAAATGCTTTATTTTCATTTTCGTTGCTACAACAGTTCGATATAGATAGGAGATTCAACATGATGATGACAATAACAATCTGTGTCCATAAAACCTGTGGTCGAATGTGACTAACCTTAGCTCTATTAGTCCAAGATTATTCTATATAGAGAGAAAAGATTCCACATAGAGAGAAAAGATTTGACGTAGGGGAGAAAAGATTTGACGTAGGGGAGAAAAGATTCGACGTAGGGGAGAAAAGATAAATAAAAATAATGATGATGATGAATGTTATTGGCTGATTGTAACCAAAGAGGAGGAGCAGTAAAATAGCTAGAACTAAGTACACACGTACTTTGGCCTATGGTGTCTGTTGAAAGGTCTAAGAAGATTCGACGGAGCAGGTAAACTATACGGCGTTGTACAGTTTAGCTGCTCCGTCTAATCTTCTTTAACATTCGACAGACACGATAAGCCTTCAATGACAGATTCAACGTTAATTTGGATTTTCGGACGAATGCAATTTTTAACGAAAAACAAAATGAATAAAAACGAATTTCGGGAGTAACTAAATACATTTTTTTTTCGGACGATAACGAAATTCTGAAATGAAATATTTCAGTGTGCACATGTCTAGGGGTCAGCTTGTCAGTGCTCAGACCATAAGCCACACACTGCATCAAATTGGTGTGCATGGCTGTTGTCCTAGAAGGAAGTCAGTTCTAAAGATGATGCACAAGAAAGCCCGCAAACAGTTTGCTGAAGACAAGCAGACAGAGGACATGGTTTACTGGAACCATGTCCTGTGGTCTGATGAGACCAAGATAAACTTATTTGGTTCAAATGGTGCCAAGCGTATGGAAACAAGGTGAGGAGTACAAAGACAAGTGTGTCTTGCCTACAGTCAATCATGGTGGTGGAAGTATCATGTTCTGGGGCTGCATGAGTGCTGCTGGCACTAGGGAGCTACAGTTCATTGAGGGAACCATGAATGCCAACATGTAATGTGACATTCTGAAGCACAGCATGAGGCCATCCCTTTGGAGACTGGGCCGCAGTGCAGTATTCCAACATGATAATGACCCCAAACACACCTCCAAGATGACCACTGCCTTGCTAAAGAAGCTGAGGGTAAAGGTGATGGACTGGTCAAGCATGTCTCCAGACCTAAACCCTATTGAGCATCTGTGGGGCATCCTCAAATGGAGGGTTGAGGAGGGTAAGGTCTCTAACATCCATCAGCTCCGTGATGTCATCATGGAGCAGTGGAAGAGGACTCCAGTGGCAACCTGTGAAGCTCTGGCAAACTTCATGCCCAAGAGGGTTAAGGCAGTGCTGGAAAATAATGGTGGCCACACAAAATATTGACACTTTTGGCCCAATTTGGACATTTTTACTTAAGGGTGTACTCACTTTTGTTGCCAGCGGTTTAAACATTAATGGCTGTGTGTTGAGTTATTTTGAGGGGACAGAAAATTTACACTGTTATACAAGCTGTACACTCACTACTTTACATTGTAGCAAAGTGTATCTCTTCAGTGTTGTCACATGAAAATATATAATAAAATATTTACAAAAATGTGAGGGGTGTACTCTTTTTTGTGAGATACGGTATGTACACTATAAAATACCCAATAAATTACAACAGAATATAAAGTGCTATACAGTTGTGCTCATAAGTTTACATACCCTGGCAGAATTTATGATTTCTTGGCCATTTTGCAGAGAATGTGAATGATAACACAAAAACTTTCTTTCACTCAGGGTTAGTGTTTGGCTGAAGTCATTTATTATCAATAAACTGTGTTTACTCTTTTAAATCATAATCACAACAGAAACTACTCAAATGACCCTGATCAAAAGTTTGCTTACCCCAGTTCTTAATACCATGTATTGCCCCCTTTAACATCAATGACAGCTTGAAGTCTTTTGTGGTATTTGTGGATGAGGCTCTTTATCTTCTCAGATGGTAAAGCTGCCCATTCCTCTTGGCAAAAAGCCTCCAGTTCCTGTAAATTCTTGGGCTGTCTTTCATGAACTGCACGTTTGAGATCTCCCCAGAGTCGCTCAATGATATTGAGGTCAGGAGAGGCCACTCCAGAACCTTCACTTTTTTCTGCTGTAGCCAATGACAAGTCGACTTGGCCTTGTGTTTTAGTTCATTGTCATGTTGGAATGTCCAAGTACGTTCCATGCACGACTTCCTGGCCGATGAATGCAAATGTTCCTCCAGTATTTTTTGATAACATATTGCATTCATCTTGCCATCAATTTTGACCATATTTCCTGTGCCTTTGTAGCTCACACATCCCCAAAATATCAGCGATCCTCCTCCGTCTTTCATAGTAGGAATGGTGCACCTTTCATCATAGGTCTTGTTAACTCCTCTCCAAATGAAGCATTTATGGTTGTGGTCAAAAAGCTCAATTATGGTCTCATCACTCCAAATGACTGCGCCAGAACATTTGAGGCTTGTCTCTGTGCTATTTGGTGTATTGTAAGTGGGATACTTGTAGCATTTGCGTAGTAATGGCTTTCTTCTGGTGACTCGACCATGCAGCCCATCTTTCTTCAAGTGCCTCCTTATTGTGCATCTTGAAACAGCCACACCACATGTTTTCAGAGAGTCCTGTATTTCACCTGAAGTTATATGTGGGTCTTTCTTTGCATCCCAAACAATTTTCCTGGCAGTTGTGGCTGAATCCTTAGTTGGTCTACCTGACCGTGGTTTGGTTTCAACAGAACCCCTCATTTTCCAGTTCTTGATTAGAGACACTGCTGATTGGCATTCTCAATTCCTTGGATATGTTTTTATATCCCTTTCCTGTTTTATACAGTTCAACTACCTTTTCCCGAAGATCCTTTGACAATTCTTTTGCTTTCCCCATGACTCTGAATCCAGAAACATTAGTGCAGCACTGGATGAAAGATGCAAGGGTCTGTCAGGAGTCCAGAAACTCATTGACCTTTTATACACGCACACTAATTAAAAGCAAACAGATCACAGGTGAGGGTGGTTACCTTTAATAGCCATTCAAACCCCTTTGTGTCAACTTGTGTGTATGTTATCAGGCCAAAATCACCAGGGTATGTAAACTTTTGATCAGGGTCATTTGGGTAGTTTCTGTTGCCATTATGATTCAAAAAGAGTAAACACAGTTGACTGAAAATAAATGGCTTCAGCCAAACACTAACCATGAGTGAAAGAAAAGTTTTTGCGTTATCATTCATATTCTCCGAAAAATGGCCAAGAAATCAAAAATTTCTGCCAGGGTATGTAAACTTATGAACACAACTGCATATATACATAAACATGTGTAAAGTGACAATGAAATGTAATGGTTCTAATATAAAGTCACAAGTACAAATGTGCAATAAATTGATAATCCAAAATATACACAATCTGTGCATAGAGTTTCAAAAATAATTCATAGTTTCTGCAGCTGTGCAAATTAGTGCAAAATGGAAGGGGAGTGGAGGAAAAAGTATCAAAGTGCAAAACTGGATTAAATGTGATTATAACTTGCAGATCCCTTTAAGCAATCCACACCCAGTGTGCTTCTAGCCTCTCATCTCCAAAATAGACCCCAGTTGGTCTAGTCACACATCAAAATGCTCACTCGTGGCAAACTATGCCACCTTCCTCTCTGTTATGGATATTCCAGCAGTGTAGGGAAAAGCTGCAGCTTTAAACGGCTTCTTTCCTGTATGGTCCATGCTTCACAGCAATCTCTCTCCAGTAATCCTCCAGACTCGAGATATCAAATATAGGGTAAAAAAAATCTCCATAGTGTGGTAGTTTAAATTAGAGGTATTTTATTTGAAAGGTAGCAGTTAACATCTAAAATGGCAAAAAAAGCCAGCAGCAAGCATAAAAACAGCAAAAAATAGCAGCGTGCATAAAAACGGCATGTTTGAATGGAAACTTCCGGTCTCGGCCGTGACCGGAAGTGACGTCACCCGGCTCCTCCCGGCGCATTACGTCACAACACACGTGACTCTTTCAAGGGTTTGGAGACCGGGTGACAGAGGCCGGATTAAATACACCAGCAGGAACTATAGTAACCGCATATACTTAATTAAAAGCTTTCATTATGTAAATGAAAATCCAAAAGACATCAATGGATACAGTGGCCATAGAGACCATACTGGCTTAACCACTTCGCTACCCGCACATAGTCAAATGATGGCCTGAGATGGGATCTCCCATCCTGGATTGCCGTTATACGACGTCCTGGGCTTCCCGGCCGTCTAGGGGGGGCGCGCGCGCGTCCGCGGCATTGCTCGGGACCCGGTGTGTGTGCCCGGCGGCCGCGATTGCCGCCGGGCACCCGCGCGCACCTGCGGCATTGCTCGGGACCCGGTGTGTGTGCCCGGTGGCCGCGATTGCTGCTGGGCACCCGCAATTGCCCGTTAACCGAACAGGACCGTGGATCTGTGTGTGTAAACACACAGATCCACGTCCTGTCAGGTGAGAGGAGACTGATCTGTGTTCCCAGTACAGAGGAACACTGATCAGTCTCCTCCCCTTGTGAGTCCCCTCCCCCTACAGTTAGAATCACTCCCCTAGGAAACACATTTAACCCCCCGTGTCCCCCTAGTGGTTAACCCCTACCCTGCCTGTCACATTTATACAGTAATCAATGAAATTTTATAGCATTGATCGCTGTATAAATGTGAATGGTCCCAAAAATGTGTCAAAAGTGTCCGATGTGTCCGTCATAATGTTGCAGTCACAAAAAAAATCGCAGATTGCCGCAATTACTAGTAAAAAAAAAAAATAAATACAATTTTTTAAATTGTAAATAAATCTATCCCATATTTTGTAGACACTATAACTTTTGCACAAACCAATCAATATACGCTTATTGCAATTTTTTTTACCAAAAATATGTAGTAAAAAGTAAAAAATATTGTGTTTTTTTTTCAAAATTGTCGCTCTTCTTTTGTTTATAGCGCAAAAAATAAAAACTGCAGAGGTGATCAAATACCACCAAAAGAAAGCTCTATTTGTGGGGAAAAAAGGACGTCAATTTTGTTTGGGTACAATGTCGCATGACCGCGCAATTGTCATTTAAAGTGCGACAGCGCTGAAAACTAAAAATTGGTCTGGGAAGGAGGGGGGTGAAAATGCCCTGTATTGAAGCGGTTAAAGGAGACTTCACAAATAATTTTTAATTTTATCTTTATTTCATTTTAGTTTATTTTTGTTTTCATTTGTATTTATTTATTTATTTTCATTAGAATGAAAATGCTCAGATTATGTTTTATACTATTATTCACTTGGTAATTAACTGTGAAGTCTCCTTTAATCCAGTATAGTATCTATGGCCACTGTTGAATCCTTTGAGAGTGTGGGAAGGGTTAGGTAAATATATTATATTTACCAGCCCTTCTGTTTCCTGAATGAACACATAGAGTGATTGGTGCTGATCACTCACTGTGTTCATTCATAACTGAAGCTTTGGCTGTATGGGGCCCCGTATCAGGTTGTCTGGATGGGGCCCCGTGATTTACCCAGCAGCCCTGGGTAAATATAAGGGGGGACTGGGGGAGGGGAGGAGTTGCACCCAGAAGGTTTTTTTAACTTAATGCGTAGAATGCATTAAAGTAAAACACCCTCTTCCTTTAGAACCACTTTATTCACTTAAACTTATGCTGGTGGTTGCTATGTTCATTGAAATCTTCTTTCCTCTGCCCCAGCCCTCCAATGCCCTCGCAGATGTGATCTTCTGCTGCAGCAGGTGTTAATAAGAGCCCCTGGACCTGTCACAGGCAGTCATCAAAAGTGTCAACCATGGCTGGCCTCTCTGCCCCCCTGCTGTGTTTATAAAAGTTGTACTATCGGTTCCCACAATGAAAAGTGCTCTATGAATGGAGGAGACAGACTTTTCATTCATCTGCTCCTCTGCTTTTCAATGCGGGAAGCGATAGTATAGCTTTTATGAATCGAGCAGGGTAGTGGAAAGGACAGGCATGCTCAGCATTTTTGAGCAGTGCCCGTGACAGGTCCAGTGCCTTGTGTTCACTCCCCCCCCCAAACTGGAAGATCACAGCTGCGAGGGTATCGGGGGTGGGGCAAAGGAATGAAAATTTCAACCAGCACAGCATCAACCAGCACAAGGTACACTTTTCATTCAGTGTAAGTATCATACCTTTTGGTGAGTTAAAGAAAAAAAAACTAAAGTTTAGCTATAAACCTGAGTTATATAGGTTTGGTGAATAATTTGATGAAGTTATTGCTTTAATTACCTGTATAGTTATTATTATTATTATTATTATAATACAGGATTTAAATAGCGCCAACAGTTTGCGCAGCACTTTACAACATGAAGGCAGACAGTACACTTACAATACAAATCAATACAGGAGGGATCATAGGGCCCTGCTCGTTAGAGCTTACAATCTAGAAGGGAGGGTCAAGTGGAAACAAAAGGTAACAAATGTGGGGGGTGAGCTGATGGAGAAAAAACAAAAACAAAAACAGTTGTTAGGTTTGGGTAGGGTAGGCTTCTCTGAAGAGAAGGGTTTTCAGGGATTGTCAAAAAGCTAAGAGTAGGAGATAAGCGGACAGATTGGTGTAGGGCATTCCATAGGATTGGAGAGGCTTTGGAAAAGTCCTGGAGGCGAGCATGGGAGGAGGTGACGAGGGAGCTAGAGAGCAGAAGGTCTTAAGAGAAGCGAACAGAACAAGTAGGTTGGTATTTAGAGACTAGGCTAGTGATGTAGCTGGGGGCTAAATTGTGGATGGCTTTGTATGTAGTTGTTAGTATTTTGAATTTAATTTATTGGGCCAGCGGAAGCCAGTGGAGGGATTGACAGAGAGGGGTAGCAGAGACAGAGCGATAAGATGGATGAGTCTGGCAGCAGCATTCATGATGGATTGAAGAGGTGATAGACTATGTAGAGGTAAGCCAATGAGAAGGGAGTTGCAGTAGTCAAGGCGAGAGATGACCAGCGAGTGAATTATGAGCTTTGTTGTGTCATTGGTTAGAAAGGGGCGTATTTTGGAGATGTTGCGGAGGTTGAGGCAGCAGGATTTGGACATTCATTGGATGCGGTGCTTAAAGGAGAGTTCCAAGTCCAGGACTACACCTAGAACCTTGGCACGTGGGGATGGGTTTATAGTTGTGCCATCAATTTTGACAAAGAGATCGGGGAAGAGTCATATGGGGGAGGAAAAATTATAGGTTCGGTTTTGGATAGACTGAGTTTGAGGAAGTGGTGTGACATCCAGACTGATATATCTGATAGTAAATTAGTGATACGTGAGGAGACAGAGGGAGTGACCTGAGGGGTAGAGAAATAGATTTGGGTGTCGCTAGCATAGAGGTGGTATTGGAAGCCATGGGAGGCTATCAGCTGACCCAGAGAGGAGGTGTAGATTAAAAATAGGAGGAGAGGTCCAAGAACAGAACCTTGGGGGACCCCAACTGAGAAAGGAAGAGGAAGAAGTAGAGTTGTAAGAAACGCTAAAGGTGCGGTTGGATAAAATAGGAAGAGAACCAGTGAAGAGTACAGTCATGGAGACCAAAGGCGTGGAGTTTTTTGAGGAGAAGGGGGTGGTCAACCGTATCAAAGGCAGCAGAGAGGTCCAGGAGTAGGAGTAGTTAATTCCGTATTTATAGGGAGGTGTTAGTTACCTCTTGACAACTTCATTTTCTTTGTCCCAGTTCTTATAAACAAAGCTCCCACAAATCATGATTACTACAAACCAGAAGAAGATATCCTATAACATTCCAGCCAAATATTTTATAATCGTTTAAGGAAGGTAGCTCAGAATAAATTAAACAAATTTTGAGTATGTTCTGTTATCTCTGTTTTTTTTACAGTTTCAGCTTTCCTGTCCTCAGAATGGTATCCTGTCAGTGTTTCCTTTTCTTACACTATTATGTGAGTCAATTTAATTTCTGACATACGAGTCTGCATTACCGTGAAATGAACTAACAGAGTATAAAACGTGTTTCATTAGTGTTTTCAAAAGGATAAATGTTTTCCGTTTACCCATTGGTTTTAAATTACAAAGACAACTCAGTGTTCCAAAGCATACTTCGAAAAGCCTGAATAATTAAATAGCTATCATTTCCATGCATTCTGAAGCACAAACATCATGGGGAATTGCGGTAGAGTCTCTTGTGTGATAGAAGGAATCCTAATATCTTTCTTATGTTCAAAGATGTTCAAAATAAAAGAAATACATAGATGCTGTAAGAATAATGTTTAAAGCTTGACTCTAGTTTCATTGATAAAAAAAATACATCCCCTTCCAGATGAATGGTATACATTTTGTACTTTTAGCAAACCTTTTTGCAGATTCATATGCTTCTCTTGTCTGAAGTGATGCATGCTTGCCTTAACATGTCCTTTCTCACACTGGATTTTATATAGAAGGGTCTGATCAATTTCAGCGTTGAAAGAAAAGTTGCAGCATCTGCATAGCTTTAGGCATAAAAATAGCAAAAAGGAAAAATTATTTCACCAAAAATAAAACTATTGCAGGGGGTGCCTATACAAGCCTTTTCCAACCAGGGTGCCATGGCACACTGGGGTGCCTTCTGGGCTCCTTAGGGGTGTGTCATGGAACGTACCTCACTCCGCTTGAGTGCTTCCGTCAGTATACCGCTTCCCAAGTTCTGGAACACGAGTCCAATGGATCTGGCTATAGGAACCCCCAAGAACTAGACAACACCAGTCTTGGAGTACATCAGGACTAAGTCTTTATTTGAGATCTCACGCAAATTTATACAGCAGGATGACTCAAAGCTAACCTAATTAACATGAGCTAATTTACTACAAAATTTACCCAGACCAGATGACTCAGAGACGTGACCTGTAGGACAGACTTGTGGGCACTAAGCTTCACACAGTAGTATAAACACAATAGCAGGAGCTAATTACAATTAACAATACAAACAACAATCTCCCCCCTCCTCAGCCTAGACTGTTCGTCTCCTAGCCAGTGCTGGTGGCTAATGTGATCAGCTCATTCAATTAACACACATTACCATAAACATCAACACAGGGTTAATTAGAACAAACAACAATGAGTTGAATACCCTTAGAACCTAGACTAAACTCATTTACAATAAACACATTATAGCTGACATCAGACAGGTGAGTGGAGTTGATGACATTAGCATCTTCTCACAGTATGAGTCCCAACAGTATGACTCAGTCACTATTGCTACTATGGCAAATACAGGGTCCCCAGAGTCTGTGTGTTTTGGGGGGACATGGAGCTGAATCCAAAGTAACACCAACCCCAGGGTCCCCAGGCATACAGCTCACAGAGAGTACCATTCCCCCAAATGCCAGGGCCCATAATCTGTTGGCAAGAGGCTAGCGTTCAGTCCCCTCCAATAGCCTCTGTCTCGGGTGAGTCTGTCACAGGGTGCCTTGGCAAAATGCCTAGAAATTTCCCAAAAATTGTCAACAAATCAGAGGGTGTATCATGTCTGCCTTTTTTGTCACACAAAGCCACAGGATTTTAATGTGCAGCATTATATTGTGCATTGAGCATTGTGTTGGCCAGCTGCTGGTGTCCCAACAACTGATGATGGCAAAGGTGGAGAAAAATTACGTCAGGCTCCTGAGGACATCCTTGTTTGCTCCTTATCTACCCCTCTCTGTCAACACTGGGGTCACGTCTGCTGATTGAGGGAGAGAAACTGGGGCAGAAGAGAAAAGCTGGAATGCTAGTCAGTACCGGTGTGCAAAGGTACATTGCATTTTTAAGAATAAATAATATCTAATGTTGGGTGTCCTACTTATGCAGATGTCACTGCATACTGTTTTTATGTAAAACTATTAGTTTAGATTTTTTTTTTCATTTTAGAATGGGGTGCCTCCAGATATGTACAATATTTTAAAGGGTGCCATGACAGAAAACAGGTTGAGAAACACTGGCCTATACATTAGCTTGAAGTACAGATATCTGGAAGAATCTTCTTTGCAGTAAACAGAATACCACCATTGCAAAATGGCTTGTGCAGCAATAATACATTATTTAAATATTTTAGTGAAAGGAGGGTTTCCCTTATAGTGTTAAATTGTTCTGATTTTTACCAACCTTATGTTAGAGATACAGTTATACAAATATGCTATCAAATATTAAGGAAATCATCTTAAGCCAGGACTGAATCATTTAAAAGCATGGGTGCTCAACCTGTGGCCCTCCAGCTGTTGCGGACTACAAGGCCTCTGTTGATTGGGACTCTTTGATGGATATATGAAAGCAACAACTGTATCTCCTATTCAGGGGTAATTATATGAGGTCTAGGTAAGCATTGGATAATTTGCAATAATAGAGTCCGCACCCCTTTGCAGATACTCTTGGGGTCAACTTATTGTACCCAATATTTCACCTATTGCTCCCCTTTTTAGTGTCACCTCCCCCCCCTTCCTTTTCTATATATAAACATCACCTTTAGATATCCACAGATGTACCGTGATGCCCGAAATGGGGCTCACCTTTTCATTCTAAACCCTATTTTGATTTAAATTCCTTATCCTCTATCACTAGGCAATGAAACACCACATAAAAGATATAGGTCTCTACTGATGTATAAATAAGGAGATATTTTACAATACATTGCTTGTTCTACTTATAGAATCATCTGTGACCCTGGTTACATTGGAGGTGAGACTTCCTCTTCTCCGCAACCTAAGCACAAAATAATTGGTTCATCTGCTACGTCTGCAAACTCTATCCGTGGGAAGAATTGTTGTTGATCTGTAACTTTGTCTTGTGTGGTGTTACCCCAAACCTGGTCTCAAGGTTTATCAGGCAAACATATATATAATGTTGTTATGTATGTCTTTATATGTTGCTGTCCAAGATGAATATACATTGCCGTAATGTGATATACATATACTATGAATAATTATATTCTTATTTCTGTCTGTATTATTTTAATTCTGTACTGGCACCTACCAGTATGTCCTGAGGAAGCTATTGAAATTGCGAAATGCGTTGACAAGACAGCATGGAGAATTTTACGGATCCAAATCTTTAATATCTCTATACAGTGTGTTTGTATCCACCACGGATTATATATACTATAATTTTAGATCCATACTTCCATGTCCATTCTATTGGGTATCTGTTGACCTTGTCAGCTAGTAGGGTGTCTTTGTCTGTTTAACGTTATTTTAATTATTTTGTAATAAAGATATTATATTTTACAAATTACAGCCTCATGATATGCCCACAAAGTCCGCCTTGTTTTGATAAGAGTTTTTCTGAACTCATTCAATCCTTTTTATATAAGGCCCATGAGACATTGCAAGCTACTGACAGTTGCAAGCATCACTCCCAAAGGTTCTGCAACAGCTGGAGGGCCACAGGTTGAGCACCCATAAAGAGTTGTGTAATCAACTTATCTACGACAGCTGGCACTGAACGCCAGGGAATAAATCTTCAACCCGGCATTGTGTCCCCCTCCTACTGTAAATGTTAACTGTTTGTTTTCAAGGAGGAACTGACTACTTCTAGGCATACATTCCTTCAATTTATTGTATCTTTTATGTGTCCCAAGATGGGAATTCTGCTAGATAAGATAAGCCCCTTAAACACGTGGGGTCTAGCTCCTGTGAGCGAAATCCCAATGTTTTAGTGCTGTACTCATTAGTGGAATACTGTATCTCTAATAACACAGAATTAAGCTATATCTACAATTACACTACTTTTATAGATCACATCACATCTCAGTTACTGGCAAACCTACTCTACTGTTACATTTATGTTACATCCATGTTCACGTTTTTGTTTAGTGCCATATGAATTCAGGGATGAATGCCCATAAACTTAGGTTGTCAGGCTGCATGCAGTGGGGCTTAATGCTGCACGTGTGCACCACAAGGGCAGGACGCCCTGCATGCAAGGGGACTTAGGGACCACACTTCTCAGAGGGACAGTGATCAGACAATGTGGCTTTCATATATATTTGCAAATGTATGCAATTCAAACCTGTCTTTAACATAAGTTGTTGAAATGATATAGACTTTTTTGGCTGACTAGCCGGTAAGTGTGCTGCAAAATTGTTCAATTGTATTGTCCTTTGGATGTCCATGTGATACTTAGTTTAAAAAGCTAGTAATCCATTGATTGGAGCGGTTGCTCTTTTTTATTTTGTTAAAGGATAAATTCACCTTTCATAAGATGCTACATATTATACCCATAGTCAGGGTGTAGCATGTAACTTATTTACATGCCACAAGGGCAGGACGCCCTGCATGCAAGGGGACTTAGGGACCACACTTCTCAGAGGGACAGTGATCAGACAATGTGGCTTTCATATATATTTGCAAATGTATGCAATTCAAACCTGTCTTTAACATAAGTTGTTGAAATGATATAGACTTTTTTGGCTGACTAGCCGGTAAGTGTGCTGCAAAATTGTTCAATTGTATTGTCCTTTGGATGTCCATGTGATACTTAGTTTAAAAAGCTAGTAATCCATTGATTGGAGCGGTTGCTCTTTTTTATTTTGTTAAAGGATAAATTCACCTTTCATAAGATGCTACATATTATACCCATAGTCAGGGTGTAGCATGTAACTTATTTTGAAAGGACAAGCCCCCACTCCCCCCGATCCCACGTTTTGACAGCTACTGTGGGATCTTCTCCACAAAAAAAAAAAAAACAGTGTTCTGTGAATGTAAAACTACAAGTCCCAACAGCCTTAGTGATTGTGGGCTTGTAGCTCTCAGTTAACTACCATGGCGCTGTGAGCACTGTAGTAGTTCATTTCTCTTCTTGTCAGAGTGTATCGGCATGCCCGTATGAGCAAGCAGATTCCTGCATGGCATCAGTGATCTGCTGATTGGTGGTGCAATGCTTTGCAGGTTCCTACGACAAAGTAATAAATGCACATTTTTTTACCTGCAAAAAAATGTGCATTCATTATTTTTTGTAAAATAGTAAACTTTCTTCTTGAATATTTCCTATAAGTCATGAGATCACCAGCCAGTGGCGGAACTACCAGGTTTGCACAGGTCGCACTTGCGACCGGGCCCTGGTGTTCCGCCACTGTGGGGGGGGGGGGCGCTGACTTCTCTTGTTACACTCAAGACAGAGACACTCACTGCACAGCAGACCACCCACACAGTCTCCCACCGGGTCCGCCCATTCAATTTGCAGCTGCAGGAAGATAATGGGGTATGCCGTTGGGGAGTCAAATCTAGAAGAGAGTCAGCTGAGCTGAAACAGTACAGTGAATGAGGAGGAGCTGCAGGAGGTCAAGGTCGCTGTGTGAGGAGACCCCATCTCCTAACAGATGTAGAGACACGTGGAGCGGCGGGAAGTCGAGAGAGACTAGGAGCATTGCAGGGGGATCTGAGTGGACACTGACAACAAGAGTCACTGATCCCGGCACCCAGCACTGCCACTGAACCCAGTCCCCAATACCACCACTGATTCTATCCCCCCACCAGCACTACCACTCATCCTATCCCCTTCCACTGTCACTTATTCCATCCCCCAAGTATGGCCACTCATCATATCCCCCCCCCCACTGCCACTCATCCCATCCCCCATCCAGCACTGTCACTCACCCCCTTCCCTCCACCCTATACTTCCACTTACCCCCACCCCCAAGCACTGTCACTCATCCTATTCCCCCTAGCACTGCCACTCATCCCCCCCAAGCACTGCCACTCATCCCATCCCCCCACCAGCACTGCCATTCATCCCATTCCCCCACCAGCACTGGCAGTCATTTCATCCCCCACCAGAACTGCCACTCATCCTATCCCCCCCCCCCAGCACTGCCACTCATTCATCCCCCAGCAGGGGATAAATGAATTGTATTGAATTGTATTGTAACTGTACTGTCTGCCCTGTTGTAAAGCGCTGCTCAAACTGTCAGTGCTATATAAATCCTGTATAATAATAATGATAATGGGGGGGGTATAGAGGAGTCCAGGATGATGGGTGAGGGGAGATATGAAAGTCCAGGATGATGGGTGGGGGGAGAGATAGGGAAGTCCAGGGTGATGGGGGGATAGGGGAATTCAGGATGATTGGGGGGGAGAGATGGGGGAGTTCAAAATGATGCGGGGGGGGGAATAGGGGAGTCCAGGATGATGGGGATGGGGAAGATAGAGGAGTCCAGGATGACACACAGGGATTGGGAGTGTGCAGTGTGCATATTCTCAGTGATAAAACTAGAACAGTTTAAAGTATTAAACATTTTAAGTTTGTTGTTTAGTTTAGAAACAATAAAGGCAGTAAATGGGAATCTCACTCAATCTAGGTAATATACGGCTAGGGATAATTTGGGTATTGCTACTTTAAATAAATGTTATTTGTTTTGTAGGTAGTTTTATGAATATGTATGTGAATGTTGTAGATTTTTTATACGCAATGACAATAAATCTTACCTTATCCTATCTTATTTCTCCATCTACTACCCAAATACTAGGGATGAGCCGAACACCCCCCCGGTTCGGTTTCGCATCAGAACATGCGAACAGGCAAAAAATTTGTCAGAACACGCGAACACCGTTAAAGTCTATGGGACACGACCATGAATTATCAAAAGTGCTCATTATAAAGGCTTATATGCAAGTTATTGTCATAAAAAGTGTTTGGGGACCTGGGTCCTGCCACAGGGGACATGTATCAATGCAAAAAGAAGTTTTAAAAATGGCAGTTTTTTCGGGAGCAGTGATTTTAATAATGCTTAAAGTGAAACAATAAAAGTGTAATATTCCTTTAAATGTCGTACCTGGGGGTGTCTATAGTATGCCTGTAAAGGGGCGTATGTTTCCCGTGTTTAGAACAGTCTGACAGCAAAATGACGTTTCAAAGGAAAAAAGTCATTTAAAACTACTCGCGGCTATAATGAATTGTCGGTCCGACAATACACATAAAAGTTCATTGATAAAAACGGCATGGGATTTCCCCACAGGGGAACCCAAACCAAAATTTAAAAAAATGCGTCGGGGTCCCCCTAAATTCCATACCAGGTCCTTCAGGTCTGGTATGTATATTAAGCTAACCCTGCGCCAAAATTTTAAAAAAAATTGCGTGGGGGTCCCCCTAAATTCCATACCAGGCCCTTCAGGTCTGATATGGATATTAAGGGGAACCCCACGCCAAGCTTTAAAAAAAAATGGCGTGGGGGTCCCCCTCAAAATTCATACCAGACCCTTCAGGTCTGGTATGGATTTTAAGGGGAACCCCGCGCCAACATTAAAAAAAATGGGGTGGGGTCCCCCAAAAATCCATACCAGACCCTTATCCGAGCACACAACCTGGCAGGCCGCAGGAAAAGAGGGGGGTGAGAGAGTCCCCCCTCCTCCTGAACCGTACCAGGCCACATGCCCTCAACATTGGGAGGGTGCTTTGAGGTAGCCCCCCAAAGCACCTTGTCCCCATGTTGATGGGGAGAAGGGCCTCCTCCCTACAACCCTTGCCCGGTGGTTGTGGGGGTCTGCGGGCGGGGGGCTTATCAGAATCTGGAAGCCCCCTTTAACAAGGGTACCCCCAGATCCTGCCCCCCCTGTGTGAATTGATAATGGGGTACAAATGTACCCCTACCATTTCACAAAAAAAGTGTCAAAAAGGTTAAAAAATACAAGAAACGGTTTTTGACAAGTCCTTTATTAATTTCTTCTTCTTTCAGGCTTCTTCTTCCATCTTCTTTCTTTTGGTGTTCTTTCGGTGTTTTTTTTCCTCCATCTTCTTCTTCATCTTCTTCTCCATCTTCTTCTTCCTCCGCTCTTCTCGTCCCGCATCTTCCTCCAGGCTTCTTCTCCACTCTGTCCGCGCGATCCGCCTCAGTGGGAGTCTTCAGCCGTGTGACGCTTCGCTTCTTCTGACATTTCTTATATAACGGAGGGCGGGGCCACCCAGTGACCCCGCCCCTCTCTGACAACACGGGGAAAGCCACAGGGAAGTCCCTTGAATTCTCCGTGCGTCAGAGGAAGGCGGGGTCACCGGAATTAATAAAGGACTTGTCAAAAACCGTCTCTTGTGTTTTTTAACCTTTTTTGACACTTTTTTTGTGAAATGGTAGGGGTACATTTGTACCCCATTACCAATTCACACAGGGGCGGCCGGGATCTGAGGGTCCCCTTGTTAAAGGGGGCTTCCAGATTCTGATAAGCCCCCCGCCCACAGACCCCCCACAACCACTGGGCAAGGGTTGTGGGGATGAGGCCCTTCTCCCCATTAACATGGGGACAAGGTGCTTTGGGGGGCTACCTCAAAGCACCCTCCCAATGTTGAAGGCATGTGGCCTGGTACGGTTCAGGAGGGGGGGCACTCTCTCGTCCCCCCCTCTTTTCCTGCGGCCTGGGGGTTGCGTGCTCGGATAAGGGTATGGTATGGATTTTTGGGGGACCCCACGCCATTTTTGTTTTTTAATTTTGGTGCGGGGTTCCCCTTAATATCCATACCAGACCTGAAGGGCCTGGTATGGAATTTAGGGGGACCCCCGCGCCATTTTTAAAAAAAATTTTGGTGCATGTTTCTTCTTAATATTCATACCAGACCTGAAGGGCCCCAAAACAGCTGAGCAGAGGGTGCACAGCGAGTGTGCCTGAAGGTAAATTCATCTAGCAGTTCATTGTGGATTAGTTTGCAGGCACCTCTTATGCTGAGTCTGCTGAGTTACTGCAGCTTAGCATCGAAACACTGCCTGATAGCTGACAAATTAGGAAGATGGCATCACTGTCACCAGGTTTTCACTGCACCCTGGTGTTTGTCCTCCCAATCCCCCTGGTATGTGCCCTCCTGACCCCCATACTGAGCCTTCTAAACCCCCCTGGTATGTGCCCTCTTGACCCCCGTACTGTGCCCTCCTGACCCTCCCTGGTGTGTACCCTCCCAAGCCCCATACTGTCCCTTCCAGACCCCCCCAGTGTGTGCCCTTCCGACTCCCATACTGTGCCCTCCCACCCACTGTACTGTGCCCTCCTGACCCCCCTGTATTTGCCCTTACTCCCTGCACTCTCCAGACCCCTTTTACTGTGCCATGCTAACCCCCGTACTGTGGCTGCTTGACACCCTGTCCCCAATCCCCATACTCTGCCCTCCCACCCCACCCCTACTGTGCCTTCCAGACCCCCCTGGTGTGTGCCCTCCCATCCCCCCTACTGTGCCCTCCTGACCCTCCCTGGTGCATGCCCTCCCAAGCCCCATGCTGTGCCTACCTGACCCCCCCGGTGTTTGCCCTTCTGACCCCCATACTGTGCCCTCCCACCCACTGTACTGTGCCCTCCTGACCCCCCTGTATTTTGCCCTTACTCCCTGCACTCTCCTGACCCCTTTTACTGTGCCATGCTGACCCCTGTAGGGTGGCCACTTGACACCCTGTCCTCTGCCCTTGTGATGCCTACTCCTCTTCCCTACTGATCCCTATACACTGTCCTGCATTCTAATGACCTCTGTACACTGCTCTACATCACACTGACCTCTGTACATTGTCCTATTGCCCCTTCTCCTCTGCCCCTACTAATCCCCTATTCTCTGTCATTTTAACTCCTGGCCTCTGCCCTGCTGACCTCTTTACACTGCTATACATACTACTGACCCCTGTACAGTACCCTGCATACTACTAACCCCTGTACACTATCCTGCATATTAATGACCCCTGTACACTGCCCAATATCCTACTGACCTCTGTACACTGCCCTACTTACTACTAACCCCTGTACACTGCCCTACATCCTACTGACCTCTGTACACTGCCCTAAATCCTACTGACCTCTGTACACTTCCCTACATACTACTAACCCCTGTACACTGCCCTACTTACTACTAACCCCTGTACACTGCCCTACTTACTACTAACCCCTGTACACTGCCCTACATTCTACTGACCTCAGTACACTGCTCTACATACTACTGACCTCTGTACAGTGCTCTACATACTACTGACCTCTGTACAGTGCTCTACATACTACTGACCTCTGTACAGTGCCCTACATACAACTAACCTCTGTAAACTGCGCCACATATTAATGACCTCTGTACATTACAATGCATCCTTCTATCCTCTGTATATTGCCCTACATCCTACTGACCTCTGTGCACTGCCCTACATCCTAAGACTAGGTTGACATGTGAGAGGGTTTGAATGGGCTGTTGAGCCTGCGTTTTCCACAAAAAAAAAAAAAAAAGGTGCCTGCACCTTTTTCAAAACACTGGCGTGGTGAAATCGCACGGTGCTTTTGCAAAATGTAATTTCCCTCCAATTTCCACAGATCAGCACGATTTTGACCTTCGATTTCATTGCGGCTTGCATTGCGGCTCACAAAAAAGTAGTGCAGGGACATTTTTTAATTCTTGAACGGTTCCATTGCTGGCAATGGGGTGCAACTTGTCATGGGAGCGGCCGGTGGTTTTTCTAAATGTCTGTTTGCTTCTGAAAGCTTATGAGTATATTTTTAGTGTTTTTAATAAAACGGATTTGAGCCTACTACATTATGGGGCATTTTCCTCTCTTGCCTTTTTTCCTGAGTACAGTACTGGTTGGCAGTGAAAGGAAGACTGTATAGATCAAGAGTGTCCCCATGCAAATGAAACCAGGAGCCCAAATAAGCAGTGGAGCTATTTAAAATCGGTAGTGGCGATTAATCCTTCCAGCGTGTTTGACCTTAGCTTTGGCAGGGTCTGATTATCTGGAAAGCGCATCTGAATGGTGGAGGTATCCAGAGCACTTCATGGTGATATAGCATGTTATTAAAAGCATTGTTGTTATTAAAAGCATTTAGCAGTGGAATTTTTACTGACACTGATTTAAATAGATTAACTTTTTCACTAACACTGGTTATATTGATGGACTTATTATCATTGAAATGCTTTTCTGTTTAAAAGAGATATTTTAGCACAACACTTTTCTATCAAAATCTTTAATGTATACCGTAGTATTGGGTATATTTAGAGTGCTGCTGTATTTAATTGACGGCTGATTAGCACTGAGTGCAGTTTAGTTTACTAACCTATAGCAACCTATAGCAACCAATCAGTTAGCAGTAATGATGTGCAGTAATCTCTAGCAACCAATCGGTGAGCGGTAAGAATGTGCAGTAACCTCTAGTAACCAATCAGTGAGCAGTAAGGATGTACAGTAATGCCGCGTACACATAATCGCACATTCCAACAACAAAATCCATGTTTTTTTTTGACGGATGTTGGCTCAAACTTGTCTTGCATACACACGATCACACAAAGTTGGACGGAAATTCCGAACGTCAAGAACGTGGTGAAGTACAACACAAACGATGAGCCGAGAAAAATGAAGTTCAATAGCCAGTGCTGCTCTTCTGCTTGATTCCGAGCTTGCGTAGAACTTTGTGCGCCGGAATTGTGTACACATGATCGGAATTTTCGACAACAGATTTTGTTGTCGGAAAATTTGAGAACCAGCTCTCAAATTTTGTGTGACGGAGATTCAGATGGAAAATGTTAGATGGAGCCTACACACGGTCGGAATTTTCACCAAAAAGCTCCCATCAAACATTTTCCGTCAGAAAACCTGACCATGTGTACGGGGCATAACCTCTAGCAACCAATCAGTGAGTGTGGACTAGTTCTTTATGTAACATTATTTAAACATTTTGAGATAAATCTATGTGCGTGTTTATTTGTTTTTTTTTTGTTGGGGTGGAGAGCAAAATTGCATGGGGGGGCCCAAGAATTTTTTTGCCCAGGGTCCAATAAATATTAAAGATGGCCCTGAATATCTAAAAAGTATGGTTTGCATTTGTATTCAGCCCCCTTTACTCTGATACCCCTAACTAAAATCTAGTGGAACCAATGACCTTCAAAAGTCACCTAATTAGTAACAAGTGTCCACCTGTTGTAATTTAATCTCAGTATAAATACAGCTGTTTTGTGAAGCCCTCAGAGGTTTGTTAGAGAACCTTAGTGAACAAACAGCATCATGAAGGCCAAGAAACACACCGGACAGGTCAGGGATAAATTTTGTAGAAGTTTAAAGCAGGTTAGGTTATAAAAAATATCCTAAACGTTGAACATCTCATGAAGCACTGTTCAATCCATCACCTGAAAATGGAAAGAGTACGGCACAACTGCAAACCTACCAAGACACGGCCATCCACCTAACCTGACAGGCCAGGCAAGAAGAGCAAATTATCAGAGAAGCAGCCAGGAGGCCCATGGTAACTCTGGAGGAGCTGCAGAGATCCACAGCTCAGGTGGAAGAATCTGTGGCAAGAAGAAAGCCGCTATTGAAAGCCATAAGAAGTCATGTTTGCAGTTTGCAAGAAGCCATGTGGGGGACACAGCAAACATCTGGAAGAAGGTGCTCTGGTCAGATGAGACCAAAATTAAACTTTTTGGCCTAAAAGCAAACAGCTATTGTGGCAGAAAGCTAACACTGCATATCACCCTGAACACACCATCCGTGAAACATGGTGGTGGCAGCATCATGTTGTGGGGATGCTTTTCTTCAGCAGGGACAGGGAAGCTGATCAGAGCTAATGGGAAGATGTATGGAGCCAAATACAGGGCAATCTTAGAAGAAAATCTGTTTTCTTCAAAAGACTTGAGACTGGGGCAGAGGTTCACCTTCCAGCAGGACAACGACCCCAAACATACTGCCAGAGCTACAATGAAATGGTTTACATCAAAACATATGCACGTGTTAGAATGCCCCAGTCAAAGTCCAGACCTAAATCCAATTGAGAATCTGTGGCAAGACTTGAAAATTGATGTTCACAGATGCTCTCCATCAAATCTGACAGAGCTTGAGCTATTTTGCAAAAAAGAATGAGCAAAAATTTCACTCTCTAGATGTGCAAAGCTGGTAGAGACATCCACAAAAAGCCTTGCAGCTGTAATTGCAGTGAAAGCTTGTTCTTCAAAGTATTGACTCAGGGGGCTGAATACAAATGCACGCCTCACTTTGCAGATATTTATTTGTAAAAAAATGTGAAAACCATTTTTCATGTCTCTGCTACCTCACAATTATGTGCCACTTTGTGTTGGTCTATCACATAAAATCCCAATAAAATACATTTACATTTTTGGTTGTAACATGACAAAATGTGGAACATTTCAAGGGGTAAGAACACTTTTTCAAGGCACTGTATTTAACTAATTTTCATCATCTGTAATACATCTTTTAACCAAGCTAAGTAAATTTATTTTATTAAATATACTTTTGAGTCATCTGAAATTATTGTACGATACACACATATCTGAATGGTTAAACATAGGAACATTTAAGTAATAACGTCTAACCATTTATTGTAGTTTCTGAAAGAGTTAATGAAAGTACTAAAGTGTTAAAAATGCAATTGGAGTGGACATACCTTTATTTCAAATAAAAGGCCTCTGTCCGGGAATGTAGAGTGTGGTCCTCTGGCCGAGAGAAGTGTGCACAGAGTGGTGGACCAAAGAAGGGTATGTGGCTGCTCTATCCCAAGAAAAAGTGGGGAAGGGCTTGAATGGTTTGGTGTCAATTGCTGCCCAATCCAGGGTCCTTATACACTGGCCAATTTCTATGAAGCTTCTGTTAGGAATTAAAAGACCACAAAACCACAGCAGCGTAAACCAACTAGCAGCAAGGCAATTTTAATGAGTGAGGCTAGACCCATATTTACTAGAGACAAAGAGCAAAGCTGGTCTTTTACTATAAAGGAGCATTTAGAGGCTGAAAAACAAATCAAAATACATATAGCGCATTTAGCACTTGAGAATACATTCATTTCAATGCCAGAATACATTAATAAATAAATACTCTAGCTAATGGAATGAATGAATGCCCAAATGCTTGATACAACTAAACATGTCTAAACGAAATTGCAAAATGTGGTTTTAGGCATGTTTTTTAAACTGCTTTTCTTCCACTTCTAAAAGGTGTTCAGAGGAACTGGGCAAACAGACGGTGTGCATTACAGCCTTATGGTTTAATGAGGGTTTTTATGAGAGGACTGTGTATGGAGCAATCCTGGAGACCAAAGCAGGAGCACAGCCAAGTGTCTTAATGACACCACCTCTTACAGAGGAGTTTAGTTTAAAGTTCATTATCAGTAATAATCAATTTAAGGGGGCAGTACACTTACTACAAATACTTCCCACTGACCACCATTGTAATGGTGCCTTTCTCCCACTGACTGCAAATGTAAATTAGCACTCTCACTAATCACCAAGATAAGGGGGCCCTCTTTCACTGACTATCAATGAAAGGGGACACTTTTCAAATCACCACCAAGATATGGTGCCATGTTTCCACTGACCACCATTGTAAGGGAGCACTTCTCCACTAAGCACCAGTGGAAGGGTATGCAAGTTTCTACTGACCACCAATGGAAGGAAACGCTTCTCCACAAAACAATGTAAGGAGATACTAACATATCTAATGTCTGTTTTTTTGGCAATTATTATTATCATTCTTTTCTTTTTATCCGTATTGATAAAAACATTTTTCCTTATAGAGCAGGAAGGTATTAACAAATGATTTGTCCAGGGTTTTAAATACATTAAAGTGGTTGTTAACCCACTTTCAGTAATATACACTATCCATTCTGTATGCTAATAGAGTGGCCCCCTGTCTCTGTGCTTCATTAAAAAAATACCTCCTTCACCATATCTGACGGCGGATCCTGCCGCTCATATAACCAGCTGTGTTTCCTCTCTGCCTGTCTTACAGAAGCAGCGGGCGGGGCTGAGGTTTCCCCGCTGATGTCAGCGGGGCACGAGGAGGAGAGGAGAGAGGAGACATGACCGGTCACGTGATCGCCGGGAGCCGCTGTGAGATACAGTGAAGGAGGTATTTTTTAATGAAGCACAGAGACAGCGAGGCACTCTATTAGCATACAGAACGGATAGTATACAATGGCGTCCCTAGGGAGGGCCGGAGGGGGCCCTAACCCCCCCAACATTATGCTGTGCCCCACCACGTGCCCCCCCCCCCTCCCCAATTAAAAAAAACTTTTTTTTTTTTTTTTACAAAAAGGCAAAGTCTTTTTGTTTGCATTCATAGCCGATGTGCTGCATCTTACTCGGGCCTCCGCTGGAGTAACACAGTCTCTATTGAGAGGGAGAGAGTCCCCAGTCAGCTCCTGCGAGTGATTCCTCCCCCCTCCCTCTGCTCGCTGACAATGCATAATGCGAGCCCTCACACAACCACGGCCACCTGATCTGCTCCTTCCCCTGCATCCTCATTGGCAGGGAGAAGAGCGAGTTGCAGGAAGGACTCCACCAGGACTCTCAGTTACTGAAAAAACAAACTGATTTCTCCCGTCCTAAGGACAGGAGAACCGGCCTGTAAATTCCAAGAGATGCCAGACCAGCGCTGTCAATAGCAGGGGCAGGACAGCAAGAGGAAACTGCAGAACCCCACAGTGGCAGAATACTAGGGCCCTGTGGCAAGACAACCTTTGCAACCCTGATAGTTCTCCCACTGCTTTGGACCCTTATATTTTCTTGGTATGCTGGTGACATATATCTCTTGTTTTCTGACACCCTGGGGGGCCCCAATACAGTAGGAACGGAGCTCACTGCACTGTGAAAGGGCCCGTTGTGGGATAGTAGTAAAGGGCCCCGGGATATATATAATATATATATAATTGCATTTTATAGTTGCCCCCCTACTATTGTCCCTGCCCCCCCATGTGCCGTCCCTAAATATGAAAGCTGGAGATGCCACTGATAGTATATTGATATATTTTTTATTCCTGCAGCAGGAGGAGGATGGGGCGGCACTGTCACTAGGTGACACGCAAAGAGGGAAGGGGGAAGATGAGGAAAGAGGAGACAGACACAGGACAGCAGGCTGCGGATGATGGAGGCATGCAAACAGACCACGTATCAGGGGCTCAGCATCCATGATTATCGTGGTCTGTTTGCAGAGGGGAGGGTATAGCCAGGCAGGATCAGCCAGGTATTACAGGTGTTACAGGGGGCCAAATTACACAGCACTAGGGATGGGCTGAACACCCCCCTGTTCGGTTCGCATCCAGAAAATGCGAACAGGCAAAAAATTAGTTTGAACACACGAACACCGTTAAAGTCTATGGGACACGAACATGAAAAATCAAAAGTGCTTATTTTAAAGGTTAATATGCAAGTTATTGTCATAAAAAGTGTTTGGGGACCTGGGTCCTGCCCCTGGGGACATGTATCAATGCAAAAAAAGTTTTAAAAATGGCTGTTTTTTCTGGAGCAGTGATTTTAATAATGCTTAAAATGAAACAATAAAAGTGAAATATTCCTTTAAATTTCATACCTGGGGGGTATCTATAGTATGCCTGTAAAGTGGTGCATGTTTCCCGTCTTTAGAACAGTCCGAGAGCAAAATGACATTTCTAAAGGAAAAAAAAGTCATTGAAAAGTACTAGCGCTAGTGCAGGCTATTAAAGAATTGTCGGTCCCGACAATACACATAAAAGTAATTGAAAAAAAAAAATGCGTGGGGGTCCCTCAAAATTCCATTACCAGTCCCTTCAGGTCTGGTATGGATATTAAGGGGAACTCCACGCCAAAATTTTTTTTAAAAATGGCGTGGGCTTCCCCCCAAAAATCCATACCAGACCCTTATCCGAGCACACAACCTGGCAGGCCACAGGAAAAGAGGGGGGAACAACAGAGAGCACCCCCCCTCCTGAATCGTACCGGGCCACATGCCCTCAACATGGGGAGGATGTCCCCATGTTGATGGGGACAAGGGCCTGATCCCCACAACCCTTGTCCGGTGGTTGTGGGGGTCTGCGGTCGGGGGGCTTATTGGAATCTGGAAGGGTGACCCCACCCCCTCTGATGCAATGGGAATCCTGCATTGCATCAGAGGGGGGCGGGGTCACCCTACAAGTCACTGGGAAACCCCAGTGTTTCCCCTTGTCAGAGGGGGAAGGGGTCATGTGACGGGTGGCCCCGCCCTCAGCTACATAAGAGCTGTCAAGCAGGCGCCGCGTCATTGGCTGGGTGCCTCCGGTGGAGGTAGGATCCTGTGCGTGTTCCTCGCTGGAGTCGCTGGAGATCATCCATCGCTGGAGATCTAGAATTGGATTACATCGCTGGAGTAGGAGCATGGATTTATTGGATTACATCGCTGGAATCTCTTTTTTATTTTTTTATTTTTAATAAAGGACTTGTCCCAGGCCGTCTCCTGTAGTTTTTTAACATTTTGACACTTTCTTTTTGGGAAATGGTAGGGGTACAATGTACCCCTTCCCAATTCACATGGGGGGCCGGGATCTGGGTGTCTCCTTTGTTAAAGGGGGCTTCCAATTCCGATAAGCCCCCCACTCGCAGACCCCCACAACCACCGGACAAGGGTTGTGGGGATGAGGCCCTTGTCCCCATCAACATGGGGACATCCTCACCATGTTGAGGGCATGTGGCCTGGTACGGTTTAGGAGGGGAGACTGCTCTTTCGTCCCCCCCCTCTTTTCCTGCGGCCTGCCAGGTTGCGTGCTCGGATAAGGGTCTGGTGTGGATTTTTGGAGGAACCCCACGCCATTTTTTTTTTAAATTTTGGTGCGGAGTTCCCCTTTAAAACCATACCAGATTCAGGTCTGGATTTTTGGGGGGAACCCCACGCCATTTTTTTTTCATTTTTTTTTCAATGACTTTCAATGACTTTTATGTGTATTGTCGGCACCGACAATTCATTAATAGCCGACACTGGCGCTAGTACTTTTAAATGACTTTTTTTTTCCTTTAGAAATGTCAATTTGCTCTCGGACTGTTGTAAACACAGGAAACATGTGCCACTTTACAGGCATACTATAGTCATCCCCCCAGGTACGAAATTTAAAGGAATATTTCACTTTTATTGTTTTCACTTATTAAAATCACTTATTAAAATCATTTTTAAAACTTTTTTTGCATTGATTCATGTCCCCAGGGGCAGGACCCGGGTCCCCAAACACTTTTTATGACAATAACTTGCATATTACCCTTTAAAATTAGCACTTTAGATTTCTCCCATAAACTTTTAAATGGTGTTCCGCGGCTTTTCAAATTTGCTGCGAACACCCCAAATTGTTCGCTGTTCAGCGAACAGCCAATGTTCGAGTTGAACTCCTGTTTGACTCGAACAGATAGCCCATCCCTACACAGCACAAGCACTGTGCTGTGTAACATGCTTAAATGAACAGAATCTGTGGGGGGTTTTTTGGGTTAACAAACGCTTTAAGTACTCCAGATTTTTTATTCTACTATTCCTATATCAACAACTTGCTTATCAACCAATGTGCTGTAAGCTGTATATGCAGTATAATAAGTATTAACAGGGGTTCCCTGAGAAATGATAAGTATTTCAAGGGTTCCTCTATGGTAAATTGATTTGGTAAATTGATCCTGGATTGACTACATTTAATAGAAATGCATTTTGTATACTTACTGTACCAGGGTAATATTTACTAAAATGCCTTGGATAGAGGGCTAAGGTAAGGAGAGGGGAGTACCAAACCTCTGACACAATCTGTTTCTGACTTTTTTTTTTCTGTTTTGTACATTGCCTGGCCATGGTAACATGTGGTCATTTGTTCACTCTGGGCTGTAAAAAAACAATGTTGTGGGCCCATTTTATATAAAACAAAATACATCTTGCCTTAGGCTTCATTCACACTGAGCATAGAATACCATGCGCCTTTGCAGGGCCATGTTGCACACGAGGTTTTAAGCCCATGTGCATCCAATACCAGGGTTATAGTGGGAAGCTCAGGTTTAGCATAAGCCCTGTTACCTGTCAAAAATGATGGCAGAATAATTGTATTCCAGACATACATGTCTGAACATGTATGGTGCTAAACAAAAGCACCACTCGGTAGAACTTTCAGTTTCAGGTTTCGCAGCATCTTTCAGCCTGCAATAGACTTTGACGGGCTGCAGACAGGGGAACTGGATGCTGCAGCAGTGCCTTAGGGATTGGACATACACTGGCTAAACGTTTAGTGCGAAGAGGCCTACTATTGAGTAGGGAAAGGTTAGAACCCTGGACATGATTGTTTTGCACCCTGTGTCTCCTCTGGGGAAATTCACCCCCCAGTTGTCACTCAAGCAGGGGGTGAGGGCAAATTCTTCCAATAGGGACACTTGTTCTAATGGAGAGATTTTCTCTCATTTTCTATTTTGTTACGGGGACAGGAAGTGAAGGAAAATCTCCTCAACTGGACATAGACAATAATAATTAAAAAAAATATATCTTACAGGGGTTCTATCAATTCCCTTCTTTATCCAAAACTAAGAAAAAAAATATTTGGCTTTAGCTATACTTTAAAATCCACTATCATGGTCACACAGTCTGGTCGGTAATAATAGGGGGCGGAGCCCTAAGATAAAGCACATCATTTATATGTTCAGAACAGTATGATTGTTATCTATGGCCCTATATATAAGGGATGAAAGAATATAGGAACACCGAATGTCATTTCTAGACAAAGGTCACAGACTCAGAGTGCGTCACAAGGTTATGAGCAGTGAAGCTCAATATATCATGTTTTATTGTTGCTACAAATATAAGAACAGTAATAATGCAGCTGCAGCTTGCAGAGTTCTCTGAGGCCACAAAATATTATTGTAACTTATGATACCCTGAACAAGTTTGATAAGCACTGAAGCAGACCAGCATACATCAATCGTAACCTGAGGGACTCAAGATGTGACAGCTAAAATCTGCCTGATTCTTATTCAGTGTAGCAATACCCATGTGACAAACAATACTTATAATCCTATTTCATGGTATGATAACTCAAGGTAGTACATGGTAGCAGCAATAGTTAAAATGAAAAATGTTTTATAAAGCAGACAGAAAGCATGCAAGACATCATCATTTATCTATACAGTATACAATACACACACACACACACATATATTATTCTATATAATTACTGTACATATAAGATAAGATAAGATAAGATAAGATAAGATAGATAGATAGATAGATAGATAGATAGATAGATAGATAGATAGATAGATAGATAGATAGATAGATAGATAGATAGATAGATAGATAGATAGATAGATAGATAGATAGACAGTTGTGGTCATAAGTTTACATACCCTGGCAGAATTTATGACTTCTTGGCCATTTTTTAGAGAATGAATGATAACACAAAAACATTTCTTTCACTCATGGTTAGCGTTTGGCTGAAGCCATTTATTATCAATCAAATGTATTTACTCTTTTTAAATCATAATGGCAACAGAAACTACCCATATGACCCTGATCAAAAGTTTACATACCCTGGTGATTTTGGCCTGATAACATGCACACAAGTTGATACAAAGAGGTTTGAATGGCTTTTAACCACTTCAATACAGGGCACTTATGCATCTTCCTGCCCAGACCAGTTTTCAGCTTTCAGCGCTGTCACACTTTGAATGACAATTGTGCGGTCATGCTACACTGTACCAAAACTATATTTTTTATCATTTTGTTCCCACAAATAGAGCTTTCTTTTGGTGGTATTTGATCACCTCTGGGATTTTTTTTCTGCTAAACAAATACAAAAAAGACCGAAAATTTTGAAAAAAAAATGTTTTTTTTTTGTTTCGGTTACAAAACTTTGTAAATAAGTAAGTTTCCTCCTTCACTGATGGGCACTGATGGGGCTGCACTGACGGGCACTGATAAGGCGGCACTGATGGGCACCGATGAGGTGGCACCAATGAGGTGGCATTGATGGGAACTGATGATGCGCACTAATATGTGGCATTGATGGAAACTGATGATGCGCACTAATATGTGGCACTTACGGGGAACTGATAGGCAGCACTGATGGGCACTGATAGGTGGCACTGATGGGTACACATAGGTGGCACTGATGGGCACTCATAGGGGGTACGGATGGTCACGGATAAGCGGCACTCATAGGTGGCACTAATGTACTGTAATGTATGGTACTGATGGATGCCAATCAGTGTCAAACAATAATGCCTGCCAATCAGTAATGCCCATTGTGGGCACTGATTGGCATCCCTGGTGGTCTAGGGTGGCATACCTGGTGCTAACATCCCTGGTGGTCCTAGTGGCGTCCCTGGTGGTGCAGTATGAGCATCCTCGGGGGGCTGCGCTGATAATCCATCAGCACAGACCCTCTGTCAGAGGAGTGGCTGATCGGCTCTCCTCTACTCGCGTCTGACAGACGCGAGTGAGAAAAAGCCGATCAACGGCTCTTCCTGTTTACATCGTGATCAGCCGTGATTGGACTCCGTCAGAGACTCTTTACCTAGATCGTAGTTGCGATGTGTCAGACTGACACACTGCAACAAGATCGCCACGATGTGCGCCCTCGGGGGCGCGCAGCGGCCTAATATCCTGGCAATGTCATATGACGTCCGGTCAGGGTATTGAAACCACTTCTGCTGTCATTTTGCTATAGTCTGGGCAGGAAGTGGTTAATAGCCATTCAAACCCCTTTGTGTCACCTATGTCTGTGGTTCAGGTATCCTGGTTCAGTTATCCTGACTGGGCGTCATATGATATCCAGCAGGATAACTGCCCGTTGAGGCACGCAGTGCGGCAATCGGTGGTTTGGTGTGTCAGTCTGACACACCGCTACACCGATCTCATTAAAGAGCCTCTGACAGAGGATCATTACCAAGTGATCAGCCGTATCCAATCACGGCTGATCAGAGTGTAAACAGGAAAAGCTGTTTATCTGCGGCTCTCGTGACAGATGGGGTCTGCGCTGATTTATCAGCACAGCCTCCCCGCGGATGCCCACACTGGACCACCAAGGATGCCGCCAGGACCACCAAGGATGCCCACCACACATGGATGACCAGGTATGCCCCCCCCCATGGCCACCAAGGATATCACACAGTGCCCAAAATATGCCAATCAGTGCCCACAAATGGTGCCAGTCAGTGCCCATTACTAATGCCTGCCAGATGTCTCCTCATCAGTGATGCCCAGCAGTGCCATCTATCAGTGTCCATCAGTGCCACCCATCAGTGTCCATCAGTGCCACCCATCAGCGTCAATCAGTGCCACCCATCAGTGCCCATTTGTGACCACCTATCAGTGCCCATAAGTGCCCATCCATGCCACCTATCAGTGCCACCCATAAGTACCCATCAGTGCAGCCTTTCAGTGCCCAGTGTTGCCTATCAGTGCCCATCAGTGCCGCCTATGAGTGCCCATCAGTGCCATCTATCAATGCCCATCAGTGCCATCTATCAATGCCACCTATCAGTGCCCATAAGTGCAGCCTCATCAGTACCTATCAGTAAAGGAGAAAACGTACTTATTTACAAAATTTTATAACAGAAACAAAGAAAAACTTTTTTTTTTCAAAATTTTCGGTCTTTTTTATTTGTTGCGCAAAAAATAAAAACCCCAGCAGTGATCAAATACCACCAAAAGAAAGCTCTATTTGTGGGAACAAAAACATTTGTTTGGGTACAGTGCAGCATGACCGCGCAATTGTCATTCAAAGTGTGTCAGTGCTGAAAGCTGAAAATTGGCCTAGGCAGGAAGGGGGTGTAAGTGCCTGGTATTGAAGTGGTTAAAGGTAACCATCCTCACCTGTGATCTGTTTGCTTGTAATCAGTGTGTGTATAAAAGGTCAGTGAGTTTCTGAGACTCCTGACAGACCCTTGCATCTTTCATCCAGTGCTGCACTGACGTTTCTGGATTCTGAGTCATGGGGAAAGCAAAAGAATTGTCAAAGAATCTGCAGGAAAAGGTAGTGTAACTAGTATAAAACAGGAAAGGGATATAAAAAGATATACAAGGAATTGAGAATGCCAATCAGCAGTGTTCAAACTCTAATTAAGAAGTGGAAAAGGAGGGGTTCTGTTGAAACCAAACCACGGTCAGGTAGACCAACTAAAATTTCAGCCACAACTGCCAGGAAAATTGTTCAGGATGCAAAGAAAAACCCACAATTAATTTCAGGTGAAATAGAGGACTCTCTGAAAACATGAGGTGTGGCTGTTTCAAGATGCACAATAAGGAGGCACTTGAAGAAACATGGGCTGCATGGTCGAGTCACCAGAAGAAAGCCATTACTACGCAAATGCCCCAAAGTATCCTGCTTACAATACGCCACACAGCACAGAGACAAGCCTTAAACCTTCTGGCACGAAGTCATTTGGAGTGATGAGACCAAAATTGAGCTTTTTGGCCACAACAATAAACGCTACATTTGGAGAGGAGTCAACAAGGCCTACTATGAAAAACAGAGGTGGATCACTGATGTTTTGGGGATGTGAGAGCTACAAAGACACAAGAAATTTGGTCAAAATTGATGGCAAGAATAATGGAGGAACATTTGCATTCATTAGCCAGGAAGCTGCGCATGGGACGTACTTGGACATTCCAACATGACAATGATCCAAAACACAAGCCCATGTCGACCTGTCATTGGCTACAGCAGAATAAAGTGAAGGTTCTGGAGTGGCCATCTCAGTCTGCTGACCTCAATATCATTGAGCCACTCTGGGGAGATCTTAAACATGCAGTTCAATGCAAGACAGCTCAAGAATTTCCAGGAACTGGAGACTTTTTGCCAAGAGGAATGGGCAACTTTACCATCTGAGAAGATAAAGAGCCTCATCCACAAATACCACAAAAGACTTCAAGCTGTCATTGATGTTAAAGGGGGCAATACACGTTATTAAGAACTGAGGTATGTAAACTTTTGATCAGGGTCATTTGGGTAGTTTCTATTGTCATTATGATTTAAAAAGAGTAAGTAGTTGGTTTATAATAAATGGCTTCAGCCAAACACTAACCATGAGTGAAAGAAAAGTTTTTGTGTTATAATTCATATTCTCAGAAAAATGGGCATAAATCATAAATTCTGCCAGGGTATGTACAGTTATAAGCACAACTGTATATATATATATATATATATATATATATATATATATATATACAGAGAGAGAGAGAGAGAGAGAGAGATAAATATATAAATATATCTATATATATATATATATATATATATAGATATATATAGATATATATATATACACGTACATACATACATACATACATACATACATACACACACCGATTAGCCATAACATTAAGACTATTACAGGTAAAGTGAAAAGCATTGTTTCTCTCATTACAATGATACTTGAAAGTGGGTGAGATATATTAGACAGTTTACATATTGTCCCTGAAGTTAATGTGCTAAAAGCAGAAAAATAGGCAAGTGTAAGGATTTGAGCAACTATGACAAGGGCCAAATTGTAATGGCTGAACGTCTGGGTCATGTCAAACTGCAAAACTGCAGCTCTTGTGAGATGTTCCAGATTTGAAATGGTCAGGACCTAGCAAAAGTGGTCCAAGAAAGAAAAAACAGTGAATCAGCAACAGTATCATGGGTGGCCTAGGCTCATTGATGTACATGGGGAGCGAAGGCTGGCCTAAATAGTCTGATTCTTTAGAAGGACTACTATAGCTCAAATTATCAGGAATGATGTCAGAATACACAGTACATCACAGTTCTTTGTGTATGGGGCTGTGTAGCAGCAGACCGGACAGGGTGCCCATGCTGACCCGTGTCCATAACATAAAGCATCTACAATGGGCTTGTTTGAATCAAAACTGGACCTCGGACAATGGAAGAAGTTGGCTTGGTCTGATAAATCATGTTTTCTTTTACATCATGTGGATGGCTGGGTGCGTATGTTTTGCTTACCTGGGGAAGAGATGACACCAGGATGCAGTATGGAAAGAAGGCAAGCCAGTGGAGGCAGTGTGAGGCTTTGGGCAATGTTCTGCTGGGAAACCCTGGGTTTCATCTATTTATGTGCAAGATACTTTGGAGTTCATGCCTCAGCAGGTCAGGGCTGTTTTAGCGGCCACAGGGGGACCTACTTATTATTAGGTGGGTGGCAATTTGCCCCTCCAAAAGGAGCTCAACAATGGTAGACTCCATTTTTTTCTCCTTACAAATAGGTCTGTGCTGTTGCTGTTGAAACCTAGAACAACCTGGGAACATACACTTTTCAGGCTCACGTTCAAGGCCATTTAAAAAAGTATGTTTTTATAAGCACTGATTGTTGGGGGGTTGGTACCCTGGAATGCCTGCCAAGAAAGTGATATCGCACCAGCCCTAGAGTTATTTAGTAGTCCATCTGAAGCAACTGATTATTACTGTAGGTAAACTGTTATGGTGACACCCTCCCACCCACCATTTATCTTTCAGGAAAAAAAGGATTTCTCAGCTTCTTGATGAACACACAATGCACTTTTTAAATATCAGATAAAATGTTTGCTTCAAGAAATCAAACCTAAAATGAAAAGCTTGCCTTACTGGTTGAATATTTTTATGCAAACTATGTTATCAAGTTTATGCTGTGAATTCCTTTACCAAAGTCTATAATATAGAATCACTGTGCAGGCAAAAATTAGATATTTTCTTACTTAGGATAATAATGTGATTTAGTTATGCTGACATGTGCCCTGTTGAATAATTTAAAATGTGAATTTTAATGATAGGTCCACTTCAACTAGATAATGTGTACTGAGCTATGTTTTTTAAATTGAGGGCATGCTGCCATTTATCACACCCCTACCTATGAAAAATAATGTTGACATGGCAGACAGGGTTCTTTCATAGTTAAATTAGAAGTTCAGCCAAAACCTAACTCTAAATCTACTCACAGCCACATTCTAAAACTAATCTATCTAAACCTGTAAATTACTATACATAACTTTTCTAAAGCTGATCCGGTCCAGTCTCCATCGGTGGATGCTGTGTGCAAGAGAGAACCGATAGCGGCTGGGAAGTTACGTCACCCATAGAGTTAATATGGGGTTTCCATTGTCAGCTGCCTCTCTTGCACATGCCTACACACAAGAGCCACCACTCACAGCTCAGCAGGGCCGGACCAGAGTGGCTGCAGAAAAGGTATGTATAGCAATGTTTGCTTCACAGGGCTAGATAGATTATTTTTGGAATGTGGCTGCGAGTAGATATAGTCAGTTAGTTTTTGGCTGAACGTCTATTTAATGTCCAAATACAGCCTACATCTTTTTCTTTTAGTTCTGTATAAAGTAGACAGACATTTGAAACTCTGATTTTCATTGTTGTCTGTGTTTCCTTTGAGAAATTCTTCCATACTTCCTGCCCCTATGACACCCAGTTACACCTTGTTTCTGCAGGCTGTCACCAGAACGGAAAATCTCCTGAATGTGTGTACACATGAACACCAAACATGTTTGCTGTTTGTGTCCCCTTTGAAAACTCCTGAAAAAAAAGACTATATACCTTTTGGATGATCTGTATACCAGTGTTACGTGATAAACTGCACAGTTTCTCCAGTGCTGAGAGTTCAGGAAGGAGGAGATTTCCACTGCACCCTGTATAAACGCCCACACGTGTGATATCATGTGACCTGGACATCTGTGAGAACAAGTAACTGTTCTCTCCAGCATAAAAGACACAACTGAGCATGTGCAGGTCAGCTACTCTGCCTGTGTTAGCTCGCCTTCCCCATATAGACAGTACAGGAGGAGGTGGATCTAAGCATAAATGATAAAACAGCCTTTTTTACACATTGCTGAGGATTAACCCCTTAAGTTCCACAGTGAGTATAACAAGCATGCCATGCTGCATATAAAGACTGATTTTATTGTTATGGGTTTAGTACCACTTTAAGGCCTAACTGAACTTTTAATTTAAATTTGCTACATACATTCCAGTTACATAAAAACAAAAGGCGTGCAATGTCTTTTTTTGTTTTCTTTAGAAAGCAGCTACAGCTTGAGTAGAAAAGCCTGTCCCTTGCCAGTCTCTGTGTACAAACAGTGGCCTCTCTGCAGAAGTCTGGCGCACCCTCTGCTGAGTTAGAGCTAGAGCTCCCCAATCAGCAGGGAACATGAGCTTTGCTGACATAGTTATTGGTGTACCCAGCAGGGGTGTAGGCAGGTAGATTTTTATGCTGACCCAGTTGAGAAGATTAGTGTTAATTGTGTTTTCTGGTTCTGTCTTGGCTTTTTTGAGTCTGACCCACTGGTCCTGTGTATTATAAAAGGGACAGGGGTCAGGATCTGAGGGAGGTAACAAGTTAACAAGAGGGACTAGGGAACGAGAGAGTGTGGTTGCTACCATTACTTTTTCTGGAGTTCGTCCTGCTAGCCTGCTGAATATGCTGAGACCAGAGTGCCAACTAATGAACATTTGGCTTCAGGATCCTTCTACAGCCTTGTGGGATTGCTGGGACCTGCAATCCAGAAGATGTCAATTTTGTATACTACCTTCATGTACTCAACAAGTTATGGACTCTATCCTGTGCAGGTATGCTGGGGCAGCCACAAGCCTGACTTAAATATTTGTCACGCTGTTTAGGTAAAGCTTTTAAAACTTTGCCCTTGCCTGGTCTGAAGTTACTCAAGGGGTGTAATGCAAGTAACCGGCACACATAGCCTACAGCTCGGGTCATTTATGCAAATTGTAGTATAAAGACAGCAGTTCAAGTGTTAATATGGTGTGAAGACATACGTGGTTACCAAGGGTAACAAAGGTTTCTCTAGCAACCTGTCATAAGCATGTACATGTGACAGGAGGGTTAACCTCTTGCTAGAGGAGCTATTGTCAGCACTCTCTCCATGAGCAGGTCCTGCTCCCATATCAACTGAACATAACCCATAAGATTATACATTGAAGCATCACAAAGTCAGCACCAGAGGCCTTGGACTATTTAACCTCCTTACCTTTCTCTTGTTACTCTTGCGTGGCATCACCACAATACGACTTGGCTTCTCAAACATCATTTTGAGATTGTCCAGGGGTATTGAGAACCTTTCAATTTTGCGCGAAGCCTGGAGGTCCTCTTTGAAAATAATATCTCCATTTCGGTGTTTTGATTGCGTGCTAGATACATGGCTGGTCTTGCTATCCTTAACAGCTTGTCCTCTACTCATGTTACTTCTTGTGAACAAAGTATTCAATTCCTCCGTATAAAAGTTTACCAACTTGCCCAACGTATGCCCCACAGGGATGCTGAGTGTCTCTGAACATACAACAGTGTTTCTTCTCAGCAATTAAACACAGCAAGTTTCCTCTTGTCTCAATGGTCTTTTTTATTATGTCTATTCATCCCCAGTTTCTTTTCCCTTGCTAATAGTTATTTTTAGGAATAATGAGCTACTTTTGCTTTCCAGCTCACTTGGCACTTGAAGTTCTCTTCAGCTGTTACAGGTACTTTTTAGTCCTTTTCAAAAGCTCTGCTACTTCTGTTCTTGCAGCTGATGATGTGCCTATGGCAGTGAGCTCTTCTAGTTTGGCAGCTCAGCGTTTGGACCTGGCAATTGAGTTTATTGCTAGAGGCAGGAGCTGAAAAGGCTTTGCAAATGATTCACAGTCTTGGAGGTTGCAAGTCAGTTGCCAGTTAATATGGATATCTGGATCACAAGACTGCTGTGTCTCCAAATTCTCAATGAGCCCTACGCGGTTAGGCAAATTCTTGCTTCCAGAGACTTCTGCAGAGAAAGATATTAAAAGGAAGATACCATAACTATTATTCTTTTTGAAGGTTGATGGAAAAATATGTACTCAAGCAAACTCTGAAGCTTTTCATGATTTACAGCTTTTCAGAAATAAGTTTTCATTTTAAAGGTCAGCTGGGTTGAAAAATATGATGCGCAAAACACAATTTCTCCCATTTTTTTGGCACTGATTTTCAAGATTAAGTGTGTAGAGTGCTAATGACAGCCCAACAGAAAAGGCTTAAAGGGGAACTCCAATTTATGATTGTTGTTTCCAGACGTGATACACGAGTATCACCTTGATGCATAAAATATATGGCATGATTTTTTTTGCCGTCTAGGAGACTTTCACATCTACAAGTCTATATTTTCCTCACATCACTCTCTTTTTTTCTTGTCACATTATATGTTTTAAAAGCTAGCTGTAGGCTGTAATTTACTGCCATGTATAGGTTACTGATCTACAGTATGATAATTCAAAATAATTAAAAAAAAACTGGCAGCTCAGTGTTTTTATTAGTTAGAAATTGTAATGTCTTTTCGAAATAAAATAAAAAAATCTAAGCTGTCCAAGGCACCAATGGAGGAAGCACCCCTAAAATAAACAAAATTAGAATGCATTTTTTATGTGATAAATAAATAAATAAATCTATAACGTAGAAAATCCCACATAGGAAATGACCAAAAACATGCATTCTTTTTTGTAAAAATGCCTACTTATTCCCCTGAATGTTTATTATTAATTATGATGAATGAGGCAACCCAGTAGATTCTACAAGTTAATGAAATAAAATGTGTGATATATCAAAAATGCATCTTAACTGTTGGATCTGCACTCCCTACCCTTACCAACACACTCCTCATTGATAGCTTGAAGAACATCGGCCCAACAATCAGGCCAGGGTCCCAGTCCCTCCTTTTTTTCTCTTGAAACCCATTAATTTCTTATTCCATACTTACTTGTTAGGAAATGGGCTGTATTTCTGTATAGTAATGGTGTACCTAAGGCTTGAGAGGTTCTTGCAAAAGAACACAGTATATCTATCTAAAACAGAGTATTTTACATAATTTTCTTAATCCCCCCCCCTCCTTAAAATCTCCTTGTCTGTATGGATTTTTTTTACTTCCCCCTCTCACAATGGGAAATATTATTATTTTATAATACCCTCCAGAAAAAAAATCATTGTTTACTAAGATATCCCCCATTTCAAAATGGGAAATGGATCTCCAACACTCATTCACAACCTTTCGTTATGCTTACTTTGTTTCACACTGTTTTAATCTTTGGTAGCTGACATAGAAACTTGTGGCACACTGGTACTTGACTCCTTACACATTGACCAAATTCTCCAAATCCTCTCTTTGTTAGAGGGGAGGTGGACAAATCTGCAATCTTTACCATATATTTTGGGCTTGTAAGAAACTCACCAGTTTCTGGAGGAGAGTCTTCCAACGCCTTTCGAACATTACAGGTATTTTATTGCAACCCGACCCAGCTCTGGCAATCTTGAATCTAGAGATAGATGACTTTCCTGTAATCTACGGTACAATCATAGTGCACTTTCTTACAGCAGCAAGAACTGTCATAGTGAGATATTGGAGGAAAAAAATCAGGCCCCTAACCCTTCTGAAGCATTAGTCTTAGTTAACATTCACTATTTGTATGAAAAATCTATCTCCAATCACTTTGCTGCCTTCCTGGGCCTCCTTTGATAAACTGTGGAAACTGGTTGTTGCACAGATTGGTGCTGTAAATGTCCTACTGACTAGCTCTCCTTGTATTTACATTATTGGATTTTTCCCATTATAATATGTGTTCCTATTTTTACATGTGTGCCCTGAGTGGCAGTACTTTTGCATATGAGATTTCCTGAATGAATTTTTTTTGTTTTTTCTACTTTCTGTGTTCTCAGTTTGAAAAACAAATATGCATCTTAAAATGCTTTGCATGAGTATAAATCCCATTAGAATGTTTTTTTTTTATTATTTTGCAGTGTAACAACCTAAAATTAAGATGGATTTGCTAGGATTTTCATGTCATGAATCTAATATATATTGTCAAATGTGGAAGAAATATCTAAAAAAAAACATGTTTTAAAATGTATCAATATAAAATGAAAACTTTGAGTGGATAAGTATTAACCCCCTTTGCTGCTAAACTGGTGATATAAGCTGTAGACCTTCAAATTCCAAAATCAACCTGTGTGAAATGAAAGCATTTAGGTATACGTAAATAAGTAGGAGAGGGAGAGAGAGCACAGCCCACACCACCACGTGAAGAAGTGTTCAGGAGAGAGCTGGGAGTGGAGAAGAGAGCCATCAACACAGACAGCATGTGCCCAGTGTTATAACTGAGCTGCACAGTGATTTTTACAAGCGAGAGATGGGTGTAGGATCCCCTAAGCTTGCACATCATGAATGGGGGGTGCAGTTAGGCACCTTTGCCCTGGGTGCTGGATGACCTTGTCCCGACACTGGATGAGACCATGAGACTCTTCAACATTTGAAATGTCTGGGAGGACCACAGAACCAAGGTTCATTCCTTCCACCTCTATAGGATTTGAAGAATGGAACCACAACGTGCAGTGGTGGAAACAGACACCTGACACTCCTTGAAGCTTCAAATGTCGAAGAGTCTGATAGAGGCAGTTGTGCTGAAGTGGAATGAAGGTAGAAGGCGAAGACAGAAAAGGTGAGTTTAATACCTCTTCTATTGTAGGATTGTTTGTATTTGGAAAATTTTAGGCAACTAATAGAGCCACCTAAAATCCATTATTGAAAAAAAAAAATAACGAATATGGCACCACTGTGACTCTACCCAGAAAAGGCTGTCTACTAAAATACCAAAAAGGTACAGGAGAACCAAACAAGAAACCACCGATAGCTTAGGATGCTACAAAAATTCACAGGGCACAGAATGAATTTAAAAATATTCTTAGCTTCAGATTTAGAATCAGCATGTCCAAATTTTTCAAAAAGAGCCTGGGAAAAGTTCAAACAAGGGCAGAAACAATGAGTATAGACCACGTAAGAGAAACCTAAAAGCGATACGTATCCAGGTGAATTACTGTCCAACTGCAAATGACAGAGGTTTGCTTTAAAGCAATAAAATCAGGGTTTGCCTATGATGTACTGGCCCACCTCCATTATTTTGCCCAGACATAAAGCAAAAAAAGAGCAAATTTTGGCATCAAGATGTGCTGTCTACTCAGGTATAGTTTAACGTGGCATTAAACCCAAAAGCAAACATTTATTAAATTGCAGCTTAAATTTCTTAGATGTGATTGCTGTATTTGTTTTATTTTCTTGGCTTTCTTTCTTTAAGTTTCATCTGGTGACCCAGCCAGCAAGTCTGTTGTTGTTCAAAAGAGATTCACCACTGACAGGAGTAGTTATGCCCCGTACACACGGTCAGATTTTCCGATGGAAAATGTCCGATCGGAGCGTGTTGTTGGAAATTCCGACCGTGTGTGGGCTCCATCGGACATTTTCCATCGGATTTTCCGACACACAAAGTTGGAGAGCAGGAGATAAAATTTTCCGACAACAAAATCCGTTGTTGGAAATTTTGATCGTGTGTACACAAATCCGATGGACAAAGTGCCACGCATGCTCAGAATAAATAAAGAGATGAAAGCTATTGGCCACTGCCCCGTTTATAGTCCCGACGTACGTGTTTTACGTCACCGCGTTCAGAACGATCGGATTTTCCGACAACTTTGTGTGACCGTGTGTATGCAAGACAAGTTTGAGCCAACATCCGTCGGAAAAAATCCATGGATTTTGTTGTCGGAATGTCCGAACAAAGTCCGACCATGTGTACGCCCTATTACAATGATCACCTTTCATAAATCTATGTGAAACATTTATCCCAAAAAAGGAAATTAACTGTTGCTGTAACTGCTTATAAAGTATTAGCTAGAATTAGGCTTCAATGTGTTAATGTATTTAAATCTGCTAGTACATCTAACATGCCCCTCCATGGCACTCGAATACAAGAGGTGTGTTACTGGACAGATCACCAGGTGAAAACAGAGGGAAAAAGCCTAAGAAAAGAAAATGATCACAACAACCACATTTAATCAGGGCCGTCTTTAACGCAGAGCAAACGGGGGACCTGCCCTGGGCCTAATCATTGTAGGGGTGCCCAAAGCAGCTGCACTGAAACCCACGCTGCTGCCCGCTAGGTCTTTTTTTAATCCGGAGTTGGTCACTTGCTGGCTATTCACTTTTTCAGTAGCCGTTCAGAAACCTCTCTGCTCTCTACATCTCTACATGAGAGCAGATGAGGGAGAGGGACGGGGAATCTACACAGGCACAAGCTCCTCGTGAAGCCAGCAGCCTGCATGGATGTCCTGTGTAAGTTATGCTTCTTGTCACAACAGGATCATGTGACTTCCCTTCCAGTCATACACAGATCCTGCTGCTTTCCAGGAGCAGACTGCGACTGTGTGTGGGTGGGATCTGCATCACGGGGGGGCGGTCAATGATGCCATTCTAACTGCACCTGCAAGAGCCGGGAAAAAAAGAAATTCCACATGCCGCTTAGGTACAGGTACTGTGTGTAAATATGGACGGGAGAGTGATTGTGCACGCTTTCTCGCTGATCTGGAGGGGGGGGTTTGCTGTGCTTGCTGATCTGGGGGGGTTGCAACTTGCACACTGTGACTTGCTAATCTGGGGGGGGGTTGCACACTCTGACTTGCTAATCTGGGGGGTTGCACACTGTGTTTCACTGATCTGGGGGGGGGTGCACACTGTAACAGGCTGATCTGGGTGGCGGGGTTAGATTGTTCTTGTGCACACTATAATCGTCCAGTATGTCCCCTAATATAATCCCCCCTCCCAAGTCAGTCTGTCCCCTAGTACAGTCCTCCCATTTCCCAGGTCAGTCTGTCCCCCAGTATAATCCCCTCACGTCAGTATGTACCCCAGGATGATCCATTTAGGTCAGTCTGACTGACCTGGGGGGATCATACTGAGGAACAGACTGACCTGGGGGGGGAATTATACTAGGGGACAGACTGACATGGGGGGATTATAATGGTGACAGACTGACCTGGGGGGCAGTGGCGGAACTACCAGGGTTACAAAGGTCGCACTCGCGACTGGCCCTGGTGTTCCGACACTGTAGGGGGCCCCAGCAGGGTTGCTGACCATAGGGCTCTGAACTGAGAGTATCTCTCTCATAGAGCCCAGAGCCTGCACTGACAGTTCCTCCTCCCTCCTCACTTGCACGGATGGGAGAGGAGAGAGCCAATATGCTCCTTGCCCTCTTGCCCCTCTTCACCTGTGTGCACCATGGGAATTGTGAAGCCCAGCAGCTGAATTTGATCATTCACACTTCCCACGGTGTACACAGGGGCAGAGGGATGGGAGGAGAAGGAGCAGATCCGCTTTCTCCTCTCCCATCTGTGCAAGTGAGGAGGGAGGGGAAACTGTCAGTGCAGGCTCGGGGCTCTATGAGAGAGACGCTCTCAGCTCAGAGGTGGCACTGATAGGTGGCATTGATGAGCACTGATAAGTGGCACTGATGGCAACTGATAAGGGGCGTTGATGAGCACTGTTAGGTGGCACTGATAGGCGGCATTGAGGAGCACTGAAAGGTGGCAATGATGAGCACTGAAAGGTGGCACTGATAGGCTGCACTGATGGGCACTGAAGTGCAGGATTGGTGGGCACTGATAGGCGGCACTGATAGGTGGCATTGAGGAGCACTGATAGGCAGCACTGATGGGCACTAATGGGGCTGTACTGATTTTTTTGTGTAAATAAGGTACTGACAGTCTTGCCACTTAACGGCTCTCCTTTCCTCACACAGACACAGCGTGGAAGGAAACTACTGTCGATAACCAGTAAGTCTGTTTATATGTGATCAGCTGATCACATGGTAAAGGGCCGCTGAGATTGGCCCTTCACAGTGATCTGTGATCAGCTGTGTCTGAAGGACACAGCAGTTACAGAGTGCGCTGGATGCATGCCCCAGGGGGCACACAGGAGTCAGGGCTCTGGGAGGGTGTCCATGAACGCCCTCCCAGAACTGGAAGCCCAGGGCTTGGGTGGAAGGGGGGGGTCAGGGGGGGCCCTTCATGGTTTCTTGCGCCAGGGCCCTAAAGGTTCTAGTTATGCCTCTGCCCTCAATCCTGCACTCTGCCCATAGAGGACCCTTCAACCCTGCACATAGCGCACCCCTTAACCCTGCACTCTGTATTTAGAGGACTCCTCAACCCTGCACTCTGCCCATAGCGCACTCCTCAACCCTGCACTTTGCACATAGTGCACCCCTCAACTCTGCACATAGTGCACTCCTCAACCCTGCACTCTGCACATAGTGCACTCCTCAACTCAGCACTCTGTATAGAGTGCACTCCTAAAATCCTGGTATATAACAATGCCTCACTGTTTAATGCAGTTTAGCCACACCCACAATTTGATGCAGGGATAATGATGTGCAGTAACCTCTAGCAACCACTCAGCAAGCAGAAATGATATGCAGTAACCTCTAGCAATCACAGCGGCAATGATGTGCTGCAACCTCTGGCAACCAATCACAATCGCTACCTGATCTGCTGCAGTAAACTGATTGAGTCTAGCTGCTATCTATTGTATTTCTTAGGTGGGAGGGTGGGGGCCAAGAAAATGTTTGCCTAGGGTCCAATGAATAGTAGAGATGGCCCTGCATCTAATGACTTGTAAGCTGCAGTACATTACATGTTTGGATTTAATACGGCTGTAAATGCACTGCTTTCACAATAAGGAGTGTGCAATAACCTAGATCAGATTATTATTCGTATTACTTTAATTTTTTTAATGTCACAGTGTGCTTTGTTAGTGTAATAGAAAAATGTTCTTTTTTTCATCACAGCTGTAATAGGAAATGTGTTCTATTTTTGCTGAGAAAAGTTATATTTAAATCTTTCTCCCTATAACTATTGAGAATGAAAACTACATGAATAGTGATCTGCTCAGACTGGAAAAGAAGTATTTCCATGAAAAAAAAAATGTCACAGAGAATTTGGAAGGCAAGAAAAGCATTGCTAATTTCCTTTCCTCTTCTTTTTTTGAATGCAAAATACCAGCCTATCTTGCCTGCTTGATGTATAGTACTTAGGTCTTTACATTAAACTTATTTTTAGAAATCCTGGAAATCCCATCTTCTTGGGATCATGTGATGTAGGTAAATGGAGAGTCCTAGGATTTCTTGTGCTGGAGAGATGTAAGTGCAGGTGGGGTGCAGCATGTGCAATAATTCTCACAGTCGGGGGCAAAATAAAATTTGTATTGAAGTAATGCAGCAACAGTTCACAATAAACCTGGTGGCCAGGCTACCCAGCCAGGTGCACTCACAATTACCAACAAGGTGAAGAAGCAGAATCCGGCCAGACTGACAGCGTCTGTAGAGAGGGAGCAGAATGCTCCCTGGCTGTCTAGAGGAATTGTCCAGAAGTGATGCAACCCTATGCTTTCCCTCCTTGTCAGAAACCTTTAACTTGTGCTAGTACTGCCCCTCACAGGTTGGATACCTGTCCCTACTCTACTAGCTCGCCAAAAAAAGCACACCAAACCTGGGAGCCAGGGCCTTAAAAAGGCTCTGCCTGACCCAAGATGGCCACCAGGGTTACATGGAGCACCAGCATCCAGCCGGATCACTTCCCTAGTGACCCAGGAAACCATAGAGCAGGGGTAGGCAACCTCGGCATTCCAGCTGTGGTGAAACTACAAATCCTATCATGCCTCTGCCTCCAGGAGTCATGTCTTTGATTGTCAGGGTCTTGCAATGTCTCATGGGACTTGTAGTTTCAAAACAGCTGGAGGGCCAAGGTTGCCTACCCCTGACATAGAGGAACCATGTTCCTCATGACTTGCTTCCCAACTACAGTGCTGCTGTGGATAGCGCCACCTGCAGTGGTAAAATAGATTGCACCTGCCTACATAATCAATTACAAATTATTTAACCAGCATTTCCACCTTCTTGTGAAATCTAGTATTGTGGTATAACCTAAAATTGCAATATTCCCAGTGGGAATAATTGAATTTTCTCATTCTGAGTTCAACACTCCAAGCATATCAAACACCAACACTGGGATTGTGTTAATGTTTAATAAACCGCTGAATCCTTTTATGTTATTTCACACAGAGAGACCCCCAATACAATGTGATTTCCCATTTTTATACGAATACTCTTGGAAAGACCTAAAAAAAATAGACATTTCCTGTGTTATAAGCAAAGTATGGAGCTTTTATTTTCCTGTGGTTTGTTGTCTACATAATGCATGGATGGAGAGCACTGAAAGAGTTCTCCTCCTATCAATGCACCATTTATTCATTAGATTAGATTCATTATATTGAATAGGGCTTTGCTTGCTTCAGAGTCCTGAAGCATGTGATTTGCAAAACACATTTATGAACCTTGCACCAGTGCTTCATAAATGTATTGGAGGCTTAAGTTTAATTTAAAAAAAAAGCAATGGTAGGCCATACTGCTGCTTTTCACATTGCCCCCCTACTGTTCTATTTTTACGTGCATGTGTACTGTGCATTGTACCTAGACATAGTTTGATTGTCCAGAATTAGCAATCCACTTCATGAAGGATATATCCTATATTTGCCCTTGTCCTTGCATCCATAAAGAAAAGAAAAGAAGTCTAACCTATCTTGAAAAGAGAGGCATGTTGTACGTTCTTTAGCTACTAGTCTAAAGGGCATGGGACACACATTCTCTTTAAGTGCTGAGGAAACCCCCAGAGGCTGCCCCTGAAAGGTGGTGTTAAAGACACACAAAGGCCTGTTAATGCAGTCTAATAATGTGCTTGTCTCCCAACAACACCCTTTAGTGGTAGCAACTTTCTCATTGCTGAATCAGCAAGCATGTAAATGTTGGGTGGTTGCAGAACTCTGTGCAAGGCAAACACTACTTTCTTTGAAGCAGATACTGAATATTGTTTCCTTTTTAACATAACACAAGGGGATATAAAATATGTATGTCAAGGTTCTAATTTTTCCAGGCCATGATATATCTAGTAGTAGTTAGTTCCCATTCAGAGGGACTTGTTCTGTAATGTTTAAGCGGTTTCAAAGCTTTTAGGTTCTTCAGTGGCTTGGATAAGCAACTAAGGCCAGCCATTGACGGTTCAAATCTCGGTTTAGCAGGAGATTCGAACTATGTATGGGTGAACAGAATGTACCCAAGTTGATTAATCAATCAACTTGGGTACAACCAGCCTGCCAGATTTTACATTTTACATGGTATAGCCACTAGCTATAATCTCTGTTCCCCCCCTCCCCCACCAGGAGAATACATAGGCTTGGTGGCAGGGATTCTACTGTCAACATTGTTTATGGTTACAGGAAAGAAATTTGCTCTATGGCAGACTTAAATGTCTTCAACATTACAGAACAAGTCCAGTTGAATGTGACTAACTAATACTAGATGCAAAGGATCAGCCCTGAAATTCATTATCCATTAAAGTAAAACTATACATTTACACTGAAAAAAATGTATTCCATGTGTATTTTGTTAAAACAGTTTAAAAAAAAAATGTAATATATTGTAGCTTAAACATGTGTGTTAAACATGGTGGGTTTTTTTATATTTGCACCTAGTGATCCGTCCAGTAAAACACTTCTTGTCTTAGGATGTCTCCACTCCACTGGAGGAGCAACGGAGTCACCCCTGGACAGCACCATTGTCAGTCCGTGGAGAGGGTAGTGTTACACGAATCAGCAGATTTAGATGAAAGGCCAAATTTGCTTGACATCCTGAAGCCTTCCCACCCATATTCCTCGCTGACAATATTAAAACATATCTAAACTCAAAAACAAAAATGTAATATATTGCAGGTTTCCAATGCTTATACTGTATTTGGTAGCTACATTCAGTTTTTTAGGCTTGTTTTTACTTTTGTTTTCACTTGGTGATCCAGCCAACACTTCCTGTCCAAAGATGACTCCACTCTATGGAGAAGAAATGGTGCCACCATTGGATAACAGCATTATCAGCCTGTGGAGAGGATATTGTTAGGAGCACTAGCGAATTCAGATAGACTTGACTAACAAATTAAATTAGAAAAAAACATGGAACACCGCCAACTCCCCAGATAAGACACAGGGAGTAGCTATATGTCTTGCCAAAAGTTTAACCTTCACCCCCTCACAGGTAATCTCCGACCCAGAAGGGTGCTATATATTGGTTTAGAGGGACTTGGAAGGAACCCTTGTAACATTCCTCTCCTACTATGCCCCTAACAAGCAGCAATTGCCCTTTTTCCAAAACTTACTCCAACAGATGTCCCACCTTTTTGAAAGCACACTTCTAATGGGAGGGGGCTCCAACATCACCTTAGATTCATCGCTTGATAAGACACAGCCACCAGGATCTCCAATTTTGAAGCGCTCAAAACTCGGTACCAAATTTGCGAAACTGGTGCATAATAATGACTTGGTCGACATATGGCGAGAGTTTTACGGTTCCAAACGCGACTACACTTATTATTCTCATGTCCATCTGACATATTCACGGATATGTCACGGATTCTTCACCTCCTCCAAAATACTAGAAACTTCCTGGTCAGATCATTCCCCTGTAGTGGTTAACCTTTCCTCACTGAGTTGTCCTACAGCCTCCTATACCTGGCGCCTAAACGAGTCCCACCTCAGCAATCCGGCCACGTGTTTAGATATTGAATTTGCATTAAAATAATTTTTTACCCTGAATGACCCATTGCACACTTCCTCAATGTGCACTTGGGCTGCTCACAAAGCCACGATCATAGGTACACTTATCCAGATGGTTGCCAGGTATAGAAGACATTACAAAGCCTTGCTGAAGCAAAAAGAGGATGAATTAGCTGCCCTACTCAAAGAACACACGCATAATCCCCATCTAGACCTACGGGATAGAATCGAGTCCGCCCCTCTGGAATTAAACGTCTGCCTGACCACGAAGGCGGAAAAACAACTGCGATGGACTCAGGCAAGATTCTTTTCCCAAGCGGATAAACCAGGTAAACTACTATCAATGAGATTGGCCCCCAGACGCCCCCCTCCCCTTGTCCCTAAGATCAGGAAATCTGACGGTTCCTTTACTCAAAAACCTAAATCAGTCTTACAGGAATTCCAAACTTTTTACAAAAATCTAACTGTCACTTTGCTGGCTATCTTGGTCTGTTAAAGGAAATTGCACAAAAAACAGACCGGAAAAACAAAAATAAAGGAAAAAAAGAAAAGAAAAAACAAATAACAATGCATCCATCATATCAAAGAATTGGTAAATCACATTATGTTTAATTTTTGGGTTTAATACCGCTTTAAGTTATATACCAAATTTTATTTTAAATTCATCTCAGGCTAATTCCTAATTCTACGTCTGTGGTTTTTCTTCAACAATTACTGTGTTGGGTTGTGATATATACATTTTTGAGGCTTGAGGCTGCAATAACCTGCACTGTGCACAATTTGGGAAGGACAATCTGCTAGCCATAGTTCTCCTTGCATTAGGGACTTCTCTGTGTATAGATCATCCTTGACAATCTGTAACTTTTGACAAGTGATAGGGCTCAGAAAGGCACAAAAGGCTGAAGATGTATGAGATCAAGGAAAGAAGGGTAATAAAAATTAAGAAAATTACGAATACACATTCAAAATTGTAACGGTTGAAATTTTTGAAAAGCTGGCCTTGGATTTTAAGTATATCACTTCTATGAATCGCAGACAATGGCTGCTACAGTCATGACTATAGAGTGGGCTTACCTTAAATAGCTCCTCTAAAACTTTGCAAACGTCAGAAAGTTTCTGCTGAAAGCAATGTGAATAGCACTCCTGGTTCACTTTGATCCACCTTGCTGTGTCTCTTTCTAATGAATACAGAGCACAAGTAGCATGCATTTGATGGGTGGAGAAAGACACAGAATCCCCTATATCTCCTTAATGAAAATATATTATTTAGTGCCTCATAGTCTAACGAACTACACTTTCTGCTATACGGTAGATTATGCTGGCTGGCTGATCAGTTTACACCACGTTGCTAGTGAATGTGTCTTTGGTTTCAGGGTTTGTGGAAGTAGATTAAAGCATGTATTTGAATGCAACATGATTTCTGTGTTTGAAGAGGCTGGTGCTTTATGTCATTGCCTGTCACAAGCAGCATGGTGCAGATTCAGTATCATCTAACAAAAGTCCAGACATGCATTTTACAGAGATCTTGTCACAGCTGTTCCATTTCAATAGATACCTTTCAAACCCTACCTTTCCATTGACAATACTGCAGACGGGATGTATAATTCATGATCACATAAAATGTACACCATTTGTGTTCCGACTTAAAACATGAAAGTTGCTTTTTAACATTTCCTTTTTTTTTCCTCCTATTATTGATTATTCTATTCTCCATTACACTTAATATACATGATACTGTCATTTTTTTTATATTTATTATGTCATTATTTTAAAATTTTGCTTTAATTTTAATTTAAATAGATGTAAACCCTAAATGAGTGACATTCAGCACCGTGTATAATAAATAATTGCTCTTGTTTTATTAAAATATTTGTTTTCTTCATCTCCTGATCCCTCTTAGCCATTTCCTGACTACATATATACTCACCGGCCGCTTTATTAGTTACACCTTGCTAATATCAGGTTAGACCCACTTTTGCCTTCAGAACTGCCTTAATTCCCATAGATTCAACAAGATGTTGGAAACATTCCTCAGAGATTTTGGTCCATATTGACAGGATAGCATCACGCAGTTGCTGCAGATTTGTCGGCTGCACATCCATGATGTGAATCTTCCATGCCACCACATCCCAAAGGTGCTCTATTGAATTGAGATCTGGTGACTGTGGAGGACATTGCAATGACTATGAACTCATTGTCATGTTCAAGAAACCAGTGGTGAGATGATTTGAGCTTTGTGACATGGTGCATTATCCTGCTGGAAGTAGCCATCAGAAGTTGAGACAACTGTAGTCATAAAGAGATGGACATGGTCAGCAACAATACTCAAGTAGGCCGTGGCGTTTAAACCAGTGGTCATCAACCCTGTCCTCAGGACCCACTAACAGGCCAGGTTTTATGTATAACCTTGGGGAGATGCAGACTAGAATACTGCAATCACTGAGCAGCAAATGATATCACCTGTGATGTATTTCAGTTATCTTGCAAACCTGGCCTGATAGTGGGCCCTGAGGACAGGGTTGATGACCACTGGTTTAAACAATGCTCGATTGGTACTATGGGGCTCAAAGTGTCATAAGAAAATATCCCCCACATCATTACACCACCAGCCTGAAACTTTGATACAAGGCAGGATGGATCCATGCTTTCATGTTGGTTTTTGCCAAATTCTCACCCTACTATCTGAATGTCACAACTGAAATTGAGTCTTATCAGACCAGGCAACATTTTTCCAATCTTCTATTGTCCAATTTTGGTGAGCTTGTGCAAATTGTAGCCTCAATTTTTTTTTCTTAGCTGACAGGAGTGGCACCCGGTGTGGTCTTCTGCTGCTGTTGGCCATCTGTTGTGCATTCAAAGATGGTGTTGTGCACACCTTGGTTGTAACATTGTTATTTGAGTTACTGTTGCCTTTCTATCATTTAAAACCAGTCTGCTCATCCTCCTCTGACATCAACAAGGCATTTTCATTCACACAATTGCCGCTCACTGGATATTTTCTCTTTTTCAGACCATTCTCTGTAAACCCTAGAGATGGCTGTGTGTGAAAATTACAGTATATCAGCAGTTTTTCAAATACCAGCCTGTCTGGCACCAACAAACATGCCACGTTCTAGGTCACTTAAATCCCCTTTTTCCCCCATTCTGATGCTCGGTTTGAACTTCAGCAAGTCGTCTTCACAACATCTAGATGCCTAAATGCATTGAGTTGCTGCCATGTGATTGGCCGATTAGCAATATGTGTTACCAAGCAATTGAACAGGTGTACCTAATAAAGTGGCCGGTGAGTGTATAGTAAATTGTATTATGCTACACCAACCCTCAATAATTATATTAGTAATAATTTCACATATGTAAAATAGCCTAATATATTACAGAAATACAATATCTTCTAACTCTGTGTTGCAAACATGAATCTCATATGTGTACAAAACGTGAACAACATAAATCAGTCTGTGATCAATAGTGCAATCCTTATTCACAAAATTAATTATGTCTCCAGAAGAGGAGTGTAAACCACAACATAAACCAATCTGTGATTAATAATGAACTATTTCTTCCCAGAATGGATTATATCTCCCAAAACAGTGGGAACCGCCACCAGTTGGAAAACATATGGACAGGTGCTTACCTTCCCATATGGACCTTGTTATTGCACAGGTCAGTTGATCATTCTTCCCTTTTATCAGTCAGGAACAGGTACAAAGCCAGTTCACAACCTCTTCACTCTCCCTTAGCTGACCTCCAATGCAGTTCAAACCCAACCATATGATAGAACACAATGAATAAAAAAAGAGTGCTCTCCGTATAAAATGAATGATCACTTTATACACAAAAAAACTTACTGACATATTGCACAAGAGGGATATCTCCCACTACTTATCACCTATACTAAATCCTGCCGACAGCTCCAGCTAAATTAGGATGTGGTTCCAAGCTGAGTCTTCAGAGTTCAAGTTAGATGCCTCATGGCACAACGCATTACGTTGGCAATGACTTTATCAAGGGGAGATTATGTAATTTTTTGTCGTCATGCACAGTCTCCAGTGATGGCTGCATGAGATTTCTCAAGCTGGGTTTCCCAATCATGTCAACAGTGAACCATGCCTGTGTAATGTGCAGTAAAACGGTCATGTGTAGTCTTTTTTAGAAGCCTTTTTGCCAGGGAGACAACACAGGAACTTCGAGAAGGGGACAGAATGTTGTTACAGAATCACCTGGTACTATTTTAATGAAAACTGAAGATTGAGGGCCCATTCACACCAGGCGTGGTGGGATAGCAGGAGCAGGCATTTTAGTCCAGTGCCACTGCAAGACAAGGTAACATTCCTTGTCTTCTATCGGGCCAGTTCTCACCTCAATGTGTTGCATTGTGGTGGTGTGTGCACCCTCATAGTTCACTGAGAAGTACAAGCCTCCTGCCGCAATGGAAGATGGTAGTTGTAGATATTTTTTATTTTTTTTATGGTTCAACTAGATGGACTTGTGTATTTTTCAACCTGATTAACTATGTAGTTTATTTATTCACAGAACTCTGTGAAAGAATGGCGTGGATGTATGTATGAAGGGCTGCACAGCCATGCTATTTTTAAAATGTGGCAGCGGGTATGGGAAGAAGAACCCCCACCAGTTGTCACAGGGTGAGGATTCTGGGGGTGCAGCATGTTATACGCTACACCCTAAATATGGGCGTTGCTTGTAACATGCTCCCAAAGGGGAACTTATCTTTTAATATTGCTGTTTAAGCACTTTCATGCTGAATACTGTCTTGCAATACAACAGTAGCCAAGCCTGGGTGTGTTTTTGTCATCTGGGTTGGGAGTGAACTAGAGTAGAGCTGGGTGACTCAAAGGTGGTGTCACTAGGACCTGCCACTTCTTTCCAGAATCTTCAGGTGTTTCAGGAAAGAGAGGTGGAGAGGGGAGGTGGAGCCACCTGGGGTATTCTGAGGAGCCCTGGCCAATACTCAGTCTGGATTGGCAGGGGGAAGGCCTCCTTAAATACTCAGGGTCATCCCAGATGGGAGGGGTTAATTGGGTGGAAGATGGAGATAGAGTGTTAGGCTATCGGGCCTTTGAGGGAGCTCCCCAGTCTGGGGGGGTGACCTTGGGCCTGGGCTTGGGCGTAGATAGGACCCTCTTATGGCCCACAGAGGATTCCTGACCAGGAGGAGCAAATGAGACAGGAGAACACTGCCGGGCAAGTCTCCAGGAGTCCCACAGATGCAGCCAAGAGGGCTCGTGAGTGTTCATACCATCGAGAGGACTGGGAGGCATGCCTGAGAAGACTGAGATGCAGCAGTCTGGGATGGATGCAGAGCCAGTCTGGCGAATGGTGGTGGCACGGGCAGTGGAAAGGGGCAGCCAGGGGGACTTACAGTGCCTGAAGAGGTGGTGCTGGGAGCAGTAGCCACAGGGACAGCTAGCACTGGAACTTTCTATATTTTGCTACACCATAGGGGCCCGCGGTCCATTCCTGTAATGCGCATCTGCTTTAGGCCTGGCTGAGCCAGTGTCAGGCCTACAGTGCTAGCTGATCCAGGAAATGCAGCAAGGGATGTGCTGGAGGAGTGAGGAGTGATATACTACAAGCAAGGAAGTGCAGGAGGAGAAGAGGAGATTGTATATACAGAGGTGTATATAGTAGTCCCGATTTTGACTTTGATCACCAGGGCATCTCATAAGTTTCCCATCTCCCATACAAGTTTAATTCCCCTCAATAAAACATAAAAAACAGGTGCAAGGACTGCTTTCATATCTCCCTGTCCCATCCTGCGATCTCCCTGTCCATCTCCTCATCCCATCCTGCGATCTCCCCGTCCCATCCTGTGATCTCCCTGTCCATCTCCCCGTCCCATCCTGCGATCTCCCTGTCCATCTCCCCGTCCCATCCTGCGATCTCCCCGTCCCATGCTATGATCTACCCATCCCATCCTGCGATCTCCCCGTCCCATCCTATGATCTACCCATCCCATCCTGCGATCTCCCTGTCCATCTCTCCATCCCATTCTGCGATCCCCCCATCCCATCCTGTGATCTCCGCGTCCCATCCTGCGATCTCTCTGTCTATCCATCTAATATATATATATATTTTTAGTCATTTTTGCTCATGAAGCAGAGTTCAGAAAAAAAGCAGCAGGTTATTGAAACCGTGCAGTATAGGCAAGGGAGCAGGTAAGTGCATAGCTCCCAACTGTCCCTGATTTTGAGGGAATATCCCTCTGTCCCTCTTTTCCCCTTATTTGTCCCTAATTTCGGTCTGATCTATAAAGTTATATATAAAATGCACTTTTTATCTTTCAAAAAGTGTTTCCCAGTGCTAAACCTAACCACTTAAAGACCGAGCCTCTTTTTCAAAAACAAGTTTTTTTGCTAGAAAATTACTTAGAATCCCCAAACATTATACATTTTTTTTCTAACACCCTGGAGAATAAAATGGCGGTCATTGCAATACTTTTTGTCACACCGTATTTGCGCAGCGGTCTTTTAATAAAAAAATAAGAAAACAGCAAAAGTTAGCCCAATTCTTTTTATATTGTGAAAGATAATGTTACGCCGAGTAAATTGATACCCAACATGTCACGCTTCAAAAATGCGTCCGCTCATGGAATGGCGTCAAACTTTAATCCTTAAAAATCTCCATAGGCGACGATTAAAAAATTCTACAGGTTGCATGTTTTGAGTTACAGAGGAGGTCTAGGGCTAGAATTATTGCCCTCGCTCTAACGACTGCGGCGATACCTCACATGTGTGGTTTGACTACCGTTTTCATATGCGGTGCTACTCACGTATGCGTTTGCTTCTGCAAGCGAGCTCGTCAGAATGGGGCGCTTTAAAAAAAAATTTTTCTTATTTATTTTACTTGATTTTATTTATGTTCACACTGTTTTTTTTTTTTTTTAAATTGGGTCACTTTTATTCCTTTTACAAGGAATGTAAACATCCCTTGTAATAGAAAAAAGCATGACAGGTCCTCTTATATATGAGATCTGGGGTCAAACAGTCCCCAGATCTCATATTTGGACTTAAATGCAACAAAAAAAAAAAAATTGTCATTTGAAAAAATGACAACAAAAAAATGTCCCTTTAAGACATATGGACACAAGTGACGTTTTGACTCCGGTTCCGCCCTGCTATGGTATGGAGACGAGTGGGGGCCATCTTCCCCTCACTCGTCTCCATACCCAGCTACGGACAGGTCCAGATCGCCTCCGCCGCTGCCGGTGGCTCTGGTAAGCGGCGGAGGGCGAGGGAGAGCGGCGGGAAGGGGGGGGGCCCTCTCCCGCCGCCGATAATGATGATCTTGCGGTGAATCTGCTGCAGAGACCACCCTTATCATAAACAGGACCGCCCACTGAAAAGAAGGATACCTCGGTTGTGGCAGCAGCTGCTGCCGTTACCGAGATATCTATCTTTAAAGTGCCGCCGTATATGTACAGGAGCCGGTCGGCAAGTTCATACATTTGAAATGCTTTTCTAATTGTTCATCCATCAGTGGAGCTACCTTTGTGGCAGTCAACTCATCTATTACATAGTTACAGCTACAGGTAGCACCTATGTGGCCTATGTGTTCACACTTTGCATTTGTTTCTAATTTATCAAAAACTAGGTCAGATGGCCCAAATGTTAAACAACTTAATGACCAGGTAGGTACCTCTCCCTGCAATAGCATGCTGTTTGCTCCTGTCAAAATTGTCGCCTTTAAATTCCTAAGACTATTTCCACCCAACTCTGTGCGACTTTTTGCTATTCTGTGCTGAGGCTCTGTTTAGACATTATGCTGCTTTGGACAGAATTTCAATGATGACATCTTTTTGGTTGATCGATAGCCCTTGTATCTTGTGATCAGTGCTAGACTGTGCTATTGGAGGCAGTGTGTTGTCTGCTTATATATGCAGAGCTACTTACAACTTTACAGACTACCAAAAAAGAGACAGTAGTGATGGATTTAAGTGTCCTGAAATCTAAAGAGCCTATTGACTCCTTTCAAAATCCCCCCTTCATCTGCTGAATTTATCCACAAATGTCCAAACCTCCATTCACACCTACACACCATTCACAGACTTATACAGGCATTCTTTTTTGTGTTTTTTAGATGCACATATGGATGTTTTTTAAAGTGTTTTGCAAGAGTTTGTCGGTATGCATGCAAGCTCCGGGGTGGGAGGAGAAAAGGATGAGAGCAGAGAAGAACAGTTGTTCGGTAGAAAAAAATCAAATGCCAAATCACTTGCGTTGTGTATTTACAGGTGCTTTGTTGAAGTCTATAAGATCATAGTGACACAGCTCCAAAAAAAGCTTAGGAACTTTGAGCTGGAAGCATCCAGGATTTGAGCAATTGAGTGAACAGCCTGTATTAAAAAGAATGGGATTCCTATTGCTTAACTTTGTGACATGTAGGTGTAATGGACTGAAAATGATACTATTGAAACTATTAGGAAAATAGACACCGTACACTTTTTAAAAAAATTATTATTAAAGGGGTTGTAAAGGTTTGTGTTTTTTCACCTTAATGCATCCTATGCATTAAGGTGAAAAAACACCTGGCAGTCACAGGCCCCCTAGCCCCCCGTTTTACTTATCCAAACCCCTTCATTCAGTCGATGGGGACGCGCTGTCTCTCTCTCCACAGGCTCCTGGCTCTTGATTGGATAGATTGATAGCAGGGCAGCCATTGGCTCCCGCTGCTGTCAATCAAATCCAATGATGCGGGCGCCGGGGGTTCAAGATAAGTTCAAGATGTAAAAGTACTAAACTTTAACATTAGATAAAAGTGTTTGTATAAATGATATTATAGGCCTAAAATAATAGATGCACAACTGGATATACAGTATCTCACAAAAGTGAGTACACCCCTCACATTTTTGTAAATATTTTATTATATATTTTCATGTGACAACACTGAAAACATGACACTTTGCCACAATGTAGAGTAGTGAGTGCACAGCTTGTATAACAGTGTAAATTTGCTGTCCCCTCAAAATAGCGCAACACACAGCCATTAATGTCTAAACTGCTGGCAACAAAAGTGAGTACACCCCTAAGTGAAAATATCCAAATTGGGCCCAAATTGTCAATATTTTGAGTGGCCACCATTATTTTCCAGCACTGCGTTAACCCTCTTGGCATGGAGTTCACCAGAGCTTTACAGGTTGTCACTGGAGTCCTCTTCCACTCCTCCATGATGACATCACAGAGCTGGTGGATGTTAGAGACCTTGCGCTCCTCCACCTTCCATTTGAGGATGCCCCACAGATGCTCAATAGGGTTTAGGTCTGGAGACATGCTTGGCCAGTCCATCATCTTTACCGTCAGCTTCTTTAGCAAGGCAGTGGTCGTCTTGGAGGTGTGTTTGGGGCCGTTATCATGTTGAAAAAAAATTACTCAAAAACACCGCGCTTACTCTATTAAAGCAGCTCACACACAAAATAAGGAAATTTGTAAACAGTATGAGTATATATAGTGTAGCGCTAGTATTAGATCACAAAAGAGTTTAAAATCGCAAAAAACAAATATATCCAACTTTTTACTTGGACCACCATAAATTCAAAAATAGTACCAAGAAGGATTTCAATAAATATCTGTTTGCCTAAAGAAATCTGAAGACCAATAAAGAGTCAAAATCAGGTGGTAGTGTCTGTACACCCCGTAAATGGATTGAGAGAGGCAATACACAATAAAAGGGTCAGGAAAAATAAATACATCCAACCATTTTGTTCATAGCACCATATGTTCAAAGTAATACTGGAAAGGATTTCAGTAAGTATCTGTTTGTATAGAAGCTAAAAATACAATAGAAAGTCCCAAATAGGTGGTGATGTCTATACGCCACATAGATAGGTTGAAAGGAGGTGGTATACAATGATAAAGTCCCCCATATGGAAGCAATGCAGGCTTACCGGAACCGTTGGACTCACAGAGACATATATCCCCTGAGTCGGAAATGCTTGTATTGCCACCGGGCAGTGAAATGAAGTATCCCGATGGACCAATATGGAATCCGGATGCTGTTTCCAAGGCTCCCAACAAAATTCTTTCTTGTATAACCAGATTTTGTAGTGGCTCATAGAAAGTAAAAAAGGGGCCACATAGTATAATACCGTTTTTGTAAGGTAAAATTTATTATGATAAAAAACTTACATGTTCCATATTAAAAAGCGCTTAAAGTAAAACTGATGGCAGGCAGTGGAGTCTCCACTGCCTGCCATCAGTTTTACTTTAAGCGCTTTTTATTATGGAACATGTAAGTTTTTTATCATAATAAATTTTACCTTACAAAAACGGTATTATACTATGTGGCCCCTTTTTTACTTTCTATGAGCCACTACAAAATCTGGTTATACAAGAAAGAATACACTATAGTTTACAATTTAGCAATGTGGCATTTCTTCAGTGTTGTCATGAAAAAGATAAAATATTTACAAAAATGTGAGGGGTGTACTCACTTTTGAGTCCATCAAGCCCAACCTATGTGTGATTATATGTCAGTATTACATTGTATATCCCTGTATGTTGTGGTCGTTCAGGTGCTTATCTAATATTTCTTTGAAATTATGCATGCTCCCTGCTGAAACCACTGCTTGTGGAAGAGAATTCCATATCCTTACCACTCTTACAGTAAAGAACCCTCTACGCAGTCTGAAGTTAAACCGCTTCTCTTCTAATTTTAGTGAACCTCCACTTGTCTTTTTAAATTCCCTTTCATGAAAAAGTTTTATCCCCATTGTGGGGTCACCAGTATGATATTTGTACATTGAAATCATATCCCCTCTCAAGTGCCTCTTCTCCAAAGAGAATAGGTTCAGTGCTCGTAACCTTTCCTCATAACTAAGGTCCTCCAGTCCCTTTATTAGTTTTGTTGCCCTTCTCTGGACCCACCCATCCGGTGACGTCATTTCCCCCAGGGCAGCTCAGATTCCCTGGACTTCCTGGACGTCTTCAACATCCCAGATCAGCCTTTCACAGCACCTTTGGACCCTGGATGGAAAACTGGAAAGCAGGCACCCTTCGAGAATGATGTTTTGACAACAGACATGCATGTTATCACTTCTTTCTTGTAAGTGCATTTCCTTGTGCAATACATTTGTGGTCTTATAATATTGCACTTAGGTGCGCCAGTTGTAAAAAAACACTTTTTTTGTATAATTCTCTTTTAGGGTGGCGTAGCAGGGGGTGTGTCCTATGCCTACATACCTTTGCTAGTAGGTGTTCCTCGTTCCTATCTCAAAAAGTTGGGAGGTATGCTATTGCACAGAGCAAGTAAGTATGACAGGTTTATTATTTTAATAAAATAATAATGGAAACTTTACAATCAGGGGGTCCAGTGCATCCCTGTTCACCATTTCAGGTCCGATTTCGGTCCAAATTTTTGGCTGAATAAAGACCTGAAACAGACCAGAAGGCGCACAGGACCCCTGTGCAAGTCGCTTCACAGTCATCCCGGAGCTGTGTGAACCGGCTCCATTGAGGGCCGGTCACAGTCTCCTGACATGCGAATTGGATGCTGGGAAACCAATAGTGTTAACCCAGCCTAAGATTGGAGCACAGGTACATTTGTGGTAAATACAGCCTTGCTCGGTGCTAAAATCCAATTTTGCTATCATTGCTTTTTCTGCTAATATGAACACAAGGGAACCGGTGCAGAGATGTAAAACAGAAGTCTGGTGAAGAGCCAGCAGGTGAGGTCAAAACCTTGTCTCATGCCAACTCCAGAATGTGCCTAATGAGATGTTATTCTCACTGTGCGGGGAGGATGATGGCAGGAATAGTCTTGCTGTGCATCACATAAATGCATAGTTCTAGCCCTCCCACAATCCTAGTGATCAAATAAAATGTTACATTTCTAAGCTATAATTTGCAGTTCAGAAATGACCTACCATTTCCTACAGAATCATTATTAAATTGTTATTGAATTTAGAAGTATTTAGACTAAGAATTAGAGAATAAAGCAATTGTGAATGGTATAGTCCACCAAGTACAAGTGCACTACTTAGACAAAAAGACTAAGGCCCATCATGCCCCGGGACTGTGATATCATAAGGGGGTCACTGGATGACATCACCCGGTGACCCCACCCCATGCCTATATAAGTCGTTGCGCACCGCACACACGGCATTACAGCGGGAGACAGTGTCGTGTCAACATTGGAGGAAGACTGGAGGGAATAAGATGACGGAGAAGACAGGGCCACCGGGCATGGAGAAGTCAGAAGAGACCCCTGGAGCTGCCTAATAAATTACTTTAAAAACCCTTGTAGTGTGTTTTTTTTATTGACACTTTTTCCCCCAGGTGAATGGGTAGGGGTACGATGTACCCCATACTCATTCACATAGGGTGGGGTGCCGGGATCTTGGGGCCCCCTTATGAAAGGGGGCTCCCAGATTCCGATAAGCCCCCCGCCTGCAGACCCTGACAACCACCGGGCAAGGGTTGTGAGAAAGAGACCCTTGTCCTCATCAACATAGGGACAAGGTGCTTTGGGGTGGGGGGCGCAGGGCCCCCCCGCCCCAAAGCACCAACCCCCATGTTGAGGGCATGTGGCTTGGTATGATCCAGGAGGGGGGGACGCTCGCTCCCCCCCTTTCCTGACCTACCGGGCTGCGTGTTCTGTTAAGGGTCTGGTATGGATCTTGGGGGGAACCCCCACACCATTTTTTTTGGTGTGGGGGTTCCCCTTAAGATCCAAACCAGATGGAAGGGTCTGGTATCATCCTGGGTGGGAACCTCACGCAAATTTTTTTTAAATGTTTGCGGGGTCCCCCTTCAAGATTCTCAGCAAACAAGTCGCACCGCAAGTCGGATCATCTTGATCTGACTTCTGGTGCGACCTCTATTCAAATCAATGGGCTCCCATAGGGAACCAATGATTTTGAATAGAGACAGAAACGCCGGACGAGGCTTAACACAGCGTTAAGCCTTGTTAATTCACATTTAACACCTTTTGCCAGCGTCTGACGTTTTTACAGCTCTAGCGCTGGAGCCTCAGAACGCACTGGTCATGGGTTTTTTTTTTGCAGCTTAAAAACAGCTATGCCATTTACAGCTCAAAAACGCCATGGTGGGCATGAGGCCATAGACTAACATGGAGAGGTGTTTTTAAGCTGCAAAAAAGCGGCTGTAAAAACGTCCGTGTGCATGTAGCCTAAAAGCGTATTTTGCAGTATTATTGGGATAGCATCTGTGTGACAGGCTCACCCGAGACAGCGGCTATTGGAAGGGATTGAACACTAGCCTCTTGCCAACAGATTATGGGCCCTGGCATTTGGGGAAATGGTGCTCTCTGTGAGCTGTATGCCTGGGGACCTGGGGTTGGTGTTACTTTGGATTCAGCTCCATGTCCCCCCAAAACACACAGACTCTGGGGACCCTTTATATGCCATATTAGAATGATAAGACTGAATTATACTGTTGGGACACATCCTGTGAGGAGATGCTAATGTCATCAACTCCACTCACCTGTCTGATGTCAGCTATAATGTGTTTAATGTAAATAAGTTTAGTCTAGGTTCTAAGGGTATTCAACTCATTGTTGTTTGTTCTAATTAACCTTGTGTTGATGTTTATGGTAATGTGTGTTAATTGAATGAGCTGATCACATTAGCCACCAGCACTGGCTAGGAGACGAACAGTCTAGGCTGAGGAAGGGGGAGATTGTTGTTTGTATTGTTAATTGTAATTAGCTCCAGCTATTGTGTTTTTACTACTGTGTGAAGCTCGGTGCCCACAAGTCTGTCATCTGGTCTGGGTAAATTTTTTTAGTAAATTAGCTCATGTTAATTAGGTTAGCTTTGAGTCAGCCTGCTGTATAAATGTGTGTGAGATCTCAAATAAAGAGTTAGTTCTGATGTACTCCAAGACTGGTATTGTCTAGTTCTTGGGGGTTCCTATAGCCAGATCCATTGGACTCGTGTTCCAGAACTTAGGAAGCGGTATACCGACGGAAGCACTCAAGCGGAGTGTGGGACGTTCTGTGACATTGGTGGCAAGCAGCGGGAAAGCTTCCTGTAGTCTGGGACATCTAAACCTCCAACTGGATCCAAGATCAGCATAGCAGACTTCAGTCACCCCAGCGGAGATATGGACCAGGCATCAGAGTTCCCGGGGCTGCTGTGGATCATCCTTTCAACATACACCAGGACTGTGTCTGAGGATGAATACCTGGAGCTTAGGCAGCTGATTCGGGTGAAGCTCTGGATTGGAGCCCTTCAGCTCGCTGGTATAAAACAGGGCAAGTGCTTTCCAACCCAAGAGCAACGGGCCAGTGACCAACGGGCATTGCGGATGGCATTCCTGGGAGAGCAATGGGTGACTGAGTTGGACAGGCTGGTCCAGCAGGAGATAGAGCTGGACAATCGTTATCGGGCTCTGCAATGGCACGCAGGGGAGGGATATTTAGGGGAAACAACAGAATGCTCTCCGGAGGGATATGATTTTGGAGGCCCTGGATTGCTGTGGGAGAGCCTTATAAATCATTTTATGTTTGGTGATGAAGGGGAACCTCACCTTGAGGACCTGCGAGAATATAGAGAGGCTATGCTCGGTCTTGCAGGGGTCTCAGAGCTCAAACCTGATCTGGACCATTTGCTAAGGAAGGATCAGCATCTGGAAAGGGCATACAGGAAACTGCTAGAACACGTTCAGCAGCATGCCAGAGAATCGGCAGTGGAAAATCTGAAGATTGCCGTCCCCAAACCTGAAGTGCTGACCACAGGGCAGAGTTCTGCTAACCTCTGTCCAGCACTGATAACATCTTCTGGGTTCCATGAACAGGAGATGGTGAACCTCTATCCCCAGACACCAGTTATAGAGATAGGGGATTTAATAGACTTTTCTGCTGAGGAGGAACAACCTGATGAGCCTCCAGCAGAAGAGATGGTATTAGGGCCAAACTTCACTATGCTCTGCCCAGCACCAACAGCAGTATCTGTGGAGTTACAACAAACTTCTCCAGCAGAAGTGCTGGCAACCGGACAGAGGGTCCAAGACCTCTGCCCCACACCTATGGCAGTTTCGGAGGCCCAGGGTGAGAAGGTGGCAATCACTTCGCAGCAGCAGATACAGGGGGAGAAGGGAGAGGAGGTGTGTGTTGTCCCTCCCCAACAGTTGGCCAGGGTGAAGGAAGCGGCCTTCCCTCCCCAGCAAAGATCAGTGCACCTGGGAGACAGTACCATAGACATGTCGTCCAAGCAACCAGATGAGGGAATGGAAAAGGAAGCAGCCGGCTCACCTCCCCAATGGCAGCTACACAGTTTGGGAGTGGAAGAAGCCAGCCTCCTGCCCCAACGGTTAGCCGGAGTGGAGGATGCGGAGTCCCCAGCAGAAGTACTGGCAACAGGGCAGAGTGTTACCAACCTCTGCCCAGCACCGGCAACAACTGTGGAGATCCAGGGAGCCGCGGCAGTTGGCCCCTCTCTCCGACGACAAGCTGATGTAGTGGAGCTGCTATTCCCAGCTGAATCGCTGGCAACAGGGCAGAGCACCACTGGCCTCTGCCTAGCACCTAGTGTCTCTCTACAGCTTCAAGAAGCAGGGGTGATTGGCCCCTCTGCCCAGCAGCAGACCGAGCCCAGGAATGTTAAAAACAATCCAGCTGAAGCCCTGGCAGCCAGACAGAGAGTAAATGACCTCTGCCCCACACCTACTGAGGTCAACTATTCCTTGCAGCCAAGAATGGAGATCATGCGGGAAGACTATGTGAGTCCACTCTGCCTGACTAACGCATGTCCAGACCAGGTGGAGGTCTGGGACCTTGTTAGTCAACCTTTGATGGGGGAGAAATGTGACAGGCTCACCCGAGACAGAGGCTATTGGAAGGGACTGAACACTAGCCTCTTGCCAACAGATTATGGGCCCTGGCATTTGGGGAAAAGGTGCTCTCTGTGAGCTGTATGCCTGGGGACCCTGGGGTTGGTGTTACTTTGGATTCAGCTCCATGTCCCCCCAAAACACACAGACTCTGGGGACCCTTTATATGCCATATTAGAATGATAAGACTGAATTATACTGTTGGGACACATCCTGTGAGGAGATGCTAATGTCATCAACTCCACTCACCTGTCTGATGTCAGCTATAATGTGTTTAATGTAAATAAGTTTAGTCTAGGTTCTAAGGGTATTCAACTCATTGTTTGTTCTAATTAACCCTGTGTTGATGTTTATGGTAATGTGTGTTAATTGAATGAGCTGATCACATTAGCCACCAGCACTGGCTAGGAGACGAACAGTCTAGGCTGAGGAAAGGGGAGATTGTTGTTTGTATTGTTAATTTTAATTAGCTCCAGCTATTGTGTTTTTACTACTGTGTGAAGCTCGGTGCCCACAAGTCTGTCATCTGGTCTGGGTACATTTTTTAGTAAATTAGCTCATGTTAATTAGGTTAGCATTGAGTCAGCCTGCTGTATAAATGTGTGTGAGATCTCAAATAAAGAGTTAGTTCTGATGTACTCCAAGACTGGTGTTGTCTAGTTCTTGGGGGTTCCTATAGCCAGATCCATTGGAATTTCCCCCTGACAAGGGACATTTTGGACATTCAGCTTAGGAGGATTTCTAAGCTCCAGACACCTGGCTCAGGTATACCGGGGCTTAGAATCGGAGATTGTGGCAGTACAGGTCAGCGGGACCGAGGGAGCAAGGAGGAGGACCTGTGTAAGTTCACCTTACAGAGTTTTCTGTAAAGGTGAACTTACCATTTAAGCTAAAAAAAAAAATCCCTACAGTAGTAACCTAACTTACCTGTAATGATGTCCTATGTTCTGCAGGTAGCTGGCTCATGAAGAAATCTTTTGTGCAGTGAAGGTCCACTTCTTGGCACCGAACTTCCAGCTTTGAGTGTGTTAAAGTGTTTGTAAATGATCACCTAGTAAAACAAACCATTCAGTTTAAAATAGAAATAAAAGGTAAAACTTTTTTTTATAGATATAAAAAAAATTATAAATACCTTTTTTCCCCTTTTTATAAATGATCACATTCCTTCCGTTCTCAGTGGCATAAAAGCTGTGGGGGAGGAGAAGCAGCACACTGAGCTACCCAGTGAGTGGCTGTGCAACGGGGTGTGTCAGGACAAGTCTCATCATTAGAGCAGAGCACACTGAGTTCCCAGAATAGCTAGAGAACTGACCATGATGTGCTCCCCTGCTTAGTGTGGTCAGTTTTTAATACAAAAGCAGAGTAACTGGCAGGAACACCAGGGATTTCACATAAAGGAAGCCATACAAAGAGAACAGGATACTTTCTCATACAAATACATGGTACAGCAGGCACATATTAGGAATATGAAGTGTTGGGGTAACAAACACTTTAAGAGGTTTGGGTCTCTAGGCTGAAGATCCCGAGGAACCCGCCCTCCCCCCTCCCCTCTCATCCATTGAGAAAAGCCTGTACGTCGATTACACTGCTTGTAACACCATTTGTGAATGGGGGAAGAGTCTGATTAACGACAAGATTCTCTCCCTCATTTATAGATTGTGTTACACACAGTGCACCGGCTTTTCTTGATGAATAAGAGAGGAGGAAGGGATGGGTTCCTACTGGAATCTTCTTGGGATTGCCAAGAAGAAGACCTTTCATCCTCCCTTACTTCCTGTCACAGGGACAAACCAGGAAATATGAAGACATTTCATAAAGAAGGGCATTTTATCACTGACAGATGTTAGTGGAACAGGTGTCCCGTTAAGCAGAGTCCCATTTTCTCCTGTTCTGGTGACAACTGTAAAATTTAATTTTTCCTTATGTTGTCTTCTGTGAATCTCCCAAACTGCGACACTAAGAGCTAGTTTACACTAGCATTAGCACTCTGAGGCTAGCTCCTGAGTGGATTGCTCTTCAGAGGCTGTTTGGCCAGCAGTTGTAACCCTCTCACTGCCTGCTTTAACCCCTAAAAGCCCACACCAGCATGCCAGGGTAGTTGCAGGGCAGCCCCGTTCAGGTGGTACTGCCCTCCAAACTGAATAGGGGGGATCATTTTTGTTATTAAATTAAACATTTACGCCCCAAATTTACATAAGATGTTGCTACTTGAAAATGTGTAATGAACTTATATGCCCAACAAGTGATCAGAAAGAATATAGAGTACACAAAAACCAGAAACGATATATAAATCCACATGGGCTGCATGTCTTCCAGCTTAATTAATTCACATGCACAGCTCAAAAGTACATACATATATATATATATATATATATATATATATATATATATATATATATATATATATACAAAGTACATATATTTGAATATATGGCAAAGCTCCCAGGCTGAAAAATAAACTCAAAGTAGCTCAAAATATACCAGATCCACCCAAAAAGCTGTGTACTTTTTTTAGATCAAGTTGGATTTTTCTCTCGTGGGAGGTGTAACGCATGCAAAACTGTAACAATCAGGATAAGAAAAAGCAATCCAATAATACTGTTTTGCATAGAGTCTCTTAACCACTTCCTGCTCGCCGTGTAGTAAAATGACGGCAGGTGGGATGCACTCTCCCCTTCTGGGACAACATCATATGATGGTGCCCCAGAACCGCCGCTCTCGCACACCAGCGGGGGCGCATGGCAATTGCGGCCGCGCCGTGCTCCTAGGACACGGCACGACCCCAATCTTGGTAAGGAGCCAATGACGCGGCTCCAATCATATGTAAACAAGGAAGTGCTGTTTATTGGCTTTCCTCGGCTCACACTGACAGCTTGTGTGGCGTGGAGAGCCGATCAGCAGGATCGCCTCGCAGGGTGAGAGCTGTACAGGTAATCAGGGCACTGATCATCAGTGCCCTGATTACAGTACAGCCCCGGCAGTGCCCATCAGTGACACCAATCAGTGCCCATTAGTGATGTCAGTAAGTGCTGCCTTTCAGTGCCCATCAGTGCCTGCTCATCAGTGCCCCATCAGTGCCACCTGTCCCTGCCGCCTACCATTTCCCACCAGTGCCACCTATCAGTGCCTGTCAGAGCCACCTATCAGTGCTCATCAGTGCAGCATATTTGTGCCTCCTCATCAGTACCACCTAATCAGTGCTCTTCAGTGCCGCCTCATCAGTACTCATATGTGCCGCCTCATCAGTGCCCATCAGTGCAACCTATCAATGCCCATCAGTGCTGCAACATCAGCGCACATCAGTGAAGGAGAAAAATTACTTATTTACAAAATTTACTGACAGAAACTAAAGAAATCTTTTTTTTTTTTTTTCATTTTTATAGCAAAAAATAAAAAAACCCAGCAGTGGTTAAATACCACCAAAAGAAAGCCCTATTTGTGTGAGAAAAAAAATGATAAAAATGCCATTTGGGTACAGCGTTGCATGACCGCGCAATTGTCATTCAAAGTGCAACATAGCTGAAAGCTGAAAATAGGCCTGGGCAGGAAGGGGGTAAACGTGCCCAGTAGGCAAGTGGTTAAAGGCACAGGAGTACCATCAAATATATGGGGAGATCCAATCATCTTTAAGTGAGTTTGACCTTCTTTGAGAAAAGAGGTCATACGTTTCTGGTGAGTGTGGTGTGCATTGGGAAAGAGAGGAAGAGCACTTTTCTCCTGGGTGTCACTGCCCTTCACATTTGGATACATTTAACTGCACTGAGCACTTTAAGGACTGCATATTATGGACTTTTTGCACAATTGTTTATTGTTTATTTGATTTGTTTATAAATATTTGCCCTGAGCACTTTAATCAGGATGAGATTCTAGATAATTTGGGTATTATTTTTATTAGACGTTTAAAAGAGCGCGGTCTATTTTTTATTTGTATAATTGCTGTTGCATGTGTCCCCTGCTTTTCAACATGTGAAATGTTTGAGAAATTTGATATTTTTTAATGCTATGTAAATGTAACAGGTAAGCAAGAGAATGCTGCTGATATTTTTTTTCTTTACTTAATTTTTACTTTCTGTCTTCATATAAAAAATGGTCATTTTGTTTTTATTTGTTAAACATGGAACCTTTGAAGCATGGCATTGGTTGCCAGGGTTACAGACAAATGATGAGCACAGGCATGCTAGGCTTTAATTAAAGGACGTGCTCTTATCTCTCTCCCATTCTCTACACTCAGGCATATTTGTTTTCATGGTGCTTTTTTCGAGGCACCGTTTAGCTACATTATTTCTCAGGATGATGCTCAGTATCGGTGTCCAGAGCAATCTACTTTTCAGTAATCAATACCGGTGCCTTGTGTGAAAATGGATTTAATTCCCACATCTATTGCTTTCCACTTGTCTATCTCTATGACAAAATGGCAGCATGGAAAAATTGTGACAGGACTTTGAGGACCTACCAGAGCCACCATAAAGTGAAGATGAGCGATAATGCAAGGTCTGCTGATTTTGCAACCTTCCACCCCCCAAATATAAAAATACTAACTAAAAAGGAATACACATTAACAATGTAAAAATGTAAAAAAAATAGGGCTGTTACTGATTAAAATTTCGATTAATTGATTTGTTTTAATCGATCAATCGTCTAATTTCGATTAATTATAACGCACAAACAGATCCAACTACTTTTAGTTGATCTCCTTGCATTGTAACTCTGCATTAGTCAGTGGTAAATGTGGTATTACACTATATACAATCACCCGACACTAGTTATTTTCCACAATCCATGACTTAACATCACAGTTCACACAAATACTTTTTAAATTCAAACTGCAGCACTGACGTAAGTATTGTTTTTTTATTAAACTTTAAGAAAAACATAGAAAGTTAGTTTAACTTTAATACTGAAATAGGAAAAAGCAGAATGTTTGTTCTATCACAAAACCCTCAGAATCAGAATCATTGATCGATTTGTCTGTGATCACAGGCCCATCAGACCTTTCTACCATAAGACCAGCCATGGAACCAGAAAGTTTGGAGTTAAAGCAGAACTCTGGGAAAAAATGTTTTTATCCCATCCAGTGGGGCTGTGCCTGCACTGCTTGGATAACTAATAATTTTTGTCTAGGGGTGATAAGAGTGGAGAGTGGACTTGCCTAATCCACCGATCCTCCCAGCGCAAGACCAGTCCCTGGTACTCCTGCCCCCTGCAGTCTACCGGTCTTGTGAGGTGAGGATGGCAGGAAAAGTCCACGATTGGGCGTGGGGGTGCACTGTGTTCAGGAGGATCAAAGGATTGTGTGAGAATAGGCTCTCTGTTCACCCCTGGACAAAACTAGCAATCAACCCATGTAGGGTCAAAGCCTCACTGCATGGGACACGCATTTTTTTCCCCAGAGTTCTACTTTAAAGGGAACCCATTTACTGGTGCAATCTTCATAATGTATTATACCCATGATAGTGTGCAGCAGCTGCAGCATTAGCCATTGTGCTGGGTGTACACAAAGAAATCTTATAAAGATTGCACCAGTAAATGGGTTCCCTTTAACTCCAAACTTTGTTTCCATGGCTGGCCTTGTGATAGGAAGGTGTGATGGGATGGGCATGGGCCTGAAATCACAGGCAAATTGATTAATGATTATCCTGATCATATACCTGGCCTCAGAGAATCTTCACCCCAAATTAGGGCTGGGGAATATTACTGTTGTGGACTCCACACTACATGATGCCATGAAAGGTCAACTCACTAATTTAGGCGTTTGGAGCCAGAGCCGAGGACTGGCACTGTGTGTAAGATGCTGCCTGCTTGTAATCTGTGTCAAGGAGACAGGAACTCAGCTTCACAACACTTCGACTTACCGCTGAAGAAGATCTATGAGCCGGCTCCTCCTGCATGTCTTTGCAGGCTCTGGACTGCAGGCTGTGTGTCTTCGCCCCCACCCTGGACAATGCCTGCTGACAATTGGTCCTCTATCCTCCATGGGGTGGGGATCTCTGCAGCTCTGTAACTCGAGCGCGGTGGCTTGATCTAACTAATGGTTTTCTACACTTCTCTATCTACCGGATCTCTGACGGAACTCCCTGAAGACCCGGAAGCCGGCGGAGAGGTGAGTACCGATCAAAAGAATTTTGATTGATCAAAAAAATTAACGATTAATCGAGGAATTAATCATTAATTTCCGCAGCCCTAAAAAAAAATACTTACCTTACTTACAACCCAGCTTCTGGCCTGCAGGCTTTAGTGAGGGCCTTCTCACAGGATTCCGGAAAAGCTGAGGATCCAAAATAGTTTGAGAATTTGCTCCTGCAAGGACCTTTTGACCTTACAACCCCTTTAAGTAATCATTTTAGATCAGATCATGTAAAATCAGTTTCAAGCAGTTCAAATTCAACTGACTAAACTCATGAGGAAACAGTTACCAACTGTTAGCTTATTTTAGAATAATATAACAATTATTTTACTTTGAACTTTTCAATCAAAATATTTTATAAATTTCATAAATAAACACATCAATTTTACTGTACTGTTTCCCAAAACAGTAAGGCTGCTTTCACTCTGGGGCGGTAAGGGGCGTCGGCGGTAAAACAGCACTATTCTTACCACTGTTTTACCGCGGTATTCGGCTGCTAGCGGTGCGGTTTTAACCCCCCGCTGGCGGCTGAAAAAGGGTTAAAACCACTCGTACAGCGTGGCTATAGCCGCAGTATTGCCGCGGTATAGCCGCGCTGTCCCATTGATTTCAACTGCTCCTTCAACCGGATTTACACCACTCCTTCACCGCTCCAAAGATGCGGCTTGCAGGAGATTTTTTTCTTCTCCTGCCAGCGCACCGCTTCAGTGTGAAAGCCCTCGGGCTTTGACACTTAACAAACAGCAGCGGCTGTTTTGGGTCGGTTTGCAGGCGCTATTTTTAGAGCAATAACGCCTGCAAACCGCCCCAGTGTGAAAGGGGTCTTAAAGCGGAAACTAAACCCATTGATTTAACAGTTTCAAAAAACAGTCACATTCCCAGCATGCGGCGGAATGTAACTGTCACATTGCTTGTGCTCTCAAGTAAACTGTCAAACCCTCACATGGTGGGTATCATAACTGATCACTTGTGCAGCATCATGGCAGTTTAAGATCAAACAGAGGCCAAGATTCAGCAGCTTTCTTAGCTGAAAATGATAGAAGGGTTTAATTCTACTGAAGATTTTCTATTGAAGTTCCTGATAAACGGTTTGATGACAACTTACACACATTCTGGTATGAGAATACAAAGTTACTTGTACAAACAAATTGGCTTGGGCACTAGGCTAGTGGCCCTCTTGTGCTGACCATACATGTGTCAATGCAACTGCTCAATAAAACAATTGTTTCAATACTTTTCTCAAAACAAGCAATTGTGATCGATCACTACCATTCTATCATTTTTGGCTGATATTGTGAGGCCAATTGAAAGATTAAAGTCATTGTAAAGGCTAAAGGTTTTTTTTTTTTACCTTAACCACTTCAGCCTCGGAAGGATTTACCCCCTTCCTGACCAGAGCACTTTTTGCGATTCGGCACTGCGTCGCTTTAAATGAGAATTACGCGGTCGTGCGACGTTGCACCCAAACAAAATTTTCCCACAAATAGAGCTTTCTTTTGGTGGTATTTGATCGCCTCTGCGGTTTTTATTTTTTGCGTTATAAACAAAAAAAGAGCGACAATTTTGAAAAAAAAAGCAATATTTTTTACTTTTTGCCATAATAAATATCCCCCTAAAATATATATAAAAAAAACATTTTTTTCCTCAGTTTATTGTATTCTTCTACATATTTTTATTGATTGGCAAAATTTATAGCGTCTACAAAATGGGGATAGATTTATAGCATTTTTCTTATTAATTTATATTTTATTAGTAATGGCGGCGATCTGTGATTTTTATCGGGACTGCAACATAATGGCAGACAGATCGGACACTTTTGACACTATTTTGGGACCATTGTCATTTATACGGCGATCAGTGCTAAAAAATTGCATTAACCACTAGGGGGCGGTGAAGGGGTTAAGTGTGTCCTAGGGAGTGATTCTAACTGTGGGGGGGAGGGGCTACACCCCACATGACAGCAATCACTGCTCTCGATGACAGAGAGCAGTGATCTCTGTCCTGTCACTAGGCAGAACGGGGAAATGCTTTGTTTACAAAAACATCTCCCTGTTCTACCTCTCCGAGTCCGCGGGACCCGCGGTCATGGTCACTGAGACCGCTTCTTAAAGGGGACGTACCTGTACGTCCTTTTGCCCTCCAGCGCCATTCTGCAGACGTAAATCGGCGTGCGCTGGTCGGCAAGCGGTTAAAGTAGAAGTCCACCCTAACACTCAAATCTCTAAATCCACGGGCATCCACAATCTAAGACTAACCTATCTAGCCCTGTAAAGAAGAAATCACTATACATACCTTTTTTGAAGCTGCTTCGGTCCAGTCTCCAGCCACGGAAGCTCTGCAGAGGAGACAGCTGACAACGGCTGGGAAATGAATGGTGACCTCACCCATAGAGCTACTATGGGGCTTCCGTTGTTGGCTGCCTTGTCTGCTCCCTCTCCACAATGAAGCCGCCGCTGACAGCTCAGCATGGGACTGGACCAGAGCAGCTTCAAAAAAGGTATTATACTGATTTATTTTTTACAGGGCTAAATGGGTTAGTCTTAGATCGTGGATGTCTGTAGATGTAGAGATTTTAGTGTTAGGCTGGACTTCTACTTTAATGCATTCTCTGCATTAAGGTAAAAAACCTTCTTAGTATTAAGATTAGCTCCCCCCGCCACCTAAATACTTACCTGAGCCCAATCTCGATCCAGCGCTTTGCCCGAGAAAAGCATCGCTGCTCTCTCTCTCTCTCTCTCTCTCTCTCTCTCTCTCTCCTCTAGACATGCAGGCAGCAGCAGGTGTCAATGGCTCAATCACATCCAGTGAGGAGGGAGAGGAGGGCGGGGCCAAGCTGCGCTTTGTACCTCTATAAACACACAGGGCCTGGCTTGGGAGTGAGCCTGCACATTTGCCCACATAGAAAGAGCTTGCTATGGGGGCAGACAAGCAAAGAAAGTGTTTCCACCGCTCAGGCTGACACTGACCCAGGTGTAAGTAGAAGTTTCAGAGCAGAAGAGCTCCAGGTGCTGGCTGAATGCTAGGCAAAGCAGGCTTGAATGAAGGAGAAGATTTGGATGCCGCACACCGGATGTAGTCAAAAAACTTCACTTTATTGAAAAAATGGGATCATCAAAATAACAAGACTGTCATGCAGAAAGTACAGGTAAGCTGACGCGTTTCGCACTCAGGACTGAGTGCTTACTCATAGCTGAGTAAGCACTCAGTCCTGAGCACTCAGTCCTGAGTGCGAAACGCGTCAGCTTACCTGTACTTTCTGCATGACAGTCTTGTTATTTTGATGATCCCATTTTTTCAATAAAGTGAAGTTTTTTGACTACATCCGGTGTGCGGCATCCAAATCTTCTCCTTCATTCAAGCCTGCTATGGGGGCAGACACTGAGGAGGAGGAGCACCACTGGGGGACCCCAAAAGAGGGGGTTTGTGGGCCACTCTGTGCAGTACCATTGCCAGAGCAGGTAAGTATAACATGTTTGTTATTTTCCATTTAAAAAATAAGTAAGTAAAATAAGTAAGTGACACTTTAAATCAATTGCATGGCTTGGAAAATGTGGATATATGCAAGCCAGTTGTATAGTGTATAAAGCATTCCAACAATTCCAAAATGATTTTTGTTTCCTTTTTTTAATAGACTGGATTGATGCGAATGCAAACTTACAGTTTGAATTGATGGGAGATCATTTTAGACATCTGTTCTATTAAAATGAACAATCAATCTCATGAAAAATCAATGCACGTATGAACAGCACTAGGGGTGTGCATGCTTTTTCATTTAGGAAAAAAAATGGCAATGTTAAAAAAAAGAACGAAATAATTGAAAGGCAGATCTAAGCAAGCCAATATTTGTTTATGAACACATACTCACTAATGTCAGGCCAATTTGTAGTCAAGGGTATAATTTTCCTTTTTTATTTACATCAATTATGGAACTAATAGTACAAATAATTATATAACAGGCTAGCATTTTCACTGAAATGGATCAGACTCAGTGGTCTGATTGGTCTCCATCTTTTTAGACTACATTCATCACTCTTAATAATGGTTTAGATTTTAAATGATCACCTTCAGACAAGTTCATTTAAAAGAACTAGTCCACGGGATAGTGCTATATAATATTTCACTATGTGATGTAAAAGCAAAGGGAAAATGATACTTAATGGCTTATTGATAATTGTGAAAAAGGCTATACAGGGTAACTAACAAGAAGCTGACACAAGGGAAAGTGGCATATATGGGTCACAAAGATGCAGGCTAAGGCATTATGTTAGACAGCTTAATAGGATCTTGTGGAACAATAACTGAAGTGCAGCTGAACTGGTGAAATAAATACAAATAATTATATGTGGCTTCCGAGTGCTGTCAGAGGTTGTCTCCATGTAGGACCTCATGCTTGATAAATTGGTAAAAAGGACTCTTGTTAAAAAAAAAAACCTAGGATGTCATATAAACAGACACTGGTTTGTTTGTGCTACTGTTCAGTGTCTATGTAAAATTGTATGTCTGCACAATCGATCACAGGAAGGAGAGGGCTTGGCCAGAGGGCAAGGGAGCATTTTCCCCAAGTCTATTACCGATAACATATGTTAAGTTGGTATATCCACCCCCATTCAAACCCTATTTAGAGCAGGAACTGCAATCAGTGACAGATTATTTGCAATTATGGCATGCCATTATATTTAATATTTTATTTTGGTGAATTGATGCCATTTTCACAGAGCAGCGGTCATCTTTTCTGGCTCACAAACTACTTTATTGTTTACAATTCGCCCTTTACTATCCTCTTTTTAGCATATAAAACATGTTTATGCAAAAAAAGATGTGTCACAATAAACCATATCCTTTAAGACAATACCAACCTATCACCATGCCCACCAAATACGGCAACGGCACATCACATTGTGTATGGTGCACTCTTTTGCCCATGGAAAACTGCCCCTGTATGAAAGAGACAGCTGGTCATCTAAGTACAGGTGCAAAAGTTGGCAGTGAAACAACAGTTCTTAAGCAGTTGCAACCAAATATCATTTACCAGCACAAAAAACAGACACAACAGCATCCTTAAAATAAACCTGTGGGAAAACTGAAACTTCTAAACACACATCAGAAGCAGACAGTTGGCAGCATAAACCATAAGCCCATACCTTTAGTCTGTTGATATTACACTTTAGTGCTGCACACAGCCTTCCCCAAGTGCCTCGACTTGATTGTAGTGGAGACCAGGACTTGTTCCCCACAACCAAAAGGCTATAGTGCAGTACCTGGTGCTTGCAGCAACTGGTCAATAAGCTTGGGCATTGTCCAACAGAGGGCAGGGAGTGGGGTGTGATCATGACTATGCAAATTCAATTAGATACCAACATGTAAGCAGGCACAGTTAGCTAGTCCCACAATATTGTGGAATAGGAAATTATGTAAGTGGGTGTTAGATCCCCTTTTACACAAAGCCTTGCTTTATTTATGTAATGGGTGGAGTTAGTGCCCTTATATATGTCAGGTTGGGAGCAGCCTAGTGCAGACGAGGCATGGGAGCCAAACATCCCACCAGCATGTAGATGTAGTCAGCTAACACAGAGGCCTTGGACAGGGCAGAAGGACAGAATAAGATAGTCCTACACCCAGAAAAGCCAGCTGTAGTCGTCCTTTTTTGCTAAACCTAATGTGGACTGGGAACATGGCTTAACTGGACTGAAAGTGGGATGCAAAAGGCCTTTTAGGTATGTGTTCTCTGTCATGAGTGCTATTTCCATGGAGGTCTTGGGAGAAGTGTACAGAAGCTAGAGGAGCAACTACAGAAGTCTTGTCTCTGAAATGACATGACAGAAGTCATGAGCTGGATGCATAGAGCCTAAATGAGCAAGTCAGAGCCACCTGAGTGAGTACTAATGACCTTAGGAAGTGAGGGAGAGAGAGTTATCAAGGGAAGATAGCTGATCAGTGATTTGCAAAGTGCCACTTTCACATATTGACTGCTACGGTAAGTCCATTATATGCGATTGGTAAAGTATGCCAAGTGACCCTGGATAGCATGTCTGTTTGATGTGATTGGTCACTTCTATCTTTGAAAAACAAAAGTAAAGTGCATAAACTATAACTTTTGTGTGAACATTCCTTGTGAATAAAAATGGCCAAGGATGTCATGGGAAGGCCTCTGGTTAGTAGTTGGGCTCAATATGGCAAAGGCTTACAACTACCAGTAGGTAGGTCCCTGTCCTATTGAAGAAGAAGCGGGATAGGAGCTTAGTGATTTGGCACCCACAGTCAGTCAACCAATTAAAAGAGATGAGCTGACAAGTTATATTGTGAGCTATCTACTGCAAACGTCTGCTTAATTATTCCCACAGGTTTGTTTATGGGAACTTAGGAAACAATAAATGCCCTGCATCCTGGTCCTGCAGCTTGCAAAGACCCTCATCACAGGCTGAATTCATATTTAGAGGTCTACCAAAGATTGACAAATATTTAATGGTTCCATGTCACACTATAGAACAGCTACTGTGACATACTTGTGTTGCAAAAAGCCACTGTACTGAACCAGAGCTGCCCTGTTCAACCCTTCCTCTTTGTAATCTGTATATTAATGTTTCATATCATGATTCAACTGCTAGTGACTGACAGGTTATGAAATGTCCCCATTTTGAGGATAGTGCCTTTCAATCCTTGCTGTCACTTACAGCTTTTGTCCCCACTGATGATCTTCAACCAGTCAGAGTGGTTCCTAATTAGAATATCACTTTGTCCACTATGATAAAGCGATTCCATGCAGGCTGGAGAATTTATTGAGAAAATAGGCCTTGAGGCTGCAGATGTCACTGCATACCGTAATTGTAAGATTCAGTAATTAAAAAAAAATTCTTTAAAAGATAATTTTTTTTACATTTTTTTAATGTTTATCCAAATATAATAAAAAATCACTGGGTACTTATTAATACAAGTGTGCATTATTTGTAATATATATATATATATATATATATATATATATACACACACACACCCACAGTATCTCACAAAAAGTGAGTACACCCCTCACATTTTTATAAATATTTTATTATATCTTTTCATGTGACAACACTGAAGAAATGACACTTTGCAATCTTATGTCATGTGATGTGCCATCCAGTGCCCACCATGTCATGTGCAATGCCCACCATGTCATGGGCTGTGCCATTCAGTGCCCACCATGTCATGTGCTGTGCCTTGCAATGCCTGCTATGTAATTTGCAGTGTCCACCATGTCATGTGCTGTGCCATGCAGTGATCCCACCATGTAATGTGCAGTGCCCACCATGTAATGCGCTGTGCCATGCAGTGCCCACCATGTCATGTGCAGTTCCCACCATGTCATGTGCTGTGCTGTGCCCACCCTGCCATGTGTTGTGCCCAGCATGTAGTGTGTTGTGCCCACTGTTTAATGTACTGTGCTGTTCAGCAGTGCCCATCATGTCATATGCAGTTCCTAACATGTAATGTGCAGTTGCATTGCCCACCATGAAATCTGCTATGCCATGCAATGCCCACCATGTAATGTGTTGTGCCCACCATGTAATGTGCTGTGCCATGCAGTGCCCCCATGTAATGTGCTGTGTCCAGTATGTCGTATGCTGTACATTGCAGTGCCCTCCATGTAATGTGCAGTGCCCACCATGTCATGTGCTGTAAATTGCAGTGCTCACTATGTAATGTGCAGTGCCCACCATGTCATGTGCTGTGCATTGCATTGCCCTTCATGTGATGTGCAGTGTCCCCTATGTCGTGCTGTGCCTTGCAGTGCCCACCATGTAATGTGAAGTGCCCACCATGTAATGTGCAGTGCCCACCATGTCATGTGATGTGCCATGCAGTGCCCACCATGTCATGCACTGTGCCCGCCATGTAATGTGCAGTGCCCACCATGTCATGTGATGTGCCATCCAGTGCCCACCATGTCATGTGCAATGCCCACCATGTCATGGGCTGTGCCATTCAGTGCCCCCCATGTAATGTGCAGTGCCCACCATGTCATGTGCTGTGCCTTGCAATGCCCGCTATGTAATTTGCAGTGTCCACCATGTCATGTGCTGTGTCATGCAGTAATCCCACCATGTAATGTGCAGTGCCCACCATGTAATGCGCTGTGCCATGCAGTGCCCACCATGTCATGTGCAGTTCCAACCATGTCATGTGCTGTGCTGTGCCCACCCTGCCATGTGTTGTGCCCAGCATGTAGTGTGTTGTGCCCACTGTGTAATGTACTGTGCTGTTCAGCAGTGCCCACTATGTCATGTGCAGTTCCTAACATGTAATGTGCAGTTGCATTGCCCACCATGAAATCTGCTATGCCATGCAGTGCCCACCATGTAATGTGTTGTGCCCACCATGTAATGTGCTGTGCCCACCATGTAATGCGCTGTGCCCACCACGTTATGTGCTGTGCCATGCAGTGCCCACCATGTAATGCGCTGTACCCACCATGTAATGTACTGTGCCATGCAGTGCCCACCATGTAATGCGCTGTACCCACCATGTAATGTGCTGTGCCATGCAGTGCCCACCATGTCATGTGCAGTGCCCACCATGTAAATTGCTGTGCAGTGCCCACCATGTCATGTGCTGTGTTGTGCCTACCATGTCATGTGCTGTGTTATGCCCACCATGTCATGTGCTGCACCATGCAGTGCCTACCATCTAATGTGCTGTACTCACCATGTAATGTGCTGTATATTGTCCACCATGGCATGTGCCGTGCAGTACCCACAATGGAATGGGCTGTGTGGGGCTCACCATGTCATGTGCTGTGTCCACCATTTAATAGGCTGTGCTCACAATGTAATGTGCTGTGTCGTGCAGTGCCCACCAATGTGCCCAATGGAATGTGGTGTGCAGGGCTCATCATGTCATGTGTGGTATCCACCATTTAATGTGCTGTGCTCCCAATGTAATGTGCTGTGCTGTATCGTGCAGTGCCCACCATGTCATGTGGTGTCATGCAGTACCCACCTTGTCATGTGCTGTTCAGTGCCCACCATGCCATGTGCAGTGCCCACCATATAATATGCTGTGCCCACCATATAATGTGCTGTTCAGTGCCCACTTGTAATGTGCAGTGCCCACCATGTAATGTGTTCAGCTGTGCCCGCGATGTCATGTGCTGTGCCAATCATATAAGGTCCTGTGCCCACCGTGTGCATGTGCTGTGTTGTGCCCACCATGCAATGTGCTGTGTTGTGCAGTACCAACCATGTCATGTGCTGTGCCCACCATATAATGAACTATGCCTACCTTGTAATGTGCTGTATTGGGCAGTGCCAACCGTGTAATGTGCAGTGCCCACCATATAATATGCTGTGCCCACCATATAATGTGCTGTTCAGTGCCCACTTGTAATGTGCAGTGCCCACCATGTAATGTGCTCAGCTGTGCCCACCATTTAATGTGCCGTGCCCACCATATAAGGTCCTGTGCCCACCGTGTGCATGTGCTGTGTTGTGCCCACCATGCAATGTGCTGTGTTGTGCAGTTCCAACCATGTCATGTGTGGTGCCCACCATATAATGAACTGTGCCACTGCCTACCTTGTAATGTGCTGTATTAGGCCGTGCCAACTGTGTAATGTGCTGTGCTTTGCTTACCATTAAATGTGCTGTATCCATGTATCCACCATGTAATGTGTTGTGACAACCATGTAATGTACTGTGCTATTCCTCCCACCCTGTGTTATGTACTATGCTGTGCCTCCCACAGACTCACCCCCTCACTCCCACCCCCCTCTCTCTTTCACCCCCCTCACCCCCTCTCTCTCTCATTCACTCTCTTTCACCCTGTTCTCTCTCTCACCCCCTTCACCCCTTACCACCCTCTCTCTCTTTCACCCTCTCTCTATTCCCCTTTTTCTCACCCCCTCTCTCTCACTCATTCACCCACTTTCTCTCTCTTTCCCCCTCCCTCTCATCCCCTCTCTTTCAACCCCCCATCTCGCTATCGCCCCCCCCCCCCTTTTCTCTCTCTCTTAACCACTCTCTCACACCCCTCTCTCTCTTTAATTTAAATTTAACAAAAATTGTTTGCGTTTTCATTTTATTTATTTCCATAAAAAGGCCCACCAAAATCCTTAGCACCAGGCCCATGTTGCTCTTAATCTGGCCCTGTTGGCGTGGAATCAGGCCTGGGATGTTCAGCAACAGTGGGGTTGTGAATGTGTTCACAAGTTGATGATCGGAGCATAGGGTGCAGAAAGCGCTAGCTGATCAGGGTGATCTGGTGATAGTTTGCTGGAGAAAGTAAATGTCACAGTTCGCAGCAGGCTTTAACAGCCTCTAAAGTTAGGCACTAGATACGGACATGTAGGTTGTGCTTAAAGCCGGTATGGTTGGCAGCAATGGAGGCAGTGTATCACAGCATTCAGTAATGTGCATTTATCAAAGCGGATGCTTGCTAGAGTCGCTCATACATTACCGCCCTTCGTAGTCCTAGGGGGCAAATCCGGAATTGGATCCTCTTGGATAAGTGACGGAGTCCCACGGACATGTAAAGCGGCATAGTGCCTGCTGCTGACTGTGGCAATCGAATGGTATTGACTTTCATCTCGTAGTATGCAAGCGCCTAGCTCCTTCCTAGTCACCCAAGCTTCTCGGATCGGTGTCCACGTGTGCTGTGGCGCTCGGCTGGTACTTCTCAGCTGTTCCACTTGCCTATTGCAACCCGCTCGGTGGATCGTGACGGCACCGTTAATGACGTCAACGCGTTTCGCTGTAGCTTAATAGCGTAGCTTCTTCCTGGACGACCACTTGATATCCTTCATATCGAGTCCCCTTCCCCATCCCTCCCCAAACTCCCTGTGACTATAACAATTATTTCAATGGGCTGCTCTATGTGCTAGAAATGCAAAGGAAAGTCCCTAACGCTTTTCAAAAATCAAATGGTTGCACAGCACGTTTCCGTGGTGTCAGGAAAGCGATTTTGCATGCGTTCTCGACACACACAAATGTGAACGCAGGCTAATGTCTCAGCTACTTTGGTGGTCAGTGTAAATCTTCTTATTACATTGGGGCTTGGTGTAGAATCCTTTCATTCACATTAGTGGGCAGTGTGAAGGTCCCCCTTACATTGGTGGTCAGTGTAAATCCCCTTTACCTTGTTGGTCATAGTAAATCTTGTCATTACATGGGGGCTTGGCGTACAATCCTTTTTTCCACACTAGGGGCCAGTGTGAAGGTCCCCCTCCTTACATTGGTGGTTACTGTGAATGCTTCTATTACACTAGTGGTCAGTGTAAACCCCTATTACATTGGTGGCCAGTGTTGAAACTCCTTTTTATATTGGTAGTCGGTAAAAAAAATCAGCATTGTCATTGATAACATCCTCCCCTCCCCCCAGCACTGCCACTGATCCCAGGAGTTCTAGGATCTCTAGGAGGTTTCTGTCTATTGATGGGTCCCCTCACCACCCCAGTCCATGGTGTACAGGCAGGTGTGGAATTGCATGGGGGGGCAAAGAAAATGTTTGCCCAGGGTTCAATCAATATTAAAGATGGCCCTAGTTAACCCTCTTAGTCTGCACCTCACTACTACCTTATTTCATTAATAATATTTAAGTATCCTATTTATAAATGAATATGGCTATATACCATGTTTCCCCGAAAATAAGACCTACCCCGAAAATAAGACCTAGTGTTATTTTCCAGCAGGGCTGAAATATAAGCCCTACCCCAAAATCAAGCCCTAGTTTAAAATGCTTGTAAAATCCTATAATCCACTCTATTACAGTAGAATATAATGTACAATGTGTGTGTTTCTGGAATATAATTGTGGGGAAGAGAGCTCCAGCGGGTCACAGAAGTGCAGAGCGGCGCTATAATAAAGGTATTTGGCACAATTATATTACAGAAACACACGTTGTACATTATATACTACTGTAATAGAGTGGATTATAGGATTTTACAAGCATTTTAAATCAGTTCACACTGGGGATTCCTGTCAGGCAGGGAGAGAGAGGGGGGGGGGGAGAAGACAGCACATTACATGGTAAGACCTACCCCGAAAATAAGCCCTACTGTGTCTTTTACGGACAAAATTAATATAAGACCCGGGCTTATTTTTGCGGAAACACGGTAACAGTAGGGTAATGTTGACTGCAAAACTCACTGATTATAAATGATTACATTATAGCATTGGCACATTCTGCTTGGTGTTATATAAGTGCAGTAGAAAGATACGTTTTATACTAACATAAGAAAACTCATTTGCAAATTTCTTTGTATATCAGTTTGTGACCAGTGAAGCTTCAGTTATAGCTGCTGGATAAATTGTCTGGTGTAAGCATCCATTCATCTTGACAAATGGCAAAAGATCCAGTACCCGAAGACAAGAATCCTGGGAAGCACTGGGTGAGAAAATGATAAGAAGTGACTCTAGGCTTGAGAAATAGTGAGGGATCTGTGTAAAAATGATTCATATATATATAATGTTTAGAGTGGTCTGTGAAAAGAAAGCATATGGTTACATACAGAGGGCGTAAAAATTAAAAGCAGAACTTTTGTCAAAATACAAAAATCTCCATTAAACCTTAATGGTATTAAAACATTTGTAAAGGCAATTTCTTGAAAAATAACAAACATGTTATACTTACCCAGGGCTTTTTTTCAGTGGGAACGCGGGGGAACGCAGTTCTGGCACCTCCAGCACTGACTATATGTAATGGTAAGGGGTGCTGGGGTGTGCTGCAGGGTCCATTGATGATGGCTGCTGAGGGACCTATTCTACCTGGAGGGGATCTATTTTTGCAGGGGGGTCTATTCTTACTGGTGGGGGACCAATTGTTGCTGGGGGTGGGTCTTATATCGCTAAGGGGTCAGTTATGGCTGGGAGAGATCTACTGTTGAGGGAGGGGACTATTGTTGCTGGCTGCTGGAAAGTCTATTGATGCTGGCTGTGAGGAGATCTGCTGTTGCTGCCAGGCGATTTTGTTTCGGGTGGCCCATTGTTAATGGGGGATCTATTGTTGCTAGAGAGGGCTTTATTGTTATTAGCTACAGGGGATCTATTTTACTGCTTTCCTTGTTATCATTAACAAATTCCATACAAATTACTTATCCCCAAAAAATGATACTTGGTTCTGTATTCTCTAAAAGGGCAGTAATGGGAGGTAGGGAGAGGGTGCTCGGAGGTGGATAGAGGCGGAGAAAAGAGATGACTCAGAAAGGGGGAGTTCCTGCACCTATTCTCTGAGAAAAGCCCTGTACTTACCTGCACTGTGCAATGATTTTGCACAGAGCAGCCCTGATCCTCCCCTTCTCAGTTCTCCTGCCGGCGCTCCTGGCCCCTCCTATCTGCTAAGTGCTCCCACAGCAAGCTGCATATTCGCTCCCAAGCCACCTCTGTGTCTCCCCCCCCACTGGCTGTGATTGGCTGTAGCGGGCTCAAGTGAGTATAAGGGGGGCTGAGGAGGGAGCTGCACGCTGAAGGTTTTTTACCGTCATACCTTTATCCTTTTCAACTAAGCATGTGCAATTTGTTTCGTAACTAATCAAAATTCGGCTGAATTTTGCATCTTTCGGACATTCGGATGCATCCGAATGTCCAAAAAAAAAAAAAAGGAAATAACGAAAAAGAATAAAAAAATAATGAATTTCAACTAATACGAAATAAATTATAGCGAATATAACAAATGAATTTGACATGATTCGATAATTTGTTAAAGATCCAATGAAACAAAAGGTCAACTCAAAGTAAATCTTACAGTCCAATCAGCTGATTAATTTTGTGCTGGAGGTTGGATTACTGGCAAAGTGCATTCCTGAGAACTGAGTGAGAAGGGTGTTGTATTGTATTTGAGCAGAGGAGAAGAGATATTGTCATTGTGTGTGTTAAAAGATTCAATAAACAAACGACTTTCCAAACTACGAATCATTATCATGAATATAAATATAAAATTTCAACCAATACGAGCGAAATTATAGTGCATATAACAAATGAATTCGACATGATCCGAGATTCAGTATAACGAATATCGACACTCTACAGAAATAACGAATTATCCGAAAACGTATTAACTTAACATAACAAATATAACAGAACGAAATTATGTATTTTACAAATGACTATGAACTGAAACTAAACAAAATTTTCCATTGTGCACAAGTCTATTTTCAACCACTTTAAGGTGTGTTCCCACCCTATTTCAATAAGTACACTAAAGTCACAATTAAAAAGGAACCCTACAATTAGGAGGACAATTGTTTCTGTTGCACGTGAACTATCCCCAAACAAATCCCCAAAAAGTCAGTACTAAGAAGTTTCTACCACCAAGCAGATTTAAACCTACTTAGTTTGAATGTTATACACGAAACAAAAAAAGAGAAGGCTACACAGGTTCAGGAAGAACACGCCCAGTGACCCTGTGTGGTTCTCTCTGGATGGATAGCTTAAAGTCTACACAGAGAAATGTCTATTCTTATGTAAGTTCTATTGAAAGCATTTGGGAGGAGAAATGTTTTTGAGTAAATTTATCTGTTGCTATGAGTGGGGTAAGAACAGTCCAAGTCCATACGGCATCCCTTGGCACTTAGTTCCCTTCTAGCACTTGCACACTCAAGAGTCCACAGCAAGTTCCTTACTCACAATGTCCCAGAAGCTGTCTGCCACCCAGCATACACCAATTCAGTGATGGAGACAAAAGATCCTTCTCCAGGTCAGGACTCCAGGATGATGCCTTCCAGCAAATAATCATTTAGCATTCCTCTCCAGGCCCTCACCCTGGAACTTGCTGAGGCCCAGACTGCAATTTCTTGTCTCACTAGCTATCTACCAGGTGCAGCAGCAACAGCAGTACTGGAACCCTCCCTGGAGGGGAAAGAACAGTCTGGAAAAGCCTCCCATTTATCACCTCCCCAGCCACCTTCTGCACACCTCCTTCCAGGGATTGGCTGGGGCATAATAAATATTCATACTGGATATTTGGCTCTCCCTGCCCGATATTCTAGATGCTATTTCCAGAAGTAGGTGGAACAAATGAAACACCCAGCTTAGGAGGCTGTGATCAGACAAAAATTATAGATCACTGCTAAACTGTCTGCAGTGAAGCCAAAACCTAAATTTAGCCTAGCAGCCTAACTAGAGGAGGGTGCTACATCTAGTCAAAACTTTTTTTTGGATAGAATAGGGGAGATGTAAAAGCTCTGCCAGGTTGCTTTTGCTGTCTGTGTCCAGCTGGCAGGATTTCCCTTAGACTGCTTTCACACTGGGGCTGGCAGGATTTCCCTTTCACACTGGAGCGGTGCGCATGCAGGATGGTAAAAAAAGTCCTGCAAGCAGTATCTTTGCAGATCTGTAGGAATAGCGCCGCTAAAACGATGGTAAAGCGTCGCTAAAAATAACGGCGCTTTACCGCTGCTGCCGCCGACGCCTTGGTGTGAAACCCCCCTAATTTTCTATGTTGGAGATGCAACAATAAATGAGTGAAGGGAATTTCCATCTAAAACATTCAATTAATCAGAGTAGTCAGTATATGTGATCCTAAAACACAGTTTTAATACCCCTAACCCCCAAGGAGCTGCTGTGTTGATCTGGTGCTTTTATCCTGATTCAAAAATGAGCTGCAAAGAACTGACCCAAGACTTACTGACACAGCTTGTGTGTTTCAGTGGGTTTTATTTTAATGCAAAAGAATGCCCTGGAGTGAGGGAATTGATTAGGCATACTATAAATATAAACAGATAGATGCATACACAGTTAGGCTCCATGCACATTGGCCTAAAAATCACTGCTTCTACAGGAGTTGTGTGTTTTACCTGTAGAAGCAGCTCAGTGTTATCCTATGTGTCCATACACATTAGGACGATTACAGACATATTTTGAGGTCAGCATTTAGAGGCAGGACAAAAACCCTTCTGGTTTACGCATCTGATTGGAGCTTTCTGGCAGATAAAAATTCTAAACTCTCCTCAACTCGCTTAAACTGTATATAAAAAAAGCTCTATATGAGCGTTTTTTTCTGCCAGGGGAACTGTCGTTTTTTTTTTTAAGGCAAGTGTGCATGGAGCCTTATGTTGAGCTACAATATGGAAAAGCAAAATTACCACAAGACCTAACTAAGGGCTACCCTATTGGCCAGTAATGTTAAACCCAGTTCTGCCAGCATTGGGCCCTTAATGCTTAGGTTGACCGCTCTTTAACAGAGTTTTTTGTAATTCTAAACTAAACATGGGTTGCTCTCAAAGAAACAGCTCAAGGTAATCTCAAAGAAGCAACACTGCCACATGGAGGGTAAACAAAGAAATTCAGTGGTCAGAAGGCATCTCAACATTGTAGTTGGTCTTTAGGGCTCACACCGCACTTGCCCACCAGCAGGTGTGGTCTGCAGAGCAACAACAGCCTGTGACCCCTCATCTTGTATGACCTTTAAACAGCAAAGCTTTGAGACACAGCCACTTAACAATTCTGTTTTCAAGGGCTTTCCTTGTTTACTCTTATTAAAGATGTTCACAAAAACACATTTATTAACCTTGCAGTTGTTTCTAAGCATTTCTCCTCCAGAGGTAAAAACACAAATCCTTAAAGAAATAGTAGTCTTATTTTTATTTAAAAATAACAAACATGTTATACTTACCTCCTCTGTGCAGTGGTTTTGCACAGATCCTCCTCTTCTCGGGTCCCCTGGCCGCGCTCCTGGACCCTCCCTCCTGCCGAGTACCCCCACAGCAAGCAGCTTGCTATGGGGGCACCCATACTGAGCTGCTGCTCTGTGTGTCCATTCAGACATGATTTCGACCCCACTCCATCTCTCCTCATTGGCTCACTTACTTTAATAGAAAGCAGAGGGAGCCAATGGCGCCCCACTGCTGTCTCAGCCAATGGGGAGGGGAGTCCTGGACAGCTAAGACTCTCATGCAACATAGCTGGATCGAGATGGGGCTCAGGTATTAGAGGGGGTTAAGGGGGGCCGCTGCATAAAGAAGTTTTTTTTATCTTAGTGCATAGAATGCATTAAGATAAAAATAACTTCTGATTTTAGAACCACTTTAAACCAGCCTCCTGGCTTGCTCTTTTAGCACAGCTGCTCTGGCATCAATCGTTAGGACCTTGTCTATATTCTCTAGACAGTCTAACCCAAGTTCAGTGCTCATATACACATTCTAAACACAACTCACAGCTCTCTGCTGCACTGGCCCTTAGCCTGATTCTCTGGACAGAGACCTCCGGAGAGGAGACCTGAACTCTAGTCTGCTTCGTAATATACAGCTACCCCCGTAGGGGCAGCTGGTAATAACTGGTTCTTCCCTAAAAGTACAGAGGCTGCCCACCAAAGCAATCACCTGTTCATTGCCACCAGCTACAAAGGAATGTCTTTTTAAATGCATTGCCTGTAGAAAATTTCAATAGGAGAGGAATTGGGTTATATATAGGTAACTCCAAAACTATTACAAGCAGCAGTTGGAGGACAATCTTGGACTTAGGTAAATGTGACTAAAGAACAGTCTATTCCTTAACACCTGGGGACCATGAGGCAAGTTTCTTAGCAGTCTAAGGCTCCACAACTCAAGACCATGAGGCAAGTCTTTTTGGCATCCGATTACCTTGCTCTGCAGCACAACTGTTGGTACACAGTGCGGTTTCCAGAACACTACACAGTAACAGAGGTCAGTTTAGGGTCTTTATTCACAAGTCTCCAAGACAGCTCCTACCTTCCAGCTTCCAGTGAGTGAGATGGTCCCTCTCCAGACCAGATCCCATGTGGTGAGGTTCTGCAATCAGCTTCCAGTAAAGTCCATCCAGGCCGTCAGCCCTGACACAACTAAGGCCTCAACTGCATCGGCTGTCTAAGAGCAACAGCCCTTCAGACTTGGGAACCCTCCTGGGGAGAAGGAACCTAGCTCTCCAGTACATCAGACTATTTATCACCATTCCTGCCCCCTTCTGGGCACTGCTCTCCAGGGAATAGCAAGAACCTGATAAATATTCAGGCTGGTTGTTTTGAATCTTCCACAAATAGTGTGCTGGATGACAGCAAAATATGAAACCAGGAGACTTCATCCTTCCCAAGTCTCTACAAAGCCTCCAAGGTCCAGGACTCAATTCTGGAATTACCAATTGCAAAGCCAGGTTTCTATGCCCAGAACAGACATCCTAGAGGCCCTCAACCTGCATTTATGTGAACTCAGAATGATACTAGACTCTTGTGATACCATAACAATGCACAGCACTGGCACAGCAGCAATATATTAGATTTTTGTTCTTGGGTTTAGATATACTTACATATCCAATATGACTGGGTCCTAATGGAATCACTTTTTACTCTCCCTCATGGATAATATTAAATGTGATATTTTAAAACTGTTATATAATCCAGAAATAAACCATAATGTAGATAATGAGTGAAAGAATCATATTTCCGTGTCTTAAAATGCTTTCCCATAAAACCACGATGTAAAATTTGATATCCAGTGAACGTGGCTCATTTGCATATCATTACCCATAGTCCTTGGTTGTCATGGCAAACTTCCATGCTTTGTGATTTTATAGAAAACTAGATAAGGTAATTTAGCCCCTCTGAGGCCCATACTATTAATGGTAGTTTTAGGCCCGGTTTACGACAATGTAGGATTTATTATGTTTTTTAACACACTGTAAATATTGCCCCTTTTATATGTAGTAGCTTCAATGTCTGACACACTTATACTAAAGACATAAAAAAGAAAATTGCTCTCAAGTTTCATAACACGTTAAACAAGACCATGAAATTAAATTGTCTAACGCCTATCAGATTGGCACCAACTACTTTAATGTTCCATTAATTATTGTTTTATACAGGAAGAAAGGAACAAAGAACAAAGACAATGACACACTTGCTTCCTGGAGCTGAATTACATCAAAGGGGCATTAAAAAGGGAAACAGTTATGGTATGTGAGATGTATATTTTTTTATGTTAGGTATGTAAGAAAAACACACTGGAGCATATTTATGAAAGGCCAGTACGCCCTAAAGTGATATTTTAGTTATAGATGGAGTCTGGTTATAATATAACAAGAACACGTCTACAGAGAGACTTCCTTGCCAAATTTTCTATCCCTGTTCCTGTTTGTTTGGGTACTGGGTGTATTGTATGTCAGGAAAATATAGAAGAGATGCATATGAATATTGCAGTGTCATCTGGGAGGCAAAGTACTTATAGAGTGCTTTATTAACAAGGAACAACAGGAACGCCTGGAACTAGAACAAACTTACAGAGTATAGAAAGTATTATAAGCACATGCAACAAATGAGACAGTATAACTGTAGCACCCTCTAGTGTGCTAGGTGTGAGAGATAGGGTCTTTTGTCAGAGTAGGCAAATTTATGCAGGCTTGGCTGGCAGCTTGTTTTTGTTTCTGGGTTGGCAGAAATGCAGGGAGAGCTGGATGACTCAGCAGCATCACTGAGACCTCCCACTTATTATCATAACATGCTAGATTCTTCTGGAAAGAGAGGAGGAGAGGTGAGGTGAAGCTGAATGGAGTATTCTGAAGGCCCTGACCAATCCCCAACTTGGATTGGCAGGGGCAGGCCTCCTTAAATACTCAGGGTCAGCCCAGCTGGGGAGGAGTTTTGTTCAGGTGGAAGCTGGGGATGCAGTGTTAGCCTGGGGAGGGGGGGTGATGTTGGGCCTGGGCTCGGGACCTTCCTACAACCAACAGAGGTGTCCTGGATAGGAGGCATGGGAGCAAGGAGAGAACACCAGGCGAACACTGCCAGGCAGGTCTCCAGGAGGAACAACAAGTTGCATCCAAGAGGGCTGGTGAGTGGCACACAATCAGGAGGACTGGGAGGCACGCCTGAGAGGACTGGGTGCAAGCAGTCTGGGATGGGTGCAGAGGGCATTTTGCTTTGGGCCTGGCTGAGCCAGTGTCAGGCCTGCAATTCAGTGCTAGTTGGTCCTGGGAGTTGTAGTTCTACAAGCAAGTTTGTGCTGAAGGTAGAAGAGGAGAAATGTGTGTAAATACCGGAAGTGTATATAGTTCTCAGTCCCTATATTGCTTTTACATTCAACTGGGCATCCCATATCTACCCTATCCAAGTTACAATCCCCTCAATAAAACATAAAAAACAAGTACAAGGAATGCTTCTTGACTACTGAGTGTCTGAAAATTTGTGTGCCTGGCTGTGCAGGGTGAGAGGCAGACCACAACTACCAGCAGCCCCTAAGGGGGTACCTAAGGTTATGGTGCAAAGGGACTAAAGCAATTACCAAGCCTGCCAACCCGTGTGTATCACAGTAAAGTCTTCTTACAACAGAAAGTATTCACATTTCATCCCACCACATATTAGATTGGAGTGAGGACTTTTTGTTGCTTTAGTTCTTCTTACTATAATCTGCATGGCTGTGTTGTCTCGTTGGGTCCCAAGCCCTACTCTTTAGAAGCCATGATGTCCATACACTGCACTGGGAATGAACAAATAGCCTGAAACAGCATATGAAATTTGAATTAATAGCTCTATAATTTTAGGCTGTATTTGCAGTATACACTAATGGTTCTACATTTGTATCTGGCCAAAGGGACATGAAGCAATTATTTGCATGCATGGCTCTGCAATGGTCAGAAATATTCCTCCCTTTTTTGGGATATATGATAGAATGAGAAATTTACTTTGCTGCACATGTAACTGTAAAAAGTGACATCTTCAGGCCAGAGGTATGAACACAACCGCTTGGTACAAAAGGGTCTATTTCCTCATAATTGAAAATTGCAGACAACAAAAATGTAAAGAATGATATTACGGAGGAGTACCATGCATTTATATTGCATTACATAATTCTTGCTCATTAGAAGAGGACCTCTAATGCCGCGTACACACGGTCGGACTTTTCAGCTACAAAAGTCCGACAGCCTGTCCGACAGACTTTCGACGGACTTTTGGCGGACTTTCGACGGACTTGCGGCGGACTTTCTAACGAACAGACTTGCCTACACACGATCACACAAAAGTCCGTCGAATTCTTACGTGATGACGTACACCGGACTAAAATAAGGAAGTTCATAGCCAGTAGCCAATAGCTGCCCTAGCGTGGGTTTTTGTCCGTCGGACTAGCATACAGACGAGCGGATTTTTCGACCGGACTCGAGTCCGTCGGAAAGATTTGAAGCATGTTTCAAATCTAAAGTACGTCGGATTTGAGGCTAAAAAAGTCAGTTGAAAGTCCGGAGAAGCCCACACACGATCGGATTACCAGCCAGCTTTAGTCCGTCAGCGTCCGTTGGACTTTTGTAGACGAAAAGTCTGACCGTGTGTACGCGGCTTTATTCTTTCAATAGCTTATGCACTGTACACACGACCGGTTTTTCTGTCAGAATAAACTCTGAAGGTTTCTCCGATGGAACTCTGGCGGAATTACATTCAAGTGGTCTTACCTACATACGGTCAAACCAAAGTCCGACCAAAGGCTGACCGTCCAGAACGCGGTGACGTACAGCACGTACGACCGGACTAGAAAAAGGAAGTTCGATAGCCAGTAGCCAATAGCTTCCGTCTCATACTTGCTTCAGAGCATGTGTCGTTTTTGGTCCGTCGGAACAGCATACAGACGAGCGGTTTTCCCGATAGGAATTGGTTCCTATATTTAGAACATGTTCTATTTCTAGGTCCGTCAGAATTTTCAAAAAAAAAGTTTGATGAGGCATACACACGATCGGAATATACGATGAAAAGCTTCCGTCAGACTTTTTCTGTCGGACATTCCGCTCGTGTGTACGCGGCATTAGACTATCTTCATTTTCTGGTCTCCAATTTGGGTGTTATGAGTAGGAATAGGAACATTTCTTTCATCAAATGATAGTTCTGAACAGTCCTGCCCAACAGGCAGAAGACAACATCCCATATGAGCCCATCAGACTAGCTGCTTTCTGGTTTATAGCTTAGGCCAAAATGGTGTCATAAATCTCAGGACTCTACAATAATAATTCATCTTTAAAGCCCAACTAAAAAAACTATGAAAAATACTTCCCCTCCCCCAATAATGAATAAACTATTTGCTGTTTTCCTCTAGAGGGTAGGCCAGCACACAGTAATACGCCCCTTAAGTGGTGACCCGTATGTACGGCAGCTGGTCTGACAGAAGACTGTTGATGGGGAGTGACCGAAAAAGGTCTGACGATTGGCACACGATCAAAGCTCTCAGCTGAGAGAGCTGACCGTTGTGTTCTGGCGGGCGGGCCGTCCCCATGTCAGAACACAATAGCTCAGCGGGGAGATCGCTGTACCAATATCGGATAGTTAGTACGGCAGCTCCTCCCGAGCTCTTCAGTTTTTTCGTTCAACCTGCCTCTGATGACCGACCCACCAAAGCTGTTTTTTTATTTGTCTCTAAACCGTCTAATTGCTGGCCCTCTTGGTAATGTCATCATGCCTGCACTGTAATTAGCACAGGGCCAGTGGCCATGTCATTAGAACGGTAAGTAGCCACTGGTAGTGCCCTCCCACTTTCTGGTGCTGGAGAGCGAAGGCTTATACCCCTGACAATTGAATATCATCGTTAAAAAATATCTGTCATGAGAGAAATATAGAGGATAACGTTGCTGACCTTCTTAGAATGCCTGACTGTGTCTGGCTTTAGGTTTTCTGAGTCACAGACTTTAACCAACTATAGAAGCATTGAATCTCAGTTGGTTCAGTAGGAATTGCCTGAGAGTCGATCCATCTATGGGCAGGCTGATTGTACCCAAATCAATCCATAGATCGATTTGGGTACAACCAGCATGTGAGATTATTAGCATGCAATTATTGCCCCACTGGGAGAACACAATAACTCCACGGGAGGGATTCCCCATCAACACTGACTGTGTTGATGGGAGATACAAGTGGTTTTCTTTCCTGCAACCACGGGTTGCAGGAAAGAAATTTGCATAATCTACGGCATGTAGTGAAATATTGTTAAATAAAAGTCAGAACTACTTAAATCTATATTTGTTCTAGGCCATTTACTTAGTGAACACTGAAAAAAATATTATCAGTGATCTGCCAGATAACTAGCACTCACCCACCCTGTTTCACTTCCCAATTGCGTTCTCTCACCCAACTCAGAACTGGCAATTTCCAGCCCCGGCTTCATGGAGTGTTCACACCCCACCGATCCCCCCCCCCCCCTTTTTGTCACTTTCTTTCCGTCCCTTATCATCTCTCCTTTCACATTTCATTCTGTCATTTTTTCACAGTCACTTATTTTCACGTTTACTGTCACTCTTCACCCAGGATTAAGTGATACCTTGTCTAATTTATGATTTCCATTATATAAATTCACAGTGAGTCCGGGGATCCATTGTGGGGTTCTGTTCCTGGCTCCCGGTCCTTTCTCGCCCTCCCCCTCCCGTGGGGGGGTTCAAGCATGGCCTCTCGTGGGCCCCTTCTTATTGACTTGTTGAATGGCCTGCTCCTGCATGATGGTCTGGGGGTTCTGCCTGCACAGCCTGGATCTTTGAGCAATCCCTGGGCACCACACTTTGGAGGCTATTTTTACAGCCATCAGTGATAAATGATCTCAAAACTGTATTTTGTGTGTTAATATCAATTCACATTGCTGTATAAATTTTTACAATATATTATTTTGTAGAGTCTTTGTACTTCTTTCCCCCAGAAGAAGACCTCTACTGTTAATGGTCGAAACGCATCAGTGTTTACCAGTATGCTTACAGTATATACCTATATCATGCTATGTTGTTCATGTACCTGTATGGTTGTATTACCATGATGTATGTGCATTGACCTCACTCATATAAGCTCAGGTTTTAACATTTTTCATTTTTTCAATTATATGTCAATACTTTTTCAATAAAATGTATATATTTCTCTAATCCAATTCACTTTTTGTCTGCAACACAAAACCCCATGGGGACAATTCTTTCCAATTTAGCACTGAAAAAAAATATTATCAGTGATCTGCCAGATAACTAGCATTTCCAAAATATGTTCATATTATTTTAAAGACATACACACACATACCATTTAGTGGTAAACAGTAGAAAATATGAAGTGTAAACACAATCTGTGGCCAGGTTATGGACAATAATGTATTAACATCTTCTTAACAGTAGATGATCTTTTAGACCACACTGACCTCTGTAGCTAAAGACACTGCGGAGCAAGTTCGCAGCAGAATCACTGAAGTTGCATAAGTTGTTTTCTCAGCAGTTTAGTTCCCCCTGCCCCCAAACATTTACTGTCCAGTCACAGGCTGCAAGAGGGACAAGATCTGTAAGTGTTCCTTATCTGCAGAAAAATCAGGTGTGTGTGACAGAGCTGTGTAAAAAACTGAACTGGATTGGAAGAAATACAAATCCTTTGGCAGGTAAAGCTCCTGAATTTGTATTTCATTTGCGTATTTAGCTGGTTTAGCTTTAATACATCCTGCATGTGCAGCTGTGATATTAATTGTGATTTATCTGCTTTACCCATAAAGAAATAACTTTGTGGTAGCCACTGTTCAGTGTTCATAATTATCTTCACTATCGCTTTGATCCTTGCTGCTCTTTAGTAAAAATCATAGTATATCTAGGCAGGGTTTTTTTTCCCTCAGAGAATAGGTGCAGGAACCCAAATATGCCCCCCCCCCCCCCACTAAAACAACTCCCCCCCCACACACGCACACACACACATGCATACCCGCCAAGTAACATCAAAAAGTAGGTGTGGCTGATTTCCACTAATAGTGGGAGAGTCTTAAAGGGGCATTAAATACCAGGAGTGTATTACATCTAGAGTGCAGAGTTCAGAAGTGTGCTATTCACAGAGTGCAGAGTTCAGGGATGCGCCATGCACAGAGTGCAGAGTTCAAGGGTACACTACGTACAGAATGCAGAGTTCATTCGTACGCTACATAAAGAGTGCAGAGTTCAGCCTTTTTCACAGCTGCTTACCTCTGCTTACCCAATCGACATCTCACTTTTGCCCCCCTTCAGCTCTGACCTCTGCACAGAAGCCCCCCTCCACTGCCCTCATCTTCTCCCACATTCCTTAAAAGCTCCACCATTACACATATCTTACTTTTGTTTCCATATTAAGCTGAAGCACCCAGTTGGCTCTAGTACCTCCCTGCACACTGCACGCGGCTCCACCTCTCACTCTTGCAGGGAGATCATCAAGCAGGGCCATCAGCATCCGGCCACCAGAGAAAACAAACATCCCAGAGGGTGCGGCCTGCCATGCAGTCCCTCCTGCCCATGATTGCTCTGGCCCCCTGGCACCTGGATCCCCCTTGTTCCTGTCCTGCACTCAATGGGATCTGCTCAGGAGATCCAATCTTTGGGAACTGCTGGGAAGCAAGCTACCACTTGTAAGCACAGAAGTCGGACTTCCTTGTTTACAAGTGATAGCGGTGAGCAGGTAGCAGAGGGCCTTAGCCAGAGGTAGCAGAACTGAGTTCCACCAAGTTCCAGCTAAAAAAAAGCCCTGTGTCTGGCTATGGAGAAGAACAGGACCCCTCCCGATCCCACCTGCCTGGCTGTCCACAATGCATCCCTCAGTCCCAATTGTTGTTGCATCTGGGTTTTTTTTCCCACTATCTATATACAACCTTTGCTTTTCAAATAAACCTTTAGAACATGGCAAAGGATCCTCAGAGTTTGTTCGGATTTGGGTGTTTATTTATTAATTATTATTTATAATAATGTATTTAATATTTTTTAAGTTTAGGGGTTAATTATCATTTATTTATGTATTATTACATATTATACATTTAGTTTATTTATTAATGATGATTTTAGTTATTTGCGAATTTAGTTTACATTTATTTATTCATATATTTTTGCTATTCTATGTTTTTTAGTTTGAGCAGAAAATCGCGCGTACATGCATGACAAAATGCGCAAATGCGCACAAAAACATGCAAATGTCCCGCTTCTATACATTTCTATGGGAATAAAAACGTGCCAAAAACCCTCAAATCTGTCCAATTCGAACTACAAAAAAAGCTCCAGAACTTTTTTGAGCTTTAGGCATATTAGCTTCAGGCAACTTGGAGTAGAGATGTGAATCATCTCCATAGAGCATTAAATTCAATGAAAGTGATCAATTAACCATAGTCAAATAATCTCCCTCTCCCAGCGCTCATAGACCACTACTTACAAATAGTGATTTGATATAAACATTAATAGCAGCCGCTCTAACTAGAACCAACATTCAAACATATGTTGCAGACAACCTATAACATTGGCAGCGCTTACAGAGTTCCGCCATAAGCAGATAAAGGGACTGTTCAATTGTCCAAAAGCAATCCAATGCAGATCTGTTAGGATCGTTCATGTATGGTGTGTTTCCAAATCAGAATCCCCTCACCACACCATGTGCATAATCTCCCCTATGGTCACAAACTCACCAGATGGATCCAAAACTTGCGCTTGTAATGATCAGTGTCTTTACACCTGGATTGCTTCAGTCAATCACACCTCGGAGCTTCACGAATCGCAGTGTACCCGGGTTGAAATGACGAAACGCGCCAGTGCATGACCACACAGTTACCTAGACTGTGTCAGCGGTCTTCTCAACCTGGGTACACCTTCGTGAAGCTCCGAAGACTGATTGACTGAAGCAATCCAGGCGTAAAGACACTGTCATGAACTGGTGCAACCAGAACTGTGTGGACTGCAACAGAGTGAACCAAACACATGTAAAGTGAAAAAGTAATATCATTTATAATAAGAAAAGTGAATAAACAAAAGTAAACGCACCTCCAATATGACAAACAGTGATTAACCAGCAACCAACCCCAGTGACACACAACAAGCAACTGCCTAAACCAAAAGTATATACAGGAGTAAGATGTAACAGGAGACAGGGGGAACAGGCGGATGGCATCAGGCTGCAGGGCAGGTGTTCAGGAACGGATACAGGGTCCCAGATTACAGATTAGCAAACACAGGTCAGGGCTCAAGGAAAATACCAAGGCAAATGTGTGAGCATCTGCTGGGTATAAATACACACCTCCTGCAATCAGTCTCAGGAGATGCCTGATTGCAGGAGATGATGTTGGCTCCAGACTGCTGGGAGACGCCCACTGGTGGACACCAGTACTGCAACCCAAAGATCTGACAGTTCCACCAGCAGGTGAAACCTTTCCTGACAAACACTGATCATTACAGGCGCAAGTTCTGGATCCATCCCATAGGGGAGATTATGCACACGATGTGGTGACGGGATTCTGATTTGGAAACACACCATACATGAACAATCCTAACAGATCTAAATTGGATTGATTTTGGACAATTGAACGGTCAGTTTACCTGCTTATGGCGGATTTAAGCGCTCCTAATGTTATATATATTGCACAATGTGTTGTTGCCCTTACCATACCCATACAACCTGCTTTTTAGCTTTCCAAGACCTAACTTTTGCAGCCTGAAAAAATATATTCTGGAACTATTACTTCAGCAACAATGGGTTGGGTGGTCTTCATAAAGCCCTCGAACAAATAAAATGGACCAGGACGAGCTGAAATCTTTTAATGCTGAACTTACTGCAGTGTATATAGAGACGGAACCTTTTTTCAGGTCAAGTGAATCAGAATGTAGCACTCACAGCGTTATGTCTGCAGAATTGTGTTACATCCCTGTGCCAGGGGATTCAAGCGCAGAACAGCAGGCAGCAGCTTGTGCCCTGTAACAGTCAATTAAATTGTGTGAAAATAGTGTTACATTATTATCACATTATCCAGTGGAGTCGTGGTAATATTTTCCATGTCAAATCAAAGAATATACCATGCACTGAGAACAGTGTGAATGCTCATTTAGACAAAGTCAAGTAAAGAGATATAAAATACATACAAATGTAAAAAAAAACCAAAAAAACTACTGATATGCTGAAGGGGAGTTTCGGCTTTTTCAATGTTTAAAAACAAAAGAAAAGCATTAAGACTGTCGATGTGTAATATAAATGTTGGTATTTTTTTTTTTTTTACACAAAACATTTTGTACATTTTTGGTTATTTAAAGTGTTATTGAACCCAGCGCCCTACATTCACTATATCTGGTCTCCCACAGTACACAGAACATGGAAATGCAAATATTTTAGTAAATATAAACTGCTAAATACCTTTTCTCATTGACAGTATATATCAGTCTTGTGACTTCTATCAGTGTCCTGCCAAGCACTGGTTGAAGCTTGTAGGAGGAGTTTTCATTCTCATCTGACTGTCCTATGAGGCTGCATGACCCCTAACCCTCTGTCCGGATAGTGCTGATTGGCCCTGTTCTGATCACATGCAACCTCCCAAGAAAAAAAACCCTCTAGGAATACACACCAAACTGAGCATGTGCAGCCTCCAAGGCTCTGTACTATCAGCAGATGGATTGGGGATAGTAAAAGAAGGGGAGGATCAGAGAAGACAGGATCAAACAGCTTTTTACACAATGTGGAGGATTAACCCCTTAGGTTCCACAGTGAATATAACAAGCATGCTTTACTGCATATACAGACTGATTTTTCTGTTGTGGGTTTAGTAACACTTTACATTAACTTTTTAATTTAAATGCATATTGAATTCTAATAAATAAAACATATTTTCTTTTCAACCACAGCAACAGTGCTCTGTGTACAGGGCTTTCCAAAACTGTTTTACTTCTGCTCAAATAATTGGCTTACTGCCTTTCTGTAAAAATGATTGATAATAACCACTTGCCGACCGCCGCATGCCAATATACATCGGCAGAATGGCATGGGTGCGCAAATGGGCGTACCTGTGTCCCTCGCCTCCCGCGGGCAGGGGGCGTATGTGAACAAATAAAACCAATAAATAATTGCGCTATTACAAACAAGTAGTGCAGGTGATAGCTGCCAGCATATAACAATGTGGTATACAGTGTAGAAATGAATAGATATTAAACATATGCAGCGCTAAAAATATGCATATACATCTTAAACATATGTAGCATAATAATGTGTCGTGAATAAGTGACCAAATGTTAAGTGCAAAACTTATGCCAACATAGGCAGTGAATGTAATATTTTGGAAAAAAGTCCATTGGTGTGTGATAAACCAAATATTAGTCCATATAAACTGGAGGTTCGTGGACATATGTGGTGTCATATCTGTGCATGGAGCGGAGACTGGAGCAAGCTGTGTACAGGGGGGCACTTTACACATAGATCTTCTGAAAATCCCACTCAACACTGTAAGTAAATGACCTTACCAGAGGGGATGGACACAGTCACCGTACGGTGGAGTGTCAAACGGGCTTGAGGGATCCAGCGATCCCAGGGATATCTGGCTGGGGAAATCCTGGGAGTCTCATCCGGGGTAACCGTAGCTCTCCAATGATGTGCAGGTCCACGACCAATCCAGATATCTCTTTTAGATGGGATAAGTGTGCAGAGACAAATGGCTGGAGCTCAGCGAGGTCCCATTCCTGGTCTATGTATTGTGCCCCCCTTCCAGTGCCTGCGGTGGTCAGATTCGTTACAGAATCAATCAATCCTCAGTTCCAGGCCAATGATTTCTGGCCTGGACCTGCTGATCGGTTCTGGCGAATAAAAATGCTTCCCCTGTCTGTAAGTGTATACACAGGCAGGGGAAGTGATGTCATCTCCCTTCGTGGAATTATTTTCTGTTCCAGAGAGAGGAGAGAGGATGTCTAAGCGTGAGTTGCACAACACTACACCAACACAGTACACATAGGTACACTTGTCACCCCCCAATCACCCCCCTGATCGCCCCCAACCTCACCACCAGTTAACCCCATCGGTCCCTGTCACAGTGTCACCAATTGCAGTTGTCAGATTTTTCACTGATCACTGCATTGCTGTCATTTGTGACTGTAATAAGTGTTAGGGCAGTTAGTAGTAGGCCCAGGTAGGTCTAGGGTACCCCCTAAACCCCCCTAATAAAGGTTTAACCCCTTGTTCGCCCCCCCCAGTTAACCCTTTTACCCACAGTCACCAGTGTCACTAATATATCTTTTTTCTGTCACTGTGTCGCCAATTGCAGTTGTCAGATTTTTCACTGATCATTGCATTGATGTCATTTGTAACTGTAATAAGTGTAATGCCGCGTACACACGGTCAGAATTTCTGACAACAAATGTTTGATGTGAGCTCGTTGTCGGAAATTCCGACCGTGTGTAGGCTCCAACGGACATTTGTTGTCAGAATTTCCAACAACAAAAATTTGCGAGCTGGTTCTCAAATTTTCGGACAACAAAATCCGTTGTCGGAAATTCCGATCGTGTGTAAACAATTCCAATGCACAAAATTCCACGCATGCTCGGAATCAAGCAGAAGAGCCGCACTGGCTATTGAACTTCATTTTTCTCGGCTCGTCGTACGTGTTGTACTTCACCGCATTCTTGACGTTCAGAATTTACGACAACATTTGTGCGACCATGTGTATGCAAGACAAGTTTGAGCCAACATCCGTTGGAAAAAAATCCAGGATTTTGTTGTCGGAATGTCAGATCGTGTGTACGCGGCATTAGGGCAGTTATTAGTAGGCCCAGGTGGGTCTAAGGTACCCCCTAAACCCCCCTAATAAAGGTTTAACCCCTTGATCGCCTCCCCCCCAGTGAACCCTTTTACCCCCAGTCACCAGTGTCACTAATATATCTTTTTTCTGATTGCCGTATTAGTGCCACGGGTTAGCCAGTTAGTTGATTAGTTTCACTGTTTCACAGTTTTTTTTTATAGATTCAGGGCATCCGCTGTATATTACCCAATAAAGGTTCAACCCCTGATCGCCCAGCGGGTGACATCAGGTTTTAGCATCAATTAGGGTCTGTGTCGCCCCGGGCAGTGTCAGATTAGTGCCAGTAGCACTGTGGAACCTAAGGGGTTAATCTTCGGCATTGTGTAAAAAGCTGTTTGAACCTGTCTTCTCTGATTCTCCCCTTCTTTTACTATCCCCAATCCATCTGCTGATAGTACAGAGTACAGATTGTACTGAGTACATGCTCAGTTTGGTGTGTATCCCTAGAGATTTTTTTTTCTTGGGAGGGTGCATGTGATTAGCACAGGGCCAATCAGCACTATCCATACAGAGAGTCAGGGGTCATGCAAGCCTCATAGGACAGTCAGACGAGAATGAAAACTCCTCCTACATGCTTTACCCACGCATGCACCATACACCTCCCTTAGTAGTATAGTGTCTGAACGGATCAATATCTGATCTGATCAGATTTATACTAGCATCCCCAGTAGTTAAGGGTTCCCAAAAGCGCAGTGTTAGTGGGATCAGCCCAGATACCTGCTAGCACCTGCGTTTAGCCCCTCCGCCCAGCCCAGCCCCGCCCAGCCAAGTGCAGTATACATCAATCACTGTCACTTACAAAAACACAACACCCATGACTGGTCACTGTCACTGACAGGCAGGTACTCTTTTTTCCTGTGAGTCTCACTAGTTGTACCAGTAAATTAAGAGGCCAAAATGTCCAATCGAAGGTACACTAGTGAAGAGGCCTACAGGTTTCTGAGCATGACAGATGAGAGTGAAGAGGAAGTCACCCATGTCAGATTCAGGCTCAGTATTCAAACCTGTAGACAGCAGTGGCACCCTGACAGATAGCTCTAATGACGGAGTTGTGGTCCCTGCCAAGTTCAGGCATACCCAACCCCATTCCTCTGCTGTTGTTGAGGTGCAAGAACCGCAGGGCTCTCGTATGGAGCAGAGAGCCAGTACTAGTGCCGCTCATGCTTCTGGTGAACTGGCAATGCCAGCGGCCTAGTACACCCTGGTCTTATTCAAACCAGCACTGCAGTATCACGTGGTGACGTGGCGAATCCCATAAGTGCAGTTCAAGTTGGTGAGGTGGCTAGCACAAGTAGTGTCCCGCAGCCACCAAGAAGACAAAGACAGGCCCGTCGAGCCCATAGTGCCCTTCCTGCTGCATTTACCAATCTGAATTGGGAGCCCACCACTTCTGTAGCACCCGTACTTCCCCCATTCACTGGCCAACCCGGAATTCAGGTGGAAACAGCTGATTTTACATCACTTGATTTATCTTTACTGTTTTTCACAGAAGATCTTTATAGATCTATTGTGGACCAAAGCAATTTGTATGCTGGTCAATTTATCACCGCTAATCCCCATTTGACCCTTGCCAGAAAATGGAAACCTATTACGGTTTCTGAATTTAAGATCTTTCTGGGCCTATCCCTCCTCATGGGCATAACTAAAAAGAGTGAGTTGTGGTCATATTGGTCCACTGACCCAATTCATCATATGCCCGTGTTCTCTGCTTCCAGGGCACGGTATGAGCAGATCTTGCGGTTCATGCATTTTAATGACAATGACTGTCCCCGGGGTGACCCTGAATACGATGCTTGCGTGCAAAGGTGAACGCAAGCGTCGGTCTCATTTCATATGTAGACAGCAATTGCACCATGCATGTGAGGTATTGCCGCGAACGTCAGATCGAGGGCAGTAATTTTAGCAGTAGACCTCCTCTGTAAATCTAAAGTGGTAACCTGCAAAGGCACAAAATTTGGCCCCTTTGAAACCACTTAGTTATTTTCTAGTAAAAAAATGAATTTTTTCATGTAAACAAAAAGTTTGTTGTTTTCAAGTGGTTAGAAGAGTGGGTGATGTGTGGCATAAGCTTCTAATGTTGAACATAAAATACTAGGACAGGTAAAAAAAAACAACAAATAACCCCTTTTTGGAAAGTAGACACCCCAAGCTATTTGCTGGGAGGCATGTTGAGTTCATGGAATATTTTATATTTTGCCACAAGTTTTGGGAAAATGACAATCATTTTTATTTATTTTTTCCACAAAGTTGACACTAAATGATATATTGCTCAAACATGCCATGGGAATATGTGAAATTACACCCCAAAATACATTCTGCTGCTTCTCCCGAGTACAGGGACACCACATGTGTGGGACTTTTTGGCAGTATAGTTGCGTACAGGACCCCAAAAACCCGCCGCCTTCAGGTTTTCTAAGGGACGTAAATTTTTGATTTCATTCCTCACTACCTATCACAGTTTCGAAGGCCATAAAATACCCAGATAGCACAAAACAGCCAAAAATGACCCCATTTTGGAAAGTAGACACCCCAAGCTATTTGCTGAGAGGCATGTTAAGTCCATGGAAAATTTCATATTATTTATATTTTTTAAGATTCGGAAATTTGACAATACATTTTTTTTTTGTCATTTTTCAATCACTTGTGACAAAAAATAAAATATTCATTGTGCTCAACAAGCCTCTCAACAAATTCCTTGGGGTGTCTACTTTCCAAAATGGGGTCATGGGGGGATTTGTACTGCCCTGCCATTTTAGCACTTCAAGAAATGAGATCATAAACTAAAAGCTGCGTACATTCCAGAAAATGTACCCTAGTTTGAAGACGCTATAACTTTTGCGCAAACCAATAAATATACGCTTATTCAATTTTTTACCTGAGACATGTGGCTGAATGCTTTTTGGCCTAAATGTATGACTAAAATTGAGTTTATTGTAATTTTTATAGTAAAAAGTAGAAAATTTCTTTTTTTTTCAAAATTTTTGGTCTTTTTTTATTTATATTGCAAAAAAATTTAAAAAAATTGCAGAGGTGATCAAATACCACCAAAAGAATACTCTATTTGTGGGAAAAAAAGGACACAAATTTTGTTTGAGTACAGCATTGCATGACTGCGCAATTACCAGTTAAAGCAGCGCAGTGGCAAATTGTAAAAAGTGCTCTGCTCAGGAAGGGGGTAAATCCTTTCCGGGGCTGAAGTGGTTAAATGCCTGGCATCCTCAGCTCTGTCCATAAAAAGTATATAAACCCAAAACCAAAAAGTAATATACAGTATTGCACCGGTCTTTTAAACTAGTTTTCTTTTCTCTGGATAAAAATGGTTTCAGCAAATACAGAAAGTTCCTCTTGATCGTGCCAGGAATGCAATGTCCTTGTCAATTCCTGTGCACTGAAGAGAAAGCAAAATAATCATATCTATTATTTGTAAACTACTAATCCCATCAATTCACTATGCAATGGAGATAAACAAAGGCAGAAATGTTTGAAAAACCAACCTCTGTGACAACCATGGCTCCCTCCATAGACACAAAGTAAGAATTAGGGTAGCCACAAAAGGACAGAAAACGAATGGAGAAATCTAAGGACTGGTAAATTGTAATGTAATACAGTTTTGGTTTGGATTTTAGATTAAGGGACTGTGAGTTCCTGCCTGTAATAGGTTGTTACTGAACTGGCAAGGAGCCTGTCAGTTTTTTCAGAAGTGAATCAGTAAAAGGTGTGCAAGAAAGTAGCAAAGTGTGTGCAGGAGGAGAATTGAAGAGGAGTCTGTATGTACCTGTATATAGGAAGCTGTCCCTGAAGTTCTTGTTAAAGTCAAGTGGGTATCCCATAACCTCCTATCCCCATCCAAGTTAACCACTTGCCTACTAGGCACTTAAACCCCCCTCCTGCCCAGACCAATTTTCTGCTTTCGGTGCTCTCACACTTTGAATGACAATTACTTAGTCATGTAATACTGTACCCAAATTATTTTTTTGTCCTTTTTTTATTTGATCACCTCTGGGTTTTATATTTTTTGCACTAAAAATGAAAAAAACAAACAAACAAATTTTTCTTAGTTTCTGTAATAAAATTTTGCAAATTATTAATTTTTCTTCATAAATTTTGGCCACAATTTATACTGCTACATATCTTTGGTAAACATAACCCTAATTAGTGGATATTATTTGGTCTTTGTGAAAGTTAGAGAGTCTACAAGCTTTGGTGCAAATCATAAAAAATTGATCACTCCTGATGCACTGGTGGCCTAACTCATTTCTTGCGACCCGAACAAGCCAGGAAAGTACAAATACCCCCCAAATGACCCCTTTTTTGAAAGTAGACATTCCAAGGTATTTAGTAAGATGCATGGTGAGGTTTTTGATGTCATTTTTTCCCACAATTCTTTGCAAAATGAAGATTTTTTTTTTGTTTGTTTTTTTCACAAAATTGTCATTGTAATAGGTTATTTCTATCACATGGCATGTGTATACCACAAATAACACCCCAAAATACATTCTGCTACTCCTCCTAAGTATTACAATACCACATGTGTGTGACTTTTTCACAGCCTAGCCACATAGAGAGGCCCAACATGCAGGGAGCACCATCAGGTGTTCTAGGAGCATAAATTACACATCTAACTTGTTGACTACCTATTACACTTTTGAAGGCCCTGGAGCACCAGGGCAATGACACGTGACACTGATGTGGCACTGATACATGGCATTGATACGTGGCACTGATGGCAAGTGTCACTGATGACAGATGGTACTGATACGTGGCACTGATGACAGATGGCTCTAATACATAGCACTGATGACACTGATGACAAATGGCACTAATATGTGGCACTGATGACACGTGACACTGATGTGGCACTGATGACAGATGCCACTAATACGTGGCACTGATGACAGATGGCACTGATGTGGCACTGATGACAGATGGCACTCATACATGGCACTGATGACACTTGACACTGATAACTGATAGCACGTGATACTGACAGATGGCACTGATACGTGGCACTGATGACACTTGACACTGATAACAGATGGCACGTAGCACTGGGGACAGATGGCACTGACAGGTAGCACTGGGGACAGAGGGCACTGACAGGTGGCACTGGGGACAGATGGCACTGATAGGTGGCACTGGGACAGCTGGCATTGGGGACAGATGGCACTAATAGGTGGCACTGGGGACAGATGGCACTGGGGATAGTTGGCACTGATAGGTGGCACTGGGGACAGATGGCACTGGGGACAGATGGCATGACAGATAGCACTGACAGAAACTGTGGGTACTGAATATTCTTTTTTTTTCTCTGCATTTACTGCTGCAGCACAGGTCGCTTTCCCTCCTCACACGCTGTCTCTGTATGAGGAGGGAGAGCCGGCGATTAGAGATGATCTCATATGTTTACATAAGAGATCACCTCTAATTGGACACGCTGATCGAGTGCTAAATGGCCACTGTGATTGGCCATCTAGCATGATCTGTGATTGGCTGTGTCCAAGGGACACGGCCAACACAGAACTTCCCCGATGATTTGTTCTTTCGGTGTTCTTCTTCCTCCATCTTCTTCTTCATCTTCTTCTCCATCTTCTTCTTCCTCCGCTCTTCTCGTCCAGCATCTTCCTCCAGGCTTCTTCTCCGCTCCATCCGCACGATCCGCCTCAGTAGGAGTCTTCAGCCATGTGACGCTTCGCTTCTTCTGACACTTCTTATATAACGGAGGGCGGGAAGATGGAGAAGAAGGTATCTGGGGGTCCCCTTGTTAAAGGGGGCTTCCAGATTCCGATAAGCCCCCCGCCCGCAGACCCCCACAACCACCAGCCAAGGATTGTGGGGATGAGGCCCTTCTCCCCATCAACATGGGGGCAAGGTGCTTTAGGGGGCTAGCTCAAAGCACCCTCCCAATGTTGAGGACATGTGGCCTGGTAGGGTTCAGGAGGGGGGGCGCTCTCTCTTCTCCCCCTCTTTTCCTATGGCCTGCCAGGTTGCGTGCTCAGATAAGGGTCTGGTATGGATTTTTGGGGGGGACCCCACGCCATTTTTTTTTAATTTTGCCGCAGGGTTCCCCTTATATCCATACCAGACCTGAAGGGTCTGGTATGGATTTTTGGGGGGACCCCACGCCATTTTTTTTATAATTTTGGCACGGGGTTTCCCTTAAAATCCATACCCGACCCTTCAGGTCTGGTATGGATTTTGAGGGGGACCCCACACCATTTTTTTTATTTCGGCGTGGGGTTCCCCTTATTACCCATACCAGACCTGAAGGTCCTGGTATGGAATTTAGGGGAACCCCCACGCCATTTTTTTTTCAAATTTTGGCGCGGGGTTCCCCTTAATATCCATACCAGACCTGAAGGGCCACGCATTTTTTTTTTTTTTTTTGGTTCAGGGTTCCCCTGTGGGGAAATCCCATGCCATTTTTATCAATGAATATGTGTATTGTCGGACCGACAATTCATTAATAGCCGCGAGTAGTTTTAAACGACTTTTTTTCCTTTGAGATGTCATTTTGCTGTCAGACTGTTCTAAACATGGGAAACATGCTCCTCTTTACAGGCATACTATAGACACCCCACAGGTACGAAATTTAAAGGAATATTACACTTTTATTGTTTCACTTTAAGCATTATTAAAATCACTGCTCCCAAAAAAACTTCCGTTTTTTAAACTTCTTTTTGCATTGATACATGTCCCCTGGGGCAGGACCCAGGTCCCCAAACACTTTTTATGACAATACCATGCATATAAGCCTTTAAAATTAGCACTTTTGATATCTCCCATTAACTTTTAAAGGGTGTTCCACGGCTTTCGAATTTGCCGCGAACACCCCAAATTGTTCGCTGTTCGGCGAACTGGCGAACAGCCGATGTTCAAGTCAAACTCATGTTCGAATCGAACTCGAAGCTCCTACAGTGCAGGAGTAGGGAATCCCTGTTCATCTGCAGCTCCTACGTGGGGTGTGCTAAAATTGCTATGGAATAGCTTCCTAATAGTGAAAACAGTAGACCATGTCTTTGCAGGGTGTGTCAGCATGGCCACTTGTAGTCTCAATCTGTGGACCATTTGACAAGGTGACAACACAGTGACAGGAGCACAATTGGGAGACATTTGTAGCATTGTATCAGTGAATGGATAAACAAGGATCTTCATAGCAGGATTATCTTTTAATAAAAGTTTCAGATTTAAAATGATTGAAAACAACTTCTGAAATTACAGTAACACGGCAAAAATTATATGATATTTTATTGATCAGGTTTAAATTTACTTTAACTCACAAAAGCACAAAAAATAGATATAAAATGTGTTTATATATTTTTTATGCCCTTTTGTCCTGCCAAATTCCAGTATGCAGAAATTTTTAAATATGCAGTTATTATACCAAGAATTGCTGATTAATGAAGCATGTCCTTGAAAAAAGTACATAAGGTTTTTATTTAATCTCCAGCTTTTCAGCATACAGCAGTTACAGTGTTTTTTTACATATTGTAATATATACAGCAGTTATGGGTTATAATAGCAAAGTATTACCGTACTTGAGTAGGGATGAGCAAACCAGGCAAAGTTTGAAGAATATTATGTGGCTCAGTGGGAAGTCCAAAAACCCTAAACATACAGTAGCAAAGAACCCTGCTAACGTCTAAGTGAGGTGAATCTTTACATTTTTTTTCTGTCTTCTTTCAAGCCTATTTTGCAAGCTTTTGCTAAAAAGAGCATGGGTAGGGCATAGCCATGGGGGGCATGTACTATGATCATATACACTCTTTGGCCACTTTATTAGGTACACCTTGTTAGTACTGGGTTGGACCCCCTTTTTGGCTTCAGAACTGTCTTAATTCTTCTTGGCATAGATTCAACAAGATGTTGGAAACATTAATATTGGTCCATATTGACATGATAGCATCACGCAGTTGCTGCAGATTTGTCGGATGCACATCCATGATATTCCACTACATCTCAAAGATGCTCTACTAGATTGAAATCTAATGACTGTGGAGGCCATTGGAGTAAAGTGAACTCATTGTCATGTTCAAGAAACCAGTTTGAGATGATTTGAGCTTTGTGACATGGTGCATTAACCTGCTGGAAGTAGCCATCAGAAGATGGGTACACTGTAGTCATAAAGGGATGGAAATGGTCAGCAACAATACTCAGGTAGGCTGTGGCATTTAACAATGCTTAATTGGTACTAAGGGGCCCATAGTGTGCCAAGAAAATATCCCCCACACCATTACACCACCAGCCTGAACTGTTGATAAAAGGCAGGATGGATCCATGCTTTCATGTTGTTTACAGCAAATTCTGACCCTACCATATGAATGTTTCAGCTGAAATCAGTGGCGTCTCCAGTTTTCATATTTAGGGGGGCAACTATAAAATGCAATTATATATATATATATATATATATATATATATATCCTGGGGCCCTTTACTACGACCCCACAACGGCCCTTTCACATGTTCTGCAGTGAGCTCCCTTCCTACTGTATTGGGGCCCCCCAGGGTGGCAGAAAACAAGAGATATACCGTATTTATCGGCGTATAACACGCACCGGCGTATAACACGCACCCCAATTTAGGAGGGAATTTTAAGGAAAAAAAACTTTTAGGAGGGAAGTTGAAGGAAAAAAAACTTACATTTAAATGCCCATCATTGCAGCCTTCTCAGTGCAGCCTTCTCAGTGCAGCCTTGTTAGTGCAGCCATGTCAGTACAGCCATGTCAGTGCAGCCATGTCAGTGCAGCCTTCCCCAGTGCAGCCTTGTTAGTGCAGCCTTGTTAGTGCAGCCATTCCCAGTGCAGCCATTCCCAGTGCAGCCATTCCCAGTGCAGCCATTCCCAGTGCAGCCATTCCCAGTGCAGCCTTCCCCAGTGCAGCCTTCCCCAGTGCAGCCTTCCCCAGTGCAGCCTTTCCCAGTTCAGCCTTTCCCGGGTTCAGCCTTTCCCAGTTCAGCCTTTCCCAGTTCAGCCTTTCCCAGTTCAGCCTTCCCCAGTTCAGCCTTCCCCAGTTCAGCCTTTCCCAGTTCAGCCTTTCCCAGTTCAGCCTTCGCTTCGATCCCCTGTCCTGAGCTTTAAAATCGCCGACCGCGATTTGAAAATGGCGCCGCCGGCGCCGAAATACACCGAGCCGATCCTCGGCTCTTTCCGGCGGCTCTCGTTCATTTTCGGCTCCACTCGTAGTCCCGAGCGGAGCTATCCGAACCTAGCCGAGTAGGTTCGGATAGCTCCGCTCGGGACTACGAGTGGAGCCGAAAGTAAACGAGAGCCGCCGGAAAGAGCCGAGGATCGGCTCGGTGTATTTCGGCGCCGGCGGCGCCATTTTCAAATCGCGGTCGTCGATTTTAAGATTGTGACAGCTCGGGATCGCATGGTATCGGCGTATAACACGCACCTGCGACTTTCCCCTGATTTTAAGGGGAAAAAAGTGCGTGTTATACGCCGATAAATACGGTATGTCACCAGCATATCAAGAAAATATAAGGGTCCAAAGCAGTGGGAGAACTATCAGGGTTGCAAAGGTTGTCTTGCCACCGGGCACTGGTGTTCTGCCACTGTGGGGTTCCCCAGTCTCCTCCTGCTGTCCTGCCCCTGCTATTGACAACGCTGGTCTGGCATCTCTTGGAATTTACAGGCTGGTTCTCCTGTCCTAAGGACAGGAGAAATCAGTCTGTTTTTTCAGTAACTGAGAGTCCTGGTGGAGTCCTTCCTGCAACTCGCTCTTCTCCCTGCCAATGAGGATGCAGGGGAAGGAGCAGATCGGGCAGCCGTGGTTGTGTGAGCACTCGCATTATGCAGTGTCAGCGAGCAGAGGGAGGGGGAGGAATCACCCGCAGGAGCTGTCTGGGGACTCTCTCCCTCTTAGACATTGATTTTTTGTAAAAAAAAAAAAAAAAAAACTGTTTTAATAGGGGGGCACATGGTGGGGCACAGCATAATGTTGGGGGGGTCAGGGCCCCCTCTGCCCCCCCCCCTAGGGACGCCATTGGCTGAAATTGAGACCCATCAGATCAGGCAAAGTTTTTACAATCTTCTATTGTCCTATTTTGGTGAGCCTGTGCAAATTGTAGCCTCATTTACCAGTTCTTACATTAGTGGAACCCGGTGTGGTTTTCTGTTGCTGTTGCCCATCTGCTTCAAGCTTCGATGTATTGTGCATTCAGAGATGGTACTCTGCATATCTTGGTTGTAACGAGTGGTTATTTGGGTTACTGTTGTCTTTCTATCATCTCAAACCAGTCTGCCCGTTCCTCTCTGACCTCTGACATCAACAAGGCATTTTCGTCCACACAACGGCCGCTCACTGGATATTTTCTCTTTTTTGGACCATTCTCTGTAAACCATAGAGATGGGTGTGGGTGAAAATCCTAGTAGATTAGGAGCTTTTGAAAAAGTCAAACCAGCCCGTATGGCACCAACAAACATGCCATGTTCAAAGTCACTTAAATCCCCTTTCTTCCCTATTCTGATGCTCGGTTTAAACTTCAGCAAATTGTCTTCACCACGTCTAGATGCCTAAATGCATTGAGTTTCTGCCATGTAATTGGTTGATTAGAAATTTGTGCTACCTAATAAAGTGGACGGTGAGTGTATAGTCATGGCCATATTTGGTCAATGACATCACCCAGGCTTCTGTTTGTAAACAAACCATCTGGAGATCTGTCATTTTGTGGCAGTAGTGTGCCCTCCTCCATTTCTGAACTATATCAAAGCCCCTCCCCTCGCAAGACACATTGTTTACAAAGGGGGACATCTAGTTCCCATGAGGATGCTGGGCTCAGCAGAGGGGGGTGTATCGGAAACTGGAAGCCCCCTTTATAATAAGGGGGCCTCCAAATATCTGTCCCCCCAGGGCAAAAAGTACAGGTACATAAGTACTCCTTCCTGCTCATTCCCCCAAAAATGTATTAAATGAAAACAAAGACATTGTTATAATGTCTTTTATTCGGGAAAAAAAATGAAACAATGCCCCTGATGGAAATACTACACCATTCAAGACATCCAGCAAACTCTTGTCAATTACAATGTGCCGCAGCTATGACAACCCACCACACAATGATGTTCCCCTCCTGTCCTGTGTGATGATGCATTCCTGCCTCTACTCCTGTCGCACTTGAATGTATATATTTTGGGGACCTTACATGCTTGTATGTGGACAGTCCTGTAAGAACTGACAACATGCATCTAAACTTTAGCCCTGTTAGACTAAATCTAATGTGGATATTATGTTATAGTTTGAGATGCAAAATGAGCACTTAATATCTGTACAATCACTGACATTGGGGGTTGACCACAACTGAAAGTTTTTATTTCCTCAAATTTTGGCAAAATGCATTAGCGTCAGAGGTATAGACAAAATTAAGGTGGCTTTTGGGGGCCGGGTGCAACTTCTGAGTGTTACAGTAAGGGCTGATTCACAATCACACCTGAATTGCACAGGAACACAGACTGCATTCCTGTCTTATTCCTTTGTGACTTTTTGTGCAGTGTGATTTTCAGCCCATTCATTTCATGGGCTGAAATTGCAGTGAATCACACTAAAAGTAGTGCATACACTACTTTTCAAGAACGCACTGCAGTACCATGCAATCCAGTACAGGCAAACACACAGCATTTGTGCTTTGTGTTTTTGCAGCAGATCGCACACCTTCGTTCGGGAAACGTGCATGAAATACGCACAAAATACTGCATTCCAATGTGAACGAGCCCTCACTCTTTTTGACTATATTTCACCTATTTTTGTGGCAAAAAAGCTGCTAATTTACCCTGATTATTTTACTTTTTTACAAAAACAAAAAAGCAGACAGTGAAAAAAAGTAAAATAAACATTTAAAGAATCAATACGCATATCATCAAACACAAATGTAAACAAAACATACAACATTAAAGGAGAAGTCCAGCCTCAGCTTTTTAGGCTGGGCTTCTATAGGTCACAGAAGTGCAATTCGTTTTGCACTCCTGTGACCCATTTTTAGTGGAGAGCTGACGTCACTGCAATCAGCCGAGGCAGGGGGTCATCCTGACCTCCGAAGTCTGGATCCACCAGCTGTCTTGACTGATGGCAGTCTTAGCGTCTCAGCGGCTCCATTTCCTGCCCCTCCACAGCTCAGCTCTCCAATGAGCATGGTAGAGCAGAGCAGGAGAGATGCTGACTTAGAGAGAGGGGAGAGAACCGAGCCATTGGCGATTTTCGTTGGCTCAGTTCTCAGTTCAGAGACGCCGGGGGACAGCTGCAGCATCGGTCTGATGCTGCATCCACATAGGTAAGTATAAATATTAAAAAAAAAAAAAAAAAAAAAACATACTTCTCTTTTAACTTCAATAAACCACTCTACATCAACCTCCTCCCCCAAATAAAACATACTGCATAGAAAATCTTAGTGTAGCGCTACCCCTGTAGGAGCCACTGGATCCCCCGTTCTTTTGCCCGACCTCCTTAAGATCCTAAAGTGGAATTCCAGTCAGGAATGAAAATCTCCCACAGATTTCCATGCTTTCTGACATCCAAATCTGTATTGTCCATTTTTTAGTTTCCTGAATGATTGATTTGTTATATCTATCTAATCAAGCCATTCAGAACTCCTCCTCTCCTGTACCAACAACATTTGATGTGGGCACCTGAAAGTTCCTGCACACTATCATTTCCGTGCTCCGTTGTTGGTCCTGGTTAGGCCAGCCAGCCAAGTCTGCTCTCCTTCACTCAGTCCCTCTTCCAATTTCCTCTTCTTGTGATGTATGCTCTGCTCTGTCCCACTCAGTCCCACCTCTCATCTTCCCTTTCTCTCACATTCCTTCTCGTGAATGATGAGGCTTGAAGATAATGCACACGCCCACCGGCCGCTCTGTGCTTGCAAGTGAATAAGGATTGTGGTCACATGATAGGGAGCAACACTGCTTAAAAAATAGTTAAAAAAGGGAGAATTTTAGCTTTTGGTCCATGTCAGGAAGTTTAATGATTGGATTAGGGTTGTGGTGGCCCATTAGAATCTCCTTCCACTTTAAGCCCCTAGGTTGAGTTTAGAAAACATTCAATATCACAGAAAATCATTGAAAGTAATACTTAGTACCCAGTAGTAGTACTATATGAAAGAAAATAGGCATAGAAATGGATTAAAGATGGTAATAACATGATTTAGCATACAGAGTGATTAGTGATAAGGACTAGGCATAAGATGATACTTGGGATCCAGATCAGCATAAACAGTAGCAAGGTCATCTAGGTCATCTACATTGCAGCAGTGAGCAGTAATAAAGCTTAAAGCGGAGTTCCACCCAAAAGTGGAACTTCCGCCTATCTGTCTTCTCCCCCCTCCGGTGCCACATTTGGCACTTTTCAGGGGGGAGCGGCTACCTGTTTTTGACAGGTACCCTGTCCCCACTTTCGTTGGACCTCGCTGCAGCGAGGTACGTCACAAGTCCAACCCCCCTCCTTCCCCTGCTGCTGGGCCAGTAAGAGAGCACAGCACGCTTTGCACATGCGCAGTAGGGACCCAGCCGTGAAGCCGCAAGGCTTCACGACCGGGTTCCCTTACCGGCAATGGTGGCGGCAGCATCCAACAGCCGATGGAAACATCAGCTGCGGTGCCGACATCTCTGGATTCCAGGACAGGTAAGTGTCCTAATATTAAACGTCAGCAGCTTCAGTATGTGTAGCTGCTGACTTTTAATTTTTGGAGGGGGGAGGCCGGAACCTCACTTTAAAGTGGTTCTAAAGGCAGAAGGTTTTTTATCTTAATGCATTCTATTCTAAGATAAAAACAAACATTCAGTGTGCAGCTTCCCCCTCAATACTTACCTGAGCTCATCTCGATCCAGCGATGTTGCCCGAGAGACTCGGCTGGCCTCTCCCTCCTGATTGGCTGAGACAGCAGCGGGGCACCATTGCCTCCCGCTGCTGTCAAAGTCACTGAGCCAATGAGTGAGAGAAACGGCTCCATGTCTGAATGGACACACAGAGGTGCGGCTCGGGTGCCACCATAGCAAGCTGCTTGCTCTGGGGGCACTCGGCAGGGGGGAGGGGCCAGAAGCGCTGAAGAGGGACCCAAGAAAACCACTGCACAGAGGAGGTGAGTATAACATGTTTGTTATTTTTAAATGAAAAAAAAAAATCAAAACTTTAGTATCATTTTAATTTACTAAACACAGGGACTATACTGCATAAGTGCATTAATGACAACTATGCTAGCCATAGACACACTGGATATGCACTGTCCATAGAAATGAAGGTGAAAAGAATAAAGGGGTCTTGCAGGATGGTTTTACAGGAAGGGCATTCCTTTATGCTGCTCTTCTGCCAGGTACCGTTGGGGCCCTTAAAGAAGCATTGGTGCACAGTTTCAATGAACCAATATGCAGTATATGTGCCTTAAAAATGAAGCAAATGCAGGTATGGTATGGGTGAGGTACAGGTGTAGTATACATAATGTCCTGCCTCCAGTAGGTGAACAATGGGCAGTGCCCTCTCACCAGTCACTGTGATGCGGCTGTGAACTCTACCTGTATGCCTCTGGTGATCAGCAGTGGGATATAGAGGGTGAGAGAATGTTCCGTTCTCCCTTTGGCAATGGTGTAGGTGTGACTGCTGCGGCCTGTGACGTGAGTGTCTCTGCTCCCAGATCTCACGCTCTGTCCCCACTGGTCTGGCCTCTCAGAAGTGTGGTCAGTGTGCAGCAGATGTGTTCTCATCACTTTACTCAGCGCAAGAGAGAGAGCCTAGGAGGTGAACAGTGTCAGAAAAGCAGCTCCACTACTGCTTGCCCCAGTGTCTCATGGGAATTATAGTGCAAAGGGTCCATAAGCTCCACAATATGGCTTACTTCCTGGACTCCAAGGATCCCATTATCCTCAGTGTTCTGCCCAGGAATCCATAGGTTTTTCTGGCTATAGTTCTCCCTCTGCTGACTGGAGGGGAAAGTGCAACACAACATTCAGCATAACAGCAGAAAGCGAAAATAAGCAGATTGTAAGGAAATGTCTCCTTCACCATGTTTCTGTGGTCCAGCACCTGCCTACATTTGATTAGGCTTGCTCATTCATCCTATAGATAGGTTAGGTATTCTAATTATGATTGTGTTTCCCAATCCTTAGGAAGGCAAAGGCTCTACTAGAATTACATGTCAGCTGTGGCTGTAATGTTCCTGATCTACTGATGAACTACAGAGACCAGCATGCCCCTTTAGAGCAGATGCAAAGCTTTCTTGTGCCTTTAGTTATTTATACTGACTGTAATGAATTAAATTCAGATGCATCTTTTGCCCTATATTTGTTAATAACTTTCATCTGTGAGAAAAATTTAAGCTGTCATGTTTTATTATAAGAGTCTGCATTTGGGATTATTGTAATAGCAGCTTGACCTTCAATATTGTAAACAAGCTCTTGTATGAGGCGTGTGAGTAAAGAGCAAATGGTTTCATTAATTAATGTTCCAAATGTCTCTTCTCTCTGTATGCTTGAGAAGAAAAATAAAAAGGCTGTTATCATATTATTTGCTTTATTTATATTGTTTATTTTAATGTCTGTGCTTTTGCTCTGTTGTGACATTAAAGTTAATAGTATATACTATAAAAGGTAAAATAAGCAATATGGTTAAGCCTGGCCAAATACAAAGCAAATATTTGCTTGTAGTGTCACTGATTTGTGACTCACTGAGAGTAATAAGACCTGCTGAATATAGACTTCAGTGTAGATTTATTCCGAGATTTTCCAGAACCTCATAAAAGTATGCTCCAGTCATACACAAGTATTTTCCAATGAAATGGATTTGTTCATTAAAGCTTACCTCCCGAATTGTGACGGTATAACCAATAAGGATATGGTGATTAGGCAATGTAGGAATCAAAAAGCCCTCCAACCGAGGGATTATTTATTTAATTATTCCCCATTCAGGACAGTGGTTGGAGCCAGAATTGTGATCATTTATATGCGGTTTCAATAACTTTCAATTGAGTTTTTACACATTACAAAACAATCACTAACTACCAGTGGCGTAGCGTGGGTTGTCAGCACCCGGGGCAAGGCAAGTAATTTGCGCCCCCCTAACCTGCGGACTTTTAGCTATCCCTGAGTCCCTTCAAATACAATAGTACTGACCTACCTGATTCCTATACTGACCACTACACTGAGAACTACACTGTCCACTATACGGACCACTATACTATACTGTCCACTATACTACACTGACCACTATACTGACCACTATACTATACTGTCCACTATATTACACTGACCACTATACTGACCACTATACTGTCCACTACACTACACTGACCACTATACTACACTATACTGACCACCATACTACACTGTCCACTATACTACACTACACTGTCCACTATACTATACTGACCACTATACTACACTACACTACACTGTCCACCATACTACACTATACTGACCACCATACTACACTGTCCACTATACTACACTACACTGACCACTATACTATACTGTCCACTACACTGACCACTACATTACACTGTCCACCATACTACACTATACTGACCACCATACTACACTGTCAACTACACTACACTGAACTCCATACTAAACTACACTATACTGACCACTATACTATACTATACTGACCACTATACTGACCACTATACTACACTATACTGACCACCATACTACACTACACTGACCACTATACTACACTGTCCACCATACTACACTACAGTGACCACTATACTACACTGCCCACTATACTACACTGTCCACCATACTACACTACACTGTCCACTATACTACACTGTCCAATATACTACACTACACTGACCACTATACTATACTGCCCACTATACTACACTACACTGTCCACTACACTAACCACCATACTAACCACTATACTACACTACACTGACCTCCATACTAAACTACACTATACTGACCACTATGCTAACCACTATACTATACTACACTAACCACTATACTGTCCACTATACTACACTATACTGACCACCATACTACACTGTCCACTATACTACACTACACTGTCCACTACACTGCCCCCCATACTGACCACTACACTACACTGACCTTCATACTAAACTACACTATAATGACCACTATACTAACCACTATACTACACTGTCCTGCCTACAGTCTCTCTCTCACCCCCCTCCCGGCCAGTAACAAGACTCTCACGAGGGACTCTCACTCACCTTCTTATCCTGGCTGCATCGATCCGGAGGAGGAGGAGAACACAGCGGCGGCTCACATTCTTCTCTCCCCTGCGCTCTGCTTTCTGCCATTTTCAGTGTCTAGCGCCCTGTGATTGGGCGTATGGGGGGTCATGTGCGGAGGCGGGACTTTAGGAGCGATCGAGGACAGGCCAGCCCTACGCCTCACATGACCCCCATACGCCCAATCACAGGGCGCCAGACACTTAACATGGCGGCCGGAGCCCGGAGACACAGGAATTAGAAATTAGGAGGAGGCAGCCAGTGACACATACTGGCGCCCCCCTAAATGTCGCGCCCGGGGCCACGGCACCCCCTGCACCCCCCACGCTACGCCACTGCTAACTAAAAAGACATCTAAAGATCTGGCATTAGCCAAGAGCATAGCTCTGAACTGTTCTTCATTGGGAGGGATTGTCTCTCTTTTGAGACTAATTCCTTCAGTCCTTCGTGCAGCCTCAGTTCTCCCTTTTTTGGTCTGATGTGTACATCTCTGTACCAAATGTACTATTTTATTACCAAAAGTGTTATACTGCAATAAACATTTTATTCAACCTTTTTATTACTACAATGGTTGTTTTGAAAAGCCAATAGAAAGGAAAACTAGAGGTACAAAAGCACTCGGTGGTTTCATTTTCCACATATTTTAGACCTTTGTAGATTGGGTATTCGGGGCCTTGGCAGGAACTTGTGCTTTGCCAACATAATATGTGCTAAAAGGTGTCCCTCTTTACACGTTCAGAAAGTTGGGAGGGGTGCAGGAGTACAATCACAATCCAAAAGCTTCATTGCTTTAAAGGCTAAAAGTTCACCTTTTTTTTTTCTAAAATCCAGCTCCCCTAGGTACCAATATACCATTAAAGTGGTGGTAAACTCTCACTTTTGGTTCTACCACTTTTACCTACAGGTAAGCCTATAATAAATCTTACCTGTAGGTACTGTAATTATCTCCTAAACTTGCGGCTTCCAGCAGACAGGAGACAGGAGTGCATTGTGTTCAATGGAGCTTGGAAGAGAGGAAGCCAGCTCAGGTATTCGGAGGAGGCGTGGAGCCAGACAGGAAACAGAAACAAAGTCAGACTATCAGCCGGAGTCAGCAGCAAGCGGGCAGCAAAGGACCAGGGCATCAGACAGAAGCAACGTCAGGGATATGCCAGAATCAGGAACCAGTAATCTGCAGTATAATCGGAATCCAAAGGGTATGTCGGTGGTAGGCCAGGTCAGCAACGGATGATTAAACAGGATACAGGCAGGTCACAGGGAAACAGCTGAAGAACAGTTAGCATTGAGCAAGGACCAAAGTGCACTTTAGATAGGCCGTCTGGTGCCAAAGGGAACTGTGGACGCACTCCCGTGAGCACGCACATTCCTTTGCGCATTGGCGCACCTGCGATCAGCCAGGTTTCGTATACGCACGCATGTGCGCCCAATGCACTACAATAGTTCTACAGGACATCACACTGGTCCAATGGGTGTCGATCCAGGAGGCGGGACTTAGTGTGACAATGGCTGCGCCAGGTAAGACCCCCACTCTGTGTAAACTCTCCTCTCTCCCCATGCACTGGAAAGGCTGCGTTAATAGGCACTGTGAGGCTGACCTGATGGGCACTCTGGTCTGATCAGGCTGCATTGATGGGCACTGGCAAGGCTGCACTGATGTAATGGATGTGGGAATTTCATGATGAAATATCTATTCCTATATATATATATATATATATATATATGTACATGCTTTATATATCAGCTTCTGTATATCAACCTTAAAACATATTCAGATATTTGCAAAGCTTATCCCTCCCTTGCTGCTGTGAAACTGAAGAGTTAACAGAAGGACAGTTAACAGAAGAATCGTACCTCTTCTAAGAATACACTCAAAGTTAACATCAACATTTCAGAAGAAGCACGAACACTGCAAGAACAAAGCTACTTCCTCATATGGGTGACCCAGCTAAAGCCAATACTTTGTCACTATATGTATTTATATATCTGTGGTTGTCTTATCTGATGTATCTTAATCTTGTCAAAATGATATATAAGTCTCGAAAAGAGGAAATATTAAAAACAGAAAAGTATTTTACTCTGAACTGAGTGTCAGCGTAAGTTGCTTGAAGCGTGCACGCTTTATATTCAATAATTTGATCGGGGTAGATATAAAAGTAACAGACCTTGGTTCTGGTTCTGATCCAAAACATCTGGCGCCCAACATGGGGCTGTGGGCTCTGTACCGGAGGCAGGGCCGGACTGGGAATGAAAACCAGCCCTGGAAAAAATGTCATAACAGCATAACGTCATTATTTTCTACAGTGGCTGGGCTTGATGGCACAGTGGCTGCGTTTAATGGGCACAGTGGCTGCAATCGATGCATACAGTGGCTGGGCTTGATGGCACCGTGGCTGCGTTTAATGGGCACAGTGGCTGCAATCGATGGGTACAGTGGCTGCATTTGATGGTACAGTGGCTGCGTTTGATGGGCACAGTGGCTGCGTTTGATGGTACAGTGGCAGCGTTTAATGGGCACAGTGGCTGCAATTTATGGGTACAGTGGCTGCTCTTGATGGCGCAATGGCTGCAATTGATGAGTACAGTGGCTGCATTTGATGGGCACAGTGGCAGCGTTTAATGGGCACAGTGGTGGCAATTTAAGGGTACAGTGGCTGCGTTTGATGGCACAGTGGCTGTGTTTGATGGGCACAGTGGTGGGAATTTATGGGTACAGTGGCTGTGTTTAATGGGCACAGTGGTGGCAATTTATGGGTACAGTGGCTGCGCTTGATGGCACAGTGGTTGTGTTTAATGGGCACAGTGGCTGCAATTGATGGGTACAGTGGCTGCGTTTGATGGCACAGTGGCTGTGTTTGATGGGCACAGTGGCGGGAATTTATAAGCACAGTGGCTGCGCTTAATGGGCACAGTGGTGGCAATTTATAGGTACAGTGGCTGCGTTTGATGGGCACAGTGGCTGTGTTTAATGGGCACAGTGGTGGCAATTTATGGGTACAGTGGCTGGGCTTGATGGCACAGTGGCTGCGTTTAATGGGCACAGTGGCTGCAATCGATGGGTACAGTGGCTGCGTTTGATGGTACTGTGGCTGCGTTTGATCGGCACAGTGCCTGTGTTTGATGGTACAGTGGCAGCATTTAATGGGCACAGTGGTGGAAATTTATGGGTACAGTGGCTGCGCTTGATGGCACAGTGGCTGCAATTGATGGGTACAGTGGCTGCGTTTGATGGTACAGTGGCTGCGTTTGATGTGGCACAGTGGCAGCAATTTATGGGTACAGTGGCTGCGCTTGATGGGTACAGTGGCTGCGTTTGATGGGGCACAGTGGCAGCAATTTATGGGTACAGTGGCTGCATTTGATGGGCAGGGCACAGTGGCGGCAATTTATGGGTACAGAGGCTGCGTTTGATGGTATACAGCTTTTCCAAGATAATCTGGCACTTGAACAAAACATGGACACCTCCCTGAAGGAGACAGAGAGAGAGAGAGAGAGAGAGAGAGAGAGAGAGAGAGAGAGAGAGAGAGGGGGAGAGAGAGAGAGAGAGAGAGAGAGAGAGAGAGAGAGGAAGAGAGAGAGAGAGAGAGAGAGAGAGAGGGAGAGGGGGGGAGGGAGAGAGAGAGAGAGAAAGAGAGAGAGAGAGGGAGAGAAAGAGAGAGAGACAGAGAGAGAGAGGGGGGGAGAGAGAGAGAGATTTTTTTTTGTACCTTCATTCTTGTGCTATAGCTGCACGGCCGGCCGTTCACTTCTCTCCTCGTGCAGATTAGTGGGCGGTGCTGGCGTCGCACGGGACGAGTCACGAAGGGAAAAATCAAGCAGCCAGCACGGCGTTCTCCTGCTCCTCCCCTCAGGCACATAGAGGCATATTACTCTTTAGTTCAGTGGGCGGGGTGCCAGATCGGAGGAGAAGACACACAGGCATTGCATAGTGCGGCGGCCGCCATTGCTGTTTATATTGCTGACGCAGGCAGCCAGCCAAGCTCCAAGCCAAAAGCGGCCCCAGCGGTACTAAGTGCAGACAGCCTACCGGGAAATATCCCGGTATCCCGGTAGGCCAGTCCGGCCCTGACCGGAGGATATCCGATCGAGAAGAGACCGAGACAAATCAACATGGTTGGGCAGAGACTGATCACCTCTGAGAAAACGGTAAGACACTTTTAAGATATCTAGTCTACTGTTTATTCTGTACCCGTGATTGGCTAATCTCTGTGTCTATATCGGCTCTCCACGGTCAACAAAGAGACAGGTATATATCTTGCCCATAGCCTATTGAACCTGTATCAATTATATCTGCCACCTGTTTTGTTCTGTTTTGTTTTGTTTTGTTTGTTTTGGTGATCGATCTGGTGTCTTGTGGCGGCTGCTGGGAATGAGGGATTGATTATATAGTCACGGATGAGAATAGTTGACGTGGTTTAAACTCCTCCTGGGGGAATAAATAATTGTGTGGTAAAGCACGGGTGCGGTGAAGCACGGGAAAACCAGGAGGGGGTGTCAGGAATACGCCCAAGGGCGTGGGGATCCCTGTGAGGATCTGAACAATCCTGTATTTCTCTACGGTCATCACACATCTTGTTGTTGGTTGTTGGTCACATCGTGTTGTTGGTGGTAATGTCATGTCCTAAGTCTGTTTGTGGTCTGTTATTTGGCATACCTTAAGAGGGTTGGGGGTTGATTGAAGTGGTAGAGCCAGGATATAGGACTGAGTCTCTTGGTTATAAACCCTTATTCCAGGAGACCACACACATATTGGTGTTCAGATTGAATGTACATTATCCAGTCAAAATTGTTGTTGGCAAATCATTGAAAGTTATAAAGGCTGAGGCTAGAATAAGAGGACAGGGAGACGAGAGGTGCCCCTTACAACTTGAACAACCAGAAGGGCTTGAAGAGGTAGAAAAAGACAGAGTGAGACATTTGGGCTTTGAGCTGGGACATGTAAAAGCTTTGAGTTGGGACATGTAAATGACATTTGAAGTGGTGCATTGAATATTAACTACTGTACTCCTTATTTGTCTGTTAAAGGCCTTGTTGAGAGTAATAAGTGGTCACATATTACTCAGCTTCCCTACCTGCGGCCACCTTGTGGATGGACATGGCTGTGACTGGTCTACGTTTTGGGAAGGTGCATGCAAGGAGGCTTGCTTGGCAGCCGAACACTGTAGACGTTCCCCTCTCTCTCTCTCTCTCTCTCCCCCTCACTCTCTATCTGTCTTGTGCTCGTTAACTTGAGACTGTGATATAGTCTGAACCGGTACCAGGTGACGGATAGAGGGTTGTCGGACCCTTTTGTCCAAGACAGCCTCGTGACCCGTCTGAAATCCTGAGCAGACATATAAATATCCCAGTCATGAAGACAGAACGTAGGCGTAGCAAGGTAGCCTTATATATTGGAGGGTGGTCCAAACAAGAACAGGTGGAGGTCAGAGGAATTGTGAGACCCTTCAGTCCAAGACAGCTTCATAAAACCGCCATAAAAACCCTGAGCCCGGACACATAAACTCTTCATTAGCTAACGATGGGGCAAAAGTTATAAAGGCCCAAAGAAGGCAGTTTGGCTTATGACTTGGTATTAGAGCAGGAAGGAGAGGGTGCTGTCAAAAAGGGAAAGAAGTTGGCGAAAGTGTGTGGGGTTGATATGCATTTGGGTGGAAGGCTACAGGTAGATAAATGGCGTACTATTTTGAAACGTAAAAGAGGGGTTTGTTGTCAGACCACGGGTTGCTACAAGCAGCAGATGCTTGGTTTGAAGTTGCAAAAGCTATTCATGAGAAAGGGTGGATAGAGCAGGAAACAAATCAGAATGATCGTATTGTATATGTGTATGAAGAAACAGAAAAGAGGAAGCTAAGTAGTCAGCCACTGCCCTATGATGGCGTCTGGTCCCCAGGAAGTAGACACTGCCCTTTGTCTACCACCCCTCTGTTCCAAGTGACACCTCCCCCTACCGCCCCTCTGTTACAAGTGACAGAGGAGCCTCTGACACCTCCCCAGCCGTACTTAACAGTAGACAAGGCACACTTGTCTTTGTACGGCTCGGGTGGTTGCTGCTACACATGCCTGGCCCAATCTGTACCACCTGCACCACCACCCACACCGGAACCTACCCACATGTATCCGGTGATAGACTAGTCCTCGGGATCATATTACAAGGACCACCCTACCCCATTAATGACAAGCACTGACGACAGCACTGTGGGGGGGGCACCTCCCCCACCCAAGCCTCAGGAAGCTCCTGACCCAACAGACCCGGAACAAGGGACTCAGACTCAGCCCGATTCCTCCCCTGGAAGCCCCGACCAAAGTCACGCCGGCCCTGTCCGGGTGCCTGGAGCTGACATGCATGCTGGAACAGGTACAATCCGAAAACAACAGACTGTTACGTTTCAAGGCACACCCCGCATTGAATCCATTCCCCTGTATGACTCATCAGCTGGAGGGGCAATGGATTCCTTTGTGCCACCGTCCAACAACCCACTTGACTACCTATTTGGTAGTGACACACATCTATTTACAGTCCATCTTAAGCCCCTCACAATTCAATACACAAATCCAGTAGCCACCCCCCAGTGTTCTCCCTAAACCCCCCCTTAAATGGACTCCCTCTGGACCCTCACACCACCAAAAGGAATCGCCCCAATACGGCCCCTTCATTTCACCACCGTGAGGAATGCCTACGGCACAAGGGGCTCCCCTGATGCATGTAAGTTTCACCCCCTCTCAGGCTGCATCTCTTGTCGCGAGCCTACCAGACCCTGAAAAACAGCCCATGCCATTTTACAGAAGGATCACCCAAATCCAAAAGACATACGGGGCTGCGGGGCGGGATTTGGTGAGCCTGTGTGAGATAAAGGCAGGAGATGCCTATTAGCCGGTGATGGAAAAATGTTTTGATCAGTACTACTGTGACGATACTTATGATTCAGGATGTGCCTTCGTAAATCCATTTAAAAAGTGGGCTCAAGAGCGCTTGGCAGACCAAGCGACTAGTATACAAGTGGTCACACAAGAAAACAGTGAATCCGTTGAGAAATATCACAATAGAATAGCACAAATGTTTATTGATTTGGGTTTTAGCACACTGACCAAAGCACATAGACACATGCTAGCTGCTGCATTTGTCTCAGGTCTCAAAGAATTAATTCGAAAGGGTCGGATCCTATCACGCCCAGAGTATAGAGTAATGGATCTTGAGACGTTGTTATTAGTAGCAAAAGGCCTAGAATCTGCACAGAGCAGTAAAAAGGTAGCTCCTCTCATGATGGCCTCTGACACACCGTATCTGCGCCCACCAGTACCAGTAGCGTGTCTGCTACAACTGCGGAAGACCCGACCACTTCAGAAAGGACTGCCGAAGCCCTCGGAAATTTACCCACAGTCAACCCGGCCCCAACCATGGCCAACACGGAAACGGCCAGTATCAGGGACATGATACCCCACCACGCCCACCACCCTGCACCTCTCCGGATCGCTTGGACCTTCTCCGCTAGGATTCAGGCAAGCCTGTGTCACCTGCCCCTGCCATGGTATCCTCTGGAGACTCAGGAGGCCCACTTGCAAAAATAACCCACCCCATCGAGGGCTATCCTACCACTTTCTTATGCGACACAGGTGCGACTAGGTCCGTAATCAGGGCAGAAGAGTTACCCGATACATCATCCCTATCAAATATTGATATAACATGCGTGGGGGTTGATGGAACACCCAGGAAGAACCCCTTAACCTGCCCCCTAATTTGGCAATTTTCCTGACCTACTAGCAAGATTTGTGGTCCACATGCCCCTTAAATCTGTTAGATGCTGATCTCTTGTCCAGACTCCAGGCTTCTATTTTCTTCCAACCTTAAAGGTGGTGTTCTGATCACTTCACCACTAGCTATCGATGATGTCTCAGCATTGTGCTCCGTCCCCCTTCTGTTATCCTTGGACACACCAGATGAGGCTGGAATCCCCCAAGAAGTCTTGGATCAAGTTCCCTCATGCTTGTGGTCCACAGGGCCCGAAGATATAGGGCACCTAAAGCTGCCACCAGTCATGGTGCAACTGAAACCTGGAGCCCCCTAGCCCAGAAAACCACAATACCCCTTGAAACCAGCTCAATCTGCATCCATTTTAAAGCAAGTCCTCTTGGCAAATGGAGCTCTGGTACCCTGCACATTCCCGTTAATACACCACTGTTTCAAGTGAAGAAACGAACCACAAAGGGAGAGCCAGAGAAATACAGACTGGTGCAGGACCTCAGGGCAGTGAATGAAGCTACCATACTGGAAACGCCCATCGTGGCCAACCCCCACACCTTGTTGGCAGGGATACCGCCCACAGCAAAATACTTTACAGTGGTGGACCTAGCGAATGCTTTCTTTAGTGTCCCCTCGACTCCCGTTGCCAGTACATATTCGCCTTCACCCACGAGGGGCGGGGCTACGCCTGGACTGTTATGCCACAAGGTGCTCAGAACTCCCCCTCCCAATTCGCCAAGGCAATGGCCCTCATTCTGGACACCTGGATGAAGTTACATCTGGACATTGTACTCCTTCAGTATGTAGATGACCTCCTGCTTTGTGTAGATACCCTTTGTGACGCCTCAATTTTCTCTGAAAGCCTCCTCCACCACTTGGCAGAGCAAGGATGCAAGGCCTCAAAGCAAAAGGTTTAGTGGTGCAGAGAAAAGGTGGTTTTCTTAGGCCACTGTATCTCCCAAGGCACCCGACATCTCATTGAAGAAAGAGTTGCTGCAATCAAGGCCATCCCTTTGCCTCAAGGTCAAAAGCCCCTTCATGCCTTTCTAGGGCTCTACTGCGGTTCTTGGATCCCAGAAGCCTCCCTCTTGATGCAACCCCTCTATGACGCCCTGAAATCTGATCCTTTCTCGCTTCCCCCAGAAGTTGTGGACAATTTTGAAACTCTGAAGGAGATCTTCTCAACAACCCCTGCTTTGGGCCTCCCAGACTATGAAAAAACTTTCAAACTGTTTGTCTCAGAGAGACAAGGGCATGCTACAGGAGTGGCCGGGGGGGACCCTCCTGCCTCAGAGCCGTCTTTACAGTCCAAGCCCTTTTGGACAAGACTGCTGACCTTGGGCCATCCTTTGATCCTCCTTGCCCCTCATGACATAACTGCCATACTAAACGAAGTACAGCCCAAACACCTGTCCTTGCAGAGGCACCTCAGACTCCAGTGTGCCTTGCTTCTCCCCGATAACATCAGCATTCTCCGATGTGATACCCTTAACCCATCTTCTTGAGGGAGGAATCTCTTTGGAGAATGATCCTCACCTCACCGCTCATGACTGCTTCAAAGTGATGAAGATGGAAACATCACACCTACCGACAGTCAGTGAAACAGCCCTTGAGAATCCTGACTTGACAATTTTTGTGGATGGCTCCAGGTATGCAGACAGCGCTGGACAGTACCAAACAGGATACGCAGTCACCACCGAAGATACAGTTCTTCAGGCTACAGCATTACTATTCTCCGTGTCTGCCCAGGAAGCAGAACTCCAGGCCCTAACCATGGCATGTAAGTTGGCAGAAGGAAAAAGAGCCAACATCTATACAGATTTGAGATATGCCCTTGGCGTTGCCCATGATTTTGGTATCATCTGGAAAACCAGAGGGTTCCTAACAGCAGCAAGTACACCGGTAAAACACAGTGCAGCTATCAAGGACATAATGGATGCCTTACTCCTCCCAGCACAGGTGGCCATACTTAAGGTGAGGGCACATGGCAAATTGGTATCTCAAGAAGCACAGGGCAATCACCTGGCAGATACTGCTGCAAAACACGCTGCAAATGAACGTGAGAAGTGGTCAGCAGAGTGAATGCATCCATCCTGGATGACCCAATAGATACCCCTGAAGAGACTGTGCAAACCACCATGATTCTGTTAAACCCTCCTGTGGACAGGACTCACCTCAAGGAGCAACAGGAGGCAGCTGACAAAGAAGAAAAAGAAGTGTGGATCAAAAAAGGAGCCACAGAAGTTGAGGGAATCATGGAATTAAACAAGAGACCGTGTTTGCCACAATCAATGTTTCCTGCAGTGGTACAGTGGGCCAACGGTGCCTTTCATCTGTCAAAAACCTTGATGAATGCCCTGATCAACAAATACTACTTGGCTCTGGGGATCACCCCACTCACCAACAACTTATGCAACTCGTGCACCATCTGTGCTAAGTGCAATCATGGAAGAACAGAGAAGGTACCTTTGAAGCATCTAGCAAAAGCCCAGTACCCCTTTCAAAGGATACAGATCAACCACATCCAGATGCCGAAGAGTGGCCTATATGAATATGCATTGATTATCATTGACATGTTCTCCCCATGGCCAGAAGGCTATCCCGTTACCAACACGAAAGTAGTGTGCAGATATGGTGTCCCAGAGGCCATAGAGAGCGATCAGGGGCCGGCTTTCACAGCCTCAGTGACTAAGGAAATATGGGCAGCTTTAGGGGTCACACTAGCTTTCCACACCCCATACCATCCTCAGAGCAGTGGGAAGGTGGAAAGATTGAATGGCACAATAAAATCTAGAATGCTAAAAATGTCTAAGGAAACAGGAATGAGTTGGCCAGACAGCCTACCCATTGCCTTATTCAGTGTTAGGTACACTCCAAGGGGAAACCATGGCCTGTCACTCTATGAGATATTGTTTGGTTCAGCCCCCAGACTGGGTTGTTATTTCCCACAACAGTTGCAGCTCCAATCTGATGTACTAACTGATTATGTGACTGCTTTATCTCGAGAATTAACCCATATAAGTGTTTTCTTCCATTCCAGATCCTGAGTTCGATATAGGAACACATAAGCTGGTCCCTGGTGACTGGGTCTTGGTAAAGAAGTTTGTGAGAAAATATACTTTTGAACCCAGATATGATGGTTCTTTCCAGGTTCTCCTAACAACTGCCACATCAGTCAAGGTGGCCGGGAAGAATACGTGGATACACGCCTCCCACTGCAAGAAAGTCCCTGTACCTGAGGAAGAGGCCGAGGGGACCAAATGATTCTGTATATCCTTTTCATTGTAATCATTGCTCAGGCACAAGAGGTAGCCATCAAACAAAAAGATGGTATAACACAATTCTGGTATAACTCATCCAATACACATGTTGCCACCTTTATATCCTCTTATGAACAGATAATTCCAGGTACTATGTACAAGATCCAGTCCTGGGATGAAACAGTAAGACCCATGACTGTGTATGTATGCGTTACTGATTCCTATTGGAGTAAAAACTGCGACTCCTGGGGAGCAGTGGGATGAAACACTGGGGATACAAACTGGGAGTACAAGCCTGAGAACGCCTTAAATAGAAAGGACAAAAATGGGAAGTCACTCATAGATAGAATGACAATCAACAAACACACAGATCAGTATTTCACCAAGGAGTTCAGGCTGACCACTGAGAATCCTAGCCCAGGAGACAGCAGGACCTATGTTTTGGGCCTATGGTGGGGAAATGGGTATCCCAGTTTTAGAAAGCCTTTCCAACTGAAAGATATGTTCAATAACCCAGAGTGGGGAGTTCCTCAATCTACATCTAGCTCCAATCCCCTGAGGCCCCATATACAGACATTAAAGGACATGGTGGCCATAGCAGACCCTACCTTTGAGGATACTATGGCTGCAGAAACCGGGTTCTCAGATGTCAACTTGTGGCTTCAGTGGATGCGGTACAGTGCAGGTTAACACGATAAGGCCAATTGCTATGTGTGTGGGGGGGTTAGACCACATCTAGGAACGGTACCCCTAAACATATCCCCCGAACATGAGACATGTTTCCTCAGCCTGTTTACCAACACAAACACTAACCACTGCCTGTGTGAACATTGGAATAAGGAATATCCCACAGTCACCAAGACCCCCAAGCCAGGAGAAGGTATCACCATATACCCTGGCAATTACACATGTTATGGAAGATATCACGGAGTGGGGAAACCCCTTTGGAATTTCACTAAGGGTTACTGTGGGTCTTATAGTGAGGCCTCTGCAGATCTGGTGCAAAATCAAGTCCAGTGTTTGGGAGACGTGTACTGGATCTGCGGAAGGGTGAAAATCAGAAGCAGATTGACAGGACAGTGGACAGGAGAATGTGCACTGGCCAAGGCCATAATGCCTCTACATATTCTCTCGGAAAACCCAAAGCCAGATGTAAACAATGCACCCAGGCCTAACAGGAGGCGTAGGAGTGCCCCAGCAGGAAGCTTTGACCCTCATGTGTACATAGATGCCATAGGGGTCCCTAGAGGAGTCCCAGATGAGTTCAAAGCAAGAGACCAAGTAGCAGCAGTATTCGAGTCCCTGATCCCCATCATCACTGTAAACAAGAATGTAGACTGGATAAATTACATCTACTACAACCAACAAAGGTTTGTTAATTACACCAGAGATGCATTCCGAGGTTTAGCCGAGCAGCTGGAAGCCGCTTCACACATGACTTTCCAATACCGTATGGCCTTAGATATGGTCCTAGCTGAAAAGGGGGGGTGTGTGTAAGATGTTACCTGAAATGAGTACATGCTGTACTTTTATCCCAGATAACACAGGCCCAAATGGTAAAGTGACCTTAGCCATCGAGAAATTTGAAGGTTTGTGCAAGGAACTAAAAAGGAATTTAGGGCTCTCCAACCCCTGCGATCAGTACTTCTCCTGGATCAAGGGGGATGGCAGGGAATTTTAACACAGATCGGAATAGCCATTCTGATAATTTTAGTGACCCTAGCTGCCATGGTGTGCTGTGTTCTTCCCTGCCTTAAAAAACGTGTAGAAAAAGCTGTTGATCAATCTACTCCCATGTTTGTAAATCAGGAAATAATAGATGATGATGACGATTATGTAAGACTTGATGATGATTATGCGTTACACTCCGTTACAGTCACTTCCCCCCGAGGTGCAACACCATAGGATTACAGGGACAGACAGCACCTAAATTGCCCCTCTCTAAGCTGTATCGAGTGGGGGAGGGAGTTAATCGCTGCTCTTCTCTATATATAGCCCAAAAGAGTTGCTGAGGAGAATGGGCCAGGTGAGTAGGACCTTCAGTATGAGGGACAGCATTGAAATAGACAGTTTCAAGGGGGAACTGTAATGGATGTGGGAATGTCATGATGAAATGTCTATTCCAATATATATATATATATATCAGCGTCTGTGTATCAACCTTAAAACATATTCAGATATTTGCAAATCCCTCCCTTGCTGCTGTGGAACTGAAGAGTTAACAGAAGGACAGTTAACAGAAGAATCGCACCTCTTCTAAGAATACACTCAAAGTTAACACCAACATTTCAGAAGAAGCAAGGACACTGCAAGAACAAAGCTACTTCCTCATATGGGTGACCCAGCTAAAGCCAAATACTTTGTCACTATATGTATCTATATATCTGTGGTTGTTTTGTGTTTTTGCATACGCCAGTCTTATCTGACATGTCTTAATCTTGTCAAAATGGTATATAAGTGTCCAAAAGAGGAAATATTAAAAAGTATTTTACTCTGAACTGAGTGTCAGCGTAAGTTGCTTGAAGCATGCACGCTTTATATTCAATAATTTGATCAGGGGTAGATATAAAAGTATCAGACCTTGGTTCTGGTTCTGATCCAAACACTGATGGGCACTGTGAGGCTGAGCTGATGGGCGCTGCTGTCTGATCCGGCTGCAATAATGGGCACAGGTAAGGCTGAGCTGATGGGATGGGCACTGATCAAGCTGCATTGATGGGCACTGATCAAGCTGCACTGATGGGCATCGGTGAGGCTGCACTGATGGGCACTGGTGAGGCAGCAACCAGCAAGTAAGCCTAATCCCCCCGACCATGATGCTTGGTTTGGGCTGGACTTACTGTAAAATGTGGGAAGGATTTTAAAATTTACCTTCAAGCTGAAGCCCCTGGTCTTTTTCCCACCTAGCAACACCCTTGCCATACACTATGTAATCTGATAGTACAATCTCTGTACAGTTTCCTTTAGATTCACCAGAACTATGGAATAGGAGGATACATCTTGAACAATTCGTTCAATTTGTATCAAATCAGACAGGCCCTTGTACTACATAGCTGATGGGAGATCTAAACGAGATTGTACAATCAGATTGTATAGAAAGTGGGTGAAAAGTGCTATAGTAATGAGGAAGGTGTGGTCCAGAGTAATGAACACACCCTATCACACCCTCTTCTGTGATGCAACAAGAAAGTGAAGGCTTCTAGGAGATGGATTACAGGAAGTGAATGCTGAGAGAATCTACAGGAAGTGATGGAATCTGAAAATCATTTTAAAAATTCAAGTAAACTGACAAGATTTTAAACCTCCCGTGGATAAGGTAAGTGAGAGAAAAGCACATTGGGATAGCTGGGCCAGAAATGGCATTGGAAAACGCTTCTATTTATTATGAAAAGAGAAATTCTGCCCAAAAAGTTGAACTTATCCTTTGCATTACCATGTCAGTGAGATCACCAATATACAGTGGGGACGGAAAGTATTCAGACCCCCTTAATTTTTTCACTCTTTGTTATATTGCAGCCATTTGCTAAAATCATTTAAGTTCATTTTTTCCTCATTAATGTACACAGAGCACCCCATATTGACAGAAAAACACAGATTTGTCGACATTTTTGCATATTTATTCAAAAAGAAAAACTGAAATATCACATGGTTCTAAGTGTTCAGACCCTTTGCTGTGATACTCATATATTTAACTCAGGTGCTGTCCATTTCTTCTGATCATCCTTGAGATGGTTCTACACCTTCATTTGAGTCCAGCTGTGTTTGATTATACTGATTGGACTTGATTAGGAAAGCCACACACCTGTCTATATAAGACCTTACAGCTCACAGTGCATGTCAGAGCAAATGAGAATCATGAGGTCAAAGGAATTGCCTGAAGAGCTCAGAGACAAAATTGTGGCAAGGCACAGATCTGGCCAAGGTTACAAAAAACTCTGCTGCACTTAAGGTTCCTCAGAGCACATTGGCCTCTATAATCCTTAAATGGAAGACGTTTGGGACGACCAGAACCCTTCCTAGAGCTGGCCGTCTGGCCAAACTGAGCTATCGGGGGAAAAGAGCCTTGGTGAGAGAGGTAAAAAAGAACCCAAAGATCACTGTGGCTGAGCTCCAGAGATGTAGTCGGGAGATGGGAGAAAGTTGTAGAAAGTCAACCATCACTGCAGCCCTCCACCAGTTGGGGCTTTATGGCAGAGTGGCCCGACGGAAGCCTCTGTTCAGTGAAAGACACATGAAAGCCCGCATGGAGTTTGCTAAAAAACACCTGAAGGACTCCAAGATGGTGAGAAATAAGATTCTCTGGTCTGATGAGACCAAGATAGAACTTTTTGGCCTTAATTCTAAGCGGTATGTGTGGAGAAAACCAGGCACTGCTCATCACCTGTCCAATACAGTCCCAGCAGTGAAGCATGGTGGTGGTAGCATCATGCTGTGGGGGTGTTTTTCACCTGCAGGGACAGGACGACTGGTTGCAATCGAGGGAAAGATGAATGCGGCCAAATACAGGGACATCCTGGACGAAAACCTTCTCCAGAGTGCTCAGGACCTCAGACTGGGCCGAAGGTTTACCTTCCAACAAGACAATGACCCTAAGCACACAGCTAAAATAATGAAGGAGTGGCTTCACAACAACTCCGTGCCTGCTCTTGAATGGCCCAGCCAGAGCCCTGACTTAAACCCAATTGAGCATCTCTGGAGAGACCTAAAAATGGCTGTCCACCAACGGAGAGGATCTGCAAGGAGGAATGACAGAGGATCCCCAAATCCAGGTGTGAAAAACTTGTTGCATCTTTCTCAAAAAGACTCATGGCTGTATTAGATCAAAAGGGTGCTTTTACTAAATACTGAGCAAAGGGTCTGAATACTTAGGACCATGTGATATTTCAGTTTTTCTTTTTTAATAAATCTGCAAAAATGTCAACAATTCTGTGTTTTTCTGTCAATATGGGGTGCTAGGTGTACATTAATGAGGAAAAAAAATGAACTTAAGCGATTTTAGCAAATGGCTGCAATATAACAAAGAGTGAAAAATTAAAGGGGGTCTGAATACTTTCCGTCCCCACTGTAAGTGGTACATATACGTGGTGCATTATTTAGTTTTTTTGGGTGCTCCAACTTCCAAGTCACTGTCATCCTGGTTAGTACCAGAAAGTACAAAGGAATATAGATATTAAAGCAAGAAAAGAAAGAACAATAGAAAGAGGAATATATAAGTGGTGGGAAGGGAGTGAATAACCTCTGGACTGGGGGGAAATCCCACCCCCCCCCCTGCGGATCCATGGAACACCTAGAAATTCATTTAACTTGATGGTGTGGAATAGACAATAGTCACTTTACTCTTGACTTATGAGCTCCACTTGAGATCCGTGCTATAGCCGAATGACAGCTACAGCGCGGACTTGCTTTGCCGGGCTGTCTCTATTGATGTCGTCCCGTACCGGAGCGGCCTGCGCGCCCCCCCCCCCCCGACGGACAAAAAACGGCGCTAGGGCAGCTATTGGCTACTGGCTATCAACTTCCTTGTTTTAGTCCGGTGTATGTCATCACGTACGAATCCGTCGGAATTTTGTGTGATCGTTTGTAGGCAAGTCCATTCGTTAGAAAGTCCATCGGAAGTCCGCCAAAAGTCCGTCGAAAGTCTGTCAGACAGGCTGTCGGACAGGCTGTCGGACTTTTGTTGCTGAAAAGTCCGACCGTGTGTACACAGCATTAGTGGGTCCTGAGGACAGGAGTTGAGAACCACTGCTGTATACTAACATAATAAAAGTCCACCAAATTAATTAATTAATAAAAAAAGTAAAAAAAAAAGTGGTTGCGGTTACCTATAAGTTATATATATTTATGCCACAAATTTGGTAAGCACTTGTATACATTTTTATAATTATTCTATATATTATATGATTAAACATTGTCTATATTGTTGTTTTTGCATTGGATACTAATGGTACTTTTTGCAATTTATATAATGTTATATATGCATGCTGAGTCACCTTGAAGAAGCAGTTTGTGAAAACCGTCGGCTTCTCTGCATATTCCAAGCATTTTTTTCATATTGTGTGCATTAAGTATCCTCTTTGGTCAAACCTTATTTGACCTATGATATTATTATATTGTTACTTTTTAACTATACCTTTTTGTAATAAATCTTTGATAAAACATTTTACATAACTTCTTGTGGTTCGTGCTTGCCTCAGCCTGACAGTCAAAACATTTTTCACTAAAATCCCATTATTTTTTGAGGGAGATTTTCTCTCTCACATCCTTCTTTTTACAATTATTATACAAAGTAAAATGCAACATGATTAGAAGTACAATTTCATAGATCATTCGTTCATTAATAATAAACATGAGCAATTGCTCTTAGTGAGCCAAACTTGTCTGGGCATCAGTTCAAAGTATACTCGACGCACGTTTTATGGCTCACGCCACTCATCAGGAGTAAAATGCGCTGAAATTAAATCAATGATATATCTATAAATATAAGATACCCTTTAAAAAGAGAACCATCTCTCAGAAAAGGGGGGGGCTATAACTTACAAAATGGTTCATTAGCGACGGCTCACCTATATCCAAGGGAAGACGGGGCACAGGGATGATGATCTCCCCCAGGGCTGAGGTGAGGTATCCATCCAAACCGAGGACAGCAGCCAGGTGAAGATCAGACAACCATGTAAATCTTGTGTGTGCTTGACAACCCACACTGCTCTGCAAGGATGTAAATGAGACCATGTGAAATGAATGAACTGTTGATAAGGTAAACCTATACGGCCCCTTTCACACGATCGGACCGTTCAGGTCCGCCTGTCAGTTTTGACGGCGGACCTGAACGGGCGCTCCATGTTAGCCTATGGAAAGACGGATGTCAGCGGAGACATGTCCACTGACATCCGACCCCGTCCAATCTGCTAAAAGCAGACGGATGGCCCTACGTCCAGGTCCGTCGCTGGCGGATCGGATCGGGTGAGATCTGATGAAAACGGACATGCTGTCCGTTTTCATCCGATCCCACCATAGGCAGCAGCGGCGCCTCACAAACCCCTCCCCGCTCAGTGAGCAGAGAGGGACCTGTCATCCGCCGGCTCAGCGGAGATCAACGGACTGATCTCCCGCTGAACCGGCGGACCGAGGCGGGCTCCGTAGAAACGGAGTCCGCCTCGTGTGAATGAGGCCTATCAGTGACTAAATGAAAGTGATATATGGTGTGTGATTGGGGCAGTGAACTAAAGTGTGCTAATTAAAAAGACTGCTACCAAAAAACTTGTGTGCATGTACCCACCAAGTCCAAACGCACCATTTGATCACTATGTGCGCTATATAATGACAGTAAAATATAATAAGTCATACTAAAATAGACCTGAAAAGTGTTGTGTGTGTGATATAAATAAGCCTCTGTTACCTTATGTGTACGATTCTGTGGATGTGAGCATGCCTGGGATCCCTCTCATGTGAATGATCCATGTGGAATGGTCAGTGGCAAGTGTAGGTGGGATCGGAGGATGAAGATCACAAGGAATTCAGGAGGAAGCACCACATGGGACACATCAGATTATTAGTAAGTCATGACCCTTTTGCTGATTTTTGTTATTTTGACTAAACTTAGTCTTTAAAACAAACCTAAGGTTGCCCATGCTGGGGAAAGCAACAGACTTGTTCTAATAACCCCCATCCCCCTCTTTCCTCCCCAGGAGCACATATTCTCATTTTCTTTGCTCCCCATCATTCCTGTAACCTCCACATGTGAAGAAAATACTCAGTCATTTTGGGTTTGGGGGAGCATGTGACTCACTCCACTTATGTAGAAGCACTAATACTTGGTGATTGGCGCAGCACTATCATATGGGGGCAGAGAGTGCCCTTATCCCCAAGTAGAATCAAACTAGGATGACTCTAAGCTCACATAGGGCTGACTATCCTTGCTCCCATCAGACCCTTAAGGGAAGGAGACGTTGAAGTTTAGCTAAAATAAAAAACTGAAAAATCAGCAAAAGCAACATAACGTACAGTCAGTGGGATGTGTCCCCTGTGCTGATTCCTCCTCTATTAGTAGACATCCTCCTTCAGTCAAGCTCCCTCAACCCCTGTTGCCATAATCTTCTGGTACGGCAGAGATTAATAGGGCTAAGGGGCGGTCCCAGGCTCTCCATTCACAGAAGCTGTACTACAGCTTCTATGAATGAAACATGATCTATGAATGGAGGATGGGAGGATGGTTAAAAGGTCCACCGCTCCATTCTCATAGAAACCGTAGTATGGTTTCTGTGGATGGCACAGCTTGGTGTAAAAGGTGGGCATAGTCAGGGGTTCTTGGTAAGAGCACGTGACAGTCCCTTAGTTGCATTGACCTCCACAGGGACGTGCGGTGAGGTCAGTGGCTGGTGAGGCACTGGCTAGTATCAGAGCCAGATACACACAGGTTACATACGCTGTGATCGTTAGAGCGAGAGCAATCATTCTAACACTAGACCTCCTCTGTAACTCTAAACATGCAACCTGTAAAAAATTTTAAAGCATCTCCTATGGAGATTTATAAGTACTGAAGTTTGGCGTCATTCCACAAGTGTGCGCAATTTTAACCACTTAAGGACCGGGCCAATTTTTCAAACTTGTTGTTTACAAGATAAATCCAGTTTTTTTTTTTGCTAGAAAATTACTTAGAACCCCCAAACATTATATATATTTTTGTCTAACACCCTAGAGATTAAAATGCCGTTGTTGCAATACTTTCTATCCACTGTATTTGTGTAGCGATCTTACAAGCGCACTTTTTTTTGAAAAAATACACTTTTTTTTAATTAAAAAATAACACAACAGTAAACTTCGCCCAATTATTTCTTATTTTGTGAAAGATGATGTTACCCCAAGTAAATTGATACCCAACATGTCACTCTTCAAAATTGCACTCGCTCGTGGAATGGCGACAAACTTTTACCCTTCAAAATCTCCATAGGCGACTATAAAAAATTCTACAGGTTGCTTGTTTTGAGTTACAGAGGAGGAATTATTGCTCTTGCCCTAACGATCGCGGTGATATTTCACATGTGTGGTTTGAACACCCTTTTCATATGCAGGCGATACTCGCGTATGCGTTTGCTTCTGCAAGTGAGCTCATCGGGACGGGGAGCGTTACATTTTTCTTTTTTTTTCTTATTTATTTTACTTTTTATTTTTTATTTTACATTGTTCTTTTAAAAAAAAAAATGGTGTCACTTTCATTCCTATTACAAGGAATGTAAACATCCCTTGTAATAGAAAAGAAAGCATGACAGGACCTCCTAAATATGAGATCTGGGGTCAAAAAGACCTCAGATCTCATATTTACACTAAGATGCAATAAACATAAAAAAAAATGTTGTTTGAAAAAATTAAAAAATTAAAATGTCCCTTTAAGAGCTATGGGCGGAAGTGACATTTTGACGTCGCTTCCGCCCTGCAATGGTATGGAGCCGGGAGGGGGTCATCTTCCCCTCACTCAGCTCAATGCCAAGCAGGGGAAAGGACGCGATCGCCTCCGCCGATGCCGGCGGTTCCGATAAGCGGTGGAGGGCACCAGAGCGCGGTGAGAGGTGGGGTCCCTCTCCAGCCACAGATAAAAGTGATCTTGTGATGAATCTGCCGCTGAGACCACTTTTATCTGAGCTGCAGCTAGCTGCTGCCATAACAACGATATTCCAATTCAAAGAGCCGCCGTATAATGACGGCGCGTGGTCCTTAAGTGGTTCAAGTGTGGCATGTTAGGTATTACTCAACGTATTATTATCTTTCACATTATACAAAAAAATCAGGCTAACGTTAATGTTGTTTTTTGTCTATTCAAACAGTTTTTTTTCCCCTAAAAAAACACGTTTTAAAAAATTGCTGCGCAAATACCGCGTGACATAAAAAGATGCACCAACCACCATTTTATTCCATATGGTGTCTGCTAAAACAATATATATAATGTTTGGGGGTTCTGAGTAATTTTCTAGCAAAAAATTATGATTTTTACATGTAGGAGAGAAGTGTCAGAATTGGCCTGGTCAAGGGGTTAATTACCATAAGTAATATACAAATAATTATTATATATTGTTTTTAAGGTAATTTACTATATTTTCAAAATCTTTACTCAAGCAGGTGACTTAATGGACAAATTACTGAAGTTTGAAGTTATAACTTCCAACCAGTAATTTCACAGTAAATCGATAAATAATAAATTATTATCTTATAACATATAGCATATAAATATATGATTTAGCTTGAATATAACAGTACCTTTTCAGCAGGAAGCAGATTCTCATTCTCCCTCTTAACTGTGTGAGAAAAACATAGGATTATGGGTAAATCTTATACACATAAACACGTTTTTTCCTTGTAGTTAAAGTGGTTGTAAACCTTTTTAAAAAATTCCTAAGAAATAAAAAAAAACTGCAAGACAAAGGCATAATGGGCTAGTATGTATAGCATACTAGCTCATTATGAGTTACTTAGCTGAGATCGAAGCCCCCTGCAGCAGTCCTCGTTCACCGCTCCGGCGGCCGACATCTCTCCGGGGGGTTACTTCCAGGGTATCGCGGCTCCGGCATGCGCGGGAGCTGCCGTTAATGGCACAGTACAACTGAAGTAACAGCACATAAGTGCCATTGCTTCAGTTTGCATAAGTTTGCATGTGGCGATGACGTCGGCACATGCAAATACAGGGGATATCTCCTAAACCGTGCAGGTATAGGAGATATCCAGTGTAACTACAGGTAAGCCTAATTATAGGCTTGCCTGTAGTATAAAGTGGTTGTAAAGGGTTTACAACTACTATAAGAGGGCTGGGCTGCAAGGGAGCATTTGTCTTTTAGACACATGCCCCTTCTATGAAACTGCAGTCAGAGGCGTGCCTCCACTGCAGCATTTTAATTGGACAGCTCGGACCGATGGTACATTACCATTGGTCCAAGTCTCCAAGCTGTTCATTGAGGTCAGTGCTTCTGACAAGAAGTGAGGAGAGGCACTGTGAGCTCAACCTCTCAGTCTGCTACAAACAGAATGTGCCAGCTTGTATTTAAAGTGGCCGCTCTGTATTTAGTTTCTGACAGGCTGTGCAAGGAGCCCCATATCTCTGGAACAATGAGTCGTAGAAGTCCCAAATTTTTACCAGTGGTGGGGTAGCACGTAGGCTTCATAACCCCCAAATTGAGCCTAGGTCGCTGAGTTACGACCCATGGAACTTTATTTATTTATTTTTTAATGTTCATGGCACATCCCTGGACCTCCACCACACTGGAAGAGTACAGCTGGAGTTCGCGGCCCCGGAAGGAAGAGGGGCGAAGATAGACCTGCTCATGGGGACAACGGTGACAGAGCGGGCTTCGTGTCAGATAAGTGACACATAATAGGCTACTATGCGATGCATAGTAGCCCATTATGCTTTACCTTTGCAGGGAAATAAAGAGGAAGTAAAACCCACCAGGGTTTAAGCTTTAGCATGAATCTGTTGCCTCATCCCACATGGGCAAAGTACATGTTTGCTTGAAGGGTTAAATATCGGATGGTTAGGTGTTAGGATATTTGCAGGGTTACGTGTAAGATCAAAGGTTGCATCTTACAACCAGGTTAAGTTTCAGGTTACTGAGGGATGTTAGGGGAAAATTCTGTGTTATTGTATATCTAAGCCAAAACCTTTTTTCCCCTTTGGATAGAGTAAGGAAGGACTACAATCCCTGCTGGTCATGCATTCAGAATAAAAAAAAAACAGCTTTTGGTATACAGAGTAAAAATAAAAAATAATACTTTAAAAAAAACAGTTTTAAAGTGGAACTTCCGCTTGTTTGTCTCCTCCCCCTCAAGTGCCAAGTTTGGCACCTTTCGAGGGGGTTGAACCTGTGTTTGACAAGTACCCTGTCCTCACTTCCATCGGACCTCGCCGCAGCGAGGTACGTCAGAGGTCTGGCCCTCTCCTTCTTTCTCCACCGCGGGTGCAGTAGGGAACCGGGTGTGAAGCCGAAAGGCTGCACTGCCCGGTTCCCTTACCGGCAATGGCGGCGGCTGCACCCGACAGCCGATACTAAGATCGGCTGCAGTGCCGACATCGCGGGCACCCTGGACAGATAAGTGTCCATATAATAAAAGTCAGCAGCTACAGTATTTGAGGCCGTTGATTTTAAATTTTTCGCGGGGTGGGCGGACCTCCGCTTTAAGGACCGACCCATTTTTTGCACTTGACACTTGATGTTTACAAGCTAAATCATTAAAGCTAAATTTTTTGCTAGAAAATGACTTAGAAGCCCCAAACATTATATATATTTGTTTGGAAAAGACTCTAAAGAATAAAATAGCGGTCGTTGCAATATTTTATATCACAAAGTATTTGCTCAGCGGTCTTTCAAAAGCGTTTATTTTTTTGAAAAAATACACCTTTTGAATGAAAAAAAATAAGAAAACAGTAAAGTTAGCCCATTTTTTTGTATATTGTGAAAGAGGATGTTACGCTGAGTAAATAGATACCAAACATGTTACAGTTAAAAAAAGGCGAACACTTATGGAATGGCGACAAACAACGCTAATGAAAAATCTCCATAGGTGACGCTTTAAAAAAATCTAACAGGTACCAGGTTAGAGTTACAGAGGAGCTCTAGTGCTAGCATTATTTCTCACACTCTGACGATCGCAATGATACCTCACATGTGTGATTTGAACACCATTTACATTTGCAGACACGCCTTACGCATGCGTTTTCTTTGCTGCGTGAGCATGCGGGGACAGGGGCGCTTTAAAAAAAAAAATCTTATTTATTTATTTTTTTAACACTGTCCTTTTAAAAAAAAATCTGATCACTTTTATTGCTGTCACAAGGAATGTGAACATCCCTTGTGACAGTAATAGATGGTGACAGGTACGTTGTGGCGTCACTTCCGGGAATTTTACTAAGGACACCCGATCGAAGTCGAATCCAATCGAAGTCCCCTCCCGCTGCCTGGGATAATGGCCAAGCGGCTGCCGAGCTGCCCGCTCTAAAAAACGGTGCCAGGTTTTAGCCTGCAGCTGCAGGTTATACCTTGACACATCCACTTCTTCCTACCACAGTACCAGTACGGCGGTTTGCGTGAAGTGATTAAATCATCATACAAACATATATTTGAAATCAATAACAGGGTGTTGGCGTATTTTTGCCAGTCATAGGCTGTGTTGCGCCCCTCCAGCTTGTGTCTAAGAGTAAGAGGAAGGTGAAGCATCCATCAATCTACATTTAATATCCTGCCCCACTGTGCTTAGCTGGTTAGTGGGCATGGAGGAGGAAAGAGGGAGTTGGCTGTCATTTACCACTGTGTATACGCCCATATGTGTGACTCTATAGGCACATGGGCTGCTCAGATCCTATAGGGAGGAAATGCTCAGCATAGAAATTCACTGAAAACTGAGCATGTGCAGAGCTGCCAACAAAATCCCTAGCTGCATTGGGGACTTGGACAGTAGGTGGAGTTAGAGAGCAGCAGGATCAACCAGGTGTTTTGAAGAATACAGAAAACGAATCTCATAGTGACTGATTGAGTATGAACAGCATGTAATACATCATTTATTGATTGTTTTTTATGATGTGGGTTTACTGACACTTCAATAAGAGTGCATTAAGATACACTTTTTTTCACATTTTTACAATTTTATTTTGTTTTTTCTATCCATAGACAATTACCAAGGTTTTGCTCCTGACGATAGGCTATAAGGCCTTGAAACGCGTAGAGCTAACATCAACCGATATGTATACATTTCTGTAATACTTTGTATGGCCGTTCCTTGTCTATACTTATTTTTAATTTCATTTTCAATTTGTCTTCCATACCAGTTTTACTCCATTGTTATAATCAATATAGTTATTTTTGTCCAAATAATTATGTCTTATTCTATAATCTGCACCAACCTATTGTTGGAATGTCTATGTATGTACAATACTTGGTTCTGTTGAATTGTAATAAAATATACAGATATTTATATAAAGCAAAATGCATTAAATATTTTGATATGAAAAATTTATGATAATTTGAACCAATTAATAATATTAATATTCAACCATTTCTTTGTTGCTCCCGTGTGCCTCGACAAAGTCCCGCCATCTTTCCCTCCTTTTTTAAAACTATTAACCGGGATAGAGGTGGGGATATGAACGGCCCCGTCTAACCTCATTTAAAGTCCCAAAATCTCTGTTTCTAAATCTTTTTTCTAAGATACACTTTAATTTAGGGGTTAGATTAGGTTTTTAGATTGAGTGTCCATTTATATATGTGTGGTGCATTAGTTCATGTATATGTTAAGGCGGATGATATCATGTGCATTATGTCACTTTTCCTCCACCTGTCCCCGTCCCTTGCTTGCGCTGGCATCTTCTTCTGCATGCCAATTTTTGGCCATCTTTCTGGCACACAGGGATCAGGGGATTGCTGTAAGCTGAGCTGCACTACAACACAATATGGTGCATTACCATGCATTGCAGTGCATGGTAATGCATGTGTTTTGCCTTAGTGCATTGAGGTGCTATTTGAAATGAATGCCATCCCAAGGCATCGATGCATGTAATGTGCATTGCAGTAATGCATACCTTAAAGTGGAGTTCCCACTGTTACATCTTTTTTTTTTGTTTATAATGGATATTTAAAGCACTCACGTTTTTGTTAATAATCGGAGCTCGATTGCCGATTTTAGAGAGGAATCTATCTTATATTCCTGTTTTGTACAAGTTTCCATAGTGCTTGTGGGCATGTGAAGCCCACAAGCACTATCTTCCGGGCTCTGGTGCAGCTGAGCGGCCAGCATGCACTGCCCATTCTCACACATGCACCGTATGTACGGCACAGCGCGGTACACTTCTGGCGTTGCCATCACAACGGGTGGCGTCATCAGAAGTGCCCGCCCCCATTGTGATGGCAATGAAGCCCTTGGCGCTGCCCAGTGACTCCTGGGAAATGATGGCAGACATCTCCCAGGAGCACTACCGAGCATGGGCGCCGAGGGAAATGATGTCAGGCGCCTTGGAGAGGAAGAGGCAGATTACGAGGGACCCCCCAGCAACAGACCTGAAAAGGAGAGTGAAAAATTTGTTTTTTTCCAAAGGCTGTTATTTAGATTTAATGCTGCTGAATAATGTAAAAAAAAAATTATGACTGGAACACCGCTTTAATGTGTATGTTCCTGCAATGAAAATCACCCCATGTTTTAGGGCTTGGGTAAGGCTAGGGTCAAATGCTAGAGATAATCTTAGTGTCAGATTGAAGCTGGAGTCGGACAATGGGGAGGATAATTTTTTACACTTGTTTTTGCTACAGAAACTCAATCGCCAGATAATTGCTACTGAAAACTAACATAATAGTCTGCTGATAATAATACATTCTGTGTTCCAGCTCATTCACCAGCATAGCAGAATAATTTACTATTGTGTTGATTGTAACGGCAAGTTTTAAACCTAAAAAAAATAAAATAAAACAAAAATAACACTTATAACATAATACTAATATTTTTTTTTTTCTCTGGAGTTTGCTGTTCTCCTAATTTTTGAAACAGAAGAACATATAAGCAGAAACTCAGGAGCCCTTGTGCTCAATGTAGTTAGATGATGGGCCTCTCTCAAGATAGATGGCAAATATCCATGTCATTTAAAGCCCAGCTTCTTGTAAAACATTCATGAATATTACTTTGGGCATCGTGTTCATATTTTATAATCCCCACGGTAAGAGTAAAATCTACTGTCACTAATCATTATACTACATTTAGTGACAATATTACTGCCAGACAGCAAAGCTCCTCAGGTTAATTAAGGACTTACTGTATCTAAAATAATTACTAGTTCAGGATAGACAGAAACATATGCGGCTCTTTCTATGCTGAGACAATGAACATTAATTTTAATTAAATAGAAAAAATAAAAAAACAGAGATTGATTTATTTTAAAATAATAAAGGAAACGTCTACTATAGACAAATATTTCAATTATTGTTTGATGCAAAATGGGAAGTAGAGACAGCTCCCAAGGCTGATCTCCACTAAAAGAGGGGGGGCGGACGGACTATCTTCGTACCGTTAAGCAATATACACTTCTAAGATCAAAAATCATATTTTATTTTACATATAAAAGGACGGAATATGATTTCCAATAATCTATACAAATCAATATAAAAGAAAGAAATGTTGATACAGTTATGAGAATACTTGAATTCTCCAGGGATGGAGTCAAAAGTGTAGGAGGTCCTCACGGGACATGTGGTCCTCTACATGTTTCGTGGTCAAAGAGGAGGATGAATCCACAAAAAAAGTAACAAATTATCTAACAGAACACAGTAAACAAACAATAATGTACATAGGTACATTAAAACTACATAGGTAAAACTATACACATGTGCAAATTAGATATAAAATATTTTGATCACATGTAGAAAAAGGGACAAAAGAAATGAGTGCACAGTCCTGACCACAGATGGTGGTCCTATTCCCCATCAGTCCGGTGGATCAGATGGCATCGGATGGAAAAGGATAGGCAGTCCATTTCCATCCGATTGGCCCATAGAGGAGAACGGGACTGTGTCTGTGTCTGCGCTGCATAGCGAAGCGGACAGGGACCTGTCATCTGCCAGCTCAGTAGGGATCAGCGGAGTAAGCTCCCTTTGAGCAACCGGATTCCGCTTAGCGGAGGCGCCCCTGTGAAGGGGGCCTAAGTGAACAACCACATCCTATCTATAACTAAAGGTAACATTACAGTACATTAACTACTCAAAATTGCACGTATGCTTTTCATTTAAGCATTACAGCCGTGGGGGTTGCTTTACTAAAGGCAAATAGTCTGTTCACTTTGTAAGGAAATTTTCCCCAGAACTTAATGAATGTGGTGAGTTTGCACTTTGCAATGAATACCCAATCACATGCAAGGAAAATAAATAAAATAGCATTTTTGTTTGCACATGATTGGATGATAGAAGTCAGCAGAACTTCACCTCATTCACTAAGCTCCGGGGCAAATTTCCTTGCAAAGGAAGTTATTTGCAAAGTGAACAGACTATTTGGCTTTAGTTGATCAATCCCACTGAGTCCACTAGTAGGTTGCATCCCCTTTATAAGGGCAGTAGACAGTACAGTCTCACTTACCATTGCAGAGCTCAGTCTTGCATTTGATCATTTCTGTGATTTACGTACATGCCTGACCTGACTTATGAGAGTAAACTTTGGAGAGAAAACAAAGGGTAAGCGCTCCACTCAAATATGGAAGGGGTGAAACCTAATATAGAAGCTATGATCATAGCGATCAAATAAATCAATATTTAAGACTATTTATTTGTACAATCGTTTGTACAATAGTTTTTATTCTACTGCATATAACTGTCTTTGACCATGGCATGTTGTCCATGTGAGCAGCCTATACCTAGTCCAGTGTTGCCAACCGCCAGTATTTTTACTGGCAGTCGGTGTTACTGTGAGAGTCAATTTTATGTGTGTGTGCGCCCATTCTAATTTCTTGCCCTCCTGAGTCCTGTCCCTGAGCTACTTACTTATTATATCGAAAATAAAATAAGAAAAATGTTTTTTGCCCTATTATCTACTTTAAATCATATTGCTAATTGCATATTGTATTTGTTTGTAGCCTAAATACTCTCATTTGCACGTAAAACTGTATTTTGTAACTTTTGGAAATGCCAGTAAAAACGTGGCTGTGCCAGTAAATTTTGGGTGTTGTTTCAGTAAATTTCAATCTGGTAGGTTGGCAACACTGACCTAGTCCTGTACCTGGATTTGCTTGCATTCTCCAGTTGGGCTTATGAGAGAATAGAAACTATCCCAATTTCCTTCAATCCCAGGTCAATTTTCTTTCTTCCACTTTCACTCAAATGCTTGGCTAACTGACTCCCTGAAACCCATATCTGGCTTAATTCAACTCCGCTGTCTTATGCCCTGTACACACGGTCGGACTTTCCGACGGAAAATGTGCGATCGGAGCTTGTTATCGGAAATTCCGACCGTGTGTGGGCTCCATCAGACATTTTCCATCGGAATTTCCGACACACAAAGTTTGAGAGCAGGCTATAAAATTTTCCGACAACAAAATCCGATTGCGTCAATTCCGACCGTGTGTGGACAATTCCGACGCACAAAGTGCCACGCATGCTCAGAAGAAATTCCGAGACGGAACAGCTCGGTCTGGTAAAATTAGCGTTCGGAATGGATATAGCACTTGCAGCGCACTCTCTTCTTCTTTATAATGCTAGAAGAATGAAGTAGTTTTGCTGCTCATATTCACACAGACTTCTCACAAACTTCTTTATTATTTATCGTGATTTCATCAATATCTTTTGATTTGTCACATCTGACAAAAAATCAATATATTATTTTTTTCTCGGTTTGTATTTTTTTCAAGCCTGATTTTATTTTTATTTTTATTTTTTTTGGTTTGTATTGTTTTCAAGCCTGATCTTGTTGTTAATTATTTTTATTTTTGGATTTTACATCCTGAATATTTTTGTGTGTGTTTTGTGTGTCAAGTTACCACAACACCATTATTATCTTGTATTATTTAATCTCAAGGAGGTTGCTTGGTGTTGGTGTCTCTTGTTAATTTCACATTGTAGTTTACAAATGTACCTGCCTCCTCACAAACTGTCCTTTTTGAAGGGAAACACACATAGGCGAGTCTAATTGAAACAAAATTTCCTTTATTAAGGGCTCAGAACCAAACAAAGAGGGAGGCAACGCTGGAGAAACAGCAGAAATTGGCAAACCCTTTGGCCCCCAGAGCAGACATCAATTATTTTACTGCAAAATTGGCCTGAGGAGTCCATATGTAAGGGAGTGCAGTCTGGTCCAGAAGTCCCAGAGATCCTGAAAGCAGCAAATGACATCTGTGTCCCCAGGCTGTGGTCATACAAAAGACTGCATCTTTTGCCAGACCAGACTGAACCCAGGGTCATCACTCTCTGGTCTTCCTTCCACGCTTCCTTCCATGCTGTGGCTCTGGTGGTGGAGTTGTGGCAGGAGGAGGAGGATGGTCCAACTCACTCAGGTGAGTTTTGTATGTGATTTCGCCCCTCACCCCCTTAGTTGAGACTTTATAAATAAGGTCCTCACACAGAAGCGTTGGCCCTCCTGCATGCCCAGCAGTTTGGTGGCAGCCATGCAGGCAAAGGCCTCTTCAGGAGAGGGGGTGGCTCTAAGGGACACAGAAGCCTCCTGAATCAGCCTGAGTGCTGAATCCTGCATGTGACTCCAACTTCCTGGGTCTTTTGTTTGGAAGGCGGAGGGGAGGGACCTGTGATTCTGTCAGGCTCCTACTGGGCCAGCCTTCTCCTGGCTGCCACTAACCCCCGCCTCCTCCTGGCTGCCACATTCCACAGCCTCCTCCTCCTTGCTGAGGTCTTCCTGTGTATGAAAAAGGGACATAGTTTGAGTTTTTTATTCATCAATCACACACAATTTTCACCTCATGATTGTTGCAAATTGAATGTTAACAAATATAACAGACTATCATTCTGAGACCAGCATTTTTCATTCTTGTCCCAATTATTTTTGCCCACTACTGTCTATTGATCTGTCAAACACTTTATTAAATCACCAATTAGTAATCAATAATAACATATAGTAAACATCATTTATTTATTGCCCAGAAATCTGTAGAAGAATGCTATACCTGGCTCCAGCTGGGCTCCTCCACATCTTCCTGGCTGGAAGTCCCAGGTTGGACATCAGAAGCCTCAGCTGGGGTGGAAGGAAGAGTGGAAGGAAGGGTTGAGAGGGATTCCCTGACTTCAGTCTGGTCTTACAGAAATCACAGTCTCTCATAGTACTACAGCCTGGGGACATAAACGTCATCTGCTGCAGCTCCAGATGTCTGGGAATCCGTGACCTTCTTGCACTCCCTAAGATAAGTGCTCCTCAGGCCACCAATTTTGGCTTTTAAATAGGGGATGGTTGCCGTGGGGACCACCGGCTTCACCAACTCCAGCAGTTTCTTCAGCGCTGCCTGTCTCTTTTGTTTATGATTATAATGCGGGTGTTTGATCTGTCACAGACAGGCAGCTCCCTGTATTTGTCTATGAACAGGGGGAGGAAGTTGTGGTCATTGAATTTATCCATTTTATCTGCAAGACACAACACAAGACAAACCCTAATGTCATGTGAAACTCTCCTAATCTTGTTACAATATAGGCCTCAATCTAGAAGCAATATAGGCCCAAGTTTAGATCTTACCTTCGTTATCACGATCGGCGCTTCCTATACTCCTTCCTCCGCTCACGGATCGTACGTACTACGCGCGCTTTACGCTTTATATACACTGCGCATGCGTGAAACTCCGCCCGCCCCTGACATTCTTTCTAGTCTATTCCCCGCCCCTTCTCATTTGGCGCAGTGGGGGAAGAGCACATGGCGGAGACACAGCAGGTGCGTGCTAATTACAGCAATGAGGAGGAGGAGGAGGAAAGCCCGGAGCCAGAAACGTCCCGATCCAGAAGGAGACGATTTAAGGCATCAAATATGTCCTTTGGGGAGATGTTGGAGATGGTCGACATACTGAAAAGGACCGACTATGACGGGAAGTATGGACCTTACCCAAACCCCAATGTCAGAAAGGCCAAGATCATGGCGAAAGTGGTCAAAAGTCTGCAGAATAATTTCGGGGTACGACGATCGAAAGATCAGCTCAGGAAGTGATGGTCGGACCTCAAATTAAGGGAGCACGAGCAGTACAGAAGGATTAGGAGAGTGCTGCAAAAAAGTAAGTAGTTGTGCTGTGTTCCTATTCTTTATTTTTATTACGTTCGTGCTGCTCCATGTGCTTTTCTTAACTGTTGTACAGTTTAAAATGGCAACTTTCATGTTCATGGACACATTATTCCTTCGTATGAAACATTGTTCGTTCGGCCTAGAAAACACCATTGTTTTGGCCATATGCATTTGAATACATTTTTTATGGCCTACTTCGCTTAAAATAATTTGGTTGTGTAGATGGGTTTGTAACTAGAATGAAATGCAAACTAGATTTTGTGTAAGGAGAGGACACTCAGCAGCTGTTTACACATCTGGACTCTGGAGCACTAGTGTGGGACACCAGAACACCCTTTTTATTAGGGGGCCAACACAGGTGTTCCAGTATATACTATAGGGGTGTCTCCATCTGTGAAGCTTGCACAAAACAGGTAAGTATTCAAGCTTGACAAAGGACAAAAATATTTTGTTCATCTTGGAACTCTGACCAAACAGACAATTGTACCCCACTTCCAAGCAATGTTTCATATTCCGATTTCTGCCATCAAATATCTGTGTGCTAAGTATACCTATTTTTTTTTTACATAGGGGATAAAGAGGACACCCCTCATCCGAGGAGACAACAGACCCCCCACCTCAGGAAGAAGTGGAGACCCACCAAAGACAACAGGAGGAGGAGGAGGAAGGAGACGTGGTGGAAATTGTCACCACAACAGGTGAGTGTCTGTGACCACAGGCTCAGGTAAGAGATGGATGGTGGCATATTTATAATACATGGTGTGTTTTTGTTTCTATCTTTTTAGGTGATCGTGATGTTGTGGATCCAGGTCATTTCACCTCTGAAAGTGCACAGATCCTGATCGGGGAGATCATGGGGTATAATAGGGACTTGGAAAACATCCAAAAAAACATCAATGATGTTAAAAAAAAAATGAAGAACATCATTGATGTTTTACGGAAGATTTAAAACCCCTCCAAATCCCTTAGTCACCCTTTGGTGGCGATATCGATCTCCTGCATCGCAGTACCAGTGTCCACCAGCGGGTGTCTTCCAACACCTAAGACCTGTAATAAGAGGACTCACCTGCTGGTGGCACTATTGCATCCTTGGACCGTAGTACCGGTATCCACCATCGGGTGTATTCCGGCAGTGTGGAGCAGACAGCACCCTCTGCGCTCAGGTGTAACATGAGGTCAAATCACTGCAGTATGATAAATACCCGGCAAGCCCTCACATCCTTGCCTTGGTATCTCTCTCCCTGTGCCCTGATCTTGCTGCCTGTTATCTTGACCTTGAGCCTGCATCTGTCCTGACCTGATCCGATCCCTATCCTGAGCCCATCCTGTCCCTCCAGTTTCCTGATTTCCCTGATCCCTGCCCTGCATCCTATCCATCCATCCTCTCCCTGTCCTGTTGGTTCCCCGTCCTTTCCCATCTGACTGACCTCCTTATGTATAACCTCGGCCTGGCTTTTGTTACGATTACGGTATTTCCCATCCATTTGTATATATCATTTGTATGTGTGTCTATGGTTGTTTTGCACTGTTATATTTCATTTATTTGTCACCCATTTAATAAACACCATTATTTTCCACTTACCTGTGTTTCTGGTTCCTTCTGTGAAGTTCACACAGTCTGGTCTATTAAATTCCTGTGACAGTACACCAAGGCCATCCCTGACCAGACGTGGCTGCATTGAGGAACCATATGGAATGAATATGGTGTGAATCAGCATTTGTTCAACCTGAGCTACGGACATGGTCAGATCTCCTGCACTTAGCTAAGCCTCAACATTCCAGCCCTGCCATCAAATACCTGCCTTCCCAAAAATCTATCTCCCCATCACCTATGGCAACCTCAGCTACAGCCCAGTTTACTCAGCTCCCTACCAAATACTACTACCCAGTCTCCAAGTGCTGCACCTATCCTGCCTTTAATCCACCTGTCTCTTCTCCTCCACCGCCACTCTTACTTGTGTAGTGCTGGTAGATTTAAAATCTACCGCAGATTAGGTAAATTTAGTAAATTGGGTGTTAGGAAGGTTAAAAGTTCGCCTCTGTTCCAGCTTGGCTGACGTTGTGTGTGCTGCCGTGCTGACCGGTGGGTGTCGCTGTTACCATTAGTCAGTGTTGGAAAGGCAACGTGTCGAAGTGTATAGATGCTCCTCTGTCTCGGAGACCACTGCCAACATCACAATACTATTGAACCCCTTATAATTATAATAGTATGACCCCGAGTTGGGTGGTGGGACGATGTGGACGTGTTTCCCATCAATTGCCCCTCCGCAGTTAGGAAAGCCCCACCGCTGGGCAAAGTGGAAGGCCACAGCCTGTCATTCCTGTGGGTTGGAAGGAAACTGTGGAGTCAAACAAGAAAAAAAATTAATCATTTTGCACCTAAACAGGGAAAGCAGATTAGACACAAACATTCTTGACCAACATCAGTATAACATTTATTTTAGGGAGTTTTGAAAGACCAAGGTATAAGGTCCACCTATCAGATTGCCCCCCCCCCTCTCATGGGCCATTTCTAACATTTTAGGGGGGGGAGATGTTTTGGACAGGTAGCCCTCTCCACTTCATTGAGAGATGAATTCCTAAATAATGTGTATTACTTTGGCCAGCCCCTCCTTACTTACACTATTGACAACCCACTGGACAGGTAAGAAGTGTCATAATAGAAAGATATAAATACACATTGTACACATTTTAGCACATTTGGACATTCTGCTATTACCTATCAAGATAATAATAGTATACAAAGTAAGTAAGTATACAGTAAGAAAGTATACAGGCAGGCCCTTGCACTACTTGCTTTGGGGAATTCATCCATACATCTGACCACAAAAGAGATGGGTATAGTGTGTATGGGTTTGGCAAAGTCAGCAGATAGATGGTTGAGGATAGATAGAGAATTGGTATCAGCTGACTTAGCAGTTGGGGGGAGGGAGGGTTCCAAATGATTTGGGGACCCCAAAAAAAAGCCTCTGGCACTCTGCCTGAATTAAAAGCACAAATCACATTTTTACCCATTTTAGGGGGTATTTAGGGTAAAGTACTACTATGGAGCTGACAAAATACACTTTTAAGTGACTACATGAGGTGAATATAGGGCCAGGAGAGCCAGGAGAGCATGCTGGGGAGGTAAGTGAAGGCAAACATGTATGAAGGACAAAAAAATAAATTACATAAAAATCCAGCATGCATGAGGACAAAGGGGACATTCACAGCATATTACAATCATGGTCATTAGGGAATGAGGAAATAAATACAATATATTAACAAATAGGGATGAGCTTCGTGTTCGAGTCGAACCCATGTTCGACTCGAACATCGGCTGTTCGACCGTCCGTCGAATTGCGAACGATATGGGCCGTTCGCGCCAAATTCGTGTGGCGCGTCACGGCCCATAATTCACTGCGGCATCGCAGTGCATTGCTGGCTGATGATTGGCCAAGCATGCACTATGACCCGCATGCTTGGCCAATCACAGCGCCGTCAGTAGAGAGAGCTGTAATTGGCCAAAGCCAGGGTGGCTTTGGCCAATTATGGCTCAGGGATTTAGTACACACCCCACACTATATAAGGCCGCCTGCACGGCGGCCCTGTGTAGTGTGTGTTCCGGTGTGCTGAGCGATAGAGAGAGAGAGAGACAGTGTCATTTGATTTGAGTTAGATAGATTAGGCAGAACAGTCAGTCAGTTAGCTGCACTTACAGTGTATTGTGTATATATATGCATCCCAGGTGTTGCATATATATATATACACTGTATTCAGTTTAGCTAGATCCGTTCCTGTTATCTTCTATCTAGACTATTTACATTCAGTGCAGTGTGTCCTGCTCACAGTGTTCAGCTAGATCCGTTCCTGCTATTTACATTCAGTACAGTGCTTCCTGCTCACAGTGTTCAGCTAGATCCGTTCCTGCTATTTACATTCAGTGCAGTGCGTGCTGCTCACAGTGTTCAGCTAGATCCGTTCCTGCTATTTACATTCAGTGCAGTGCGTCCTGCTCACAGTGTTCAGCTAGATCCGTTCCTGCTATTTACATTCAGTGCAGTGCGTCCTGCTCACAGTGTTCAGCTAGATCCGTTCCTGGTATTTACATTTAGCACAGTGCGTCCTGCTCACAGTGTTCAGCTAGATCCGTTCCTGCTATTTACATTCAGTGCAGTGCGTCCTGCTCACAGTGTTCAGCTAGATCCGTTCCTGCTATTTACATTCAGTGCAGTGCGTGCTGCTCACAGTGTTCAGCTAGATCCGTTCCTGCTATTTACATTCAGTGCAGTGCGTCCTGCTCACAGTGTTCAGCTAGATCCGTTCCTGCTATTTAGATTCAGTGCAGTGCGTCCTGCTCACAGTGTTTAGCTACATCCGTTCCTGCTGTTTACATTCAGTGCAGTGCGTCCTGCTCACAGTGTTCAGCTAGATCCGTTCCTGCTATTTACATTCAGTGCAGTGCGTCCTGCTCACAGTGTTCAGCTAGATCCGTTCCTGCTATTTACATTCAGTGCAGTGCGTCCTGCTCACAGTGTTCAGCTAGATCCGTTCCTGCTATATACATTTAGTGCAGTACGTCCTGCTCACAGTGTTCAGCTAGATCCGTTCCTGTTATCTTCCTACTGACAGGCAGGCTTGTCTGGTTACAGTATATAAAGCTACCTGAAGAAAATTACAGGTGTTCTTTTTGATCCTATTAGTACCACGGTCAGGCAGCTAGACTATTTACATTTAGTACAGTGTGTCCTGCTCACAGTGTTCAGCTAGATCCGTTCCTGTTATTTACATTCAGTGCAGTGCGTCCTGCTCACAGTGTTCAGCTAGATCCGTTCCTGCTATTTACATTCAGTGCAGTGCGTCCTGCTCACAGTGTTTAGCTACATCCGTTCCTGCTGTTTACATTCAGTGCAGTGCGTCCTGCTCACAGTGTTCAGCTAGATCCGTTCCTGCTATTTACATTCAGTGCAGTGCGTCCTGCTCACAGTGTTCAGCTAGATCCGTTCCTGCTATTTACATTCAGTGCAGTGCGTGCTGCTCACAGTGTTTAGCTACATCCGTTCCTGCTGTTTACATTCAGTGCAGTGCGTCCTGCTCACAGTGTTCAGCTAGATCCGTTCCTGCTATTTACATTCAGTGCAGTGCGTCCTGCTCACAGTGTTCAGCTAGATCCGTTCCTGCTATTTACATTCAGTGCAGTGCGTCCTGCTCACAGTGTTCAGCTAGATCCGTTCCTGCTATATACATTTAGTGCAGTACGTCCTGCTCACAGTGTTCAGCTAGATCCGTTCCTGTTATCTTCCTACTGACAGGCAGGCTTGTCTGGTTACAGTATATAAAGCTACCTGAAGAAAATTACAGGTGTTCTATCCCAGCTTAGTGCAGCTACAGGCCATTAGTATGTCTGGAAGGCCAAGAAGGAGAGGCAGACAGTCACAAGCCAATAAGAGAGGGCAAGCAGGCTCTGTGTCTAGTGCTGGTCGTGGAGACGGTGCATCCTCATCAGCACGTGGCCATGGGACACGCTTGGCCTTTTTTTCGGCAGCTGGCCGTGTTGAGCCGCAACATGCGGAAGACTTGGTCGAGTGGATGACCAAGCCGTCCTCATCCTCCTCATCCTCTCTCACCCATGCCCAGGGTGCTTTGTCTGGCAAAGCAGCGGCCTCTTCCCTCAGCTCAATGTCATCAGTGACTCCTTCCCTAGCCCCACCATGTCCTCCTGAGGATTCCCTCGAACTGTTTGACCACAGTGTTGGGTACATGCTCCAGGAGGATGCCCAGCGTTTGGAAGGCTCTGATGATGATACTGAGCTCAATGAAGGCAGTAACATGAGCACGGACAGAGGGGGTGCCCAAGAAGGACAGCAATCTGGCAGTCATGCTCCCCCTGCTGCAGCATACTGCCAGGTTTGCTCCAGTGATGAGGAGGGAGGGGATGATGAGGTCACTGACTCAACGTGGGTGCCTGATAGGAGAGAGGAGGAGGAGGAGGAGGAGGAGGAGGAGGAGGTGGCACATCACCAACTAGGCAGGATGCCCTCCAGGGGCCAGCCTAAGGGCAGCACATTGACTGCATCACACCCCAAAGCTCCACATGTGCAGGGCGCTGCAGTCTCTGCGCGTTATTCAAAAAGTTCTTTGGTGTGGGCCTTTTTTGAGACGAGTGCATCAGATCGCACCGCTGCTATTTGCAATATATGTCTCAAGCGTATCTCGCGTGGCCAAAACATCTCCCGCTTGGGTACCACATGCTTGACCAGACATATGTTGACCTGCCATGCAGTTCGTTGGCAAGCGTATCTAAAAGACCCACACCAAAGAACAAAGACGATCTCTCCTTGCTCCTCATCAGCTGAGATTTCCAACCCCACTAGACCTTCAGTCCTCTCTGCGACCTGCAGTGAGAGGAATGAAGGTGTAGAATTAGGTGTGTCACAGCCAAGTACTTATGGGCAATCTGCTTTTGGTACACCGACGTCAGATTGTACCAGGCAAATTTCCCTGCCCCAGCTGCTGCACCGCCGAAAGAAGTTTGCTCCCAGCCATCCACATGCCCAGCGGTTGAATGCTAGCTTGGCAAAATTGCTAGCACTTCAACTGCTGCCTTTTCAGTTGGTAGACTCTGCCCCCTTCCGTGAGTTTGTGGAATGTGCGGTTCCTCAGTGGCAGGTACCCAAACGCCACTTTTTCTCACGGAAGGCGATTCCGGCTCTCTACCGGCATGTGGAAGGCAATGTCCATGCCTCGCTGGACAGGGCGGTCAGCGGTAAGGTGCATATTACCGCTGACTCATGGTCCAGCAGGCATGGACAGGGACGTTACTTAAGTTTCACGGCGCATTGGGTGACTCTGCTGGCAGCTGGGAAGGATGCAGGACAAGGTGCAGTAGTGTTGGAGGTTGTTCCGCCACCACGCCTCCAAAATGCTGATTGTGACACACCTCTCTCCTCCACCCCCTCCTCTTCTTCTTCCTCCATGGCCTCTTCCTCGGAACCAGCGGTGCTCCGTAGGCGTTCAAGGGGCTACGCAAGTACGCAGGCCAAAAGATGCCATGCGGTGCTTGAGCTGGTGTGCTTGGGGGACAGGAGCCACACTGGGGCAGAGGTTCTGTCAGCTCTGCAGGGGCAGGTTCAGAGGTGGTTGACGCCACGCCAACTTAAGGCAGGAATGGTGGTTTGCGACAATGGCACCAACCTCCTCTCTGCCCTCCGACAGGGACAACTGACCCATGTGCCCTGTTTGGCTCACGTCCTTAACTTGGTGGTGCAGCGGTTCTTGGGCAGGTACCCGGGCTTACAGGATGTCCTGAGGCAGGCCAGGAAAGTCTGTGTGCATTTCCGCCGGTCATATAATGCCAGTGCTCGGCTGACGGACCTCCAAAAGGAGTTTAACCTGCCCAAGAACCGCCTAATCTGTGACATGCCCACCAGGTGGAACTCGACGTTGGCCATGCTGCAGCGGCTGCACACGCAGCAGAGGGCCATCAATGAGTACCTGTGCGACTATGGCACCAGGACAGGGTCAGGGGACCTTGGTTTTTTTTCCCCACGCCAGTGGGCCATGATCAGGGATGCATGCACTGTCCTGTCACCATTCGAGGAGGCCACGAGGATGGTGAGCACTGACAGTGCATGCATCAGTGACACTGTCCCCCTTGTCCACCTGTTGGAGCACACGCTGCGTGGAATAATGGACAGGGCACTTGAGGCAGAACAGAGGCAGGAAGAGGAGGACTTCCTTAGCTCTCAAGGCCCCCTTTATCCAGACAGTGTTCCTGCGTGCCCGCCGATCACACAGGAAGAGGACGAGGAGGAGGAGGAGGAGGAGGAGGAAGATTGTGTCAGTATGGAGGTGGAGCCTGGCACTCAGCATCAGCAGTCTTTAAGGGATCAGTCCCAAGGAACACATGGACTTGTACGTGGCTGGGAGGAGGTGGCTGCGGACGTTGTTGTCCTTAGTGACCCAGAGGACTCCGGACCGAATGCCTCAGCAAACCTACGCTGCATGGCCTCCCTGATCCTGCAAAGCCTGCGTAAGGATCCTCGTATTCGTGGTATCAAGGAGAAGGACCAATACTGGCTGGCAACCCTCCTTGATCCACGTTACAAGGGTAAGGTTGCGGACCTTATCTTGCCATCGCAGAGGGAGCAGAGGATGAAACATCTTCGGGAGGCCTTGCAGAAAGGTCTGTGCAACGCGTTCTCAGAGACTGGGAGGTTACAAACTCCTGTTTCTGGACAACGTGTTGCTGAGGCTTCGGTCAGTCAAAGAAGGAGCGGTGGAGAAGGTGGCCGTCTGACCGATGCGTTCAGACAATTTTTTGGTCCGCAGCCCCAAGGTATGATCGGTTCCAGCAACCATCGCCAGCGTCTGTTTTACATGGTGCAGGAATACCTAGGGGCAAGATCAGACTTGGACACCTTTCCCACCGAAAATCCTCTGGGTTACTGGGTCTTGAGGATGGATCACTGGCCAGAGCTTGCACAGTATGCAATTGAGCTACTGGCCTGTCCTGCATCCAGCGTTCTTTCGGAACGCACATTCAGTGCTGCTGGAGGCGTGGTAACCGATCACAGGGTGCGTCTGTCCACCGACTCGGTCGATCGGCTGACCTTCATAAAAATGAATCAGTCTTGGATCACCACCAGCTACCAAGCACCTGATGCAGATGTAACCGAATAATTTTTTTTGAAATCTCAGATCCCTTCAAAGACTGCCTATGCTGATGCTGAGTGACTATCCCTGAGTAATTATCCTCTTCCTCCTCAATCATCACGCTGATAGCTTGTAAGAACATTTTTGGTTCTGGGCGCCACCACCAGTGCCTAAGGCACAATTTTTCAGCCCCTGTTTAACAGGGGCGTGTAATTACAATTTTTGATGCAATACTTTGCAGCAGGGCTTGTTCCTGCATTCCAACTAGAGTGTCTGTGAGGGGTTGCAGTGTTGTGGCACCAGCACCAGTGCCTAAGACCCAATTTTTCAGCCCCTGTCTAACAGGGGCGTGTAATTACAATTTTTGATGCAATACTTTGCAGCAGGGCTTGTTCCTGCGTTTCAACTAGAGTGTCTGTGAGGGGTTGCAGTGTTGTGGCACCAGCACCAGTGCCTAAGACCCAATTTTTCAGCCCCTGTCTAACAGGGGCGTGTAATTACAATTTTTGATGCAATACTTTGCAGCAGGGCTTGTTCCTGCGTTTCAACTAGAGTGTCTGTGAGGGGTTGCAGTGTTGTGGCACCAGCACCAGTGCCTAAGACCCAATTTTTCTGCCCCTGTCTAACAGGGGCGTGTAATTACAATTTTTGATGCAATACTTTGCAGCAGGGCTCGTTCCTGCGTTCCAACTAGAGTGTCTGTGAGGGGTTGCAGTGTTGTGGCACCAGCACCAGTGCCTAAGGCCTAATTTTTCAGCTCCTGTTCAACAGGGGCATGTAATTACAATTCTTGATCTAATATTTCACAGCAGGGCCCTGTGAGGGCTTACAGTGTTTTGGCCACAGCAACACCTAAGGCCCAAATTTCTGCTGAGTATATAGGGCAGGACCCTACTTTCAAACATCTAACTTACAAACGACTCCTACTTGCAAACGGAAGGAGACAACAGGAAGTGAGATGAAATCTACCCCTAAGGAAGGGAAATTCTCTCCTGTAAGAGTTAATATGGGAAAACAATTTTTCCTTTCCACTGATGCTTTCCAATCCTTGTTCCACAAAAAAACACAAATTTTCAAAAAACATTTTTCATTGGGACAAAAAAGTGAGGTGAAATCTTCTGAAGAGGAGGAAAGACGCAAAACAAATGTCACAGGGGTGATAACCCTTCCCTATGTTTTCCAAAAAGCTTAGAAAAGATTTTTTGGCTGGAGCTAAACACATTAAAAATGTTCAAAATTACAAACAGATTCTACTTAACAACAAACCTACAGTCCCTGTCTTGTTTGCACCGCCTGTATACTGCTGTTCAGAGTATATAGGGACCTTTCCTTATTTTAATTTGGGTGCGGGGTTCCCCTTAATATCCATACAAGACCCAAAGGGCCTGGTAATGGACTGGGGGGTACCCATGCCGTTTGTCTCACTGATTTTCATCCATATTGCCATGACCCGACATGACATTAAACCCGCAAGCAGTTTTAAATGAGATTTTTTCCTTTAAAAATGACATTTGGTGCAGGGACTGTTCTAAACATGGGAAACACGCGTCACTTTACAGGCATACTATAGACACCCCCCAGGTACGATATTTAAAGGAATATTTCACTTTTTTTTTTTTACTTTAAGCATCATTAAAATCACTGCTCCCGAAAAAACGGCCGTTTTTAAAAGTTTTTTTTGCATTGATACATGTCCCCTGGGGTAGGACCCGGGTCCCCAAACCCTTTTTAGGACAATACCATGCAAATTAGCCTTTAAAATGAGCACTTTTGATTTCGAACGTTCGAGTCCCATAGACGTCAATGGGGTTCTAACGTTCGTGCGAACTTGCGGTCCGTTCGCGGGTTCTGGTGCGAACCGAACCGGGGGGTGTTCGGCTCATCCCTATTAACAAACATTAAATACAATAAAATGTGATATTAAAGTATAAATCTTACCTTCATATAATCCTTCTGCAGGACCTGAATGGTGGCAGAACAGGTCTCTGGGATAATGATCCCCAGAGCCTGGGGGGAGATGCCTGTCGAGGAACTTGAGGTCCTGCAGGCTTCTCCCTGATGCCAAGTACCGCAGGGTGGCGACTAACCTCTGCTCCGGAATGATGGCTTGCCTCATGCAGGTATCCTGCCTGCTAATATAGGGGGTCAGCAAAGCCAACAAACGGTGAAATATGGGGTCCGTCATCCTGAGAAAGTTCCTGAAATCATCAGGATTATTCTCACGGAAAAAGGCATGTGACAGAACTGGTCATGGTGAAGCAATCAATTCTTGGTCCATGAACTCCTCCCCACCCTGTTCATGAACTGGATTTGTGTCAAGGTAAGGACCCCAACACCAAGCCCCCGCACAGCACGAACTCTACGAGGCATACGTATACCCAACATGGCTAGAAAACGGTCGGCTGCTAAAGAGAACTTCCCCAAATGGTATCACAATGGTGTATATAAAGTGTAGCACCCACATAGGCTGCTTGGTTGGTTTGGAGAAATTAGTTCTTTGGCTCTCCTGTAATCAGCAGAGCAGTGTGTGATTGTTTAAGGCTGTTCTGGGCTCTTCAGGCTGCAAGTTTGATTGCTTCCACCTGTTCTGTTATCTGGGAGCTCTACAGAGAAGTCTGCCTGGTTGAGTATGAGGGAGACATCCAAGCCCTGAAGACACTATGGGGGTTATTTACGAAAGGAAAATCCACTTTGCACTACAAGTGCACAGCAAGTGCACTTGGAAGTGCAGTCGCTGTAAATCCGAGGGGGGACATGCAAGGAGAATAAAAAAACAGCATTTTAGCTTGCATATGATTGGATGATAAAATCAGCAGAGTTTCCCCTCATTTAAGATCTACCCCTCAGATTTACAGCGACTGCACTTCCAAGTGCACTTGCAGTACACTTGTAGTGCAAAGTGGATTTGCCTTTTCGTAAATAACCCCCAATGAGTACAGACCTAAAGGAGAAAGGATCTCAGTGACTGTGCTGCTGTTAACCCTTGCAACACTCAGTTTGCCTGACCTGGGACATTGCAAATGGTGTACCAGTGCTGCCCACTTAATTTCCTAACACTTTGTTAAGCCTTTGCTAAGAAGATACTGGTAAGGAGATTGTGTCCTCACATCTTTGTTCAGTGTTTTGGAGTATCCCACAGCTCCCTAATCCCCATCCAAGTTGATCTGCAATAAACTGTTCAAAAAGCAACCCCTACACTGTGTCTTGAGCCAGAGGAGTGAAAGTCGCTGTGCGCCTGGCTGCTACAATACAGATAGAGAAGACCCAGGGACACAAACCAGTGACCCTTATTGGAGAAGTGCTACAAAAGTAATTAGCATATTAAAAAATAATCTAAAGGCATGTGGTTGGGCTGTTTTGGAATTTGTTTCATGTTAAAACATTTGCAGTGCTGGGATATTCACTGAAAAGCTAACATGGGCGCCATATCTACCAGGAGTGAGCAAGTCTACTGCAAGATCCTTTTGTCTCTACATATTCTTGTAGCGAAAATGGTACTGGAAGAACTAATTATGCTCTCTGCCATTCTTTTCCAATCCTCTCTCTTCTTCCTATTACTTAGGGGTCAATTTATAAAGCCCTGGTATAGCAGTCATACCATCATTTTAATTTTAAAAAAACCCACCCACGCATATTTATAAAGCACAATAATTTGCTTTTACAAATATTCATTTAACTTGGCTTGTTTCAGGACTTTGAAGCAGGCAAACTCCTATTAACCACTTCCCATCTGCTCCATAGCAGATTTACTGTTACAGGGCAGCCTTGCTGCGCAGAATCACATATATATATACGTGATTCTTCACTTTCAGGTTTTGGGCGCGAGTGCGCACCGCCTGTGTCACACTCCCACTGTGATTTTACACAGCGGGAGCTGATCAGTAGGTCCCGCGGACCTAATCTCCGCCGGCACCAATGATCATTCGTCACACTGACAGAATGCCAGGTTGCCTATGTAAACAAGTCAGATTGTCATTCTGTCAGTACAGAAGACATGGATCCTGTGTTTCTGTAAATCAGAAACACCGATCCATGTCTTCCCCTAGTTCAAGCACCTCCCCACTACACCGAAGCATTAGCTAGGCACACAGTTAACCCTTTGATCGCCCCTGATGTTAACCCCTTCCCTGCCAGTGTCATTAGTACAGTTACAGTGAAATTTTTTAGCACTGATCACTGTAATAATGTCACTGGTTCCCAAAAAAGTGTCAGTTAGGTGTCCGATTTGTCTGCCACAATATTGCAGTCCCGCTATAAGTCGCTGATCACCGCCATTACTAGAAAAAAAATATATATTTAAAACAAATATATATCCCATAGTTTGTAGATGCTATAACTTTTCCGCAAACCAATCAATATACGGTTATTGGGATTTTTTTTTTTACCAAAAACATGTAACAGAATACTAATTGGCTTAAACTGATGAAGAAATGTGTTTTTTTTAATGTTTTTTTTTTTATAGGATATGTTTTAGTGCAGAAAGTAAAATATATATATTTTTTTTTCAAAATTGTTGGTCGTTCTTTGTTTATAGTGCAAAAAATTTAAACTGCAGAGGCGATCAAATACCACCAAAAGAAAGGTCTATTTGTGGGAAAAAAGGACATAAATTTTATTTGGGTACAGTGACGCACGACCATGCAATCGTCAGTTAAAGTAACGCAGTGCCGTATCGCATAAAATGTCCTGGTCAGGAAGGGGGGGGGGGGGTAAACCTTCTGGAGGTGAAGTGGTTAATGCGAATGCATGAAAAAAAAAAATACGAAAGGAGGAGAAATCCGGTCATGAGATCTGTCAAAGGTATGTGACCTGCCTAGCCTTCATTTACAACATTTTCTTTTTTGCAGGATGACTTGTAAAATGTGTGCAATAAATACTGTGATGCCTAGAGAACCTCCTTAATATAAACAAATAACGCTTTTACCTGGTTACCATTGTACAAGGATCATTCTATTTAACACTGAAAATGTTCATGCTTTACTAGCTTAGAATAATATCACAATGTGTAAATAAATGAAATGAACATATATCTGCAAAATAGCATGTACAGAAACATTGGTAGCTTCTCTTGCATCTGAGAAGTTATAGATATGCTGAGGTCTCGGATTCACAGTCAGAAAAAAAATTATCCTTTTATGACTGTTGAACATACATAGAGAGAGTTTCGTACCAATCTAAGATATAAATAGTTCTCATTTGGGGTTCTATAAAAATTTCTGTCCATCTACATATATTTTGAGACACCTGAAACCTTGATCGGCACAGTCCATTTTTCTTGTATGTTGTGCTGTTCAGTTCCGAATATATACAACACGTATGTAAATGCATTCTGTATATCACTTGACTGAGCAGGGAGATTTTATAGTACATAATAAATGTGATCTGCTTTTTCTTTGTCCCTGAGTCACACAGCCCATGGAAAGAGCACGCATCAATAAAAAAATTATCATTAAAATGTTTCGGCTGATACTTATTATCATGAAAACAAGAAGGTCACCCCTAATCAATTGCTTTTAACAAACCATGTTATTTAAAATATGATTCTTGCATGACAATAAAGCTATTAGCATATAAATAAAGAGGTCTTTTCAGAGACAAATTAGAATCTATTCAATAAACTGGGGCAGGTGGTAACCTACATTTTAAGTTATATAACACTCTGTTAAAGCAGAGAGCAAGCACAAAATGAATAGCGATGACAATAATCAATTTGTATTTACATAAATGACACAGAAGGTCAGTCTGGAATGCATTCTTTTACTTTTTCAAATTTTAAATGTGTTTTTTATTGCTTTATCTGTAGATTTATCGGTTCCTCTTGTTAACCTCTTTGTAGTTTAAATAAGAGTAGCGGTTCTTACCAGCTTCAGTTTTTCATGCTATTTCACAGCCTAACTGAGACCCCTTCTTCATTGCTGCTATTACAGAAGAAAAGGTTTTATGGTTTTGGATCAATTGTATTAAATTTTTTTATATGTCTTTAACTATTTAATTTGACGTACATTTTAGATTTAATATGCGGTACAATTCCATCCTTTATTATACTGTGCAAACTGTTTCTTTCTTTATTAAAAAGGAACTTTTATTAAAGTCCAGTTCCAGCTTGGGTGAATTAAAAGTCAGTAGCTACAAATACTTTAGCTGCTGACTTTTAATATAAGGACACTAATCTGTCCAGGGAGCCCGCGATTTCGGCACCCAAAACCAACCCGTCTATAGGCTCCCGGTACAGGCGCCAGCATCCTTACTAAGGGAAACAGGAAGTGAAGCCTTGTTTCCTACTGCCCATGTGCGAGTGGTTTGGCACTTTCTGAATTGTCCCGTTGTCTACTAGGACACGCACAGATTCCAGAAGGCAACGAGGGGGTTGGAGGAGGGCATGATAAAAAAGGAAGTGACATACCTCGCGGGCTACATGGAAGAAAACATATCAAAAATGTATAAAAAGGAAAAAAATTCCAAAACCGATTGGGGGGGTGTTCTTTTGTTTTAAACAGAGTTTAATTTTTGCCTTGAACTTCACCTGAAGAGGGAAGTTATGCTTATCCTCCTCCTCCCCCTTCTTCTCTGCGCATTGTAGATATTTTTGAATTTTTTTAGTGAGTGGGTATATATTTCCTTCCCACCCACAACCTCCTAATGCAGCATACACACGAGTGGACTTTTCGACCGGACTGGTCCGACGGACAATCCGATCATGTGTGGCTTCATAGGACCTTCAGCAGACTTTTCCAGTCGAAAATCTGACGGATTTTAGATTTGAAACATGCTTCAAATCTTTCCGATGGACTCGAGTCCGGTCGAAAAATCCGCTCGTCTGTATGCTAGTCCGACGGACGAAAACCCACGCTAGGGCAGCTATTGGCTACTGGCTATCAACTTCCTTCTTTTAGTCCGGTCGTACGTCATCACGTACGAATCCGTCTGACTTTGGTGTGATCGTGTGTAGGCAAGTCCATTCATTCAAAAGTCCATCGGAAGTCCGTCAAAAGTCTGACGAAAGTCCGCTGGAATGGCCATTGGACTTTTGTTCCCGAAAAGTCCGCTCTTGTGTACGCGGCCCTAAGACATTTTACAGGTCCCAGGAGAATGTGGGATCATTAACCACTTTAAGACCAGGCATTTTCTGGAACTATTTGTTTACACTAGTATATTTTGCTATATCTATATATATGTATGTATGTATATATATATATATATATATATATATATATATATATGTGTGTGTGTGTAATATATATATATATTTGCAATATTTTATGTCACACCATATATCCATATATGCGCAGCAATCTTTCAGACACAATATTTTTTGGGAAAAATACACTTTATTTTAACTAAAAAAAACAGTAAAATTAGCCCAATTTTTTTGTATAATGTAAAAGATGATGTTTCGCTGAGTAAATAGATACCTAAAATTTCATGCTTTAAAATTATGCACGCTCGTGGAATGGGGACAAACTACGGCACCTAAAAACTTCCATAGGCGACGCTTTAAAATGTTTTACAGGTTACCTGTTTAGAGTTACAGAGGAGGTTTTGTGCTAGAATTTGCTCTAACCATTGCGGCAATACCTTACATGTATGGTTTGAACACCATTTACATATGCGGGCGCGACTTACGTATGCGGGCGCTTCTGTGCGTGAGCACATGGTGACGGGGGACGCTTTACATTTTTTTTTACTCAAGGAAAAAGGTTGTCCTCTAAGTGCTAAGTGTTGTAAAAATAAATGACAAAATTACAAAAAGACTTCCCCCAGATTGGCTCATTGAAGCGGGAGTTTATGGACTGGTGTTTGGGTGACTGACAGCCTTTGTACTTTTAGGAAAAAACAAGATATTACCAGCAGTCCTCTTAAGGAGTAGGGGTTAACTTCGGGTTCGAGTCGAATGTAAGTTCGACTCAAACTTCAGGTGTTCGTCCGTGCGCGGAACAGCAAATTTTATGGGGCGTTCGTGGCAAATTTGTGCACCCCATAATGCACTGCAAGACCACAGTGCATTGCTGTATGATGATTGGCCAAAGCATACACCTGACCTGCATGCTTTGGCCAATCACAGCACGCACCTCAGCAAGAGCCATAATTGGCCAAAGGCAGGGTGCCTTTGGCCGATCATGGCTCAGGGGGACTAAGTCCACACCCCACACTATATAAGGCTGCTTACACAGCACCCATATAGTGTGTTATAGTGGTCAGAGATAGAGAGATTGAGCTAGATTAGGCAGGCAGTGTCAGAGAACTCACAGTGCTAATGCCCGTCTCCGTGCAGCAGTGGCTAATTCCCATTCCGCTAATACCAATGGCCATGCGCAGTGTCCTCGACAGAGCCGCACTTGTGCACCCATACGAACGTGTGCGCGCACTCACACACCCATGCGAACGTAGGGTGGAAAAAAGGGGTGACTCAGAAAGTTCTTGCACCTATTGTCTGAGAAAAAAAGCCCTGCTAATATCCATACCAGACCCGAAGGGCCTGGTATGGACTGGGGGGGGGGGGAACCCACGCTGTTTTTTTTTTAAATGATTTTTTATGTATATTGCCGGGATCTGGTAATACATTACAGCCGTGAGCAATGTTAAATGACATTTTTCCCTTTAGAAATGTCATTTTGCTGCAGTTCTTTTCTAAACATGGGACAAATGTGCTACTTTACAGGCAGACTAAGGGGAACACCAAGGCACAATATTTAAAGGAATATTTCATTTTTGTTGTTTCACTTTAAGCATTCTTAAAATCACTGCTCCTGAAAAAACGGCCGTTTTAAAAACTTTTTTTGCATTGATACAAGTCCCTTGGGGCAGAACCTGGGTCTCCAAACACTTTTTATGGCAATAACTTGCATATAAACCCTTAAAATCAGCACTTTTGAGTTTTCACGTCCGTCTCCCATAGACTTTAACGGGGTTCGCATTTTCGCACAAATTTTTTGTCTGTTCGCAAGTTCTGGTGCGAACCGAAGGGGTGTTCGGCTCATCCCTATTCAGGAGTAGAGCTACAGATGCTCTCCGGATTTAGACTACAAACACCCCCTCGTCCCCAGCATCATAATTACATAGGAGGAAAGTAGTAGTAATTCATAGAAGATAGCTTGGAAAAAGAATAACATTGTTTAAGATTTCAGTTCAGAACCCACGAGGTTACAAGGACACTGGATTGTATCAGAATTAACAGGTATTTCCAGAAAATGTATTTGGTCTTAAAAAGAAAACCAATGCAACCACCGACTGATAATCTGTAATATATTATAGTTTTTTTTTTTTTTTCACTTGTTTAGACATACTTTTATTTTGCTGTGCAGTGACAAATTTCCCCTCTTCCCCTGCTTTCAAAATACTGCCAATATCTTAGTAGATAGATAATCCAATTAGCATAGCACTTAAAACAGATTAATTCATGAACAATAATAAGTGGACTGGGATTTGACAAGAGAATCAAGTTGGTTGAAATATAGTTTGACAATAGAACTTCATCTAGGCACATCAATACCTAATTGGGTAATCCGCTAGGCCTTTAAAATATAATTGAGAAAGATTCAAACTCAGGATAAAAATGAAAATAAAAACCATACAATCAGGATAAAAATAGTCCAAATTACATGATTTGTATCAAGGAAGGTTTGAGATCCAATGGAACAAATGCCAGAATTCAAGTTAAGAACAAGATAAAAGTTTTTTTTGTTTTTTGTTTTTTTACGACTCAATGGAGTGTCAGTTTATTACTGACTTTTGAATTTAAAGTGAACCTGTAGTTGCCCATGCAAGGAAAAGCAATTGATTTTTTGTAACACTGGTTCACATCTGAATATGTACATCTTGGAATAAACATTAGTTTAGTGTTTGTTTAAGTGTCAAGTGAAGGGGGCCACTTTAGGTGTTAAGCATGGGAGGGTGTTGTTAAAGTGTAGCTAAAGAAAAAATCTTTTTTTTTTTCATTTGGGATAGTATACGAAAGGATTATAACACTTGTCAGTTTTTTTTTGCCACCTGTGTCCCATAGGTGAGATTTCCCTTCACTTCCTGTTCCACAGCCAAACCGAAAGTGAGAGGAAATTCCTCCAAAGTGAGAGAATCCCAGGGTGTCAACAAGGTCACCAGAAGTAGTGTCCTCATTAAAAGGTTTCTGTTCTATTACTGTTCTGGACAAATAGAGAGGGTGAATCTCACTAATGGGGACACAGGCAACAATAGAAACTGACAGGTGTTCTAATCCCTCTCTATTCTATTCAAAACTAGAAAAAGGAGGTGTAAGGACTTGCCTTTAGGGTTCATGCTGGGGGCAGAGCTCAATGTTAAGGTCCCATTTTAGGGGTTAGATTAAAGGAAACCTATTTTTTGTCCATGCTGACCAGTGTAACAGGTTGGCTTTATTGGTGGCCCAGCACATGCTCAACTTTGATTAGGAATGAGGTCATCATTATGCCCTTATTATCAGTTTGGGTAAGTGTTGAGGTGGGGGCCGGGGGGATATGTAAAGGGTCATTTCAAGGGGATAGTTAAAGTGGAGTTCCACCCACTTTTACAACTTTTCAGCATCCCTCACTAAACTGTGCACTATAAACAAATTGGATATTTTTTTATTTTTTTTCTCAGCACCTACTGTATATCTGCTGTATTTATTTTTCACTTCCTCCTCCCTGACCGCGGCCCATCGCATCATTTCCTGTTTGCAATGCCTCCTGGGAAGGGGCGGCAACTTCCTCTGAAACTGCCGTTGCTATGGAAACCTGACCTGAAACCTATTACACTGCTTGTGCTGCACTGAGCATGTGCGAGATCTGCAAGGATGAGATCCAGGAAGAAATACAGTCTGGCTTCAGATGCCCACACTTAAGATGGCCACGGCCTGCTGTAAGTTTATAAAATAACAAACTACTGCTATAAACTAACAAAACAGACCTTAGTTTACAGACTAACTTTACTAGAATACATTAAGCTTGTGTATTATAGGGGTATTTTTATTTAAAAAGTATAATTTCGGCCGGAACACCGCTTTAAGTGTAAATGTTCAGATGAAAGAGAGTTATCTTACAGTGATACTAAACTATGGGTTAAAAAAATCTATTCAAGTATGTTTTCCTAACTCGAACAGTTCCTTGTGGTGCTCTCAGCCAGGGGCAGTATTAGGGGGTGCTAATACACCCCCATACCACCTCCATCAGTGCATGGTTAGAATCCAGCATTGCTGATATGTATAAGAATTTCACCAGTCCTTAAAGTGTTACTAAACCCACAACAGTAAAGCATTTTCTCGAACTGATTTTTTTTAAGTAGTCATCCATTATTCTACTTGCATTATCTGATTTACATATAAAAAAGTGTCAAAATCTCATCACAAATTCTTTTCTTCTAACTGTTACAATGCCTAAAAATACTTCTCACTCAAAACACTCAATGGTTTCCCTTTAAATGTCTTTTTAATATCCTTATTTTTGAAGTCACAAGGAACATTACTTCTTGTCATGCTCACAGCACAACTTCTGCAATCAATAAGAAAATGGCAGTATATTCGAATGACTGTCACTTGGATGTCTTGAGTTATTAACTAAAACACTTTACAGCTCATGCCTAAGAAAATACAGATCTATTGCTGAAATGTGGGGTAAGCCATCAACTTCATTTAGCATTTCCAAAATTCAGACAGCGGAAGGGGGAGAGATAAAATGACATCAAATGCAAACACTCGTTGAAATGCAGTCTTTTCTGACACAGTTAATATGGATATTACATTAGCAATACTAAAATATCCATCTTATGCACTCTACCCTGTATCTGAAGTCCGAGACCTTTCTAAAAGTCATTAGAGTTGATTTACTAAGGCAAATAGGGTTTTCACTTTTCAATACCCAATCGTGTGAAAGGAAAATGAAAAAAACTGTATTTTTGCTGGCACATGATTGGAAGATGGAGATTTGGGGCAAATTAACTTACAAATTGAAACTTCCCTTGCAAATTAAACAGCCTATTTACCTTTAGTAAATCAACCCCATTGAAACGCACCCATGTTTCCTACAAGAACAACTATATAATGCCGTTTAGCTTGTACACTGATCATTTTTAACCACTTGCTGCACAATCACGTACTGTATATATAATTATGCTCAAGTGGTTACACCGGAGGCATGGCTGCAGCTGTTAGCCATAACTCCGGTAATTAAAAGTTCCTGCAGCAATTCCCTACATCTTTAAAAGTGATCTCAGCAGCTGATTGGCTGCTGGATCAGTTTTACAGGAAACGGGGTCACCCCCCCCCCCCCCACTGGTACATCTCCAGGCTCTCCCGTGCAATTGGGAAGCTTGGCATCTGATCTGATCATCATCTCTATGGTGTAGATGACTGGAAGCGACGAGTTTTTTTTTTTTTTTTATGAGATCAATGTTTAGTTTTTTTATCTCTTGTTTTATAGGGTAGAGGAGATATCTGAGGTCTTCAAGTCCCCAGATGTCTCCATAAAGAGTACCTATCACTGGCAATTGCTGTCACAAGGGATGTGTGCATTCCTTGTGACAGCAATAAAAGTGATAAAAAAGTAGGGGCAGTAAAAAAAAAAAAAAAAATGTATTAAAAAAAAAAAATTCCAAGCGTCCGTCTCCCTGTGGTTACCAAAAAATTGGGTTATCTATTGTGTTTTTGTTGCATTAAAATTGATTAAAGTATATTTTTTCCCAAAAAATTGTGTTGAAAACCACTGTGCAAATACTGTGTGACATAAAAAATTGCAACGACCACCATTTTATTATCTAGGACAAAAAAATAATTATATATATATATACATATATACATATATACACACACACACACGTATTCATACCCCTTTACACATTTTACACAAAAATGTAAATGTGTTTTATTGGTATTTAATGTGATAGACCAACACAAAATGGCACATAATTGTGAGGTGGAAGGAAAATGATAAATAGTTTTAAAAATTTTTTACAAATAAATATCTGAAAAATGTTGCTTGCAATACTTTGTAGAACCACCTTTCACTGCAATTACAGCTGCAAGTCTTTTTTGAGGATGTATCTACTAGCATTGCACATCTAGAGACTGAAATTTTTGCCCATTCTTCTTTGCAAAATAGCTCAAGCTCTGTAAGGTTGCATAGAGAGCGTCTGTAAACAGCAATTTTCAAGTCTTGCCACAGATTCATAACTGGATTTAGGTCTTGACTGGGCCATTCTAACACATGAATATTCTTTGATCTAAACCATTCCATTGTAGCTCTGGCTGTATGTTTAGGGTCATTGTCCTGCTGGAAGGTGAACTTCTGCCCCAGTCTCAAGTCTTTTGCAGACTCTAACATGTTTTCTTCTAAGATTGCCCTGTATTTGGCTCTATCCATCTTCCCATCAACTCTGACAAGCTTCCATGTCCCTGCTGAAGAAAAGCATCACCACAACATGATGCTGCCACCACCATGTTTCATAGTGGGGATGATGTGGTTAGAGAGATGTGCAGTGTTAGTTTCCCACCACACAATGGGGTGGATTTACTAAAGGCAAATGAACTGTGCACTTTGCAAAGTGTAGTTGCACCAAAACTTAGTCAATTAGGTAAATCTTCACTTTACAAAGAGTACCCAATCACATGCATGGAAAATTAAAAAAACTAAATTTTTGCTTGCACATTTTTGGATAATGGAAGTCAGCAGAGCTCCCCTTCATTTCCTAAGCTCTGGAGCAGCTGCATTTGCAGAGTGCAACTGCACTTTGCAAAGTGCATAGTCTGTTTGTGTTTGCCCATAGTAAATCAACCCCATAGTGTTTTGCTTTAAGGCATCATTCGCATGAGGCGGATCCGCTGCCTTGAGGTCCGCCTCTGTCCGCCAGCTCAGCGGGAGATCTCTCTCCGTTGATCTCCACTGAGCGGGCGGATGACAGGTCCCTCTCCGCTCACTGAGCGGGGAGGGGCTTGTCCAGCACCGCTGCTGCCTATGGAGAGATCGGACGAAAACGGACAGCATGTCCATTTTTATCAGATCTCACCCGATCCACCAGCGACGGATGCGAACGTAGGGGCATCTATCTGCTTTTAGCGGATCGGACCGGGTCGGATGTCAGCGGACATGTCCCCGCTGACATCCGTCACTCCATAGACTAGCATGGAGTGCCCGTTCGGGTCCGCCGTCAAAACTGACAGGCGGACCTGAACGGTCCGACCATGTGAAAGGGGCCTTAGGCCAAAAAGTTAATTTTTGTCTCGTCTGACCAGAGCACTGGCTTCTCACAAACTGCAAATGAGACTTCTTATGGCTTTCTTTCAACAATGTCTTTCTTCTTGCCACTCTTCCATAAAGGCCAGATTTGTGGAGTGCGTGACTAATAGTTGTCCTGTGGACAGACTCTCCCACCTGAGCTGTGGATCTCTGCAGCTCCTCCAGCGTTACCATGGGCCTCTTGGCCCTTCTGATGAATGCTCTTCTTGCCCAGCCTGTCAGGTTAGGTGGATGGCCATGTCTTGGTAGGTTTACAGTTGTGCCATACGCATTCCATTTTCGGATGATGGATTGATCAGTGCTCTATGAGATGTTCAAAGCTTGGGATATTTTTTATAACCTAGCCCTGCTTTAAACTTCTCCACAACTTTATTCCTGACCTGTCTGGTGTGTGCCTTCATAATGCTGTTTGTTCACTGAGGTTCTCTAACAAACCTCTAAGGGCTTCACAGAACAGCTGTATTTATATTAAGATTAAATTACACACAGGTGGACTCTGTTTACTAATTAGGTTACTACTGGTTTCACTAGATTTTAGTTTGGGGTATCAGAATAAAGGGGCTGAATACAAATGCACACCACACTTTTCACATAATTATTTGTAAAAATGTTGAAAAACATTTATAATTTTCCTTCTACCTCACAATTATGTGCCACTTTGTGTTGGTCTATCACATAAAATCCCATTAAAATACATTTACAATTTTGGTTGTAATATGACAAAATGTGGAAAATTTCAAGGGGTATGAATACTTTTTCAAGGCACTGTGTATGTGTATATATATATATATACACACACATACACACACATATATATATATACATATATATATATATATATATATATATATATATATATATATATATATGTATATTGTATAAACTTTAATCTGGATATATTTTATGCAGAGCTTGTCACTTTAAAGGTTATTTGAATTTGAAAGATAATTGTCCATAGATTATCTTATTAACCACTTGAAGACCCAGCCTTTTCTGACACTTTTCTGACAAGTAAAAAGCTGTATTTTTTGCTAGAAAATTACTTAGACCCCCTGAACATTTATATATATATATATATATATATATATATATATATATATATATATATGTACATATACATATATATATATATACACATACATATATATATATATACACACATACATACATACATATATATATATATATATATATATATATATATATATATACATATACATATATATATATATATATATATATATATATATATATATATATATATACATATACATATACATATTTATCTATCTATCTATCTATCTATCTATCTATCTATCTATCTATCTATCTATCTATCTATCTATCTATCTATCTATCTATCTATCTATCTATCTATATATCTATCTATATATATATCTATCTCTCTCTCTCTCTCTCTCTCTCTCTATATATATATATATATATATATATATATATATATATATAAATGTTCCGGGGTTCTAACTAATTTTCTAGCAAAAAATACAGCTTTTTACTTGTCAGAAAAGTGTCAGAAAAGGCTGGGTCTTCAAGTGGTTAATAAGATAATCTATGGACAATTATCTTTCAAATTCAAATAACCTTTAAAGTGACAAGCTCTGCATAAAATATATCCAGATTAAAGTTTTATACAATAGAAGAGGTCGTATGCTCACCTCTCCAGCAGCCCCTGGCTTCTACCTTTTCTATGTTACAGTGCTGCAGTCTCTGTCAGTCTCAAAAAGCATTTAACACCTTCAGAGGCATTGGCCACACTCCAAGGTCTCATCCTTCATCCCCCTATATCACTCTCATGTCCTGCAGTGATGGCAGAGTCTGAGGATAAAACCAAAATCATACAACAGGGGCGCATGTATTTGACACTGCTGGAAGTGTCGAATGTCGAAGAAGACAGTAACAGAGGCTGCAGCGGTGGAACAAAGAGGAAGTGGGAAAGTGAGTATATTCGCTTTTCTCTTGCAGGAAACTTTAATCCGCATCATTTTTCACTGACAGCTTGAAAAACCTGACTGTATAGATAATAATGTGAGTACTTGATTTTGGCATACCCAATATACTGTATGTTGTGGCCTACTGCAAAAAAAAACTACCAGAGATGTCACATAGCCACTAGTGTTGCCAATCATCAGTCTTTTTACTGGCAGCCAGTAAAAAACAGACACTTTTCTCCTGCCAGCAAATGCCAGTGACAGGAAAAGGTTGCCAGTAAATACCTGTGGCGCTCGCTGCTTGGTTCCGTTTTGGAACCGGCTGAGACCATCTGAGTGCCTGCTACACCGGAAGGGGGGCCAGTCTGGCTGAGGAGGAGTCTGAACATGTTGTGCAAAGTCAAAGTGCAAGGGAGCCGAGTGGAGCGGCCATCACCGAGCGTACGTGTGTTCGGCACAGGAGCAAGGCAAGCAGGGAGTGGGACTGTCAGTGCTGTTTGGACTGGAGTGAACTGAAGGAACCACCTGGCATAGACAGAGACTGTCACTGTGACTCAGAAGGGGATGTGTTCACAGGTTGGTGGGGTGTCATCATCATCTGTGCTGCTGCACACTGCTGTCAGTGTCACTGTGAGCTGCTGCACACTGCTGTCAGTGTCAGTGTGAGAGTCAGTTTCATGTGTGTGTGCTGCCCATTCTACTTTCTTGCCCTCCTGAGTTCTGTCCCTGAGCTACTTACTTACTTACTATATCGAAACTAAAATAGGAAATATGTTTTTTTTTTATTATCTACCTTAAATCACATTACTAATTGCATGTTATACTTGTTTGTAGCCTAAATATTGAAATTTGCACTTAAAAACTGTAATTTTGGTCGGGCAGGAGGCGGAGCCTAGCGGAGCAGACATGCATTGTTAGAGCTCCACACCGCTGAGGAGAGAAGAGAAGGACAAAGCGGAGCCTGCAGGCTCAAAAGGTATCCATTTGAACCTTTTTGCCCCAGGGAACAAACTGTGAAAGTTTGGGCAGGAAATATGGTACTGGGAGGAAACCGTGGCAGAAATAAAAATCACCTCACAAAGAGCTCACAGGCACTCACTGCAGCTGAAGCAGCTCCAGTCACCTCACAAGATACAGCATCAGGGCGCTCTCACAGACAAAAAATGTCACAGCAAGACTCTCCATTTGAGTCAGATACAGAACAAATCCTCTCACAAACTTCTCCACAAGCCTCCTCAGTATCCCCAGTAATATTATTACAATTTGAAAAGATGCTTCATAAGGCTTTAAAACAAACCTCAGACCAAATAACAAAAAGCCTAACCAAAGAAATAAGAGAGCTGGGAAACCGCACCGCAGCCTTAGAAATAAAAATGGATGAAATTGAAATTACAACCCAAGAAAATATAACAGAATTGGAACAATTAAAAAAAGAGAATTTAATACTTCAAACTAAGCTCGAAGATTACGAAAATAGAGCCAGACGTTCAAACTTGCGCATAAGGGGAATACCTGAAACTGTGACAAACCTGCAATCTACTATTACTGCTCTATTACAAGAACTAAAGCCAGATATCCCTATTGAACGTTTAGAACTGGACAGAGTACACAGAGCCCTCACAGCCAAAAAGAAAGATGGACCCCCACGTGATATAATCACAAAATTTCATTATTACAGAACGAAAGAACAAATACTAATTGCTGCAAGAGAAAAAAGGAACTTAATTTTCAAGGACACAATTATCAAATTTTTGCTGACCTATCCCAACTTACTATTACTAAAAGACGATCCATGAAACCCCAACTAATGGAACTGCAACGCCACAACATTATGTATCAATGGGGCTTCCCCTTTTCAGTCAGATTTAACTACCAAGGTACAATTTACAGAAGCAGATCAGCAGATGAACTACAACAAACCCTTTTAAAATTAAATCTGACAGAACCCACAAGCAGCAACTCTCCCACACGCAGAAGAATGGCGTCATCTTCACCTTCAGGCAGCACCCAGAAAATTTCAGAACAAAATGGGAATCATCATTCTCACAAAAGAGGCCGTTATGCCACATCATTCATGGACCAAGAAGATTCAATGGACTGACATCCTAATTCCTGATATCTCTTCATTTATTATACTAAGAGATGGTTCTCTTTAAAAAACCTATATTTATAACTGAATGTAACTGCATTCTGATAGTTACACACTGTGTGGGATCATGTTACATTCCAGTTATATTTCTTATTACTTCTGATTCATATAGCCTTAGAATATATAAGTGAAATAAGGAAATTCTTGTTCAGTTATATATTATCAGGTAATAACAATAGATTTATTACTTTTTAGGACAAATATGTTCAATAATCCAGAAGTAATGGAAGCTTTTTCTTTCTTTTCTTAAAACAAATATATTATTACCTAACTAGTTCCTAGAATTATGTTTTCGTTTATTCTATTCTGAAGCAATACAACCTCAATTTTATGAGTTAACATATCTAAACAGTTACATATGAATAAAATATGTAATTGTTTACTCTAAAAGGGTTAAAATCCCAAAATAATTCAAACTATCTTCAACAATACCAAAGTTATTAACAGTACCTTTCTAACTGAATTATTTAGCCTAGGGCAAGACTAACCATATACAACCACCCTGGAATAAATAATTTCAACAAAAACTATATTCTGCACTCCAATTAATGAAACATCATTTTGATGTCTTTTGACATTGCACTTCTCTCCTGTAAGCGGAAGATCCGTGTACCCCCATTAGCCCTCCTCATTCTCCCAACCATATTATGTGGGAGTGTGACGAAGGCACTTATTCCCCTGAGAGAGATATTTATTCTCTTTCACGGGTAAATTGTGATTACTTGCAAAAAATAATTTATACAATGTATCATTTAATCTCATATGTTTTTTGTTTACTCTTTACTCCAGAATTCACTGGTTTCTTTTCTATCTATTCATCTCTTCAGTCCACACAGGTTGATCTGCGCAGTCAGCTCTGCATAACAAAAAGTAAGTCAAAACTATTTGATCTATTGCCATGGCACCACTGAATATACTTTCCCTGAATATTCAGGGAATAAATGTCCCTCAAAAAAGGACCAAAGCCTTCCGTACTTTCCATAACAAGAAGGCTCACATAGTATGCCTCCAAGAAACACACTTCACCAAAGATTCTACTCCAAAATATATTTCTCCTTTTTATCAACAAATTTACACGGCTTCTGCCTGTACCAAGCAAAGGGGAACTCTAATTGCATTTCACCGATCCACACCATTCACCTTATCATCAGAAATTAAAGACCCAGAAGGTAGATACCTGATACTCATGGGTTATATAATGGATACAGCAATCACGGTGATTTCCTACTACGCTCCTAACAAACAACCTACACCATTCCTCTCACATATATTACAAGTGATTAATACACACAAAATAGGAACAGTGATAATGTGTGGGGATTCGAACCAGGTCCTCCTCCCATTTCTAGATAAATCACCTTTTACACCATCCAAAATAACCTCTAGATTACCTTTTTCTCAACTTCTTTCCAAATACAATCTGGTAGATTCATGGAGAGAAAGTAACCCAATGAAAAAGAAATTCACTTATTTCTCGCACCCTCATCAAACCTTCACCAGAATAGATCATATTTTTCTAACAATAGGAATGATACCAGAAATTATTGCATCAGATATAATTCCGATTCCGTGGTCTGACCATAATGCAGTATACACTACTATAGCCTCAGCCATACCAAAAGCGCATGACCCAACGTGGTACTTACCGGACATAATGCTCAAACACCCACTACATCACATGGCCATTGAACAAGCTTTAAAGGAATACATATCAATTAATAATACAACAGACATCTCCCCAATAACACTGTGGGAAGCTCATAAGCCTGTCTTGCGTGGTACAATACAAAGACAAATGGCACTATTTAAACGGGAACGCAAAAATCTAGCAAAAAAACTAGAACTCAGTTTTAATGCAGCCTACATATCATTTCAAGATAATCCATCTCAGAGTACAAAATCTCATCTGGAAAAATCTAGATTGGAATACGATCTATTTCTCACTGAGTCAGTTGATAAATCCCTCAAACGCTCCAAACACAATTTCTACATGAATACAAACAAACCAGGTACATATTTGGCTCGGGCATTAAATTCAACTAACAAATCTTTCAAACCAATACGTTTGAAATTATCAAAAAATGTTTACACTTGTAATCCAGTTAAAATAGTCCATAAATTTCACTCACATCTCGCAACTTTATACAAGACAAACAATGAATTTAATACAACAGAAGCTGAATCCTTCTTCTCAAAAATAAACTTACCTGAGTTATCTCAGAATCAAAAAAGCAGTTTGGATGAGCCTATAACTATAGATGAAGTTGCTAACGCCATAAAAGACCTAAAACTTAACAAAAGACCAGGCCCAGACGGCTACTCGGCTTTATACTATAAAACATTCTCAGAAATACTCTCTCCCATTCTCACTGAAACTTTTAACAAACTTCTAGATGGACATTCTTTTCGGCAAGAAACACTAATGGCAATTGTTTGTATGATCCCAAAACCCCTTTCTGATGATACTTCCTGTGTGAATTATCGGCCTATCTCTCTGTTAAACCTCGATATTAAATTATTAGCAAAAATAATAGCAAAACGCCTCAATAGCATTATAGGAAAATTAATACATAGAGATCAAGTAGGCTTCATGCCAAATAGACAGGCAGGCGATAATATACGCAGGGCAGTGTTATTGGCACATATTGCTAAAAAACGGAAAATCCCTTTATGTTTTCTATCTCTCGATATTAAGAGGGCATTTGACACAGTATCCTGGCAATATATGCAATATTCATTACAAAAATGGGGTTTTGGACCCCACTTTTTAACATGGGTCAAGGCATTATATAATAAACCCAAAGCCTATATAAAATATGCTGGATACAAATCTGAAGCCTTTAATATCGAAAGAGGTACCCGACAGGGTTGCCCATTATCTCCCTTATTATTTGCCCTTATACTCGAACCCATGGCCCAATACATCAGAACAAACCAAACTATAACTGGCATTGAAGTAGGAGGTATTACACACAAATTATGTATATTTGCAGAAGATATATTACTTTTTCTATCATCACCACAGGTCTCTGGTCCTAACTTAATACCAGCTCTTGATGGATTTGCAGCCCTATCCGGCCTTATGATTAATCCTAAGAAATGCCTAGTGCTTAATATTTCACTCACAAACATGGAATTGATCCCGGCTAGGGCTGCACTCCCATTCACATGGGCAGAAAAATCAATCCCATATCTTGGAATTCATTTAACAGCATCTCATTCTGACTTATTCTCAACCAATTATCCTCCTGTATTAAGACAGATCACAAATCTAATAAAACAATGGTCGCAACTTCCTTTATCCTGGATAGGGAAAATTAATGCAATCAAAATGACTATTCTACCCAAATTGCTTTATCTATTCAGAGTCCTCCCTATTTCAATTCCTTCCTATTTTTTGAGAATAGTACAAAAAAGAGCAACTTCCTTTATATGGGGCTCTTCTAAACCACGTATACCTATACACACACTACATCTTCCCAAAAATAAAGGAGGCCTGGGATACCCTAATTTTACTAACTACTACAGAGCAGCACATTTGGCCAGTCTGTCCAAATACCATGCAAAACAGGAAATCCCATTATGGGTATTTATAGAGGCTTCAGAAAATGACCCTCTATTAATATCAAATTTATTATGGCTTGATCCTAAAGACCGCTTTAAAATTCATAATCCCATAACTAAACACTTCTTATCTCTTTGGGATAAACTAAAAACCAAATATCAGTTACAATCTCCACACAATCCTCTCCTTTCTTTTATCAGAAATCCGGCCTTTTATCCGGCATGGATCTACCCAAATTCTTTTAAAGCTTGGACAACATCAGGCATTCAGACACTAAATGACTTCATAGCATCTAAATCATTCCTTTCATTCCCATCGCTTAGAGAAAAATATGATCTACCAAACTCTGAGATATTTAGATATCTCCAAATCAAAAATTTCTATACACCATTCCTAAAGGGGGATACACCATTATCCCAATTATCCATTTTTGAATCAATCTGTACAAAAGATCCATTTGCTAAAGGTACAATTTCATCACTTTATAATCAATTATATGGAGTAGCAAATCTTAATAGACCCTCTTACGTTCAGAGGTGGGAGGAGGACCTGGGACGAACTTTAGAAGACACAGACTGGTCTAACATATGGCTCACATCTAAGTCATCTTCACCCAACATCTTAGCACTGGAGACAAATTATAAAGTCCTAACTCGCTGGTACCTTGTACCCGCTAGAGTGGCAAAATATTCACCTAATACCTCAGCTCTTTGTTTTCGAGGATGCCCAGAAATAGGCACATATTTACACATATGGTGGACGTGCCCAGTAATCCAAACCTTCTGGAAGGAAGTCTTCGTGATTGCATCTAAAATATTTTAAAAAATAATACAACCAGATCCATATATAACTTTACTTAATCTAAAACCGGAATGGTTAACACTCTCTCAATTCAAACTTATGATCCAACTAATAACGGCTGCAAAACAAACAGTGGCCAAGGCATGGAAATCTCCTACATTGGTACTAGCAGAAACAATTCACAGAATGAATAATACAATGTCCCATGCTAAGATGGTAGCCATCGATCAAAATCAAATTCCAAAATTTGAAAAACTTTGGCACCCTTGGATAAAACAACTGTCAAATTTCAATGACTCTGTCCTGTTGCCATGGTAACAGATTAAATGACTTACAGAGACACCCATTCTAAGGCTTTAAAGAGAACTAAAAAGAATAATAAACTGACAAGCGGGACAACCTTGTGGACCATACCTCTACCTTTCAACCCTTTTTCTTCTTTCTCTTTCCTTTTCTCCACCTTACGATTAAAGCTCATTATCAGAATTTATTTGACCTATATACACTCTACTTGTAAACAATATGTATAGTAGGTATAAATCATTTAAATACCTACAAAAGTAACTAAGGAAATTATATATATCTTTAATTTAGGTTTACGTGAACCCAATGTTTAATATTTGAAATTTCATGATATTTACCTATATAAACCCTACTGTAAAACAATGAGCTTACTTTATAGATCCTTGTAAACTTACTTTATGTATCTTTATAACATTGTATACTCAATAAACTTCTTTTGACAAGGAAAAACTGTAATTTTGTAAGTGCCAATTTTGCCAGTAAAAACGTGGCTGTGTCAGTAAATTTTGGTTGTAGTGTCAGTAAATTTAAATCTGGTAGGTTGACAACACTGATAGCCACCCCTACTTCATGTTACTGTCAGTAGCACTTTCTTGTGGGTCCTCATTGTTGCTGCCCCTGCCCAGTTAATGCGTTTTTTGTTGTTGAAATAATGTACTGTATACTTACAGCTCACAGCTTTGAGTGATTGTTATTATTCATGCATTGACAGTAAATTCAGACTTGGGTCTATTAATATAGAGGATCTAATATGACATTTCCTACTGACTACTTATGTATTGTCAAATATACTGTATAGAGTATGAGGAGTGAAGGAATGCATTCTGTGTGATATATACACTATATTGCCAAAAGTATTGGGACACCTGCATTTATAGGCACATGAACTCTATTGGCCTCCCAGTCTTCGTCCGTAGGGTTCAATATTGAGTTGGCCCACCCTTTGCAGCTATAATAGCTTCAACTCTTCTGGGAAGGCTGTCCACAAGGTTTGGGAGCGTGTCTATGGAATTATTTGACCATTCTTCCAGAAGCACAATTGTGACGTCCGGCACTGATGCTGTACAAGAAGGCCTAGCTCACAGTCTCTGCTCTAAATCATCCCAATGATGTTCTATTGGGTTGAGGTCAGGACTCTGTGCAGGCCAGTCAAGTTCCTCCACCCCAAACTTGCTCATCCATGTCTTTATGGACCTTGCTTTGTGCACTGGTCAACTCTCCAACTCATTCTTGTCCAACATCAGTGCCTGACCTCACAAATGTGCTTCTGGAAGAATGGTCAAACATTCCCATAGACACACTCATAAACCTTGTGGACAGCCTTTCCAGAAGAGTTGAAGCTGTTATAGCTGTAAAGGCTGGGCCCACTCAATATTGAACCCTACGGACTAAGACCGGGATGCCATTAAAGTTCATGTGCGTGTAAAGGCATGTGTTCCAATACTTTTGACAAGATAGTGTATGTTTTTCCATTTCAATAATATTTATTGAAAGAGTTTTTACAAAGGTTTGAAAGGCAGGCATTAACATAAAAGAATAAGGCCTATAGTCAGCTTGCTTGATTAATCAAAGAGCAAACATAAGTGCGAAACTGCTTACACAGCATAAAATGTCAACATGGAAATAATGACAACAATAAGGTTTGTGAATAACATACTGACAGTCATATTATCACCAGTAGGAATTTACATCAACGTTACAAACATTAAAAAGAAGACCCAATTTGTGTGTTAAATTATAGGTTATTTAGTGGAGGATATATACTATGTTTTATGGGTTAGGGTTCTTTTTATTGTGTAATTTGCATGCATTACCTTCTAGTTTTCAGACTATATAAAATAATAACGTTTTTTATGTTACAATAAGATGCGGCTTTGTTCTTGTTTATATCACTTTGCCTTTAGCCTTCTGTTTCAGGTTTCATTTCTGTCTGTGATGCCTGTACAAGAAATGAGGAGTACCATCGTCACTGGAATGCACGAACAGCAATACCATAACAGTTCTAATCCTTCCTCACTCTACTGAAAATGTGGTGTTATTTTTCAGTACCCTTGTGGGAGAGATTTCCCCTTGCTTCCTGTCCTGATATAAAATGAGGGGAAATCACCGTTCATACCTTGCAGACATAGGACACCTTAAATAACTCAGGACGACTAGCCCCTCTGACCTCCCCTCTTGCCCCATGGGAGGCTTCCCCTTGTTTACTCCCAGGGAACACTTATCTTTTTTCGCCTATGGGCAGCAGATGGGGAGGTACGATGTGGTAGATTTGTCCAAGACCAGGGGTTGCTGTCCCTAGAGACCCTTAGGGATCAATATGGTTGCTTCCCTCTAGATGACTGGCGGCAGGGCTTTTTTTCAGCAGGAAATAGGGGGAACTCAGTTCCACCACCTCTGGCTCAGGTCTTCTGCTCCCTGCTCACCACTATCACTTGGTAACACTGAAGTCTAGCTTCTGGGTTTACAAGTGATAGCTTATCTCCCAGTAGCTCCCACAGGTCAGATCTCCTGCACAGATCCCACTGAGTGTCTGACAGGGACAAGGGAGATACAGAACAAATAACCAGGGTTCAGTGCAGTCATAGGCAGGAGAGGGTGCATGGTAGGCTGCACCCTCTGTGGTCTCCATTTTTTCTCTGGCGACCAGTTGTTGATGCTCCTACTGCACGATCTCCCTTGCAAGTGACTGTAGTATAGTATAGTATGCTGGGAAGTACTACAGCCGGATAGGTGCTTCAGCTTAATATTGCAATAAAGGTAAGACATATGACAGATGGTGAAGCTTTTAAGGAGGGGGGAGAAGATGAGGGCAGTGAAGGGAGGGGGTTGTATGCAGAGGGAAGAGCTACTATTTGATGCCATTTGGCAGGTATGTGTGTGTGGTGGGCATGGTTGAGTTCCTGCACCTATTCTCTGAGAAAAAAAGCCCTGACTGGCAGTATAGGCAGCTTCAACACTTTATTAGCAGTTTACCACAGACTACCTGCTCCCCTTCCTCTACAACTACATTTGAAAAGCTATGCATGTCCAATGCTGCGATCCCTCACTCCATCTCTGTCCTATATAGATTGTTACAAACATTGGAGCCAAGAGGAAAACGAGCATATATAAGGCAATGGGAGAGAAACCTGCAACATACATTTACCGAGACACAACTTGACCATTTGTTTTGCATTACCCATTCCAGTTCAGTGGACACGAAAATGCAGGAAAATAGTTTTAAAATATTAACCCAATGTTCCTGCTTTTTCTGATTCTTGCTGGAGAGAGTGTGGACAATGAGGGACTTTCCTCCATATCTGGTGGGAGTGCCCTAGGGTGCAGTCCTTCTGGCAAGACATTAGGGCCCAGGTTAAAATCATCTTGGACCTTAACTTAAAATCATCTTGGATTCCCCAATGGAACAACTGCTTCATGTCCCCGACATCCCTCTCAGCCATTACCACAAATCAGTGCTGCCCCACCTTCTGAATGCGGCTAGGTGACTGATCCCTATTTACCGGGAAAAAAACGTCCCAAATCGTGCTAATTGGATTCACTTAGTGAATGATATTATTTTGAGCACCAGCCGCCACTGGTTCTGAGTAAGGCCTTTTTACACGGACTGTCCGTTCAGGTCCGCCTGTCAGTTTTTTAGGCGGACCTGAACGGACCCTCCATAGACCTCTATGGAGCGTCGGATGTCAGTGGTGACATGTCCGCTGCCATCCGACCCGCTCCAATCCGAAAAAGTGTAACGGAGGAAAAACCTACTTTTCCATCTGTTTTCGTATTGGATCGGGTGACGACGGACACTATGGTCCGTCATCATCCGATCCCCCATAGGGGAGAGCGGCGCTCTGACAGGTCCGTCGCTGCACAGTGTGCAGCGATGGACCTGTCATCTTCCTGCTCAGCGGGGATCGGTGGAGCGATCCCCGCTGAGCAAGCGGATGTTCATGGGGCGGATCATCACTGTTCTGCCCCGTGTGAAAGAGCCCTAAAGGTTGTGTGTCAGGGACTACACATACAGCTTTATGGAAAAAGGAACGTGAAAAGTGATCGTGTGGTTGTAACGGAATAAAGGTACCATTATTTCCAAAGATAAAGTTTTCTTATGTAAAAAAAAACCTTACTTTGAAGTAAAAGGTTTTTGCTAAATCCCAATTTAAGCTTAAAAAAATATTTTAGAATAGATCATGTTCACATGTTGACTACCATCTAATGTGTAGGACTAGCTTAACCACTTAAGGACCGCCCCATGTACATATTACTGGGGCAGGGTGGCCCTTAAGCGCAAAATCACGTACCCGTATGTGATTACTTCTTCCTGGCCTGGGGCGCGCATGATCGTTCGGAGAGAGGCAGAATGGCAGTCTGCCTATGTAAACAAGACAGACCGCTGTTCTGCTCGAGAGGAAAATGGAGATCTTTGTTTCTGCTAAGCTGAAACAGAGATCTCTGTTTTCCGTTAGTCAAAGCACATCCCCCACAGTAAGAAAGCACCCCCTAGGGACATATTTACCCCCTTGATTACCCCTGATGTTGACCCCTTCCGTGCCAGTGTCATTAGTACAGTGACAGTGCATTCTTTTTAGCACTGACCACTGTATTGTGTCACTGGTCCCCAAAAGTGTCACTTAGGGAGTTATTTACGAAAGGCAAATCCACTTTGCACTACAAGTGCAAACTACAAGTTCAAAGTGCACTTGAAATTGCACTGAAAGTGCACTTGGAAGTGCAGTCGCTGTAAATCTGAGGGGTAGATCTGAAAAGAGGGGAAGCTCTGCTGATTTTATCATCCAATCATGTGCAAGCCAAAATGCTGTTTTTTTTTATCTTCCTTGCATGTCCTCCTCGAATTTACAGCGACTGCACTTCCAAGTGCACTTTCAGTGCAATTTCAAGTGCACTTTGCACTTGTAGTAGTGCAAAGTGGATTTGCGGTTAGTAAATAACCCCCATATTGTCAGATTTGTCTGCCGCAATGTCGCAGTCCCGCTAAAAATTGCTACTCGTAAAAAATATTTTTAAAAAGTTCCCTAAATCTATCCCATAGTTTGTAGACTTTTGCTATAACTTTTGCGCAAACCAATCAATATACGCTTTTGGTATTTTTTTTACCAAGAAAATGTAGCAGAATACATTTTGGTCCAAACTGATAAAGAAATGCGATTTTTTACTGGATATGTTTTATAGCAGAAAGTAAAAAATATTTAAATTGTCGGTCTTTTTATGTTCATAATGCAAAAAATAAAAACCGCATGAAAGGACATGAATTTTTTTTGGGTACAGTGTTGCTCGACCACGCAATTGTCAATTAAAGTAACTGTATTGCAAAAAATGGCTTGGTCAGGAAGGGGGTGAAACCTTTCCGGAGCAGAAGTGGTTAAAGGGTAATTCCACTTTCCCGGGGAAAAAAAACAGTTTGTTAAAATCCTTGTACATAGATCACCGAGAGGGGAATTTTTTTTTTGGAGTTACTCTTTAAAGAGAGAGAGAGCAGAAAATGTCTACACTTGTCCCTAACTGCTAATAGGCATGGTTGTCCAACTCAGAGTCATCTGTCTCAATAGAGCAGTCATATAGCTCAGAGGCTATGACCATTCACCTTCTTGGCCTCCAGTGCCTGCAGATGTAACTATCGCTTTTCAAAGGGTTTCCAAGCCCACACTGCACAGCCCAATAGCCTGCAAAATCAATAGACTCCTATGGGCAGATTGTGATGCTTAAAAAAACTTGAGAAGCACTGTCAAACCGTGGTATTTTTAGAGCTAATAGCAGTTCTGGACAGGTCACCCCTTCCAATCCACAGTGGTAGGAACACAACTTTTTCAACTTATTCTCAGAAAGTTAAAAATGACTTTGAAGTGAACTTCTATTTATGCGAAAAACTTCACTAAAACTGGAAAACATGTTTTAACATATATAACAGCTAAAAAAGCCATTTGTCATTCGGTGTCAAGAAACATCACCTTTCATATTTCAAGTGCAGCAGCTGTAATTATCTTAAAGTTTGAAAAAAATTGTCGCTTTCTTGCCATAATGACAACCTAGAGACATTCTGTACACAATCTGTGTACAGAAACACCCCCATACATCTTTGTGTTCTGTTTGTGTGATTGGCTTACTGCTTTCTCAGAGAAGTTTCAATTTTGGAGACATGCTTGCTAAGGTTCATTCCCTTACAGCACTAAGAATGATCACTATAATGGAGTAGATGTTACCATTCAGAATATAGCCTAAAAATTGAATGGTGATTTAAACATCAATTTCTATGAATCTACAAAAAGGATGCTAAAATCTTTACAAGGATTATGGTTTACACAAAGGGATTTATTTTCCCAACATAGTGGGAATTGCATTTAAGGCTACATGCACACAAGCACAAAAAAGGTGTATGGCATTTTTTTTATCTGCCTCTCCAATCAGCTCTAGCTTATCTAAAGTGCATTATGCACATTGTGTAATTTACAGGCATATTTTAGGGTAGTGTTCAGGCGCATTAAAATAAAATCCCAAACCTGCGTTCAGAGAGAAATGTACTGGCATAATTTAAGAATATGGCTACCTCTGTCTACAACAGTTAACTCTCATCATCACTAGATGCACTTGCTCCTCTAACCACACGCAGAATCAGGCCCCGACCGATACAACCCTGGCAAACTGACAAGACTAGAAATCTCAAGAGACATTGCCGTGCTCTTGAACGACTGTGGTGTAAAACCAAATGCCTGCAAGACTTCACCCTATATAAATCTGCCCTTCTAAAATACTGTACAATTCATGCCTCCATGCTGCCAAACAAGCCTACTTTGTCTCTCTTATTAATTCCTTGTCATCCAGTCCCCGTTGGCTCTTCTCAACCTTTAACTCTCTGCTTCGTCCCCCACCCCCTCTACCCACTAACTCACTCACTGCCCAAGAGATTGACAATCACTTCAAAGACAAGATCGATGCAATTCGTGAGGACATCTCCACTGTGCGTACGTCTTCTCCACCCAACATACCTTGCCTAGCAGCACCTTCGACACTCTCCTCTTTTGAATTGGCTACTACTGAAGAGGTTACAAAAATTTTCTCGGATGCCCACCTAACCAATTGTCCCTTGGATCCTGTTCCCTCACAACTACTACGGTCACCCTCTTCTTCTATCCTATGCTCCCTCACCCACATCTTCAATCTCTCCCTCTCTAGTGGCATCTTCCCCTCCCCTCTAAAACATGCGCAGATCACTCCCATTCTTAAAAAGCCCTCACTGGACCCTACCGACCTGAACAACTTAAGACCCATCTCATTGCTCCCATTCACCTCTAAACTTCTAGAACGCTTAGTCTACAAATGTCTTAGCTCCTACCTCATTGAAAATAACCTTCTTGACCCCTTATAGGCTTTCGCTCGCAGCACTCCACGGAAACTGCCTTACTAAAACTCACTAATGATTTACTAACTGCTAAAACCAACAGCCAGTACTCCATACTCCTACTACTTGACCTCTCTGCGGCCTTTGATACTGTTGACCACCCGCTCCTTCTCAATAAACTATATTCCCTTGGCCTCCGAGATTCTGCTCTATCCTGGTTCTCTGCCTATTTATCACAGCGCTCCTTCAGTGTCACCTACAACTCTGTCAGCTCCTCTCCATTGCCCTTTTCTGTGGGGGTCCCCCAAGGCTCGGTTCTTGGACCCCTTCTCTTCTCTATCTACACCTCCTCCCTTGGTCACTTAATAACTGCCCGCGGCTTCCAATACCACTTATACGCTGATGACACCAAAATCTATCTGTCTACTCCTCACCTCACTCCTTCAGTCTCCTCTCGCATTACTAACTTACTAACTGACATATTAGCATGGATGTCGCACCACTTCCTTAAACTAAATCTCATTAAAACTGAGCTATTAATATTCCCCCCACCCGTGCCCCCCTCCATGACTTTTCCATCAAAATCAACAATGCAACCACCAGTCCCCCCCCTCATGCCAGGGTACTAGGTGTAATCCTAGACTCTGACTTGTCATTTCAGCCTCAAATCCAATCGTTGTCAAAAGTTTGTAGAATTCGCCTCCGTAACATCTCTAAAATTCGCCCCTTTTTAACAAATGAAACCACCAAGCTCCTCATTCACTCCCTCGTTATCTCTCGCCTTGACTATTGCAACTCCCTTCTCATTGGCTTAACTCTCCATAGGCTATCCCCTCTTCAGTCTATCATGAATGCTGCTGCCAGACTTATCCACCTTACCAACCGCTCAGTGTCTGCCAACCCTATACTCCAATCCCTACACTGGCTCCCAATCACCCAGCGAATTAAATTCAAAATACTAACCACAACATACAAAGCCATTCACAATTCTGCCCCGAGCTACATCACTAATCTTGTCTCCAAATATCACCCAAATCGACCTCTCCGCTCTTCTCAAGACGTCCTGCTTTCAAGCTCTCTCATCTCCTCCTCCCATGCTCGTCTCCAGGATTTCTCCAGAGCCTCTCCCATCCACTGGAACTCTCTACCTCCATCTAACCGGCTATCCCCTACTCTTGATACCTTCAGGCGATCCCTGAAAACTCATCTCTTCAGGAAAGCCTATCACGTCTCCAACTAATCTCCTACCACTTCTACCAGCTCATTCCCCACAGTTACAACCTTTTGTACCACCTGCCCCACCCTATTAGATTGTAAGCTCTTCTGAGCAGGGCCCTTTTAATCTTCTTGTATTTTATTGTATTATAACTGTATTGTCTCCCTTTTATATTGTAAAGCGCTGCGTAAACTGTTGGCGCTATATAAATCCTGTATAATAATAATAATAATATGCGCCTATGGATGAGGCTCATCGCCCGATGGGGACACCCTTGCGAACGTACTCGCTAATGTCAGCTTTAAGGTGGCACCCCAACTTAGAAGTAAGCCATTTGTGTTGCACAGATCCACTTGATACACTGAGAACTTTACTGTAAAACACTTGTCTCGTGTAACCGCACGCCTTCTCTTTCCATTTAAATGCAGAATTACTGAGGGGACACCTTGGAGCCTGTGTCCCACTCCACCAGCACAGGCATGACTGCCACCTTACTCTAAATGACAATGCAAGGATCCTGCCATTCACACTGTGCAGACCCCTGTAGATAACGAGCCTTGATATTTTACTTGGATCCACTTATCTCTCTTCTCCCATACCTCCCGGCTAGGTCCATGGGTTCCCTTTGCCGTGATTGCAGTCCCAAGTATGGAGTACCGATCCCTAGGGAAGGAGTCAGGCTCACCCATCCCCTCACTACATTCTTCACCGCTTAACTGGTTGCTTATGGCAACGGCACTGGGCTGTATATCCAGCCAATTCTACAGCATGATTCCATGGTGACCCTCTGCTATCCCCCCTTTTGTGTGCAAGCCCTAGTTCTTTTAATATGCCATTGCATGCATCCCCTTTATAAGAACTTCAGACTAGACACCTTTTGTGTTAACCTGGAATCTTTACTGAGAAGAATTTAGTTGATATAGCACACAGTCACTTTGCAATTACTTATTCCTTGCTCTAGCTCTCTCTTTTATGCAGGCTGCCCCATTTAATACCTGAGATCAATGTAAAGTCCATTTAGCTCAAAAAGTCCTTGATCCTCTTTAGTACCTCGGTTGGGGATCCTTTCAAGGCGGAGAAATCCCTAAGTAGAATTTACATCATGCAGATTCCCTTCCTGCTAATTCCCATGAGGAAGCAAAAAAAAGCCTTCCTAACTCCTTCCTAACTTTTGAGCAGCCTGCTGACTCTTTACACCTTGCACATAAGAAGTACACACAATAATACAGGGTTATAGTAGGTGACCCTTCAAAAAGGAAAACTTTATTTTGCACATAACCCTTGTAAGCACCAGCTTATGCTCATAATTTCAATCTATTGGTTCGAAAGAATGAATATTCTAGCCATCAGAATGCACATGAATGTATGTAAATACGTGCCAGATTTGCCCATTTTTTACACTGGCACAAAGATCCAGTGTAAATGGGCATATTTTTCTACACCCATGTGCTTGTAGTTGTCCTAATAGTTGCAAAACAGCTTTTAGGCATGTAATGTAGGCACTTGAAGATATCTACATATACTGTAAGTTCACTTAGGCTGTAGAGCACACTGGAAGTCCAGAGTGATAATATACGTATATAGATAATGACTTGACCCTTCATGCATTGGGGTTGATTTACTAAAGGCAAATAGGCTGTTCTTTTTGGAAGGGAAGTTGCACTTTGCAAGTGAATTTGCCCCAGTGATGCTGACTTCCATTTATTTTCTTCTTTTCTTTGCATGTGATTGGGTATTCCTTCTAAAGTGAAACTTCACCACATTCACTATGTTGTAGGGTAAATTCTCTTGCAACGTGAACAGCCTATTTGCCTTCAATAAATCAACCCCATTTTGTACATACCGTAACTACTGGTGAGTGTGTATGTCATAGCAATGACCTAAAATTGGGGACTTGAGGGCCCCTGGAGCTTTTTGTTGTGTATCTGCAAATGTCTTCTAGAGGGCGCCATTGGCTGCTGCTGCTGTCAAAGTCAGTGAGCCAATGAGGAAAGAGGGGGCGGGGCTGAGCCGTGCTCCATGTCTGAATGGTGCCCCCATATGATATATTGCTATGCTTACTTATATAACAGAGATAATTCAAAAACCAAAGTTATCAGTTCTGTTCCATGTATACTTTTCTAAAATAGAACAAGTTGTTGATTTTTTTCTTTTCTTTTTCAAATGATACCAAATGCTTCAACATATTAGCAACGTATGCTATTATTTTTTTACGGTTTCTTTTTGACTGTTTATTCTCTATTATCCTTTACAAGTATCTCTTCTGTTCTGATGTTAAATTATTTCTATAATCATTCTTCTCATATGCTTTGTTCTATGAAATGCTAAGATTAAAAAAAAGCTGATCATTAGCAAGGCATTGTTCCTGGTTCTCTGTGCAATTAACAGATCAGAGGAAGAGATGTGCTTGTTTACAACACAGCAAAAATGTAATCATACTAAAACGGTGAGTCATTTGAGGACTACATCATTTATTACCCAAGTAGTGTGAAGGAGAGTTTGGAAACCTACGGAAGTAGACCCAAGACCTAATTCAAAAGAACAGAGGCTGAGACGCCATCGGTCAGGCTGATACTCACTTGACTTTTGTGGGGAACTTGTAAATGAATTTTTTTGAGCCCCTTTCCAGTTCTTTGAGGAAGGTTCACTAAAGATGGCCATGTTCCATCTGTTTTCAATCTGCAATTCAGGGGGGTTCAGATGAGAGTCCTTTTTCATGTGTGCCATGGGCTATAAGGGATAATGGGGGTTCGAATTTCAAATTTTCTAATTTCCGGATTTTCTAATTTCCAAAATTACGAATTTAAGAAAATTCGGAAATTTGAAATTCAGAAATTCGTATTTTAGGAAATTCAGAAATTCAAAATTCGGAAATTTGAAATTCGGAAACCCGTAATTTCAAAATTCGTAATTTCGGAAATTCGAAATACGGAAATTCGTAATTTCGGAAATTTGAAATACGGAAATTCGTAATTTCGGAAATTCAGAAATTCATAATTTTGCAAATTGGAAAATTTCAAAAATTGGAACATTTCAGAAATTCGAATATTCGAAATTTCATAAATTTAAAAATTCTAAAATTTGGAAATTTGAAAATCCAAGAATAAGAATGAAAATCTGAAAATTCAAAAGAATGAAAATCTGAAAATTTGAAAACCCTAAAATCTGAAATAATAACTAATAATAAATATTAAATTATAGGTATGGGAATTTCCTTTAAAATTTGTCTGTTAGTGAACGTAACGAGTATGAATTTATCTGAAGTTACGAATTATCTGAAATAATGAATGCCGCATCTAAACAGATGGAACGTAACAATCTAATAATAATAAATAACAATAATAATAAAACCTTTTTATTCCAATTCCAATACCTAGAATTTAATAGTTAGCTATTATTTCAAATTTTACTGATTTTCTTTCTTTTTTTCAGATTTTCAAATTTTCAAATTTTTTGGATTTCCGAATTTTCAAATTCCAAAAATCCAAAATTCAGAAATTCGGAAATTTGCAAATTCAGAAATCCGAAAATTCGAAATTCGAAAATTTGGAAATCCAAAAATTTGAAATTCGGCAATTTGAAAATTCGAAAATTCAAAACTCGGAAATTTGGAAATTCAGGCAATTTGGAAATTCAGAAATCCGAAAATTTGAAATTCGGAAATCTGAAAATTCGAAATTCAGCAATTCGAAAATCCGAAAATTTGAAATTCGGAAATTTGGCAATTTGGAAATTCGGAAATTGGAAAATTTGGAAATTCGAAGTTCGGAAATTCGTAAATTGGAAAATTTGGAAATCCAAAAATTCAAAATTCGAAAATTCGAAATTCAGAAATTCTAAAATTCGGAAATTCGGAAATCTGAAAATTCAAAATTGGAAAACTCAAAAGCTCAGAAATCCAAAATTTCGAAATTCTGAAATTCCCGAAATTTCGGCATTCCGAATTTTTAAATTTCCGAATTTCCGAAAAAAGCAAAAAAACGAATGAAATGAAGACGAAATCGAACACATTTTTTGTCAGTGCACATATCTACTTTGTTCTTACATACAATGGGACCACAGAAAACAAAGGTAGGAATTCTGAGATTTGAAGGAGGCTGAAAACCATAGACGGTACCTTTTTGAGTTAGGAATACATACCTGAATAACTTTTTTATTTTTTAAACCAGAGCTTAGTGTCACTTTAATTCCAGAGGGCTCACATCCAGTTTACACTGTAAAGTCCCACCACAGTCCTACGGACAGACATATGCACACTGAATTTGTTCAGACATCGGTTCAAGCAAAACTATATTCTTAAAATAAAAACATGCTAGAGGATAGAACTTTTTTGTGCTTATTTACACTTTATGGCAAGAGCTCCTTACCCTTGCAGCACCCTTTAGTGTGTGCTACAGGGATGAGAGTAGGCAAACTATACTCTTACTCATGCTTAGCCTGGGAGTCTGTAAATGGGTCAGGGTTATTAGAGGTCAGGGCTAGATGACTTGTCCTGGCAGCTCTCTGGTGCTTCCCCCTGGTTCTAGAATGTTGGAGAATATTCTAGAATTTAGTGGGTGGAAGCTAGGAGGGGTTGCCTTGCATATTTAGGGGCCCTTAGCCAATCCCCAGGAAGTGGGCCTGGCAGGGAACTAAAGAGCCCTTAAATAGTCATGAGCTATGCCAACCAGGGAGTCAAGTAAAAGATGGAGAAGCAGCGCTGAGAGAGTCTGTCATGGTCCTTGAGGGACCCCTGCTGGGAGGCTGGCCTGGAAGGATCCTACCACAGGAGGCAGTTGGAGGGACCCTATCTGGAGAGGCAGCAGGAGCAGAGATAAACAGAGTGAGTAGATCAGCATGGTGCAGGGACAGACAAGGGGAGAGGCTGCCAGTTGTAGCAGGTCTCTCTTGAAGACAGCAGTGAGCAAAGTCTTCATCTAACCTTACCCTGGGAGGTCTCCAGTGTGTTTCAGTCAGGTAGACCCGGGAAGAGGAAGCAGCCAGGTCAGCTAGTGAAGTGGCAGCCAGGTGGGCTAGCATTTCTGCAGGAAGTAGAGCTGGGGCCAGTGTCTACAGGGAAGCAGAAGGTTATGCGGGGTGCAGTTCACTCCACATGTGCTATTTTCCACAAGGGGCCAAGAGTGCTTAGCCTGTAATGGGCTGTTGCTGAGCTAATGAGAGACTATTAGTTCCCAAAAAGGATGGAACCCAGCAGAAACTGTGGAAAGAGCCAAGTGTTGTGCGGGATGAAGAAGAAGAAGCTATAAATAGGGAGGAAGTTGTCCATGATTCTGTTTGTTGGACATTTTTCAAGTTGGGCATCCCATTATTCCTACCCTATCCAAGTTATTATCCCCAATAAAACAAAAAAAAACAAGCCAAAAGACTGTTTCCTGTGTCTGGATGGAAGAAGGAAATGCTGTGTGACTGGCTGTGCAGCAGTGGGGAACCCTGACATCTGCAACTCTTATGGGGGTAGTGCTACACCCTTGCAAATGCTACAGTTCTGTTTTAAACTGCCAACAAGTATACATGCTGCTGGAATTTACCAGAGAACCTAAAGGAAACCCTCATAAACATAGGGAGGTCATACAAATTAGTAGTGGTAACACTAAGTAGCAAGCACTGTGGCCAATATGCCATCATGCTGACGTGTACAAGCTTCAGCTACTCTACAAGAAATACCAGGGAATGTATACTTTTTTTTTTCCCTTGCCTTATAGGCACACCTTGCTGGGATGTTATTTCAGGTTTCTCGTGGTTTTAAGTAGACAGTGTAAGATTTTGAAGTAGGTTGCTCAAACGCATAATGAGAAGTATTACATTAAAGAAATATTTTTCATTTAGATGAATTGAAAGGAAGAGATTAAACACATCAAGTAAAGTGGATTCTACATTTTACTTACTTGAAAGTTACATTTCCTTTTTACCCAATCAAGAAAACCTATTGTTTTAGCAAATTGTATTAAATGGTATTTAATTTTGTGAAATGCATTCTTCTAGCTTAACCTACATAAACATTTAAGGTGACCTAAATAAACCAACTTGTGGCTAATTCTTTAAAATAGTCTTGATGTGTTTTAGTTCTATCTTAATTTTTATGTTGCCTTATAAATAAACTTATTTAAACGTACATTCCAGTCGAAATGAAAAATGAAACTTGGCAATGCATAAAAGGATTTGAGTTTACCTCTTCATGCCTTCTGATCAAAGTATAGTTGTAGTGCACAACAATCCCATATGATGGCTATCTGCTGATTTGGGAACACCTTTTTTTCTAACCTGTTCCTAATGCAGGAGAAGTATTCCTCAAAACATCAACTGTAAGTTCCTTAATGTGCTACATAAAGACTAATGTATCAAAATGTCATTGCTATGTACAGCCACCACTTAGATTCAAAGCAGCCTTAATGTTTGACTATGACTGATTAAATAGCAAGCAACTGGGGAGGAGGTTGCACAGTTGGGACTTAAAGTGGAGTTCCACCCACTTTTACAACTCTTCAGCATCCCTCACTAAACTGTGCACTGTAAACAAATTGGATATTTTTAAATTTTTTTTCTCAGCACCTACTGTATATCTGCTGTATTCATTTTTCACTTCCTCCTCCCTGGCCGCGGCCCATCGCATCATTTCCTGTTTGCAATGCCTTCTGGGAAGGGGCGGCAACTTCCTCTGAAACTGCCGTTGCTATGGAAACCTGACCTGAAACCTATTACACTGCTTGTGCTGCACTGAGCATGTGCAATATCTGCAAGGATGAGATCCAGGAAGAAATACAGTCTGGCTTCAGAGGCCCAGACTTAAGATGGCCACGGCCTGCTGTAAGTTTAAAAAATAACAAACTACTGCTATAAACTAACAAAACAGACCTTAGTTTACAGACTAACTTTACTAGAATACATTACGCTTGTGTATTATAGGGGTATTTTTATTTAAAAAGTATCATTTCGGCCGGAACACCACTTTAAAAAAGATCTTCGCTCTGCCTTGTTCAGTGGCTCTGCCACCGTGCGCCAACATTTTGAGTAATGCCCGATCTTCGGGTTCTGGCAGACCCTGATACCCTGTTAGCACACACTCTGTGCAAATGTCACATATGCATAAAAACAGTTTATAGCTTCCCCATCAGAGGTCTTTGTGCATGCACAGCAAAACCTGCGCACGCACAGATATTGGATACCCCAGGGCATACGCAGATGTGCCACAGGGGAGGACAACTTCACATTTAGTCTGGGTACACACTAAAAGTTTTTTTTCATTCAACCGGGCAGGCACATGTGATGTTAGTGCAACAATCTTCTCCGCTGTGTCTCTGTATTCTGACAGGGGGTCTGCCACCCCCCTTTAACCTGGGACCTTTGCTGTATCTGGCAATGTCCCTGCTTGCTGAGCCACCTGGAATGTTGGACAATTACCTGGACAATTCCTTGAATGATCCTGCCTTAAATCTTGCTAGTCTTGAACCTTGAACTCTTTGCTCCTCCCATGAACTTCCTGATTTAAGCCGTGTCTCCACACTTCCTGTTTGCCAGATTATTGTGCCCTCTCCTGCCAATATCTCGCTTTGATCTCTCCTGCTGCTGCCCATATCTTCACTACCATTCGTTACCAACCTTTGGCTCGTTCCTCGACTGTGCGTCTGCTACCTGCTATATTTGCTACTGGACCCCAGCTTGCTCACCTCCTGGTGGGGAAATCCTGAGGACCGCGACCTGGTACTAACACGCAGCAAAGCCTACCTCCACCATCATGTGCTCTGGTGAATACCAGTTAGTACCCCAGACCTCAGTTGAACCTGTGCCATCTGCCAGGGTGACCTGCGTGTATATCTGTCCTGCTTGTCGCTGGGTGCTGTTCCACTCTTATAGTTACTGACCTTTGAGCCTGACTCTAGACCTTGATGGTGATTTCCATTGGCATGCGTTTCTGTGTGACTCAAGTCGCACTATTATTATTATGCAGGATTTATATAGCGTCAACAGTTTACGCAGTGCTTTACAATATAAAAGGGAGACAGTACAGTTACAGTACAATAAAATACAAGAGGTTTAAGAAGGCCCTGCTCATGAGAGCTTATAATAGTGTGAACCAGGCCTAAAACCCTACTGGAATTTGTGGATTGCACCCTTCAGTGGGAGATACTGTTGCAGCTCATAATCAAATATATGTTCATAGGCTAATAATAGGAAAAATATAACAGTGTTTTTTTATCTGTTCTCCATTAAGCTGTATACTTTAGGTTTTTAATCCTAATGCTGAAAAATTCAAAGCTAACAAAATCTGGCATAATATGAGTTTAAAGGTGTGTGTTTTTATTGGTGTATCCAATTTATTTCTGGATTACTTATAAATAAACACAATCAAAATATCTCTGACTTGAAAGTGTGTGGTTTTAATGGGATATGAACTTCAAATTCATCAATGTTTAGTCTAAATAAATTATAACCCCTTAGACAGAGGTCATTGCTGCTGATATAAACATCATTTTAGAAAACTAATAAGCAGTTCATTAGGTAGACTCTCACCTCCTGTTTTCAGATTTTAAATGTGCGATTTTAATACTTTTTTAATTTCTGAGCTTTTGGTAACATAATTTATCTTGCTAAATTAGCATGAATAACAGTCGACAATATTGGGGACAGTAAATTATAATGGTTAACGATAATTATATGCTACATGAAAATTCACTGTCGCTAATACTGAAAATATACCTAGAGAGTTCTTCCTAGTAGGAATAGGAGACGCATTTTATTCAAACTTGGATTTGTTAAACAGAACTCTCAAATAGGTCAGTACTGTAATATAGTGCATCATCTGCATTCCTTTAGCTCTAAAGACCATTTGAAAGTATCTCAGGAAAAATGCAAATATCATAGCAATAAAGTAATATTATACCCTCCACAATTTTTCTTGTTCCAAAATTTTATTGAAAAAAAAAAATCAACAAGAAGCATAACACACAGTACACAAGGATAGACCATTGTGATAGAATAGGTATGAATGAGGTCCAAAAGGAATACTAAAAGAACATGGCCTATTTGTTAACATGCCACTAGCAGTTGGGGCCCGTCCATAGGGGGCGCCCGTGCGCCGCCCCCCTCCTGTAGTCACCCAAAAAATTTTTTTTTTAAACTGGCCCTTTAAGAAAAAAAAAACAAAACAAAAAAAAATCCTTTAACATAGTGCACTGTGGCGCCGGATGCAGTGCACTATGGGAAGCACCATGTCAATGCAATCACGAGATTGCAGACATGGCGCTTCATTTGCGGGCTCTTAACCCGCCTTGGGGCGCAATGCAGAACGCTGAGTAGCTTCCGCCCGTAAAATCACTGTGATTCTAAAGGCGGGAGCGGTGTTGTTACAAATCTAGAGCTCACTTCCGGCCGGGTATTCTGAAACTGACGAAAGCCAGAAGTGACGTCGTTACATCTTCAGCCCTGTTCTTCAGCCTGAGCGGAGCTGCAGTAAGGAGGTGAGAGAGTGTGCCTCATTCTTTCATTATCTGAATTCCTATGCTAATGCTCTAAAAATGTAATAAATCATCTCCCTGTGCCCTGACAAAGTGGAAACAGCTTAGTGACTGCCTGCGCACATTATGTTAGCAAAGGAATTCATTTACAGAAATGTGTGTGAAACAAAAGTGGATGCACCAAAGCATGTTCAGTAACACTAACATGGGGTTTAATACTTTATTCCATATTGTGTCAGTCTGTTCCATTTTAAGACATTTGTAAATATATTCTCAGTCTCACCATAACATTGCAACGGATTAAAAAAAAATATCTGATTTACATAACTTATTTTACGGTAATATTTAAAACTACAACTTTTCACTTTTTTTTTTTTTTTTTTGACCGCCGCACGCCGATGTACATCCCTGCTTTGGGGACGGATATCGTTGTAATGCAGCAGCTAGCTGCCACAACCCCGGTATCCCCGTGTTTAGCCGGCGGTCGGCTACAAGATAAAAGTAATCTCTGTGGCGGATTCACCGCAAGATCACTTTTATCAGTGGCGGGAGAGGCCCCCCTCTGCCATGATCCGATGCCCTCTGCCGCTTACCGGAACTGTCGGCAGCGGCGGAGGCGATCACGCGTGTCTCCTTGCTAGGTTTGGAGACGAGTGAGGGGAAGATGGCCTCCACCCGTCTCCATACCATAGCTGGGCAGAAGTGACATCAAAACGTCACTTCTGCCCATACTTCTTAAAGGCACATTTTTTTTATGTCATTTTTTCAAAATGACAACTTTTTTTTTTTTTTTTTTTTGCATTTAAGTCCAAATATGAGATCTGAGGACTTTTTTACCCCAGATCTCATATTTAGGAGGACCTGTCATGCTTTTTCTTTTACAAGGGATGTTTACATTCCTTGTAATAGGAATAAAAGTGACACAATTTTTTTTTTTTTAAAAACAGTGTAAAAATAAAAGGTAAAATAAATAGGAAATAAAACATTTTTTTTAAACGTGCCCAGTCCTGCCCCGCCGAGCTCGCGTGCAGAAGCGAACGCATACGTGAGTAGGAAAACAGTATTCAAAGCACACATGTGAGGTATCGCCGCGATCAGTAGAGCGAGAGCAATAATTTTAGCACTAGACCTCCTCTATAAGGCCCCTTTCACACTGGGGCGGTGGGGGCGTCGGTGGTAAAACAGCGCTATTTTTAGCGATGTTTTACTGTCGTTTTTGCGGCTGTATTCGCCCGCTAGCGGTGCGGTTTTAACCCCTGCTGGCGGCCGGAAAAAACGCATGCATAGCGCGGCTATAGCCGCAGTATTGCCGCGGTATAGCCGCGCTGCCCCATTGATTTCAATGGGCAGGAGCAGTTTAGGAGCGGTGTATTCCTTCTTTCACCGCTCCAAAGATGCGGCTTGCAGGAGATTTTTTCTTCCCCTGCCAGCGCACCACTTCAGTGTGAAAGCCCTCGGGCTTTCACACTGAACAAACAGCAGCGGCTATTTTGGGTCGGTTTGCAGGCGGTATTTTTAGCGCAATAACATATATATATATATTTCTAACACCCTACAGAAGGAAAAAAATTGTGTCACTTTTATTCCTATTACAAGGAATGTAAACATCCCAAACAAAGCATGACAGGACCTCTTTAATGTGCGATCTGGGGTCAAAAAAACCTCAGATCTCATATTTAAACTAAGATGCAAAAAAAAGTCCCTTTAAGAGCTATGGACGGAAGTGACGTTTTGATGTCACTTCCGCCCTGCATTAGTATGGAGCCGGGTAAGGGCCATCTTCCCCTCACTCAGCTCCATACCACAGAGGGGACAGGATCCAATGCTGGCGGCTCTGGTAAGCAGCGGAGGGCACCGGAGCGCGGTGGGAGGGGCCCTCTCCTGCTGCTGGTAAAAGCGATCCTGCGGCGAATCCACCGCAGGGACCACTTTTATCTGAAAGCGGACCGCCCGCTGAAGAAGAGGATACTGGGGTTCTAGCAGCTAGCTGCTGTCATAACAACGATATTCCTCTTCAAAGTGCCGCTATATAATGACGGCGGGCAGTCCGTAACTGGTTACGTTAACACCGGTGGCGGCTGGTGCTCAATTTTTTTGGGGGGGAAACAAATCCTAACCCACCGCCAGCCCCACTTCCAAGCCTGCTCACCAGCCCCGCTCACCACTCTCCAGCCCCGCTCGCCACTTGCCAGCCCCGCTCGCAAGCCCGCCAGCCCCTGCACTTACCCCATACAGGTCCCGGGCGGCTTCCCTGGCTTCTCCTCCCAGCCAATCCAGTCACTTCTCCTCAGGAAGAAGACAATATCGACAATGTTGATTCGCTATTGTCACAAGTGGGTGGGCTCAGGGTGCAGTGCTCTGCACCCCGAGCACACCCTTTTTGAAGCCACCGGCTCTAATCACTTGCTTTACAAAATCTCCTGCATGGAGATTAGGGGCCAGGCGCATAGAGATTAGGGGGGCCGCACTGCTGTGCCCTTATGGATGGGCCAGCACTGGTTAACCTCCCTGATGGTATTCCTGAGTCTGGCTCGGGGTGGATTTTCAGCACCAAAAGCGGTAACCCGGAGCCACACTCGGGATCGCATCGCAGAATCCAGGTACAGCAAACTTACCTTGTCCCCAGGATCCTGCGATGTCCTCCCTGTTCTGTGTGCGAGCCGTCCTCCGCTCAATCTATCACAGAGCCGAGCTCCGTTCCCTGCGAGCGTTGTGACGCACGGGGACGGAGAACAGCGCCAAATTCAAAAAGTAAAAAACACAATACACATACAGTACACTGTAATCTTACAGATTACATTACTGTATCACTTCATTTCACATCCCTTTTGTCCCCAGTGGTTTGTCCAGTGCCCTGCATGCAGTTTTATATTATAATTACTGTTCTTTCTGCCTGAAAACTGGAGATTGTCCATAGCAACCAAAACCGTCCCTTTATAGGGACGGTTTTAGACCAGCTAAAAAAACAGCGATAATAAATTAGAATCACTTGCAGAATTGAGAGATAGTGATTTGTGGGGAGATCCATCACCAAACACTGAAAGTAATGACAGCGACAATTCTGCAACTGAGCAAATTTCAGTGTTTTTCATTTGATTACATTATTGAATAATTTTTATTATTATTATATTATTATTTGTGATAATTATTTATAGTTATTTATTATATTATAATTTATGATTTTGTGTTTCAAACTTTATCATACTAGGGGTGTCTAGTAGACTCTTGTCTGGACAGATTTAAGTGAGTTATTCCTAAGAATTACAGGCCTACAATTTAAAACGCCAAATTTTCATGCAAAATAATTGTACCGCTTTCAGCATCAAAAATCACACTAACACACTGATCATAATAAAATAAATGTATCACGGCCCCCTTGGGGACTGCTTGGATTTACCTGCTCATATGCATCGCCATGACCCTGTGAACATTTCAACCCACCTGACACTTTGGGTTCAGACACCATTGCAACAGCTGTAGCCTCCCTGGCGGTTTTCCCGAGTGTGGCTCGGGGTTAAAATTCAGGACCATTAGTGGTAACCCCGAGCCACACTCGGGATTACATCGCAGGATCCTGGTGTGGCTTTACTTACCTTGTCCCCAGGATCCTGCGATGTCCCCCGCTGTGTCCGTGGGCTCCGTCCTCCCCCGAAGCCTCTCCTTGCCAGGCTCCGTTCCCTGCGAGCATCGCGACGCACGGAGGGTGGAGCCTGGCGGCAAATTCAAAAAATTGTAAAAATCATAACACATACAGTACTGTAATCTTACAGATTACAATACTGTATGAAATTATTTCACATCCCTTTTGTCCCCAGTGCTTTGGCCCATGCCCTGCATGCAGTTTTATGTTATATATACTGTTCTTTCTGCCTGGAAACTGGAGATTGTCCATAGCAACCAAAAAGTGTCCCTTTACGTCAAAAGTGGCTTTAGACCAGCTATAAAACAGCGATAGTAAATTAGAACACTTGCAGAATTGAGCGATAGTGAATCGCGGGGAAATTTATTTTATTTTATTTATTTATTTATTTATTTTTAATTATTTATTTTTATTTATTATATTATAATTTATGTTTTTGCGTTTCAAACTTTATCATACCCGGGATATCTACTAGACTCTTGTTTGGACAGATTTAAGTGTGTTATTGTTAAGAATTACAGACCTACAATATAAAACGCCAAATTTCCATGCAAAATAACCGCTTTCAGCACCTAAAATCAGAAAGAATCATACCACCAGGGAGGTTAAGTAATAAGACAACACTCAACAACACTCAATGGGGGTTATTTACTAAAGGCAAATCCACTTTGCACTACAAGTGCAAACTACAAGTGCAAATTGCACTTGAAATTGCACTGAAAGTGCACTTGGAAGTGCAGTCGCTGTAGATCTGAGTGGGACATGCAAGGAAAATAAAAAACAACATTTTACCCTGCACATGATTGGATAATAAAATAAGCAGAGCTTCCCCTCATTTTAGATCCACCCCTCAGATTTACAGCGACTGCACTTCCAAGTGCACTTTCAGTGCAATTTCAAGTGCATTTTGCACTAGTAGTTTGCACTTGCACTAGTAGTGCACAGTGCATTTGCCTATCGTAAATAACCCCCAATACATTCATATTCTGTTAACGTTTACTAGAATACTTCAGTTAAAATACGGTTGCACAAATTAGGTAATGGTTCAACTTAGCTTCGGATAACAGCAGAAACCCAGTTGAGTGACTCCTCAATAAAATGCCAGTTATTTATTTATTATTATTATTTATTTCAGGTACTTATATAGCGCCGTCAATTTACGCAGCGCTTTACATATACATTGTACATTCACATCAGTCCCTACCATCAAGGAGCTTACAATCTACGGTCCTTAACTCACATTTATACATACTAGGGACAATTTAGACAGGATCCAATTAACCTACCAGCATGTCTTTGGAGTGTGGGAGGAAACCGGAGTACCCGGAGGAAACCCACGCAGGCACAGGGAGAACATGCAAACTCCAAGCAGGTAGTGTCGTGGGTGGGATTCAAACCAGCGACCCTTCTTACTGCTAGGCGAAAGTGCTATCCACTGCACCACTGTGCCCCCCAGTTGAGACAGTTAGCCACAACAGATTATTATATACACATATGTACAATGGAATACCACTTGAACATAATCTGAAAGGATAAGCAGAGGTTGAGTATCAATTCTGACAATACTTCTAGAAAGAGAAACCCAGGCCTGTTTAACCTTTGATCCTAATGAGAGATGAAGCTAAACATGGATGGTATGAGGTCCCTTTAAGTAGCAATGACAGAATGTCCCCGTTGCAGATCTGATGGTCTTCACCGGCAGTTGGAGCTCATTAATTGTATCCAATAAGGTGTAGTAACAGAGTGGTAGTATATCTGGTGATGACTGTAACTAAAGATGCTTATGTACAGTGTTCAAATAAAGGTGCAGTAATGTGTTCCCAAAGTAACAGGGGCACAGTGTCCCAGTGAAACAACAAAGGAAAGGTTTGCAAAGATGAGCAGTGGCCCTCTCACCAAGGACCAGACCGATTCGGTGCCTTCCAGCTAGCGAACCCCAGATGGATGTCCTGGCTACGGACCCGCTTGTGACAATCACCCATCATGGAGCACAAAGCGTGAGTTTCTGCACTGTAGAGGTGGTACTGATCAGATGTCCGATGAACAGCAGGCAACGTTGGACCCCTTCTCGGTCAGGTCAGATGACTGTAGACCATGTGGTAGGCCGTGACCTCACTCCCCCTGCATGGAGAGATCCTTCACACACGAGGCCTGGGAGGAAGAGAGCATGGGGCACTAGAGGATACAGACAGTGCAGTGAATATTGGTTCGTTGCAATTGTAGTCCATATTGCTACATCAACAATCCCCAGTAAACTATTTGGTAAAATTGTTACCCAAGCACTTGCAAATTACAACTTTCAGCACTGATGGCTTCTGCTATGCTGCTTCTCTGAACTTCCAGGCTTCACAGGAAAGAGTTAATAGAGACAAGTGCAGTCTGGAGCCAGTTTATTAGCTTGAGATAGAAACAGGGTCAGCGCTTCCACTAGGCGCTTACATTGCACATAGGAGTTCTGTGTCAGCTACCCATGATTTGCTTGGCCTTTTCCTTTTATGTTATCTTTGAGGCTGGGTTCACATATGAGCCGCATGCAGCTCACAGCAGGGGTCCTGTTCATCCTTGTTCATTGTTTCAGGTCCGATTTCAGCCTGAATTTTGGGCTGAATTCAGACATGAAATGGACCAAAAGATGCACAGCGTTTTTGTGCAAATCGCACCGGATCCGCTGCGGATATGTGAACCGGCTCCAAAGCAAGCTGGTCCAAATCTCCTGCTATTGCGAATTGGATGCGGGGAACTCGCATCCAATTTGCAATGGTGTGAACCCAGCCTAAAGGAATTAACTGGTCAGGCCGGGAGCTTCACAGACCTGTTAGCCATTTACTGTCCTCCTGTGCCTGAGCATTGACTGTTAGTAAAGTTTTTATTTTTTTTTTCTTTGGCACTTTGTTATATCTTGTAAACTCCTGTTTACACATAGTGCAGTGATCTATGTTTTTCCACACTGGTCACTGCTAGGATACACTTCTACAATGTTCGCAGTCTCTGACCGTCTCCTGTATCATCTCTGCAGTCTGACCATCTCCTGTAGTATGCCTGCAGTCTCTGACAATGGCTGCGCTGCTATCAGTCTATCCAATCAAGAGCCAAGAACCCCGGGCAGAGAGAGAGCGCGTCCCCGTGGGACGAGTTTGAGGGTTCAGGTAAGTAAAACAGGGGGGCTGGGGGGGTCGGTCACTGACAGGTGTTTTTTCACCTTAATGCATAGGAGGCAATAAGGTGAAAAAACACGAACCTTTACAACCCCTTTAAGAGAAGTACTGAGGCTGACTCCTCCTACCAGCCATGATCTGTCTGTATTGCATAGACACAGAAAACCAAAGGTAATGTCGCTGGGTCTAAAATAGGGAAGTATGGTATGTAATGTAAAGGGAAAACTTTTATTCAAATATATATTTATCGTAGTAATTTGGTGGGGGTGGATTGACTGGGGAAGGCAAAACATAGTGAGCAGACTAGATTTATCCATTTATATTAATTTCTTAAATTTAGCTTTTTTATTAATACACACACTTGGCCTATATATATATATATATATAATATATATATATATATATTTATATATAGAACTATAAATATATCGATATATATCGATATATAGATACGTATCTAAATCTATATATATATATATATATATATATATATATATATATATATATATATATGTATATCTATATAGCAGTATTGTTTACAAAGCAGTAGATGTTTCCTTCATAGATTCCTCAGTTTAATATGGAGTGCCAGAAGCGCGGTAGGGTAAGGTTCCTCGCTCCGTTTTAGATTCAGTGTCACAGCTACTAAATTTTACTTTGGATATAAAGCAGTTAGGGATTGCCTCATGGCACGTGTCCTGACCTTGGCGTGCCAGCCTGATGTGCCTCTGGCCACAAACATGTAAGTAAACCTCAATTTTCCTGAACATTAGCTTCACAGCTTAGCAAAGGTTGAAAATTCCGTGTTAAACAGCTATTTAGGTTTTCCTCCCTGCTGTACACATTAAAGCTGATGAAATACAGAGCTTTTTTTAGTCACAATGACTCAGTAAAAGCTAAAGTTTAGCCACAACAAAAAACAAACATTCTCTATAGTTTTAGTGGGCTAACTTACCTGTAATGAAGGATGACCCATGTCTAGGGTTGCCACTTTTTCTTCAAGCCAAACCCAAACACTTTAGCGGTGCACAGCAAAATGTTTTTTCTTTTTTTAACATACACTATAGGATTGTAGCAGACCTGGGACACTTTTGGGTGTTCCAAAGAGAATGGTAATGTGGCATGCATAGTGCCCCCTCACCCTTCTATCAGGCCCTGTTCTAAGCCACATTCCTGTCTGAATATTGTGTCCGGGTTTCAGGCGGACTGAAACCTGGACACATGATTCAAAACCCGAACTGTCTGGGTGAATCCCAGACAGGTGGTAACTCTACCCATGTTGTGCAGGCAGCTGAATCCTGGAGAAATCTTCTCTGCAGGGATGCCTCAGCCTCTTCCTGTTGCAGAACTTTTGACAATGCAAGGCAGGGAGTGTGTTACAGGCAAGATCATAAAGGTGAAAATAAAGGATAAGTCTAAACTAGGAAAACCAATCCAGCCACCACATCTAAGGACTTCTGGTCTACAATATTTTGACTTCAATGGGAGAGTTTGATAGGTACTGCCAACCAGGGCTTTTTTTCTCAGAGAATAGGTGCAGGAGCTCAACTGTGCCCGTCACGCACACATACCTGACAAATGGCATCAAATAGTAGCTCTTCCCTCTGCATACAACCCCTCCCTCCACTGCCCTCATCTTCTCCCCCCTCCTTAAAAGCTCCACCATCTGTCATATTTCTTACCTTTGTTGCAATATTAAGCTGAAGCACCTATCCGGCTGTAGTACCTCCCAGCATACTATACTATACTACAGTCACTTGCAAGGGAGATCATGCAGTAGGAGCATCAACAACTGGTCACCAGGGAAAAAATGGAGACCACAGAGGGTGCAGCCTACCACGCACCCTCTCCTGCCCATGACTGCACTGAACCCTGGTTATTTGTTCTGTATCTCCCTTGTCCCTGTCCGGCACTCAGTGGGATCTGCGCAGGAGATCTGACCTGTGGGAGCTACTGACATATAAGCTATAATTTGCTTTAACCGCCTGACCTCTGGAAGATGTTACCCCCTTTGTGACCAGGACACTTTTTGCTATTTAGCACTGTGGTACAAATGGGCTGTGATTGGCCCTGTCTGTACCATGTAATCACTGTGACCAACAGTAGCGGTCCGTCCAATAGGGGCACATGGGTCGCCGCCCCCCTCCCCCCTCATACATGTTTCTGGCCCCCTGATCTACATACAGGGCGCCGGACCATGGATGGGTTTTTTTTTTTTTGCAGCACGTGATTAGAGTCAGAGGCTTTATTAGGCTTCAAAAAAGGGTGGGCTCAGGGTGCAGAGCACTGCGCTCCGAGCCCACCCAGGTGTGTGACAATAGAAAATGAATATTCGCTATAATCACACTGATTATCCTCTCAGCCAATCAGGAAGCGGGTCATGAGACCCATTTCCTGATTGGTCAAAAGGAGAAGCCTTCCTATTGAAGGAGAAGACGCAGTGGATGGAAGAAGGAGAAGACGCAAGGGAAGCCCGGGACACGGAGGAGACTGATGGAGGGAAGCAGCCACTGCCGCCGCCTGTCAGCATAGGGTGAGTGAGCTAGCAATGAAAGGGGTATTGGTGCGGTGCGGGCTGGAGTGACGGGGGGGGCAGGTCCATCTGCCGCCCAAAACCGATGGAGCACCAGCTGCCACTTGTGACCAATCACAGCTAGAAATACAATTGTATACGATGAATGTCATGAAAGGAAGCCATTCATGTTTTACAAATGTCATGTGATCTACTGTGATTGGTCACAGCATTCACGTGTTGCCGGCAGCGGGCCGGTACACTGACCAGTCATCCACTGTGTCCAGTGCTATTTTTTGTGTTCCCACCTGAATGCCATTTTACAACGACCCAGAAGCAGTTAAACACTGTCATTGTTATAATGACACTGGCTCGTAAGGGGTTAATATCTACAACGATCAAGGGGATAAATGTTTGTGTAAAACTGGGTTATACTGGGTTAAACTATGTGTAATATGTGTAAAGTGTGCTGCTTTTATTATTAGATCTCTAAGTTTCTCAGAGAGGTTATTCCTTGTGTACAGAGCTCCGTGTTGAATGCCAACACAGAGCTCTGGGATGTGATTGTACACAGCCGATCCGCAGGTCCCAGCTGTGAATCCTTGGCTGGAACTTGATGACATGCTCCCGCTGTGTACAATTACAGAGGGGGCTGGCAGCAGGGGGGGGGGGGGGGGGGCGTGCATGCACAGACCCTAAAGCCTGGTACACACTACAGTTTTTTTGCTGGGTTGCATGAAAAGAAACTGACAGCTCCAGTCAGGAGCCCTTGTACTAATCATGCAAGGTTAGTCCAGCGATCTCCTCTGCTGAACCGTTGTGTTCTGACAGGGGGACGGCCTCCCACTAGAACACTCCGATCAGCGCTCTCTGCCATTGGCTAAGAGTGCTGATTGGGAGTCGGTCGGCTGCTGGTTTTCCAGTATGCACGACCGACAGTAGCTGGACAGACCGACATATACATGGGCAGAATGTCGGCCGGTATTTTTTGTACCAGCAAATGTCTCCCGACTTTCTGCCCATGTATGGGGCTTCAACCTGGAAGCAGGCAACAATCTAGGGGTATGTCTCTCTGCCTGTGTGGACCGCTTATCGGCAGTACATTGTGGGCAGGCAGTCCGAAAGTGATTAAGGAGCAAAGCATTGTGATCATGGCATGTGTACAACCCCTTCCAGCTGCATGTTGGGGGGGGGGCGGATGCAACAGTGGCTCAACTGCTTGTTTTTTCACTGCCCCCTTGCCATCTATATAAATGAGGGCTTAGGGTTAATTTAGGTATTAGATTACAGTTTAGGCAATGTGTCACCGGGGCTTCAAAGGTTATTTCATACCTCCCAACATTTTGAGATAGGAATGGGGGACACCTACTAACAAACGTATGTAGGCATAGGACATACCCCCTGCCACACCCTCTTAAACGAGAATTAACAAAAAAAAACAAAAAACATTATTTATTAAATCCACAAGAGCTTTTTTTACCACTACTATTCCTTTATATTGGCTTTTAAAATGTACAAATGCAGCAATTTAGAAATTGGATGAAAGGTTTAGCGCTGGGAAACACTTTTTGAAAGATAAAAAGTCCTTTTTTATATACATCTATATAGATCAGACCAAAATGAGGGACAAATGAGGAGAAAAGAGGGACAGAGGAACATTGCTCCAAATCAGGGACAGTCCCTCCAAATCAGGTACAGTTGAGAGCTATGGTTATTTTACAAGACCTACAACAAAAACATGCAGTGCTTTGGGGCTGCACAGGCTCATAGGGTAACGGACAAATCTCCTGGGCTTTTTCATAAACAAGGAAGTACCGTAACTGAAAGTGACAAAATACTCAGCAGAATAGCAATTGGTAGCTACAAAATGAAGACTCTCAACAAAGTATTCAAGGGTAAAGGAATTACACTCAAAAGGAAGATAGGACTAGTCCATGCACCCATTTTCTCAGTTGTCAATTACGGCCGTGAAAGCTGGGTAATATAAAACTACATGCAGGACACTGGACAAAAGCATTAGGGACAAAAGGGATGTGAAATGATTTCACCTTTTACAGTAATGTAATCTTTAAGATTACAGTGTACTGTATGTGTTCTGTATTTTCACTCTTTAAATTTGGCGCCTGGCTCCATCCTCGTGCGTTGCACCGCTTGCAGGGAGCGGAGCCCGGCTCTGTGATAGATTGAGCGGAGACACGGCTCGCACACACAGCGGGGAGACATCGCAGGATCCTGTTGACAAGGTAAGTAACTTTGCCTGGATCCTGCGATGCAATCCTGATTGTGACTCGGGGTTACCACTTTTGGTACTGAAAATTCACCCTGAGCCACACTCGGGAATACCTCCAGGGAGGTTAAAGTATAACTACAGGCAAAACTTTTTTTTTCTATTTTGTATAGCACCCTGATGCTTAGGAAGGGTTGCTATTAAATTTAGTTGCCAGGCGATAATTGCTTTGGCCAATTGTTAGGAGATCAATTGAGTCCTCTCTCAATCTGGACTTGTTGCACCCTTTTTCTTCTGTCACTGGGTGGCACTGTGCTAGTGACATTAGATAAGATAGGGGCTTTGCAAGCTCAGACATGAATGGATGGGGTGTCTCAGCCAATGTGCAGGGATGTTATTTGGTCCCTGCGCCTGCTGGGAGAGCCTATTTATTTGGGTGGAGTCAGGTAAACAGGGTTTTGTGCCACCCAGACAGCTGGGTGGACGTGTGATGTGTTGCCCCGGGCTGCTAGGCCGGAAGCCTGAGGCCTATCCTGGGGACATTTAGCTGCTAGACTGCCTGAGGGCCTTTCCAGGAGTGGGAGAGCAGCGTAGGGTTGGGACTGCTGGCTTGTAGTCTAACCAGAAGTAGTGGTTCCACCGGACGGGGAACCAGCTGTGGTCGGAGGTAGAAGGAGAAGCTGTCGCCACTAAGGGACCATCCACCTTGTTACCAGAGACCACTATGAGTAATCTGAAGTCAGGACCAGAGCAGTCTTCTCACCAGCCGGGGACAGTGAAGAAGTGGGAAAACTTCAGTGAGTGCCAAGCCAGGGATCCAGTGGGACAGCAGAGGTGACGCTTGCGGAGCATCAATGGGTGCCAAGCCAGGGACCTAGTGGTTCAGCGGGGGTGACGCTTGAAGAGTATCTGTGAGTTCCAAGCCAGGGATCTAGCAGGGAAGCGGGGGTGACGCTTGAGGAAGATACCAAGCCCCAAAGTGGAAGAGCGCAGGGGATCCAGTGGCTATTGGATCCAAAGTCTAGTGAAAGACTGGGGGTTCGTTGAGTAAAGGTCCACAGTGAGTGACTGTGGAGTAAGCGGAGAACTGTTTGTGTTGCCAATAGTTGAATACAACTACCGTTAGTAACTGCTACAAGATTGTTGCTATAGGAGACAGCGATCCTACCTATACAGAAGTGGTGTCTGGCTGGGGGCCTTCACCTGCATAGCTGTCTTCTTATAGAAGTCTCGGAGTCTACCAATTATCATTGCATCTACTTAAGGGTGTCCTGGCCCTAGCCCTCTCTCCCACAGTTCTATTCAAGAGACAATAAATCTCTTTGCATTCAAAAAGTGTCTGACGCCCACCATTTCATCTTGTAGTTCACCCACCATGCCTCATAACCCACACTACACAAAAGGATGGATTGGAACACTTCTCAGTTTTTATTGATGTCTGTGCCCCTAGGGAGATTCACTATGTCTATTTGTCCTGTTTACCATTATAATTGAAAGTGAAAGAAAACCTCATATTTTGGGTTGTCCCCAGAAAAGAAATTGAGACAAATTCTTCCAATGGGGACACCTTAATTTGCAGGGATTTCCTCTCACTTTCTGTTTGGCTATGGGGCAGGAAGTGAAGGGAAATCTCTGAAATGGGACACAGATGGCAAAAAAAAAAAAAACTGACAGGGATTATAACCCTCACTTGCTCTATCCAAAATGAAAAAAAATATATTTTGCATATAGTTCTACTTTAACTTAGCAAAACCCAACAATAAAAAATGCAATATGTTGCAGCTTACAGTCCTTAGATTTGGTGGTTGCATTGGTTTTCCTTCCTAGCTATCTTCCTTCCTAGCTATCTTCTGAAAATTGTCCTGAACCCCATGTAATGTAGATGAAGATATACGGACATGTTTGTTAAATCAGGAGAACAGCCTCAAGTGAAAGCCATGGCTTCCTCAATAGATACATGAAGGAGTGACGTAAACACTCAGGGAGAGAATCTATGTTATTTGTAGGATTACCAGGTAAAAATGAAGGTAAAGAAGCTTGAAAAAAGAAACTAATGCAGCCACCCCACCAATGACTGGTAAATGGCAGTATATTACATTTTCGATTTTGGGTTTAGATGCAGTTTAAAGCGTTGTTGTCATTAACTCATTAAAAGATAAAAACACTGGCAGGCAGAAGACTGGTCTCTGTCTGCACACTTACAGTACTACTCTGAGCCGCGATGACATGACTCCCATGCACATGCGCAGGCGTGTGTGGCCCGACCATTCAAGCAACTTATCAGAGTGAATCCAAAATGAAGACCAAGAGAAAGTGGAATAGCGAGAGTACTGACAGCGCAGCGCTGTAGGGTTTCTTTTGGCTGGTAAGTCTGTCATAAAGTGATAATATGTGGTACATACTATCACATTTTGGCATTTACCTCCTGGAGGCACGTTGAAAAGAAGACTTTAGTAAAGTTTGATTCCGCTTTAGCCCTAGTTCACGCTAGAACGTGTTGTGTGAAATCTGCGATCCGTGCGCATTTTCCACCCTGCGTTCAAAAAAGCACTTCCCTTGTGATCTACAACTGGTGCGTTCTGGTTGCAGTGTGTTTCCAAAGTGCGATTGGTGCAATTCCTCTGCAATTGATAGGCGATGCATAGTGTGAACCTAGCCTCAAAGTGTTACTAAACCCAGGGCCCTGCATTCACTATATCTGATTTTGGGGCCCCGTATCTCAGGGCCACTTAGTGTTAGGAACCCCAAATTTGGTGTGCAAACCCAGTGGAACTAGCACATAAAATATCCAAAGCTGGGGTTTCTAGCACCAAGTGGCCCCGAGATACAGGGCCCCAAAAATCAGTTCAGAAAATGTCAAGCACTTTTCTGCAGCAGAATGACATTTTCTGAACCTAATTTGGGGCCCCGTATCTCGGGGCTACTTGGTGCTAGGAACCCCCTTTGGCTATGTTATGGTACCAGTTCCACTGGGTTTCCACACCAAATTTGGGGTTCCTAGCACCAAGTGGCCCTGAGATACGGGGCTCCAAATTCGGTTCGGAAAATGAAATTTTTTGCTGCAGAAAAGTGCTTGACTCGAGTATAAGTCGAGGGGGGTACTTTCAGCACAAAAATATGTGCTGAAAAACTTGACTCATACTTGAGTATATATGGTAATTGGAATACTAGTCAGTTTCAGTGCACAAAGGTGTACTTGCTTTGGAAGAATAAATCACCTCTACGTGTGTGGCTGTTGCTGCAATATGTAAAACTATTAGTTTAGTGTTTTACATTTTAGAATAGGATGCTTGTGCATAATTTTAAATGGTGCCTTGACTGAAAAAAGGTTGAGAAACACAGCTCTAGAATGCTGTCAGTGCGCTTGGAATTTGCTTTAGGGTGTTGGCAGCCTCTGTGCTAGTTGGAAAGAAACCTGGTCATTTATATTATTGGTGTCATTATCTTCAACAATCAGCAGCCATTATATATACTACTGAGAGTGCATTATACCCCAGTAAAGCTTTACAAAATGGGCAAAGCACCCGACCCGATGTGTGGCAAGTGCAGAGCAGTGCCTGGGGATCTGATTCACCTCCTCTGGCGTTGCTCCAAACTCCACAGATATTGGATGGAGGTTCTGGCTACACTTAATTGGGTGTTTCAGACCAACGTTCCTCTTGATCCACTAAGCTGTCTATTGGGGGTATTGGAGGGGGCGATCGCGGAGGAGGTGACGAGGATGGCTTTCACTAGAGCGCTGTTTCAGGCTAGGAAAACAATTCTTATGAGCTGGAAATCGGCCATGCCACCGAAGGCTACAACATGGATTCAACACATGGGAAACACACTCATCATGGAAAAGTACATATATCAGCAAAGGGGAAACCCTGGGAAATTTGACAGGCTATGGGATGCATGGCTTGATACACCAGGAATAAGTCCCAAGGAACTAGTACAGATGAGATTGCTGAGAAGCTTATAGAGGTAAACGGTAATAGGGGTCGCACCTGGATGAATATCAGAATGCATGTCGGGCAAGGGCAGGGACACAGGAAATGTTGACTTGATGGTAGGGGCTTGAAATGTAACATAAAACAAAAAATCCAACAGGGTATACATGATGTTACACTGACTAGAAGTTAAATATATAATACACTGTAAGATGTAAACAAGGATTGTATGTTGGACAATTCAATGACCAAACAAAGTATACTGTGATTTATGTATGATTAAAATGTTTGTTTCTTGAGCAATAAAAACCTTTTTGATTAAAAAAAAAAAAAAAAATCAGCAGCCCGTTCTGAGGTTGTGCTACATTTGTAACAACCACTAGTAGTGTTATATGGTTTGCCTCAACCCCTGGCATTAACAATTTTGCATAAATCTGGAGAAAGTATAAATGAAAGCATATACTATATATATATATATATATATATATAAATTCATACTTTTAAAGGATAAATACATAATCTAAAAGGGTATTTACAGTATATGTTTGCCATGAGTTATTCTATTATGCTTGGCAGAAAGACAAAGCTCTAAACTTGGTAATATATAAACAATATATATAATCCAAAAAAAGGGAAAACAACCATGGATTTTTAAGTCACCACAAGAAAGAATTAGGACATCTTAAAAGTTATTGTTCACCATAATTTAAATGATACCATAAAAAAATAACTGACATACTCACGAAAACCATAAAAGTTCAAGTCTACTACAAAGAGTTTGCAAGAGCTTTCAACTGTTTTTTACTACCTTATCACAGTGTCACTGTCTAACCAATATCATGAAGAACAGCAGTCACAGGCACAGATGCATTGATTGCAAATTATCCAGTTCTGAATCTGCCTCAGCTCAATGTGGCGTAAACTCAACTCATTGTGCAGCCAACGAGTTTTGCAGCCAACGTTGCTGCCTCCTAAGGATTGCAGCATAGAGACATCACAAGTTTTTAATACGAGTGAAGTGCTAAGTTTCCAAGAGGCCCACTGTGTCCAGTTGGGTAATGCCCCCCTTCTACCATAGCAGGCCACTGGAGCAACCAGGGGCATCAACACTGCCCCATGGGCAAAGCAAAAGAAAAGACATCCGCAGTAACAGTAATGGCAACAATCCATCCTGTGCTACTGGGCTATTCATCCGTGCAAGCAAAAGGCCTTGGCTGGGCTATAGCCATCTAACTTTTTTTGCTTGCCTTCCGGTAAGCAGGTTTTTCTTAGGGTTGCAGGGCACTTTTTTGTTTGTAGTCACTGTGGTGCCATTAAGAAGGGGATTCATTTCCCTATTATTGATCAATAACATGCCGCTTTGATTAAGTTTTTTATGCGTTTGATTGGGACTTTTTTTAGCGCAGATTCTTCTTTTCTTCTATTCAATCATTATGTGTATCTCACTTCAAGCTGCTGCTTTGTTTTAAAACCATTTTATTTTATTTTAATTTTTGTTAGATCTCTAGCGCATTTTTTTCTGCCTATAACAATAACATATACGTTTTATATTCCCAGGCAAACTAAAAGTTCCATTGTGACAGCGCAGTGAATGTGAAGAGCTCAGTATATTCTCTTTATGTCAGCACTTGCTATATTATGCTATTTCCCATTATCATTTATCCTACAGACTCTCAGTCCCCACTGATGTGTTAAGTTTTCCTTTCAGCTGTGATACAAATGTTCCATTTCTCTCTCAATTTTTTTTTTCAGAGTTTAGTCAAAATCTTAGAAACAGAAAATTGAGGATTATGCTAATAGTTCCCAAAGGCAAACAAGAAGTGATGGGTTCAATAAAATACCTTTGTTTACAAAGGCAGTGCAGAATATTTTGTTTTAATGACTATCCAGTGCACAAGTGTCTTACAAAATACCCAGAATTCCAGCCTCTCAGTATAATTGAATCTGAAACAAGGACGGAAGCAAGCCAGTGGAGATAGATTGCCATAAAGGAAAGTCTACATCCAATTTCAGAGTGTTCAGTTTTTATAACTTGAAGGCTTTCCTAACTTGAAGGCATTAAAATGTTACCATATTTACAGACTTAGGGAAAACTTGAAAATCCTTTATAAAGGATTTTCATTTTTTTTTTTTTTTTACGAAATTCCACACTTCTTCTTAGAAGTAAGCTGACGGTGCAGCAGGAATGCGAGAGATAACAGTATGGTATTTGGCATTAACGGGAAACTATAGATTTATATATACATATAGCATGGTTGGTTTACTAAAGGAGTACCGTATATACTCGAGTTTAAGTCGAATTTTTCAGCACATTTTTTTGTGCTGAAAGTGCCCCCCTCGACTTATACTCGAGTCAAGCACTTTTCTGCAGCAAAAAATTTCATTTTCCGAACCGACTTTGGGGCCCTGTATCTCAGGCCTACATGGTGCTAGGAACCCCAAATTTGGTGTGCAAACCCAGTGGAACTGGTACCATAACATATCCAAAGCTGAAGTTCCTAGCACTAAGTGGCCCCGAGATACGGGGCCCCAAATTCGGTTTGGAAAATGTCATTCTCTGCTGCAGAAAAGTGCTTGACATTTTCTGAACCGACTTTGGGGCCCCATATCTCAGGGCCACTTGGTGCTAGGAACTCCAACTTTGGTGTGCAAACCCAGTGGAACTGGTACCATAACATATCCAAAGATGGGGTTCCTAGCACCAAGTGGCCCTGAGATACAGGGCCCCAAACCGGTTCGGAAAATGTCATTTTCTGCTGCAGAAAAGTGCTTGACATTTTCTTAACTGATTTTTGGGGCCCTGTATCTCAGGGCCACTTGGTGCTAGTAACCCCAGCTTTGGAAATTTTATGGTGCTAGTTCCACTGGGTTTGCACACCAACTTTGGGGTTCTTAGCACTAAGTGGCCCAAAGATACAGGGCCCCAAATTTGGTCAACTGTGTCCATCTGCCGCAATGTCATTTTGGGACCCTTTGGGTTCAGAGACCCCAAATTTTGGCTGCAGCTAGGGGGCATCTAGGAACCCTTAACTACCGAGTTTGAAGTTCAGGGGACCTATGGCTGCAAATGGGCACTGTGAGGCATGCAAATTGGCACAGTGATGCTGCAAATGGGCATTGTTGACCTTCTTTTTCACTTACAGTAGCTGTGCATTTCTCACCCTCGTCTTATACTCGGGTCACTAAGTTTTTCCCATTTTTTTGTGGTAAATTAGGGCCTCGACTTATACTCGGAACGACTTATACTCGAGTATATACGGTATGTTCAATTTACAAAAATGTTTTACTTAATTTTTAACCTGATGTCCCAAATAAGATAATTGTTACAGCACTGGGACCCAAGAAGAGAATTAAAATTCCAAAATATCAGCCAAAGATCAAGCCAAAAACAATAATACATTGCAAGTACTTTTCACTACTTTTGTGAGCTTTAGTAAAGCCAAGATAAATAAATGATTATTACAGGCATACCCCACTTTTAAGTACACAATGGGGTTTATTTACTAAAGCTGGAAAGTGCAAAATCAGGCTCACTTCTGCATAGAAACCAATGAACTTCTAACCCCAGCTTGTTCAATTAGGCTTTGGTAATAAAACCTGGAAGCTCATTGGTTTCTATGCAGAAGTGAGCCTGATTTTTCACTTTCCAGCTTTAGTAAATAACCCCATTGTGTACTTAAAAGTGGGGTATGCCTGTATATTATATATATATTTCCTGACGCCACCATGGCAGCATACTAGTGATAGGCTCCGCCTTTCTCCCCTCCCATAGGACCAATGAAATAGCATAAATTAAAGGCCAGTTAGGCTCCGCCCCATTCTTCTTTTTGTCCTCTTACCTCCATGCACCAGTGAAGAGTAAGCAGTACTATGTTCCCCCCTCTGCCTCCAGGGTTAAGCCTCTCCCAGTACGAAGTCCCAGTATCAGGCTGCTAAAAGCGCCAGAGTAGCTTGGGAGCTCCTTCTGTGGGTCTCGATAGAGCTGAGCAGTTTTTCCTATTTAGGAATGAAATCTGCCTTTAAGGTTGGTGTCCGCAATGCTTGTTGGGTTTGGGGAGGCCAGCTTTGCATCCTTCTTACCTTTACCTTTGTTTGTGTCCTGTCATTTTCTGCACCTCCTGTTCTTTTCCTCCTGCAGTGGCACTGGTCTGGGTACATTACTCCCCCTAGACAGGTTCTCTGTCCTTTTTTGTCCTAGGCCGGCTGTAGGTATAGCTTATGTTTGTAGGTTGTGTGTATGTGTGTATATGTGTGTGTATGTGTGTATATGTATGTGTGTGTGTGTGTGTATATATATATATATATATATATATATATGTGTGTGTGTGTGTGTGTGTGTATATATATATATATATATATATATATATAGATATATATATATATCTATATATATATATAGATATATGGATGTGTGTGTAAAAGTGGGGGAAGATGGTAGTTGCGCTGTGATGAAGGGCGGGGGGAGGGAAGCTACAAAGATGACTAAAGTGGCAAAGTGAACTAAAAAAGCAGAAACGGGCCAATGCATAAATAGATCCTACATGCTAAAAGAACATGGTGGGGATGCAGTGCAGTGCAACGTAGCTGATCAACATGACATGTTGCGGGCAGACAAAGCCTAATATATAAAGGTAATCGTGAAACAGTGACTGCTTGAATATAGCAAAACAAAAATGCATATACCAACACAAATAGGGTGAATAATGACACAATGCAAAAAGAAAAAAAAAAAAATAATGCAAGAAAAATATATGTGGGCTAGTGCCCCATTAGCAAAAACGTGCCAGATCCTGTGAACTACAAGTGACAAATCCCTAGGACAAACATGAATATTAGTTCTATCATCCAGTCCAAAAAGCAAAAACACGTGATGAGAAACACAAAACAAGTCCAATCGTGAAGGGAGGGGGGATCTTCAGTGAGGACACCTCCGTGTTTGCAAGCCGCTTACCTTACAGCTGTAAGGTGTACAGCCTGTGTTGCAAATGACCCGCAGGTGTAGACGTTCCGTGTATACAGGCAGTGACAATGATGAATATGCCAAGCGAAATATAAAAAATAAAAAGTATACAGCATGTAAAATAACTCTGCAACGACAAAAGGTGGAGGGGGGGGCAAGACACACACAGGGGGAGGTTGCACTCACTTTCATGAAGTGAGTGTGGGCATCAATCCACGAGCGCCGAGCTCGTATGCCTCCAGGAATGTCACCAATCTGGAATCTGTCCCCGTGCCTGGAAACTGGAATATGTCCCCGTGCCTCTCTCCTCAGTGTTCGTCAGGTAGAGTAGTGATGTACAGTGTGAGGGGGAAAGAGACGCACATAGCGTGATCCCATATAAAAGGTATATTTATTTAATAAAACAAGTCCAATCAACTTACATTCAAAACAATGCTGCAGTGTGTAGTAACTACGAGCGCCGAGCTCGTCTCCTGTTGTTTGTCTGTGGCAGCGTCCCGTGCTCCAATCCTCTGGAAGCTGTCAAGAATGAGCATGGTAGTCACGACCACCCCTCCATTCTGACCATAGGAGTCTTGGTGCTTCCTGGCTATCTACTTCAGAATACAGAAGTCGATTCCCCCTCACACATACACACACCAGAGATGCAAGCATAATGGCAGGAAGCGGAAGCCGCAGAACCTAGATTGCTCCAGAGTTGCTCCAAGAGTGAGCTCTACTTTGGGGGGTGCGAAAGGCACTCTACTAACTTCAATGCCAAGATCTGGAACAAACTTGTCTTTTTTTCTATTTTGCATGGCAAGATATTTTTCTTACTGCACCTCTGGTGACAGCTGTTCTGGTCTTCTTGTAGGTCAGATTGGACATGAACCTTACCCTATACTCTTTTGAGGTTGCAGGTGTCAGCAAGAACAAGGTTTAATTTGGCCAAAGGCCCTTTAGTTTGCAAAATATTGAAGACAGTCAGGAGGTTTTGTCAACCATGAGAGAGAATCTTTCACAATTAAAATCTTTCGATGCTGTTGGGGTTTATTTCAACTGTTTACTCCAACAGGGCAGTGTTCAGTTTAAGACGTCGCTTACTAACCAGTATTTAGCGCAAATCGTCAAACAGGAGTCGGTTTGAGTTTCAAGCCCTTAGAGTCTCAGAAAAGCATATTGCTTTTGTTACAGTAGAGTAGAGCTGTATCCTGTAGTTCAGCTTATATCAGAGGTAGCGACAGTCCTCCACCTATCAATCATCTGTCCATTGCCTAACTTTCCAGACGTTCAAGCAAGAAAACCACACAAATTGGTCATTCCCAGAGCTTGAAAGAAGTTTCTGTCCACAATTGCTCTTTTCAGTTCATATGATAAGTCTTTCACTGCTCCAGATGGAATTCATCAGGCAAGAGAGGTTGCCTCCTGGACTTTAGCAAGATTGGTTGTCCAGATGGGAAATGGGTCGTGAGCCTCATTCAGTGGCAGGATGCATCCTCTTCCAGAGGGGTTGAGGCCTCATAGGCGTCCCAATTGAAAGCATCCATGGATTCATTCTACAGGAAAGTGGCATGCTTTTCCCAGCATACCTTTTCAACCTTTACAGAATAGATCTGGGTGCCTTGTCATCAGTGGGCTTCGGAGGAATGACTGTTCAGTCTTCTGCCCCATTTAAAAATATATATATAATATATATAAAATAATTATTTTTGTTTATTAAGTAGAACCCACCCTGTCAGCTAGGATATGTATCACTAGTATGCTGCCATGGTGGCGTCAGGAAAACTGAAAATTGTATCATACTTACCGTAATTTTCCTTTCCTGAGGCCAATCCATGGCAGCATATGGACCCACCCTTGTGCGTTTCAGTATCTAGCTAATTACGAAGAATGGGGCGGGGCCTAACTGGCCTTTAATTTACGCTATTTCATTGGTCCTGAGGGAGGGGAGAAAGGCGGAGCCTATCACTAGTATGCTGCCATGGATTGGCGTCAGGAAAGGAAAATTACGGTAAGTATGATACAATTTTCTGTTTTTTTTCCAATATTCTTTTATTGAAAATGTTCATTTTAACATATAAAGAGTAAAACAGTGTAAATTAAATTGAAGCGTGTAGGGCCCGCTTCCTTTGAAACGTGAATACATGAGAATATATGTGCACATAGAAAAAGAGTAGGGACAGGTTGTATTGTACTTTTCAACAATAAGGAATGTAGGGTCAAAAATGCCATTATCCGTCCACTCAGGGGGGTACCCTGAGAGGGTGGGGGTGAGAAGCATAGGCTGAGGAGACAGGAAAGATATAGGGAAAGAAAAGGTAGGCCAGCTATTTCGTGCCAAGGGTAAAACTGATCAATATGATTTTGTTAGTAGAGTTAGCCATAAAACCCGGATGGCTCTATACGGTCCAGCTAAAGGATTATATTATATTTTATTATCATATTATATTTTCTTTTTGATATGTTCAACTGATTCCCTCCCCCGCCTGTCTTGTACATGCTCTAGTCCGCTATATATGTCTGTGCTGTCAATCACATTTGTTTAAAGTGGTTGTGAAGGCAGAAGGTTTTTTATCTTAATGCATTCTATGCATTAAGATAAAAAGCCTTCTGTGTGCAGCAGCTCCCCTCAGCCCCCCTAATACTTACCTAAGCCCATCTAGATCCAGCAATTTTGCAGGAGTGGCTCGGCTGCCCGGGACTCACCTGCTCATTGGCTGAGACAGCAGTGTGGCGCCATTGGCTCCCGCTGCTGTCAATCAAAGCCAACCGCCAATAAGGAGAGAAAGGGGACGGGCCGGGCCATGGCTCCGTGTCTGAATGGACAAAGGGATCTACGGCTTGGGTGCCCCCATAGCAAGCTGCTTACGCTGGGGGCATTCAACAGGAGGGAGGTGCCAGGAGCACCAAAGAGGGACCTGAGAAGAGGAGGATGGGGGCTGCTCTGTGCAAAACCAATGCATAGAGCAGGTAAGTATAACACTTTTGTTATTTTAAACTAAAAAAACAAGACTTTAGTATCACTTTAATTGTTTCACTGTTTTTGAAAGTGGTGGAGGGGTGGGGGTGAGAAAGTTGTGTTTTTATGCCATAGAAATGAACGCTCTCTGTGATACATTAACCGCATTGTTTATAGGCTATGTCTCAGATCCCTGTAGTATACAATTTTAAACATAGATAGTGTGCTTTATCACTTGCTACTAATCTCACGTTTGGACAAACTAGGCTATGTTTACTAGATTTTTGGCAATCCATTACAAATAGATCTGCAACCCAATTCGAGTTACGAGCCATACTATAAGTAACATTTACAAAGCGGCATCTTACCGCATCCAAGTATGCAGTAAGATACCACATAGCGTTTTTCAAAAAGTTTTTTAGTATTTACTAAAAAAATGCTACTAAAATACCGCATGTGTTATTTTATGAAGTCATGCGGTATTTTAGTAGTGAACAAATGCGGTAACTTAACATCTGGTGGTAGCAGGCGTATTTATCAACATTAAAAAATAGGCGTTGTTAAGGATAGCAGCGGCTGCCAGTTCCTTAACCTCCCTGGCGGTATTCCCGAGTCTGGCTCGGGGTGGATTTTTCATACCAAAAGCGGTATCCCCGAGCCAGACTCGGGCTTGCATCGCAGGATCCAGGAAGAGTTTACTTACCTTGTCCCCTGGTTCCTGCGATGTCTCTCCGCTGTGATCGGCGAGCCGCTGTGTCTTGCTCGATTCACAGTGCCGAGCTCCGTTCCCTGCGAGCGTTGCGACGCACGGGGACGGAGTTCGGCGGTAAATTCAAAAGTGAAACACACAATACAGATACAGTATACTATAATCTTACAGATTACAGTACTGTATCAAATAATGACACATCCCCTTTGTCCCTAGTGGTCTGTCCAGTGTCCTGCATGCAGTTTTATATATATAAAACTGTTCTTTCTGCCAGGAAACTGGAGATTGTCCATAGCAACCAAAACTGTCTCTTTACATCAAAAGTGGTTTTAGACCAGCTAGAAAAAAGCGATAATAAATTATAATCACTTGCAGAATTGAGTGATAGTGATTTGTGGGGAGATCCGTCATCAAACACTATAAGTAACAAAAGCTACAATTCTGCAACTGAGCAAATTTCAGTGTTTTTGATTTGATTACATTATTATATAATTTTTATTATTATTATATTATTATTTGTTATAATTATTTATAGTTATTTATTATATTATAATTTTTTATTTCGTTTTTCAAACTTTATCATACCCGGGATGTCTACTAGACTCTTGTTTGGACAGATTTAAGTGAACTATTCCTAAGAATTACAGGCCTACAATATAAAACGCCAAATTTCTGTGCAAAATAATGGTACCGCTTTCAGCACCTAAAATCTGAAATAATCATACCGCCAGGGAGGTTAAATATTGCTTGCTGGGATTACTACTTATTTACCGCATGCAATTTTTTTGGTGAATTGCCTTTCAAGCCTGGTTCACACCTATGCATTTTTTAGTGCGTTTTTTTAAATTTTGCATAAACACACTACAGTCCATTTAACATGGTTTCCTATGGGTAATGTTCACATCTGTGCATTTTGTGGAAAGGTCCAGGGACCAGCAGGTTGTGTTTTTGGTTCTACAGACTTCAATGGATAAAAAACGTGTATTGAAAAATGCAAAATGCACCTGGAATATGCATCAACTGCAACCTGCATAGAGGTAGGTGTGAACCTGGCTTCACTCCTGTCTTATACAGGTATTTGCGGTATTTACCACATAAAGCAGTAATGAATTGACTTTTTCAGGATCACATGCAGTATTTGGGGAAACGCCTAAATACTGCGTGCAATCTGCTTCCTGTGAATGGAGCCCAGTGGCTTAGTGAATGAGTTGCAGGACTGCCGATTCAATCTTCTAATTATGTATAAGCAAACATTTGATTTTTTGTGGGTTTTTTTTTTTTTTTTAATTTTAATTGCAAATGAGTGGGTATTCTTTGTAAAGTGAATTTTATTAGTTTCACCTCATTCACTAAGCTAAGTGAAAATTCACCTTGCAAAGTGAATATGCACTACTACCTTTAGTTAATTATCTGTAGTGTTTAAATGTCATTATCTTAGCTACATTGTAAATAATATGTTAAAAACATGAAGGTTCTGCAAATGTTTTGTAGCACCTCATAGTGGCTGTTCTTCACTGATTCTTTCTCTCAGTGCAAGTCTTGATGTCACATCTGACTGAGCTAAAAATAGTAGAGTTTCTATCTTATATTGATAGCTCGTTTCAACAGATATTAAAGAGAATCTGTTGCTTTGCCTATTCAGAGTGTCTTACTAGTCCACCTTTGCTGCATTCTCCCACCACTCTTGAGTATGTGGCTTTCTCCCAGGTTGCAGTGATTGGGTCTAGGAGGCCAATTGTCAGGCCAGAATAGCGGCCATCATTAGGAGATTTCACAATATTTGCTCTTTGAAGCAACAGAGCAGCAGAGAAGCATGAGTATAACTGGGTCAGACGTTGCCTACTATGAAAATGTCACTTTATGTTTAATAGATGCAGAGGATCTTAAGATTTTGTTTAATTTTGTTTTACATTTTTTTAATGCTTACACATTTACAAACAAATTTTGTGCATATATTGACCATGGTTGATATTTCTTTTATATTTCAAGGTTTTTTTAATATCCCAAGGTGTATTCAGTGCACTCAGTTTGATGAGGATGGTACTGTAAGGTTTCTTACATGATTGAAGATGATTGTGACTCATTTCATAAAGCTAATACACCAGGATAAGGATACTTTTTTTTTTTAAATTACATTTTCAACTGATTTAAATGAGAATTTAAAATAACAGTCAGGTGGCTAAAATAAAGGCCCTTACCCTTGTGTAAAACTTTGAAAATTGAGCTTAAAGTTGTATTAAAGCCTTAAATTTTTTCAGTGGTCACATGTAATGCCCTGTACATGCGGTCGGTATTTCCGACAAAAAAAGTCCGATGGGAGCTTTTCATCGTATAGTCCAACCGTGTGTATGCCCCATCGGACTTTTTACGTCCAAATATCAGACGGACTTAGATAGAGAACATGTTGTATATTTTTCCGACGGAACAAATTCCTATCAGGAAAACTGTTCGTCTGTATGCTGTTCCGACGTACCAAAAATGACACATGCTCTGAAGCAAGTACGAGACGTCGTACGTGTTGTCCTGTCGTACGTGTTGTACGTCACCGCATTCTTGACGGTCGGAATTTGGTGTGAATTTGGTGTGACCGTGTGTATGCAAGACAGCTTGAGCGGAATTCCATTGGAATTCCGTCTGAAAAACCTTCAGAGTTTATTCCAACGCCAAAACCGGTCGTGAGTACAGGCATAAGTATGTAGGCCAACTGAGCAGAGGGCTCTGCTTGTTTACTTAAAAAAAGTTAAAGAGGGAGTCCCGTGAAAACTTTTTTTTTAAAAGTGAGCAGCTACAAATACTGCAGCTGCTGACTTTTAAAATAAGGACACTCACCTGTCCCTGAATCCAGCGGTGTCGGCACCCGAGGCCGAACCGTCCCTCAGTCCTCGACAGCTGCCACCGCCATTCTCTGTGAGAGAATCAGGAAATGAAGCATTGAGGCTTTACTTCCCGATCCCCTACTGCGCATGCACGAGTCACGCTGCTCATCCTAACTGGTCCCCGCTATCTCCTGGGACCCGTGTGTGTCCCAGCAGACAGCGCGGGGGGACAGGAAGAGGCATAGACTTCCGTGGGAGTCTATGCCGGAAGTGGGTGCAAATACCTTTCTTAGACAGGTATCTGCACCCCTCTGCCCCCTGAAAGGTGCCAAATGTGACACCGGAGGGAGGGAGGGTTCCGAAAAGTGGAGATTCAATTTTTGTGTGAACCTCCCCTTTAAGAAAGACTTATGCCCTGTACACACGGTCGGATTTTCTGACGGAAAATGTGTGATAGGACCTTGTTGTCGGAAATTCCGACCATGTGTAGGCTCCATCACACATTTTCCATCGGATTTTCCGACACACAAAGTTTGAGAGCTTGCTATAAAATTTTCCGACAACAAAATCTGTTGTTGGAAATTCCGATCGTGTGTATACAAATCCGACGCACAAAGTGCCACGCATGCTCAGAATAAATTAAGAGACGAAAGCTATTGGCTACTGCCCCGTTTATAGTGCTGTGTTTTACGTGTTTTACTTCACTGCGTTCAGAACGATCGGATTTTCCGACAACTTTGTGTGACCGTGTGTATGCAAGACAAGTTGGAGCCAACATCCGTCGGAAAAAATCTATTGATTTTGTTGTCGGAATGTCCCATCAATGTCCGACCATGTGTACGGGGCATAAGACTTTTTAAACACAGCCTTCGGCTTGGTCTACCCCGCTTTCCTATGTGTGTCCCATCTAGTCCTCTGATGCTGCCTCATGTTGGCACATGAAGCACCTCTCTCTCTTTTTCATTTAAGAGTGGCTCCACAGGACCACAAGGCAACCGAGCCACCCCAGCAGAGGAAACCTGCTGCAGGGATATTTGGACCAGAACAATTAAGAAGAAGGGCAAGCTTTTTGAAGAAGGAGAAGCAGAAGACAAGGAAAGTGCCTAGGTGAGCGGCTATATTGCTCTAAATAACGCTTTAATGTATACAACGTCTAAGTCAGTCTTTACGCCATGTCTAGTAGGAGACTTTCCAGTGCTGAACAACTTGTAGGATCATTATGATTTTCTCTAATATCATAGCAACAGATCCTAAAAAAAAAAAACCTTCCACTTCTGTTACACTTGCTTGACAAGCGTCATTTGTCAAAGAAGTAGAGAAAAAGAAATGTATAAATATCATCCTCTACCAATCTTGTTTTTTTTTTTGCCTTTAAGGACTTTTGAGGTATACTTTCTTGGGGGGCTGTAGCCACATGGGAATGTGTCTATGGGACAAACCTCAACCCCACATCCCACCATTAACAAAGATATGTGATTTCAACTTTGGAAAGCAGAAGCATGCCAAAGCTCATGGCTTTGGCTGGAAGGTAATTTTTATTTGAATGTGGGAAAAGTATGTGCAGGAACCCTAAGGTCTTCGCTATTAGGGAAATTACCCTTTATATGTTTTCTGAGTTGACCAGTTCCCTTTAAAGCAATCATGTCTCTGGTCTCCTTCTCCTAACTTCCACATCACTACAAGATGGGACACTAGAAGACAACAGTGCCTAAACTGTCTGTTTTCCCGCAGGGTTTAGGTGATGTTTTGATCTGTAGACTTTGCTCTTTCGTCTTGCAGCAGGACAAAAGTGCATAGTTTTGAACAGCAGTAGTTTGAAAACAGCAGGAGTTTGGAGACAGTCAACTATCTTTGATTAGTACCTGTGTTTAAATTTAAGTAAATCTTTTTTTAACTGCTTCAGCTCCAAAAGGTTTACCCCCTTCATGACCAGGCTATTTTTTGCGACATGGCACTTTGTTAATTTAACTGACAACTGCACGGTCGTGCACTCTGTACCCAAATAAAATTTATGTCCTTTTTTTCCCACAAATAGAGCTTTCTTTTGGTGGTATTTGATCACCTCTGCATTTTTTATTTTTTGAGCTATAAACAATAAAAGATGGATAATTTTTAAAAAATAAACAATATTTTTTACATTCTGCTATAAAACATATCCAGTAAAAAAATGTAAAAAAACAAATTTCTTCATCAATTTAGCTCAATATGTATTCTGCTACATATTTTTGGTAAACAAAATCCCAATAAGTGTATATTGATTGGTTTGCGCAAAAGTTATAGTGTCTACAAACGATAGAATATGTTTATGGAATTTTTATTTATTCATGTTTACTAGTAGTGGCGGCGATCAGCGACTTATAGTGGGACTGCAATATTGCGGTACTTTTGGGGACTAGTGATGCTGATACAGTGATTAGTGCTAAAAAAAATGCACTGTCACTGCACTAATGACACTGGCAGGGAAGGGGTTAACATCATGGGGTGATCAAAGGGTTTAATGTGTTCCTAGGGAGTTACTGTGTGGGGGATGCATTTACTGTGGGAAGACAGAGATCCGTGTTATTTCAGCTTATCTGAAACACAAGATCACTACCTTCTCTTGTCACAGATTGGAGATCTGGATTTTTTACATAGGCAGATCGTCATTCTGCCTGTGCCTCGAATGATCGGTGGGTCCCGGCGGACATCGTGTCTGCCAGATCCGCTGTGTCCAATCACAGCAGGAGCAGGTCACCCCAGACCTGGAAGAGCAGAATCACGTACCTGCACGTGATTCTGCGCACAGGAGCCTGGCATTCCCCAGGCTTTGTTGGTATCTGTTTTTAGCCTTCTAATGCCACTTACTGCAATAGCCAGCTATAAATGAGGGAGGTGACAAGTTTTTTGAGATCGCGTTGGTGTGTGTGTATTGGTCCAGCAACTCACCAACACCTTTGCAGTCATTGTGCTACCTTCTGGGTGTTTGGTGTGCTCCTGTACCTTTACGAATGGGTGGGCTCCCCTTCAGGCCACCTGCCCTCATTTATCTATCAGAATGCATGTGCCTCCACTGTGGGGACACTCATATTTTAGTGCTAGGACCACAGATATCAGGGTACCGTGACGAGGCTCTGTGGCTTACGCATGCATTTGCAAATGCGTGCGGACTAAACCCCTGTTTTTAAAGCATACTGTTAGACAGGTTAATTGGTTGTCTGCGAGCTGGTGGTAATTAAATTGGATTTTTTTCCTGGGCATTCCCCAGGCTTTGTTGGTATCTGTTTGTAGCCTTCCAATGTGATAGCCAGCTATAAATGAGGGTGGTGGCAAGTTTTTTGTGATCACGTTGGTGTGTGTATTGGTCCAGCAACGCACCAACACCTTTGCAGCCATTGTGCTATCTGCTGGGTGTTTAGTGTGCTCCTGTACCTTTAAGAAGGGGTGGGCTCCCCTTCAGTCCACCTGCCCTCACTTATCCATCAGAATGTATGTGCTTCCACTGTGAGGACACTCATATTTTAGTGATAGGACCACAGATATAGATAGATAGATAGATAGATGTAAAAATGAATAAAAAGGAACCTCATATTCCTAATAGAAACATCCCTGTAAAAATGATACGGAAAATATCCAAAGTGTCTGCAGATGACTTTAGCAGACACTTTGTGAAAAATATAGATAATCTAAGCTTTTTTAAATCTGAGTTGGTTGCTGAAAAAAATTATTTTTTCTATGCTGCTATTATAAAAACCCTTGATTTCCTAGCTCCTTTAAAAAAAATCTCTATAATAGGGGAAGCTGAGAAAAATCAGCTCTGGTTCTCTCAGGAGACAAGAGAATTAAAATGGCAATGCAGGGCTGCTGAAAGAGCATGGAAAAATCCCCAAATGAATCATCAAAATTAAATTATATAGTTAATTTAAAAAAATACAAGGAAGGCATCAGAAATGGCAAGAAATAATTTTTCACAAGCAAAATAAAAAATGTATCTAACTCATCGGCGGAGCTCTTCAGGGTGGCCAGGCGATTGGCTAATCCCACGTGTGGTCAACCTGAAGAGAAAAACTCTGCTGAATTGTGCAAAATGTTATCCTGTTATTTTAAAGAGAAAATAGAAATTATGAGAAAAAACATTTCATCTGTGGAGGTGGAAGAAACATGCCCACAGTATGTAGGGACCCGCTTCTTATTTTATTCGGTGACACCAGAAGATATTAAAACCATCCTCAAATCTCTCAGAGCCTTGTCCTCATCACTTGATCCCTGCATTCAGGGGTGTAACTAGAAATCACAGGGCCCCAGAGCAAAATGTTGTATGGGGCCCCCCTGCAAACAGCCCCCCCCCCAAAAAAAAGCCGGGCTTAAATTAAATAGTGGGCGTGGCTTAAAGGGCGTGGCTCAAAGGGGGTGTGGTTTGAATTTGAGATGAATGAGGAAGGAAGGAAGGAAGGAAGAAAGGAAGGAAGAAAGGAAGGAAGGAAAGACAGGAAGGAAAGAAAGGAAGGAAAGAAAGGAAGGAAAGAAAGGAAAGAAAGAAAGAAAGAATTTTTTTTTTTTTAATTTTGGGTCGGGGTTCCCCTTAATATTCATACCAGACCCAAAGGGCCTGGTAATGGACGGGGGGGATCCATTCTCTTTTTTTCAATGACTTTTATCTATATTGCCGAGACCCGACAATTCATTACAGCCGCGATCAGTTTTAAATGACAATTTTTTCTTTAGAAATGTAATTTTGCTGTGGTACTGTTCTAAACACGGGAAACACGCGCCACTTTACAGGCATACTGTAGACACCCCCCAGGCAAGATATTTAAAGAAATATTTAATTTTTATTGTTTCACTTTAAGCATTAAAAAAAATCACTGCTCCCGAAAAAAGGGGCGTTTTAAAAAAAATTTTTTGCATTGATACATGTCCCCTGGGGCAGGACCAGGTCCCCAAACACTTTTTATGACAACAACTTGCATAAAATGAGCACTTTTGATTTTTCATGTTAGTGTCCCATAGACTTGAACGGTGTTCCGGCGGCTTTCAAATTTGCAACGAACACCGCATATTGTTCGCTGTTCAGGCGAACACCCGATGTTCGAGTCAACCTTATGTTCGACTCGAACATCGGGCTCATCCCTACCAGGGACCTTTAGATCTTCTGTCTAACGCTCTCCCAACTGCGCTATTTCTGCCTGCTGTGCTACTCTTTGCCGACAATTGTGGGGTACCATGTGCTAGTGTGAAGGGATGCATTTGATGAGTGACATTTTTATGTCTATGCATGTTGCCAGAAAAGAAAAGAGGCAGCAAGATCCTTGATTTTGTTCCAGGTGAGACTAAGCAACCACTCTGTTATGAACAACAGGCACATGAGAAGCGAAAGAATCAAACACGCTCTAGCCTGATTAACAGGAAAGACAACCGTTCACACATAGCTCATCCTTGTTAAAGCTACAACAGCTGCAAAAACTCGGGATCGAACCAGGAAACTTTAGATCTTCAGTCTAACACTCTCCCAAATGAGGTATTTTGGCACATTGGAATGGTTTTGGCCAGGAGACACGTGGCACAATGCGTCGACGCAAAGGGGTCATAGAGCCCTTAAAGGAGATTTATAGTCACAGCATTCACTTTTATTTTATAACATCAGCATTGTACCTGCAGTAAAAACAATAGTTATTTTTGACAATCAAATATAAGCTTGGTTCAAAAATCTCCTTTCATGTTGTGATTGTTGCCTGTCTGCTGGCCATCTATTTCCACAACTTCCTGGATTTCCAGCATAGTTTTCAGTTTCTCCTCTGCTGTTTACTTTCAGTTTCTAAAGACTACACATCAAAAAAGTTCTACTTGCTTTCATTAAGTTGTCTAATGCCCTATACACACGACCGAATTTGCCGAAGGAATTCAGCTCAAGCTGTCTTGCATACACACGGTCACACCAAATTCTGACCATCCAGAACGCGGTGACGTACAACACGTACGACAGGTCTAGAAAACGGAAGTTCAATAGCCAGTAGCCAATAGCTTCCGTCTCATACTTGCTTCAGAGCATGCGTCGTTTTCGGAACAGCATACAGACAAGCAGTTTTTCCTATAGTAATTTGTTCTGTCGGAAAAATATAGAGCATGTACTCTATTGAAGTCCATCTGAATTTTCGACAGAAAAAGTCTGATGGGGCATACACACGGTCAGAATATACGATAAAAAGATCCCATCGGACTCTTTCTGTCAGAAATTCCGCTCGTGTGTACACGGCATAAGGCTAGCTTTGGTGTTGTCATGACTTTTTCTTGTTCCCACCGGTTTCATTGGTATATTGCAGGTCAGCGCTGCAAAAATGCAACATGTTGGACTTTTCTGCCCGAGGCTCTGCAGCTCTATGTGTTGGTGTACAATTGTCCTATGAAGAAGAAGGGGTTTTTTGACATGTCCTTGCACATTGGCTAAGAAAACCATAAACTGCGGGATGCTGCACAATTACATTCCTGCTGCCCCGGGACCCTTATCTGCTCTAAACAAGTTTCTAAACCTTCCTCTTGGTCTTTCTTTTCTTGTCAGGAAGCGGTACACCAAAAGGAGCAAGTGCGGTTGCTGAAACCCAGGATTGAACCAGGGACCTTTAGCCCTTAAATCTAATGCTCTCCCAACTGAGCTATTTCAGCCTGTTGTGCTATTCTTTGCCGACAATTGTGGGGTACCATGTGCTGGTGTGAAGCTACAACAGCTGCCGAAACCCAGGATCAGACGAGGGACCTTTAGATCTTCAGTCTAACGCTCTCCCAACTGAGCTATTTCAACACTTTGGAATGAGTTTGCCCAGGAGACACGTGGCACCATGCGTCGACACAAAGGGGTCATAGAGCCCTTAAAGGAGATTTATAGTCACAGCATTCACTTTTATTTGATAACATCAGCATTGTACCTGCAGTTAAACCAAAAGTTATTTTTGACAATTAAATATAAGCTTGGTTCAAAAATCTCTTTTCATGTTGTGATTGTTGCCTGTCTGCTGGCCATCTATTTCTACAACTTCCTGGATTTCCAGCATAGTTTGCAGTTTCTACTCTGCTATTTACTTTCACTTTCTAAGGACTAAACATCAAAAAAGTTCTACTTGCTCTGGCGCTGTCATGACTTTTACTATCTTTCAAAGCCTGTCCCTCCTGAACCGTACCAGACCACATGCCCTCAACATGGGGAGGGTGCTTTGGGGTCTGACCCCAAAGAACCTAGTCCCCATGCTGATGGGGACAAGGGCCTCATCCCTACAACCATTGCCCGGTGGTTGTGGGGGTATGCGGGCGGGGGGCTTATCGGAATCTGGAAGCCCCCTTTAACAAGGGGACCCCCAGATCCCAGCCTCACAAAGAAAAGTGTCAAAAATGGTAATAATGACAAGAAACAGCTTGGGACAAGTCCTTTATTAAAAAAAAATAAAAATAAAAATGTCCCGCAATGTAAATTCACACCACCCGACGAAGCGAAAAAGAAAAAAAATGTATGGGATTCAGCCATTTTGGGCTCCTTCCCCCTCCTACCACAGTTTAGTTCAGTTCAATACTTGTTTGGCATTTGGCAGAGATGGGTAACAAAAATAGTGAAAGGTTTTAGGGATAATACATATTGAGAGTGATTTCAGGAACATAATATGTACAGTCTGGAGGAAAGAAGGGAAGGGAGTGCCATTCGCTGCCGGAGGCAGCAGGAGGGTGGCACAGTGGTGTAGTGGATAGCACTTTCGCCTAGCAGTAAAAAGGGTCACTGGTTCAAATCCCAACCACGACACTACCTGCCTGGAGTTTGCACGTTCTCCCTGTGCCTGTGTGGGTTTCCCCCAGGCACTCCGGTTTCCTCCCACATTCCAAAGACATGCTGGTAGGTTAATTGGATCCTGTCTAAATTGTCCCTAGTATGTATGAATGTGAGTTAGGGACCTTAGATTGTAAGCTCCTTGAGGGTAGGGACTGATGTGAATGTATAATGTAAATTGATGTAAATTGATGGCGCTATATAAGTACCTTAAATAAATAATAGGATAGGTAAGTGTGTACTGTTCTTAGGCAGCCTTATTTTAAATCAATTTTTGTGACAGGGTCATTTTAAGGTAATGTTTATTGTGGTCACCCATTCGGTAATGTGAAATGAGAGATATAATAACACACTCTCCTGCTCAAATTCAATATACACAAAATAACAATGCAGCCGGCTAATAAATAAAATAAGTAAATGGATTGTGCATGCTTGGGGTGTGTTTGATGTGCTTTGAATGAAAATAGGCCACGGTTAATGCTCCTAATGAAGTGCTCTATAAATGAAAAATAAGACTGGACTTTAAAGTACTGTGAAGTTATCAGCCTCTATTACTTTACAGTACATTAATTTGCCACATCAAATTTATTTAATTAGACCACTGCTACTTTAATACTTAATCCATGCTGAGGGAGTACTAGCTTTTGAGTGTTAGAGATATTCGATTATTAGAAGATGGCCTTGTGAAGAACAGAATGAATTATCTTCAAATATTGCTATATTCAGCAACTCTTAATAGTTTCTGGATAATATTGGTATTATGTAATAATATAGAGAACGGTATTATTGGCTACTGACATCTTTATGTAGGTCATATTCTGGTTTCAAACTTTAACTCTGCCCTGAACAGCATTGAAAATATAAGCTATACATTTTAATGGCAGTGACACCAAGTTGATAAATAAATAAGTGAAAAGTGTAAGGAATAGGAAAAAAAAACATCCTTATTGAAATGTCATGAGAATGACATGGAGGTGCTCAAGCTAGAGGACTGCAATGCCAAAGAATGATATAATATGGAAGAACCAACACTGTGCAAACACTCAATACTAAGTGCCTATATGTTAGCAACTTATATAAGCAATAAATAAACAATTAAATATATACAGAAATGAAGGTCTTAAAATGGTTGTAAACCTCTCACATGAAATATGAAGAAAGCATATACATCTATAGTGTGTCTCAATCCAGAGCACACATGGGGAGATTTACTAAAACTGGTGCACGCAGAATGTGGATGCAGCTCTGCATAGAAAGCTGAAGTTAGAAGCTGATTGGCTACCATGCATAGCTGCACCAGATTCTGAGTGCACCAGTTTTAGTAAATCTTCCCTGGCTGAGCCTAGGTTCACACTGACTGCAGGTTAGAAATCGTGCTGAACTCACACGATTTCAAACCCGCATGTCATTCCGACTTTGGGAGCGATTTCAGAGGCATCTGTGCGGGTTCCTGCACCGATGTTTATTGAAATCTCCCCCCGAAGTCGCCAAAAGTAGTGAAGGAACTACTTTTGGGAATTCTAACGGTGCTATTGCCGACAATAGCCGCCAATTTGGCATGCAATTCGACATGTCAAATCGCATGTCAAATCGTCCCGATGTGAACGTGGGCTAAGTGTCATTTCTGTCTGCTGCCTCATTCCTCTGATCTTTGTAAGAGTCACTTCTGGCAAGTTTTTCTGACACCTAGAGAAAATAGGTGACAGGGGAGAGAGCTTTATTTAAAGAGTCAAAACTGAGCCCACCAGAAGCTAAAACCTCCAAATTATAGGTAATTTATAATATTCCAATATAATAAACTTCTCCAAAATTTTCAACAGGCACATATTCAACAATGTATATCAGAAGAGCAGAAGAGCAGTATTGCTTTACGTACTTGCGTCCTCATCAAACGTATAATATTGCATCTATTAAAAGACTAGGTCTAAACCCTGTGCATGCAACAAATCTATCTATTTGTTGCCTTCTGGGTGCACTAAAATGCCGGGATTGCATGGACAGGGGATGGATGCTCCATATACAATAGACTTTAAAGCTTAATACCATAAAAAAACTCACATTCTAATGCCTTGTACACACGGTCGGATTTTCCAACAACAAATGTTCAATGGGAGCTTGTTGTCGGAAATTCCGACCGTGTGTAGGCTCCATCGGACATTTTCCGTCGGAATTTCCGACACACAAAATTTGAGATCTGGATCTCAAATTTTCCGACAGCAAAATCCGTTTTTGTAAATTCCGATTGTGTGTACAAACGCACAAAGTTCCACACATGCTTAGAATCAAGTACGAGATGGAAGCACTCGGTCTGGTAAAACTAGCGTTCGTAATGAAGATAGCACATTCGTCACGCTGCAATTTTTTAAATCTTTTAATGCAGTGCATTCTCTTCTTCTTTAGAATACTAGAATAATGAAGTTGTTTTGCTGCTGATATTCACACAGAGTTCTGACAAACTGATTTCTTTATTATTTTTCGTGATCTCATGAATGATTATTATTTTTTTTTTCATCAGATATTCATGTCACTTTCCACAGCCTCCTCCTGGCTGAGACTTTCCTGTGTATGAAAAAGGGACATAGTTTTAGTTTTTGGTTCATCAATCACACACAATTTTCAGCTCATGACTGTTGCAAATTGAATGTTAATAAATAGAAAAGACTATCATTCTGACCCCAGCATTTTTCATTCTTGTCCTAATCATTTGTGGCCACTACTGTCTATTGATATGTAAAACACTTTGTAACATCAGAAATTACTGATCAATAATAACATCTAGTTAACATCATTAATTATTTGACTAGAAATATGTTGAACAATGCTATACCTGGCTCAAGCTGGGCTCCTCCACTTCTTCCCGGCTGGAAGGCCCAGGTTGGACGTCGGAAGCCTCAGCTGAGGTGGAAGGAAGCCTTGAAGGAAGACTGGAGAGTGCTGACCTGGGTTCAGTCTGGCCTGCCAGAAAATGCAGAAATGCAGTCTGTCATAGTACCACAGCCTGGGTACATGAATGTCATCTGCTGTAGCTCCTGATCTCTGGGAATCCTGGACCTTCTTGCACTCCCTATTTTACAGTAAGTGCTCCTCATGCCACCAATTACGACTTTAAATTGGGGATGTCTGCCGTGGGGATCACCGGCTTCACAAATTCCAGCAATTGATCCAGCACTGCCTTCCTCTTTGGTTTATTGTTATAAAAGGGGTGGTTTATCTGCCACAGACAGGGCTGCTCCCTGTACATATCAATGAATATAGGGATAAAGTCCTGATCATTCAAAAGATCCATTTTCTCTGCAAGACACAACACAAGACAAACCCTAATGTCAGGCTAAACTCTCATAATCTTGTCCCAATATAGGCCTCAATCTATAAGCAGTATAGGCCACTGATGCACCAAGTTAAAATTGTACCTTCTTTCTAACGATCGGCGCTTCTGATACTCCTTCCTCCTCTCACAGACGCATGTGTGTTATGCTTTATATACACTGAGCATGCGTGAAACTTCGCCTGCCCCTGACGTTCTTTCTAGTCTATTCCCTGCCCCTTGTCTTTCGGTGCAGTGGGAGAGCACATGGCGGTTAAAGAGCAAGTGCATGCATAGGAGAGCAGCAACGACGAAAGCCCGGAGCCATGAACGTCCCGATTCCGGAGGAGATTTAAGGCCTCAAATATGTCCTTTATAGAGATCTTGAATAGGGCCGACTATGATGGGAAGTATGGACCTTTCCCAAACCAAATGTCAGAAAGGCCAAGATTATGGCTAAAGTTGTGAAAAGTCTGCACAGGAATTTTGGGATACGACGATCCAAGGATCAATTGAGGAAACGCTGGTCAGACCTAAAATTGAGGGAGCAGGATCAGTACAGAAAGATAGTAATTGTTTGTAGTAAACATTGCTCGTTCGCCCACTAATACGATGTTTTTGGCAGATACAGGTTAACTACATTTGTTCAGGCCTATTTTTATTAAAAGACGTTTATGACATTGTTGTCTAGATGGGTTTGTACTAGAATTAAATGCAAACTTGATTCAGTGTAGGGAGAGGACACTCAGCAGCTGTTTACACATCTGGATGCAGGAGCACTAGTGTGGGACACCAGAACAAACTTTTTAGGGTGTCCCACACAGGTGCTCCTGTGGATACTAAGGGTCTCTACATGTGTGAAAACTGTACAAAAAAGGTAAGTATTCTAGCTTTAGAAAGGGAAAAAAATAATGTCTTCAGCTTGGAACTATTGTTTCATATTACTATTGGAACTATGTTTCATATTACTATTTCTGGCCTCAAATATCTGTGTGCTAAGTATACCTTTTTTTTATTCACAAAGGGGAGAAAAGACTCGGGACATCTGAGGACACCAGGGACCCCCCACCTCCGAAAGAAAAGCAAATACCCACACCACAGCCAGAAGATGTGGAAGAAGGAAAGGTTTATGAAGTGGGCAAAATAGTGACCACAACAGGTGAGTGTCTGAGACCACAGCTTCAGGTAATAGATGGATGCCTGCATATTTATAATACATGGCGTGTTTTTTAATTTTAGGTGATGTGGATGTTGTGGAAGAAGATTTGTGGAAAAAAACATTGATGTTTTAGGCAGGATCTAAAAAAACACAAAATTATTCTAGTTTATATTTCTTTTTAGTATTCTCACACGTGTTAAATATTTTTTAGAAAGCCAAATTTTGAAGATGCACACATTGTGTCGACATGTGCTATCTGCCATCAAGGGATATACAGGTACACGTTTTGGGGGTGCAACCCCTTCCTTGCAAATAAAGTAGATGAGAGGAAGGGGTTGCACCCCCAAAACAAGTCCATTGATCCCCCATGATGGGAGCTAGCATATGTTTACATTAAGCATGAGATCAGGAGAGAAATCCCCATTTTGACTCTCAATTTGTGTGCATCTTCAAAATTTGGCTTTCACAGGGGTGACATCACCCCATCTGATGAAGGCAAAAATCAACACAGTTTGGACATAATAATGTCTGATATTGTTTTAAACATGTCTGTTTTAACACAAAAAGGCTATTTGTACTGTCAAATGTTATTACTAAAATATGTTGGTTTGTTCAAAAACCATTTTCTAACGCACATGTGTGTGCACAGAGTAAAACGTTTTCTACTCAACAATGTGTGGCTTCTTCTTTCAATGCTCAATATCCTTTTTTTGGACTAAGTTGGTGTTTACACTGAAATGAGGGTTATTTACTAAAGGCAAATCCATTTTGCACTAGAAGTGCACTTTCAGTGCAGTTTCAAGTGCACTTTTGCTGTGCACTTGTAGTGCAAAGTGGATTTTCCTTTAGTAAATAACTCCCACAGTGCTTTATAATTTGCCCACAATCATGACATTTTCGTGACTCTGCAAAATTAATTCATGGTGCTGAAAATGATGTATATTTTTAACAATAATGCATTACATACATTAACAACAAAAACAAGGTGTGTGTGTGTAGCAGACCCACAACATAATAATAGTTCGCTGAAGAAGAGATTGTCACCTCATGTATCAAATAAATTACGTTTGCACTATTGAAGAAAATTTCCAACAAAAAAAAGCCCATTGGAGAACCTAGGAGACAGCTAAAAGAAACACAAGCAGTAAATCAAAGGAAATATTATTTCAGTTTAACTAAAAAAAAATATTTTAAAATGTTTATTAATTGCTTGATATCCACGCTATAGCCGAATGACGGCTACAGCGCGGACCTTAATTCCGGGGAGGCCGTCATATGACGGCCTCCCCTGTGCACGTGGCCTGCAGGGCGCGCACTGAGCGCGATGTGATCACCGAGTCACTGAGACTCGGCTGATCACCGATCCAAGTAATCTGATCACATGATCAAAACAAAAGCTCTGTGATCATTTTTTTTTCTCCTCGCGCTGACAGTGCGAGGAGAAAAAAAAAGCCGAACGCCGGCTCACCAGCAAGGGACATCGGTCCCGAAGAGGAGGAGGCAATAATGCCTCAATTGTGCCACAAGTACCCCCTGCCAGTGCCACCTGACTTTGCCACCTGACAGTGCCCACAGTGCCCACCAGTGCCACGTATCAATGCCCATGAGTGCCAACTATCGATGCCTACAAGTGCCACCTATCAATGCCCACAAGTGTCACCTATCAATGCCCACCAGTGGTGCCAATCAGTGCCACCTAGCAGTGTTGCCTATCAATGTACCAGATCAGTGCCCATCACTGCCACCCATCAGTGCCCATCACTGCCACCTATCAGTGCCCACCAGTGCTGCCTCATCAGCGTACATCAATGAAGGCGATAAGTTACCCTTTTTTAAATTGTATAACAAAATATAAAAAAAAAAAAAAAAAAAAAAAATTTTTAAATTCGGTCTTTTTACATTTTTTTAACAAAAAATAAAAACCGCAGAGGTGATCAAATACCACCAAAAGAAAGCTCTATTTGTGGGGAAAAATGATAAAAATTTCATTTGAGTACAGTGTTGTATGATCGCGCAATTGTCATTCAAAGTGCGTCAGCGCTGAAAGCTGAAAATTGGTCTGGATAGGAGGGGGGTTTAAGTGCCCTGTAAGCAAGTGGTTAAACATTTTCTGGCATATCAATGGCCCCCCTACCCGCAAAGTACTCCATATATTTTATACTGACCTCGCGTGCGCTTTGGGGGCCAAGCACTGAAAACCAGATACAAACCCACAAACACAAACTGAAGAGCAGTAACGATCGGAAAAGCACAAGGCTTAAAGCGCGAATCGTCTCTCACCAAAGTTCCAGTAACACAAGATTAGCAGAAGGAGCCCAAAGGGTGGTGCACTTGGTATTGAACTACCCTTTTCTAATGCCGTTGTACGTGTTGTACATCACCACATTCTTGACGTTCGCAATTTTCGACAAGATTTGTGTGACCGTGTGTATGCAAGACAAGTTTGAGCCAACATCCGTGGGAAAAAATCCATGGATTTTGTTGTCGGAATGTCCGATCATATGGCATAAGAGTGCATCTGTTGCACTGAACATTTGAAAGCATGTGTATACAGACGTATTATCAGGAACCTGTAGTATCTGCTATACTTTTCTGACAGATCGTCAGAATGCCAGTGGATCATCATTTAGACTTCTTCAGGAGAGTATAATAAGAACTTTTTCATATGGGTATAGATTATTTACTTTATTCAGTTAAGCACTGCCTTTGTATATCTTAAGATGTATGTATTATTATTATTTAGGATTTATTTTTATATAGTGTCAACAGTTTGTGCAGTGCTTTACAACATAAAGGGGGACAATTCAGCAACAATACAATTCAATACAAGAAGGTTAGGAGGGCCCTGCTTCTGTGAGCTTACAATCTAATAGAGGGGGACTGGTGGAGCAAAAGGTAATAAATGTGAGGGATGAACTGATGGGAGAAATACAATTCAGTTGTTAGCTAAAGACAGGATAGGCTTTCCTGAAGAGATGAGTTTTCAGGGATCGCCTATACGTGGACAGAGTAGGAGATAGCCAGACAGATTGAGGTAGGTAGTTTCAGAGGATGGGAGAGGCTCTGGAGAAGTCCTGGAGACGAGCATGTGAGGTGGAGACAAGGGAGCTAGAGAGCAGGAGGTCTTGAGAGGAGCAGATTAGAGGGTTTGGGTGATATTTGGAGACAAAATTGGTGATGAAGCTTGGGGCAGAGTTGTAAATGGCTTTGTATGTTGTTGTTTATATTTCAAATTTTATTTGTTGGGTAATGGGAAGCAATGTAAAGCAAAGCATCTTTGTTAGCCTGCTAAAGATGCATTTTATGGTATTTTGGTCTCGTCTGGGGAATCTGAAATAATTATCCTGGGTGGTAAACAGGGTTCCATGTTAGAGGGACACGTATTGCAAGTGTGTGTGCGGACCAGTGTTGTCTAAGATACAAGTAGATCTTTCCTTTTTCTTTTTTTCCTTGCAACATATGATTGTGTTAGATGGTATACATTAAGCCACCACCAGATGGCGTAGGTGCTGGATTAGTTGCAGGTAACATGGATGTGGATTTTATATGAGATTGTTTACTTTCGGTTTTCATTTTACTCTTTCCTATTTTTGATACCTACCTTTAGAAATTATGCTAACTGATCATGTATGAAGTATTTAGTATTAATGAATTGTCTATACTATCCACCGAGCGTGTCTATTATGCACGGCGGATCGATTCGAATGTTTGTTGAAGTCGTTGCTATTACAGCGGCGCTGATATAAACTGGCTACCAGGCACCAGACTCCTCATCCCTTTGAGAAAGTCACGTGGTGTGACGCAACGCGTCAGGGTAGGAGGAGCCAGGTGCCGACGCTTCCCAGGGACGGACGAACCCGGAAGCCTTTTGCTTTTCTACTGCTCGTTTTTACCTCAATGTAAGTTACTACGCTTGTTACAATAAACTTCATTTTAACTACTACACTATGGAAGCTATTCCTTTCTTCCTTATCACTACTCTGGGATTGCTGTGAGTGGCGGGAATCATGACAGAGAACCAGATCCACTGACATCCTCCGGGGAAGGTGAATCGCCTCAGGAAACCCACCCTCTCCACCAAACCATCATCCACCTGCTTGATTGGGCCCATTGGGGGCCGCCACTGAAGGTGAGAAGCTGGGGGAAACAATTGGTGTGTGCACTAGAATTGAAGTGGAAGAATTCAGCACAAGTCACTTTTATTTGCACTGTAGAATAGATTTGTTTGTGTGGACATCAGAAGTGGAAGAATTCAGCACAAGTCACTTTTATTTGCACTGTAGAATAGACTTTTTTGTGTGGACATCAGAAGTCACATTGCATGTTAACAGCATTGGTGTGAACTTTACTTGCACTATTGTCACTTGTTATGTATTACACTGCCTAAATGTGGATGCTGGGTGTTTAATCGCATCTCAAGCCGCAGAGATGCATATATGACTACATTGCACAATTATCACTCTCTGTACACTATTAAGGCCTATATGTTGATGCGGGGCTTTTTCTCTATAGTCGCAGATATGCATTTATGAGTATTTTGCACACTGGGCCATTTTTACATTTTTTCAACAATTGTCATATTTTTAGAGAGGAGCAGTGCACATTTTATATGGTACAGCACGAGGAACCACACATTTTTTGCACTATAACTAATTTTTGGGCTGTATTTTCAGTCGCATATTATGAAACTTATGATTATTTTGCACACTGTGTCACTTATCATTATTTGGATTATTTACTGTATCAGGAGTTGCACTCGGCACAAAGCACTTTAATAGTTTATGTATGTTTTAGCATGAAGATTCACAAGGTAATATTATGATATAGGGGTTATACTGTATTATTTTCAATATATATGCACTGTGCACTTGGAAGTAAGAAGGCATATGGGAATATTGTGGTAGCAATCTGTATTTTTGTCTGATTTTGGAGTGGTTTTAAGGTTTATTGCTACACACTTGTATTGGTAATAGGAAGATTGTACTCAAATTGATTGGTGCAGCATTTGTGATCCTTTTTTCCATAGGTTGGGTACTTGAGAATAGATTAGCGCCACATACTATATCTGATTTCAAGTGTGTGTGTGTGTTTGTGTGAAGTGCATGCAGAAAAGAACTGGGAAAGTTGAATTGAACAAGGGACTGTTCAAGTCAGTGGGTTGTTCAGTTCAGAGTTTCATTGGAGTAGGGAGGGCTGTTGATGGTTTAATGGGGTTGATTAGTGGGGTATCTTGTGTTAGAACTGAAGAGTATATGAGTTTCTCTTGCACATGTATCATAGAAACTAGACCTCACATAGCAACTAAACCCCTGTCACTCACCATATGTAGTATATCCATGCTCATTCCGGACCTACACATATCACACTGGGTGACTAAAGGCATAACAGTAGCAGAGGACCTTATGGTACTCCCCACACTAAAAACATTTAGAACCATACAATTAGATGCGGCATCGAAGACCATGACCAATATACATATCTACAAATCACTCATTTCCTCCATACTAACCCACATACCACTACTTATCTACCGTGGAGAGTGGTTCTGTATCTGACCAATCCCTTTAAAAAAATTAAAAGTGTCTCATTATTCTACAATATGCTACACAACAAAAACGAATTTACAAAATCCATGACCATTAAAGCGTGGGAACAAGATATGGGCATGTCTTATACCAAAGAGCAATGGCAAAAAGCTCTACACACTACATATGCAGCGACCAAGAGTGTCAACCTATGGGAACTCACCCACAAAATACTGCTACGTTGATATCCGACACCCTTTAGTATATTCAAATTCAGCTCTCAAGCTTCCTCACTTTGCTGGAGGAACTACGGATGTAGTGGCACATTGTATCATATCATGTGGACATGCCCAGTCATGCATGCTTTTTGGTCCAAAATATTCAGATTAATTACGCAACTCATAGAGATACAGGTTCCTCTCTCTGCTGGGATGGCTATTCTATCCTTGGGAATAGAATCCATTCCAGTGGCATCAAGAGTCATAGTAACGCATATTCTCCTTAGTGCTAGATTGTCAATTATGAGACACTGGAAGGACCTAAGACCACACAGAGGTAGTAGAAACGACAAACATCCACGCTACATATGAACTGATGTTTGCGTCAACACAAGGTAACTACCAAGCTTTGTGCTTCAGATTGAAACAATGGATAGAATGGTATAACATGAGTAGCAAAGGTAACAGCAAGCAATAATATACTGACCAAACTCCACCTAAGATCTTAAGATCCAGAGACTGTGTATTTCTATAATTTTCTATACTTTTCTTTTTCTCTTATAATTCTTTTAGTTGAACTGAGTTAATAGTATGACTATGTTCTCATGTCATACTCTGTTCTAAGTTTATATAAGTGAAACCATAAATCTTAAAACATACTTGAAACATCCAGCTGATACAAGATATTCTTTCGTATTCTATACAACCTGTAAATGATATTGGATAACGTTAAATTACGAATGCTCCACACTGATGTTAAATGTATGTCTTCTTGATACTCAATAAAATTATTGGAATTAGAAACTAGACCTCAACTGGCACAGGGGCATGCAGAATACATTGTAAATATCTTCAGGAAATGGTGGTGACGACACCAGAGCAGTTTAAATGCAATTTAAAAAGTTTTTGCATATACAATGCCACTATTTTTTGAAGCACATTATGCATGCAAAAAAAAAAATCAATTGTTTGAGCGTGCATGTACAGTGAAAGAAACTTCATCCAAAATAGAGGGTGGAGCATATATTCTGAACTCCATTTTTATAAAAAAAAAAAGCATCAATGTGCTGCATTATTGTTATATTTTATTAAATAATCCTGCAAAGAACCTGCCATTAAATATTTAATGTAAGAGATTTATCTCACTCTGTGCTCAGAGAAGCTTTTTTAACTCAGCTTCTAAGTGCTTTTCTTTCAGTTGTTGAGAATTATTTTTCGTCTTCACCATGCATTTTTTACAACCAGCCTCTACCTTTGATATCTCCCACTGCAATAAATTTGTGCTTGTCTGCCCTAAACTGCATGAGATATTTTAACTCACACCTTTCTCTGTATTCTTTGCATCTTCTGCAGAAACTCTGCAGTTTCTAAGGTCATACTTGGAACAAACAATCTGAGATGCCATCAATTACACTCAAGTCAGGCTTTGAGGAACAAAAATTAAAACCAGTGTACCACTACTTCTAAGTAATTAAAAAGGCCACAGTGAACATTTGTCTTTTGTTTTTTCTTATGTCCTCCAGAGTTTTTGCAACCATCATTGTCTTCCATATGCCCATACCATATAGTAGTGTAACATGAATACTGGGATAAGGGATTCCCATTTGGTAAGCCTACAACTATTTGTCATGGAGTCTAAACTTTGCCTCCAATGTATGCATCCATTCTGCGTAACCTTTATGTGCTGCTTTATAGATTCAGTTGTTTATCATCTTTTGGAGGAATAGTCGACTATTTGGAACCAAATTTCCCCATCCCTCTTTCTTTCCTCAAGTGAAAAGAGAAACAGAATGGTAACTCTATGCATTTGTGGTGCCACATCCAGTATTAGAAAAAAAAAATCCCCTACGGTGGACTTTAAAAGGCACGCTCAATTAAAATGAGAGTATTGAAAGTATTACAGTAAGAAAATGATTTATTAATAGTTAAACAAAATAGCTAAAATAAGCATATAAATATAGAATATATTGTCAGTTCATAACATTGTCACCAGATTCTGAAAAGACACATAAGATACTCTTGCACCCAACGCTTTTCAGAGTACAGTTTTCTCCTTCTTCAGGGGTGTGTATTGAAGAGGAAAATATATCTATAATATAGTTTAAAAAACAGTAAATGTCTGGCAATAAAAAATTGAAAAATTAAAAACAATTGAAAATAACAGTTTAAAGCGGGGGTCCACCTATCTATCGTTTTTTTTTTTTTTTTGAGTTCATTCACAAACTTTTCTTCTCAGCATTACATACTCACATATTGTGTGTAATATGTCCGCCTGTATCAGATTCCGTCGGAAAGAATAACTTATATTATTCACTGCAGGCGGTTTCCATCTTCATTGTGGGCATTTGAAGCCCACAAGCATTTATTTCCTGGATGTGGTGAATGCTGTGCTCCCAGCATTCACCGCTCGTTCCCGCACATGCTCAGTGGCATCCTGGGAAGTCTGAGACTAGCTCCCAGGAGTCTGGGAGAGGCTAGAAACACGCCTACTCCCATTGGAGGAGAACCAGGAAGTGCAAAGAAGAATAGAAAAATAAAAGGTAATTACGGCGATTTAAATTTTTTTAAATGGCATGTCAGCATCTAGGCAAGGAAGAGAATACATACAGATATTGTTCAAAATTTGGGTGGAACCCCGCTTTAACAAGTTAAAGTGACACTAAAGGTTCATTTTTTTTTTTTAAATAACAAACATATCATACTTACCTCCACTGTGCAGCTCGTTTTGCACAGATTGGCCCTGAACCTGCTCTTCTGGGGTTCCTCGGCGGCTCTCTCGGCTCCTCTTGCCGACCGCCTCACGCCTATATACGTGAGCAGAGCGGCACGGGCAGGCAAAATCACGTACCTGGAACGTGATTGCCTTCCCGCGGGTGGGGGGTCCGATCGGACCCCCCCCCCGGTGCCAGCAGCAGTCGGCATTTGGTTGGGAGCGATGAGAGACGAGGGGGAGGCCATCCGATCGTGGCCCCCCCCCCTCGCGATCGCTCCCAGCCAATGAGAAACATCCCCTGCCTCTGTATAGTACACAGAGGCAGAGGATGTGATGTCATCTCTCCTCGGCTGGCCAGTTTCCGTTCCAGCGCCGAGGAGAGATGACATGTAAGTGCACCAACACACACAGTAGAACATGCCAGGCATACATTACACCCCCGATCCCCCCCCAATCACCCCCCCCTGTCACAAACTGACACCAAGCAGGTTTTTTGTTTTTTTTTTTTTTTTTCCTGATTACTGCATAGTGTCAGTTTGTGACAGTTAGCAGTGGTAGGACAGTGAGTGTTACCCCCCCTGTAGGTCTAGGGTACCCCCCTTACCCCCCCTAATACAGTTTTAACCCCTTGATCACCCCCTGTCGCCAGTGTCGCTAAGCGATCATTTTTCTGATCGCTGTATTAGTGTCGCTGGTGACGCTAGTTAGGGACGTAAATATTTAGGTTCGCCGTCAGTGTTTTATAGCGACAGGGACCCCCATATACTATCTAATAAATGTTTTAACCCCTTGATGGCCCCCTAGTTAACCCTTTCACCACTGATCACCGTATAACCGTTACGGGTGACGCTGGTTAGTTCGTTTATTTTTTATAGTGTCAGGGCACCCGCCGTTTATTACCGAATAAAGGTTTAGCCCCCTGATCGCCCGGCGGTGATATGCGTCGCCCTAGGCAGCGTCAGATTAGCGCCAGTACCGCGAACACCCACGCACGCACCGTACACGCACCGTACACCTCCCTTAGTGGTATAGTATCTGAACGCATCAATATCTGATCCGATCAGATCTATACTAGCGTCCCCAGCAGTTTAGGGTTCCCAAAAACGCAGTGTTAGCGGGATCAGCCCAGATACCTGCTAGCACCTGCGTTTTGCCTCTCCGCCCGGCCCAGCCCAGTCCAGCCCACCCAAGTGCAGTATCGATCGATCACTGCCACTTTTTTTTGTAGCGTTTTGGTGAACTGGCAAGCACTAGCGGCCTAGTACACCCCGGTCGTAGTCAAACCAGCACTGCAGTAACACTTGGTGACGTGGCGAGTCCCATAAGTGCAGTTCAAGCTGGTGAGGTGGCAAGCACAAGTAGTGTCCCGCTGCCACCAAAAAGACAAACACAGGCCCGTCGTGCCCATAGTGCCCTTCCTGCTGCATTCGCCAATCCTAATTGGGAACCCACCGCTTCTGCAGAGCCCGTACTTCCCCCATTCACATCCCCAACCAAATGCAGTCGGCTGCATGAGAGGCATTTATATATCCTCCCGAGTACCCCTACCCAACGAACCCCCCCAAAAAAGATGTTGTGTCTGCAGCAAGCGCGGATATAGACGTGACACCCACTATTACTGTCCCTCCTGTCCTGACAATCCTGGTCTTTGCATTGGTAAATGTTTTGAACGCTACCATTCACTAGTTGAGTATTAGCGTAGGGTACAGCATTGCACAGACCAGGCACACTTTCACAGGGTCTCCCAAGATGCCATCGCATTTTGAGAGACCCGAACCTGGAACCGGTTACAGTTATAAAAGTTAGTTACAAAAAAAAAGTGTAAAAAAAAACACAAACAAAAATAAAAAAAAATAGTTGTCGTTTTATTGTTCTCTCTCTCTCTATTCTCTCTCTATTGTTCTGCTCTTTTTTACTGTATTCTATTCTGCAATGTTTTATTGTTATTATGTTTTATCATGTTTGGTTTTCAGGTATGCAATTTTTTATACTTTACCGTTTACTGTGCTTTATTGTTAACCATTTTTTTTGTCTTCAGGTACGCCATTCACGACTTTGAGTGGTTATACCAGAATGATGCCTGCAGGTTTAGGTATCATCTTGGTATCATTCTTTTTAGCCAGGCTTTCATGTAAAAGCAATCCTAGCGGCTAATTAGCCTCTAGACTGCTTTTACAAGCAGTGGGAGGGAATGCCCCCCCCCCACCGTCTTCCGTGTTTTTCTCTGGCTCTCCTGTCTCAACAGGGAACCTGAGAATGCAGCCGGTGATTCAGCCAGCTGACCATAGAGCTGATCAGAGACCAGAGTGGCTCCAAACATCTCTATGGCCTAAGAAACTGGAAGCTACAAGCATTTTATGACTTAGATTTCGCCGGATGTAAATAGCGCCATTGGAAAATTGGGGAAGCATTTTATCACACTGATCTTGGTGTGGTCAGATGCTTTGAGGGCAGAGGAGAGATCTAGGGTCTAATAGACCACAATTTTTTCAAAAAAGAGTACCTGTCACTACCTATTGCTATCATAGGGGATATTTACATTCCCTGAGATAACAATAAAAATGATTTAAAAAAAAAAAAAAATGAAAGGAACAGTTTAAAAATAAGATAAAAAAGCAAAAAAATAATAAAGAAAAAAATAAATAAATAAAAAGCACCCCTGTCCCCCCTGCTAAGGCGAACGCAAGCGGCGGTCTGGCGTCAAATGTAAACAGCGATTGCACCATGCATGTGAGGTATCACCGCGAAGGTCAGATCGAGGGCAGTAATTTTAGCAGTAGACCTCCTCTGTAAATCTAAAGTGGTAACCTGTAAAGGCTTTTAAAGGCTTTTAAAAATGTATTAATTTTGTTGCCACTGCACGTTTGTGCGCAATTTTAAAGCATGTCATGTTTGGTATCCATGTACTCGACCTAAGATCATCTTTTTTATTTCATCAAACATTTGGGCAATATAGTGTGTTTTAGTGCATTAAAATTTAAAAAAGTGTGTTTTTTCCCCAAAAAATGCGTTTGAAAATCGCTGCGCAAATACTGTGTGAAAAAAAAAAATGAAACACCCACCATTTTAATCTGTAGGGCATTTGCTTTAAAAAAAATATAATGTTTGGGGGTTCAAAGTAATTTTCTTGCAAAAAAAAATAATTTTTTCATGTAATCAAAAAGTGTCAGAAAGGGCTTTGTCTTCAAGTGGTTAGAAGAGTGGGTGATGTGTGACATAAGCTTCTAAATGTTGTGCATAAAATGCCAGGACAGTTCAAACCCCCCCAAATGACCCCATTTTGGAAAGTAGACACCCCAAGCTATTTGCTGAGAGGCATGTCGAGTCCATGGAATATTTTATATTGTGACACAAGTTGCGGGAAAGAGACAAATTTTTTTTTTTTTTTTTTTTGCACAAAGTTGTCACTAAATGTTATATTGCTCAAACATGCCATGGGAATATGTGAAATTACACCCCAAAATAAATTCTGTTGCTTCTCCTGAGTACGAGGATACCACATGTGTGGGACTTTTTGGGAGCCTAGCCGCGCACGGGACCCCGAAAACCAAGCACCGCCTTCAGGCTTTCTAAGGCGTAAATTTTTGATTTCACTCTTCACTGCCTATCACAGTTTCGGAGGCCATGGAATGCCCAGGTGGCACAACCCCCCCCCCCCCCAAATTACCCCATTTTGGAAAGTAGACACCCCAAGCTATTTTCTGAGAGGTATAGTGAGTATTTTGCAGACCTCACTTTTTGTCACAAAGTTTTGAAAATTGAAAAAGAAAAAAAAAAATTTTTTTCTGGTCTTTCTTCATTTTCAAAAACAAATGAGAGCTGCAAAATACTCACCATGCCTCTCAGCAAATAGCTTGGGGTGTCTACTTTCCAAAATGGGGTCATTTGGGGGGGGGGGGGGGTTGTGCCATCTTGGCATTTTATGGCCTTCAAAACTGTGATAGGTAGTGAGGAGTAAAATCAAAAATGTATGCCCTTAGAAATCCTGAAGGTGGTGCTGGGTTTTCGGGGCCCCGTACGCGGCTAGGCTCCCAAAAAGTGCCACACATGTGGTATCCCCGTACTCAGGAGAAGCAGCTGAATGTATTTTGGGGTGAAATTCCACATATGCCCATGGCCTGTGTGAGCAATATATCATTTAGTGACAACTTTTTGTAATTTTTTTTTTTTTGTCATTATTCAATCACTTGGGACAAAAAAAATAAATATTCAATGGGCTCAACATGCCTCTCAGCAATTTCCTTGGGGTGTCTACTTTCCAAAATGGGGTCATTTGGGGGGGTTTTGTACTGCCCTGCCATTTTAGCACCTCAAGAAATGACATAGGCAGTCATAAACTAAAAGCTGTGTAAATTCCAGAAAATGTACCCTAGTTTGTAGACGCTATAACTTTTGCGCAAACCAATAAATATACGCTTATTGACATTTTTTTTACCAAAGACATGTGGCCGAATACATTTTGGCCTAAATGTATGACTAAAATTTAGTTTATTGGATTTTTTTTATAACAAAAAGTAGAAAATATCATTTTTTTTCAAAATTTTCAGTCTTTTTCCGTTTATGGCGCAAAAAATAAAAACGGCAGAGGTGATCAAATACCATCAAAAGAAAGCTCTATTTGTGGTAAGAAAAGGACGCAAATTTCGTTTGGGTACAGCATTGCATGACCGCGCAATTAGCAGTTAAAGCGACGCAGTGCCGAATTGTAAAAAGTGCTCTGGTCAGGAAGGGGGTAAATCCTTCCGGGGCTGAAGTGGTTAAGGTGAAAAAAACACAAACCTTTACAACCTGTTCAATCAAAGAATACACATATATTTTTTGGTGATAGGGTGGATTTAACATTCCATCATATTATGTTAAAAAACAAGAAAGATGCATATATCGGTGGGAGCTGTGCTTGTTGAATCTCTACTTCGATAGCATAGGCATCAAAGTACGTTTTTTGAGACTATATAATATTTATATCTCCCAGGGAGCCGACTTTTCACTCCCTGCACATCCCACAGAAGGGGAGTGGCCAGGAGGATTTGCTGGGGGCGAAAGTGGAGAGATCCTGCAATAAAAGGCATAAATCATTTTGGGGTGTAGTACTAGTCAAGGATAAAAAGATGTATTTATGTGTAGTTATTTTAGCTACCGTGTTTAACTATTAATAAATAATTTTCTTACTGTAATACTTTCAATACTCTAATTTTAATTGGGCTTGCCTTTAAAGTCCACCATAGGGGATTTTCTTTTGTTTCTAATACTGGATGTGGCACCACAATGCATTTTATATTCATATGCTTATTTTCACTGTGGACATTGGCTAAACCTCTCTCACCTCATCTAAAGTCCCAGGGCTATTTTTCTTGTTTTTTTGTGCACTATTAGGGATGGAGGTGTCAGAGGGGTCACACCAGACCTTAATCTTCCTTTTTTTCATATGCTTATTTTAGGTACTGTGTTTAACTATTAATAAATAATTTTCTTACTGTAATACTCTCAATACTCTTTAATTTTAATTGAGCGTGCCTTTAAAGTCCACCATACGGGATTTTCTTTTGTTTCTTCCCTCAAGTGTCCCTCTTTTAAGTATAATGTACAGATCTTTTAAATAGAATTTAGTATTAATTCTGCACTAAACTTTATATCTAACCTATACATTTATGCACTTTTTCAGTATAACAGTATTTTCAGTATAAAGGAAGAGCTGCTGTAAAAAAGTGGCGGGTTTAGTGACCATTTTATGTACATGATTTCTTCAAGGTAGTAAGTATTTACTTTACCTTAATTGTTTTCTCTAAAAGAGGTCCTCCTTCCAACCTCCCTAAGTTGGTGTTCTGCCCCCAGTACAATTAGGTTGTATGATCCTAATACAATACTCTTAACAAAAACTATGCAGCGTGAGGGTCAACCTAAACAACTCATTTTATTTGTAGCCAATTGGGCAGGCCATCAAACTACATGGCAGATGTTGGCCGATCAAAGGTGATTGTATTATCAGATTGCAATATCCTTCACCAGTGCATGGAATATGATAATTTGTCCGTCTCAGATACTTGAGGATGTAAACAGGATGTGTTTCAATTGTTTCTGCCCTGCCTTCAATGTTAGGTATGTAGTCAGTTCAGAAACTCCCTCAGTAAGTAATCTATTAATCAAAACATTGCAACTTTCACAACATTTACACAGTCATCATGAATAATCATATTAAGATATGCGAAATATTTATTTCCTATGATCATTAGCACCAGCTTGTGGCCCTAACACAGTATTTTCCTGATTGAAGTATTTCAAGAACATACTACACCATGGCCATTAGGTGGTGCTGAATATCATATGAATAGCATAGGAAATAAACATAATAGATACATCACAGGGAATATTCCCAACAGCTGTGCAAATGCTGTGATAGTCACACAACAATTTTTTTATAAAATAGACCCTAAAATGTTGGTTGTTGTACAGAAGATAATGTGAAACTGGTTGTAAAGGCAGAAGTTTTTTTTATCTTAATGCATTCTATATATTAAAATAAAAAGCCTTCTGTGTTCAGCAGCCCCCCTCAGCCCCTTCTAACTTACCCAAGGCATTTCTATCCAGCAATTTTGCACGAGAGACTCGGCTGTCTGGGACTCTTCCTCCTCATTGGCTGAGACAGCAGTGAAGTGCCCTTGGCTCCCGCTGCTTTCAATTACAGTCAGTGAGCCAATGAGGAGAGAGAGGGGGCAGGGGCGGGATGGGGAAGGCCCGTGGTTTCATGTCTCAATGGACACACAGAGCTGCGGCTCAGCTCAGGTGCCCCCATAGCAAGCTGCTTGCTGTCGGGACACATAACAGGAGGGAGGGGCCAGGAGCGCAGAAGAGGGACCTGAAAAGAGGAGAATCTGGGCTGTCCTGTGCAAAACCACTGCAACAGATCAGGTAGGCATAACATGTTTGTTATTTTTAACAAAGAAAACAGTAGGAGAGTTTAGTATCACTTTAAATGCAAAGAAGAGAGCATGGGTTTACAGATGGCAGTGCTTAACATCAAATACCATTGAGCATTACACCACCACATTACTAATAGCAAAGAGATGTCTACATCAGCAATAGTCTTTATGAAGAATATCAGATTTTTAAAGCATCTTGAGACTGTTTCTGCAATATCACTAGAATGAGTAATTGCACGTTAGGATTTCTTTCTGGCAGTTTGTTCGAGCAGAAATGTTGAGACAGCCCAGGAGTGCCGAGGAAAGGTTATCTACCGTTAAGGGGGCCATTTTGTTTATTGAGCAAAGTAAACAGTGTACTTGAGTACAGGAAATAATACCAGCACTCACGGTAAGATTTAGAGCTTATACCGTCGACAGTCTAGACACAAGTAATGCTGCAATTAAATAACGGGACAATAGATCTTCAATATAAAAGTATTTAAAGTGAATTGAAAAATTGACTGTTATTGCTGTAGCAAGCTGACTTGCAATATAGATTTTCTGCCACTTATTCTTTTCAAGTAGAATTAAGTTCCTGCCCTTGTGCAAGAAATGCCAATGAAAAAGATATTACTATAAACTGCATATGACTAGTCAGAGCTGTTTAGGAGTCTTGGTACATGCTGGGCTTGCTAGAAATGTTTTAGAAGCACAGATAGAATGTTTGTGTCCACAAATGGTAGTCCCTTGATTGTTTCTAGTGTAGCCAGGTGTAAAATTGGTGAAGGGCCACCATGAGAGCAGCAAAGGCACTTCCCCTGTAGGGCCAGGTCCTCCACTATTTATGTCAAGAATAATACAAGAAGGCAAGCATGTCAACTCACCCTAAAATCCATAGGGTCAGCAGGTTCTTACACCCTGTCACCCTGCATAATGTACAAATCGTCCTTGATTCCTTTTATTCACCTGAGACCTGACCTGGCCCTATTTGGTGAATATTTCCCAGATGTCCTCGATTTCACAAAACCTGATATGTTCATATGTGTAAAATACAGGAAATGTGTATTTTTCTGCTTTGATTACAATTTTTAAAAGTTGGACAAGATTTATATATTTATTTATTTATTATTTATATAGACATCGCAGAGCACCTATTCTTTTGTTTTACACAGATGACATGATTTCTGTATGCTGTTTGAAAATTTCAGCATCTGTTCTGGTTCTTAAAGTATAACTAAAGGCAGAACTTGTTTTTGGATACAGTGGAGAGGGGATTAGTACCCCTGTCAGGTCTTTATTACTGTTTGTGTCTCCGTTAGGTAGATTTACCCTCTCTATTTGTCCTGTTTGCCATTATCATCGAAAGTGAAAGAAAATTCCACATTTTAGGTTGTCCCTTAAACAGTAATAAAGGAAAAATCTTCTAGTGGGGACACCAGTTCTGGTGACAACCAGGGATTTCTGCACTTTGGAGGGAATTTCTCCTAATGTGATTGTAAACTATCATCCAGTAAAACAACCCATTCAGTTTAAAATAGAAATGAAATGCAAAACATTTTTGTGTAGATATAAAAAAAATTATAAATATCTTTTTCCCCTTTTTTATACGTGTAGCACCCTGATGTTTAGGCAGGGTTGCTAGTAAATTTACCCGCCAGGTATAGTTGCCTTGGCCAAGTGATAGGAGATCAATTGATTCCACCCTAATTCTGTAATTGCTGCACTTCTCTCTTCTGTCACTAGATCGCCGGGTATTTGGTGGCACTAGATAAGACAAGGACAGATTAGAAATAGATGGGGTATCTCAGCCAATGGGCAGGGATCTTCTTGGGTCCCTTGGCCTGCTGGGAGAGCCTATTTATTTGGGTGGAGTCAGGTGATCGGGGTTCTGTGCCACCTGGACAGCTGTCTGGGTGGACGTGTGTTGTATTGCCCTGGGCTGCTAGGCCATAGCCTGAGGCCTATCCCTAGGACATCTGGCTGCTAGGCTGTCTGAGGGCCTATCCAAAAGCAGGAGAGCAGTGCAGGGTTGGGACTGCGGCTTGCAGTCCAACCAGAAGTGACGGTTCTGCCGGCCGGAGAACCTGTCATGGTCGGAGGTAGAGGGGAAGCTGTCGCCACTAAGGGACCATCCACCTTGTTACCAGGGACCATCGTGAGTAGCTGAAGCAAGTACCAGAGCAGTATTCTCACCAAATGGGGATGGTGAAGAATTGGGAAACTTCAGCAGGTGTCAAGCCAGGGACCCAGACAGCAGAGATGACGCTTGCAGAGCAGTCTTGTGTGCCAAGCCAGGGACCGAGCCAGCCAGTGGGGTGACGCTTGAGGAGTATCTGTAAGTGCCAAATTAGGGCCCCAGCAGGGACGCAGGGGTGACGCTTAAGGAAGATACTTAGTGAGAGGATTGTAAGAGCTCAGGAGATCTAGTGGCAGTGGATCAGCGGGTCTAGGTGATAGACTGGGAGCTCAGTTGAGTGAAGAGCGAAAGAGGAGACTGTGTGGTGGCGTGGCCTGGATATGAGAGAGTGATGATGTGTGTCCCTGCAGCTCCTCGCTGACGGACCTTATCACTCCTTACACCGGGGATAATTAGCCTCCCAGAGCTGCACCTGGGATGTCTTACTGCCGCATAGCTCAGTCGCAGACACTGGGCTCTGCAAAATCCACCCGCGGTTCCATAAATGCCTTCTTTAGTGACGGAAGGCGGGCGCGTGATGAACTGACCAAGATGGTGCCGGGCCAGGACAGAGGGAAGAACGCAGCTACCGCAGCCTGGGCTTCCCTGCAGCCTGCAGTCTCTCCCATAAACTCACCAAGACCGGTAAGCGATATAGCTGCCCCAGCCTCCCCTGGCTCCTCTGCCTCCCATGATCAGGGGCCTAATATTTCTGAGCTTCAGGGGAATGGAGACTTAAAGCAACACATCTGGTCTCTCCCTACTAGGGAGGACCTAGAGAGATTCGCCTGCAGAGAAAAGGCTTTTAAACAGGACATAGAACAATTACAGAATGACACTACCCAGCTAGGCATCAGAATGGAGGCCTTTGAGCAGAAAGTTGAGGATGCCCTTCCTGCCCTATCCCAGCTCAGGGATACATGCTCCGCACAGAATTAAAGAATTGAGGCCCTCATTTGCCAGCTGATTATGAGAACCACAGCTGCCGCTCTAATATCCGCATTCGAGGGTTGCCCGAGACGACAGCAGCTAAGGACATTCTTCCAACACTACAGTGCATCTTCAGGGATATTCTGGGACTATCCCCCAATGATTCAGTGGAGATCGATAGAGGTCACAGAGCTCTCAGACTCCCTTCACAAAATTCTGCAAACTCAAGAGACATTATATGTAAGCTGCATAAGTCCACGGTAAAGGAACAGATCATGCAACGTATGCGTAAACGATTCTCATAATCATCGGTTCTCATAATCATCCTGTTGGCAAATGACAGCCCTTCTTTGATTTCGACAGAGCCCGTTTGTTCTTTTATCAGGACCTGTCTCGCTGCACCCTGATGCAACGCAGGGCTCTTCATCCCATCCTGGATGCTATGCGAGAGGCAGGCATTAAATACAGATGGGGGTCCCCTTTTAATCTACAGGATGAAAGAGATGGCAAGTCTGCTACCCTGCGAACCAAAGATGATCTTCCCCACTTCCTCTCTCAAATGATATTGGACCTGGTGGATTTTACAGATTGGTGACATCCTGTGGATGTGCAACTCCCATCGGCATTGAACCCTTGGCTCCCTGCTCGGCCTAAATGATGCTCACGAGGACGCACACAATCTTTTCCTAACACTTCTCCTGGAACACAGGCCGGTGACAGCTGAGGCTCATCATGACCCAGGAACTTGTGCCATATGGTCTTCGAGATTCTACCTAGACCTGTCTTGGAAGGAGGACAGTTTAGTGGCCGATTGAGCCATCAAGCGGTGTCTGTCACCCCCTTTTAACCTTCACCACAAACTGTCATCCTCTCCCATCACTGCTACTGAAAAAAGGCTAGGAGGCCATGGTCTTTTCCTGTAGTTCATTATTAATTTTTTTTCCCTTTATTCCCTTTTGTTAACAATTTTTTTTTCTAAAGACTCCCCGGTGTAGTTTCAGCCCTTCTCATTAGGCGGGGACCTGGACATCCTCTGTTTGCTCATGTTTATCCATGTTTCCCACATAGGATTACCCGTTTTGGGTATGAGCACTGATTTGGGCACCATATAGAAAAAAGAAAAGAGTAAGGGGTAATTGGCGCTCCCTGAACTAGTATGGGTGGACCCTATATGAGTCAGATTAACACCTGTGTGTGTTGTGCTGCAAAACACCCAAAATAATAAAAGTAGATATAATTATGATTACCAAATTGCCATAAAAAAGTGAATATACATATGACCGTATATGGTGAATATATGAATTCCTGGTATGCAATCAATATATAACACTAGCCGTAATGGCTATATGAGTATAAGTAAAAGTATACATATAAGTAACAAAGTGCCATATAAAGTGAATGTAAGTGAGAACTTATATGAGTGAATATATATAATTTCTTGGTAATTGCAATCAATATATAACATTGGCCATAATAAACCAATACAAGTTCTATATGCATTTATTATTACCATATTTTTCTCAGCCTTTCTTTGACATATCACGGTCAATTTTTGGTGCTGAGATCTTGGTGTTAGCAGGGGAATATCTTTGTTTTTTCCCCTTGCATTGGTTCATTATGGCCAATGTTATATATTGATTGCAATTACCAGGAAGTTATATATATTCACTCATATAAGTTCTCACTTACATTCACTTTATATGGCACTTTGTTAATTATATGTATGCTTTTACTTATACTCATATAGCCATTACGGCTAGTGTTTTATATTGATTGCATACCAGGAATTCATATATTCACCCTATACGGTTATATGTATATTCACTTTGTAATTTTGGGTGGTTTGCAGCACAACACACACAGGTGTTAATCTTACTCATATAGGGTCCACCCATACTAGTTCAGGGAGTGCCAATTACCCCTTACTCTTTTCTTTTTTCTATATTAATTTACCCTCCCTTTTAGGGGGTGTAATTAGGGGAGGCTGCATACCTCTTTATCCTAATCGCGGGACTAATTTTATATATATTTTTCCAGATTTGGGCATCATGCCTTACCCAGGTGGCTCTCTGCATTTAGCAGGTCCTCCTGGGTTAGGCATGCAGTCAGTTTTTATATTGTTTTTTAGTGTGATTTTCATTGTGATATTTTTGTACATGATTGTGTCATTAAGATGGCCGTGGTTTGACGTCTACGATTCTTATTTAATTTTAAAACAATATTTTAAATTTGTATTCCCTTATTTGAATTGAGCAATGTGCTGGCTAAATAAAAATAAAGGAGATTAATCTGTCCTGGATAGGTTATGGAGTGATCTCCTGCTTTCCGGTTTTGTGCCGTTTTTTGTCATTTTTATATTAGAGGAAAGACTATGTGTCAATATTACTTTAATGAATCTGCACTGTGTTATTTCCATAAGCACACCAGCACTTTAGATGTATTCATTTCCTGCAGCCTATGGGCTTCTCCGAGATGAATCGGTCTTCTGACCGTTATATCCAGTCCCCTGATTGGCACATTGCTTGTTACCGTGACAATTTATTTAAACAGCACGGGCCGTCTGTGTGTATCCAGCCCCACTCTGAGGAAGTCCCGCCTTTGGACGTAACGCGTACAGGGGTTAGGAGTCACGCATGACGTCACCCGCAGTCATCTTCTTTGATATTACCACACGCTGTTTCGCCTGCACTCGGATCTTAGTGCGGTTGCATGTAAGTGTAATTATCTTTGTTCTTAATGCAATAAACTTTTATACAGAGAGCACTAGATCTTGTTATTATCTCGTCGCATATCTGGTACTTTTTTACCTACTGACTTGGATGAGCGCTGGATCCGTGGATTCCACTGCTAGGATTGCCTTACTGATAAGTGATTTCTGCTATGTGACCTGTTTCAGGTTGAATCGTTAAGGTGAGAGACCATCCATGTGTGGTGGAGGGATCACAGTCACTGGATCAGAGATCCTTGTCTTCTTATGTGTGTGTCACTGGTCTTGCCTTCACAGTTGTATATTTTAACACACACCAACTAATTATGGACATTTATTAATTGCGTAACACTGTCTTGATTTATATGTTTATTAGAGGTGTTGTTGAATTTACCTTTAGTGTCTGCTAGCAGTGTATTGTTATTGTGTCCTTCTTGCAGTCTGCGCTGAATATTTCTTGCATTATACAGGCATGCAGTCAAGTATGGACTCCCGGGGCAGATTTTGGCTCCTGGTGGCCCCTTTAGTTGATTGTTTGTTTTGTTGTAATTTGGTTAATGTTTTTTTCCTCTAATCTTCCACTCCAGATATATAGCCGCTCACACCTGGTTCAACACCTTAACCACTTGCCGACCAGCCGCCGCAGTTATATTGGGGCAGAATGGCACGGGCAGGCGAATTGCCGTCATGTTATGTCGGTTCCAAAGGTAGGCACTAGGGGCGCGTGCGCGCCTGCTGCTCACTCCCTGAGCTGATGCAAGTGCCCAGCGGTCTCGATGACAACTGGGCTCCCTCAATTGCTTGTAACACGACGAGAACCGGGAGCTCTGTGTGTAAACACAGAGCTCCCGGTTCTCAGAGGAGAAGTCACAGATCGTCTGTTTATACAAAGTATGAACAGCGATCTGTCATCTCCCCTAGTTAGTCCCCTACCCCCTTCAGTTAAAACACACATTAGGGAACACAGTTAACCCCTTGATCACCCCCTAGTGTTAACCCCTTCACTGCCAGTGACATTTTTACAGTAATCAATTAATTTTTATTTTACTGATAGCTGTATTAATGCCATAATGTTGCAGTCATGATAAAAATCGCAGATCGCCATTACTAGTAAAAAAAATAAGAAGAAAAATTCTATAAATCTATCCCCTATTTTGTAGACGCTAACTTTTGCGCAAACCATGTGTAGAAGAATACATATCGGCCTAAACTGAGGAAAACAATTTTTCTTTATATATTTTTGAGGGATATTTATTATAGCAAAAAGTAAAAAAATAATGTGTTTTTTTCAAAATTGTCGCTCTTTTTTAGTTTATAGCGCAAAAAATAAAAACTGCAGAGATGATCAAATACCACCAAAAGAAAACTCTATTTGTGGGAAAAAAGGACGTCAGTTTTGTTCGGGTACAACGTCACACAACCGTGCAATTGTCAGTTAAAGCGACGCAGTGCCGAATCGCAAAAAGTGCTCTGGTCAGGAAGGGGGTAAATTCTTCCGGGGCTGAAGTGGTTAAAGGATCTGTTTGTTTACATTGAGAGATCCCCTTTCTGGCTCTCTGTGGAACGATCACAGGTGGCCGGCGGACATCACGGCCACCGGCCACTCGCTTCGGCTCCCCCTGCATGCAGCGATCGCGTGCGCCTGGCTGGACCCTGCTCAATATTCCAGCCAGTCATTTCAATTTCTAAACTTTAGAAACTTCTTCTAGAGGCAGGGGGAAGCAATCAAACTCCCAACCAGTGCAGCCCTGAGCAGACAAAACTAAACAATCATTGCTCCATCAGTTACAACAGGAGCAAAAAACGACATTTACCTAGTAGCCTAACCAGGAGGGTGCTACGGTAAGAATGGAGGAACAGCCTTTGAAGTATGGCCAGGAAGTGGAACTGCTGCTCGAATACTGCAACTCCCTCCTCATTGGCTTACCTTTAAATAGGCTATCCCTTATTCGATCCATCATGAATGCTGCTGCAGGACTCATCCACTTTACAAACCGCTCAGTGTCTGCTACTTCTCTCTGCCAATCCCTTTATTGGCTGCCTCCCACCAATGAATCAAATTCAAAATACTAACAATAACTTACAAAGCCATCCACAACTTGGCCCTCAGCTACATCACTAACCTAGTCTCGAAATACCAATCAAATCGTTCTCTTCGTTCCTTCCAAGTCCGCCTGCTCTCTAGTTCCCTTGTCATCTCCTACCATGCTTAACCCCAGGACTTCTACCGAGCCTCTCCTATCCTTTGGAATTCCCTACCCAAATTCGACCATCTCCTACTCTATCCACTTTTAGGTGGTGCCTGAAAACTTTTCTCTTCAGAGAAACCTATCCTGCTTCCACCTAACGACTGTACTTTTATTGTCTCTACCATCTCAAGCCCCATAGTTATTACCTTTTGTAGCACTTGACCCTCCCTTTTAGATTGTAAACTCTAACGAGCAGGGCTCTCTGATTCCTCCTGTATTGAATTGTATTGTAACTGTACTGTTTGCCCTAATGTTGTAAAGTGCTGCACAAACTGTTGGCGCTATATAAATCCTGTATAATAATAATATTAAAGATTGCAGACCTCTCCTAAGGAGGTGAGGTTGCTGTCACTGGCAAACTAGACGAGTAGGACAGAAGAGACCCAACGCCGGTAGGACTTTAGATATTTCTGCCTTGTTAATAAAACCAATTTCCATAGTTCCAGATGTGTTGCTGTTTCTTAGGTTCAGGTCCAAGATGGCTCACCACTGGGCAGGGCAAATAAATCTAGGGGCTTCTCCAGGGGTAGTGCTACAATTATTAAAGTTGGTATTATTATTATTTTTACTATTATTTTTCACAAAATAACAAAATGAGGACTAACTGAGGTGATAAAACATAAATTCCATCCTGAAAATGCTACAGCCACAATATAATATCACACAGGAGAGAGAGGAGCAATGGAGATTTGACAGAATATTCATTAAATCTATTTATGAAACCTATGGGACAAAATCTAATAAAGAAGCACTGATAAAGCAGTAATGGCAATATTAGCCCATGATAATGATAAAATTAGAATACAATGAAAATCAAGGAATTTAATATTGTTAATGGTGCTCTAGTGTTTTATTGGCCACAATGTGACAATATAATAACACAATACTGATGGAACAAAGCATCCCGTGGCTTATTAAGTCGTCATCTTTCACCTTTTAATGAGTGTTATGTGAATTCTAAATGTTTTTGCAGCTGGCAAGCGACATTAATAATTTAAAACAAGATTGGAAGTATTGACAGTCACAGCTTCCAGGATCATCATAAGCTCGTGGATCTTATTTATCAAAGGATCAAAAATTAGGAATTGTGGCCTGTTGTGTAACAGGGTAGGGTATTTCCTCCCTGTGATTCAATTAAGCAAGAGGCACATCCATATCCATGTTTGCTTTAAAGTGAGACTAAAGGCATTTTTAAAATAAAAAAGAGGTTATAATATCTTGTTTTGTGCAACGATATTGCACAGAAATGTTTTCTTCCTCTTTTGGCAGTCCCTACTGGCGCTGTTGGCTTCTCCCTCCTTCGGGTGCCTCCTATAGCAAGCCAGTTGCTAAGGAGACACATGCATACATGCTCCGATAGGGTCCCATTCCAGGCTTTGTGCATGCAGGGCCGTCTTTAAAATTGATTGGACCCTGGGCAAACGTTTTCTTGCCCCCCCCCCCCCATACAATTGCGCTCTCCACCTGCTCTGAGACATACAATAAATAGCAGCTAGACTTAAAATCAGTTACTGTATCAGATCAGGCAGCGATTGTGACTGGTTGCCATAGGCACACATTACAGCTCACTGATCAGTTGCTAGATATTACAGCACATGACTTATGCTTGTTGATTGGTTGCTAGAGATTACTGTACAGTAATACTACTCACTGATTTGCTAGAGCTAGAGCACATCATCTCCTCACTGCAGGGGGCATGATATGCCCCCTTTATTTACATATCTATGCCGCTATATCAGATGCAGCTATTTACATATAAATGCTTCTGCTATTTACATATGAATGCTGGTTATTTACATGTAAACACAGGGTCTGCAGGTGAGTCATCGGTACACAACAATAGGGCAAACCTGGGCAGCATTAGTAGCAGCACTTCACACTGAGATATCAGGACACAGCAAGGGACTAAAACTACAATAGACAAGGGAATTTAAACTGGGAAAGTTGGCAAGAATGAGGCAGCTGCTTTGGGCCCCACAACAATGACAGGGCCCAGGGCAGCTGGCCCTTTTGCCCTGCCTTAAAGACGGCCCTGTGTGCATGCATAGACACACACACCACTGTTAAACCATGATCCCTTCTCACAGGATTTGACTGATGGCAGCAGGAACCTATGGCTTTGCTGCTCTTAGTTTCTCCTGTGAAAGCAGTATATAAGAGGAGCGGTGCTGGAGCTGGAGACAGCTCTGGAGAATTGACATGAAGCCAGATACAGGGGGTAATACAGGTCGTGGAGTGTTTTTACCTTTATGCAGAGAGTGCATTAAGGTAAAAAATGTTTTGGCTTTAGTACTACATTGAGGCTAGGTTTACACTTGCAGTTGAGGGGGGGGGGGGTCGTTGGTAAAAACACATGGTTGAGCTGTCCACCCCCCTACACACACACACAGACACACACACACACACACAACACCACCACCACTCTCCCCTAAAGTGGAGTTCCAGTCACCTGTGGAAAAAATATAAGTCAGCAGCTACACAAACTGCAGCTGCTGACTTTTAAAGGCTAACTCCACTTTTTTGGGGGGAAAAAATAGCAAATAAAGGAAAAATAATATAGCATATTCAATTGCGACACAAGTCATATTGTAATTGAATGTTATCTAAAAAGGCCTTTCCTTATTAATCTGCAGCCGCTGTAATTTTCTGAAAATGCAATCCAAAATGGCTACCTGGAGGAGTTCTGTACACAGAATGTGTACAGAACGGCCACCAGAAACATAATTTCCTGCTTGTCTGATTGGCTCACTGATTTTCCCAGAAGTCTGCACTAAAATACAAGTCAGATTTCAGGCATCCCCTGCGGCAAAAATTTAATTTTTGGTGAGTTACTCCCAATAGGAAATCACGTCTAAAGGCATGCAGGCCCAGCGGATTTCCTCATCAGTGCCCTGCAGGTGGACAGCTGATTGATAATTATGAAACCACTCCCATTAGATTCACTTTCCAACATGGACACAAACAAACACACAGGGATTTCTTTAGAATAACAAAAGGTAGGAATCTGCAACAAAGTTTGTTAAAATCCTTGCAATGCACATAGATCATCCAGGGGGAATGTTTTTTTTTCTCAACAAAAGTGGAGTTACCTCTCCCACGATCCAGCGGTGTGCTCACCCCAGTCGGTCTCACCCACTGCCTTCGGTCCCAGGCATCTTCACCATGAGCACCCGGCTATGAAGCTGCAAGCTGTCACAGCCGATTTCCCATAGTGAAAATGCCCACTACGCATGTGCAAGTCGTGCTGCGCATCGTGAATGGTGGATACAGTCTTCTGGGACCTGTCAGTGTCCCAGAAGACTGCAGGGGGAGGGAGGGAGGAGAACTTCCATTTCTGACCAACGCGGCGCACAGAACGGAAGTGGGAAGCAAGTACCTGTCAAAATCGTGTACCTGCCCCCCTAGCACCTCAAAAGTGCTAATTGTTCAAGAGGAGCGGGGAATGAGTCCTTAAAGTCGAACTTACCCTTTTGGGTGGAGCTCCGCTTTAGGCTGCAAAGGCAGCGGATGGAGGTGTAAACATGCCTTGGCTGCAAAAAATTATCCCTCGTTGTGTTTGCCAAGCAATACTACCTGCTGAATTAGATCCTTTCAGCTGAGTAGGGCTGTGCTGCATCATCCACACAACTGTGTGCAGTGATTAATACAGGCAGTGAGGCTGAGACATAACCACCGATTGCTTTTCTAAGGGCATCACTGATGTAAAAAAGCCCCAGTTGGCAGTTACTGTACACCCTAGGCAAACCTTAGAAATGTCTAAGGCTTACTACCATTAGAACATAATTATAAGAGTACAGCTATAGGCAAATGCACAGCTACATAGTTGGTCAGGTTAAATAAAAGACAAGAGTCCATTAAGTTCAACCAACAGAAAAAAAAACTGCTGAAACAAAACTCTAAACCCACAGTTGATCCAGAGCAGGGATCTCCAAACTGCGGCCCTCCAGCTGTTGCAGAACTACACGTCCCATGAGGCTTTGCAAAACTCTGACATTCACAGACATGACATGGCATGATAGGAATTGTCCTGAACAACTGGAGGGCCATAGTTTGGAGACCCCAGATCCAGAGCAACTAAAATACTGTATATGTGAACTGTTTTACCAACCAAAATATTTTTATAAATTCAGCTGCCCTTGAAATTCACTCGTCTTACCAGAAAGCATAGCCAGGTCCCTGACTTTACTTTTTTCCACTGCAGTTCAAGCAATACAGCTTGGTTGAAGGCCCACCAAAGCTTGTGAATGGATAGTAGACGATAAGCTACTCAGTGATGAGGTTAGTTTTATTGTCTAGCTGCATGCTCTCTTGGTTCAACTGACAGCAATGGACGATAAAGGAGGCAAATATAAAGGCAGGTTTTAATACATTTAGGACATCGTGACAGTGACTTCGCAAAGCCTCTTTCCCCTTGACCAACCAATACTCCCCTTGCCAGACAATACCAGATAATTCTGGAGATATAGAAGAATGTCACCTGCTCCCATGAGAGAGTGCTGGGGTCTATAGCCAATCCCAAGGCCTGAGCTCTACCACATGACAAAGGCAATGCCCCCCCTTGCTTCCAAAACTGGAGATTTTAGAAGCAACTGCAACACAGGAAGGTGGGTTGGAAGGGTTCATTTGCAGGACCACTGTCACTTTGCCCTAAATGCACAGGCTCTCTATAAGGATTTAATTAACAACTAATGGGATTAAATTTGTATCTCTTTAGATCTGTCTTTCTGCTTCAAAGGCTTCTTCAGATTTTTATCTTGCCTAGAGTGTTCCCTTTGTTTTTTTTCGTTTAGTGTTCTCTAATGTCAACTAGTAACTTGCAGAGTAACTTTTGCTTATTATAAGTTGTCCATTGCTTTGAAAAATAAGACAAACTCCTCAGAACTTTTAAGATGAGTTTACAGTACATTATCTAGAGAGATATATAACAGTTCTGAACATTCCATTTTCCATTGTGACAAATGTCTTCTTTGTACACACTAAGCACAGCTGTTATAGATGGATTGAATGGAGAGTTTTTTGCTTTACACCAGGTTCTATGTCCTTACGTAATTCATTCTCACTCTTTCATCCGGTGTTCTCAGTACACTTATAGAGTATTAAGAAGCTTGGCTTTTTCTCCTTTCCTTTAATCTTTTTCCTTTTCATAATCTATTCTATATTTTTTTTATCATGGACTTTTGACTATTTTATATTCAAATATACCCTAATATGTAGCTTGAAAAGCAGATGTAAGCCTTGTAAAAAATCAGTCAAAGAGCAAAATCAAATGAAAACTGTGTAGAAGCCTAAAAAGTCTGGATTTTTCTTTCTTTTTATCAATATGGCTGTGACATTTTACAAAGATCAGAGGCTAGTGTCTATTTTATAGCTACTTTTCAGAGATATAAAGTAACGCATCTGTTCCTCAATTTTATGTTCATTAATTCAGGCACATTTCATAGGTAGAGAGGCAAAGTAAAATGTTATCTAATTGTTGGGGCTTTCTTATGGTGGCAACTTAATATTTAGTAAAAATTGAAAGTAAAATCTCCTAGAAATATTTCTGGTTTCACTTTGCTGTCCTAATAATAAATCTGTAAAGAATAAAATAATCTTTACCTAACACCTTTTCCAGTTTTTATAGGTCTAGGATATTTAATGAAAAAAATAGGTAGAGAGGTGAAGCCTTCTGTTCATTAATTTACCCGGTAAGAAGAAGACATTTCAGACATTTTGGTCTCATCTCACTGGCCATGATGTACAGATGTTCTCCATGACTCAATTGAAGATATTTCTTCACTTTACTTGCTGGGTGTGCATAAGGACACGGACAATTTCCTAAACAGAACGGCAACTGAAGCCTGATTATACAGCAGGGTGGAAAAGAATTATAAGGACATTAATTTTTTGGTATTTGTGTCCGTTAGATAGATGTCTTTGTATTAAAATTAATTTAGGGAAACCGCTTCTAATAATGTGGTGGGGTGCATCCCCCTTTTTTTTTTTCTTTTTTTTTAAATCTTGTACTGTCTGTATTCCTGTTTTTAAGATTTTGTAATAAAATGTATATTTCTTTATATTTGTTGTTTTTATGTGCATGGGGTACTAAAAAAGTCCATGATATGCTTTTTTCCTTCGATTGTACAGTAAATAGGATGTGGTTCCTCTCTGGATGAATATCTTGGCATTGACCCCATTTCTTTTTCTTGGTCATACAGCATCTACTTTATATCCATTTCCATATGTAGCACCCTCTAGTGAACAAAGTTGATAGGAAAATTTAGCTGACTCACAGTTACACTACTTGTACCTACAGGTAAGCCTATAATAAGGCTTACCTGTAGGTACTGTAAATATCTCCTAAACTTGCTGTTTCTTCAGTACCCGTGCCCTGACTGGCGGCACCTGCGTGGATGTGCGGGAGTGACGTCATCTCGGTTTCGCCCAATCACAGCGCCGGAGCCCCCAAACTCGGAAGTAAGATAACGGCCGTGGGAGCGGAGTGCGGACGGCACTGCAAGACATTGTTCTAAGGTAGGTATTTCATAATAAGCCAGTATGCGGTGCATACTAGCTCATTATGCCTTTGTCTTGCAGGGGTTTTTTGGGTAATTGCTGTGGATTCGGTTGTACAAGACAGTGTAAAAAAAAAAAAACTAAGAAAAAAATGTGAGGTATCACCTTGATCGTTAGAGCGAGAATAATAATTCTAGCACTAGACCTTCTCTGTAACTCTAAACTGGTAACCGTAAAAATTTTAAAGCATCGACTATAGATATTTTTAACCAGTTCAATACCAGGAACTTTCCCCCCTTCCTGTCCAAGCCAATTTTCAGCTTTCAGAGCTTTTTAAATGACAATTGCGCGGTCATGCAACACTGTACCCAAACTAAATTTTTATAATTTGTTTAATAATTTGTTCCCACAAATAGAGCTTTCTTTTGGTGGTATTTGATCACCTCTGCGTTTTTTATTTTTTGCTAAACAATTCAAAAAAGACCAAATATTTTGAAAAAAAAAAAAAGTTTTTCTTTGTTTCTGTTATAAAATTTTGTAAACAAGTAAGTTTTCTCCTTCACTGTTGGGCACTGATGAGGCTGCACTGATGGGCACTGAAAAGGCGGCACTGATGGGCACTGATGAGGTGGCACCATGGCACAGATGAGGTGGCACAGATGGACACTGATGATGGACACTAATATGCAGCACTAATGGGCACTGATAGGTGGCACTGATGGGCACTGATAGGTGGCACTGATATGCAGCACTGATGGGCATTGATAGGAGGCACTGATAGGCGACACTGGAAGGCTGTACTGATGGGTACTTATGGCACTAATGGGCACTGATAGGTGGCACTGATGGGCACGGATGGGCACTGATAGGTGGCCCTGATGGACACTGATGGGTGGCACTGAAGGACGCTAATGGGTGGCACTGATGGGCATCACTGTAAAGGAGGCACAGGCAGGTATTACTGATGGGCACTGATTGGCATCTTTTTTGGGCACATATTGGCATCATTTTTGGACACAGATTGGCATCCGTGGTGGCTATGGGAGGCATACCTGGTGGTCATCAGTGGTGGCCATCCCTGGTGGTCTTGGTGGCATCCCTGGTGGTCCCAGGTGGGCATTCTCGTTGGGGCTGCGCTGATAATCAATTAGCGCAGACCCCCTCTCAGTAAAGCAGCTGATCGGCTCTCCTCTACTTGCATCTGTCAGACGCGAGTGAGGAAAAGCCGATATACTGCTCTTCCTGTTTACACTGTGATTAGACACAGCTGATTATGTGGTAAAGAGTCTCCGTTAAAGACTCTTTACTGACATCGGTGTCGCGGTGTGTCGGACTGACACGCCGCACCACCGATCGCCACGCTGCATGCCCCCGTGGGTGCGTGCCGGCTGTAATTCTGAAATATGTCATATGAAGTCCAGTCAGGATAAACGCACGGCCATCATTTTGCTATAGGCGAGGCGGGAAGTGGTTAAGTACCGTAGTTTTTCGCCATTCCACGAGTGTGTGAAATTTTAAAGCATGACATGTTAGGTATCTATTTACGTAGCGTAACATCATCTTTCACATTATACAAAAAAAAATGGGCTAACTTTACTGTTTTGGTTTTTAAATTCATGATAGTGTATTTCTTCCAAATTGCATTTGTCAGACTGCTGCGCAAATACAGTGTGACATAAAATATTGCAACAATTGCCATTTTATTCTCTAGGGTCTCTGCTAAAATATATATATATAATGTTTGGGGGTTCTATATAATTTTCTAGCAAAAAATACTGATTTTCACTTGTAAGCAACAAGTGTCAGAAAAAGACTTAAGCTTGAAAGGGTTAACATAGGAGGGTTGTCTTATTCCCTTATGATCTACGAGGTGCGCTACCCTGTAAAGGCCTTTGTTGACCCACCATGTAAATTGCTGAATCTGCTGCCCTAGGGGGGAAGTGAGGGTTATTAAAGTGGCGAGCCACTGGAGATTTTAGAGGGTATAACTTGAATGCCGTGTCCCACAAACTCAGGAAGTGTGATAAGGAGGGTCTCAAGACTGCCCAATGCTCCTTTGTGGAAAGCCACATTAGGAGATCCAGGGGGAAAGTTGGACAAGCCTGTGCCCTCAATTTCAATGCCATGAATGTTAGGGTTGGATCTGATGGCTATTGCCAGAGTTTCAAATACTATCGCAAAGAGGAATATTTATGAGAATCTAACATCTGACCAATTCCTGGGCAGGAGGCCTGTCAAGGTGGTTGGATGGGCTCATAAATATAGAAGAGCCTGGCCAGCAGGGGTTGTTGTTGATGGGGGGTATGGAGTGTTGAGGCTAATGTTGTGAGGCCTGTGAGGGGACCCCAGGGCTGGGGGACTCTGCCTCCAGGCTGGAGCTGAGGAGAGAAGAAGAGAAGTTGCAGAGGGATCTCCAGTAACCTACCATCTCATCCAGGAGACACTCTGCCCAGTGAGCAAAGATCTGTCCAGCAGAAGATCTGAACAGCAGCCTATGAGAGCAACAGGATTCAAGGGACAGTGTGAGTACCCTCCACCTGATCTCCCCCAGGGCCAACAAGAAAGAAGGCTGCCAGATGCAATATTTAGCAAGTTTTCATAGAACAGTATCATAGCTAACCTAAATCCACTGCTCTGGGACATTCTCAAGAAAGCCAGATGGACTGATATTTTCTACAAGGGGACATAGAGCTCCTGCAAAAGTTTGTGACTTTACCAATTGCAATAAAGGGGACATAGAACTCCTGTCAGCGGTTTGGATAGCTACTACTGATCCAGTAAAGACTGAAGCTATTCCCGAGGGAGTACAGTCTAGGAGACATTTTCTTCTGCAAACAGTATATGGAGAAGTTTGTCTTCAAAGTTGTTGAATTCTGTTTTGGGCATCCCATAGTCCCTCATCCCCATCCAAGCTGTTATTCCCCTAATAAAACAACAGAACAAGCCAAGGTTTGGTTTCTGTGTCTGGATGCAAGTTAGAAAAAAATGTGTGTTACCTGGCTGTGCAGGAATAGGGAGACCCAAAATCCAGTGGCCCTCTAGGGGGTAGTGCTACATATATATATATATACCTTATCATAACTGAAAGTATCAGTCACTCCTGCGCTCGACTCAGTGTTCCTGGTCCCTGCACCAGATACAAACAGCATCAAAATATAGATGCTAAATGTAATGCCCCAGATTTCTTCACACATTTCATGTGTCATTTGTTATGATTGCTTTAACCTGTTTACACCATTGTGGTTTGTAGAGGGTGCTATAGGAGCTCAGTAGAGGTTGTGTATTATTTGCAGTTTTACATTTTACACTTTAGGACTTGCTGCTTTACCATTTTCCTACTAGCTTTGTGATTTTTTTTTATCATATTTGTCATGATCAGTAATGTTCATTTATTAATATGGCTGCCTGGCATGAATAGAGAATGCTAATTATTTTCAAGAGACAAAGTTCTATGGTATCTATTGTCACATAATATTTTTATGCCTGACCTGTTTGGCATGAAAAAAAAATAGTGTAAGCCAAAGTCACTGATGCAGGAAGACTGAAACAAGGATCTAAAACAAGCCAGCCAATCACTTATTCAAATTACTTCCAGAGGTTCTATTAACAAGAATCAGAGCAGAGAAGATAAAGACTTTATGGTTAGGATGCCCACACATGCTTTAAAAGACAAGCAGACAGAAAATAAAAGTAGTGGAATGTGTGTCCTTTTTCGAACCTGCTGCAGTTTTCACTTTTAAATACTAGGCCAACGTGGTGACGTGGCACCTGCCTGGTACCCTTTCTTAAAGTGGATCTTTCAGTAACATTGCAAGTCTCCATGAATAAGTTACTGACATTAAGCCCTGGTTCGCATTGGTATGATTTGACAAAATGTCAAATCACATGTCAAATCGGCGGCAATTGCCGGCAATGGCACTGTCCTAATCAGTGCGATGCTGCATTTGTGGCGCCGCACCGATTTCAAAAAGTAGTTTCTGTACTAGTTTTTGCTATTTTGGGCTGCAATTTACATTGACATCTGTGTAGAAACCTGCACAGATGTCTCTGAAATTGCGGTCGAAATCGGGATTGACATGCGGGAGTGAAATTGTGCGAGTTCAGCTAAACTCACACAGCCTCATTCCATTCCCGCAGCTCAGTTTGAACCTGGGCTCATTCACAGTACGCAGCAGCAGTATATTTGTTTCAAAAAACCTTACCTAATATCGTTAGAAAGCAGGTCTTGAGTTAAGTGATTTTACCTAGGCTGAGATGATGTCATTAATCTGCTGCAGGCAGGAAAAAGCATTGCCTCAGTATCCTTGCCCCCCCCCCCAGTGATCAGATTGCAACACTGTTTTTGTGCTTATTGTAGACTTTGTGTCCTCGGGAGCTGACATCTCAGGTTCATTAAGTAGATGCTGACCCTGGATGATGCCAAAACAAAGATGGTATCTGCTATTTTTCTCTGATCTATGTAATGCTAGGTAATGCTAAGGAATACATTGCACACACATTTTCCTTTATAATAATCTGTGTACAAATTGTTGTCTCTTAGGAACTGCTCTGCTTGACCTTGTTGTTGCAAAGGACTTTCAGGCTTGGATGGCCTATACCTCTTGAGGACTTGAGATCTTTGAACTTGAGTTTTTAGGTGCTGTGGCCATAATGAGGGGTTCCTAATCCTATTTTTTCTTTTACATGTTTTATTTAAAAGAGAATTCCACAGATCGAGCTGGAACATGAAAAGGTGGATGAGAAGACCCCAAACTTCTAGGTGGACACAAACAGCCTCAGGAAGTTTGGCAAGTAGATATTTCTGTTGAACTTGCAAATATAACATCATTTTTAAGTGTATTATCCCTTTAATTTGGTTTTATAAATTAAGCAGAAATCTGGTGTTCACTTTTTCTGGCATCTACTTAATTTTACCAGGACCCTGCGGTGCAATTTAGGCTTTTAAGATATTATCACCTGCAGTTGTATTCTGGTATTGCTTTTCTAGTCAGATATAATTAAAGTGATTCTAAAGGATTTTTTTTTCTTTAAATAACAAACATGTTATTCTCACCTGCTCCGTTCAATGGTTTTGCACAGAGTAGCCCGGATCCTCTTTCATTTTTGCGGCCCCACTGGAGGTCCTAGCTCCTCCCACCTGCCGAGTGCCCTCATAGCAAGCCTCTTGCTATGGGGGCACTCGAGCAGGCTCGCTTTCGAGCCACGCTCTGTGTTCCCATTCACACACAGAGCAAGGCTTGCCCCCCTGTTCTCATGAGCTCCCTGGCTGTGATTGACAGCAGCAAGAGCCAATGGCTCCCACTGCTGTGTGAGCCAATGAGGAAAGAGAGACCCCAGAGAGCTGCTGCTCTCATGCACATCGATGGATCGAGTTTGGGCTCAGGTAAGTATAGGAGGGTCTGGGCTGCACCCAGAAGGTTTTTTACCTTAATGCATAGAATGCATTAAAGTGGATGTAAACCCCCCACATATACCCAGTGAAGTGAACAGCCTCAGATGATACACAGGGATGAAACAAATCTCCCTACACAAGTTTTACATGTATATCTGCTGTCTTCATCTGTATATATCCTTTAGAAAGTGCTCTTCATGTTTGGAAATTTTCCCTTCCTGGTTAACCCTGCAGAGAAGCCTGGGCATACAGCCAAGACAGCTGATTGGAGGAAAGACACACACACCCTCTCCTCATAGGTAGAGGAAGAAAGTAATGTACAGATCTTTGCTCTTGGATGGCAAACTGTGTGCTCATCTATTTATAAAAAAATAATAGACAGTGCCTGCTCCACCTATAAAATATAGAATATACTTGATCCCAATGTGATACTACGTGTCTGTGACTGAACCTTATCTGTGTCATAAAGTGACTTCTATTGGACAAACAAATTAATAATACAAAAATGAAATTGACATTTAAGGTGCATACATTAATAACTGTGAACCAAAGTCCAATGTTAGTAAGTTCAACAAATGATACAATGGAAATATATGAAATCTTTATGGTGAAAATTGTGCGATATTCTCTGGTTACTCCCTCTATGGTGGATTACCTGGAGCCCCGGAGTCACCATTGGATGTAATCCACCATAGAGGGAGTAACCAGAGGATATCGTATTGGGATTGACCTACAAGCACAGTAGACTCCTCTTGCTATAAGGTAAGGGAGTCCAACATATCTGGTGAGTGAGGACCTTTCACAGCCCCCATGAGGTGGATGCAATGACACCGATGGGACACGGAGCACAACAGCACTTTTTCACAAGGAAAAGACTTTTTTTTGCACAGCCATCACTATATGCACGGAGTATCCAATTGGGATCAAGTATATTCTATATTTTATAGGTGGAGCAGGCGCTGTCTATTCATTTGATCCAATCTTGCCCTCTAGTGGGGACAGTATTGACAGCAGCGGCCCAAATATATTGCCATCTATTACCAAGGCGCGAGTGTTTTATATTACATCTAATCTCTTTATAGCAACCTCCCCTGACACACACTTCTATCTCCCGTCTCAGAGAACGTGTGAGAAGTAATGAGGCTGATAACAGAGCTACTGAGCAAGAGACAGCTACAGGCAGGGCCGGTGCTACCACTAGGCAAACTAGACAGCCGCCTAGGGCGCATTGCTGCCTAGGGCGCCCGGCCACTGGTGTTCCTACTCTCTACTCTCTGTAGCAAGCAACTAAGTCTCAGCATCAGAAAGCAGCCGCCGCTCTGTTCGCACAGTGTCAGAGGCGCAGTGGCGACGGAGTCCTGACTCCTGAATGAATGGAAGCAAGCAAACATTCATTGATGGGTGCTGATGTGGCTGCATTGATGGGCGCTGATGTGGCTGCATTGATGAGTGCTGGTAAAGGCTGTATTTGATGGGCGCTAGTAAAGGCTACATTTGATGGGCACTGGTGGGCTGCATTTGATGGGCACTTCATTAAACAGGTGGGGTATACATGGGCAGGGAAAAGGGGTGGAGTCGGGGGTGGAGCCAATGGGGGGTGGCAAAATGAGGTTTTGCCTAGGGTGTCAAAAATCCTTGCACCAGCCCTCGCTACAGGACTTAGTTCTTTAGAGAGAGATAAGAAAACACTGCAGATATATGTGCCCAGCTTAAATTTAATGAATCGGGTTTACATCCACTTTAAGGTAAAAAAACCTTGAGCCTTTAGAACCACTTCAATAATGTTTCTATATAATCACAATAAAAAAAAAACAGATTTCAAGCTGCTAAAAAAATAACAGCAAAGCAACAATATACTATTACTCAATTATAAATCTAATCTCATCATGGCAGCCTTTACAACAAAGGAGCAAAATGTCAACTAACCAGATCGGAAACAAAATGCTTGTATTATACAGGGGATACAACAAATTTTCATAAAACAACTAAAACATCCAACATGTCCAATCACTCTTTTTTCAGTTCATCCTCAATAAATGATCAACAGTGGGAAAGAAATGTATACACATGGTTGGATTTTTTGTTGGTCTGATGTCAAACCCATACGATTATTAAACAATCTCATGAAAATATGCATAGACACCATCACACCATCAAATCCAAAGCATTCTTCATACAGCCTCACCTTGTACAATATAAGAGCCGTGTGTACAGCAACCTTTTACCTAGCATTCATAGAGCTTTTGGCAAGCTTCGCTGAAGCTTTTTAAGGACTATCCCGCTCTACTTTGGTAATGTTGATCCCAGATTAATGAGAGTGTTGGCTGTCATTATAAACAAGCTGCTAGCAGGATTTAGTAGGCTTCAGCACTACTTAAAACATGCTGACTGCCTGCTTAAGCCAGCTAGCAGCTTGATTAAAGCACTCCCATTAAGCCCTGATTCACACCTGAGCAATTTGAAGCACTTTTTTTAGAAGCACTCTGACACTTGACATGGGGATTCCTATTGTATCCAATGGTGCCCGTTCACACCTGAGCATCATGTTGCCTAAAGTTTGCTGCTCGAAACTTCTTTGAGTTGTGTGGTTTTAGTCCGCATACTGTAAATTTCAACAGGAGCGTCTGAAAAATACCTGGAACACACATAATTCCTCCCCTTCTCCTAGTAACTGGCTTTCCATTGGCTAAAACAAAAACGCTCAAGCCTGTAAATACTGGAACAACGCATGTATAAACGCCCGTAAAAAATGCTCCAAAAACACCTTGAAGAGGCTAAACCTAACCCTAAAGCTCATTCCATATTTGGGGTGTAACATGAAACCTGATAATAATTCCAAGCCCTTCACCCCAAACCACCGCAACTAACCTGAATCATGGGATGTAAGTGACTCCAGCTACACAGTGACGTCATTCATTCATAGAGATCTGTGAATGGAGAGACTGCAAGTCTCATGTGTCCTAAATAACTTGCAATTCACTCTCATGCCGCGTACACACGGTCGGACTTTTCAGCTACAAAAGTCCGTCAGCCCGTCCGACAGACTTTCAACAGACTTTCGACGGACTTTTGGCGGACTTTCAACAGATTTTCTAACGACCGGACTTGCCTACACACGATCACACCAAAGTCCGACGGATTCGTACATGATGACGTACACCGGACTAAAATAAGGAAGTTGATAGCCAGTAGCCAATAGCTGCCCTAGCGTGGGTTTTTGTCCGTCGGACTAGCATACAGACAAGTGGATTTCTGGGTTTACGATGTAAAGATTTGAAGCATGTTCCAAATCTAAAGTCCGTCAGACTTGCAACTGGAAAAGTCCGCTGAAGGTCCAGTGAAGCCCACACACGATCGGATTGTCCGCCAGATTTGGTACGTCGGCGTCCGTCGGACAAGTCCGGTCGAAAAGTCCGACCGCGTGTACGCGGCATAAGATATACCGTATTTTTTGCTCCATAAGATGCACTCGCCCCCCCCAAACAAATGGGGGGAAATGTCTGTGTGTCTCATGGAGCGAATATTGAACATTCCCCCCCCCCGTCGCCACCGGGTTTAAATACCAGGCCGCCGTTTGGCTCCTCTGTGGCAGAAGAGAGGATGACATAGACATCCAGCATTCCTTGGGAAACCATACCCGGAAATAGCTGCATTATGGCACGCATGGAAGTCGGAACATGGTCTGCCTGACGTGGCTTGCCTGACGTGCAGGGTGCAGGAACGATCCCCCTGTGAAGACCGTACCTGTCTGTGAAGCCCAGGTGAATTGGTGAGACACACGAGAACTATCATCCCCCGCTGGGGAAATACCTTCACTGTGCTTTCCGTGTTACCTTACCAAGGTTTGGTAAGGATTGGCCAGCCCAGTCACCAGACATGAACATCATTGAGCATATGTGGTGTAGGATGAAAGATGAAGCATGGGAGATGAAACCAAAGAATATTGATGAACTCTGGGAGGCATGCAAAACTGTTTTCTTTGCTATTCCTGATGACTTTATCAATAAATTGTATGAATCCTTGCCAAACCGCATGGATGCTGTCCTTCAAGCTCATGGAAGTCATACAAGATATTAAATTTGGATCTCACAGCACCACTACTTAATCTGCTGACATATTTTTGGATTTTCAGTAAAGTTGTTCAATTTCTGTATAGGCGATAAAACTTTTGTCTTGCCAAAATTTGACCTGTCTGTCTTGATTAAATGATAAATCTTTTTTCAGTGAAACGAATTTATTTCAGTGCATTAAACATCATTTGGGAGGGCTTTAGCTTTTCATATGAGCTATTTCTAACACCAATTGATTAATTAAAAGTCAGGTTGATAGCAGGAGTTTCTACAAAATAGAGAAGCGACAAGACTTTTGTCAGGGACTGTATATATACATACACACATACACATATACACATATACATATACACTATATTACTAAAAGTATTGGGACACCTGCCTTTACAAGCACATTAACTTTAATGGCATCCCAGTATTAGTCCGTAGGGTTCAATATTGGGTTGACCCACCCTTTGCAGCTATAACAGCTTCAACTCTTCTGGGAAGGCTGTCCACAAGGTTTAGGAGTGTGTCTAGGAATATGGGAATGTTTGACCATTCTTCCAGAGAGTGGCGGCTGGTTCTTCTTTTGTGGAGCAGCAAACAAACAACACCCCCACCCCAGCGGCGTGGCACGACACTGAAACAGCACCCCCCAGCACTTAACCGCTCAGGTGGCTAGGCTGTGGATTCCTCTCCTCCTCTCCTGGAGTGCGGGCAGCAGCCGCAGTGGCTCCGGTGTCCGCTCCTCCAGCTTTCTCCGCAGTGTGTCTCCTCTTCCGCCAAAGCTCTAGACATCCAATAGGCTCGCCTGCCGCTTTGGCCAATCTGGAAACAGGTCCCACTATGGTCACACAAGTGGGTGGACTCGGAGCGCATTGCTCTGCGCTCCGAGCCCACCCTTTTTTGAAGCCTATTAGAGCCTCTCGCTCTAATCAGGTGCTTCAAACTGATATGTAGATCAAGGGGCCGGACACATGGATAGGGGAGGCGGCGCCCATGTGCCTTCTATGGATGGGCCGCCACTGCTTCCAGAAGTGCATTTGTGAGGTCAGGCACTGATGTGGATGAGAAGACTCGCTCATCCATGTCTTTATGGACCTTGCTTTGTGCACTGGTGCGCAGTCATGTTGGAACAGGAAGGGGCCATCCCCAAACTGTTCCCACAAAGTTGGGAGCATGAAATTGTCCAAAATGTTTTGGTGTGCTGATGCCTTAAGAGTTCCCCTTACTGGAACTAAGGGGTCAAGCCCAACCCCTGAAAAACAAGCCTACACCATTATACCCCTCCACCAAGTGATTTGGACCAGTGCACAAAGCAAGGTCCATAAAGACATGGATGAGAGAGTTTGGGGTTGAGGACCTTGACTAACCTGACAGAGTCCTGACCAGGGGCAGCCCAGGGCATTGTGGGTGCAGGGCGACGCCTCCCTAATCCCTGCCGCCACCTCCCGATCAATGCGCCCGGCCCCTTTCAGGACTCCGGACGCATGGACTCCTAAGGCAGCGTGGGCAGGGGTGTTTTTTTTTTTTAAGCACCTGATTAGAGCCTGAGGCACTAATAGGCTTCGAAAAAGGGTGGGCTCAGGGCGCAGAGAGTGTTGTGTGACCATAGCGAATTAATTTTCGCTATTTTTACACCACAGTGCCTCCCTGCCAATCAGGAGGCAGGGCAGATCAGTGAGACCTGTTTCCCGATTGGACAAAGCGCCGGGCATCCTATTGGAAGAGACACACTCACAGGGGAGGAAGCTGGAGGATTGAACTCCTCCGCCACCGCTGAAACAGGAGGAGAGGACGAGGACACAACAGCTTGGGGCCGGAATGGAGGAGGAGACACACGGAATGCAGGAGCCGTCCCCCAGCTTGCTGCCATCACCCGGTGGGGTAAGTGCCGGTCTGATGGCGGCCAAGACGGGCATATGCTGCATATGACGGGCACATGCTGCATATAATGGGCACAGAAGCTGCATATGACGGGCGCATGCTGCTTATGATGGGCACAGAAGCTGCAAATTATGGGCAGAGGCTGCATATTATGGGCACAGAGGCTGTATGATGGGCACAGGCTGCATATGATGGTCACCACCTGCATATGATGGGCACAGAGGCTGTATATGATGGGCACAGGCTGCATATGAAGGGCACAGAATCTGCATATGATGGGCACAGGCTGCAATTGATGTTTTTTTTTCATAATTCTTCAGTTTGCTTGCGCCCCCCCAAAAAATTTTGAGCACCAGCCACCACTGGTCCTGACCTCAACCTGATAGAATACCTTTGGAATGAATTAGAGTGGAGACTGTGAGCCAGGCCTTCTCGTCCACATTAGTGCCTGACCTCACAAATGCGCCTATGCAAGAATGGTCAAACATTCCCATAGACACACTCCTAAACCTTGTGGAGACCCTTCCCAGAAGAGTTGAAGCTGTTATAGCCGCTAAGGGTGGGCCAACTCAATATTGAACCCTACGAACTAAGACTGGGAGGCCATTAAAGTTCATGTGTGTGTGTGTAAAGGCAGGCGTCCCAATACTTTTGGTATATATGTAGCCATGCTTTGCAGTAGGTTATAAGTAAGAGTTTGCCCCCCCCCCCCATAGTGTCCTTTCTAATGAATGTTATTAAGACTTTTGTTTGGTTTCATTAAAGCCATGCTCCAAAGCACTGTGGGAGATGTAGTGAATGAGGAAGCGATTCATGGGCTTAAACAGCCTGCTGAGTAGTGACATAAAAGGGGCAGCGTGGCCATTTTTTTCGGCCTCTTGGGACGCCATTCAAAGCCTGCCTGCAGAGAGGTCTGTGTGTGACCGACAGATTGCAAGAAGACGCGGAGAGTAGCGTGCGGATGGACCGGATGGTCCAAGATTTCTAAAGGTTTCCTGCATTACAGTTACATCAGCCTTTAGAAGGAGCGCTGTGGTGTGAAAGCGCCAGCTTTGATCGGGACTGAGATATCAGTAGAGGAACCTTACAAGCATCTGAGCCAATCGTGGTGAGCGGGCACTTGCCCAGATCAATATAGTGTACTGTTGCTTTGTTACGTAGTTACAGACTGCTGGTGGGACTTGTAGTCCCACAGAAGTATTCTCATTCATCCATAGCCTGCTTAAAGCGGAACTGCAGGGTTGTTTTTCCATGTGCTATAAAGTTAATGTTGCAACACATCCACCATTAAGGAGGAATTATAATAAGTGCCTTTTGTCACAAGTACACAACTATCAGCGCATTATTCATTCTACAGTCTACTGCTACTTGTTTCCCTGTTTGAATTTACAAATACTGCAGTTTAATACCCTGAGCTAGCTGAAGATCAAGAAAACAAGAGACTTCAATCATCTTTCACAGAACATCATAGTTCACTTTGCATTCAGAACATTGCATTGCAACCTAGGGGGAGCCCTTGAGTACAGAATATAAATATAGTGTATTGCATTATTTCATGTTCATAGCATTTCTTGCAGAATTGGTGTGTGTGCTTTGGGGTTGGAGGGAAGGCGTTTAATATATAAGTTTGGTATATTGGATGCCTATCCCATTGCTTGCCTGTTCACACACACATCTTATAGTAACTGTTAGATCTACAATCATAAAGCTTATATGTTATGTTGTCAATTGTTACTTGCTGTTTATATTAAATTGCACTTTCATTTATGTTCAGCATATATTACAGTAAATCTACTTAAATATTCAGTAGCTCGTTGTGTGATTATCATTGACAACATCACTTTACAATATGGAACCCAAGGTGTCAGAGGTAAGAGAGAATCAGCAAAGTAGGGGTAGCCAGTGGGGTATTGAGTTAATCAGCAGCCCCCATGGAGGTACCGCTACATTTGGAGGTCCCACCGAAATATCCCATCTGGAATGCCTGAGCAGATCAGGGGAGGAGTCTAGAATAGAAGAGGTCATGGACTCAGTAACGGCTACTCAATGGAGCCAAGAGTATGGGAGCCAGTTGGAGAAAACCACAGTCTTGAGGTTACCGAGGGACCAATGGTTTGACAAAGAGGTACAGCAGTTTATGAAGAAAGCGGTGCCAATACAGGTGTCCTACCTCTTGGACCTGAAACATAATGTGCAGGAGGATTTAACTTATGCCCTTCTAGAATGGAAAGAGTACGTTTCGGCAGAATTCAAAGAGGGAGTGGTGAGTCTAGCAGAAGGTCTAGATGGTCAGGTGATCCCAGTGCGGGGGTCAAAGGAAGAGGAAGAGAAAGCACTGGGGACGTCACCAGAAAGTCCCATGGCAAGAAGCTCAATAGGGGAAAGCCCTGGGACCGGGAAATCCACCGGCATCATTTTACGTGGACATGAGCCACCTAGTGGATAGTCTGATACAAAGCCACCAGACATCTACCAATGAGAGATATCGGAAGCTGCCGACCTTCTCAGGTCATATTTCTATACCCAACAGAGAGGAAGAATTTGAGAGTTGGATGGATCAGGCTATGCAAGCCTTAAAAGACTGGAATGTGTCGAGATCAGTGGGAAGACGGTGAATTAGTGAGAGCCTGTTGAGCCCAGCAGCAGATGTCATCAGAAGCTTTAGGAGGGGAAAGCCGGATTGTGAAGCCAGGGATTACATTGAAGCTCTTTATGCCGTTTATGGAAGGATGGAGAAGTTATCTGATCTAATGTACAAATTCGAGCATACTCAGATGAAAAGCGAGAAGTTGTCGGCGTACATTGCCTGCATAGACCAGATCCTACACCAGATCACCTTGAAGAAGGGTGTGGATCCCAAAGAGGCGGACAAAGTCCAGTTAGACTGGCCAAACCATCCTATTGTCCTCCGATTACTCCTAAAAGGAACCAAAGAGGCTCCTTCTTACCCAGAGCTGATGGGGTTGGTAAGAGAAGAGGAGGCTATTCTAGATGAGAAAGACCAAGAGGCTCGACTCACCGTAAGGACTGGTCAGAGGAGTGAGAAGATTGCTGCACAAATCGGTACATGTAGAAGGCAGTGTGGAAGAGTGTGATGAGGAGTTTGAGTGGGGGGAACACCCTAAGAGTCCTATTGTGCAGTCCACCCCGAGGGAGACATCAGTCAAGCTAACAGAGAATGGAGTCCAAGCACAGGAGCAGTTGCAGCATGTCTTGTTACAAGTGATGGAAGCAAAAGGCCAGCGCCGGACTGAGCGGATGGGTATTCGAAAGTGCTACAAGTGCGGTGATCCCGGACACTTTAGGGTACAGTGTCCAAAGAAGGAAGTGAACGTTGAGTTGTTGGAGGAGTTGGTAAAGATGCTGAAGACATTATTGAAAGATCAACCCGCGGAAAACTCCCGGGGGTCTCAGCGAAGTAGCCAAATGAGAACCCCGCTGAAAAGCAGAGCTCCAGGAAGCAAAAGAAGAAAGAGGCTGGAATGAGGCAGCAGAAGACGAGGGTGGTCCAAACACCCAGGCCATACCAACGGTCAAGCAACCCGACACCGGGGTCAGAGAATAAGGTGCAGAGGGTCAATGCTTTACCGTCACCCAGGACCACAGTTAGGTCCTATCAGAATACTCCTGAAAAGGTTTGTCTGACTAGCCCAATTGAAAGAGGTCTGGCAACACCGCCTAGGGTCACTGCTAGAGTGTCACAGAGTACTAAGAGGAAGAAGAATGGGGACTCTGATCACACTCAGCCTGCTTCTACAAACTTCCCAGAAAAGCTAGTGGGGCCGTCCCCGATTGTACCCGTGCAAGTTGAGGGAGTATATACCAAAGCTCTACTGGACACAGGGGCGCAGGTTACGTTGCTATACCGGGATTTTTATGACAAGCACCTGAGCCATATCCCCATTCACAAACTGGAAGAACTTAAGATCTGGGGGATTGGAACCACCAGATGTCCATATGATGGCTACATTCCCATCCAGATATCCTTTGGGCCAGCAGCTTTCAGGAAAGAGGAAGCTTTCGACACTTTGGCTGTCGTGTGCCCCAGACCCCCCGGGGCTGAGCGAAATTCCATATTGGTGGGGACTAACACCGATCTAGTGAGAAGGCTGCTGTTCTCCGTACTGAACGAAGATGGGACCACCACCAATAAAATTCACCCGCAGTTACGGCAAGCTTGTCAGCGAGTGGCAAGAGAGAAGAAGGCCCCGAAAGGAGGAGTGGGGCGGCTGTGGAAGTTGGAGGCTAAAGAGAGGGTACTATAGCCAAGGGAAGTTGCCCATATGAAGGCCATCATCAAGCTGACTTGGGATCAACCAGGCCCATTTGTGGTGTTGGAGACGGATGAGCGGGCCAGAGCATCTGGATTGGAGATGGTTCCCAAGCTGGTTCCTACCCGAGATCTGCACAGAACAGGAAGGAAAGTGCCCATTCAGCTAAAGAATGTGTCTGATCAGCCTATCAAGTTGGGAGCTCGCATGCTGGTGGGGCAGGTGAGTGCCACCACCCCTGTAATCCCAGAAGAAGCTAAGGAGTTGAAAATTGGTCAGCAGCTAAAGGGGGAGTTCCAGAAATATTCAGAAGTTTTGCCTCCCTTCTGGCAAAAAAGGGTGAAGACTCAGCTGATGAGATGGGAGAAGCTGTTTGCCAAAGACGATTTTGATGTGGGATGTGCAAGAAGTGCCAAACACATTATTCGCCTTCAGGAAGACAAGCCTTTCTGAGAGTGGGCCAGGAGGGTACCCCTTAGTGACTTGGAAGACTTAAGAGAGCAGCTTGCTGAGTTAAAGAGGTCCAGGTTATCCAGGAATCGCGGAGCCCTTATGCATCCCCTATATTGGTGGTAAGGAAGAAGAATGGGTCTTTGCGCATGTGTATCGATTATTGAACTCTGAATCGGTGCACCATCCCAGACCAGTACACCATACCCCGCATTGAAGATGCTTTGCAGTGTTTCACTGGAGCTAAGTGGTTCAGTGTATTGGACTTGAAGAGTGGGTACTACCAGATTCCCATGCACTCAGAAGACCAGGAGAAGACAGCTTTCATATGCCCGTTGGGTTTCTATGAATTCAGTCTCAGGGTCTGTCGGGGGCTCCTGCCACATTTCAACGTTTGATGGAAAGAACGGTTGGGGATATGAATCTCATAGAAGTTCTGGTGTACCTGGATGACATCATGGTGTTTGGGAGAACCCTAGAAGAGCATGAGGCCCGATTGTAAAAGGTAGAAGAAGAAGGACTGAAGCTGTCACTAGAGAAATGTCAGTTTTACTGAATTTCTATTACCTACTTGGGACATGTGGTTTCTGCAAGAGGAGTTGCCACAGATCCTCAGAAGCTGGAGGCTGTCGCTACCTGGCCCAGACCAAGAACGGTAACTGAGTTGAGATAATTTTTGGGTTTTTGTTCCTACTACCGGAGATTTGTGGAGAACTTTGCCAAGATTGCCCGGCCACTCAAAGAGTTATTGCACGCGGTTACGGGAGAGGAAGAAGAAGGGGGGAAACCTAAGAAGAGTGGCGCTCACAAGAAAGGAGAGTCTGTCCAGAGTCAATGGACCTCTCTATGTGAAAAGGAGTTTTGGAAACTGAAGAAAAGTCTCACAGAAGCTCCAGTCCTGGCCTACGCTGATCCTAGCTTGCCTTACGAGTTACTTGTGGATGCCACTAGAGACGGCCTTGGAGGAGTGTTGTATCAAGAACAGAACAGGGGACTGAGACCCGTAGCCTATGTGAGTAGAAGCCTCACCCCATCAGAGAAGAAGTACCCTGTGCAAAAACTGGAATTTCCGGCCCTCAAGTGGACTGTGGTAGATAAGTTAAGAGACTATTTGTATGGGGCTGAGTTTGTTGTCAAGACGGACAACAATCCTTTAACTTAACTTACGTCTTAACCACAGCAAAGCTGGATGCCACAGGACACAGATGGATAGCAGCATTGGCAGGATTTCGGTTTAGTCTGAAGTACCGGCCTGGAGTTGGGATGCGGATGCATTATCCCACAGGCCTCATAGACAAGAAGAAGAACCAGAAGAATGGGCCTGTGTAACAGAAGGAGTATGGGCCTTGTGTCAGGGTTTGGACAAGAAGATGAAAGGAGGAGTAGCTGCTGAATATCTGGGAGTTCACCCATCTGGCATACCAAGGCGTTACTGTGGGCGGACCCAAGTAAGAGGAGAGGGCTTACCGCAATTGTCCAAGAGGGATTTGAAGAAAGACCAAGAAGAGAATCCATTGGGGCAGTTAGCATTACAGGCTTTGAGCAAGCAGGATCCTGGGCTGTTGCTAAAGAGTCACATAAAGGGGGTAAAGATCCCGCATAGAGAATGGGATCGTTTGAAAACAAGCGATGGAGTGCTGTACAGGCGCTGCCCAACTGAAAACAGGGAAGAAAGGTGGCAGTTATTTCTTCCGGAAAAGCACCGTCCTACTGTTCTAGTGTCCTTACATGATGAGCATGGTCACCTGGGAACCGATAGAACTTTTTGACTGATCAGAGATAGGTTCTATTGGCCCAATTTAAGAGAAGTCTAGAGTTATTGTCGTTCTTGCCCCACTTGTATCCAGCGGAAAACCCTGCCAGTTAGAGCAGCCCCAATGGGCCACCTTTTTCTGTGCCTGTAAACCGATATAGGTGGAAGAAACAGTATCCTGGTTGTGATGGATCATTTTACTCGCTACGCACAGGCCTACCCTACTAGGGTTTAGAAAGCCAGTACAGTAGCAAAGGTGCTTGTAGAGAAATTTTTCGTGCACTATGGACTGCCTGTGCGCATCGATTTGGATCAAGGAAGGGACTTTGAGAGTCACCTAGTACATCAGTTATGTGCTTTGCTGGGTATCAAGAAATCACGCACCACGCCCTATCACCCTCAAGATGACCCTCAACCAGAACGATTTTATCAAACTCTATTGAACATGCTGGGGACTCCTGACAATAAGCAGCATTGGGGAAACCACATAGCTGCATTAGTTCATGCCTATAATTGTACAGGGAGTGATGCCACTGGCTACTCCCCTTACCGTCTTATGTTCGGGAGAGAAGCTAGAATTCCCACTGACTTGGCTTTTGGCACCTCCTTGGATGATACTCCATTAACGTTGCATAAAGGATATGTAAACAGACTGCGAAAGAATCTGCGACAGGCCTATGAGAGAGCCGTGGAACATGCTGCTATTAAGGAATGCCAAAATAAAACTTTGATGCAAGAGTAAAAATTCAGGATTTACAACCAGGTGATCGGATGTTACTGAAGAACTTGGGCGTTCCTGGAAAGCATAAACTGGCAGATCGGTGGAGATCGCAGCCTTATATGGTGTGTAAAAAAATCCCTGGTCTACCGGTGTATCAGATTAGACCTGAAGGGGAGAAGGGGCCAAGAAAGATGTGGCACCGGAATCACTTGTTACCACTGTCAGACGCCGTGAGAGTACCTCAAGCACCTAAATTAGCTCCTCAAAAGCCAACTCCACCTCGCACACGCTCGCAGAAGGAAAGACCAACTGAAGCTGAAGTAATGGATAAAGAAGATGACGAGTTTGGAGAAGATTATGGGTATTCTCAAACTCTTAGTCCAGTGCCTTTGTCAAGAGAGGAGGCGGATGAAGAAGATGATGAGTTTGGAGAGGAATATGTGTATTCTCAAGCTCCTAGTCCCGCGTCTTCATCCTCACAGACAAGAAGAGAGGAGGAGGATGATGATTTGATGTCAGTGCCTACCTGGTTTTGGTCTGAGGAAGAAGGGTCAATAGCCAGTCCTTTGAAAAGAATAAGGGAAAGAATCCAAGAGATGGAAACCCTAGAGCTTTGCCACCACAGCCAGAAGCATCTGTCAGAGTGGAGCCTAAAAGATCAAAGGACATGGGCAATGTGGCACCGCCATGGCCAGTGGAGGCGGGTAAGATGGTCCGTAGATCCCTTGGGCCAGAGTTGCAGAAAATTTTACCAAGGAAGGATGCAGAAGGGATCAAAGCTGTAGCAGTTACATAGTTACATAGTTACATAGTAGGTGAGGTTGAAAAAAGACACAGGTCCATCAAGTCCAACCTATGTGTGTGATTATGTGTCAGTATTACATTGTGTATCCCTGTATGTTGCGGTCATTCAGGTGATTATCTAATAGTTTCTTGAAGCTATCAATGCTCCCCGCTGAGACCACCGCCTGTGGAAGGGAATTCCACATCCTTGTCGCTTGTCGTAGTTTAAGGTTAAACCTCTTTTCTTCTAATTGTAATGAGTGGCCACGAGTCTTATTAAACTCTCTTCTGCGAAAAAGCTTTATCCCTATTGTTCGGTCACCAGTACAGTATTTGTAAATTGAAATCATATCCCCTCTCAAGCGTCTCTTCTCCAGAGAGAATAAGTTCAGTGCTTTCTACCTTTCCTCATAACTAAGATCCTCCAGACCCTTTATTAGCTTTGTTGCCCTTCTTTGTACTCGCTCCATTTCCAGTACATCCTTCCTGAGGACTGGTGCCCAGAACTGGACAGCATACTTCAGGTGCGGCCGGACCAGAGCCTTGTAGAGTGGGAGAATTATCATTTTATCTCTTGCGTTGATCCCCTTTTAATGCATGCCAATATTCTGTTTGCTTTATTAGCAGCAGCTTGGCACTGCATGCCATTGCTGAGCCTATCATTTTCACTTTTCCATCCTAGATTCCTCCAGAGGTTCTCCCCCCAGTGTATAGATTGCATTCATATTTTTGCCACCCAAACGCATTATTTTACATTTTTCTACATTGAACCTCATTTGCCATGTAGTCGCCCACCCCATTAATTTGTTCAGGTCTTTTTGCAAGGTTTCCACATCCTGCGGAGAAGTTATTGCCCTGCTTAGCTTAGTATGGTCTGCAAATACAGAGATTGAACTGTTTATCCCATCCTCCAGGTCGTTTATAAACAAATTAAATAGGATTGGTCCCAGCACAGAACCCTGGGGAACCCCACTACCCACCCCTGACCATTCTGAGTACTCCCCATTTATCACCACCCTCTGAACTCGCCCTTGTAGCCAGTTTTCAATCCATGTACTCACCCTATGGTCCATGCCAACGGACCTTATTTTGTACAGTAAACGTTTATGGGGAACTGTGTCAAATGCTTTTGAAAAATCCAGATACACCACGTCTACAGGCCTTCCTTTATCTAGATGGCAACTCACCTCCTCATAGAAGGTTAATAGATTGGTTTGGCAAGAACGATTCTTCATGAATCCATGCTGATTACTGCTAATGATATCGTTCTTATTACTAAGATCTTGTATATAGTCCCTTATCATCCCCTCCAAGAGTTTACATACTATTGATGTTAGGCTAACTGGTCTGTAATTCCCAGGGATGTATTTTGGGCCCTTTTTAAATATTGGTGCTACATTGGCTTTTTCCAATCAGCTGGTACCATTCCAGTCAGTAGACTGTCTATAAAAATTAGGAACAACGGTCTGGCAATCACTTGACTGAGTTCCCTAAGTACCCTCGGATGCAAGCCATCTGGTCCCGGTGATTTATTAATGTTAAGTTTCTCAAGTCTAATTTTAATTCTGTCCTCTGTTAACCATGGAGGTGCTTCCTGTGTTGTGTCATGAGGATAAACACTGCAGTTTTGGTTACTGAAGCCCCCCGATTCACTCGTGAAGACTGAGGAGAAGAATAAATTCAATACCTTCGCCATCTCCCCATCCTTTGTAACCAGGTGTCCTTCCTCATTCTTTATTGGGCCAATATGGTCTGTCCTCCCTTTTTTACTATTTACATACTTAAAGAATTTCTTGGGATTTTTTTTGCTCTCCTCCGCTTTCATGTTCTATCTTAGCCGTCCTAATTGCACCCTTACATTTCTTGTTGCATTCTTTATAAAGTCTGAATGCTGAGGATGATCCCTCAACCTTGTATTTTTTGAAGGCCTTCTCCTTTGCTTTTATATGCATTTTTACATTGGAGTTAAGCCATCCAGGATTTTTGTTCGCTCTTTTAAATTTATTACCCAATGGGATATATTGGCTAATGCCCTTTAATATGCTCTGAAGCAAACCCATCTCTCCTCCATATTCTTTGTTCCTAATATTTTATCCCAATTTATGCCTTTTAGCAAGGTTTGTAGTTTAGGGAAGTTGGCTCTTTTGAAATTCAGTGTCTTTGTGTTCCCTTTATGTTTCCTATTTGTGTGATTTATACTGAAAATTGTCCTGCAAGACATTAAGGAACTGGTGAGCCTTAAATGAATGCGCGGTTCCCTCCGCCCAGTCTATGTCTGGATAATTAAAATCCCCCATTATGATAACACTTCCCATCCTTGCTGCTAATCCAATTTGTGATGGCAGATCCGTCTCCACTTCCTCCCTCAGGTTAGGGGGCCTATAGCATACTCCCAGTACCCATAAGGATTTCACCTCCTCTCTAGTTCCCTCAGTGATGTCATCTCTCACATTCACTTGTACATTATTCTTGATATATAGGCATACCCCTCCCCCTTTTTTACCCTCTCTATCCTTGCGGTATAGGGTATACCCTTGAAAGTTTGCCAGCCAATCATGAGAGCTGTTGAACCAGGTCTCTGAAATTCCCACAAAATCCAAATCCTCCTTGTACAACAGTATCTCTAGTTCACCTATCTTGTCCGCCATGCTCCTGGCATTGGTGAACATGCCACATAGTTTAGACCGGTCGCATATTGTCCTCGTATTGGGTGTTTCGAGATTGCAACTAGGACTTGCTACTATACTCACCTTGTGTTTTTGTGCTTTGGTTAACCTACCACTAATGCCCCCAATACTACCCTCTGGAATATCTTCCGCGCTGGCTATCTCTGTCTTTGGACCCTCCCCCCCATCGCCTAGTTTAAAAACCCCTCTAACTTTTTGGCAATCTTTATTCCCAGCAGATCTGCACCCTCCTCATTTAGGTGTAGTCCGTTCCTTCTATAGTTACCGACTGAGAAGTCGGCCCAGTCCTCCAGGAACCCAAACCCTGCCTTACTACACCAGCTCTTCAGCCACTTGTTTACTTCCCTAATCTCCCTCTGCCTTTCTGGGGTGGCTCGATGTACCGGTAGTATTCCTAAGAATACTACCTTGGAGGTCCTTTTCCTCAATTTAGCTCCTAAGTCCCTAAAATCTTTCTTTAGGACACTCCATCTGCCTCTGACTTTGTCATTGGTGCCAACGTGCACCATGACAGCCGGGTCTTCCCCAGCCCCTCCCAGTAATCTGTCCACAAGATCCGTGATGTGCCGAACCCGAGCGCCCGGTAGACAACATACTGTTCTTCAGGTCTTGGTTACAGATTGCCCTCTCTGTCCTTCTAAGAATTGAGTCCCCTACCACCAGAATCTGTCTTTCCTTTCCCTTTGCTGCCCCCCCACTCTCACTGGAGGAGTTCTTCCCCTGGCAGCTAGGAGAGTCCCTCAGCTCCAGCAGTGCTGGTCCCTGACTGGTTTCACCAATGTCACTCAATGGAGCCTACTTATTGGGATGCTCCAGTCCTGGATCGGCCTCCCTGGCACTTCCCCCTCTACCCCTCCTGACTGTCGCCCATCTACTCTTTGCTAGTGCCTGCACCTCTTTGTCTCCACCCGTCTCTGTGCTGGCCCCTGCCGGCACCTGCCGTGTACGTTCCTGGCTCTCCTTTAGTATGGAGGGACTTCTCAGTGCTGACAGTTGCTTCCCCAGATTCAGAACCTGGGCTTCCATGGAAACAATGTGCTTACATTTTGCACAGCAGTATTCGCCCTCGATCGGATGATCAAGAGTCACCTCTCCACACCCGCCGGCCATCGTACCTATTCCTGAGCAAAAGACTGAAGATCTGATGGATTTCTCCAGTGAGGTATTGTCAGCTCCTGAACTTGAGGAGTTAATACAAGTTCCTGTAACTGCAACCAAAGACCTTTCCATTAACCTGAATGCTCAGAATGAAGTTGGAGACACAGCCAAAGACTCAGCACAGCCTACTGGAACTTATTCACTTACAAATGAAACACTGGGAGAGAGTTCTGAAGAGCAGATTCACACTATTCGTAGAATAGCTCCTGAAGCTACACCCCCCCACTGTTAACTGGGTATGGGGGCGACTCTGCTCTGACCTCTGGCACCAACGGGTGGGACACGGCACTTGCCCTGGCCTGTTCAAAATTTGGTTATGAACTCACTGATGGCATGTACCAGTTGTGTCGAGAGAATCCAACAGTGTGTCGATATTTGGCAAGTCTAGAGTGGGATTAGGAATTAATAACTTGTTTTTCCTTTCCAGCAAGATAAAGTTTAATCTTCCTGTCTTTGGGGACCTAAGAGTTTAATCAGGGGGAGTGTGTAGCCATGCTTTGCTAATTTATGCATTGCAGTAGGTTATAAGTAAGAGTTTGGCTCCCTCTAGTGTCCTTTCTATTTAATGTTATTAAGACTTTTGTTTGGTTTCATTAAAGCCATGCTCCAAAGCACTGTGGGAGATGTAGTGAATGAGGAAGTGACTCATGGGCTTAAACCCAGTCTGGGAACTACCTACTCACAATGCCCAGTTCACCTACCCACAATAGTTACATAGTAAGGTTGAATAAAGACACCAGTCCATCCAGTTCAACCTGAGTGAGTGTGGGTCTACAACTGTCCCTATCCCTGTACATTGTGTCTCATTAATATGCTCATCTATTATATTATTGTTTTATTTGAGTTACCCATATAGAGCCGTCAATTTTTTATGCAGCGATCCACACATACATTGCACACTCAGTCCCTACCCTCAAGGAGCCCACAATCCAAGATCCCCAACTCACATTCATTCATATATTAGGGCCAATTTTGGACAGAAGCTAATTAGCCTACCAACATGTCTTTGGAGTGTGGGAGGAAACCGGAGTACATGCAAACTCCAGGCAAGTAGTGTCATGGTTGGGATTCAAACCAGCGACCATTTTTACTGCTAGGCGAGTGTGTGACCCACTGCACCACTGTACCGCCCCAAATGCCAGGTCACAGAACAGCCTGCTGGGTAGTGACATAAAAGGGGCAGCGCAGCCATTTTTCCGGCCTCTTGGGATGCCATTCAAAGCCTGCCTGCAGAGAGGTCTGTGTGGGACCAACAGATTGCGGCTTGGGAGGCGCGGAACAGAATCGTTTGTCCTCTGAGGAGATCCAGAGCACAGTCAGCTGGACCAGCGGGCGGATGGACTGGAGGATCCAAGATTTCTAAAGGTTTCCTGCATTACAGTTACATCAGCCATCAGAAGGAGTGGTGCAGTGTGAAAGCACCAGCTTGGATCGGGACTGAGATACCAGTAAAGGAACCTTACAAGCATCTGAGCCTATTGTGGTGAGCGGGCACTTGCCCAGATCAATATAGTGTACTGTTGCCATGTTACGTAGTTACAGACTGCTGTTGGGACTTGGAGTCCCACAGAAGTATTCTCATTCATCCATAGCCTGCTTACAGCGGAACTGCAGGGTTGCTTTTCCATGTGCTATAAAGTTAACTTTGCAACACATCCACTGTTAAGGAGGAATTATAATAAGTGCCTTTTGTCACAAGTACACAACTATCAGCGCATTATTCATTCTACAGTCTACTGCTACTTGTTTCCCAGTTTGGATTTACAAATACTGCATTCTAATACCCTGAGCTAGCTGAAGATCAAGAAAACAAGAGACTTCTACCATCTTTCACAGAACATCATAGTTCACTTTGCATTCAGAACATTGCATTGCAACCTAGGGGCAGCCCTTGAGTACAGAATATAAATATAGTGTATTGTATTATTTCATGTTCATAGCATTTCTTGCAGAATTGGTGTGTGTGCTTTGGGGTTGGAGGGAAGGCGTTTAATATATAAGTTTGGTATATTGGACGCCTATCCCATTGCTTGCCTATTCACACACACATCTCATTCTAATATGAATCCACAGTTGATACATCTTTGGCACCGGAAAGATTTTATATCCCTAGATCTCTGCACTGCCTGCGTGGGCACTGATAGCTCAGCACCCATGGAGGTAGGTACAACAGGGACTGGGGGGGTTGTTGGGGAGGATGGTGTTCATTTTTTCTGAAAAGGTGAACTAACCCTTTACGAATTGACCCAGATGGGGCATACAGTTTCAACATTCTTTTCACTTGCTTTAGACTTATTCCAGGTTAGGAGATCAACATGACTGCCAGGTAACTAGTGTTTTCTGAAGGAAATAAACTGTGGCAGCTCGCCATATTTTGCCAAGCAGAGATTTCCTTTGGAATTAATCCTTGGTATCGTAGTCATAAAGACGTTTGTTTTTAATTGGTCAATGAAATGACAGTCTATTCCCAGTCATTTACTTCAGCTGATTTGCAGTCTGTACAATATATAACATATATCTAATGTCATATTTTTTACAGTGACAAAAACTCACATTTTAAACTGACATGGTCAGCCAGTATGATTTAATTTCCCAAAGACTTCATGTTTTATTTCAAAGTCTGAGTGATTGAATCCTGGGCTCCTGTATTTAAAACTGACATGGAATGAAAAAGCATCTGCCAACACAGACTGGTGCGCTGTGACAACTAGCATCCGCCATGGCTTTGATTAAGCTGCAGCTAAAATGTTTCAACAAGTTCACCAAGCTGGAGAGGATGGGCGATTGGCACTTTTGGGAGATCTATTATTTATTAGAGAAAATTGCCCAGAGCATATTTTGCTCTACAAAACTTTGGAAACAGCAATTCATTTTTACAAGTTTTTAACCACTTTAGTACCAGGCACTTATACACCTTCATGCCCAGACCAATTTTCAGCTTTCAGTGCTGTCGCACTTTGAATGACAATTGCGCGGTCATGCTACATTTTGTTCCCACAAATAGAGCTTTCTTTTGGTGGTATTTGATCACCTCTGGGATTTTTATTTTCTGCTAAACAAATAAAAAAAAGACTGAAAATTTTGAAAAAAAATGTTTTTTTTTGTTTCGGTTACAAAACTTTGTAAATAAGTAAGTTTTATCCTTCACTGATGGACACTGATGGGGCTGCACTGACGAGCACTGATAAGGCGGCACACATGGACACCAATGAGGTGGCACCAATGAGGTGGCACTGATGAGGTGGCATTGATGGGCACTGATGATGGGCACTAATATGCGGCACTGATGGGTTGCTGATAGGCGGCACTGATAGGTGGCACTGATATGCAGCACTGATGGGTACACATAGGTGGTACGGATGGGCACTGATAGGCAGCTTGGATGGGCACTGATAGGCGTCATGGATGGGCACTGATGGGCAGCACGGAAAGGCACTAATAGGTGGCATGGATGGGCACTGATAGGTGGCACTGATGTACTGTAATGTATGGTACTGATGGATGCCAATCAGTGCCAAACAATAATGCCTGCCAATCAGTGATGCCCATTGTGGGCACTGATTGGCATCCATTGTGGGCACTGATTGGCATCCCTGGTGGTCTAGGATGGCATACCTTGTGGTGACATCCCTGGTGGTCCTGGTGGCATCCCTGGTGGTCCAGTGTGGGCATCCTCGGGGGGCTGCGCTGATAATCGATCAGCACAGACCCCCCCATCAGTGGAGCAGCTGATCGGCTCTCCTCTACTCGCGTCTGACAGCTCAACGGCTGTCAGACGCGACAACAGCAATGGATCTTCCTGTTTACATGGTGATCAGCTGTGATTGGACACGGCTGATCACGTGGTAAAGAGTCTCCGTCAGAGACTTTTTACCTAGATTGGAGTTGCTGTGTGTCAGACTGACACACCGCAACAATGATCGCCAAGATGCGAGCCCCCAGGGGGGCGCATCGGCTTAATATCCTGGCAACGTCATATGACGCCCGGTCAGGATATTGAAACCACTTTGCCGCCATCATTTTACTATAAGGCAGGCGGCAAGTGGTTAAAAATGTCATTGTTTTGAATGGCTGCATCAGCATATCAGTGAGTCTATGTGAGCTATGTTAAATGGGTATTTTGCATGGTTCTGGGGTAGACTTTATTCACATTCAGTTGAATGGCTGTTGCATATTTTAATAATTTAATTTTGTGTATAAGTATATGTTAAGACTCTGTCTATTGGTCATTTGTATATTAACCACTTCAATACAGGGCATTTTCACCCCCTTCCTGCCCAAGCCAATTTTCAGCTTTCAGCGCTGTCGCATTTTGAATAACAATTGCGCGGTCATGCTACACTGTACCCAAATTAAATTTTTATCATTTTTTCCCCACTAATAGAGCTTTCTTTTGGTGTTATTTGATCACCCCTGCGGTTTTTATTTCTTGCGCTATAAACAAAACAAGGGTGACAAGTTTGAAAAAAACACAATATTTTTTACTTTTTGCTAAAATAAATATCCAATTTTTTTTTTTTAGAAAAAAACTAATTTTTTCCTCAGTTTAGGCCGATACGTATTCTACATATTTTTGGTAAAAAATATCGCAATAAGCGTATATTTATTGGTTTGCGCAAAAGTTATAGCGTCTACAAAAAAAGGGGATAGATTTATAGCATTTTTATTTATTTATTTTTTTTACTAGTAATAGCGGCGATCTGTGATTTTTATCATGACTGTGATATTTCGGCGGACACATCGGACACTTTTAACACATTTTTGGGACCATTCACATTTATACAGCGATCCGTGTTATAAAAATGCATTGATTACTGTATAAATGTGACTGGCAATGAAGGGGTTAACCAGGAGGGGGCGCTGTAGGGGTTAATTATGTTCCTAAGGAGTGATTCTAACTGTGGGGTGAGGGGACTTACAAGGGGAGGAGACCGATCGGTGTTCCTCTGTACAAGGAACATACCATCGGTCTCCTCTGCTCTGACAGGACGTGGATCTGTGTGTTTACAAACACGCAGATCCACGGTCCAGCTCAGTTACCGGGCAATCACGGGTGCCCGGCGGATATTGCGGCCGCCGGGCACACGCACCGGGACCCGAGTGACGCGGCGGGTGGGCCCTGAAGGGCCTGGAAAGCCATCACATCATATGACGGCGGCCCAGAATAACAGCTGCACCGTCCCGCCGTCATATGATGGTGGGCGGGCAGCAAGTGGTTAAAGAGTATCCCTTATAGAAATGTTATTGCAGCTTTGTACAAAATGTCCTCATTTATATGTTCAGGGCTTAAAAACTAAAGGATAAATGACCTTTCACATGTAGCATGGCTAGAGTGCTAAAGATAGGATTGTTGTTAGGTTAGGTAAATTGTCAGGTTAGGTAAATTGTCAGGCTTGGCAGCCAAACCTGTGTGTTTTTCTGGGTTAGGGTTTGAGTGATTCAGGTAGGCTGGATGACTCAGCAGCGGCTTCTCTGATGACTGCTTGCTGGAAACTTGGAGAAGGTTCCAGAAGCAGTTGGGAGGGGTCTAGGAGGAGCTAGCTGGAGTGTTCTGAGGACCCTGACCAATCCCCAACAGAAGGGTTGGCAGGGGGCAGGCCCCCTCAAATACTCAGGGTCAGCCCAACTAGGGCAGTGTGGAGTTCAGGTGGAAGATGGAGATGGAGTGTTAGGCTGTCGGGGCCTTTGAGAGTAGCTCCCCGTCCCGGGGGGGGGGTAACCTTAGGCCTGGGCTCAGGTGCCAAAGGGACCTCTCTTCATGACACACAGAGGGATCCTGACCAGGAGGCACTGGAGCAAGGAGAGAACAGCAGGAGAACACTGCCAGGCAAATCTCCAGGGAGGAAGACAACCAAGAGGGCTGGTGAGTATTGCAGTCAGAAGACTGAGAGGCATGCCTGAAGGGACTGGGTGCAAGCAATCTGGGATGTAAGCAGAGTCAGTTTAATCCCCCTAAATAAAAACAAACAAAGCTGCGAGGACTGCTTCTTGTCTACAATGTGAATGGAAAATTATTGTGCCTGGCTGTGCAGAATGGGAGATACCTATGTTCACCAGCGGCTCCTACGGGGGTAGCACTACACACATAATGATTCATGTAAAGTACCGTTTCTGCATCCACCTAAGTGAGTACAATTTTTTTTAATGAAACCAATACTTCTTTTTTAAGTAATTTAGGAAAAAAATGTCCCCAACATAACTTAATAGATAAATGTAAAAAAATATACATTACTAGAAATTGACTCTACTACTAAAAAGTACAGGGGTGTCTGCCAAATGTATGCAGACACCCCGCATACAAAAACAATTTATTTCTCATCCGCAGGGACATAGGAAGCCCTAAACCTTAAGGTTATACTGCCTCCTACAGGAGGATTGGACACTGGCAAATAAAAAAACTGTAGACCAGGATAACCCCACCCACTTCTATCATGCCTCAATTTCCTGGCAAGGTGGGCATCTTTTCTTCAGCTCTGCTGTTTAAAAGACTAACCTATAAAAATTTTTTATCAGTTTTCTTTTTCTTAATCAAGAAACTTCTTTACACCACTGCTGGAGGTTTCCCGTCTGCTTTGCAGCTATCTAGCGCTGTTGTCCTCAGCCTGACTTTTGGACTAAACTGCATCACGACGACGACCACCGTCCAGAGCAGAGAGCACCCACTGTGAGTGTATACAGTACATTGCAATAACAGGCCTGAGGCCTCCCCTCAGACCACCATCCGTCCAGGGCACTGTGCATTACAGGCCATCCCTCAAACCTGAGACCACCATCCAGCACTATGTAGCATTAGAGGCTTCCTCTGACCACCAGCATCTAGAGCACTGTGCAGCATTACAGGCCTCCTTTGACCACTGTCCAGAGCACTGTGCAGTATTACAGGCCTCCTCTTCCGACTATCCATGTCCAGAGCACTGTGTGCATTACAGGCCTCCTCAGACCACAATCCAGAGCACTGTGGAGCATTACAGGCCTCCTCAGACCACTATCCAAACACTGCTCAGCATTACAGGACATCTTAGACCACCATCCAGAGCACTGTGTGCATTACAGGCCCCCTCAGACCACCATCCAGAGCCGTGTGCAGCATTACAGGCCTCCTAAGACCACCGTCCAGAGCACTGTGTAGTATTACAGGCCTCCTCAGACCACCATCCTGAACACTGTGCAGCATTACAGACCTCCTCAGACCACAGTCCAGAACACTGTGTGCATTACAAGCTTCCTCAGACCACCGTCCAGAGCCCTGTGCAGCATTACAGGCCTCCTCAGACCACTGTCCAGAGCACTGTGTGCATTACAGGCCTCCTCAGACCACCGTCCAGAGCAATGTGCTGCATTACAAGCCTGCTCAGACCACCATCCAGAACACTATGCAGCATTATAGGCCTCCTCAGACCACTGTCCAGAGCACTGTGTGCATTAGAGGCCTCCTCAGACCACTGTCCAGAGCACTGTGCAGCATTACAGGCCTCCTCAGACTACCATCCAGAACACTGTGTGCATTACAGGCCTCCTCAGACCACAATCCAGAGCACTGTGGAGCATTACAGGCCTCCTCAGACCACTATCCAAACACTGCTCAGCGTTACAGAACATCTTAGACCACCATCCAGAGCACTGTGTGCATTACAGGCCCCCTCAGACCACCGTCCAGAGCTCTGTGCAGCATTACAGGCCTCCTAAGACCACCGTCCAGAGCACTGTGTAGGATTACAGGCCTCCTCAGACCACCATCCTGAACACTGTGCAGCATTACAGACCTCCTCAGACCACAGTCCAGAACACTGTGTGCATTACAAGCTTCCTCAGACCACCGTCCAGAGCCCTGTGCAGCATTATAGGCCTCCTCAGACTACTGTCCAGAGCACTGTGTGCATTACAAGCCTGCTCAGACCACCATCCAGAACACTATGCAGCATTATAGGCCTCATCAGACCACTGTCCAGAGCACTGTGTGCATTAGAGGCCTCCTCAGACTACCATCCAGAACACTGTGTAGCATTACAGGCCTCCTCAGACCACTATCCAAACACTGCTCAGCGTTACAGAACATCTTAGGCCACCATCCAGAGCACTGTGTGCATTACAGGCCCCCTCAGACCACCGTCCAGAGCCCTGTGCAGCATTACAGGCCTCCTAAGACCACCGTCCAGAGCACTGTGTAGGATTACAGGCCTCCTCAGACCACCATCCTGAACACTGTGCAGCATTACAGACCTCCTCAGACCACAGTCCAGAACACTGTGTGCATTACAAGCTTCCTCAGACCACCGTCCAGAGCCCTGTGCAGCATTATAGGCCTCCTCAGACTACTGTCCAGAGCACTGTGTGCATTACAAGCCTGCTCAGACCACCATCCAGAACACTATGCAGCATTATAGGCCTCCTCAGACCACTGTCCAGAGCACTGTGTGCATTAGAGGCCTCCTCAGACTACCATCCAGAACACTGTGTAGCATTACAGGCCTCCTCAGACCACCATCCAGAGCACTGTGCAGAATTCCAGGCCTCCTAAGACCACCGTCCAGAGCACTGTGCATTTTTACAGGCCTCAGACCACCATCCAGAACACTGTGCAGTATTACAGACCTCCTCAGACCACTGTCCAGAGCACTGTGTGCATTACAGGCCTCCTCAGACCACTGTCCAGAGCCATGTGAAGCATTACAGGCCTCCTCAGACCACTGTCCAGAGAACTGTGCAGCATTACAGGTCTCCTCAGACTACCATCCAGAACACTGTGCAGCATTACACGCCTCCTCAGACCACCATCCAGAGCACTGTGCAGCATTACTGGCCTCCTATGCCTCCTCAGTAGGGTTGCCACCTGTCCGGGTTTCACCCGGACAGAACGGGTTTTGAAACATGTGTCCGGGTCTCCGCCTGAGACCCGGGCACATTATTCAGACCCGCCGGTGGCTCCGTGTGGAGTGCCTTGCCTACACAGGTGGACCTCTAATTAACTTCCGCGACGAATCATTGTAATGGAATGCCGCAGTTGTGTAGGGTATCTTTGTTCCCGCACGCCGCCTGTGAGCTCCACTTTTCATGGCAGGGCAGACCCGACATCTCTCCCCGCTGTCCCCAGCTGCAGGACACATGCACAGTGCAGAGAGAGTGCTGTGGAGTGAACCCGCCCCTCCTCCTCTTGCTGTGTTGTTTTCCTGTGTACACAGAGGAGGAGGAGAGGAGGAGAAGGCTCACCATGCTGCCGACAACGCTGCCGGACTGAGATCATCTATCAACAAATCCACAGTGAGTCTTCCAGAGGATGGGGGGCATGAACAAGAGGGTGACGAGGGAACTAGCCTACAGTTCACTTTGAGTAATGGGGGGGGATAAATTCTAGGGGGCACTTTAATACCTGTGCTACAAGGGGGCTTGGATATGAAATCCAGACCCCTTAGCACATATCCTCTCCCCCCAATATTAAAGAGATGTCTACCACAGAGCGGGTGGCCCTTGGCACCCCACAAGAGATGTGAAAAATTGTTCCAGGTGCCCATACTAGAGCCCCCCTTCCAAGCAAGTTAGTGGAGCAAAGTGTGGATTTCAGGTAACAGGGTGGGTTCACACTATGAAAACACAGGAACGCGCTGTGCGTTCTGTGCGATTCATATGTGACCCGGTTGCAATTTCAGCCCAACTATGTCTGCAGTCTCGACCATCTCCTGTATTATGTATACAGTCTCTGACCATCTCCTGTACTATGTCTGCAGTCTCTGACCATCTCCTGTATCATGTATGCAGTCTCTGACCATCTCCTGTACTATGTCTGCAGTCTCTGACCATCTCCTGTACTAAGTCTGCAGTCTCTGACCATCTCCTGTACTATGTCTGCAGTCTCTGACCATCTTTTATACCATGTCTGCAGTCTCTGATCATCTCCTGTACTATGTCTGCAGTCTCCGACCATCCCCTGTATCATGTCTGCAGTCTCTGACCATCTCCTGTACTATGTCTGCAGTCTCCGACCATCCCCTGTATCATGTCTGCAGTCTCTGACCATCTCCTGTACTATGTCTGCAGTCTCTGACCATCCCCTGTACTATGTCTGCAGTCTCTGACCATCTTTTGTACCATGTCTGCAGTCTCTGACCATCTCCTGTATTATGTCTGCAGTCTCTGACCTTCTCCTGTATCATGTATGCATTCTCTGACAATCTCCTGTATCATGTCTGCAGTCTCTGACCATCTCCTGTATCATGTCTGCAGTCTCTGACCATCTCCTGTATCATGTCTGCAGTCTCTGACCATCTCCTGTATCATGTCTGCAATCTCTTATCATCTCCTGTACTATGTCTGCAGTCTCTGATCATCTCCTGTACTATGTCTGCAGTCTCTGATCATCTCCTGTACTATGTCTGCAGTCTCTGACCATCTCCTGTATCATGTCTGCAGTCTCTGACCATCTCCTGTACTATGTCTACACCCACTGTTCACTGCTGCTCGTGCCATATTACTACTCCCCTAGGGCACACAGAGGCGTCCCGTGTATTTTACCATCTTATAATGTATGCTACAAAAAAAATGCCAAGCCATGCTGAAGTGTTCGGGTTTGGCTCGAAGAAAAGGTGGCAACCCTACTCCTCAGGCCACCATCCAGAGAACTGTGCAGCATTACAGGCCTCCTCAGACCACCATCCAGAACACTGTGCAGCATTATAGGCCTCCTCAGACCACCATCCAAAGCACTGTGCAGCATTACAGGCCTCCTCAAACCATTATCCAGAGCACTGTGCAGCATTACAGGCCTCCTCAGACCACCATCCACAGCACTGTGCAGCATTACAGACCTCCAAAACCCATCCAGAGTGGCTAAACCTGTATTTGTTTTGTTTGTTTAAACCTTAATACCATAAATATTAACATGATATTATATTTTTCTACTCCAGGGGTAAATAATGAGTTTGGAAATTCTATAGAAGTGCTTAAAGCGGTTGTATACCCGCAAATTTTTTTTTTTTTTTTTAACCCTGTAAAGCAAAAGGCATAATGAGCTAGTATGCACCGCATACTAGCTTATTATGAAATACTTACCTTAGAACGAGGCGTCAGTATCTTACCTGGTCCACGCCGAGGGAGCTGTCATGTTGCCTCGGCGTGTCTTCCGGGTATCGCGGTTCCAGCGCTGTGAGTGGCTGGAGCCGCGATGTCATCACTCCCGCGCATGCGCGCGGGAGATTTCTTACTCGGCAAGGTCCGGCAGCTGCCGGGCTTTAGCCGAGAATCCCCTGTGCGCATGCGCCGCTGCAGTCAGCGGCGCATAGCAAGGGGAATATCTCCTAAACCGTAAAGGTTTAGGAGATATTTTTTTTACCTACAGGTAAGCCTTATTATAGGCTTACCTGTAGGTAAAAGTAAAAAAAAAACACTATACAACCGCTTTAAATAATGCAGTTTAACTAAATACATCTAAAACTAAAACAATTGCAGATGACTAAAATGGGACCAAAAACTAAAATGGAATTTTAGTCAAAAGACTATAACTAAAAATACCGTATTTTTCGCTCCATAAGACGCACCTGACCATAAGACGCACTTAGGTTTTAGAGATTGAAAACAAGAAAAAAAAACTATTCTGAACCAAATGTTGTACTAAAATATTTTTCAGTGCCCATGAAATGCAGAGTGATCATTACCATAGAAAATGCAGAGTGACCATTACCATAGAAATGCAGAGTGACCATTTTATTCCCTAGGGTGTCTGATAAAACAATATATATAATGTTTGGGGGTTCTGAGTAATTTTCGAGCAAAAAAATGATGATTTTTACATGTAGGAGAGAAGTGTCAGAATTGGCCTGGGTGGCAAGGGGTTAATTACCATAAGTCAGTAATATAGAAATAATTATTATATATTGTTTTTAAGGTCATTTACTATATTTTCAAAAACTTTACTCAAGCAGGTGGCTTGATGGACAAATTACTGAAGTTTGAAGTTATAACTACCAACCAGTAATTTCACAGTAAATAGATAAATAATAAATTATTACCTTAAAAAAAATATAGCATAAAAAATATATGATTTAGCTTGATTAAAAACTGTACCTTTTCAGCAGCAGCAGCAGATTTTCATTCTCCCTCTTAACTGTGTGAGAAAAACATGGAATTGTGGGTAAATCTTATACCCATAAACACATGTTTTTTCCTTGGAGTTAAAATGGTTGTATACCCGCAAACGGAAAAAAAAAAACCTTTTAGAAAAAAAAAAAAAATTAGCGAACCGATTGAAGCACCTTATGCCTCATATCATCCACCCAGACCAAACGGGTTTCAATATCAGTCGTGAAGCTAGAGACAACTCTATTAGAGCTTATTCACTGGACCTGTCCAAATCCTCGGCCCTACATAATTTTATCAAAGGATGCAGAAAAAGCGTTTGACTGCATTGACTGGTCTTACCTGCGAGCGGTACTAGAGGCCCTGGGGTTAGGACCGCATATGTTGACGTGGATTATGGCCCTGTATTCCACCCCCAGCACACAAGTCAAGGTGAATGGAATATTTTCCTCAAGGTTCTCGATCAGGAATGGCACGAAGCAGGGGTGCCCCCTCTCACCCCTCCTTTTTGCTCTAGTACTTGAGCCCCTATTACATACTGTGCGAGTGAGTACAGATATTAAGAGTTCGAAGGTTGGTAATACTGAGCATAAACTGTCAGCATATGCTGATGATGTGTTATTTAATCTTAGGGACCCCTTGATCTCATTGCCAAACCTGATGCGGGAACTTAAGCACTTTGGAGCGCTCTCGAAACTCGAATATTAAAATTAATTCCACAAAGTCAGAGATTCTTCTTATTCTATTGCCCCCCCCCTTGGCAAACAGCCTTCAGGCTGCTTTCCCTTTTACCTGGGCCAAGTCTTCCTTTAAATACTTGGGCATCCAGCCCACGGATCGCTTCGACACCCTGTATGCTACAATCCCCGTTGCTTGCTCAATCAAAAAGGACCTATCTGAATGGACTCAGACTGCTTTCACCTGGTTGGGGCGAGTGAATATTATAAAGATGAATATTCTGCCAAGAATACTCTTTTACCTGCAGATGATACCTGTGCCCTTGCCCAGAGGCTTCTTTACCCAATTGTCTAGCATGCTGTCTGGGTTCGTGTGGAGTACACAGAGACCCTAAATCGCTCTAAGAGTGCTGAGGCGCCCAAAACATGCAGGTGGATTGCGAGTCCCAGATGTACAGCGGTATTACAGGGCTATTGTTCGTCAGAGGTTCCTAAACTAGCGATTCCACGCTCACTCTAAGATTTGGGTCACCCTGGAGAAATATATGGCAGGCAGGAATTTATCATACGCCCCTTGGTTGTCTCGGGAACACAGGGGGTTGTCGGATACTGTATCCCCATTGACGACCCATGCTCTTGCAGTTTGGGATCGGATTAATCCAATCCTAAACCTGGCCCCCCATGTCCCCACTGGCTCCACTGGGTAGGTTCCTTTGGTTTCCTCCCGGAGAACAAATGGCATTTTTGGGCCCTGGGTGGATGATGGCAATGTCAGCTGTGGTAGGCTCGTGAGAATCGGTAAGCTGCTGACTTTGGAGGACCCTGCAAGCTAGACATGGGGGTTCCCTGATGGATTTCTGGAGGTACAGGCAACTTCACCACTTTTTTGAGGTCCATGGCAGCTCTAAAAGGGATATCTCCTGTCCTCTCACGCCTTTTGAACACCTTTTTGTAGATGAAGTACCACATATGGTTTCCGAATTATACCAGCTGCTGGGTTCTACTACCTCTGACTCTAATGTCCCGTACACACGAGCGGAATTTCCATCTGAAAAATCCTGGATGGTTTTTCTGACGGAATTCCGCTCAAGCTTGGCTTGCATACACACGGTCACACAAGAGTTCTCTGAACTTTCAATCTGTCAAGTACGTGGTGACGCACAACACTACGACGAGCCGAGAAAATGAAGTTCAATGCTTCAGTGCATGCGTCAAATTGTTTCCGAGCATGCATGTTTTTTTGCGCGTCAGAATTGCATACAGACGAATGGAATTACCGTCAAGAACTTTTTCCGTCGGAAGAATAGAGAACCAGCTCTCAATCTTTTGCTGGCGGAAGTTCAGACAGAAAAAGATGGATGGAGCATACACACGGTCGAAATATCCAACCAAAAGCTCCCATCACACTTTTTTGACGGAAACTCATAAGTCTACATCTATACGGGTTTGGGAGAGAGACTTATTGTTTGAATTTACCACGGCTCTGTTAAATCACCTATACCAGCTCAATCATTTCAGTTCTATCGATTCTAAAACACAGGAAACAAATTATAAGATTCTGTCACGCTGGTATTGGGTGCCAGTTGATCTGGCGCAAATTTACCCTTCCACACCTGAGCAATGTTGGCGAGGCTGTGGTCACCAGGGTACACTACTACATTTGTGGTGGGAATGCCCTGTAATTAGGCCCTTTTGGGTCGACATTAAGTCCCAAATTTAGGATATCTTAGGCTTAGACGTTCTTCTATCTCTCGATTCATTTCCTCTTGCATATCCTTTCAATCCAAATCTGTTGTTACAAGAAAAGCGCATTGCCTCATTTACTGAACACGGCAAAGCGCTTGCTCCAAATTTATTGGAAGCGAGCACAGATTCCTAGCCGGGAGGAGTGGATCCGCAGAGTAAATGACATAGGGGAAGCAAAGGACTGGATAGCAACTTGCAGAGGCACTCGTGACCGCTTTACCAGTGTTTGGTCACCCTGGTTGGACTATATCTATGACCCTGGGCAAATGTCCTCCAGTTTGGATCTGGCATTGCTAGAGCTGGCAGAACCATCCCTTAGAACTCATAATCAGCCAGGACAATAGGGGATTGGGATTCACTATTTGTTGAGATGGGACTCCCCCCATTTCTATAAACAATTTTTCCTACTACAGGAAGACGGGCTCGGTGTGGGTGTGAATATTCACTGCGAGATTAAGGTATGTTCCGGATTTATCTTTTTTCCCCTCTCTTTTTCCTTTTTTCTTTCCTTTTTTTTTTCTTTTTTTGAACAATGCATATGTTTCTAGCTATGCAGAATTTGCTTTCTGTACTAAATAATAATGCAATGGCTATGCATATTGCTCCAGTCTCTTGTCACTGCAGGGGAGGTCACCTCTCTTGAGGGTGGCGCTGTTTCTCCCCTTCGGTGCTCTCCAACAGCCTCAGGGTAGCCCTGTAGGTGTAGGTGGTGTGTCGGGGGTGGTTAGTCGGAGGCAATTTTTGCCCCCCACCCCTGGCTCTCAGGCTGGCTGGGTGATCCTATAGTTATTTTAGCATTCTCAACAGCATTTGCTGGCCTAGTGCAAGCTACTGGGCTATCATTTTTTTCTATTTTTTCTTTTACAAATATGCCTAGTGGTGTCAGTATCATCAGGGCTGCCCCCACCTCCAATTGGCGATAGCCTTGGTATCACCCTGTCAAATAACCTTTGTTCCTCTTTTCTTTGTTTGTTATTTGTACCTTGCATTATTGCATTATATACATGTCTTTCTTGTTATATGGCTTTGTCCACCTGGAAATAGTTGCTATGACATGTTATTTTGTCTTAAATAAAGATTTTACAAAAAAAAAAAAATTATACCTTTCATTTCAAGCTTCACTCTCCTGTGTGTTTCTGATTTTTTTCAGCCTACAAATGATTTTATATATATATATATATATATATATATATATATATATATATATATATATATATATATATTTATGTATATATATATGTTTATGTTCTTTTGTATTAATTCTTGAAACAACTTTTTTCCCACCATGCTTATATACGACTAGCATACTCTTTGCTTCCTAAACGTTTCATTTCAAGTATGGCTTTGGCAACATTGGCAAGTATGCTTTAAAACCTGTAAGGATGCCAAGAAACCCTCAGGGAATAGACTGCCATAGTCACTGGTTATAGTCAGATGGAAACCTAAAGCTTTCACTTATTTTATTTAGCTTTTTTTTTTTTTTTCAATATCCACCATCTGTTTATTTCTGTGATGCATACACCAGTGCCCTTTTATTTACTAGATTCAATCATTCCAAAGAAAATCTGTTACCTCTTGTGTGTTTGATATAAATTGCTTTATTTTTCTTCTGTTTTTGATTTCATGTTTAAAGGGCCATTAAACACAGAACAAAAAAAAGCTATTTTATGGAACAACTGCTAATAATGTTCCCAATAAATGACATAATGTTCCTATGCCTGGCTAGAAAACGCATTTAAGGTAAACCTGTCACAGACCTGGGCAATCCAAGCTAAGCATATGATAAAAAAAAGTCAATAAACAGAGGTCACCTTAAAGTGAAACTCTGGAGTGATATAAAAGACAGAAATTAGTGCAGCTCTGTATTATTTAATAAATCATTTCAGGTGTTTGTTTTTTAAATGCCAGCAGTGTAGGCACCTGAAATTGACCTGGTATCAGCTTCCTCCACTATACAACAGACTTCAGACTGGCAGGGGGGAAAGCAACACAAGGCCCAGGTTAATGACAGGCAGTATGAACCTGGAAGCTCTCAGCTCTGAGCATTTCTTGGTTCAGAGCTCTCAAATCCCAGCCACTTTGGCCAGGGAAAAAGCTGATTTGGCAAAGGTGACATTGGAGGTCTAATAGATCCCTGATGTCTCCTTAAGAGAACCTGTCACTTGTACTATGCTATTACATAGGGTTTGTTAGCCAATTTGTGACAGCAATAAAGTTATGGAAAACAAACAAATGACAAAACCCCCATATTTCTTAAAAGCCTGCCCTGTCCCCCACATACATGCAGATAGAAACACAAATGTGCTTGTCTGATGTAAACACATATGAAAATGATGATTGTAACACACATAAACTATATTACCAAAAGTATTGGGACGCCTGCCCTTACACGCATATGAACTTTAATGGCATCCTAGTCTTAGTTCGTAGGGTTCAATATTGAGTTGGCCCACCCTTTGCAGCTATAACAACTTCAACTCTTCTGGGAAGGCTGTCCCCAAGGTTTAGTAGTGTGTCTATGGGAATGTTTGACCATTCTTCCAGAAGAGCATTTGTGAGGTCAGGCACCGATGTTGGACAAGAAGGCCTGGCTCGCAGTCTCCACTCTAATTCATCCCAAAGGTGTTCTGTCGGGTTAAGGTCAAGACTCTCAAGGCCAGTCGAGTTCCTCCACCTCAAACTCGCTCATCCATGTCTTTATGGACCTTGCTTTGTGCTCTGGTGTGCAGTCATGTTGGAACAGGAAGGGGCTATCCCCTAACTGTTCCCACAAAATTGGGAGCATAAAATTGTCCAAAATGTCTTGGTATGATGACACCTTAAGAGTTCCCTTTACTGGAACTAAGGGGCCAAGCCCAAACCCTGAAAAACAACCCTCCACCAAATGGTTTAGACCAGTGCACAAAGCAAGGTCTATAAAAACATGGATGTGCGAGCTTGGCGTGGAGGAACTTGACTGGCCTGCACAGAGTCCTGACCTCAACCTGATAGAACACCTTTAGGATGAATTAGAGCGGAGACTGCAAGCCAGGCCTTCTTGTCCACATCAGTGCCTGACTTCACAAATGTGCTTCTGGAAGAATGGTCAAACATTCCCATAGAAACACTCCTAAACCTTGTGGACAGCTTTCCCAGAAGAGTTGAAGCTGTTATAGCTGCAAAGGGTGGGCCAACTCAATATTGAACCCTACAGACTAAGACTGGGATGCCTTTAAAGTATATGTGCGTGAAAAGGCAGGTGTCCGAATACTTTTGGTAATATAGTGTATTAGGTGCTGCCTTCGACGCCAAACTGAAGGCAATAATTCTAGGGCCAACATTCACTGTTCAGTCCACACTGCTGCGACGGCAAAGTCGTACGACTTTGCCCTGCGACTTTCTTCCAACTTGATCTGACTTGGATGCTATTTAGAAGCCTGTACAAGGGTTGGAATCTCACCCAAGTCAGACCAAAGTAATGCAGGAACCTTTTCTAAAGTCTGAGCGACTTGTGTAGCATCAGTTAAGACAGCTCTCATAGGGAAACATTGTATTTGACATGTCATGCGACTTGGGGTCTCAAGTTGGATCCCATGTCGCAGTAGTGGAACTGAGCCTTAAAGCGGAGTTCCACCCAAAAGTGGAACTTCCGCTTATCTGATTACCCCCCCTTAAAGCCTTAAAGTGGAGTTCCACCCAAAAGTGGAACTTCCACTTATCTGATTACCCCCCCTCTGGTGCCATATTTGGCACCTTTCGAGGGGGGGCCGGGTACCTGTTTTTTACAGGTACCCTGTCCCCACTTCCGAAAGACCAGGCCATGGCGAATTACATCAGCAGCTCGGTCCCCCTCCTCCCTCCCTTTCTGTCGGGTCAGTGAGAGAGCGCAGCGTGCTTCGCGCATGCGCAGTAGGAACCCGGTCGTGAAGCCGAAAGGCTACACTGCCGGGTTCCCTCAACCACAATGGCAGTGGCAGCACCCGACAAGCCGATGTAAATATCAGCTGCGGTGCCAACATCGCTGGACTCCTGGACAAGTAAGTGTCCTAATGTTAAAAGTCAGCAGCTACAGTTTGTAGCTACACAGTACCAGCCAACATCAAAACTTAAACAAGGGATCATCATTTGCCAATATAAAGAATGCACAGTTCAATACCCTCCTATAGGAGGTGGGTATACAGCTATTCTAGTGTGATGACAGCTCCTGCAACCAAATGAGTTAATACAATTATTACAGTTCCCAAGACCCTCCACCCCCCCTCATCAGGAGAATTAAATTTAATAAAAACACTCAGCACAATATAATATCATAATGTACTAGGTCAATCAACCTCCCCTCCCCGAGGTACACTCCCCTCAGCTATTTAACCAACACCAAGGAACATATAAAACATACATATGAATTCAGTCAGAAGGCATCCAGCCCCCCCATACCTTATCAAATTTAGCCAGGCCCCTATATTCAAATATGTGACTTTGTAAAGTGGAACCGCTTTGTTAACCAGTGATTTCCAGGTTACCAAGGTTGGAGCATATGACCTCTTCCATGACAGAATAATCAGTTTCTTGGCATAGAACAATAAGAGAGTGAGAAGAGTGCGTATAGCCCTAGTGGTAGCCAAAGGTTTAACCAGCACACCTCAACCAAAAGGGGTATTGAGATGGAGGTGACTGACCGGATGCATGTCACAATTTCTTGCCAAAAGGGCTTAATGTTAGGACATCCCAAAAGATGTGCATAAAATGTGCAAGAGCATCTCCAGCACAGGGAGGGTTGGCCTCTAAATATCCTGGCCAGCCTAGCAGGGGTATGGTAGATTCTGTGTAAAAATTTGTAGTGGATCAAACGGTCTCTAGCTGAAACTGGGCACTCAAAGGTAGCCTCCCAAATCTCATCCTAATCATCCTGGTCTAGTCCAGGAGCTGCAGCCTCCCAGGCCAGTCTACAAGGTTCCATCAATTGAACTGTCTCTGGAAAGAGGTCCTTGTATAGAATGGATACTGGCTTGGATAATGAGTCACTGCGTGTCAGTAGTTCTAGGTCACTCGGTTCAAGATCAAGAGAGTCCTTTCCAAATTGAGAGCAAAAAGCATGTCTCAGTTGGATATACATAAAAAATTGTGAGTTTGTCAATCCGTAGCACTCATTAAGATCATTAAAGGCCATCAGGGAACCATTAGACAATATATGTTGTAGAGTCTTAATACCATATTTGGTCCAAACTACCCGATCAGGATAGTCAAAAAATGGGTTAAGTTTGGATTTCTCCGCAGTGGTATGTTTCAAGATAGCCAACCAGGACTAGTTGGCCTAAACCCTTATGCCACAGACCATGCCTTTATAACCGACGATAGAAGAGGTAAGTGGGTAAGGGGATTTCAAACCTCTGTACACTAAGTGAGAGAGGGCCTCATATGATCCCACACAGGCAGCCTCCAAGGATACAGAGGCATTATCCCAGGGAGCTGTCAGCCAGCGGTGAGCAACTGTCAATTGGCCAGCCAGGAAATATTTTAAGAAATTAGGGAGCGCTAGGCCCCCTTCTCCTCACGGCTGCTGTAGTATAGCTAATTTAAGACGAGGAGTCCCCCTGTGCCATAAAGGACAAGAGTACACTGTCTATTGATTTAAAAATTGATTTAGGGATCCATACCGGGGAGTTTCTAAGGACAAACAAAAATAGAGGCAACATTTTCATCTTAATCAAATTTATCTTACCAATGAGTGACAGTGAAAGATTTTTCCAGGTATTTAGCTTCCGGTTTAAAATAGCAAGCAGCGGGGAAATGTTAAGGCCTATGTAGTCTGCCACTGAGTTTGTTATTACTAATCCCAAATATTTAATTTGTGTAACCCACTGAAGGGGAGTAGTAGGGTCAGCCAGTCCAGGCATGGGATGTGAGCGCAAAGGAAGAATTTTAGATTTGGGCCAATTAACCCTGGGACCAGAGACCACAGAAAACCTGTCCAAAAGCGAGAGTGCCGCCTGTAGGGAGGGTCCTGTGTCCCTAATAAAAAAGTACCAGGTCATCCACATAAAGGGCCGTTGTCTCAACCAGATTACCCACACCAATCCCCTATATTTGGGGGGATGAGCGTAACGCTAAAGCCAGAGGCTCCGTAACCAGCGCGAATAGCCCTGGTGAAAGGGGGCACCCCTACCTGGTGCCTCTGGACACTGGAAAGACGCCTGATACTCTACCATTTACACAGAGAGCTGCCACTGGATGCTCGTATAGTAGCGAAATTCACTTAAGGAACGTAGGGCCGAACCCCATGCATTGCAATACCTGCATCATATACTTCCAATCAATGGAGTCAAAGGCCTTTTCCAGGTTGAAAAACACCAGAGCTCCCCTGATAATACCCCAGGAGCTAACTGAGTATGTGTAAACACCCTTCGGAGGTTAATGTCTGTGGCCTTTTTTGGCATGAACCCAGTCTGATCTGGAGATATCAGGTGGTGTAATGCTTTGGTTAACCTATTGGCAATAATTTTGGTGAGTATTTTCAGGTCCATGTTGAGTAACGCTATGGGTCGGTAGGAGGAACAGTATAGAGGGTCTTTATCCGGCTTGGGCAGCAACACAACCTGAGCTTCATAAAAGGATGCCGGTAGAGTCCCTGAGTCAAAACATTCCCCATATAGCTGCAGGAGCCTAGGGTATAAATGGTCTAGGTATTGTTTATACCATTCTGCAGGGATCTCATCTGGACCCGGTGATTTGTTATTGGGAAAGGAGGCAGTAGCAGCCGCCAGCTCTTTTTTGGTGAAAGGGTTATCCAGGCTTGCTACAGCCTCATCAGGTAATACCGGGATCTGAAAGGAATCCAGCAGGTCAGTTAAGAGCTGTGTCTCATATGTAGGAATAGGAGAGTATAACCTAGAATAATAGGTCACAAGCATCTGCAGGATAAAATATCCTTTACTAGATTACCTTCTGGGGAGTAATTGCAAGGGACCACCGTGTTAGTCCGATTGTCAGCTTTCAGGAAGGCCAACAGTTTCCCAGTTTTGTCACCTTTCTTCTGCCCGACCCTTAAAAACACACTGAATGAGGTTCTGGAAATGGACCAACAGTGCCCTCCTTGCCATCTGCAGCTCAACTAAGGAAGTGGGAGAAGGCGAGACAGCATGGGTTTGGGTACAGCTTGAGCATGAGCATGAAGCTCCTCAGATTTAGAATTTTGTTCCACCCTGGCTGCCTTAATAGCCGACAAATAGATCCCCCGTGTCAATGCCTTGAAGGCATCCCATAAGACTGGTAGAGTGGCAGTGCCCTCGTTAAGCTCCCAGAACTCCTTAAGATGAGAAGACACCGAGGACTCCACCAAGGGCTCCGCCTCCCAACCCAGATGTATCCGCCAAACACCCCTGTATCTCCCGGGCACCAGATCCAGCCTGACTTGTAGGGGGTGTGGTCAGAAATCCCACCCGCTAAATAACAGACATTTGTAACCAGGGGTAACAAAGCAGAGTTGGCAAAGGCTAAGTCTATGCAGGAAGAGGAAGCTGTTACATGGGAAAGATAGGAATAACCCCACTCCATGGGGTGTTTCCAACACCATAATTCCACCAACGCTGCTGAGTCAGCCCAGTGCCGAAGGTCAAGGTTTTGCAGCCGAGTTAGGTTAGAGGTGTCTAAAACATAATCTAAAATGTTATTGAGGTCACCAGCCACAAACAGCTTCAATGGGCCAAAGGTGGCGACTTTCTCCAAAACACTAAACAAAACCTCATTTCGGAAGGGGGGTGGAACATAGATATTCACTATTCTACGCCCCCGAAGAACAATTATTTTTTTGCAAAATTTTATAACAGAAACAAAGAAAAACATGTTTTTTTTTCAAAATGTTCAGCTTTTTTGTTTATTTCAGGAAACATAAAATACCCAGCGCTGATTAAATATCACCAAAAGAAAGCTCTATTTGTGTGAACAAAATGATAAAAATGTAATTTGAGTACAGCGTTGCATGACCGCTTAATTGTTATTCAAAGCGCGACAGCACTGAAAATTGGACTGGGCAGGAAGGGGGTGAAAGTGCCCATTATTGAAGTGGTATTGAGACATCAGGGGACTATTAGATCCCCAATGTCTCAATTGCTGTCCCACTGCAGCTGTTCAAGCACAGATTGTGTTTGCCTAGCTGCATCCTCATCTGCAGTAGTCAGAGGATGACAACTGTGAACAAAAGTGGAGTAATACATGTCAGTTCTGGATTCATTATTTGCAGGAGGGATTAAGCAATGGATGTTCTCCAATCACACCCTGCGCTCATTACAGGAGCATTTCTCACAGTCCTGAACTCCTCAGAGGAACACAAGAGCCCAAGAACCACTGCCGGCAAGAGGGAGAACACCTTCAAAAACCCCACGAAATTGATCTCGAGAGCCAGCTGGTAAAACTGATACCAAGCTCACAGCTGTGGTAGCTACTGTAGCCTTGGGCATGCAATAATATCTTGTTTACCAGGCCTGTTTCACACCCGTGTACTTTCATGAAAGTACTTTTACAATGAGGCCTTTCACATCTGCATGCTGTGTTGGAAAAAATGAGGCATGCTAGATATTTTATGCATTTACTAGCATTTCTCTGGCCTGTTGAAGTCAATGGAAGTACACCAAAACGCATGTAAAGCACATGAAAAAATCCACGAAAAACACGTGTTAAAGAACATAAATCACAAGGAGTAATGGCTATAAGCAAAAGCAGAGCGATGTGAACCGTGCCTAAGTGTACCTTGGTAGACAAGGGGTTAAGAATCTATTTAACTATATCCAGTCAGGTGGGACTTCCTACTTTGTTCTTAGTATATCTAAAAATGATGGTCCTTTTTTTTTTTTTTAATATATGATTTTCCGGAGGAGGTGTCAGGGCTGACTGCAAGGTTGTTTTTAACAATGTCAGAGTGAGTCTGTCCCAAGTCTGTCCTCATCAACATCCAGTGCAAGAAGCCCTTAAACCTTTAACCTTTTTTTAGAAGTTATTAGCTATCAATATTTGCCTAGGATTTTTTTTTTTTGCAGCTATCTAACAGTAACAGACATGAAGAGAGTGCAAAGCTCCCCAAGGGAGATGCACACAATAAAAGCCTTACAGCGGTTATAACCCTTCCAGTCTACAATTACAAAGTATGGTGTTGAGTTGGCCTTTAAATAAAATGCTAATTCAGTTGGGTATATATCCATAAGAAATCTGACTCACACTGCTTACTCCAAGCTGTTCTGTATCCTCTCTCCATCTGTATCGCAGAAGATGTGTGGCACGCTTTTACAACTGGAGTGACAGAACTGTCACAATAAAACAGGTTGTGTTTTTAAACTGGACCCATCATCATAAATTAACATCTGCTAATGTATTGCAGATTACGTTGTTACATTGCCCTACTTTCCTTCAAACTATTTATATTGTTTCCAAAGCTGTCTGTGCAGATTACAATCTTTTCTCAAATCCAATTCTCTTATGTTTTGATGGCAAGATATTTTACGCAATCTGATCACAGATATCATTTACCTCATCGGCATCAGATCCTTTCCTGCCTACGCCTCCCTTTAGGGCACAACATTCCCAATGAGTGCTATAAATAATATTTAAAGAGAACCTGTCACCAGGCCATTCATTGCAACAAAAATGTCTCTATAATATCATATGTGCATTTAATGTACTGAATTTTACGTATGTCATTATTCTCTCAAAAAACTCCCCTGTGTAGATATGCACAAACCCTGAGACTGATGCTGGGTGCTGCCATTGTGGAAGTGATGTCAGCAGATTCAGACTATGACGTGCAAAGCATGAGGGATCTGTGCTTGGAAATCGGCTTCCTGGATCATTCTTTTTTTTTTTTCTATCAAGTCTACTGGACACTTTTACCCCCTTCCTGCCCAGGCCAATTTTCAGCTTTAAGGGCTGTCACACTACTGCAGACGAGGATGCAGCTAGGCAAGCATAATCTGTGCTTAAATAGCTGCAGTGGAGGGCAATTGAGACATTGGGGGTTTAATAGTCCCCTGATGTTTCAATAACCACTTCAATAACCACTTTAATACCAGGCACTTTTACCCCCTTCCTGCCCAGTCCAATTTTCCGCTTTCAGTGCTGTTGCACTTTGAATGACAATTGCACAGTCATGCAACAAATAATTTAAATTAATTATTATCAAATTTTTTTCACACAAATAGAGCTGTCTTTTGGTGGTATTTAATTACCACTGGGTTTTTTTATTGTTTGCTAAATAAACGAAAATGTTGAAAAAAAAACCCACAAAACGTTATCATAGTTTGTTAAAAAAAAGTTGCAAACAGGTAATTTTTCTCCTTCACTGATGTGCGCTGATGAGGCTGCACTGATAGGCTGCGCGGGTGGGCATGGATGAAGTGGCACTGATGGCCATTGATGGGCACCGATAGGCAGCACAGATGAGGCAGCACTAATGGCTATTGATGGGCACTAATGAGGCAGCACTGGTGGGCACTGATAGGTGACACTGATAGGTGGCACTGATGGCACTGGTAGGCGGCAATGGTAGGGGGCACTGATAGGTGACACTGATGAGGAGGCACTGATGGGCACTGATTGGCAACACTGATGGGCACTTATTGGCAGCACTGGTGGGCACTGTTGGGACTGCACTGATAATCAGGACACTGATAATCGGTGCCCTGATTATCAGTGTACATGTCCCCTTTTAGAGAAGCCAATTATCAGCTCCTTTCTTCTCTCCTCATGCTGTCAACATGAGAAGAGGAGTGCCGATAACTGTTTTTAATTTACATCCATGATCAGCTGTTATAGGACATAGCTGATCACGTGGTAAAGAGCAGCTGATTGGCTCTTTACCTCAATCTGTGATCAGCAGTGTCCTCCAGACGTTGTGACCACAGAGTGCATGATCATTGAAGGCCAATCATGTGATGGTCTCCTAGAACTAGACGTTCCTGCTGTAGCCGTCATTCAGGTATAGCACGGTCGGTGAGTGGTTAAAGGCTCATTGCAAGTTAAAATATAATAGTTTAGGCAATGCCTGGACCTTCCTGGTCATACCTATATTGTAAATGAACATCCCTTATTCCATTTTTTTTTTATCAGTACTGAAGATTTTATGTATGTGTTATTACTTATATTGTTACACCTAAGGCCTCAGTAGGATTTGTGGGGCCTGACTGAAGAATGTGCAGTTGAATGGAAAGTATGGTTATGGGATTCTTAATTTCCTATGAATGGATAACTGGACTTAGCACTATATTGCTTATTTTATTTGCTTTCATCTTTCTCCTATTATGTATGGCTTTATGATCTGTGCATTTGTAACCTATTTGTAGAAATTGTTAATAAATGTTATTTAACAAAAAAATAATTTATGGAAAAGAAAATACAGCAAATAAGCTATAGCTCCCAACTCTCTCTAAATTCAAGGGACTGTCCCTCTTTCCTCCTCATCTGTCCCTCATTTTGGTCTGATCTGTATAGTTGTATATAAAATACACTATTTAACTTTTAAAAAGTGCTCCCCAATGCTAAACTTTTCATTCAAATCCTAAATTGCTGGGGTAAATGCAGACCTAGTGGGGGGGTTTGTTTGCTGCCCCCCCCCCCTTCCAAAAATGGAGCACGAGCCGCCACTGCTACATACAGCTTACATCATCCAGTAGCCAGCCCCCTCCCTAGGAATATGCACATCTAAAGGGTGCCAGGGAGTATACTTTCAGTCTGGCTCAGATGGAACAGCAGTACAATGACTGGGGACACTCCAAGGAACCATGGGAGAAGTAGATTTTTAATCAGCAGGAAGGCATTGTATCACCCACCACTGGTAGTTATAAAGAGCTGGAAATACTAAATAACAACAGTTGCAACTACAGGGATGGATTGGTGGTATTGTAACTGAAAGCACACATTTCAAAGTAAGAAATAATATTTCAACAATACACTTGTCTGACTAAGTGATTAATGCTTTACATTTTTTGAAATAACAAACATCTCAAACTTACTTACTCTGTACAATGGTTTTGCACAGAGCAGCTCTGATCCTCCTCTTCTGGGGTTCCCCATCGTTGCTCTAGGCCCCTCCTCTGCTCCATGTGCCACCATAGAAAGCCACTTCCGATGTTGGCACATGTGAAGACTCAAACTCAAGCCACGCTCTGTGTGTCCATTGACACACACAGTGCGGCTCAGCCGTGCCCCCTGCTCCCTCATCACTGGATTTTATTACCAGCAGCAGGAGTCATTAGCTGCTCTCACTGAGTCCAGGGAGAGAGAGAGCAGTGCTAATGCTCTCAGGCACAGCACTGGATCGAGATCAGGGTCAGGTAAGTATTTGGGGGGGCTGAAAATAGTAGTTTTTTTACCCTAATGCAGAGAATGCATTAAGCTACACATATTTAGCCTTTACAAGTCAGAGTAAACTCCCATCTCTGACTTTTATCTATAGGTAAGCCTATAATAAATCTTACCTATAGGTAGTGTAAATATCTCCTAAACATGCACCATGCAGGAGATATTTACATTATATGCAGCCAGTAACATCACTGGCGCATGCACACTGAAGGAGCCCCCACACAGGTCGTTTATTCAGAGCCCCGTGTCGTAAACTGCGGCTCCCGCATGCATGCGCGGCAGTGACGTCATCGCAGCTCCGGCCAGTCACACAGCCGGAGTCAGCGAACCTGAAAGGAGATGGGAGCGCATGCAGCTCTGACATCTTGGCGTTGGAAAGGCTTTGTTTTAAGGTAAGTTTAAAGCGGGGGTCCACCTATCTATCGTTTTTTTTTTTTTGGAGTTCATTCACAAACTTTTCTTCTCATGATTATCTACTCACATGTTCTTTGTAATAAGTCCGCCTGTGTCCGATTTTGTTGTACAGAATAACTTATAAAATTCACTGAAGGCGGTTTCCATCTTTATTGTGGGCATTTGAAGCCCACAAGCATGTATTTCCTGGAAGCGGTGAATGCTGTGCTCCCAGCATTCACTGAGATGTTGTGATGACGCTGTTGCACAATGCATGCTGGGAAGCCTGAGACTAGCTCCCAGGGGACTGTGGGAGGTCTGGGAGAGGCTAGAAACACGCCTACTCCCACGGGAGGAGAACCAGGAAGTGCAAAGAAGATTGGGAAAAAAAAGGTAATTACGGCGATTTAAATTTTTTTACACAGCATGTCAGCATCTAGGCAAGGAAGAGAATGCATAGAGATAATGTTCAAAATTTGGGTGGAACCCCGCTTTAACACAATGTGCTAGTATGTGAGGCATACCTTTCAGGGTACAAAAAAAAAAAAAAGTTCAGCGGTCTACTAACGCTTTAATGATACCTAATGTAACGTATGTGACTTTAGTACTTCTTTAGGGAATTAGAAAGACGTAATTTTGAAGAATTATTCAATTAAACTACAGTTCTAAAAAAATTACATCATGGGATAACTTTATAATTGCTTTCATGTTCTGGGGGTCAAAATGTGGTGTGTTTCCTTTATAAATGTCTGTATGGTAAAGTATCCTTTGATTTGTGTTATTTCTACAGGATAAAAACATTTCAATATTAGCATAAACAGTGTAATGAGTGGTTTGTTTATCAGTGTAGATTTTGGAGAAGAAGTTCTCAGACTGTATCAGTACAGTCCAGCGAGGGCTGACGAGGAAGGTCTTTCAGCCATTTCTAGAATTTCTATGTTGCTTATCTTATTTTACTGAAGCATAAAAGACCCGTCTGTGACTGGACTGCAGAAATGAGAGAAGCAGGCGCGTTTAGAAGGTGGAAAATTGTGTGAAATAAAAAGGAAGAAATAGGAAAAAGAAAAAGAGAAAACTAATAAACAGTAGAGGATTTCAGGCTAGGTGTTTAACTCCAAAACCTTTTTTTAGTTGTGCATAGACCGTGTAAGGGTAAAAAGGCAGTTGTTTTACTTTGACAATGTCACACTTACCCCTAACACAGGTGGTCAGACACTATAGCGAGCTTCTGTGTTCTTCACCTATAGCAACCCCCTTTCACATAAGGCAAGCAGGACTACCGGAACTCAGTTGCCCCCAGGATTATACACAATGCTATAGTGCCTGGCCACCACTCCAGGGCAGGTGTGAACTGAGCAAAGCAGACAGGCAGTCCAATGACAGTTCAATGACAGTCCAGGTACAAGGCAGGCAAGGTTCAACATACTCAGGGTCAATCCGTAGTCAAAAGACAGGCAGAGCTCAGAGAGTAGTCAATATCTGATCCAAGGTTGTCAACAAGGGAATTCAATCTAGAAGAGCAGGCAAACAGGGTGCTTGGAACACATGTAACAAATGCAATATTACAAGCATGATACTCCAGGCTTGGCTGGTTTAAATCAGGTTTGGTCTCCACCCAGAGACTGAACAAATCAATCACCTTGCAGGTGAACAGAGAATGTATATCACAACCAAAACCAGAATCCTGGAATGAGACCAGCAGCTAGGGTTTCCACCTGTACAGGATTCACCCGGACAGTCCAGGTTCCGTATCATCTGCCCGTTTTTCAGACTGCCTGAAACCTGGAGAGACCGTTCGGACAGGCGGAGCTTCATTAGCATACTTGCCACTGTGGACACAGCAGCAGTGTCATTGCTTCTCAATAAATACACACACTGTGCTGGTGTGTGTGTTGGGAATCTGAAGCTCCTTTCTGTCTCCCCCCTCCAGGCTCCTGCAGAGTCTCTGTTATCTCTGACCCCCCCCTACAATCACTAGTGTCCTGTTCTGAGAGATCGGGGAGGCGGAGCTGAGATCACTGTAGCTGCTGTCGGGCTGGCCGCTGCTCAATACATGCAGGGAGGAGGTGAGGAGAGTTTTTATTTTTCTAAGGAAAGTTTCCTAGGTTGGAAAGTTTCAGGAGGATTTCTTCTGCATCTATTGCATTGAAGGGTTAAGATAAGGAGAATCGGAAGAGACAGCAAGCAAGTGTATATGGGTAGTGTGCAGCCTCATCACAGCCCACCCGCAGTATCTCCCAAGCAGCACACATATCTATCTATACAAACATCCCCCATCCTCTGTCCAGATAATGTGAAGATAATGTATGATCCTTCACTTACCCTGTGCTTATGTGGGGAGTTTACACCTCTGATTGTACAGACAACACAGGGTTACATGAATGGTTATCAATTACCTTCACATCATCTGGACATACAGAGTACTAGGAGCTGGTATCGTATAACAAGGGATTGTTTTCATTAAGTAGTATTGTTGTATGATTCATTGTTGTATACATTAGTAGATGAGCACAATAGCTTTTTTTATTATAGACATTACTATCTAACCACTGACAGACATCACTCAGAGCTGCTTCCTACCCCCCAGCTGAGGGACATCACTCCATAGTCACCCCACGGACACTGCAAGAAATCCCTCCCATACTGCCCCATTATACCCTCCGCACTCCTCTCCTGTACATACTGCCCCATCATACCCTCCGCACTCCTCTCCTGTACATACTGCCCCATCATACCCTCTGCACTCCTCTCCTGTACATACTGCCCCCATCCTACCTTCCACACTCCTCTCCTGTACATACTGCCCCCATCATACCTTCCGCACTCCTCTCTTTTACATACTGCCCCATCATACCCTCCGCACTCCTCTCCTGTACATACTGCCCCCATCATACCTTCCGCACTCCTCTCCCTTTACATACTGCCCCCATCATACCTTCCGCACTCCTCTCCCTTTACATATTGCCCCATCATACCTTCCGCACTCCTCCTTTACATACTGCCCCATCATATACCTCCGCACTCCTCTCCTCTACATACTGCCCCCCCATCAAACCTTCCGCACTCCTCTCCTGTACATACTGCCCCATCATACCCTCTGCACTCCTCTCCTGTACATACTGCCCCCAATTAAACCCTCCGCACTCCTCTCCTGTACATACTGCCCCCCATCATACCCTCAGCACTCCTCTCCTTTACATACTGCCCCATCATACCCTCCGCACTCCTCTCCTGTACATACTGCCCCCATCATACCTTCCGCACTCCTCTCTCTTTACATATTTCCCCATCATACCTTCCGCACTCCTCTCCTTTACATACTGCCCCATCATATACCTCCGCACTCCTCTTCTGTACATACTGCCCCCATCATACCTTCTGCACTCCTCTCCCTTTACATATTGCCCCATCATACCTTCTGCACTCCTCCTTTACATACTGCCCCATCATATACCTCCGCACTCCTCTCCTGTACATACTGCCCCCCATCAAACCTTCCGCACTCCTCTCCTGTACATACTGCCCCCAATTAAACCCTCCGCACTCCTCTCCTGTACATACTGCCCCCCATCATACCCTCAGAACTCCTCTCCTGTACATACTGCCCCCCATCATACCCTCAGAACTCCTCTCCTGTACATACTGCCCCCCATCATACCCTCAGAACTCCTCTCCTGTACATACTGCCCCCATCATACCCTCCAGAAATATTATTTAATCACAAAACTATATGTATAGTGTATACTACATATAAAATTGCCGTTCATTGCATTGTACAGAGGTAATGAATTTAATGTACTACAAAAAAAAAAAAAAAACCATTTGCCTTGTGCTGCTAACGTGTTCGGGTTTGGTTTGAAGAAAAGGTGGCAACCCTACCAGCAGCTGTGAAGGATCAGGAGTGCTACACGCTCCTGACAGACCCCATATAGAAGATTTCTTATCAGCTCATAGCTGCTTTGTCCCACCCATCCCTAACATCGTGGCTGAGTTGTGACAGCTGGTCTATCTCCCACTAAGCAGTTGCATTACTTGACAGTTCACACACTGAGCGGCTCTTGCAAGCCTCACAATCTGCTGCATGTGAAACTGCCCCTCTACCCTGTCAGTGCCCATCAGTGCTGCCAATCAGTGCCCATCAGTGCTGCCAATTAGTGCTGCCAATCAGTGCCCATTAGTGCTGCCAATCAGTGCCCATAAGTGCTGCCAATCAGTTCCCATCAGTGCTGCCAATTAGTGCTGCCAACCAGTGGCCATCAGTGCTGCCAATCAGTGCCTATCAGTGCCAATCAAGGCTGCCAATCAGTGCCAAGTAGTGCCCATCAGTGCTGCCAATCAGTACCAATCAGTGCCCATCAGTGCTGTCAATCAGTTCCCATCAGTGCTGCCAATTAGTGCTGCCAACCAGTGGCCATCAGTGCTGCCAATCAGTGCCTATCAGTGCCAATCAAGGCTGCCAATCAGTGCCAAGTAGTGCCCATCAGTGCTGCCAATCAGTACCAATCAGTGCCCATCAGTGCTGTCAATCAGTGCACATCAGTGCTGCCTATCAGTTCCAATCAGTGTCCATCAGTGCTGCCTATCAGTGCCAATCAGTGCTGCCTATCAGTGCCAATCAGGGCCCATAAGTGCTGACAATCAGAGCCCATCAGTGCTGCCTATCAGTGCCGCCCATCAGTGCTGCCAGTCAGTGCCACCTATAAGTGCCAATCAGTGCAGCCTGTTAGGTTGCACTGATTGGCAGCACTGATTGGCACTATCAGGGCCCATCAGTGCGGCCTATCAGTGCTGCCAATCAGTGCCCATCAGTGCTGCCTATCAGTGCCAATCAGTGCTGCCAATTAGTGTAGCCTATCAATGCCAATCAGTGTTGCCTATCAGTGCCAATCAGTGCACATCACTGCTGCCTATCAGAGCCAATCAGTGCACATCAGTGCTGCCTATCAGTGCCACCTATCAGTGCCCATCAGTCTTGCCAATCAGTGCCCATTAGAGCACTGAGTGCAGGGATGGGGAGATGAATTCTGCAGCCAGGCACATTGTCCATGGGGGCTGACCTTGTGGGGCATAACTGAAATCTGTTGATGTTTATTAATGTCACATGCCAATCTTTAGTATAATAGGTAATCACCACAACTTACTTACTAATCAATGACAGTAATGGTGCAATCCTCTAATGTATGGAAATCTCAATAAACTTCAATATTACCACAATACCGGTCTCTGTGATATGTAATGTCACATATAATACACATCAAACTGAAAACAAAACATAACAAATGAAAGTTAGCAGGGATGGTGGAAACCTCTCTACAGATAATTGCAATACAAAGAAACTTCAAGTGCAACAATTTTTTGGGAAGTTCACACCATTCTGGCACTTCAGAATTTTTTATTTTTTAGATTGTTACACTTTATTTTATATGTTTTAGTTACTTTTATAATGTGAATTATTCTACTTGAAGTTAATTTTCCATTACCCCTGCTAAGTCCATGTCTTTATGGACCTTGCTTTGTGCACTGGTGCGCAGTCATGTTGGAACAGGAAGGGGCCATCCCCAAACCGTTCCCACAAAGTTGGGAGCATGAAATTGTCCAAAATGTCTTGGTATGCTGACACTTTAAGAGTTCCCTTCACTGGAACTAAGGGGCCAAGCCCAACCCCTGAAAAACAACCCCACACCATAATCCCTCCTCCTCCGCCATATGATTTGGACCAGTGCACAAAGCAAGGCCCATAAAGACATGTATGAGCGAGTTTGAGGTAGAGGAACTTGACTGATCTGCACAGAGTCAACCCGATAGAATACCTTTGGGAAGAATTAGAGTGGAGACTACGAGCCAGGCCTTCTCGTTCAACATCAGTGCCTGATCTCACAAATGTGGTTCTGGAAGAATGGTCAAACACTCCCATAGACACACTCCTAAACCTTGTGGATAGCCTTCCCAGAAGAGTTGAAGCTGTTATAGCTGCAAAGGGTGGACCAACTAAATATTGAACCCTACAGACTTATGCCGCGTACACACGAGCTGACTTTACGGCAGACTTTGCTTGGCGGACTTTTCGCCGGAATTTGTCCGCTAGGTGCGCCGGACTTAAAAACAGACGGACTTGGACACACACGATCACTCCAAAAGTCCGCTTGTTTTGAACGTGGTGACGTACAGCACGTACGACGGGACTATAAAAAGGAAGTTCAAGCCCCACTTCGGCACCCTTTGGGCTCCTTCTGCTAATCTCGTGTTTATCTCATGTTAGTAGAAGTTTGGTTAGAGACGATTCGCGCTTTTCACACTTCAGCTTATTTCAATCGTTTTCTATGGTTCAGTTTGTGCTTGTGAGGTTTGTATCTGCTTTTCAGTGCGTGTTGGTCAGTTCGTAACCTGCCTAGCAGGCCGTTCTGGTCCGCTCGTTCCTGATTTTCAGGTCGCTCTTCATAGGCCTTGCTGTTCTTCAGTGCGTTTGTTATAAGTTTGTTTGTTTGACCAGCCGACCGTTTTGAAGCCATGTCGCGTGGACCATACTCGTTCTCGAGTTCGTGCTGCGTGGGGACTTGGTGTTGGGGTTAATACTTTGACCCGAGTCCAGTCCATGAACAGGGCGAGGAGGAGTTCATGGATGAAGAATTGGTTGCGCCAGAGTGACCAATTCTCGCATATGCCTTTGCTCCGTGAGATCTGTGAGAATAATCCTGAGGATTTCAGGAATTATCTCCAGATGACGGACCCCGTTTTTGAACGTCTGCTGGCTATGCTGACCCCCTATATCAGCAGGCAGGATACCTGCATGGGGCAAGCCATCACTGCGGAGCAGAGGTTAGTTGCCACTTTACGTTGCTTGGCGACTGGTAGAAGTCTTCAGGGCTTGAAGTTCTCGACAGGCATTTCCCCCAGGCTCTGGGGATCATAATCCCAGAGACCTGTTCTGCCATCATTCAGGTCCTGCAGAAGGACTATATGAAGGTAAGTTTTATCCTTTAACATTACATGATATGTATTAAATGTTTGATAATGTATTGTCTAAATGTCCTCGTTACCTAATTACTATGCTTGGAATATGCTGTGAATGTCCCCTTTATGTTCATGCATGCCTTTTTTTTTACATTAATCCTTTCTTGCCTTACATGCATATTTACCTTCAATAACCTCCCCACCATGCAATCCTGGGCCCATTTAAATCTCTAGCCTATAGTCCCTTGAACAATGTATATTGTCAGCTCCATTGTACTGTTTGACCCTCCACCACCCCCTCAAATGTTTGAAACTGTCAGGTGTGTTTTTGTCCCTAATTAGAACCCCCCTGACCCGCTCAAATGTTTGAAACTGTCAGGTGTGTTTTTGTCCCTAATTAGAACCCCTCTCCCACCCCCTCAAATGTTTGAAATTGTCAAGTGTGTTTTTGTCCCTAATTAGAACCCCCCACCCCCTCAAATGTTTGAAACTGTCAGGTGTATATATTAACCAAATTAGTACCCCTCCCCCACCCCCTCAAATGTTTGAAACTGTCAGGTGTGTTTTTGTCCCTAATTAGAACCCCTCCATCACCCCTCAAATGTTTGAAAGTGTCAGGTGTGTTTATTAACCAAATTAGTACCCTACCCCCACCCCCTCAAATGTTTGAAACTGTCAGGTGTGTTTTTGTCCCTAGTTAGAACCTCTCCCCCACCCCCTCAAATGTTTGAAACTATCAGATGTGTTTATTAACCAAATTAGTACTCCTCCCCCACCCCTCAAATGTTTGAAACTGTCAGGTGTGTTTTTGTCCCTAATTAGAACCCCCCCACCCCCTCAAATGTTGGAAACTGTCAGGTGTATATATTAACCAAATTAGTACCCCTCCCCCACCCCCTCAAATGTTTGAAACTGTCAGGTGTGTTTTTGTCCCTAATTAGAACCCCTCCATCACCCCTCAAATGTTTGAAAGTGTCAGGTGTGTTTATTAACCAAATTAGTACCCCTCCCCCACCCCCTCAAATGTTTGAAACTGTCAGGTGTGTTTTTGAGCCTAATTAGAACCCCTCCCCCCACATTAAAATTGATCAATGGGCCATCAGAGGGGGTGAGTAATCTTATAAGTGGGCCTTATGTTTTTTAGAATTAAACTAACAAAAAAAATATTAATATTATTCGACTGCTGTTGTTCAAGAATGTTTTTGTGTAATCTGATATCCAAGTTATGTTTAAAAGTACTTATCTTATTTTTTTTTGTTTCACTCCACAGTTTCCTTCCAGTACACAGGAATGGCAGACTGTGGCCTCCCAGTTCACTGACCGTTGGGACTTTCCCAACTGTGTTGGGGCGATTGATGGGAAGCATGTCCGCATTGTGCCACCACCCCATTCGGGGTCTTATTTCTATAACTATAAGGGGTTCCATAGTGTAGTCAAGTGCGTGACCGATATGTAAATGATTTTAATGGTCGGGGGGGCCATTGCTATTCAAGAAGAGCTCTAATTTCTTTAAAAAATAAATAAAATACATTTTGGCTCAAATATCTTGTTTTTATTCTTGTTTGCATTTAGTTTTGTCTGTTTCCTAGTGCACTTGTAGTAGTGGCAAGTGCATTTCCCTTTATTTATTAAGGCCCTTTGTCACTGTAACCACACAAAAATTAGCAAAACATCTTATTGATAAATAATGAGCCACACACATTGTAATAGTTCAAACATTTTACTGTGTGCACATTGAAAAGTGCATTTTTTTGGGAAAGTTTTTTTTTTTTTCGAAAAACATTTTTTTTTGGGGTTATTTAAGGCATATTTAAAAAAAATAGACCTTGGTTACAAAATTACAATTAACAACAGTGTTTTTAAAAACATACATAAAAAAAAGAGAACTTACAAAGTTCAACATGTGTGAATTACGGTGCTGGTGATGTCACCCTTGTAAAGGCTAAAATTTGCAGATGCTCAAAATTGGGTATTAAAAAAGGTTTACATCAACATGTGCTATCTCCCATCATGGGGGGAGCAATGTACGTGTTTTGTGTGTGCAATCCCTTTGTTCCTCTCACAAAATAACATTTTTAGAATGAAGGGGTTGCAAACACAAAACAAGTACATTGATATCCCCTGATGCTAAAACTTCAAAATTGAAACAAAAAACAACTTGACAATGAAATGAAGAACATGATTGATGTTTTTAGGCAAAACATTATTATATTCTGCCCAAAACATCAATCATGTTCTTCATTTCCTGTTGCATGGAGTCCAGGCGAATTTTCATGCTGTCAATCTGGTCATGCATTCGATCTATTTGGCCATTCCACAACATTATCTGGCCAATAAGTCTTTGTGCACTGTCTGTGCTGAATGGCTCTGCCGCTCGGCCTTCCACAACCAGAACCTCACCTAAAATGTGTGGAAAAAAATGGGTTAAAATACGCACGCCTAAATAGATTACCTTAAGCTGGGGTGTCAGTCACTCACTTGGTGGGGTTGAAAGCTCGTATACTTCCTCCACCTCTCTTTCCTCCAGCTCGTCGGGTGGGCGTGGTCTTGGGCTGGGGCTTGGGGTATCTTCAGCTTCAGGCAGGTGACTTGGGGGGGTCCTGGGATGCTTGGACTGTTGTCTGAGTCTTTTCTCCCCTATGATAATTAAACAAAAGGTATAGTTAAAACACAGTGATATTTTTGAGTTTTAAAATTAATATGAAACATTGGTTATGAGTTGTGGACAATTGCCTTTTTTTGTCCACAAAAATTTAGAAGACAGGATGAAAATTCCCTCTGAACATCAATTCTAAACAATACACATTTTCATGCAAGTTTCACAGATGCAGACACCTCAATGATCTCCTATGTTTATTACCCCTCAAAAATTTCTTTATGGTCACATAGTACACTAGTGCTCGTGAGTCCAGATGTGGAAACAGCTGCTGTGTCCTGTCCTTACATTACACTGAATCATTTTTGAAGAAGCATTATATTTTCAAACACATCTACACCACATCACCAAATTTGGGGAATACGACAAATTATCAAGACCTAAATGTATGTCCAGGCCTGTAACATCGTATTTGGCGAAAAATAACGTCATTTTCTTAGTATCATATGTATTTTACAAAGAACGGTCTTTACGAACGATGCTGTATAAACAAAAAAAATATGGATCAGCATGCAAGTTAAGTATCTCACTAGGAACACACAACAAGTAAGCAACTGCTTTATTCACCAATATTGTTCTGGCTCCCTACTTTTTATGTCAGACCACCACTTCCTCAATTGTTCTTTAGACCATTTAGTGCCAAATTTAGCTTCTAGAGCGGTGACAACTGAGGACATTATTTTGTCCTTACGCATATTCGGTCGTGTGTACGGTCCTTTTTTCCCATCGTAGTCCTCCCTTCTTAATATGGACACCATCTCCACCATCCCTTCAAAAGCCATGTTGGTGGCCATATATCTCCTCCTGGATGTGGATGGTTGTGGCTCCGGGCTTTCCTCTGCGCTACTTCCAGTTAATCTCTCCGCCATCTTTCTCTATATACTCCCACTGCGCAACGAAGAGTGAAGGGGCGGGGACAAATCGTACTAAAGAACGTCAGGGGCGGGCGACGCAGGTGGAGCATGACACATGCGCAGTGTATATAAAGCTATTACGATGGCCTACGTATGTCCGTGCGGAAGTAGCGAGCGTCAGAAACGAAGGTAAGATTAAACGTGGGGGTGTGTGTGTGTGTGTTTGGTGAATGTGTTTGGTGTGTGTGTGTGTGTGTATATATGGGTCCCCTAGATTCTTCCAAAAATAATCGTGGGAGTTCTGACTGACATTACAGTTTTGATCTTGTGTCTTGTCTTTCAGCAAAAATGAATCCCTTTAAGGAGGTTGATTTTTTGTCCAGATTTATAGATTTATATCAGGAAAAAAAAACCTGTGGGAGGTCAAACACCCATTATATTACAATAGAGATGTAAGGAAGGCAAGACTGGGCACACTTTTAGAATTTGTGAAGACTTGAGTCCCCCAGGCAGACCTCAAGTTTGTTGACAAGAAAATTGGTATCTTGCGAAACATGTATAAGCGGGAACACAATAAGATCCAGGAGTCGCTCAGATCCGGAGCAGCAGCCGACCAAGTTTATGTACCCAAGTTGTGGTACTACCACAAAATGCGATTCCTGGATGACCAGACAGAAACCAGGCAATCACTTTTGACCCTTCCCCCCACCCTTCCCCCCACCCTTCCCTCCAGCCTTCCCCCCACCCTTCCCTCCAGCCTTCCCCCCACTCTTCCCTCCAGCCTTCCATCCACCTCCACCCCAGCTGAGGAGTCCCAGGAAAAACTGGGCCTTTTCATCCTTGATGAAGTGGATGCGCCCAGCTTCAGCCAGGTATCCTTTTTTGTGGAATTTGTGATTGTGTAAATCTTAATGATGTTAACGTCTCAAATTTTTAAGTGCTTCATAAAAACTGACTTCATCACAAATATTAATATGTAGACATATCAATAGACAGTAGTGGCCAAAAATATACTTCTGCATAGGTGTGAGCAGCCTCTTGCATTAGGGTGTGCACCCCAAAGCTCTAATACATATGCATGTGTATATGTACTGATGGTGTCAGTAGAGCAGTGGACAGTGTCAGTAGTTTTATTAGATTTTTTTTAAAAATATTTTATTTGGTAACATTTTTTTTTGGGATGAAATATCAGTGGTCTAAACAGGGGGGAATATGCACCGCACAAGGCGATTAGGGTGTGCCCAGGCACACCTGGCACACCCTGTGCGCACGCCTATGTACTTCAGATATTGTTGATCAGCTGAAATAATGGTGGGGTCAAATAGATAGCCTTTACTATTTGTTTAGAATTACATTTGCAAGTCATGAGCTGAAAATTGTGTGTGATTGCGTAACACAAAATTACAACTATGTCCCTTTTTTTGACACAGGATGAGCTCAGCCAGGAGGAGGCCTTGCCCAGTGGGAGAGAGAAGGAGGCCTTGCCCAGTAGGAGAGAGGAGGAGGCTGTGGCTGGGCCCAGTAGAAGCCGCATGGAGTGTCAGGTGCCTCCCCTCCGCATTATTACCAAAAGGCCCAGAAGAATGACACAAACTGAGGAGGAATCCCTAGCCCTCATTTGTGAAGCGAGCCAAATAATAAGCACACCACCCAATGCAGAGGAGGCGTATGGGACATATATGGCCAGCAGATTGCTGGAACTGGAAAAGGGGCAACGCCTCCTCTGTAAGGGTCTGATTTTGCAGGCCTATCAGAAGGGCTTGAGAGGGCAGCTTACTGCTACAACCTATCTAGCAGATGAAGCCACTCCTCCTCCTCCTCCTCCTCCTGCCCCAAGTACACCACCAGAGGCACAGCCTCCAAGGAAGGCTGCAGAGAAGCGTGGAGGGAAGGCTGCAGAGAAGCGTGCAGGGAAGGCTCCACGGAAGAGTCAAAAGTGATTGCCTGGCTTCTGTCTGGTCTGACTGTGCTCCCTGTGCTCCCTAGTCGCAAGAGACCAATTTTTTTGTCCTAAAACTTGATGTGTGTCCTGGGGGACGAAAGGCTTCACAGATTCCAAAAGTGTCTCCAGTGTTGCCTTCCTAATTTTTTTTTTACCAAAATAAATGGACTTTTTAGTTACCTTACATTATTGACTATGTGTTTTGATTCCAAAACGACATTTTGTTTGGGAGTAGGCAGGTACAGGTCAAAAAGACTATGGGGTTGATTTACTAAAAGCAAATAGACTGTGCCCTCTGCAAGTGCAATTGCTCCAGAGCTTAGTAAATGAGGTAAAGCTTGACTTTGCAAAGAGTACCCAATCCTGTGCAAGGAAACTTCAAAAAACAGCATTTTTGCTTGCACATGATTGGATGATGGAAGTCAGCAGAGCTTCTGCTCATTTACTAAGCTCTGGAGCAACTGCTCTTGCAGAGGGCAATTGCACTTTGCAAAGTGCATAGTCTTTTTCCCTTTAGTAAATCAACCCCTATGTGTGTTTGTTCCAAAAGGCGAAATCATTTAGAAAATCAAGTGCAAAGTACTAGTGAAAAGTGCACTTTAGAAATTTCACTGCAAGTGCACTTGTTTGAAGTGCAGTCTCTGTAAATCTGAGGGGAAGAGCTGAAATGAGGGGAAGCTCTGCTGATTTTATCATACAATCATGTGCAAGAAAAAGTTTTTTTTTTTTTTTGTGGTTCCTTGCATGTGCCCCTCGGATCCACAGCGAATGCATTTCCAAATGCTCTTTCTGTGCAATTCCAAGTACAATTTGCACTTGTAGTGAAAAATTAATTTGCCTTTGGAAAATAAACCCCATTAAAACAACACAAAATATTAAGGCTATTGTGGTAACTTGAAACTACAAAAAAAAAACATTTTGTATAATTTAGCACACATTGTAAAATAGATAGTGTTTAAATGTAAAAAAAAAAAAAAAAAAAAGATGAGTCCAAAATCTAATTTAATACTTTATTTATGGAGGTCAGGCTTTTTAAAAATATCATATTAGTCATGGCATGAGGATAAATCATGAAGAAAGTAGTTTGTAAGAACTCTGTGTGAATATAAAGCACCAAAACAACTTCATTCCTCTCGCATTATAAAGAAAAAAAAAGCGCTGTATTAAAAGATCACAGAAGAGGAATGTGCTAGCTTCAATACGAAGGGTAGTTCCATCTTGTAATTGCTTCAGAGCATGCGTCAGTTTGAGTCCGTCGGACTAGCACACAGAGGACCGGTTTGTCCACTAGAAAGAAGAGTCCGTCGGATAGATTTAAAACATGTTTCAAATCTAAGTCCGTCCAACTTTTGAGCAAACAAAGTCCGCTGGAGCCCACACACAATCGAATTGTCCGATGAAATCCCATCCGCCGGGCAAAGTCTGCCGTACAGTCCGCTCGTGTGTACGCGGCATAAGACTGGGATGCCATTAAAGTTCATGCCATCAAGTTCATATATATATATATATATATATATATACACACACACACAAGTATTGGCAATGCTATTAACTTTGAGCTGACCACAATTATGCATATAAATTTAAAAGATGTCAGATTTCCTTTCAAAATAGCACCGTTCAACTTTATTTTAGTGTTTTAAAATACTGAATCAAAATAATTCTTGTTTAGCCAACTGAAAAGAAGTTTTCATAATTGCCACTCAATTTAGGGTTCTAGTAACAAAACTAAAAAACTTTGAACTTAAATAAGGCAAAAAAGAAAAAAAACTTTACTGGTCTAATCATCAGCTTTGAGTTTGTCACAATTACCTGGCAGTGAGACTTGGGCTGTTTTAATAATATTAACTAAAGCAGTAGCGCAATTACCAAGGTCGCAATAGTCGCACCTGCGACGGGGCCCTGGCATTCCGTTACTGTCGGGGGGCCCAGCGGGGTTGATATTCACATGGCTCTGAGCGGAGAGCGTGTCTATCATGCAACAGCAGCACAGAGACACTGGCATTGACAGTTCTATTTCCCTCTCCATCCGTCCTCTCTCACACAGGATGACAAAGGACACAGCTGATCTGCTCTCCCTTCTCCCCCTTCTCCCTCTCTCTCCTGTGTGTGCTCCACGGGCAGTCAAGTGTGAAGCTAACAAGCTCACATTTCCCATGGAGCACACAGGAGAGGGGAGGGGGAGAAGGGGGAGCAGATCAGCTGTGTGTCCTCTGTCACTGATGCAGTGGTGAAACTTTCAGGGTCGCAGCAGTCACACTTGCAACTGGGCCCCAAAACCCGGCATCTCCCCTGCACCCCTTGCTGTCTGTTTTAGTATGCAGTATGCAGGGGGAGGTGGGAGGCCGCAATCTGCAGCTCTATGGTGCCCGCGGTCCGCGGGATCTACCTGGGGCTCCCTGGAGGGCACCGAGATGTGCTGGGGTTGGAGGTGCACAGACAGCGCAGACCAGCCAGGTACAGGGAAACCTCTGAAGGGGGGCAGCTCTCTGGGGACCCTGATGTAAGGAGGGGCTCAATGGGGAACCTGAAGTAAGGGAGGCCCTCTGGGGACACTGATGTAAGGAGGGGCTCTCTGGGGACTCTGATGTAAGGGGGAGGGGCTCTCTGGGGACCCTGATGTAAGGAAGGGGCTTTCTGGGGACCCTGATGTAAGGAGGTGCTCTCTGGGGACCCTGAAGTAAGGAGGGGCTCTCTGGGGACCCTGAAGTAAGGGGGGCCCTCTGGGGACCCTGATGTAAGGTGGGGCTCTCTGGGGACCCTGATGTAAGGAGGGGCTTTCTGGGGACCATGATGTAAGGAGCGGCTCTCTGGGGACCCTGGTGTAAGGAAGGGGCTCTCTGGGGACACTGATGTAAGGAGGGGCTCTCTGGGGACCCTGATGTAATGAGGGGCTCTCTTAGGACCCTGATGTAAGGAATGAGCAATCTGGGGACCCTGATGTAAGGAAGGGGCTCTCTGGGGACCCTGATTTGAGGAGGGGCTCTCTGGGGACCCTGAAGTAAGAAGAGGCCCTCTGGGGACCATGATGTAAGGGGGGGCTCTCTGGGGACCCTGCTGTAAAGGCGATGCTCTCTGGGGACCCTGATGTAAGGGGGGCTCTCTGGGGACCATGACATGCACTGATGGGCACTGATAGAATGATAGAAAGCACTAATGAGCACTGACAGGATGCACTGATGGGCACTGATAGAAGGCACTGATGGGCACTGATAGAAGGCACTAATGGGCACTGATAGAAGGCACTAATGGGCACTGATAGAAGGCACTAATGAGCACTGATAGAAGGCACTCATGGGCACTGATAGAAGGCCCTGATAAGCTCTGATAGAAGGCACCAATAGGAGGCTTTTATGGGCACTGATGAGCACTGATAGGAGGCACTGATAGAAAGCACTGATGTGTACTGATAGGAGGCATTTATAGGCACTGATTGGCACTGTTAGGATTCACTGATGAGCACTGATAGAAGGCACTGATGGGCACTGACAGAAGAAACTGATAGGAGGCAGTTATGGGCACTGATAGGAGGCACTGATAGGAGGCACTGATGGGCACCGATAAGCACTGATAGGAGGCACCGATGGGCACTGATAGGAGACACGGATGAGCATTGCTAGGAGGCATTGATGGGCACTGATAAGGGGCATTGATGGCCACTAATAGGAGGCACTAATGGGCACAGATAGGCCACATTGATGAGCACTGATAGGCAGCACTGACAGGAGGCACTAAAGTGCACTCATAGGCTGCACTTATAGGTGGACTGATAGTCAGAAATCAGGCAGTATTGATGGGCACTGATGGGCAGCATTGAAGAGTACTGATAGGTAGCACTGATGGACACTGTTAGGCGGCATTAATGAGCACTGATAGGTGGTGCTGATAGGCAGGCTCGGATGGAAGGGGGGAAGGGGGGCCCATCATGGTTTCTTGCAACGGGGCCCTAAAGGTTCTAGTTACGTCCTGAACTAAAGTATATACAGTATCTCACAAAAGTGAGTACACCCCTCACATTTTTGTAAATATTTTATTATATCTTTTCATGTGACAACACTAAAGAAATGACACTTTGCTACAATGTAAAGTAGTGAGTGTACAGCTTGTATAATAGTGTAAATTTGCTGTCCCCTCAAAATAACTCAATACACAGCCATTAATGTCTAAACCGCTGGCAATAAAAGTGAGTACACCCCTAAGTGAAAATGTCCAAATTGGGACCAATTAGCCATTTTCTCTCCCCGGATGTGACTCAAGTTCAACATGGTACCTCATGGCAAAGAACTCTCTGAGGATCTGAAAAAATGAATTGTTGCTCTACATAAAGATGGCCTAGGCTATAAGAAGATTGCCAATGAACCTGAAACTAAGCTGCAGCTTAGTGTCCAAGACCATACAGTGGCTTAACAGGACAGGTTCCACTCAGAACATGCCTCGCCATGGTCAACCAAAGAAGTTGAGTGCACGTGCTCAGCGTCATATCCAGAGTTTGTCTTTGGTAAATAGACATATGAGTGCTGCCAGCATTGCTGCAGAGGTTGAAGGGGGGGGGTCAGCCTGTCAGTGCTCAGACCATACGCCGCACACTGCATCAAATTGGTCTGCGTGGCTTTCATCCCAGAAGAAAGCCTCTTCTAAAGATGAGGCACAAGAAAGCCCGCAAACAGTTTGTTGAAGACAAGCAGACTAAGGACATGGATTACTGAAACCATGCCCTGTGTTCTAATGAGACCAAGATAAACTTATTTGGTTTAGATGATGTCAAGCGTGTGTGGTGGCAACCAGGTCAGGAGTACAAAGACAAGTGTGTCTTGCCTACAGTCAAGCATGGTGGTGGGAGTGTCATGGTCTGGGGCTGCATGAGTGCTGCCGGCACTGGGAAGCTACATTGAGGAAACCATGAATGCCAACATGCAATGTGACATACAAAAGTAGTGCATGATCACCTCCCTTTGGGGCTGAGCTGCAGGGCTGTATTCCAACATGATAACCACCCCAAACACACCTCCAAGGCGACCACTGCCTTGCTAAAGAAGCTGAAGTTAAAGGTGATGGACTGGCCAAACATGTCTCCAGACCTAAACCCTATTGAGCTTCTGTTCATCCTCAAATGGAAGGTGGAGGAGCGCAACATCTCTAACACGCACCAGCTCCGTGATGTCATCATGAAAGAGTGGAAGAGGACTCCAGTGGCAACCTGTGAAGCTCTGGTGAACTCTATGCCCAAGAGGGTTAAGGCAGTGCCAGAAAATAATGGTGGCCTGCAAAATATTGACACTTTGGGGCCAATTTGTACATTTTCACTTAGGGGTGTACTTACGTTTGTTGCCAGCAGTTTAGATATTAATGGCTGTGTGTCAAGTTATTTTTAGGGGATGGCAAATTCACACTGTTATACAAGCTGTACACTCACTACTTTACATTGTAGCAAAGTGTAAGTTCTTCAATGTTGTCACATAAAAAGATATGATAAAATATTTACAAAAATATGAGGGATGTACTCACTTTTGTGAGATACTGTATTTACAACCTGTAATTACAGTACCTTTTCGCTATACAAACTATCTCTTACAATTATCAGTAATCAAGCCTTAGTGGCAACTCTGTAACTGCACTGATTTTTTTTTCCTTTTGTATGTTTTTGACGGAGGCATTTACGAATTCCATGTGGATAATTAAATATCGGCAATTAAACTGTTGTTGTGTAATTTCCACTTGAATCTTCAGTCAAGTTGCAGCCCCACAGATAAAGAGTGGAATTAATAAAAATAAAAGGTTCATTATGTAAGATGTAATTACATACATAGTCTGCCAGCAGGGTAAGGTCACCTTTCATTGTACAGGATGTAATTTTTCTTTTTAAACGGACAAATAATTTACATGCATTAATGCACGTAAACGTGTGCTCGTGTCATGCTTATAAAAATTACAAGAACATTTTAACTCCACTTTTAGTGTTCATACAATTCTAAGAACATTCTCTTTATAAAGGTCAGGGACAATTTAATGCCTCAACAGGTAATGGAAAATTTTACACACTTATGCACTTTAAAGGGACCAGTTCAAGCTTTTTTTTTTTAAGAGACGAGAAACACAGGCGCTTCTAGGTTAGAACTGTAAACATTTTAATGAGATACAGGTGCATTGTCCACTTACATGGAGGTTAGGAAAGTAAGGCACAAGTCCATCCAGACTGGCGTGGCGTTCACTGCAGAGCGGCGTTCCAAACAGCTGATATTCGCCTGTAGGGGAGAAATCCAAGCCACCAAAATCTCTGGGACCATGGCGGTGAAACCGAGACTAGGATCAGGCCGATGGTGAGGGCTGGAAAGCGGCGCCTGGCGTGATGACATCACTGGTGGGTCGCAACGGCGTTTCGGAGCATGCGCACTGGCAGATTGGACTCAGAGCACTCCTTCTTCAAGCTGATGGGACCTTGGCTGATAACAGCCTTATATGTGCATTTGAACACTGCCATCTAGTGGAAAGGATGTGACATGCTTTCCAACAGGAAATACCCAGAGCTAAAATAATATAGATATCTAAAGACTGTTAACCGCCTATGGTTCAACAGAAATGACATAACATCACATATCGGATTCAGCTCTTAGGGTAATTCCATATAAGAGTAGGCAATAAAAACATTAAAACATAAAATCTTGCTGAAAACACTTCAGCCCATGGAACACCTACTACCAATGGAGTGTTGCCAACCTCCAATACAGTAACAGCGACTCCACATGGATCCTGTATAGACCCCAGTGACCCCATGGTTGGAGTCCCTTCTTCTACCAAAGGGGTGACACCGACCCTTGGTCCCCTGGATGTATCCATCATAGAGCCCAGGGACATGTCCACCACAGAGCCCAATAATCTCACCATACCCCCCCCCTTTTCAACTATCAGCCATTTATCATTTAGTTCACAGCCACCATCAGATATCTGTCCAAATGCCCTGGTATTTGGTTCTTCTTTTTTAGTCATGAACCCTTCTCCAGTCATCCCCCATTAAAGAAAATTTGACATAGAGGCTGCAGAGGGAGAAGAAGTAAACATACAGTATTTCACAAAAGTGAGTACACCCATCACATTTTTGTAAATATTTTATTATATCTTTTCATGTGACAACACTGAAGAATTGACACTTTGCTACAATGTAAAGTAGTGAGCGTACAGCTTATATTACAGTGCAAATTTGCTGCCCCCTCAAAATAACTCAACACACAGCCATTAATGTCTAAACCGCTGGCAGCAAAAGTGAGTATACCCCTAAGTAAAAATGTCCAAATTGGGCCCAAAAGTGTCAATATTTTGTGCGGCCTCCATTTTTTTCCAGCACTGCCTTAACCATCTTGGGCATTGAGTTCACCTGAGCTTCACAGGTTGCCACTGGAGTCCTCCTCTACTCCTCCATGACGGCATTATGGAGCTGGTGGATGTTAGAGACCTTGCTCTCCTCCACCCTTCTGTTTGAGGATGTCCCACAGATGTTCAATAGGGTTTAGGTCTGGAGACATGCTTGGCCAGACCATCTCCTTTTCCTCAGCTTCTTTAGCAAGGCAGTGGCCATCTTGGGGGTGTGTTTGGGGTCGTTATCATGTTGGAATACTGCCCTGTGGCCCAGTCTCCGAAGGGAGGGGATAATGCTCTGCTTCAGTATGTCACAGTACATGTTGGCATTCATGGTTCCCTCAATTAACTGCAGCTCCACAGTGCTGGCAGCACTCATGAAGTCCCAGATCATGACACTCCCACCACCATGCTTGACTATAGGCAAGACACACTTGTCTTTGTACTCCTCGTCTGGTTACTGCCACACACACTTGACACCATCTGAAGCAAATAAGTTTATCTCGGTCTCAGTAGACCACAGGACTTGGTTGCAGTGATCCATGTCCTTAGTCTGCTTCTTTTCAGCAAACTGTTTGCAGGCTTTCTTGTGCATCATCTTTGCAAGAGGCTTCCTTTTGGGACTACAGCCATGCAAACCAATTTGATGCAGTGTATGATGTATGGTCTGAGCACTGACAGGCTGACCCTCCACCCCTTTAACATCTGCAGCAATGCTGGCAGCATTTATACATCTATTTCCCAAAGACAACCTCTGGATATGATGCTGAGCACATGCACTCAACTGCTTTGGTCGACCATGACGAGGCCTGTTCTGAGTGGAACCTGTCCTGTTAAACCACTGTATGGTCTTGGCCACCGTGCTGCAGCTTAGTTTCAGGGTCTTGGAAATCTTCTTATAGTTCTTTGCAGTGAAGTGGCATGCTGAACTTCCAGTGACCAGTATGAGAGAGTGAGAGTGATAACACCAAATTTAACACACCTGCTCCCCATTCACACCTGAGACCTTGTAAAACTAATGAGTCACATGACTCTGGGGAGGAAAAATGGCTAATTGGGCCCAATTTGGATATTTTTACTTAGGGGTGTACTCACTTTTGTTGCCAGCGATTAAGACATTAATGGCTGTGTGTTGAGTTATTTTGAGGGGACAACAAATTTACACTGTTATACCAGCTGTACACTCACTACTTTACACTGTAGCAAAGCGTCAATTCTTCAGTGTTGTCACATGAAAAGTTATAATAAAATATTTGCAAAAATGTGAGGGGTGTACTCACTTTTGTGAGATACTGTAGATGCCAATCAACCAAAGAACCGCAAACTGTAAAGATCTTCAATCTTTCCTGTCATGTTCCCCCTCCAGAAGAAACATCATTGTTGAGCTGAATTTTGCACCAAATAACAAGCCTGACCTATATCTACTGTTTAAAGATTTAAATAAATACATTAGAACCCTTACTCTCAAAAGGTTCTTCAAGATTAAAAGTACCAAACGAACCTAGACGGACTACATTTCCCTGGACAATATGGTGTTTTTACCCCGGAATCTGAACTTGTTGAATTTGATTTTGAGGCTGATATCATATAAACTCTTGAAGACCTACAGTGGCTTGCAAATGTTTTCACTCCCCTTGGCATTTTTCGTGTTTTGTTGCCTCACAACCTGGAAATAACATGGATTGTTTGAGGATTTGCATCATTTAATTTACAGAACATGCCCACAACTTTGAAGATGTTTTTTTTTATTGTGAAGCAAACAACAAATAGGACAAAATCACAGAAAAAGTTAATGTGCATAACTATTCACCCCCCTAAAGTCAATACTTTGTAGAGCTACCTTTTGCGGCTATCACAGCTCCAAGTCGCTTTGGATAAGTCTCTATGAGCTAGTCACATCTTACCACTGGGATTTTTGCCCATTCCTCCTTGCAAAACTGCTCAAGCTCCTTCAAGTTGGATGGTTTGCGCTTGTGAACAGCAATCTTTAAGTCTGACCACAGATTTTCCATTGGATTGAGGTCTGGGCTTTGACTAGGCCATTCCAGCACATTTACATGTTTCCCCTTAAACCACTCAAGTGTTGCTTTAGCAGTGTGTTTGGGGTCATTGTCCTGCTGGAATGCGAACTTCCGTCCTAGCCCCAAATCACACACAGAGTGGTACAGGTTTTGCTCAAGAATATCCCTGTATTTGTCACCATCCATCTTTCCCTCAACTCTGACCAGTTTTCCAGTCCCGACTGCTGAAAAACATCCCCACAGCATGATGCTGCCACCACCATGTTTCACTGTGGGGATGGTGTTCTTTGGGTGATGTGATGTGTTGGGTTTGCTCTAGATATAGTGTTTTCTTTGATGGCCAAAAAGTTCATTTTTAGTTTCATAAGACCAGAGTACCTTCCTCCATACATTTTGGGAGTCTCCCACATGCCATTTTGTTATTTGCTGAAAGCAATGGCTATCGTTTGGCTACTCTGCCATAAAGTCCAACTCTATGGAGCGTACGGCTTATTGTCGCCCTATGTACAGATACCCCAGTCTCTGCTGTGGAACTCTGCAGCTCCTCCAGGGTTACCTTAGGTCTCTGTGCTGCCTCTCTGATTAACGCCCTCCTTGATCCGAGAGTTTTAGTGTGCGGCCGTCTCTTGGCAGGTTTGCTGTTGTGCTATGTTCTTTCCATTTTGTTATGATAGATTTGATGGTGGTCCTAGGGATCACCAAAAATTGGGATATTTTTTTTATAACCTAACCCTGACTTGTACTTCTCAACAACATTGTCCCTTGCTTGTTTAGAGAGTTCCTTGTACTTCATGGCAGTGTTTGGTTAGTGGTACCTCTTGCTTAGGCGTTGCAGCCTCTGGGGCCTTTCAAAAAGGTGTGTATATGTAATGACAGATCATGTGACAATTAGATTGCACACAGGTGGACATCATTTCACTAATTATGTGACTTCTGAAGGTAATTGGTTGCACCAGAGCTTTTTTATGGGCTTCATAACAAAGGGGGTTAATACATACGCACGTGCCAATTATCAGTTTTTTATTTCTTAAAAATAGTTTTATGTATATATTTTTCTAATTTTACTTCACCAACTTAGACTATTGTGTTCTGATCCATCACATATAATTCAGATTAAAAAACATTGAACTAAAGGCTGTAATGTAACAAAATAGGTAAAAAGTCAACACACACTCAACATCTACACACATCACCCCCAGTTGCACATTTCATATTTAAAGCCAAAATCTTGTTTTTTCTCTGCACCAATCAAAAGGTCCACACCTCACCACCTTTTATAACATGGTCTTCTCTGACATGAAAGAACTATGTTTGCAACCAGCTCTCCATCCTTCTGAACCTAGGCCTCCTCACTCCTTTGGAAAATAAAGCATTAAAACCCTTTGCCAATAATGAAAACCTAATCATAAAAACTGCCGATAAAGGTGGAGGGATTGTCACCCAAGATAGGGCCGATTATATAAAAGAGGCCCATCGCTTACTTGCGGATAGATCCACATACCAAAAACTTAGCAAAGACCCACTACCCGAATAAAAATTGGATATTAATCTTTTAATTGAATATGTCGCTCAAACCAAAATCATAGATAAATCTGAAGCTTACTTCCTAATTAGGGATTTTTATCACACACCATATTTTTATCATATCCCAAAAATCCAAAAAAGTCTCATTGATCCCCCAGGTAGACTCATCATAGCTACCATGGACAGAATAACATCAGGTTTGTCCAAATACATAGATCACTATCTTCAGCCCCTGGCCCAGGGCTTGCAGTCTTACATAAGAGATGGTACCCACCTATTAGAGCAATTAGTCATATAAAAGGGATCATGACTACATCTGGATGTCTCTGGATGTAAGTTCCCTATACACATCCACCCCCATGAATTTGGACTAGCAGCTCTGGACCATTTTCTATTCCATGACCAACTTATGAGTAATAGACAAGCCAGGTTCATCTTGGAATGCGCCAAGTTCTGTCTTACACAAAATTACTTTAATTTCGATGATCAATACTATGTGCAATTCAAAGGCACTGCCATGGGAGCCAATTTTGCTCCCTCATCCCTAATCTATCCATGGGCCTCTGGGAGCATCAATATATTTGGCAAAATAATCCCTACTCTAAACATCTTATTTATTAGGGCAGGTACATAGATGACATCATTATCATCTGGAATGGCTCCATTAACGACATTCAAGATTTTATCAATCATTGCAACACTAACCCACATGGCCTTAGTTTCACATATGGTGCAGACCCAGAGAAATTAGCCTTTCTCGATCTTGAACTCTATAATATTAATGACCAAATATATACTAAAAACTACTGTAAACCGACAGCTAGCAATTCACTACTACACTACAAAAGCTGCCACTACCACAAGTGGAAAAACAATATACCAAAAGGACAATTCTGCCAGTTGAGGGGTAATTGTACCAATATAAGAGACTATACAGAACAAAGCGACTTACTCACTAACAAACTCAAGGACAAGGGCTATCCAGAATCATTGATTAAACAAGCTTACACTCATTACTCCAAGACAATCCCACCAAAATAGACAAATAAGCCTTTTACCAATCGGTTCGTTTTACCACCAGATTCCATTCTGATCACAAAAAAATGGAATCAATTCTCAAAAAACATTGTCCGATATTGCTTGAGGATACACATCTCAAAACTATCCTGTCTAACATCCCCAGAGCCACATACAGAAAAGCACCAAATATTACAAATAAAAACACACCCAGCAAGCTTAAATCTCGCCCCGTCAATTTGATATCCCAGATATGCCTCATACCATTACAGGGTATGTTTCAATGTAAAAAAACGCTATGCTAGACGTGTAGTTTTGTACAATATGGCAAGAACCATTTTACTACCAAGGGCAAAACCTACAACATCAGTGAATTTTATTGTTCATCTGATTATGTGGTTTATTGCCTTAGCTGCCCCTGTCACCAACTTTATGTAGGTTGTACTATCCGTCCCCTCCGGCTAGGATTTGGCGAGCACCAGAGAAAGGTTGAGGAAGGCAAAGACAAACACAGTGTTCCTCGCCACTTTTCCCAATATCACAAGAGATCTACTGAAGGCCTAAAAGTGTGGAAGCTTCCTGAAGACGCATGATTGGATGCGAAACGCGTAATGGCTTCTGGGTAACGCCAACCTCACTTCCTGCCCCAACTAGCACCTAATCGAGGCTTCTATCGAGTGGAGTGGTTAACCCAACATAAACCAAAGGCGTCTTTTTACCTTGTTTCTGGTAAGTGTCCATTTTAAAAGGTGGTGGCATTTCACGAATTGGTGAAAGTTTTCCAATCACGGACATGGATTTGTGCACGTGGGATTTGGATAACCATCTTTTGAAGAGAATTATTGAGACTGTTTTTTGTTTAGCACATGATTTTTTCTTATTTTTTTCTTGATTAATATTGCAGTTCACTAAATATGCACTTTATTTGAATTCATGATGATGAATCACTGATAAAGATTGTTTTTGATATGTGGTAAGATAAATATACTATTTAGGGTCCGCGTAGTTACACCTTTTTCTGTAATATTGCTTATTCCACACTATTGTTGGGGGATCTATAACTGCAGCAGATCTGCTATTTAAATCAAAAGGTAAAGTCACAGATTATTGTAGATTTATAAATGTTTGCACCAGTGACACATTTTTTCACAGTGTTACTGGTAATGTCTAACGTCTAACCCCTAATTTCCTTTTTCTCTCCCCCTCCCTCCCCCCCCATATCCCACCCATCCCTTTTATTCCCGATAGCCCATGTAAGGCGTAACTACTTCACTACATTATCCCATCATTAAACTATTATACCGAATACCAAACACCATTATTAGCATATATAGATTGCCTCACTATCGGCCTGATCCAAGCCTCGGTTTCATCACTGTGGTCCCAGAGATCCTGCTGGCTAGGATTTCTCCCCTGCAGGCGAAAATCAGCTGTTTGGAAAGCCTCTCTGCAGTGAACGCCACGCCAGTCTGGATGGACTTGTGCCTTACTTCCCTAATCTCCATGTAAGTGGATAATGCACCCGTATCTCATTAAAATGTTTACAGTTCTAACCTAGGGGCGCCTGTGTTTCTCTTCTCTTTGCATATCTGGAGTCTGCTTTCAACTCCCCCCTCAAAGGATGCCAGGGTTCTTTGGACTGCTAAAGTAATCTATACAGGTCCCCCCTCTTCATCTCTCCCCTTCTACATATACTGAGTATTCCACTTCAAGGACTTACTGATGGGCTAATGTATTAAATCTCATACTATTTAGCAGTGCCACTACCCATTTTTTTAATTGAATGCTTTTATTTAAAACATGAAGAATAATAGATATATAAAATAGATAAATGCATGCCATTTCTTTTATTATATTTTTTCTTTGTTTATAAGCCATGACGCATGCTAACAATGTATGAGCTGCTTGCTTGTAATTAGCATGAATGAAAGTTTTTTCATCCTTAGATCCTAACAGCTCCAGAGAGACCCTCTCCAGAGCTGTCAAAGATGCAGGATAATAAAAAACATGCTATAAGCAATCTTATCACAATATTATTATTTATTATAGGTACTTGTATAGCACCAACAATTTATGCAGCACTTTACACACATATACAGTATATTGTGCATTCACATCAGTCCCTTCTTTTAAGGAGCTTACAGTCTAAGGTCCCTAACTCACTCTCATACATACTAGGGTCAATTTAGACAGGAGCCAGTTAAAGTGATTCTAAAGCCTAAACATTTTTTTACCTTTCGGCTTCATAGCCGGTTCCCTACTGTGCAGGTGCGAAGCGCGCTGCGCGTTCTAACTGGTTCTAGGTGGCAGAGGAAGGAGGAGGGGGCCAAACTTCTAAGGGACGTCGCCGCGGAGAAGTCTCCTGGAAGTGGGGATGGGTACCTGTGAAAAACAGGTACCTGTTCTCCCTCCCCCTTAAAAGGTGTCAAATGTGGCACCAGAGGGGGAGAGGAAGCAGATAAGCAGAGCTTCCACTTTAATGCATCCTCCCCCGCCCCCCCCTTTTACTTACCTGAGCCTTCAATCGATCCAGTGCCGTGCACATCTGCAGCTCTTTTCTCCCCTCACTTCCAGGTCTCGCTGGCTTTGCTGGGGCACTGGGAAACATTGGCTGTCAATCAAAGCTAGTGATAATAGAGCATGGGGCGGGGCTGAGTCCCGCTGTCTGTGTCAATAGATGCCTAAGCTACAGAGCCCCGTCAAGGCACCCCCGTATTTTTTGTAGTCCTAACTCTAAATTTTGAGAGCCTTCACAGTAGAAGCACATGCATTATAATGGATAGGCAGAGGGCGGTGAGCCTGGAGAGAGCCCACCCCTCCTTAAAGGCACAGGGGCACACTGGACACCCAGCATATAGCACTATGGCAGGAAAGGTGTCCACTACCTCCCCTCACCAATATTTCAACAGTACAAACAAATGGCCACTGGCCTCACCTATAACTGGCCTTTGCAGCAAGGAGCACATGAAAATTTAGAGTTGGGAACTACAGAAAATACTGGGGTGCCTTGACGGGTCTCTGTAGCTTAAGCATGTATTTGCAAATGTGTGCAGACTAAACCCCTGTTTTTGACGCATACTGTTAGACAAGATAACTCGGTTGGTTAGCAGACTGGTTAGTAAGTTGAGCCAGGAATTTCTTTGGTTTTGTTTTGCATGTGTTGCCCTTCCATGTGCTCCTTGCTGCAAAGGCCAGTTATAGGTAAGGGAAGTAGCTATTTGTTTGCACTGTTGAAATATTGGTGAGGGGGCATACTGAACACCTTTGCTGTCATGGTGCTATATACTGGGTGTCCAGTCCCTTTGTCCCTGTGCCTTTAGGAAGGGGTGGGCTCCCTTCGGGATCACCTGCCCTCTGCCTATCCCTTATAATACATGTGCTTCTACTATGAAGGCTCTCAAAATTTAGAGCTGAAACAGAAAATACTGGGGTGCCTTGACGGGGCTCTGTAGCTTACGCATGTATTTGCAAATGTGTGCAAACTAAACCCCTGTTTTTAACGCATACTGTTAGACAGGGCAATTCGGTTGGTTAGCGGGCTGGTCAGTCATTTCTATGGTTTTGTTTTGCACAGCTTACAGAGTGCAGCAGACGGGACTATGTAGTTTACAAAATAGCGTATAGAGTTAATTGCTCAGGAGCATATAAGGTACATTACGATTGGTGTCAGTGGGAGGAAAACTGCTCCTTACTGACTTTTCTTATGATTAACTGCTCTATTGTTACATAGGTACATAATTAGGTTGGAAAAAGACACAAGCTCATCTAGTTTAACCAATAGAAAAAAATAAACAAATAGAAAACCTCCATATACAAAGTATATCCACAGTTTATCCAGAGACAGGCAAAAAAAAAACAATAAAGCATGATCCAATTTGCTTTAGTGGGGAAAAAAGCTTTTCTGATCCCTCAGGAGGCAATCTGATATTCTTTGGATTAACAATCCCTGGGGTTATTACCTATAAATGGTAATATCCAGTTATGTTTTGTTAAATTAAGAGTGCACATTTTTTGAACAATCTACTGAGATGACCAGAATTGATCCTTGAGGGAGTCTATTCCACATTTTCACAGTTCTATATGTGAAGAAGTGGAAGTTAAATCTCTTTTCCTTTAGACATAAAGAGTGTCCCTTGTCCTTTGTGATGGCCTAAAAGTAAATAACAAAACACCAAGTTTGCTATATAGACCACCTATGTAATTATACATGGTGATCATATCCTCCCTTAGTTGTCCTTTCTTAAGAGAGAATACATTTAGTTCCTATAAACTTTCCTCAAGCTGAGCTCCCCTCATGCCTTTTATCAGTTTGGTTGCCCTTCTCTGCACTTTCTCCAGTTTTCTGGTATCCCTTTTCAAGAAAGCAGCTTGGCATTGCATGCTAATATTAAATCTATTATGTGCCAGGACATCCAGATCCTTCTCAACTGTTGATTCCCCTAGATGCTCTTCACCTAACATGCATGTTTTTAGCCTAAATGCATAACTTTACATTGGCAACATTTAACCTTATTTGCCACAAAGTTGCCCAATTAAATAGTGATTATCAAGAGGCTGAAGACCAGATCCACTGCTGATGTGGCAGACACCTTCAATGTGTCTCAGCGTCAAGTTCAGAGGATAAAAAAAAGATTTGAAGAGACTGGAGACGTTTTGGACAAGGCCAGGTCAGGCCGACCCCGCAAGACAACTGCTCGAGAGGACCGTTTGTTGGCTCGAAAATCCAAGGCCAGCCCATTTTCCACTGCAGCAGAGCTCCACGAGACCTGGTCACCCGAAGTCCCTGTGTCAACCAGAACAGTTTTCGGATTCTGTCTCGAAATGGCCTCCATGGTCGAATCAGTGCCCATAAGCCAGCACTAAACAAAAGACAATTGAAAAACCGTGTGGCATTTGCCAAGAGCCACAGCCTGCTAAAAGGATGGAATCTGGAAAAGTGGCAGAAGGTGGATTTTTCAGATGAATCTTCTGTTGAATTACACCACAGTCGCCGCAAATATTGCAGGAGACCTACTGGAACCCGTATGGAGCCAAGATTTACCCAGAAAACAGTGAAGTTTGGTGGAGGCAAAATCATGGTCTGGGGTTACATCCAGTATGGGGGTGTGTGAGGGATCTGCAGGATGGAAGGCAACATCAATAGTCTAAAATACCAAGAAATCTTAGCTACCTCTTATATTCCCAACCATAAAAAAATTTTGCAGCAGGATGGTACTCCATCGCATACTTCCATCTCCACATCAAAGTTCCTTAAGGCAAAGAAGATCAAGATGCTCCAGGACTGGCCAGCCCAGTCACCAGACATGAACATCATTGAGCATATGTGGTGTAGGATGAAAGATGAAGCATGAAAGACGAAACCAAAGAATATTGATGAACTCTGGGAGGCATGCAAGACTGTTTTCTTTGCTATTCCTGATGACTTCATCAATAAATTGTATGAATCCTTGCCAAACCGCATGGATGCTGTCCTTCAAGCTCATGGAAGTCATACAAGATATTAAATTTGGATCTCACAGCACCACTACTTAATTTGCTGACATATTTTTGGATTTTCAGTAAAGTTGTTCATTTTCTGTATAGGCGACAAAACTTTTGTCTTTTGTCTTGCCAAAATTTGACCTGTCTGTCTTGATTAAATGATTAAATTAATCTTTTTTCAGTGAAACTAATTTATTTCAGTGCATTAAACATCATTTGGGAGGGCTTTAGCTTTTCATGTGAGCTATTTCTAACACCAATTGATTAATTAAAAGTCAGGTTAATAGCAGGAGTTTCTACAAAATAGAGAAGCGACAAGACTTGTCAGAGACTGTATACAGTATATCTCCTGATAGCATATACAGTATATCTCTTCTGTCTGTCATTCTCAGAGTGGATTAGATATTTTGCTCCCTAACCATATAGTTGGTTATTTACATTTACCACTGCATAGAGATATTTACCATAAGAATAAATTGCCTTTTTTTAAAACTTTACATATTAACTAAGTTATACACCACGCTTTTTTTACGGTTATTAAACGATTAATCGATTAACCTAAACAATAATCAGGCCAACTAATCGATTATGAAAATAATTGTTAGTTGCATCCCTAGTATGAATCATTCTTCACTACTCTGTGAAAATGGCCTTTTTGGCCACACCTTTTGCTTATTTCCTTATAAAAAACAAAATCAGATTTGTTTGACAAATTCAGTCTTTCATAACTTCATGCTGGCTATTAGTCAAAACATTGTTTTCTAGAAAAAACTCTTCTATGTGGGCATTTATTAAACCGGTATATAAAATTAACCGGTCTATAGTTACTTGGTAAAGACTTTGATCCCTTTTTAAATATAGGCATTATATTGGCCCTAAGCCAATCCAGTAGTTCACACAAGTCATTGAAGAGACTCTGAAAACTAGAAACAATGGCTTTAAAATAAGAGAGCTCATCTCTTTGAGGACACGTGGCTGTAAATCGTCTGGTCCAGGTGCTTTATTCATCTTTATTTTATCTAAATGTTTCTGGATCATATCAATGTTTATCCATTATGCATCATTTTGGTTATGTCAATGCTATCCCCATTATGGACTTGAGCTCCCTCCTTTTCCTTTGTATACACAGAGCTGGAGAAGGTATTTAATACATTTGCCTTCTGTTTGTGTCCAGTTAGTATTGTAAAGACTATTAAAGCTAGTGTTGCCACTATAACATTTTTAACTTCAACCTTATTTCACCAACCTTATTTCACTGCTTTTACAGCACTTGCTTCAAAGTCCATAAAAATCAACCAAAAAGAAAAAAAACAAATTCTACGTTCCAATTGGGCAATTGGTCTGGAAGGAAAAAAATCTAGTTTGCTCCAGTTGCGGAAAAAAGGAAGGAAAGATCATGCAAAGGAATTTATTATTATAAAAAAAATTACAGTTGGGCTGAAAACTTATGGGACAATATGCAAACAAATGCTTTATCATTTATGTGACATCTGTCTAAACTGATAGTTACATATTTAGTAAGGTTGAATAAAGACACCAGTCCATCCTAAATGAGTGTGGGTGCGTGTCTACAATTGTCCCTATCCCATTGTGTCTCATTAAGATGCTCATCTATTATTATTATTATTTAAGGTACCCATATAGCGCCATCAATTTACGCAGCGCTCCACACATACATCGCACACTCACATCAGTCCCTACCCTCAAGGAGCCCTTAATCCAAGGTCCCCAACTCACGTTCATATACTAGGGACAATTTTTTTTGGACAAAAGCCAATTAACCTACCAGCACATCTTTGGAGTGTGGGAGAAAACCCACGCAGGCACAGGGAGAACATGTAAACTCCAGGCAGGTAATGTCATGATTGGGATTTGAACCAACGACCCTTTTTACTGCTAGGTGAGAGTGCTAGCCACTACACCACTGTGCCACCAATAGGTTAAAGTTTTGAAGCAGAAGGGTTTCTGAAGCCCTCAAAAGAATGCAATTATATTTCACTTAATACAATAAAAAATCGATCATCCACTTCTAATAGTTAGTAAAGATGAATAATGATATATGATTATTCAATGTTTCAATATTAAATCCTGCTGTGATGCATAACAACCAGTCAGCTTCTTATGCCACGTACACACGATCGGAAATTCCGCCAGCAAAAGTCCGATGTGAGCTTTTGGTCGGAAATTCCAACCATGTGTATACTCCATCGGACTTTTGCTGGAGGAATTTCCACCAGCAATAGATTGAGAGCCGGTTCTCTATTTTTCCGGTGGAAAAAGTTCCTATTGGAAATTCCGTTCGTCTGTATGCAATTTTGATGCGCAAAAAACCACACATGCTCAGAATCAAGTACGAGACGGAAGCGCTCGGTCTGGATTAGCAGAAGGAGCCCAAAGGGTGGCGCGCTTTGTATGGAACTTCCCTTTTCTACTGCTCTCGTACGTGTTGTACGTCACCGCATTCTTGACGGTCGAAAGTTCAAAGAACTTTTGTGTGACCGTGTGTATGCAAGCCAAGCTTGAGCGTAATTACGTCGAAAAAACCATCCAAGGTTTTTCCGATGAAAATTCCGATCATGTGTACGCGGCATAACTTTCATCTTCCCCATGCATGAATGAAAGTTATAGGAAGAACTTGATTGGTTGCTCTGGCAATTCATGGCAAATGTCCTTTAAAATTCTTGCCATTCTCACTCCAATGTGAAGTTTACCTAGCTTTCTATTTACAGCTCAGTCTGTACCACTATATACAAGTCTAGATCGTACCTGTCAAAATGTTACTTTGATATTAATGCGACAAAGAATAAATGTTTCATTATCACTGACACGCTCTAAGCATTTGGATAGCTTCAGGAAAGTTATGCAGAGGCTTGACATTTCTCAAGGTTTTATATTTTAGTTTTCTATTTAATTCAGTGTTTAGAGGTAAAATATGATTTATCCTCTGATGTAAATATTCAGCAAAAATGATTATGCATAACATTGTTTTAACATTATTGTATTCTTCTTTTCATCTCTTTTCTCTTTTTTTTTTTTTTTTGAGACTTTCAATTATTATGTATTTCATTTGTAATTCTGTAATAAACAAAAGTGTAAACGAAAGCATATTTTCAGTATGTGTGCATTTTTTGTTATTATCATAACATTCATCTTATATTAATAATGTTTTTTATATTGTAACATTTATCGAAATATACCCTTTTAGGTGAGTTACATATTCCTGTTTGCTGCCTGTTCCATATTTTAATGATTATATTTCATTAACACATGGGCTATTTGTATATTTAGAAATGTGATTAGCATTACCTGTTTCTTAGAGCCCAACTGCACTTAAAAAACACACACACACATATATATATATATATATATATATATATATATATATATACACACATGTAAAGTGATAGTCCAACAAGAACATGCAGGTGCTTCAGCCACAGTAGACAGTAGCCCCTCTTATCAAACATGCCCAAATAGTTATGTATTGGTGAAATAAGTAACCTCCTCCAGCCACCTTTATGTGAATTGGCCGCTCACCTTAGGGAATGACCAAATAGGTAGACCACGCTTTTAAGGACATGATATGACTCAATGGGTCGCCTCCTCACCACACTACCGGATATCAGAGACACCGGAAATGACGTCACTGGCTCCACCCTCCTCCCCTTGGGTGGAGCCAGTGACGTCATTTCTGTTGTCTCCGATATCCAATATACCTTTTTTATTTGCTTCCTGTATCCTACAAGGAGATTTTCCTTCACTGCCTGTCCTGGAGACATAGCAGAAGACATGGAACTTTTTCCCTTACTTCTTGCTCTGGTGACACCTCAGGGGTGAATCCCTCATCTGAGATTCACTTGTAACATAAAATTAGTTTAAACATTCTATACCTGCAAAAAATAGCATAGGAATACTTACCTCTTCTTCTGATGTGTTCCAAACCACCATTCTGCTGAAGAGTAATTATAGAGTGTCACAGTTTTCATCGGTTTTTCCCTTCGACCTCCATGTCCCAGTAGTAGGTAGGAACCATTCAGTAGTGTGGGGGACACAGGAAATTTACTTTTTTTTATAGGTGCCAAATCATAGTACATAAGGCTAATGCACTTTATGTTTGCTTGAAAAGTTTTCTGTAAATCTAATGATTTGATGCCTGGAGTGATGGAAAGAGCAACAGTAAGTCTTTGCTTCCTAAGGGCTGTGTCACACTAGCCATCCTGTAGCTGGCAAGAATTCACCAGCTAAGCGGTCATTATGTGGTGCCAAAGTTCTTCATATTTAAAGTGGTATTAAAGGTAAGATTAAAAACAAATAAATAACAAACATGGCAAAACCATTGCGCAGAGCAGCCCCATCCTCCTTTTTTTTAGGCCCCTAACTGGTGCTCCTGGCACCCCCTCTTCTCCGAGTGCCCCCACAGGAAGCTGCTTGTTTGGGGGCACTCATATGTGGTCACTCCTGAGCCCTGCTTTATGTGTGCATAAGACACACAGAACAGGGCTCGGCCCCGCCCCTTTCTACCTCCCCACTGGCTGTGATTGACAGCAGCGGGAGAAAATGACTCCCGCTGCTGTTTCCTAGCAAATGAGGAGGTAGAGAAAGGGATGTGAAGTCAGGGGAGGTAGGTGAGGCATGGCCTCACCTGCCATGAACATTAAAAAAAAATTGAGCTTCGAGAGTCAAAGCTCAGCGACCTGGGGTCACAGAGACCCCAAATTTGGGGGTATGTAGCCTAAGTTTACCACTGGTAAAAATGGGGCTCCTACGACCTATGGTTCCAGAGATATGGGGCTCCTTGCGTAGCCTGTCAGAAGCTAAATACAGAGCAACCAATTTAAATACAAGCTGACACACTCTGCAGCAGATGGAGAGGTTGAGCTCACAGTGCCTCCCCTCACTTCTTGTCAGAGGCACTGAGCTCAATGGACAGTTTGGAGACTTGGACCAATGGTAAAGTACCATTGGTCCCTGCTGTCCAATAAAAATGCTGCAGTGGAGGCACGCCTCTCACTGCAGTGTCATAGAAGGGGCATGTGTCTAAAAGGCCGTGTTCCTGCACGCATGCTCGACGGAACGGCGCTCCGGCGCATGTGCATTCACGGCCGGCGCTCTGGCGCACACCCAACATGATCCTTAGGCTGGCATATATAAGTGGCTCTGGTGCACAGACAAATTGCTGGTTCGTCTTCAGCTTCCTGTTGTACCTTGATCCTGTTTCTGATACCTGATTGCCTGCTGTGACCCGGATTGATCTTGACTCTTCTACTCTTCTCCTGGACTTGACCCTCGGCCTGTTTAACGGATTCCGCTTGTCTCCTGTGTTTGACCCTCTGCCTGTGACCCGGACTTACCTCCTGTCTCCTTGCCCTTGAACCTCTGCTCGTGACCTGGACTTGCCTTGTGTCTCCCAGACACCATACCTCAGTCTGTGTTTGAATATCCAGTTCTTCTGTGTTTGACCCTCAGCCTGGTTTTGGACTTTCTGTTCACCTCACTTCAGCAAGTCATCCCATCTGCCCATCTGCCAGTCTCTACACAGCTGCTCATCCCTGCAATGACTACCACACAAGTCTTCTTCTGCCTGCTGGGTAGCCTATGCCTCTTTGTACCATCCAGGGGGCGGACTGCGTAGGTAGGTACTTTCCTGACACATGTTCTGCTGCGAACCGAACCAGGGGGGTGTTCGGCTCATCGCTACTATCCAGTGCCTCACCAGCCACTGACCTCATCGCATGTCCCTGGTAGAGACCCAGGAGAGCAGCTGCTCTCATGCACATCGTGGATAATGGTTGGGTTCATTAGGGGGGCCTATGGGGGAGAGCTGCATACTGAAGGTTTTTCACCTTCATGCATAGATTGCGTGAAAGTAAAAAAAAACTTCAGCCTTTAGAACCACTTTAAGTAGATAATGACCACTCTGAATTGGTGGACTCACTGCCTAGTACAATAAATATATACTTATATACAGGCAGTATGTTTTTCACCACGCACACCAACAAAACACTGCTACATTTGCAAGAAATCTCATGTAGTCCAAAGGGAAAATAACACTTCTGGGAGTGTCACACTCCTGGATGTCCCCTAGTGTTCAGCAGTTCCTCTGCACCATCGAATACTGTGGGAGACCCAGGAAGCGGAAAATCCATGATGTATTGATTTCCCTTCACATGTCACATGTGAATTTCTTTTGACCGAAGTGCTGTGGGCAGGAGGAAAGGTAAGTATAAACTTGTTTTTGCAGATTTGAGGACTATAATGAACTAGTCACCGATCCATGCTACACAACAGAGTCAAAGGTAGTTAAAAAATTAATAGGTAAATAGCAATGCAGCGCTAAGAATATATACAGAAACAAAATAACAGATTGCTCATAGCATAAGATGTTAAAAGAGTCCCCTTTGGTATAAAAGATGGATATAAAAGTTGACAGATAAGATCTCCTCAGCAGTGATAAGGGTGTTCATAGACATTCATGTGATATCTCCTAATCAGGGATTCCTCCACCAGCTAGCCAAACCGCTCCCCTCAATCCGGCACTTCCCGATTATCCCAAGTTCGTATACAGGAAGGCCCTTTCCCTGAGAGATAAACTGGCCTCAGGGGTCATTGATCCTCCAGTTCTTTTTGAAAATAGGATCTTCAATTTTCTGACAGGGTCTCACGCCTGTGGCCGCCGCCCCCGTGTAAACAGGCCCGAGGTAATGTAAAGAGACGTAAGGAATTTGTCGCCACTGCCACTAACAAGGTGTACCAAATTAAGGAATTGATAACATACTCAACATCTGGAGTAGTATACATCTTGGAATGTGAATGTGGGCTCCAATACGTAGGGAGAACTTCTAGACCACTACATGTAAGAATTGGAGAACATGTAAGTAATATTAAAAAGGGCCTGGTTACTCACAATGTCTCCAAACATTTTAGAATGTTTCACAATCGCAGCCCCGCCAAATTGAAATTTTGGGGGGTTGAGAAGGTGACTCAACATTGGAGGGGGGTCAATTTCATGCTACAATTGAGCCACCGTGAGTCCTTCTGGGTCTATGAGAAAAAAGTGGGGGTACCCACAGGGCTCAATGCCAAATTCGATTTAAATTGTTTAATTTCGGATCATTGAATGTATTCTCCCTTTATAGGATTTTATATATAATTTTCTTGTTTGGTGCATATCTGTGATTTTATCAGTTGACGTAATTGGGTGATGATATTTATGAGGATGTATGTTGAGCATTTATAAGTGGTACTGTTATTGGTAAAGGTGGCTGCGATGATGTCATGTCATTTTAGCAATTTTAAAAAAGTTGATAAATTTTATTTGCTGATCATATATCATTTTGGTACAAAAATGCTGGCTCTTATCTGTGTGTTTTTTGCTGAAATCCCTAGTGCGGGTTGTACTGTCTGGCTTTGGTGTCCCCTATTGTAAAGCCGGATGTGCGCGGGTGGAGTCCATAGCCGCACAGGAGTTTTATCCAGGCAGTGTTTTTCACATAGAGGGCTGGCTTTAATTAGTGTAGTTCACTTCCTGATCATCCTAGTGCGAGGTCTGAGTCATGTGTTAGTTATCACATCACCCAGGGCCGTGCCGTTGTTGATGCCGATGTTACCATGCTGATGGATTGAGCTAACAGGAAGTGAACACTTAACCTTCGGGTGTCTTAAAGCTGATTGGTCTGAGTCATGTGTCAGCTGACTTGAGCTAACAGGAAGTGAACACTTAACCTTTGAGTATCTTAAAGCTGATTGGTCTGATTTATGTGTCAGCTGACTTGAGCTAACAGGAAGTGAACACTTAACCTTCAGGTGTTTTGAAGCTGATTGGTCTGAGTCATGTGTCAGCTGACTTGAGCTAACAGGAAGTGAACACTTAACCTTCGGGTGTCTTGAAGCTGATTGGTCTGAGTCATGTGTCAGCTGACTTGAGCTAACAGGAAGTGAACACTTAACCTTCTGGTGTCTTGAAGCTGATTGGTCTGAGTCGCATGTGAGCTGACTTGAGACCTAGCGCCGTGCCGTTGTTGATGCCGAGGTTGCTATACCGTTGTTGATGCCGAGGTTGCTATACCACACTTAACCTCCGGACGTTTGAAGCTGATTGGATGGCGCATGGCTTATGAGGTGGAGTGTATAGGAGGTGCAATTACATAGGTAGCTTACTATATAAAGGATAGACGTATGGGCCTCCATTATCGCTAAGGAAGTCCCGCTTAGGGACGATATGCATGCAAGATAACTTTATGATGTCACTGCAGCCACCATATGCACCTATGTATACCAACAATATTACATGCCATTCATCCTAGCACTGGGGTTACAGTGCTTTTTATGTGAATACCTGATTTTCTTGAATAAAAATAAAGAATTTTAACCACAGTGTGCACTATATATTTTTTCATAGTTTTTTTCATGGTACTACGGTTGGAATTTAGAAGTAATAACGTGCAGTTGTTAAGGCCTGATTCACACCTATGCAGGTTGCAGTTTGCATATTGCAGGTACATTTTGCGTTTTTCAATACACGCATTTGATCCAGAAAAAAGTCCCTGGCCCTTTCCATAAAATGCACAGATGTGAACTACATTTATAGGAATTCATGTTAAATGGACTGTACTGTGTTTCTGCAAAACTGAAAATGCACTAAAAAATGCATAGGTGTGAACCAGGCCTAAAAGAGGTTGGACATCGTATCTTATTCATCTGTACATTCAAGCTTCCATCTGTGACCACTTTAAGTAGCGAACGCCTGTTTGACCCATCTGTTAGCTCAGGGGTCCAGTGATTGAGGTGAGTGGTTTGGCTAGCTGGTGGAGGAATCACTGATTAGGAGATATCACATGAATGTCTATGAACACCCTTATCAACGCTGAGGAGATCTTATCTGTCAACTTTTATACCAAAGGGGACTTTTTAACATCTTATGCATTGAACGATCTGTTATTTTGTTTCTGTATATATTCTTAGCGCTGCACTGTTATTTACCTATTTCATGTTCAGAAGGATTTTCATATATTGACCTTTTAGTGTACAGCTGCTTTTGTGAGTTTATGTATATCGTCTTGCGCTGACTGAACCCCGCATATTTTACATTGACTTAGTTAACAAATTAACCCAAAAAGGCCAGAAGAACATCTACACCATGGACTACACTGACTGTGCCCTCTGCTTCATTTTATATAATAATTAAGACAGCGGCCATCTGGTGTGACATTTAGCATATGTGTGCATTGATAGCTTTATATAGTGTACAAAATGTCTCTTAAGTGTGAACATTCAGTAGAAGCGTTGCCACAACAGCGCTTCTGTTATGTCACTTAACCACCAAACATAATTGTAATTTGGCAGACAAAATAAAACATTCTACTACTAAGATGCCTCTTCACCAAAAAACTTAAAACCCAAAAACAAAAATATAATATATTACAGCTTTCAACCCCTGAAATGTGGTGCCTGCATTTGTTTTCTTTGTTCAGTGTTTTTTCCTTTAATTTTATCTAGTAATTCTGCCATTATTACACTTCCAGTCCTAGGTTGACAATGCTCATTGACCCTAATGTACAGGGCAGCAGAAACAGGATAATACTGCAGGACCCCATCCCTCTACTCTTCTCCACATAGTTGGGTGTGCTTCTGTAAACCCCTGTTTTAAATGCATTCTGCTAGACAGGTTAATCTGGTTGGTCGCAGGCTGGTCTGTAAGTAGAGCTTGGAATTCTCCTTGGATTTTTTCCCTGGTCCCTTTTTTGTTATGCGTTGCCTTCCAATGCTCCTTGCTGTAAGGGCCAGTTATAAGTGAGAGCAGTGGACAATTTTTTGTATGCTTGATTATAGGTCAGGCAACGCATTGACACCTTTGCAGCCATTGTGCTACCTGCTGGGTGTTCAATGTCCCCCTGTACCTTTAAGGAGGGGTGGGCTCCCTCCAGTCCATCTGCCTTCATCTATCTCATCAGAATGCATATTCTTCCACTGTGGAGCCTCCTATAAGTTAGAGATAGGACTACAGATACCACTCCAGGATGCCTTGGCAGGGCTCTGTAGCTTACGCATGCATTTGCAAATTTGTGCAACTAAACCCCTGTTTTAAATGCATACTGTTTGACAGGTTAATCTGGTTGGTCACAGGCTGGTCAGTAAGTAGAGGTTGGAATAGATATTTAGTGCACAGATATAAGAAAACATAGTACAGTGGATCCTCAGATTGCGAGTAACGCGGTTTACGAGCGTTGCCTCGCGAGACAAGCAGGATTCATGCCGCTGGGGTGTGCAGTAACGCATTTGGCCAGAGGTGCGGGGGTGCTGGTGCCACTCAGAAACACTCGGAAACACTCCGTTCCATAATGTCTCCGAGTGGTCTCCGAGCGTTTCTGAATGTTTCCAGGGCCCTCACACCTTGCCACACACACCTCACACCACATGCGGTACTGCATAGACAAGCAGTGGCTGTGGAACGGATTATCTGAGTTTCCATTATTTTCTATGGGGAATCTCACTTTGATATACAAGTGTTTGGATTACAAGCATTCTTCTGGAACGAATTATGCTCGTAATCCAAGGTATTACTGTATATGTAACTGACTAAACGGGACCATCAGGAAAAGTTAGGGTTTACTATATGGTATAGATAAATTATTTTTAACCCAGCACCAGCTGTATGCAAATATGAGGCCTTATCGCAGAGGGGTCGCATATTTGTGTTAATTGCTGCCAATACACCTGTGCCAAAAGCACGTGTGCTGCGTGCTCCCAGGACAGTTACTGCCACATTACCAAAAGCTCCTGATCGCTCCTTGCGTTTAGGAGTTTTCGGATCACGTGGCCACCATGACAGCCAATCACAGTGGTCACGCAGTCTTAAGCCCCACCCCGCCTCCCAACATCATAAAAAAAAAGGGCCGGCGCTAAGAGGTTAAACTATATGGTCAATATACCTATATAACCAGAATCCTTAAGGCCTACTTTTTTTTCTCTTCTTAAATTACTTTTTTCAGAGTTCTTAAAGCAGTAGTAAACTTTACAAACATTTTTAAATGGGCCTCCTGCAGGTTTTGCCATAATCTGCTAGTATGAATTGCACCGCTCCCGTCGCTTCCATCTCTTCACAATCTACCTTCTGGATTTGCACACGCCAGCCATTTGATTGGTTGAGCCACAGAGTCACCTTCAAGGCATGGCACTCACTGCATTCCGTGCACATTCAGTATACCCTGACAGCATACTGAACTTGTACCAATGATGTCAACGGCTGGAGCCAATGTGTATACATTTTAAAAGGTGAAACTTTAGGCCGTTTCCAAGGGACCTAAAGGTAAGGTCAATTTTTAAGCCTACGTGTAGGGCAACGTTTAACATTGGAGTTTATTACTACTTTTTAAAGTTTTTCTCAAGGAAGAACAAAAGTGATGGTGATGCCACTGAAGGAACCATGTCTATTAGCTGGGGGAAAGTTTGATTTTTTTAAATACAACCTAAAAACCATTCCAGGCAGATGCATCCGCACATAGACAGATCGTGCTTGGCCTGAGCACCCGTGGCATATAATTACATAGTTACATAGTTAGTCAGGTTGAAAAAAGACACAAGTCCATCCAGTTCAACCTTAAAAACAATAAATAAATAAAATAAAAAATATCGTACAATCCAATATATCCAATTTTATACCCTCAGTTGATCCAGAGGAAGGCAAAAAACCCCAGCAGAGCATGCTCCAATTTGCTACAGCAGGGGAAAAAATTCCTTCCTGATCCCCCAAGAGGCAATCGGATTTTCCCTGGATCAACTTTACCTATAAATGTCAGTACCCAGTTATAATATGTACATTTAGGAAAGTATCCAGGCCTTTCTTAAAGCAATCTACTGAGCTGGCCAGAACCACCTCTGGCGGGAGTCTATTCCACATTTTCACAGCTCTTACTGTGAAGAAACCTTTGCGTATTTGGAGATGAAATCACTTTACCTCTAGACGTAAAGAGTGCCCCCGTGTCCTCTGGGTTGAAAAAGCTTGGGCTTGGGGCGCAGTGCTCAGAGCCCACCTACTTGTGACATTAGCAAATCAACATTCACTATTGTCTTCCTGCTATTCCTCTCGGCCAATCTGGACAGGAAGCTGGTTTTAAGACCGGATTGGCTGGGAGGAGAAGCCAGGGAAGCCGTCGAAGCTGCCCACAACCTGGATAGGGTAAGTGCGGACCTGGCAGGGGGGGGTTATTTGCTGCCCCCCCCCAAAAAATGGAGCACCAGCTGACACAGCCCACCCTTGTTCTTACCTCCCCCACCTCCCAGCATCCCCACTAACTAATGGATTTAATACATAAGCGGAAACTGTTGCAGGCAAACGCATCTGTACATAACCTGATCCATAGACACCACCAGTAGATCCAGTTGTAGATAATTGAAGTTGTTTTCAAATTTTTCTGCAAATGTTTAGCCTAAGCTCATCGATTTTTGACCTTTAATGTGACTTGCTAATTAGGAGGCTCAAGAGGTGGAAACGTTCAAGGTCAAGTATATAACTTCAGCTGCCTATATCTTTGAATCTATTCATTGTTTTAACATGCAGTTTTCAATGGAATAACATCTTCAGCGCATTCTTATTTGCCCAGGTTAGTTTCATACACAAGAAAGTAGGTGAAAACCTTGTGAGCTGCTAAACTTAATAAAGGAAATGAAAAATAAAAAATAAATAATAAACTAGTGTGAAATAAAATAAAAATAATAGAGACAGCTGCCAGCACTCCCCACACTTCCCTAAATGTGACAATACAAAATTGCATAACAAATGTGCGGCTCTAAGACCAAACAGTGAATTACTAGATGAAATAACTATATAAAAATACTGTGTATATATATATATATATATATATAAATATATATATATAAATATATATATATATATATATATATATATATATATATATATTGCACAAATCTACTAAAAAATATATTAAACAAATGAATATATTAAATTAATAATAAAATATATCCTATGAAACAAATCCAAAAACGTGTAAATAACATTCAATTATTTGTAATGTCCAAAGTAAAGTGCAAGTGCTCCGTGTGCTGCACAATATCCTTAATATATATGTTGAATCAAATTCTTTGACAGTCCATCATAAAACCATAGATAAAAGTGATGCTCATGCCTTCATGCAGTGCGCACCCAATTCTCGTGTACCCCTCCACCAGTACCCTCAGCTTAAGGGCTTTGTATAAAAGCCTGTAGTAAATGTTAACAGCATTAAGAGATCCTCCTTCCTGTGGTAACTATTTGGCTGAAAATGCAGATCAAGAACAACTCCTTCCTCCTGGTTACCAGCAACCTCCTCTCATATATGTCAAATGTAGAAACAACAGAGGCTTGCAATATTGTGATATAGATTTTTTTTTTTTTAGCCAAATAGTTACCACAGGAAGGAGGAATCACAGGAGGATCTCGTAATGCTATTAACATTTACTACAGGCTTTTATACAAATCCCTTAAGGTGAGGGTACATCTGGTGGAGGGGTATTGAAGGATTGTGTGCGCACTGCATGAAGGCACAAGCATCAATTTTATCAATGGTTTTATGATGGACTGACAAAGAATATGATTCAACATATATATTAAGGATATTGTGCAGCACACGGAGCACCTGCACTTTACTTTGGATATTACAAATAATTGAATGTTATTTGCACATTTTTGGATTTGTTTCACAGGATATATTTTATTAACAATTTAATATATTCATTTATTTAATATATTTTTTAGTAGATTTGTGCATTATATATATATTTTTATATAGTTATTTCATCTAGTTTTTCACTGTTTGGTCCTAGGCACAAGAAAGGAATTGCAAACCTTCAGACCAGGAATTTAGAAACGATGTTCCTGCCTGTGATTTGGTTATTCTCACCTACCTTTGCATGTTACAGCTCCTTCTTCTCCATCCTATATAACAGGGGCATAACTATAGGGGTCACAGGGATAGCAACTGTGACCCAGCCCAATGCTTTAGGGGGCCCTTGCGGCTCCCCTGTCAGATTTGTCTGCTCCTGGAAAGGAGGGGTGGCGCGGCGGATTGGAGCAGCTTATAGAAGAACCAAACCCCTTTATTATCCTCCTGGCTCCCGCAGACATTCAGCGGCTGGAGGAGAAGCAGACTTTCAGTGGCTGCAGGAGCCAGGAGGATAATGAAGGCGCTAATTTCTTCTATAAGCCGCTCTGTCATTCCACACAGCCCCCCTGCTGTCACACTGCCCCCTCCTCCTGTCACACTGCCCTCCGTCATACTGCCCCCCTCCTGTCACACTGCCCCCACCTGTCATACTGCCCCCCTCCTGTCATACTGCCCCCTCCTGTCACAATGCCCCGCCTGTTGTCACAATGCCCCACCTCCTGTCACACAGCCCTACCTCTTATCACACGGCTCCACCGCCTGTCATACAACCTCCCTGCTTTTTGGGGGGTGGGGGCCCTTCATGCTTTCTTGCACCAGGGCCCTAAAGGTGTCAGGGCTGGGCTCTTAGCAGCTTCCATATTTGTGCTCAGGCTGCTCAGCTGCTGGATAATTGTCAGCGATCATTGATCCCTCAGTGGCTCACCTGGTTATCATCATCTGCTCATCAGTCCCGCCTACAGTCAGCCCCTTCTGGCTATTTAAACTGCCTTGTTCATTCCTTTCCTGCCTTCTCCTTGGTCAACATATCTGGAGAATCTCTGCTGTGTCCCTGTGAAAGATTTTGCCCAGGTGATGTCCCTTCTGGTTCCTGATCCTGTTCTTCTGCCTCAGACTACGTTGATCTCTGGTTTCCTGATTACAGGCCTGTCTGACTACCCGTTTTGCTTCTCGATCCCTGGCTTATGTTTTGACCATGTTTACTGATCTGTACAATTTTTACCATTATATTAAAAGGTGTGATTTTTACTGCATTTCTGTCCGATTCATGGTTCCTGAACGAAGGTTCTAGTTACGCCTATTCTATATATTTTATAATATAAAATAAATAACACATCCAGCAGAGTGATGATGTCTCATAACGGCCACATTTAAAGATTGAATCCTACGAAAGGGTGATTATTCATTTACAAGTGTTCATTTACAAAGAATGTTCTGAAGAAATACAACAGAAAGGTATTTGAGCTTCCCTGCAGCTTTCCTACTACCTCTTTCCTGCTACTTCTCTTGTTCGTTTTATTAAAGCATTGGAAAACCTTGAAAAAACGAGAGTGAAGGTAACAAGTCTGCTTAAACCAGCAGCTCCACCGAGAGTTATTGCTACATATATAATTACGTTTCTCAACTTGATTGATGCAGTAATTCATGCAAAAGGAGCCCTGACCAAGTATAGAGTGCATACTATACTGTACATGGACATACTTTTCAGTAAGCCAACATTTCTGTATTAAAAATCCTTTTTTTATTGGTCTTATGTAATATTCTAATTTTCTTAGATACTGAATTTTGGGTTTTCACTAGCTGTAAGTCAAAATCATCAAAATTAAAAGAAAGAAATGCTTGAAATATACAGGCATACCCCACTTTTAAGTACACAATGGGGTTTATTTACTAAAGCTAGAAAGTGCAAAATCAGGCTCACTTCTGCATAGAAACCATGCGCTTCCAGGTTTTATTACCGAAGCTTAATTGAACAAGCTGGGGTTAGAAGCTCATTGGTTTCTATGCAGAAGTGAGCCTGATTTTGCACTTTCCAGCTTTAGTAAATAAACCCCATTGTGTACTTAAAAGTGGGGTATGCCTGTATCACTCTGTTTGTAAGGCATCTATAAAATATATTAGTTTCACTTTTTAAATTGAATTACTAAAATAAATTAACTTTTTTGATAATATTCTAATTTTATGAGATGCACCTGTTTGTATATCCTTGAAGCTTTAATAAAAACGAATTGAAAGAAAAGTTGCACTGTGCAGGGGAATCTTCCCCTAGAGCTTAGTGAATGTGGTGAAGTTTTACTTTTCAAAGAATATCCAATTACTAACAAAAAAAAAACACCATTTTTGCTTGCACATGAGTGAATGATGGAAGTCAGCAGAGCTGCACCTCATTTGCTAAGCTCTGGGGAAAATGACCTTACCATGGGCAACTTCCCTTGCAAAGTGGACAGTCTATTTGCCTTTAGTAAATTGATCCGACTGTCAGAAATACCCAAAGATCACACATTTGAATGTCACTTATTCTTGCTTTTCAGCTACTCTCCCAGCAAACTGATCTGAAACATCTGCTGGTGAACAAAGGTGGCAGGAATCTGTTATATGAAGCTATACCGTTGGATTATGATAAAGCTAAACAGTGGACTTTGACAGCAGCATATATGCAAATTTGACTGCAGATAACGCCATGCTTACTTTACTGCTTGCTGATAAAATGTCATTTTCTAATATTCTTCCCAGGAAGATTTGTTTAAAGTTGGATTAAGCAAGTTTTCTTCCTCCCAATTGTCACTTAGTGCTCTAATTCTTGATGTCTTTAATGTTTAAACTGTTCTTTCCGTGATTCCCAGGTGACTCTTAAATTTACATCTCGAACGCTGTGACCACGTCTCTTGTGTTTACGCCACGCACTCCCAGAAGCCCAGATGACTCGGTTTAAGCCTCCGCACTGGTGGGAAGAATTTGGATGCCTTTCTATAAAGCACAAGTTCGTTTTTCATTTTCAAGATCCCTTCACAGGGAGTTCTTAGGGCTCTGCTGTGTTGTCCATCTAGTAAAAAAAAAAAATTTTTTGCTGAGCATAAACAAATGAATTGAAGAGAAATCTTTTTTTAGATGTGGAAGTCTGACATTGTCTTATTTAGATTTGTGCTATTTTCCTTACACTAAATCATTTTCGCATAACGCTGAAATTTTAATTTTGCCGTATTTTTTTGGAGCTTTTCGGATTTGTTTGAAGTTTCAGTATGGTATTTGTACTCACTGCACAGCAGCACATGGTTTGATATTTGTAGTGAGTGTAAGCTCAATAACAAAGGAAATAAGCACTAATCACTATAAGGATCTATATAGAATATTAGCGCCTGCTTTATCTTTGAACAATTTTATAATAGTGTGTTTCGCACTTAAAGGGGCAGCTGGTACTAAATTTTATTATTATTTATGGGTGGCACCATTAATATTAGAAAAAATATTTTAAATGAGTGCAGTACTACTTCTGACCACCGGAGAGGGACTTGAAGCTGTAACCCGATAGGAATACGTTTATAAAAAATACAGGCACCAATGCCATTCAGTGATAATAGATGATTAGCCTTTTGAAAATGGCTGTTTCAAAGAAATGGGTAACTGTTATAATGATACAGGCTGTTATTTAAAGTGATTCCAAAGACTCAAGTTTTTTGTTTTTTTAACCATCATGCATTCTGTGCATTCTATGCATTCAAGAAAAAAAACTTTAAGGCGCAGCTCCCCCACAGCACAGAGCAGGTAAGTATGATGTGTTTTTATTTTAAAGAAAAAAAAAACAAGCCTTTAGAACCACTTTAAGTACAGAACTTCATAAACCTGCTTCATAGTAAGGGCATTACACCCCAACTCCCTCTGGCAAATTGCTTCTTGTTATTACGATCTTGCAAAGTGATCCCTTCCCTTGGGTTCCAACAAGTCCCTGGTCTCCTGGACATGCCAAAACAATACAAATGTAGCTCTTTTTCACCCTCACATGCACAAATTGACTGCACCTGATGAGGCAGAGGTAGCTGGAAAGTGATCTGCAGCCAGGAGTATGGTCCTCCACTGTTAGCCCCAGCATTTGGGCCACTGGGCTGGAACACAAAACCATGTAGACCCAGGGGAACACTTCTCCAATTTCTAGCAGAGCACTGTGCTCCAAGTAAGTGTGTGTGTGTGTGTGTGTGTGTGTGTGTGTGTGTGTAGGGCGGGGTCTGGTGCTGCATTTCCAGGCACTCATCTATGTTTCCAGCCCAGAGACTTCTCCAAGCACTCACCTGTGGAACCAGTCCTGAAAATTCCCCCCAGCAGCTTGCCTGAACCACTGCATTCATACTCTTTGCCTTCTGGACCTTGTTTGTTTTGTACCTATTTAGTAAAGTTTACTTTAAAGTTACCCTGCCATTTGAACGATCCCTCTACTCATTATGCACACATTGCATTATCATTTATCATTATAACGTATTTTGTTGTTGCCAAGAATAAGAAAATTGTACATGTAAAAGAGATCATCTTGATGCAAATAATAAAATGAATGTGTGTTGTGTGTCTTTTTTTATGTATTTTTTTATGTACAGTATGTAGTGGTACCCTCGTAGGGGGTGCTAAGTGATGTGGCCCACCTGTCACCCTGCCCAGCCTGGCATTCACTTCCCAGATACTCCAAGACAATGAACAGTCCGTCAGCTTTGTTTTTGTATTTTATTGAGGGAATTGAACTTGGATGGGGTAGGAGAAATATGGGATGCCCAGTAGAAATAATAGCAATTTGCTTGGGACAACTATGTACAGTTCAGTAGGTTCACTCCATTTCTCCTCCTGCACATTGCTTCCTCTATAATGTTCTGGTCTTTCTCCTCCTGCACAGTGCGTCTTCTCTAATCTCCAGGCCCAGCTAGCACAAAGTGATTAGGCCTGACTCTAACCCAGCCAGGCTTTAGCAAAAGCCTTTTGCAGGTAGGGACCATGGGACCCTATAATGTAGCAGATAGAAAGTTTGTGGTGCTAGCTATCCCATCTCTGGTTACTAAGCCCAGTAACCCATATTCAGGCCCTGTCAACCCTCCTGGCTGCAGCTGCCCTTCTCCACTGCCCTTGACAACACAGTCCACTCCCAGTGGCGGCCCGGCCATAGGGGGCACAGGGTCGCCACCTCCCCTATCCATACATTCGGTCCCCTGATCTACATATCAGTGGCGCCAGACCATGGATTCCAATGCGGCTGGGTGTTTTTTTGAAGCACCCGATTAGAGCCAGAAGCTCTAATAGGCTTCACACTAAAGTTCCTCCCCGCCAATCAGGAGGCAGGTATGTGAGACCTGTTTCCCGATTGGCCGAAGAGTCAGACGATCCTATTGAATGCCTAGCGCTTTAGCAGAAAACATGGAGGAAGCTGGAGGAGTGGACACCGGAGCCGCTGCTGCCCACACTCCAGGAGAGGACACCACAGCCCCACCACACGAGCTGGTAAGTGCCGGGCCATAACGCCCGCATGCGGGGGTGTGCTGTGCCATGCTGCCGGGGGTGTTGTTTGTTTGACGCCCCCCAATGAAGAACCCAAAAGCCGCCACTGTCCACTCCACTGGCTTTGCACCTGTCCCAAGCTGCATACTCCCAGTCCTCACAGGCGTGCCTCACTGCCCCTCCTGGCTGCAACCAGTTGTTCCTCTCCTTGAAGACTTGCCTGGCAATGCTCTCTCCTGCTGTCCTCTTTGCTCCTCCTGTGCCTCCTGTCCAAGATGCCTTCATGGTTTCTTGAAGGGACTTGTCCGCATCCGAGCCCCGGGCCCAAGGTCACCCCCCAGACTGGGTAGCTCCCTCAAAGACCACGACAGCCTCGCATTCCATCTTCAAGCTCTGAACAACTCCAACCCCTCCCCAGCTGGGCTGACCCTGGGTACTTAAGGAGGCCTGCCTCCTGCCAATTCAAGTTGGGAATTGGTCAGGGTACCCCAGGTAGCTCCACCTCTCTTCTTCTCCTCTCTTTCCAGCACCTCCCAGAAAGCTCTAGAAAGAAGACAGAAGTTTTAGTGATGCTACCTGTGAGTCACCAGCTGCTATCCTGATTCACTCCACAGTCCAGATCAAAACAAATATTCCTGGCTGCTTAAATTTGCCTACCCTAAGACAAGCACCTACCTACCTAAAGGGTGCTACAAGTATATAGTACTTTTTAATATATGTGCACATCAGGGAAATCATACTTACTACATACCATATACAGGCTCTGCTTCCTGCTTTGTGGTGCTACCCAGTGGCTGTGCTTTACTGCTTCTTCTCACATTGCAGGCCTATAAGGTTGATTTGCTAGCAAAATAAAGCATTTTCACTTTGTAATATGAAAATTTGCTTGGTGAATTTTCCCTCAGCTTAGTGAAGCTTTGCTGACTTCAATTATCCATTTCTATCCAAACAAAAAGTCAGGTTTTACTTTCTGCTTTGCACATGACTGGGTATTCTTTGCTAAGCAAATTTTTACTTAACTTCACCAAATTCACGAAGCATGCTAAAAATTCACTTTGCAAAGCATCTTTTTCTTTAGTAAATCAACTCAATTTTGGCTGACTAGTTGAACAGTGCATTCTTTTTGTTGCAGAGTTCCTAGTGGTTAATCGACAAATCTCTATATTTAATGCAAGAACAAAAATTTGGAGGAGCATGCAATGAATGTGTGAAAGCCACTTAAAAAAAATCCTATATATTGTTTAGCAGCACACTTTATAAAAGAAACATGTTCAGTAGATAATTTTGTACTCAAAATTGCTGAAAGGAACTACATGTGACAAATCAAATTTGGTAATTCAAAGAAAAATATTGGGAAAAAAAAAAGAAAAATTGCAAAAAAAATTGTTTTCTCCCGTTTATTTTTCAAATCGTTTTTTGTTTTTTTTTTCTGGAAAAATTGGAAAAAAAGCGTGGAATGTGTTCTTCTACAATGATAAATAATATATTTATGAGATGGTATTCAAACTATATAAGATGAAAACCTTAATGAAAGATCTCTCAGCTGAAGACAAGCAAATACAATTCAAGTAACACTGTATTTCTCAATGCAGTTCTCAAACAAGAGAAATATGCATATAGGCCACTAGGAGGCACTGCAGGGGAAAGGCTCCAGTTTAGTTTGATTGTGCGTTTCATCTTGTACCTCCCACAGTTGTGGGATTGTTGGGATACAGTAGATGATATTTTCTATCCTCTCAGGCCTTAGTGGACAGGTAACAGGGTCAATTTGTCTGACAAATTTGTTTATCTTTATAACTTTTAAAGGATTCCTATTAATGTTCCCCACCATCACAGCATAATGTTTACCTACAGTATAGTCTGGTCAGTAAATAGTTTTTTCTTTATCTCCTCTCAGTAAAATGATGATACCAACATCTAAAGTGTAAATATTTCCACGGTGCAATTTCTGCTGAGGTCAAACCTGCAATTTGCAAATATTCTTTTCCAAATGCTTCAAGGATGGCAAAACACATCCTGACATGCCAAAAACGTTTTTTTTTTCCATGGATTAAAAATGTCTGGAACCTTTCTCTAATTGTGACCATTTGAAGAGCATTCTAAACTTGACTACCATAGGTTCATATTACTTCCTTCTTAGGCCTTTGACATCACAGGAGTGATACGGGATGATGCCATGAGACTTTCCACCCCTTGTGATGTCACTGCCTTAATAAATACAATGCTCATTTATTAGGATAGCATCTATAGTACTTCCTTACTATAGCATTAAGGTCACAGGGAGCCAAAGGGGTTATATGGCAAGAACCCCCACCCAAGTAATGCCACTGCACTAATAGGGAAGTACTACATATCCTCATGAACACGGCACCTATAGTGCTTCCTTATAAAGGCAGTATGTCAGGAAGGTGGGAATTCTCACCCATCTGCACCTAATTGGATTCCAACATTGATCAGACCTCAAGTCAGCAATTACCATCACCTCCTTTAAGGGTTTTTACCAATTCACTGAAAGAATTGGCTCATTGGTAAAGAATGCTTCTTGTACAAGGGAGGTGCTACTTATGGGCCCAAAAGGTACTGGGGCTAGGACCCTTCCACCCCCGGTGACATCACAGCTCCAATAAGGCAGAGTGCCTGAGTCTTTAAAGTGCATCTAAACCCAGAGCAAAAATGGAATACATTGCAGCTTGCCAGCCCTTGGATGTGCTGGCTGTAATAGTTTCCTTTATTGAGACCTTTTTCCATCTGTATTCCACCTGATTCCACCTGCAACACACCTCCTGTCCCAGGGCTACAATCAGTGGTGGCTGGTGTTTTTTTTGGGGGGGGAGGCAAACAACCACCCCCACACGGTCAGTCGGTTGATTGGTTGGTCATCGAGCTCCGCACTTACCCCATCTACGTCGCGGACAGGCAGCTCTCCTATGGGCAGCGGCTTCCATTGCGTCTCCTTCTTCTCTGCATCATGGTAGCTTCCGCGGTGTGTCTCCTCCCTCCTCCTAGGCGTCCAATAGGCTTGCCTGTTCTTTCAGCCAATCTGGTGACGGGTCTCAGGACCCGCTTCCTGATTGGCCGGGAGGTGAATCAGTGTGACAATAGCAAATATTCATTCGCTATTGTCACACAAGTGGGTGTGCTCGGGGCACAGTGCTCTGTGCTCCAAGCCCACCCTTTTTTGAAGCCTATTAGAGCCTCTGGCTCTCATCACGTGCTTCAACAAAAAACCCCTTTTGGAATCCATGCGTCCGGTGCTCCGCATGTAGATTAGGGGGCTGGACGCATGGATGGGGCGGCGCCCCTCATGGACGGGGTGTCACTGGTTACAATGCTCACTCACTGATCCTATAGAGCAGGGTTTCTCAACTGGGGTTCCACGAGAGGTCCCCAGGTGTTTCACTACGATCTACCCACCAGTAGCAGGTAGCTGATGGTAGATCACATCCCCGCCACTGACACAGGCAGAGCTAGGCAGAGAAGCAGCTCTGATCGTGCTAGATGAGATGGACGAGAGGGGAGGAGGGGAAAGCGGGGAACAGCTTGTCTGAAGAGAACTGATAATAGTCGCTTCCCTGCTTAGCTCTGCATATGAAGGAGACCCACTGCTCTGTTGTGTGGCCTCCTCCCATGAAATGTGCCTTGCCCCTATGTAATGTGCCCTGCCCCTATGTAATGTGCCCTGCCCCTATATAAAGTGCCCTGCTCCCAAGTAAAGTGCCCTGCTCCTATGTGAAGTGCCCTGCTCTCATTTAAAGTGTCATGCCCCCCATGTAACGTGCCCTGTCCCCATGTAAAGTTTCCTGCCCCATGTAAAGTGCCCTGCTCCCATGAAATGTACCCTGCGCTCATGTAATGTGTAAAAAAGAAAAACAGTGGGGGTATATGATAGTTGATAGATAGCAATCAAATGTCTCTGCCATCGTTAGGTGTTCTGTCCCACTGGAGGCTGGTGCTCAAAATTTTTGGGGGGGTGCAGACAAACTGAAAAATTCTGGAAAAAAACCCATCAATTGCAGCCTCACTGTGCCTGTCAAACACAGCCACTGTGCTCATCAAACGCAGCCACTGTGCCCATCAAACACAGCCACTGTGCCCATCATTTGCAGCCACTGTGCCCATCAATTACAGCCATTGTGCCCATCAATTACAGCCACTGTGCAATCAAACGCAGCCACTGTGCCCATCAATTGCAGCCACTGTGCCCATCAAACGCAGCCACTATGTCATCAAACGCAGCCACTGTGCCATCAAATGCAGCCACTGTGCCCATCAAATGCAGCCACTGTGCCCATCAAACTCAGCCACTGTGCCATCAAATGCAGCCACTGTGCCCGTCAAACGCAGCCACTGTGCCCATCAAACGCTGCCACTGTGCCCATTAAATACTGCAACTGTGCCCCATCAAATGCTGCCACTGTGTCTATCAAATGCAGGGAGGGAGCAGCGCCACCATTCTGTCCTCTAACCAAAATTGCATATGTAAAGAAAAAGATTTGCACCTGGAAGGAGTAAAGCTCCCGACAGGGGCAAAGAATCGATTAATTGGATTGAAAGGATTGTAAATCAGCGGGGATCGGGGGGTGCTGGGAGTATACAGCAGGCTATCCTCCCTTCAGTCTATTATGAATGCTGCTGCTAGACTAATACAATTCTCTAACCGATCCATGACTGCTGCTCCTCTCAATCCCTTCACTGGCTTACCCTACCCCACCGTATAAAATTCAAAAAACTAACCATAATATACAAGGCCATCCACAACATCGCCCCCAGCTACATCACCAACCTCATCTGCAGATATCACCCAAATTGTCCCCTCCGCTCCTCCCAGGACCTCCTGCTCTCTAGCTCTCTTGTTACCTCCTTCATGCTCGCCTTGGGACTTCTCCAGAGCCTCTCCCATCCTCTGAAACACCCTGACACGGTATGTCCGATCAGCCCCTAACCTGTCCACCTTTAGGAGATCCTTGGAAACTCATTTATTCAGGGAAGCCTACCCTACCTTCACCTAAGAACTGTCCCCGAGCCACCCCCATCAAATCATCCTCCACAGCTATTACCTTTTGTAACACCACCCCCTCCCTTTAGAATGTAAGCTCTACGAGCAGGGCCCTCCTGACCCTTCTGTATTGAACTGTATGTAATTGTGCTGCCCCCCCCCCCTACATTGTAAAGTGCTGCATAAATTGTTGGCGCTATATAAATTGTGTATTATAATAATAATAATAATATATAGTTCACCTTTTCATTTTTTCTGAAAAGGTGAATTAACACTTTATAGTGTTCCTTATATCCTCTGATGAAGTCACGTGACGTGACAATACGTGTCAGAATTGGAGCATGGGACACTGTCACATTTCAACAGCAGGAGACGAGCTCGGCGCTCGTGGATGTTATCTGCCGCAGTCTGCTTTTAAATGTGAGTCTGCTTTACTGTTTTAAATAAAATTAGTCTACCATACGGGATTATGCTATGTATACTCTTTCTTTATACCCAATATACACCTACTTTATCTGACGAGCATTGCGGAGCTGGGACCAACTGAGGACATCTACTGAGGCATACGAACTTTGTGGATTGATGCCCACACTCACTTTATAAAAAGTGAGTGCATCCCTTCCTTTTGGTCCACCCCCTCTCTGGTCGTCACGGTGTTATATTTGATATATTGCTTATGCCATTTTTCTATTATCATTCTATATACCCATCATTGGAACCATTTGAAACACCGGATGGGATATCCATGTCCGCCCGTGGTCTGTAACTAAGCACATGCTGTATACCTTACAGCAGTAAGGTGAGCTGCCTAAAGACACGGAGGTGTTCACACTGAATATTTGTATGGGTCAGATGGTAGACGCACCAACTAGAAATAAAACATTACTAGATCTACTGATTACCAACAATACAGACCTGATAACAGATGTGGAAATACGGGGCAATTTAGGTAACAGCGATCACAGGTCAATTAGTTTCAGTATAAATCACACAAATATGAGACATGAAGGGAACACAAAGACACTGAATTTCAAAAGAGCCAACTTCCCTAAACTACAAACCTTGCTAAAAGGCATAAATTGGGATAAAATATTAGGAACAAAGAATACAGAGGAGAGATGGGTTTGCTTTAAGAGCATATTAAATAAGGGCATTAGCCAATGTATCCCATTGGGTAATAAATTTAAAAGAGCGAACAAACATCCTGGATGGCTTAACTCCAATGTAAAAATGCATATAAAAGCAAAGGAGAAGGCCTTCAAAAAAATACAAGGTTGAGGGATCATCCACAGCATTCAGAATTTATAAAGAATGCAATAAGAAATGTAAGGGTGCAATTAGGATGGCTAAGATAGAACATGAAAGACACATAGCGGAGGAGAGCAAAAAAAATCCCAAGAAATTCTTTAAGTATGTAAACAGTAAAAAAGGGAGGACAGACCATATTGGCCCCATAAAGAATGAGGAAGGACATCTGGTTACAAAGGATGGGGAGATGGCAGAGGTATTGAATTTATTCTTCTCCTCAGTCTTCACGAGTGAATCGGGGGGCTTCAGTAACCAAAACTGCAGTGTTTATCCTCATGACACAACACAGGAAGCACCTACATGGTTAACAGAGGACGGAATTAAAATTAGACTTGAGAAACTTAACATTAATAAATCACCGGGACCAGATGGCTTGCATCCGAGGGTACTTAGGGAACTCAGTCAGGTGATTGCCAGACCGTTGTTCCTAATTTTTACAGACAGTCTATTGACTGGAATGGTACCAGCTGATTGGAGAAAAGCCAATGTAGCACCAATATTTAAAAAGGGCCCAAAAAACATCCCTGGGAATTACAGACCAGTTAGCCTAACATCAATAGTATGTAAACTCTTGGAGGGGATGATAAGGGACTATATACAAGATTTTAGTAATAAGAATGATATCATTAGCAGTAATCAGCATGGATTCATGAAGAATCGTTCTTGCCAAACCAATCTATTAACCTTCTATGAGGAGGTGAGTTGCCATCTAGATAAAGGAAGGCCCGTAGACGTGGTGTATCTGGATTTTGCAAAAGCATTTGACACAGTTCCCCATAAACGTTTACTGTACAAAACAGGGTGCGTTGGCATGGACCATAGGGTGAGTACATGGATTGAAAACTGGCTACAAGGGCGTGTTCAGAGGGTGGTGATAAATGAGGAGTACTCAGAATGGTCAGGGGTGGGTAGTGGGGTCCCCCAGGGTTCTGTGCTGGGACCAATCCTATTTAATTTGTTCATAAACGACCTGGAGGATGGGATAAACAGTTCAATCTCTGTATTTGCAGACGATACTAAGCTAAGCAGGTCAATAACTTCTCCGCAGGATGTGGAAATCTTGCAAAAAGACCTGAACAAATTAATGGGGTGGGCGACTACATGGCAAATGAGGTTCAATGTAGAAAAATGTAAAATAATGCATTTGGGTGTCAAAAATATGAATGCAATCTATACACTGGGGGGAGAACCTCTGGGGGAATCTAGGATGGAAAAGGACTTGGGGGTCCTAGTGGATGATAGGCTCAGCAATGGCATGCAATGCCAAGCTGCTGCTAATAAAGCAAACAGAATATTGGCATGCATTAAAAGGGGGATCAACTGCAGAGATAAAACGATAATTCTCCCGCTCTACAAGACTCTGGTCCGCCCGCACCTGGAGTATGCTGTCCAGTTCTGGGCACCAGTCCTCAGGAGGGACGTACTGGAAATGGAGCGAGTACAAAGAAGGGCAACAAAGCTAATAAAGGGTCTGGAGGATCTTAGTTATGAGGAAAGGTTGCGAGCACTGAACTTATTCTCTCTGGAGAAGAGACGCTTGAGAGGGGATATGATTTCAATTTACAAATACTGTACTGGTGACCCCACAATAGGGATAAAACTTTTTCGCAGAAGAGAGTTTAATAAGACTCGTGGCCACTCATTAAAATTAGAAGAAAAGAGGTTTAACCTTAAACTACGTAGAGGGTTCTTTACTGTAAGAGCGGCAAGGATGTGGAATTCCCTTCCACAGGCGGTGGTCTCAGCGGGGAGCATTGATAGCTTCAAGAAACTATTAGATAATCACCTGAATGACCGCAATATACAGGGATATGTAATGTAATACTGACACATAATCACACACATAGGTTGGACTTGATGGACTTGTGTCTTTTTTCAACCTCACCTACTATGTAACTATGTAACTATGTAACTATGTTTGGTGGCGGGACTGTTATTCATTCACCTACATGGACTCACTGTATTCAGCTTTCATATTTATGTTAGTCAATTTGTGCTTGTTTGGAGACTAGACCATTTAGACGTTTTGTTGAGTGTTTTCACCTTAGTTTGTTCAACTCTATTTTTTGTATACTCATTTTTTGAGATATTTACTATATGCTACATAGTTGCCACATTTATTATACACTATACATACTACACTTGATTTTATCATTTTGTATATCGCTATCTCCTTTTTTAGTGTATTTGTGGCCCCTTTTGGGCTGTTTTCACCTCTCCAACACATTCACTTTTTACTTAGTCCCTCCCACATTCCACTTCCCTTTCCCCTCTTTATCACAGCGCAACTACCATTCTTCTGTTTGTTTTTATTTTTTCTGTTGGGATCAGTCACACAGGTGTTGCAGCAGTGCCCCTTAGTATAGGTCCTTTGTGAAAGCGGGGGAGTTAATCATATTTGTTCCTTATATTGCTTGCCCGATCTGTGATTGGTGGATTTCCCCACTGAGAAAGCAAGTCAGCATTAACGGCATGGTGTAGTGTAGTACCTTGGACATCTGGAAAGTGGAAGGTCATGTTCTCAGTCTATATTGAGTGGTCAGTGGATGCAAAAGTACTATATACTCGAGTTCCTGCTTTCCCCAAACAGGGGTGTATGGCATGATTGGCTGTTCTTCCTTCAGTTGTTGATGAGCATGTCTCCTCTGAGGGGTTGAGGTGAGAAGGGAGAGTCATTGGCTCTTTATTCAGCGTTCATGGCTTCCTATGGAAGGAGAGGAAGACTGTGAATGGTGTTTATAAAAGGTACAGAAAGATAAGAGTGCTAAGATGCTGAAGACCCCTAAAAAATCAGCCAGCACCAGAGAACCCAGTCATAGTCAACCAGACCATGCAACTCCCCAACCATCTGTGGATCCTGAGAGGCTGTTAACCACTTGAGGTCCGGGCCATAGCCGAATGACGGCTACAGCGCGGACTTCAATTTCCGGGAGGCCGTCATGGGACGTCCTTCCCTGTGCACGCGCACCGTGCGCACCCTGCAGGGCGCGCGCGCTGTGATCACCGAGTCACGGAGACTCGGATGATCACAGATCCGAGTAAGGGGCCGGTCCCGGCCCCTTATCATGTGATCAGCTGTCAGCCAATGACAGCTGATCACATGATGTAAACAAAACCTCGGTGATCGGTTTCGGAAAAAGAAGCCGATCACCGGCTTATGTCAAAGGGACATCGGTCCCGAAGAGGAAGGAGGCACATATGCCTCATCTGTGCCAACAAGTGCCATCTACAAAAACCGAAAAGAAGGGGGGGACTTTTGGACTTTTTAGGCACAACTACACAACAACTAGTTATATATAAAAATCTTATTTTATTAATTTAGGAAAACACGTAGCAAAAAAGGAGACAATATTAAAAACACAACATATAGGACGCGGCACAGTGCTATTTCACGTGTATCCACGGTACCACTCCGTGTGACGATACACTTTCATTTTTTCAACAAGTGCCATCTGTCATTGCCACCTGCCAGTGCCCACAAGTGCCACCTATCAATGCCCACAAGTGCCACCTATCAATGCCCACCAGTGGTGCCAATCAGTGCCACCTAGCAGTGCTGCCATCAATCAGTGCCCAATCAATGCCCATCACCACCACCCATCAGTGCCCATCACTGCCACCTATCGGTGCCCATCAGTGCCGCCTCATCAGCATACATCAACGAAGGAGAAAAATTACCTGTTTGCAAAATTTTATAACAAAATATAAAAAAATATATATATATATTTTTTTAAATTTTTTTAACAAAAACTAAAAACCGTAGAGGTGATCAAATACCACCAAAAGAAAGCTCTATTTGTGAGAAAAAAATGATAAAAATTTCATTTGGGTACAGTGTTGTATGACCGCGCAATTGTCATTCAAAGTGTCATTCATGTCTCAATGCCAGTTCTTTCCTGAAGCCCACTGGCCAGAGACTTACTGACACCCTATTACTTTTTGCTTATGTGTGGGGTAGGGGACGGGAACACACCACTGTGGGGGAGGGGTAAAATCAAATCTATTCTAGAACCAGATCAGCTCATCCTCACACATAATATGCCCTCTGCCAACCCTGCCCCCCACACTGCACACATAATGCACTCCCTGCTACCCTCTGCCACACAAACACACATAATACACCCCTGCCTCTCCCATGTGCATCTCATCTCTATGCTGTGCCCTGTAAAAAAAAGTCACCTCCATTATCTTGCACATAAGCCCCTTGTGTCCATTCTCCCACTGAATGCGACCTGTACATTACCCCTTCACCTTTTTCTCCTCCCTCTGTGTATGATGTATATATATTAATGGGTAGCTATATCTGGCGCACCATTACCAAGCTCCACTTTTTAATTTCATATATATATTTTTTTATTAAAAAATTTGGTTTAATACCAAGAAAAGAATGTTATATACATAGTTACATAGTAGGCGAGGTTGAAAAAAGACACAAATCCATCAAGTCCAACCTATGTGTGTGATTATAAGTCAGTATTACATTGTATATCCCTGTATGTTGTGGTCGTTCAGGTGCTTATCTAAAAGTTTTTTGAAGTTATCATTGCCCCCTGCTGAGACCACCGCCTGTCTCAAAAATTTACAGAAAGCTTCCTCTGTGTAAAATGCTGTATGATCAAGAAATTGTCAAACTATCACAGCACAGAAAACGGAAAAAAAATGTCCTGGAAATGAAGGGATGTTACAGGCTGGTACTCAAAATGGTTAAAGAAAATTGGAAAATAACAGATTCACCAGCAGGATAAACAGGTAATACATTTAAGTTACATGGGGGGCTCAAAGAATACAAAGACAGCTGTGTTAATGCTAGTGACACACTGCATCAGTAAGGTCATTTATCATTTTGCCCATATTTCCACTTAAATACCTCATTAACCACTTCAATACTGGGCACTTTCCCCCCTTCCTGCCCAGACCAATTTTCAGCTTTCAGCGTTCTCACACTTTGAATGACAATTGCGCGGTCATGCAACACTGTACCCGAACAACATTTTTATATTTTTTTCCCCACAAATAGAGCTTTCTTTTGGTGACATTTTTTTACCACTGGGTTTTTTATTTTTTGCTCTACAAATAAAAAAAGCCCGAAAATTTAGAGAAAAAAAAACGTTTTTTTTTGTTTCTGTTACAAAACTTTGTAAATAAGTTTTCTCCTTCACTGATGAGCACTGATGAGGCTGCATTGATGGGCACCGATAAAGCAGTCCTGATTGGCACTGATGAGGTGGCACTGATGATGAGGCCACTTACAGTGGATATAAAAAGTCTACACATCCCTGTTAAAATGTCAGGTTTCTGTGATGTAAAAAAAATGACAAAAATAAATCATTTCAGAACTTTTTCTACCTTTAATGTGACCTATAAACTGTACAACTCAGTTGAACAACAAATTGATATCTTTTAGGTGGAGGGAAGTAAAAATAAAAAATAAAATAATATGGTTGCATAAGTGTGCACACCCTTAAACTAATACTTTGTAGAAGCACATTTTGATTTTATTACAGCACTAAGTCTTTTTGGGTATGAATCTATCACATGGCACATCTTGGCTTGGCAATATTTGCCCAATACTCTTTGCAAAAATACTCCATATCTGTCAGAATGCGAGGGAATCTCCTGTGCACACCCCTTTTCAGATCACCCCACAGATTTTCAATTGGATTTAGGTCTGGGCTCTGGCTGGGCCATTCCAAAACTTTAATCTTCTTCTGTCGAAGCCATTCCTTTGTTGATTTGGATGTATGGTTTGGGTTGTTGTCATGCTGAAAGATGAAGTTTCTCTTCAAGTTCAGCTTTCTAGCAGAAGCCAGAAGCGTGACGGTTTTGTGCCAATATTGACTGATATTTGGAACTGTTCATAATTCCCTCTACCTTGACTAAGGCCCCTGTTCCAGCTGAAGAAAAGCAGCCCCAAAGCACGATGCTGCCACTACCATGCTTCACAGTGAGTATGGTGGACTTTTGGTGATGTGCAGTGTTGTTTTTGCACCAAACATATCTTTTGGAATTATGACCAAAAAGTTCAAGCTTGGTTTCATCAGACACATTTTCCCACATGCTTTTGGGAGACTGCAGATGTTTTTGTGCAATATTTAGATTTGGATGTTTTTCTTTGTAAGAAAAGGCTTCCATCTTGTCACTCTACCCCATAGCCCAGACATATGAAGAATACGGGAGATTGTGGTCACATGTACGACATGGCCAGTACTTACCAGATATTCCTGTAGTTCTTTTAATGTTGCTGTAGGCCTCTTGGCAGCCTCCCTGACCAGTTTTCTTCTCGTCTTTTCATTAATTTTTGAGGGATGTCCAGTTCTTGGTAATGTCACTGTTGTGCCATATTTTCTCCACTTGATGATGACTGTCTTCACTGTGCCCCATGGTACATCTAATGGCTTGGACCCTTCTCCTGATTAACACTTTTTAACAATGAGATTCCTCTGATGCTTTGGAAGTTCTCTGCGGACCATGGCTTTTGCTGTAGGATGCAACTAAGAAAATGTCAGGAAAGACCTACTAGAACAACTGAACTTTATTTGGGGTAAATCAGAGGCACTTTCAATGGTGTGTGTACTGACTCCTATTTAACATGAGTTTGAAAGCGATTGCTTAATTCTGAACACAGCTACAGCCCCAATTATAAAAGGGTGTGCACACTTATGCAACCAAGTTATTTGAGATTTTTATTTTTACTCCCCCCCCCCACCCAACAGATTTCAGTTTGTTTTTCAATTGAGTTGTACAGTTTATAGGTCAAAAAGTTCTGAAATGATTTATCTTTGTATCATTTATTACCCCCTTTGTATAATGTTACACTTTGCTAATAATGAAAAGGGGGATTTACTTTTAATTTCAAATGTTGGTAGATAAGGTGAAGCTACGATCGCTTTGAATACCTAATATGTGCACGTTTGGGCATTCAAAGTGAACAGCTTCTACTCCTTATATAAATCAACCCTAACATGTATTATTATGGGGTTCATTTATTAAATAGAAGAGTGCAAAATCTGGTGCAGCTTTGACAGTAAGCCCAGATTCACACTGCCTTTAACAGAAGTCAATGCAAGTCGTACCAAATTCAGACCAAAAGTAGTGCAGGAACCTTTTTCTAAGTCAGAACAACTCAAGTCACACCGAATAGAACAGTTCCATTGCACAGAATGGGGTTCGACTTCTGATGCGACAAGTGTTCCAAAGTCGGAGTAATTGTTGCATCAGTGTAAACCGGACCTAAAACCTGGAAAGCTGATTGGTTTCTATGCACAGCTGCACCAGATTTCTCAATCTCCAGTTTTAGTAAATCATGCCCACATCTTATTATTAATAAAAATTTAATTATGTATTAAAATTAACATTATGTAGCTAAAATTAAAAAATAAAGTGTAAACAATGCTATTTTACAATTGCAATCGATTGCACTTCAGGGTTTCAGCACCATCATAAAATGTTATTTTTTCCTATAGGCTTTATACTCCTTGTCATGACATCAATGAGTCTGCCGACTATCAGGCCACTTAGATGCCACCAACTGGCCAATGAAGACTGACAGAGGATCCTGCTCAGGCTTCAGAGGATGGTTTACATCATCCTTTCAGAAGGCACTAAAGTTTTCTGTCAGTGCCTCCACTACAAAAGTACCCAGCATATAAAAGGTAAGTCTTCTCTTTCACAGTTAAAAAAAAAAAAAAAAAGCAGATACAAAAATACAAAATAAAAAATTAAAAAAAATGAAAACAAAAAAACCCTAAAATGTGAAAAAGTACAGAAACCCCATAAAAATTACACAATTTTATATATATTTTTTAAAAAGTTACAAAACTGTGATAAAGCAAAAAGTATATGAACTTTGGTGTATAATACATGTTTTCCTAATGTTTTTTCCATTCAGGAACACTGGAAGCCAAACATCTGGACCCAGAACCGGAACAAGCCTTCTTCGTGGTGGTGGTCAGCAGCTGGGTATCATGCTGCATCTTTAAAAGGTAAGGACTTATACGTTTTTTTATGAATTACAAAAGTATGACAAAGCAAAAAAAGTATATTAATTTTGGTGCATTTTAGGCTGATCCTTTTTCTTTTCTTCCATTTAGGAATAGTGGAGGCCAAACATCTGGACCCAGATCCGGAACAAAACCTTCTTATGACGGTGGTCAGCAGCTGGGGATCAGTCTGCTGACCACTAGGACTTTTAAGTGTTACAAAAAATATATAAAAAAAATATACAAAATGCAAAAACAAATTAAAAATGATAAAACCTAGGAGGCAAGTTGAGCGACGCTGACACCACATCCGGCCCCTGACCCGCACTGAAATCGAGGCTTAAACCGCACACCGACTTACTGAAATGAAACGGCGAGCACAGGCTGTTGGAATGCTGGATAGACTCAGTGTCAAAAGGCACAATGAAATGTGAGTGAACAATCTGTTAATATTTTTAAGATTAATAAAATGTGGAATATTGAGCAATGAGGGCCGTTTGTTTTTCATGAGCATCTAAGAATGGTAATTGGTGGAGGCACATGTAAGAAATACTGCTATATCTGCTGGGCAAATCTCTGATCTACCAATATAGAGGACCAACAGAACCAGGCATTTATCAGGCTTTTATATTTCCGCTTTCTGGTGAGTGCAAATTTTGGAAGGTGGTGGTGAATCACAAGTGTTTTTGGATAGCTCAGCATAAACCTATATTTGGCACATGGGACAAATTCGTGAAGAAATCATCACTGGGACTTTTTTGTATTCAATCACTTTGTATGCACATTTGATTGCGGATTAGTGAATATATTGAGTACATTGATGTGAGCACAATCATGGGTTGGAGAATCTACTTATAGGTATATATTAATTGGGCATTGATGGAATTATTGGTTATTTATTTGGCACGTTAATGAGAACAATAATACATTTTTAGGGTTAGCACAGCTACCTATCTGTATATATACTTTTAACTTTCTACACTATAAATTGCGGAAAACTGTAGCTGCAACTAAAAAGAGAGAGAAGGTTTTCCCCACAGCGGGGTTTTTTGGCAGTACAGTAATAGATGTAGTCAGTATTGTATGAAAAAATATAACAATTTTATTGAAAGCTGTACCATAAAAGTTAAAAACGATGAGCTCCAGTGGGGAGTGCTTAAAAACTGAGTGGCTGAACATACATTGGCAGACATATATTCATAACAATAATTCTATCATGAACATAAGACCTGACGCGTTTCAACCCTTATAGTTGGGGTCTTCTTCAGAGGCTCGGTCTGCTAAAGAGAACATATAGATAGCATTGGTATATACATACATAACTCTCCATTGTATAACAGTAACTACATTCATCATGTGATGCACCAATACAGTATAGTTACCAAATAATGTATGTCCAACAGGAAAAAGAAACTTCCCACATGGAGATCCCTTAAAAAGATATGCTGTCTTTCCCTCTTTCCCCGAGGGAGAATTTCAGATGCCTCCACCGCCACCTCAACCCAGACCGGGGTAGTGAGAGGCAAAATCCCTTAGCGTGATTAATTTGTCATCCTATTCACTATCTGCAGCTGAAATTGATGTATTATCACGTGGATTGACCTTTTGTCCCCAGGAAAACTTCGATTTATTTGAAGTCGTCACCGATTTACAATTATTTGCACGTCGGCTCCTTTTGAAGAGCCTTCATGCAAAAACTGACACCAATATGGATATGACTGAGTGGGCTACCTTTAGTATGAAAGAATTCAAAGCCCTGCGCGATTTGACGCTTTTATTCAAAGAAAACAACACTTTAGATCTCATAGATCAAATTGACTTGGAAACTTTACTGGAAAGCGCTAATGAACCTACCCAGAAATCTGCAATGAGTTTCAAAAAACCCTCTGGTAAATTCCCACCCCTCAGTTTGAACCCAAACATAGAGATTTTTGTCAAACAAACACTGAGAGACCTTTCCAAACTCCCATACAAAAAAAACACAATCACAGAAACTAACTGCTGAGGAATCGGCAGCTATTGATTCCTTGTGTAACAATGTAGAAATCACAATAAAACCCTCCGATAAGGGAGGTAACGTAGTTATGATGGACAATCATGACTACGTACGTATGTGCCAAGACATCTTAGACAATGAGGAATGGTATAAAATCGCCACAAACAAAACGATACAAAGATCGTATACTAAATTCTATGATCTAATTCAGTCCGCTGTGGACAAGGGAGTCATCACCAGAGACCAGTATGAATTTATTCGAACTAAGTACCCACGTATGGCCACGTTTTATAGTTTGCCCAAAATCCATAAGAGTCAAATAAAACCTCCAGGACGACCAATTGTCTCCGGGAATGGAGGAATATCAGAAAATTTGAGTAGAGTGATTGATTCATTTCTACAACCGTTTGTTACAAGTATGCCCTCGTTCTTAAAGGACACGATGCATTTACTCCAACTGATCCAGGGAGTATCTCTTCCACCAAATTCCTTCTTTGTGGCTATTGATGTCGAAGCCCTGTACAGCTCGATCCCCCATCACAAGGGGATCGAAGCTGTACGGACACTCCTTCTATGAAGCCGCAAATATGATGGAGCACTAAATGAGTTTATCATTAGCGCCCTGGAATATATCTTGAATAACAATTTCTTCATCTTTGACCACTCCCACTACCTCCAGGTGCAGGGCGTGGCTATGGGCACCTGTTGTGCCCCGGCCTACGCCAATCTGTACCTGGGGGAGTGGGAGAGGGCACTCCAAGAGGATGAGGGCCTTGCCACATACATGAGCCACATACGTATGTGGCGACGATATATTGATGATGTCCTCCTGATCTGGGAGGGCCCTGAGGAATCTCTATTGAAGTTTTTTGATTGTATCAATCAGAATGATCGCAATCTAAAGTTCACCATGACTTATGATTGTGATCAAATAACTTTTTTGGACTTGCAGCTGAGACGTACCTCAGAGGACCTCATTTCCAGCACTCTGTTTCGAAAAAGCACCGCAGGAAACACCATCCTCCATGCGGATAGCTTTCACCCCACAGGCTTGAAGAGATCTATCCCATACGGACAGTACCTGCGTTTACGCAGGAACTGTTCCGATGAGACTCTCTTCAAGCAGGAAGCACAGAAACTACAAATTAGATTACTGGCACGGGGCTTTAGCCGCTCATGTCTGCGCAGGGCGTATAATCGAGCAGCCATACAACCCAGACATGTATTGCTATCTGGGGAAAGGCCCAAGGGTGACCCCAGTATGAATCCTACTAGGGTAATCCTACGCTTTTCCAAACAACATAACCAGATTAGAAACATTATTGGTAAACATTGGTCCATACTTCGGGATGACCCAAAGATCAGTAGGTTCATTGCAGATACCCCTTCAATCACCTATAGACGAGCAACCTCACTAAGAGACAAATTAGTTCAAAGTGAGTTTAAAAACGCACAAAAAGGAGGAAAGCATTGTTCTGTCCTGGGATCCTTCCCTTGTGGACACTGCTCTTACTGCCAGTACATAAGACATGAAAAGATCTTCAACCTTCCAAATGGAACAATTTTTAAACCATCACACTTCACCAACTGCCAAACGCGGGGCGTAGTGTACCTCATGTCTTGCGAATGTGGGGCACACTACGTTGGTAAGACCAAACAAGAGTTCCATCGACGCATATCTAAACATATCTACCACATGCAAATTAGTAACCCGTACCTGCCACTTGGGCGACATGTGATGGAAACCCACAATTACAGAATGCCTAAAGTATCTTTCGCCGCACTCAATCGAGTTCATATACCGATGCGAGGCGGCGACTGGAACAAAATCTTATTGCAGCGTGAACAGAGGTTTATATTTAAATTAAATTCCACCTCTTTCCCAGGACTAAACGATGCTATCTCTTTTGCTCCATTCCTAAAGGGCTTCGTTTCTGGTAAAACACAATAGGCATGTTTCCTCTCTCTGGATTGTTGAGAGTGGAATATGACCTAAAGCAGCCAAACAACCAGTACCTTATTGCCAGGATCCAGTCTTGCTCTCCTCCCCCCCCCCCCTCCTCTCTTTTTCTTTCCTCTCTGCTTTTGGTGTAATCATATTCCTAATTTGATGTTTTTTGATTTTTTCATTTACTGTATACTTTTTATTTTATATTGTTTTGTTTTATATTTATTTTTATTTTCTTGATTTATTGATTTTTTACCTTCCAATTTGATGCTATGAGGTTACCAATGCATATGATTGAATTTCTCCTTTTTTTTCACTGAAGCTCTCCTTATATGTATGTAATGTGTAACAATAATATGAACCCAATAATGATGAGTTTAAAATATAATGTTCTCCTTATATTGAATTTGTGTTTTGTTTCCCTCCAACCTGGGGGGGCGCTGGTGCTCTCTCCGCCATCGCTCCTGGGGCGGGGGTGATTGGTGATGTGCCTTCCCGGCAAGGGGGGGGGGGAAACGGGCCGACACGATTAGGCGGCTCCTCCCCCCCCTTTACTCCCCACTTGGCGCTCGGGTGGCCACCGAGCGCCGCACTGGGGATCTACCCCTCCTTGCCGGCGGCGTCCCTGAACATTCTCGGACACTCTTCGCCACTGCGCATGCGCGGGGCCCCGCGCGTGCGACGTGACGTCATGGGTATCGCAAGTTTTCGGCGAGAATGACGAGATTTCGGGGCTGACGCTCTTCCTGGACGCCGGGGAGGCCACACACGGCTGCCTGAATGGCGGCCATGCTGCCCTCCATGCAACTGCTGGCTGATTGTGCACACCTGGGATGGGGTGGGACAGGACATGCACACCCCTAACCAATTAAGGATATATAAATGGTATTGGCAATATACTCACAATCTTTTCCCGCTTGGAGGATCATACACACTCTCCGTTGCCTGCTATCACTCCTTGCCACTATCTGTGGCCACCACTGAGTAAGTACACCCTTCCAGCCTTATGTTTCTGCAGCATCTCTTTACCCCATGCAATCAGGGCCTTTTGACCCTGCTATCTGCTATTTATTCATTACTTTCTGACTACTTAAGACTATAGTGTGTTTTGCACTTTTTTATAGATACAAAAATACATATTCTTTCTTTTTTGTTTTGTTTCTAGACCAGTGGACTCAGGGTTGGACACTAACCTGCTGAGTCCCACATGGCCTGTGACCAATCCCGGGTTGGCAAACAGGTGACAGTCTAGTCTTCATGGGGCATTTTGATGCAGTTACATGCACTGGTTAGCACTTACTGAGGTAATAATTATGTACCTACCTCATCACAATTGTTTCTTTCCCCTCCCCCCCCCCTATCACCTTCTCACTCACACTTCACTGCACACTCTCCCCCCCTATACACCTCACCCTTTCTTTGCATGATGATCTCATGCTTCTACCCCATTACACAGCTCTCACTTTTTCCACACCTTTCACTTCCCCACCTACTTTTCACTTGCACATGAAAACAGTATTTTGCCAATATCTTCATAGTTATACCCTATTTATTCTATTAGCCTCCAAAGATATACCATATAAACATGTTTGGAAACCCCTTTTGGTTTGGCTTGAATCACATGTATTATAGATATATACATATGGGTGACTCCGGTCCCTTGGTGGCCGTTTCTGTCCACAAAAAATCTGATTATTATTCCTTGGGTGTTTGCTTAGTCTGTCTCATAAATTTCTCATCGCAGGTGGCTGTTGCGCTCTTCGGCCGGCTGTTTGCTTTGGCGGGCGGTGCTCAAGTGTGTGGCCTCTCGCAAGTCACTTTGCCTCTCACTACCCCGGTCTGGGTTTAGGTGGCGGTGGAGGCATCTGAAATTCTCCCTCGGGGAAAGAGGGAAAGACAGCATATCTTTTTAAGGGATCTCCATGTGGGAAGTTTCTTTTTCCTGTTGGACATACATTATTTGGTAACTATACTGTATTGGTGCATCACATGATGAATGTAGTTACTGTTATACAATGGAGAGTTATGTATGTATATACCAATGCTATCTATATGTTCTCTTTAGCAGACCGAGCCTCTGAAGAAGACCCCAACTATAAGGGTTGAAACGCGTCAGGTCTTATGTTCATGATAGAATTATTGTTATGAATATATGTCTGCCAATGTATGTTCAGCCAATCAGTTTTTAAGCACTCCCCACTGGAGCTCATCGTTTTTAACTTTTATGGTACAGCTTTCAATAAAATTGTTATATTTTTTCATACAATACTGACTACATCTATTACTGTGCTGCCAAAAAACCCTGCTGTGGGGAAAACCTTCTCTCTCTTTTTTGTTTCAATGCTTTAAGGGGTGAGCAGCAATTCCTTTCCTTCTCTCTAGTGCAGGGGTCTCAAACTGGCGGCCCTCCAGCTGTTGCAAAACTACAAGTCCCATGAGGCATTGCAAGGCTGACAGTTACAAGCATGACTCCCAAAGGCAGAGGCAGGATGGGACTTGTAGTTCCACAACAGCTGGAGGGCCACCAGTTTGAGATCCCTGCTCTAGTGTCTCCTCCATTTTTTCAACTGTAGCTGCAACAAACACCATAGGTTGATTATATCTGCTTTGATTATTGGGAATTGTTGTTTTGCGCCGGTGGCACATATTGCACATTTTCTCTTAGAGCTCCCTCTACTGAATATGGCTAAACCAGCTGTCAAATCGATCAACCATATCTTAACCACTGCTAGATGTTTGATAGTGTTAAAGTGAAAATAACAACTTCCACCCTCTCAAACCGACCTTAATAAACACTGCTGTGAAGTAAGAATGTTTTCAAAAATATATATTTTAATTGATTATTGTTATCAATTTACCAAATGCAAAGAATGAACAGATGAAAAATCTAAATCAAAACAATATTTGGTGTGACTATCCTTTGGCTTCAAACCAGCATCAATTCTTCTAGGTACACTTGCACACAGTTGAAGGAACTCGGTAGGTAGGTTGTTCCAAACATCTTGAAGAACTAACTACAGATCTTTTGTGGATGTAGGCTGCCTCAAATCCTTCTGTCTCTTTTTGTAATCCCAGACAGACTCAATGATGCTATGATCAGGGCTCAGTGGGGGCTAAACCATCACAATCCAGGACACCTCATTCTTCTTTACGCTGAAGTTAGTTTTAATGACATTGGCTGTATGTTTGGGGTCGTTGTCCTGCTGCACAATAAATTTGGGGCCTATCACATGATGGTATGGCAAGATGGATAAGTACCTGCCTGTATTTTTCAACATTGAGGACACCATTAAGGACCATATAAGCAGTGGTTGGCCAAGGAAACCTAAAACAAATTCTCCTACTCCTTACGATCGCAGAGATACCACATATGTGTATGTTATTTGTTGTTTGTACTCGTAGTACAGCCCAGAAACAATAGTGTGCATTTTGCTTTTTTTTTATCCTACCTAAAACACTCTGACACTGACACTAACTGACATTGATACCAATTTATTTAAAAAAAAAAATCCTGTCCAAAAAAATACTGACCCTGACTTTTGTCTTTGACCATAACCTTGACCCAAACACTAACCCTGGCCCTGACCTAGATCAAAGCTTGATCTAGGTATTTAAAAAAAAAACGTTTTTATTTATTTTTTATTATTATTCTTATATTTTTTTATTACACGCACTTTTTTTCTCTCTCTCTCTCTGCGAGGACAGAGAGAGATATAATGCATCTCTCTCCTCCATTCACAGAGAGAGAGAGACAGCACAGGGGTGGGCTTCACAGTGACTGATCACTGTGATAGCCAATCAGAGGCTATCACAGAGATCAGGTGACCCAGAAGAGACAGAAGGATTTAAGGCAGGCTGCATCCACAGGAGATCTGTGGTTAGTTCTCCAAGATGTTTGGAACAACCTATCTGCTGAGTTCCTTCAAAAACTGTGAGCAAGTGTACCTAGAAGAATTGATTCTGTTTTAAAGGCAAAGGGTGGTCATCCCAAATATCTTCATTTACAGTATTTTTTCACAGCTGCCTAAAACTTTTTTAACAGTGGTGTACATACTTGCTCTGTTTAACTTCTGAGCTGGAACTGTGTACGATGGCGTACAATGCCAATAAGTTTGTACAATTCTATTTTTGGACTCGAAGAATAAACCTTGCTGCAGCTTTTAGTACATGTATTCTTTTTCTTGAAATATTAATAAAAAGGAAAGTAAAAAAAAATGGGCGGGGGGGGGCAGAAAGAGAGGGAATTAAGAGACAGGGATAGAAGATAGGGAGGGGGCAGAAAAACAGATAGAAGGGGCAGTACATATTGTAACTCTAATGCCGCGTACACACGGTCGGACTTTTCAGCTACAAAAGTCCAACGGACGCTGACGGACTAAAGCTGGCTGGTAATCCGATCGTGTGTGGGCTTCTCCGGACTTTCAACGTACTTTTTTAGCCTCAAATCCGACGTACTTTAGATTTGAAACATGCTTCAAATCTTTACGTCGTAACTACGACGGACCCCGAAGTCCGCTCGTCTGTATGCTAGTCCTACGGACAAAAACCCACGCTAGGGCAGCTATTGGCTACTGGCTATCAACTTCCTTATTTTAGTCCGGTGTACGTCATCACGTACGAATCCGTCGGACTTTTGTGTGGTCGTGTGTAGGCAAGTCTGTTCGTTAGAAAGTCTGCCGCAAGTCCGCCGCAAGTCCGCCGAAAGTCTGTCGGACGGGCTGTCGGACTTTTGTAGATGAAAAGTCCGACCGTGTGTACGCGGCATAAGAATGAGACAAGGAGGGATCAGAAGAGAGAAGAGGGACCAAGACAGAGGATAGTCTTAGTTTGGCTTCATGAGTCAAATCGGCAGCCAGAGATAATTTGTAAAATGATTAATGAACTACAAATACAACCACCATAGGAAGAAAAAAAAAACAACGTTTTCCAATGGCATGAGAACGCAAAGATAATAGAATTAATTAACTGCTCACTGCCAGATGAGGCAGCAAGGTGTTGCTATGGCTCCAGAAGCAAAAGACTTCTAGTTTTAAAGCTAAACTGATTAAAAATAAATTATTCCCTTTGGAAAAAAATTACCATGGACTGAAAATGAATGAAGCTCGTTTACTGAATATATTAAAAGGCATTTCCCTAATTGGAGAACACATTGCTGCTGTGTTATCTGTGACGGTGTCACACCACCATTGCTCTGTTCCGTCTGGCTGAGCAGCCGTTTCACTGTGCATAACAGGCTAACAGGGGAAACATTATTAATGATCATTTGGAAATGCAGATTTCACATAAAAGCAGCAGGAAACAGTTGCATCTGCTTTCCCTGATTTCAAGGGAAACCTGCCATGAGAGAGAAAAATGAGGCTGTCATTGTTGACCTTATCTTCAGAAAATGTTGGTTGACTGGATGTCATACTTTAGAGGGTTTGTTTAACTTTAACAAAAACTATGCAGATAATTGGTGCCTGTAGATAAAAACCAACTGTGCAGCTAAACTAAAGTTTAATAATACCCTTGCTTTAGGTGTAGGGTCATTTACACACCTCCTAAAGCCTGACTGAAAAACGCCCTGCCTTGTTGCCAAGATGTTGTTTAGGCACTCCCAGCTGCTGCTGCTCACCCTCATTATAACAGCAGCGAGCTCTCAAACCCCCACACATGTGTGGTCTACTATCTCCTCCGTCACAGCATCCCTGAGATCAGAATCACAGAGAGAGTCCATACCTGTGATGATGGGGGTGAGAAGTAATGGCTGTGGGTGTCTTAGTAACATCCTAATAACAAGGCAGGGCAGAGGGACAACATCTTTGGGAGTTTTTCTGTTGGGCTTCAGGAGGTACATAAATGGCCTACACCTATAAAAAGGGCTGAACAGTTGGTTATCTATGGGTGCCCCTTACCTGCATAGGCTGTTTATTGGTAAAGGTGAAGCACATAGTTACATAGTTAGTCAGGCAAGTCCATCTAGACGCAAGTCCATCTAGTTCAACCCAAAAGCAAACATAAAAATAAACATACAATCCCATATACAGTACACACTCCAATACCCAAAGTCTATTCAGAGGAAGGAGAAAAACCCCAGCAAAGCATTCTCCAATTTGCTACAGCAGGGGAAAAAATTCCTTCCTGATCTTATGAGAGGCAATCGCATATTCCCCGGATGAACTTTACCTATAAATGTCAGTACCCAGTTATATTATGTAAACCTAGAAAAGAATCCAGGCCTTTTTTAAAGCAATCTACTGAGCTGGCCAGAACCACCTATGGAGGGAGTCTATTCCACATTTTCACAGCTCTTACTGTGAAGAAACCTTTCCGTATTTGGAAATGAAATCTCTTTTCCTCCAGACGTAAAGTGTGCCCCCTTGTCCTCTGTGATAACCTTTAAGTGAATAACTCAACACCAAGTTCACTATATGGACCTCTTATGTATTTGTACATGTTGATCATATCCCCTCTTAATCTCCTCTTCTCAAGAGAGAATGGATTCAGTTCTTCTAATCTTTCCTCATAGCTGAGCTCCTCCATGTATCTTATCAGTTTGGTTGCCCTTCTCTGCACTTTCTCCAGTTCCCTGATATGCTTTTTGAGAACTGGTGCCCAAAACTTAACTGCATATTCCAGATGAGTAACCCTTTAATATTTGAATATCTTAAAGCGGAAATAAACCCATCAATTTAACAGTTCAAAAAACGTTCCTGGGAATGTAACTGTCACATTGGTTGTGCTCTCAACCAAGCTGTCAAACCATCAAACAGCTGGTGTCATAACTGATCACATGTGTAGCAACATGGCAGCTGCAGATCAAACATTTCAATGAGTAGTTATGTTGGAGTAGTAAACTGGCTCCATAGAGAGCTGGTCACAATCTCCTGCTATGTGAATTGGATGCGGATTTCTCCGCATCCAATTCACATAGCAGGAGATTGTGACCAGCTCTCTATGGAGCCAGTTCATACATCTCCACAGCAGCTCCCGTGCAAATAGCACAGGAGTCCTGTGTGTCTTTTGGACAAAATTCACGCTAAAATCGGACCTGAAACGGTGAATGGAGATGCACAGGACTCCTGCTGTGAGCTGCTGCATGTCCTAGTGTGAGCCCAGCCTCAAGGTTTGCTGCCTATACAACTAAAGCCGGCATCCTGCCATTCGGAAACCTTTATCCAACATAACTACTCATGGGAATCGTTCCCACCAGAGTACACAGAAAATGCCCTGAAGAAAGGGGAGACTATTCTTCTGAAACATGCTGGCTTTATGTACACGTTGCTAATTTTTATGAAAAGGTCCATGAACCATATGTATTCAAATAAGACATCTGTTTGTTTTCACCTTTTCCTGAACTTCATGCTTGTTTGGATCAGTAAATCTAGAGAGAGGGTATACAGTCAGGCAACTAGCATTTCCTAGAAGGAGGTCAGCTTTTCCAGGCTCTTGTGTTTCTCTCATGGCAGGTTTACTTTGACACAATGCAGTCACAGACCATTCTGAGTATCTGATGAAAGAAATCTGTAAGTAGGGGTTACAATCAGTAAAACACAAATGTTAAAGTGATCAGTAGATACGGGGCTATTGGCAGTTGACATTATATGCAGGTTTGAATTTGTAAAAGTTGAGCTATCACCTGCCCTTCCTGCCTCCCAAGCTTCCAATAGGTTTCCTTGGTAATGGGCAACCTCTCTGACAAATAGGGTTGTAGCACCCTCTAGTACTAAAAGAGTAAATAGGTTTTTATTTCTAGTACAGGTCAATTTATGCAGGCTTGGCTGGCAGCCAAGACTGTCTGTTTTTGTCCTGGGTTGGGCAGAAATCCAGGGAGAGCTAAATGACTCACTGGCAGCATCACTGAGACCTCCCCCTACTTCTTGAATGTTCTGGTACCTTCTAGAAAAATGGGAGGGGAAGTAAGGTGGAGCTGTCTGGAGTATTCTGAGGGCCCTGACCAATCCCCAACTTGGATTGGGGATTGGTCAGGCCCCCTCAAATACTCAGGGTCAGTCCAGCTGGGGAGGAGTTGTGTTCAGGTGGAAGCTGGAGATGGAGTGTTAGGCTGTCGTGGCCTTTGAGGAAGCTTTCCAGTCTGGGGGGTGACCTTGGGCCTGGGCTTGTGTGCGGATGGGGCCTTCCTAGAACCACAGAGGTGTCCTGGCAAGGAGAGGACAGCAGAGAACACTGCTGGGCAAGTCTCCAGGAGAACAAGGAACAGCCAAGAGGACTGGTAAGTGACACACAGTCCGGAGGACTGGGAGGCATGCCTGAGAGGACTGGAATGGAGTAGTCTGGGATGGGTGCAGAACCAGTAAGGAGGACTGTGGGCAGTGGAAAAAGGCAGCTGCAGCCAGGAGGCCTGGCAGAGCCTGAAGTACCGCCTACTGGGATCAGTAGCCACCTGTGGGACAGCTAACACTAGGAATACCATATTTTGCTGCACCATAGGAGCCCGTGGTCCCTGACTGCAAAGGGCATTTGCTTTGGGCCTGGCTGAGGCAGCGTCAGGCCTCAACGACAGTGCTAGTTGGTCCTGGGAGTGATAGTCTGCAATCAAGTGTATGTTCTGGAGGTGAAGAGGAGAGGTTGTATATATCAGATGGGTATATAGTTAGTCCCTGCATTTTTCTATTTTCAATCAAGTGGGTATCCCATATGTACCCTATCTCCATCCAAGTTATATCCCCTCATAAAAAAAACAACAACAAAAAAACGCAAAAACGAAGTACAAGGACCGATTCTTGACTGAAGTGTGTCTGGTAATTCATGTGCCTGGTTGTGCAGGGTGGGAGTGGGACCACACTCACCAGCAGCCCCTACGGGGGTACCACTGCAGGGAGGGTAGAACAGGGAGGGGCCAAGCTTAAAGTATATTTCCACTTTTGCAGTCAAAATTTAGAAATCCCTTCCACAGTATATGTTTATGTGGTTCCATCCACACAGCATACCTAAAACGAATTTAAAAAATATTTCTTTCTAGTTGTTTCTTTGGAGCAGGTTTATACATAGAACTCTCTAGGCAGCATCCATCGTGCTTTAGAAAGATAAATGTGTAATTAATGGACAGCCTTGACATTTCCTTGCCTGAACAAGTAAAAATCTAAGTAGCAGTTAGAAACATGGAAACATGTCACAAATGGCATTATTCCAATCTGGCTGCAAAAGTGGAAATACTTTACCTATTATAAGAAAAGTCAAGAGTTGTACATAGCCTTTTACATCTCTAGATCTACCTTTTTTTATAACAGTTTTCACTGAAAGTAACCTCTGTGTCCGCATTTGTTTCATCAAGGGCTGAATAAGATTTACCCAGGATCACGACAACTCTGGTTCATATTTAAAAGCATACACAGGTGTTTTCTATACATACCAAGGTTGAGATACTTTAACATAATAACTGGGATACTTTATGTGATTGTTAGCAGTTGATCTTACAGTAGCAAAAAGGATATTCTTTCCTAAAGTGGAACTTCAATCTTAAAAAAAGAGAAGCGAACAAGGAATGGGCATTTAACGACAGCCTCTTGATATATCAGTTTAGACCAAATATACAAGTTATTTAAAAAATTAAAGCTTTATTACACAAAAGTTAAAAAGACATTCTATACATGGAATAAACCTTATAAAATCCTCAATAAAAAATTAGACAGGAGGTAACAGTCAGATTATTCATAGCGTTTTTCCTATGCATTTCGCGGTAGCAACCGCTTCTTCAATGCTTTCATTTTTTCGTCATCTGATCAAGTACCCTGTCCAACACATCTGTTCAAGCTACAGGGAGACAAGTAGGCAAGACCCAGAGGTAGGAACATCAGACCATCAAGATGGAATAGACTGGGCGGCCCCTCCAGGGAGCACCAAAGTTAAGCTTTATCCAAACAAAATACAGAGTACAGAAGTAAAGGTTCCAGAGTATCTCTTAACTATAAGGAATAATGTTATCTCCAAGCAGAGCCAAAGATGTATAAGCAACCCAGAAAAACATAAATGGAGGAAGTTCAGAGCAAGGCGAATAGAAATCGCCAGAAGCCCTTCTGCCATTAACCCATCAGGTGTGAGGAATCCTTATCAGTGCCTATGTCTCCCGAGAACCTGGACTCCCAGAACTTCAATCCTCCCCACTTTACCTGTCATGCTGGGTTCAGTTGTATGGTTGTCCTCAAATCACATACTCACCAGCATGCTATGTCGCTGCCAAAGGCCAGGCCCTGCACTGCCATCTTCTTCTCTAAATAATGAAGAAACTCCTGCGCTGTCAGAAACACCTATGCTAAGGGGCACTGCTGCAACACCTAAATGGCTGATCCAAACAGACAAAAGTGGTGTGAATAAAGTAAGTGGTGATTGCGCTGTGATAAGTGGGGAAGGAAGGAGGAGGCAGGGGAAGGGGCTAGCTCAAATGTATAGAGAGGTGAATGAAAAATGAAAAAATTATACAAAATATAAAGGTATAATGAGCATGAGGGCTAGTATCATACTAGCACATAAAAAATATCATGTGAATACTGAAACAGAAGAAAAGAAAAATCTCAGTGCAAAAGGGCTAGTACCATACTAGCACATATGTGGTAACTCAGCAAATACTTATCAAAAGAAAAATCTCAGTGCAAAAGGGCTAGTATCATACTAGCACATATGTGGTAACTCAGCAAATACTTATCAAAAGATAAAACTCGGTGCAAAAGGGCTAGTAACATACTAGCACATAAGTAGTAACTCAGCAAATAATTGATGGTGACTCCAAGTAAATAACTAAATGGTGAACAGTCCCACCGCCTTGTAGTACAAAGTGCTCAAACAATGAGTCATCAGTTCCAAAAGGCAAAATGGAAAAATTATACAAAATATAAAAGTGATGAAATGTAATAAAGTGCAGTCTAATGAGCACTAAATCTGAATAAACTGAAGAAACAAAATAGTCTAAAGCGTATAAAAAGCTATGAAATGAGTGACAAATACAGTGTGGGTACAAAAAAAATAAAATATATAAATCAAACAAAGTCCATGTGCATGAGGGCTAGTATCATACTAGCACATAAAAATATTGTAAATACTGACACAAAAGAAAAGAAAAAATCTCAGTGCAAAGGGGCTAGTATCATACTAGCACATATGTGGTAACTCAGCAAATACTTATTAGTGACTTCAAGAAAAATAAATAAATGGTGAACAGTCCCACCACCTTGTAGTACAAAGTGCTCAAACAATGAGTCATCAGTTCCAAAAAGGCAAGTCCACAAGCCACAGGAAAGGGAAACAAAGTCTTCAGTGGGGACACCTCTGTGCTCGCAAGCAGCTCACCTTACTGCTGCAAGACAACAGCTTGTAATCCAGTAACAAATCACCAGCAGGCAAGGGTCCCATCCAGTAGTTCAGGCGATTCGGGTGGTGGGTGTGCAGGATGGTATATAAAAAACATAAGCAGACAGTATATAGTATAACTCCGTGGCAGCCAAAGTGGAAAAAAGGGACAGGACACAGAAGGGGGATGCACTCACTTTTGTAAAATGAGTGTGGGCGTCAATCCAACGAACGCCGAGTTCGTATACCTCAAAAAGGGTGTCTTCAAACCGTCCCCATTTCCTCAATGCTCGTCACAATGGGATGAATATATGTGGAGTGTTGGAAGAGAGTGCACATAGCGTGATCCCGTATATAAATCAGTTTATTAGGTTAAAAACAACATGGTACACTTACATTTAGCAGAAGGCTATAGTAAAAAACATCCACGAGCGCCGAGCTCATATCCTATCATCAGTCTGTGACAGTTCCCGTGCTCCAAACCTCACGCGTATCGTCACGTCACGTGACTAGATCAGAGGATGTCCTATCTTTGGCTACGGTTCCCAGCAATCCATCTTCAGGCCCTGCCAGCCCTCTGGCTGCAGCTGCCCTTCTTTACTGCCTATGACAACATAGTCCACTCCACTGGCTCTGCATCCATCCCAGAATGCATGCTCCCAGTCCTCTCAGGCATGCCTCCCCAGTCCTCCTGACTGTGCTTGTCACTCACCAGCCCACCTGGCTGCGACCAGTTGTTCCTCTCCTTGGAGACTTGCCTGACAATGCTCTCTCCTGCTGTCCTCTCTTGCTTCTCCTGTGCCTCCTGTCCAGAACCTTCAAAATTTCATGAAGGGCTCCGTCCACACCTGAGCCCAGACCCAAGGTCACCCCCCCAGACTCAAAGGCCCCGACAGCTTAGCATTCCATGTTCAAGCTCCAAGCTCTGAACGACTTCAACTCCTCCTCAGATGGGCTGAACCTGGGTACTTAAGGAGGCCTGCCCTCTGCCAATCCAAGTTGGGGATTGGTCAGGGCTCCTTAGAGTACCCCAGGCAGCTCCATCTCTCCTCTCCATCTCTCTTTCCAGTAGCTTCCAGAAATCTCTCGAAAGAAGAGGGAAGTCTCAGTGATACTGCCTGTGAGTCACCAGCTGCTAACCTGTGCCACTCCCAGTCCAAAACAAACAGGCCTGACTGCCAGCCAGGCCTGCTTAAATTTGCCTACCCTGCAAAAAAATCCTACTGTAGCACCTACCTACCTAGAGGGTGCTACACTCACCCCCACCAAAATCCAGCCAGCCCCTTGGCTGGGAAGATTTTGAAAAATGGCTCCTGGACCCAGAAGCAAGGGTATCCCATAAATAAATTGGAAGGGGAAAGGGAAATAACTTGGACAGGGAATATGTACAAATACATACATACAAAAAAATATATATAAATATCTGGCAAGTATCTACATCATGTATACATTAACACATTCCTGTAGCTAACAGTCAAATAACATGGTACAGATTTTGTGCCAGAGCATCTCTCCCTCTTTACTCTGCTTGCAGGAATCATGTCCCAAGCCAGAGGGGGTTGGATAGCTGTCCCATCCCAGTAGATCCTAAAAGGAAACAAAAACACCACAGTATCCTAAACTAAACTCTATCTACACACTTTTGTACCACATTCTGTCAGTAGGGGGTTATATCCTGCTGACAGAAGCATCAGTATATATATAAAAAAAAAATTTCATCACAGCATACATTTTTCTTTCTTATTCTGTCAGTATGGGGTTTTATCCTGCTGACAAAAATAAGTGGTAATGATAAAGACAGAGGAATAGCAGTCACTCACCAGCCCTCCTGGCTGCTACCAGTTGTTCCTGTCCCTGGAGACTTGCCCAGCAATGCTCTACCCTGCTGTCCTCTCTTGCTCTTCCTGTGCCTCCTGTCCAGAACCTTCACAATTTCTTGAAGGGCTCTGTCCACACCTGAGCCCAGACCTAAGGTCACACCCCCCCAGACTGGGGGGGGGCTCCCTCAAAGGCCCCAACAGCCTAGCATTGCATCTCCAAGCTCTGAACAACTCCAGCCCCTCCACAGATGGTCTGACCATGGGTCCCTAAGGAGGTCTGCCCCCTGCCAATCCAAGTTGGGGATTGGTCAGGGCTCCTTAGAGTACCCTAGGCAGCTCCACCCCTCATCTCCTCCTCTCTTTCCAGTCATTTACAGAAAGATCTCGAAAGAAGAGGGATGTCTCAGTGATGCTGCCTGTGAGTCACCAGCTGCTAACCCGAGCCAATCCCAGACCAGATCAAAACAAACAGGCCTGGCCAGCCAGGCTTGCTTGAATTTGCCTACCCTGCAAAAAAGTCTAGTACCCACCTACCTAGAGGGTGCTACACAAACATTCTGTAAGACTGCTGCAAATTATGGTTCAGGTATGTTGTGCAATAGTCATCCCGCCACAGGGGTCACTGTGGCTGAACTTTCATGCTGTAGACTTGCAAAGCTCTTGCTGTAGACTCACCACTGCAACTTTGCTCTTGCTAGAAACTTGCCATGCAAATTTGCTACAAATTGGAAAAGTGTCAACTAGAACTTGTGCTTCAAGGGCTCTGCATGTGTACAACTTGCCAGTGAAAATGTGCAGCAAGTTAACAGACTTACAAATCAACACTGCCACAAATTTGTGGCAAGTCATCCTTCCTATCTGGGTATAAACTGAAACTGACAAAGAATCAAAAGCTTCGAAACGTATAACCACGCCTCTTCCTGCAGCTTCCTGGCATCTCGTAACATCACATCTGGTTCCATGCTGGTTCTGCTGCTTCCAGCTGCCATCTCCTGCTGGTAACTCGTTTTAGCGGCACTTTAGCGGTGCTTAAGCGGTGCTTTTCGGCCACTAGCGTGGTGCTTTTAACCCCCCGCTAGTGGTCGAAGAAGGGGTTAAACACGCCCGTGTTGCGGCCTATCGAAACGCTTTTCAGGCGCTGTCCATTCATTTCAATGGGCAGGGCGTTTTGGGAGCACTGTATACAAACCGCCCCAAAGATGCTGCTTGCAGGACTTTTCCTAATGTCCTGCAAGCACACTGCCCTAGTGTGAAAAGTCACACAAATGAATGGGAAGCGGTTTTCAGGCGTTATTTAGAGGCTATTTCTAGTGCCTCAGTGTGAAGCTGAAGCTGGTGTAAGGCACAGGAGTGCCTAGGCAACCTCACATACCAGGAAGTGCACTGCTATTCTTGTCTGGAGGAATTCAGAACAAAAAGGTAGATTTTTAAGGGTACCATTTGGGCACAATTACCATTTTTCTTTTCCAATAGTTTTTATTGAACGTTTTACAGATCAAGTTTTCAAGGCAAGATATCGTTTGCATGAGATCAGCATTCCCATTTACAATATGTCTTAAGGTTCTAGAAGTGTGAACAGTAAGGTTTACTCTATCAAAGGTGTTTGTTGTGTCTCTTATCGCTTTATACTTCAACCTGATAAACTACATAAAGAACCTGTAACATGTAACAAGTAACAAGGAAAAGTAACAGACAAAAAACAAGGAGGAAATCTCAAAAAAAAAAACAAAAACAACAAAAAAAGGGGGGGACTGGATTATCTCTTTCTTGGATCCCTGTCATTTCTTTTGGCTTCATGAAGATGAAGAGGAGGGCTCCGTACTATGTGACCATATGGCCTATATCCGCTTAACGGTCTCTCATACAAGATTCTAGGAAAGAATCGAAAACTTGCAAAGGAAAGGAAGGAAGAAGAGAGAAGAGGAGAGAAAGAAAAAAGGGGGGGGTGTACACCCCCGTTGTTCTCCACTTTGCTGTACTAAGGGCTCGTAAACCTTCAGACAGATATTTTATCCATGGTTCCCAGACCCTATCAAAGACTGGTTGTTTATCCAGTAATATCACTGAGAGGCGTTCATTGCTCATGCACAATTACCATTTTTAGATGTTCCTTATAATGTTACACATTTTCCCTTTTTTTTAAATTTAGGTCCACTTTAAGCAGGAAAATCTTTGAAGTATTTGTGCATTTATGCTCACTGACCAGCCTTTTTTACAGTGCTTAAGGGCCCGTTCACACCAGAACGCGGTGCAGGCAACTTACGTTCTGTGAGCATTTTCCGCACCACATTCAAAATGCACTGCAGTTGCAATGTACAGCAGGTGTCAATTTTAAGGTAATTATACCCCAAATGCAGGTCACCAATACAGTGCGTTAGCTTACACTGGATCGCATGGTACAGAAGTGATCTTGTGTACTTTTGGTGCGGTACTATTTCAGCCCATTCATAATGAATGACCGCCCACCGCCGTTTTACGTCGCTACTTTGAAGAGGAATACCGTTTTTGTGGCAGCAGCTAGCTACCATAACCCCGGTATCCTCTTCTTCAGCGGGCAGTCTGCTTTCAGATAAAAGTGGTCTCTGTGGCAGGTTTGCCACGAGATAATTTTTATTGGCGGTGGGAGAGCGGCCCCCCTCCTACAGCACTCTGGTGCCCCCCGCCGCTTACCGGAGTCGTCGGTAGCGGCGGAGGAGATCGCCTCCTCTTTCTGGCTTGGTACAGAGCCAAGTGAGGGGAAGATGGCCCCAACCCATCTCCATATCATTGCAGGGCGGAAGTGACGTCAACACGTCCGCCCATAGCTCTTAAAGGGCCTTTTTTTTCAAATGACAAAATGTTTTTTTTTCTTTCTTTTTATGTAAGAGGTCCTGTCATGCTTTTTTTCTATTACAAGGGATGCTTACATTCCTTGGGATAGAAATAAAGGCGACACATTTTTTTTTTAAAAAAAAGAACAGTGTAAAAATAAAAAATAAAAGGTAAAATAAATTTAAAAAATTTTTTTTTAAACGTGCCCCGTCCCACCGAGCTGGCATGCAGAAGCGAACGCATATGTAAGTAGCGCCCATTTATGAAAACGTTGTTCAAGCCACACATGTGAGGTATCACCGCGATCAGTAGAGCGACAGCAACAATTCTAGCCCTAGACCTTCTCCAGAAATCAAAACATGCAACCCGTAGAATTTTTTAAACGTCACCTATGGAGATTTTTAAGGGTAAAAGTTTGTTGCCATTCCACGAGCGGGCGCAATTTTGAAGCATGACATGTTGGTTATCAATTTACTTGGCGTAACATTATCTTTCACAATATAAAAAAATTATATTTGTGTTAACTTTACTGTTGTCTTATTTTTTAATTAAAAAAAGTGTATTTTTTCCCAAAAAAGTTTGCTTGTAAGACCGCTGCGCAAATACGGTGTGACAGAAAGTATTTCAACAACCGCCATTTTATTCTCTAGGGTGTTAGAAAAAAATATATATAATGTTTGGGGTTCTAAGTAATTTTCTAGCAAAAAAATATGTTTTTAACTTGTAAACACCAAATCTCAGAAAGAGACTTGGTCCTTAAGTGGTTAAAGAATAACTAATGGCAACATTTTTCTTCATTTTGGATAGAATGGAGAGGGATTAGAAACCTTGTCATGTTTAATTGCTGTATGTGCCCCTGTTAGTGATATTTACATTACTTTTTTTGTCCTGTTTGGCATTATCAGTAAAGTGAAAGAAAATTACAAATTTCAGGTTATTACCAGAACAGGCATAAAGGGGAGATCTTCCAGTGTAGACATTAGTTCTGGTGAAATACACAGGAGGGCGCAAACGCCTAGTGCACTACCACTACCAACATTTATTGTATCCAACAGACAAAAACATACTCACAGGCATTAAAAGGAAAAGGCATATCAAACACATCTCCTGCTGTAGGCAGAGTCATCTGACCATGTATGCCAAGGTTGGATGGTCAGATGACACCACCTACGGCTGGAGTTGTGTTTGATATGCCTGTTCCTTTTTTATGCCTGTGAGTATGTTTTCGTCTCTTGGATCTAATAAACGTTGGTGGAAGTAATACACTAGGTGTTTGTACCCTCCTGCGTGTATTCACAATTCTTTTGGAGATTTCCCAGTCTGAGGAGGGCAGCATTATTATTATTATTATACGAGATTTATATAGCACCAACAGTTTACTCAGCGCTTTACAATGTATAAGGGGGACAACACAATTACAGTACAGTTCAGTACAAAAGGTACAGGAGGGCCCTGCTCGTAGAGCTTACATTCTAAAGGGAGGGGGTGGTGGTACAAAAGGTAATACCTGCAAAGAATGATTTGATGGCGGTGGCTCAGGGACAGTTATGTGGGTGTGGGATAGGCTTCCCTGAATAAATGAGTTTTCAAGGATCTCCTAAAGGTGGACAGGGTAGGGGCTGATCGGACATACTGGGGCAGGGAATTCCAGAGGATGGGAGAGGCTCTGGAGAAGTCCTGAAGGCGAGCATGGGAGGAGGTAACAAGGGAGCTAGAGAGCAGGAGGTCCTGGGAGGAGCGGAGGGGGCGATTTGGGCGATATCTGCAGATGAGGTTGGTGATGTAGATGGGGGCGATGTTGTGAATGGCCTTGTATGTTATGGTTAGCATTTTGAATTTTACACGGTGGGGTAGGGGAAGCCAGTGAAGGGATTGGCAGAGAGGAGCAGCAGTCACGGATCGATTAGTGAGGTGTATTAGTCTAGCAGCAGCATTCATAATAGACTGAAGGGGGGATAGCCTGATAAGGGTAGGCCATTAAGGAGAGAGTTGCAATAGTCAAGGCGGGAAATAATCAAGGAGTGAATAAGTTGTTTTGTAGTGTCATTAGTCAGGAAGGGTCGAATTTTGGAGATGTTGCGGAGGTTAAGGCGGCAGGATTTAGCCAGTGATTGGATATGGGGGCTGAAGGAGAGGTCAGAGTCAAGGATTACACCCAGGACTCTGGCATGTGTGGAGGGACCAATGGTTGTGTTGTTGATATTAATGGTGAAGTCACAGGAGGGGGACCGTGAAGGAGGAAATATAACAAGCTCAGTTTTAGAAAGATTAAGTTTGAGGAAGTGGTGTGACATCCATACCGATATGTCGATCAGCAAGTTTGAGATCCGTGAGGAGATAGTGGGGGTGAGTTGGGGAGTGGAGAGATAGATCTGTGTGTCATCAGCAAAGAGATGGTATTGGAAGCCATGGGAGGTGATCAACTGGCCCAGGGAAGAGGTATAGAGTGAGAAAAGGAGAGGCCCAAGGACAGAGCCTTGGGGTACCCCAACAGAAAGAGGAAGGGGAGCGGAGGAGATGGAGTTGTGAGTGACGGTGAAAGTGCGCTGAGATAGGTAGGAGGAGAACCAGGATAATGCAGAATCACGGAGGCCAAGGGAGTGTAATTTGCTGAGGAGCAGCAGGTGGTCAACTGTGTCAAAGGCAGCAGAGAGGTCTAAAAGTATGAGTATGGAGTAGTGGCCATTGGTTTTGGCAGTTATTAGGTCATTGGTGATTTTTAGTAGGGCAGTTTCAGTCGAATGTTGTAGGCGGAAGCCAGACTGTAGGGGGTCGAGAAGGTTGTTGTCCGTGAGGTAGCGACTCATTTGGTCATGAACAAGGCGTTCGATGAGCTTGGAGGCAAACGGGAGAAGGGAGATAGGTCTTAAGTTATTCAAACAGGTGGGGTCTAGTGAAGGTTTTTTGAGTATGGGGGTAACCAGTGCATGTTTGAGCGGGGAAGGAAAGGTGCCAGAGGAGAGGGAGAGGTTGAAGATGTGGGTTAGGGAGTTGAGGATAGAGTGGGAAGGTGGTCGCAGTAATTGAGAGGGGACAGGGTCCAGGGGACATGTAGTGAGGTGGGCCATGGAGAGGAGTTTATCAACTTCTTCTGTGGTAACTGGGCAAAAGGAGGAGAGTATTGAGAGTGGTGTTGGACCTGATATATCCTTGCGAATTGTGTTGATTTTGCTATTGAAGTGGTTGGCAATATGTTGAGCAGTAAGCAAGTTGGTGGGAGGGGGCAGTGGGGGGTGAAGTAAGGAATTAAGGGTAGAAAAGAGTTGACGAGGTTTGGATGAGAGGGTTTTGATGAGAGTGTTGTAATAGGTTTGTTTAGCAGTGTGGAGGCAGGAGTTGTATTTGAGAAGGACAGATTTGTAGAGGGTAAAGTCTTGCAGGGATTTAGATTTACGCCATGCTCGCTCAAGAGCACGGCTGCGTCTCTTGAGACTTCTGGTGTCGTCTGTTTGCCAGGGTTGTGGCAGATGGGGCCTGGTTCTGCGTGTAGAAAGAGGAGCAAGTACGTCAAGGGAGGATGACAACGTGGTGTTGTAGATGGAAGTGGTTAGGTCTGGGCAGGACAGGGGTGCGATTTTGTCATAAAGGCCATCAGTAGCAGAGTGAAGAAGGGAAGGTTTGAGGTTGCAAAGGTTCCTGCGGGTAGTGGTTTGTGGGTTGGCATCATCGGATGAAGCATTACGGGTTGAGACACCATATGATGTACAACAGTTTGAGCACTGGAGTGTTAGAACTTTGCTTTGGACTATTTCTGGTGAATACAAGGGATTCCATCACTTTGGAGGGGTTTTCTCTCACTTATTGCTTTGCCTATGGGGCAGGAAGGGAAGGGAAATTTCCAAAATGGCAAAAAATTATAGGGGTTATAACTCTCCCTCACTCTATCCAAAATGTAAGAAAATAGTTGTGAATATAGTTCTTCTTTAATTTACTTAACTAAAACATGTCAGTCATTTTTAGTCCCTGCATAAAAAATAGAAACAAAAAGCAGTTGACTTGCATTAGTGCAGGTATGTTATTTTTTCTGTCTGGGATTTATTTTTTTCCATATTTCTTTTTTTATGTAGTATAATTTACTACCAGCGCTGCTACAAATTGATAGGAAAAATATTTCATGATAATTTAGTAGGGTGAATAAACTACTAAAAATCACCATGTTGCAAGATGCATTGTGAAAGATAGCACCTAACAGCTGGTATTTTCAGATGTGCGACTCCCCAGTGCTCCTTTATGTGAGCCAAGGTGTAATGACTGTGAATCTTGCCTTCTGAAGTTAACTCATTTGTAGCCTGCAATTAATGTCTAATTTACATCTTTTGACTGCTGAAATTGCATCAGATATTAGCAGATGTGTTACATAACCAGCAATACAGCAACATTTCTTTCTTAAGACTACGATGTTGTTAAAGTAAAAGAACAGTGCAGACACTTAAAGGAATACATCTACTTTCTCTATAAAATTAAGATGGCAGAATACATTTTGTAATTTATTCATCTTAAATTAAAAATTACCTATATCAGTTTGTAGGAGTTTTTTTTCATTATTCTTAAATAAATATGTTCTGAAAGAATGTATGGTATGCAGGCTGCCATTGTCAACCTCTTTTTGAAAAAGGCTTCCCTGATATTGTTGAATTTTTGGCTTTAGCACCTGATCTGGAACAAGAATGCACATCAGGAAAGCTCTAAAGCCAGTATTAAGTATGTTTCCTTCAGGAAGGGTCTCCTCTAAGACAGTTGTGGTCCACTTTCTTGATATGAGTGCCATAAGTGTGGTCCCTGACATCACCAAAGAACCATACATAAAATTCAGTTGTGTAATATTACAAAAAAAATGTCAGAGACTGCAGCATGCCTGTTGGTCAAAGACTACAGGCATGCTACAGAAGATGGTCAGAGACTGTACACATGCTTTAGGAGTTGCTTGAGAAGAGGGACACATCTTAGGAGTGGGGTTAACCTCCCTGGCGGTATGATTATTTCGGATTTTAGGTGCTGAAAGCGGTACCATTATTTTGCATGGAAATTTGGCGTTTTATATTGTAGGTCTGTAAATCTTAACAATAACACACTTAAATCTGTCCAAACCAGAGTCTAGTAGATATCCCGGGTATGATAAAGTTTGAAACACAAAAACATAAATTATAATATAATAAATAAAAATAAATAATTAAAAAAAAATTTAAAAAAAATAGTAATAAAATAAATTACCCCACAATTCACTATCGCTCAATTCTGCAAGTGTTCTAATTTACTATCGCTGTTTTCTAGCTGGTCTAAAGCCACTTTTGACGTAAAGGGACACTTTTTGGTTGCTATGGACAATCTCCAGTTTCCAGGCAGAAAGAACAGTGTATATCACATAAAACTGCATGCAGTGCATGGGCCAAAGCACTGGGGACAAAAGGGATGTGAAATCATTTCATACAGTACTGTAATCTGTAAGATTACAGTACTGTATGTGTTATGGTTTTTACTGTTTTTTGAATTTGCCGCCAGGCTCCGCCGCCGTGCGTCGCGACGCTCGCAGGGAACGGAGCCTGGCACGGAGAGGCTTCGGAGGAGGACGGAGCCCTCGGACACTGCGGGGGACATCGCAGGATTCCGGGGACAAGGTAAGTAACGCCGCCGCAGGATCCTGCAATGCGATCCCGAGTGTGGCTCGGGGTTAAAATTCAGTACCATTAGCGGTAACCCCGAGCCACACTCGGGATCGCAGGGAGGTTAATATTTGACAAATATTAACCGCCAGGGAGGTTAATATTTGTCCCTGTTTCCTGGGGACAGTTCCCTGATCTGTGTGCTATGTAAACCTGACCCCTAAACCATACCTCCCAACATTTTGAGATGGGAATTAGGGAAACCTACTAGCAAATGTATGAAGGAATAGGACACGCCCCCTGCCACACCCCCTTAAAAGGAGAATTCACCAAAAAAAAAAGGTTAATTAAATCCACAAGGGCTTTTTTTTACCACTATTCCTTTATATTGGCTTTTGAAATTCACAAATGCAGCAATTTAGAAATTTAATGAAAGGTTTAGCACTGGGAAACACTTTTTGAAAGATAAAAAGTGCATTTTATATAAAACTATATAGATTAGACCAAAATGAGGGACGAATAAGGGGGAAAAAGGGGACAGAGGGACATTGCTCCAAATCAGGGACAGTCCCTCGAAATCAGGGACAGTTGGGAGCTATTCCTAATCTCTGTATATTACCTAACCACTTGTCGACCGCCCACAGTACAATTACTGCAGGTGGCCAGCACTGGCAGGCTGGATCATGTATATATATATATATATATGTATACGTCATCCAGCTTGTTCCGGTTTAGAACCATTCCTGCCACCACTGTGTCCACCAGATGAGGGATCATGGGATTGCTGTGCAATCCCATGATCACAGCCTCTTACTAAATGCCTCAGACTGTCTATTTTCCAGAAAGGGGTCGTTTGGGAGAAATTTGTTCTGTTATGGTACATCAGGATTGATCAATTTTCAAATATACATACAGTAGCATAGTTTATAGACACTATAACGTTCACACAAACCAATCAATATACACTTAGTTGGATTTTTTTATTTTATTTTTTATTTTTTTATTTTTTACCCTAAACATGGGCATAGTTAGCGTCTCAAGATTTCCTTTTGACTCCTAATGCCGCGTACATACGACCGGTTTTGCCGTTGGAATAAACTCCGAAGGTTTATTACTTCAACGGAACTCCGACAGAATTCCATTCAAGCAGTCTTGCCTACACACGGTCAAACCAAAGTCCGACCAAAGTCCGACCGTCCAGAGCGCGGTGAGGTACAACACTTACGACGGGACTAGAAAACGGAAGTTCAATAGCCAGTAGCCAATAGCTTCCGTCTCGTACTTGCTTCAGAGCATGCGTCGTTTTTGGTCTGTCGGAACAGCATACAGACGAACGGTTTTCCCGATAGGAATTGGTTCAGTCGGAAATCTTTAGAACATGTTCCATTTCTAGGTCCATCAGACTTTTCGAAAAAAAAAAGTCAGACGAGGCCTACACACGATCGGAATAGACGATGAAAAGCTTCCGTCGGACTTTTTCTGTCGTGTGTACGCGGCTTTACTCAGGAAACAGTCATAGCCTGGAACATATTATGTTAACCACTTGACATCCGCGCTATAGCCGAATGACGGCCACAGCGCGGACCTGAATTCCCGAGAGACGGCCTCCCGTGTGCACGCGCCCTGCAGGGCCCGTGCCGAGTGCGCTGCGATCACCAAGTCACTGATCACCGATCCGAGTAAGGGGCCGGTCCCGGCCCCTTACCATGTGATCAGCTGTCAGCCAATGACAGCTGATCACATGATGTAAACAAAAGATCGGTAATCATTTTTTTTTTCTACTTCTACTCTACTGATAGCGTGAGTAGAAAAAAAAGCCGATCACCGGCTCAGATGCGAGGGACAAAGGTCCCGAAGTGGAAGAGGCACATCTGCCTCATCTGTGCTTCCTAACAGTGCCCACAGTGCCACCTAACAGTGCCCACAAGTGCCACCTAACAGTGCCCACAAGTGCCACCTATCAATGCCCACAAGTGCCACCTATCAATGCCCACCAGTAGTGACAATCAGTGCCACCTAGCAGTGCTGCCTATTAGTGTAACTGATCAGTGTCCATTATTGCCACCCATCAGTGCCCATCACTGCCACCCATCAGTGCCCATCACTGCCGCCTATCAGTGCCCATCAGTGCCACCTCATCAGCGTACATTAATGAAGGAGAAAAATTACCTGTTTTAAATTTTTTATAACAAAAAATATAAAATTTTTTTTTTTTTTTTTAAATTTAGTCTTTTTACATTTTTTTTACAAAAAATAAAAACCACAGAGGTGATCAAATACCACCAAAAGAAAGCTCTATTTGTGGGAACAAAATGATAAAAATGTAATTTGGGTACAGTGTTGACTGACCGCGCAATTGTCATTCAAAGTGCATCAGTGCTGAAAGCTGAAAATTGGTCTGGATAGGAGGGGGGTTTAAGTGCCCAGTAAGCAAGTGGTTAAAGCTGTAGTAAACCGCTGGGTGTTTTTTTTTCTAACCTGAAAGGTAAAGCCATAATGTGCTAGTATGCATCGCATACTAGCACATTATGTTAAACTTACATGAAAACAAAGCCTTCCAGTGCTGCACTGTCACCATTGCATGCGCTCCCATCTTCACCCGATCTTCCGTCCGGGTTTGCGGACTCCAGCTGTATGACTGTCTGGAGCCGCAATGACGTCACTCCCGTGTATGCATGCAGGAGCCACTGTTTATGGCACAGGACTCTGAAGGAAGGGCCCGGGTGGCTGCTCCTTCAGAGCGCATGTGTCGGTGATGTTATTGGCTGCATGGACAGTAAATATCTTCTAAGCGGTGCATGTTTAGATGACATTTACAGTACCTACAGATAAGCCTTATTATAGGCTTACCTATAGGTACAAGCCAGAGATGGGAATTTACTCCCACTTTAAGCGACCAAAGCGGCAAAAATTGTTTTTGCCCAATCAGTGTATTCTTCCAGAATACAATAGCTCAGCGGAGGGATTTACTCTCACTTTTATTCTCAGTGACATTGGTCATTAGGACAAATAGAGAGAATGTATCTCCCTAAAAGGAATACATACAGTAATAATAACCTGGCAGTGGTTCTAACCCGTCACCATTCTAAATCTTAAAAAAGTTTTGCTTTTCGTGTTTTTGATTTTCTTCTGCAAGCAACAAGCTTACAACAACTAAACTCTAGGTATATGCAGCAATTATAGCTAATGAGGATAAAGTTTAATACGTGTGCTTTTATATATGCAGAGAATTACAGTCTGAGATAAAAATTGCCCATTTAAGCTCTGAAAAATGCAAAAAGTGTGAATTGGTTTATAGAAGCTACTGCAGTTTTACTTTTTTCCTGTTGCCTAATTAAATAATCTTGATAAGGTGTAATCAATCAAAGCTTAGAAAAATATTTAGTTCTTTTTGAGCAGTGATAAAATACCTGTGTTTAGGCTGCAATAGAATTTGTAAAATCCAATTATAATGCAGAATAGTCTAATATCGATAATCTTTTGGACAAATGCTTCATTTAAAGTAGCTCGGAATCTCAGTGCTGAAAATCGCATTGCTTGCCCAATCTTAGGAATTGTATTGTACAAGTGCACCCTCTAGTGGTATAAACTAATATGTAACTTTTTTGTATTTTTAATAAGGTGTATGGAAACCCTAAAATTATATAGAATGTCTTGTGAGCCTCCACTAACAATAATAAACCAATAAATCCTCTTTGAATCAGCTGCAAGCGGTAAACATGTCTCATAAACCATGTAAAAGTACTAAAATCGCATTAAAAACGCTGCGCTATCAAAGGTATAAGCATAAAGCCTCTGAACTGGTAAAATGATATCCTCTACACCGTGATACTAATAATGTATAAAATATATGATAAAAAAATATATAAAATTACAAGTGCTTAATAGCCAAATAATAAAGTTACAATGTGCATTCATATAGTGATGAAAAATATTAAAGCAAATAAGTCGGTGGAAATCTAAATAGATCCAAATACAAGAATTATTAAAAAAAAGTGCTTAAGTGCACTGTGCAAAGTTCAAATTGATCTAATTTACAGGTGCTCCACACTCCATGCGATTCAGTATGCTGTGAAAGTGATGCGATAATCAGATGTTGTGTTCTCACTCAGGTGCTCCTCCCATGTAATGAAGTCTGTGACCTTGCTGTTAAGCTTGGTCAATACATGCTTTGCAACCACTACAAGGTTCAGCAGTGCGTCCAGAATCCTGGATCAATCGCCAATGTGCCTCAGTAAATCAAAGAAAAAAGGATCTCATAGTGTAGTATGCTTATGCAATTTATTGAAAAAAAAAATAAACAGGTCCCACACAGGGTACTCACAATATCCAGGTGCTTCAGTGCACCATTCTATATCAAGCAAAAAACGAATGGTTGAAAACGGCCGGTAACGAGATGGTAAGCTGATCGTTCCTAACAGCTGATCTGCTAAGCGTGCCGTCCTGTCCCCTTCCCCTACATGCGTCGATACAAGGGAATTTCGTATCTTCCTCAGGGGGTGATTTTTTAATCTTACAGATTACAGTACTGTATGAAATCATTTCACATCCCTTTTGTTCCCAATGCTTTGTCCAGAGCCCTGCATGCAGTTTTATATGATATATACTGTTCTTTCTGTCTGGAAACTTGAGATTGTCCATAGCAACCAAAAAGTTTCCCTTTACGACAAAAGTGGCTTTAGACCAGCTAGAAAACAGCGATAGTAAATTAGAACACTTGCAGAATTGAGCAATAGTGAATTGTGGGTAAATTTATTTTATTATTATATTTTTTTTTTATTATTTATATTTATTTATTATATTATAATTTATGATTTTGTGTTTCAAACTTCATCATACCCGGGATATCTACTAGACTTTTGGTGGACAGATTTAAGTGTGTTATTGCTAAGAATTACAGGCCTACAATATAAAACGCCAAATTTCTATGCAAAATAATTGTACCGCTTTGAGACGCAAAAATCTGAAATAATCATACTGCCAGGGAGGTTAAGATGCAGCAAACATCACATCCAACATGTGGAAAGCTGAGCTGCATTTCCCATGATATAATGGGAATTCACTATGGGGGCAATCAAGGACTGTGGGCTGGTTGGTCACAACCAGGTGCTGTAGGGATCATACCCACCAACAGGTAAAACGTCCTTGCTCACTTCAGTAGAATACGCCGAGGAGGTTATGTGACCAGGGGTCATTTATCAATAGGACAACTATGAAACACAGGGAATCTGGGGTAAGAATGGAAGACATTTTAAAAACACAAGACCAGCATTTTTAAACAAGGTGAGGAAGCACCTAAAGTTATCATTTATAACTATAATTTAATCCTTCTGGTTGGAGTTCAGCTTTAAGATGATACAGAGATGTACTGCATATTTTTTAGGCCACACATACCATTTAAAATAGAACTAAAGACAAACCATTTTTTTTAGCTTCAGGAATGAGGGGTGACAGAGACGGTCTCAGGTCCCCCCCCCCCCCCCCGCACTCACCCCTCCACGGTGACGCCGCCCCCCCCCCCCCCGCACTCACCTCTCTATGGCTTCCTCAGCTTCTCCTCCCGGCCAACCCGATCCATCCTGATTGGTGGGTTTGGGGTGCAATGCTCTGCGTCCCAAGCCCAACCTTCTACAAGCCAATTAAAGCCTCAGGCTCTAATCATGCGGCTTGAAAAAAAAATCATACAAACGCCCCTGTGCCCCTAATGGACTGGCCGCTCCTGATAAGACCCCTTTCACATGGAGCGGACTCTGTCAAGCAGATCCGCGATGAGCAGGCGGATGAAAGGTCCGTGTCCACTCCGCTGATGCAGAGCGGGCACAGCCTGCTATTCTCTATGGGGTGGTCGGATGGAAATGGACCGACTGTCCATTTCCATCCGATACCATCCGATCTGCTAGATGGATGGGGAATGGAATCCCCATCTGTCTGTTTTTAGCGGACTGGACTGGATTGGCTGCAGGCAGGTGTAAACGAACACATGTCCATTTACATCAGCCTCTACATAGAGAACAATGGGTGGTCCGATTGGGCTCGTCTGAAAAACAAACAGGCAGACCGTATCGGTCTGCTTGTGTAAAAGGGGCCCAAGGCCTTGTTCACACAGGGCATACACAGCGTACCTTTACAGGGATGCACAGGTGTTCCGTGCATCTCTGTGCAGGCAGTCCCATTGATGTCATTTGGGATGTAGCACCTGCACGAACAGGAGTCGTTGCTCCCAATTTTACATCCATATAGGTCCGCATGCATGTCCCTGAGCTTACACTGTCTGCGTTCGGGGTCATGTACCTACACGGATGTCAGATTGGGAACAGCAGCTATGGCTTTGCAGCCATTGCACCCAATTGACATAAATGGGACTGACTGTATGGCGATGCATGGAACACCTGTGCATCCCCGTGCGGGTAAACATGGCCCTCCATGGGAGAATACTTTAGTATGTCACATGTGAACGATGCTTTAGTAGCAATTTAGCAGGAATTTTGTTATGTTGTGTTTATGTACACTATATATTGTTTTGATAAACATATGCGCAAATATCGCACTGCCTTAAAAATCAGTAGCACCTTCTTTTTTTCTATTGGCCATGTGCTTTCAGAAGATATATTGTTTGGGGGGGGGGGGGGGCTTTTACAAATTCTGAAGGCTGTAAGTGAAAAATCAAAAAACAGATTTAGTGAACTTTTCGGGTACGTTCGATTTTTACCATTTTGCAAAAAGCACGCAGTTTAAAATTTACAAATATTTGTTTTTTATTAACTCCTTACAGGTTAAGCTTTTATATTTAGTAGGGATTTAGCAGGAATTTTGTAAAATTAGCTGTGTTTTTATCTGCTACTAATGATTTTGCTGTATTTTTTGTGAATATACTGGTTTGATAAACATTTGTGCAAATACCGCGGGGTCTAAAAAAATCAGTAGCACCTTCTTTTTATTCTAGAGGTCATATGCTTTCAGAAAATATATGGTTTTGGGGTCTTTCACAAATTCTGAAAGCTGTAAGGGGAAAATGAAAACCTTTAGATTGTTAGAGAAATGTGGATATTTACATTTTTGGGTTCGTTCGATTTTCACCATTTTGCAAAAAGGTGATATGTAAAAATTAAAATGTTTTGTTATTTATTAACTTCATACAGGCTAAGCTTTTATATTTAGTAGGGATTTAGCTGGAATTTTGTAAAATTAGCCATGTTTTTATCTGCTAATAATGGTTTTTGTGTATTTATTGCGAATATATTGGTTTAATAAAATACCGCGGGGGTCTAAAAAAATCAGTAGCACTTTCTTTTTATTCTAGAGGTCATATGCTTTCAGAAAATATATGGTTTTGGGGGTCTTTCACAAATTCTGAAAGCTGTAAGGGAAAAATGAAAACCTTCAGATTTTTATAGAAATTTGGATATTTATATTTGTATGTACATTCGATTTTCACCATTTTGAAAAAAGGTGCAATGTTAAAATTACAAATATTTGTTATTTATTATCTCAATACAGGTTAAGCTTTTATATTTAGTAGGAATTTTGTAAAATTTGCTGTGTATTTATTCTACTGGTCAAGTGCTTTCAGAAAATATATGGTTTGGGGGTCTTTTACAAACTTTGAAAGCTATAAGTGAAAAATAAAAAAGCAAAGGAAAAATTGAAAAAATGGTCTGGCCACCTGAGGGTAAAAATGGAGCACAGGGCCTGGCAGCGAAAGGGTTGAGGACACTAGTTCTGGTGACAACCAGAGATTTCCTCACTATGGACAGATTTCCTCTCATTTCCTGTTTTGGCTATGGGGCAGGAAATGAAGAGAAAGTTTCCCAATGGGATACAAATGGCAAAAAAAAAATCTCACAGGAGTTATAACCCTCCCTTACTCAATCCAAAATGAAAAAAAACAGAAAATTGTATTGAATACTTACCGTAATTTTCCTTTCCTGACGCCAAACCATGGCAGCATACTAGTGATGGGCTCCGCCTCTCTTCCGCACCCTCAGGACCAGTGAATAGCTTAAATTAAAGGCCTAGTTAGGCCCTACCCCATTCTTTGTAATTAGCTACAAACCGAAACGTGCAAGGGTGGGTCCATGTGCTGCCATGGTTTGGCGTCAGAAAAGGAAAATTGAGGTAAGTATTTGATACAATTTTCAGTTTTACTGATGCCACCATGGCAGCATAATGGTGATAAATAATTAGCTAACATGGTGGGTTCTACTTGTCGAATCAATTTTTAATTAGAATGGGACAGAAGACGGAACAGTCCTTCCTCTGCAGTCCACTAATGGCAAGACCCCCGGATCTACTCCTTACTGCTTGAAAAGGTATCCTGGGGGCGACCATAATACTTCCCTGCAGATGGATTCCATGGACGCCTTTGAATGAGCAGCCCATAAGACCGAAACCGCTCTGGAAGAGTATGTATCCACTGCTGAAGGAGGTTTTACGACCCCTCGCCCTATATGCACGACCAAACCTACTAAGTTCAGGAGGTAGCCTCTTTTCCCTGACACATTCCAGCTGGAAAGATGAAAGGCTTATTACATGATCTGCAAAGGGCAATTGTGGATAGGGACTTCAAGTTCTGTACACGTTCAATTTGTGTGACCCTCCTGAGTGATCCTCTGGGAAGTTAGGCAATGCCCAGATGACTGACTGTTAGATGGAGGGCTGTCGCTACCCTGGATACAAGATGATCTACCAGACACAAGTCTACTCCTTCTGGAAAGAAAAGAATATCTTTTTCTGAAGCTCTCCGAGCTTGAATCTCAGACATCCTTCTGCTTGAAGATCTTGCGATAGATACTGCCTAGTAGGTAATGTCACAAACTGAACACTGTTCTGTTGCAGCAAATTGTCGAACTGATTTGAAATCCAGCAACACCGATAGATTCCACTGGGAAAGATCCTCTTTCGTGGTGGTCAAAACCTCCTGTTTGTCTTCAAAATTTGTGCAAACGAAAATATTTCCGTCACATTTAAGCCTTGTTATTGCCAACCTAGTCGACACATGCAATCTCAAATATAGGCTAAGGCTCATGTCTAATCTGGTCTAGAAGAAGTCCAGGACAGCTGTCACCGGAGTGCGTAGTATCAATATCTCGTCCTGCTGAGAAATAACGCAAACTTGTTCCAGATTTTGGCATAGATGTTGTCAGTAAAGTGCCTTCTCACACTCCACAAGGTAGAGATCTTCCTGGAGCAGGCTAGGTTCTCAAGCTTCCCCTATCAGTCATCCTGTTTGCAGACACGGCCAGCGTATGTGCAAAGGGGAATTGGCTTCTGTCTCATGAGATGAATGGCCAAGAAAACTCAAGACCCTCATTGTCAAAATGGAGGAATGGATATGACTACCATGTTCACTCTCGACAGCCTCAAGAGGAATCTCATTACGAGAAATGTTGTTGGAAAATATATAGGCTAGATTGCAGATCCATGGAGAAAATTAAGGCATTTGTCCCCTCTGCTATGGGGTTCGGAATTGATTCAGACATCCTCCTAAGTTTGAAATTGCTGTGAGAAGCAAATTAGTCTGTCTGTGATTGGCCCCACCTGTGGACCAGCTCATAGAAGACCTACAGTGTAGGGCCCACTTGTGCTCTGGAAAGTTTGCATGATGGTCTGCCTGTGTGTTCAAGTACCCTAGGAGGTAAACTGCTTTCGGAATTTGCAGACGATTTCCTGACCCCAACAGTGTGCTGTTCACCTCTCTCAATAGCATATTGCCACAAGTTCCGCCTTAGTGAGGAATATAGACAACTGCTGTCATGTTGTTCAACTGCAGATCTTCCCTTGATTCTGTGTAGTAAGGTGAAAGGTGCTATATAAGCTGTTTGGATTTCTAGGGTACTTAAGACTACTCCGCTTGGCTGGGAATTTCCCATTGGACTGAACCAACGGTTTCTCGCAGTGTGCCTTCCAGGCTAACTTTGCTGGGATGAATAGTAATTGTGATCTAGTTTAATGGTTCTAACGGGGCGACTTCATCAGATTCTCCCTCTTCAGCTACCACCGTATACTCCTACTCATACTGAGTGAGTTGATAACTGTGCCAGACTCTGTTTCCTCTATTGTGCTAAGAATCCCAGCTTAAACTGTCGAAGTCAGAGCGCCCAAGGGACTATTGGTATGATGACATTGTGCTCCAAAGATTGAGGCACTGACAAATGGTCAAACAAGTGGAGATTACTGTCTTCAGCATTCCTTCTTTGACTGCCACCATTTTCTCTGGTGAAAGCCAAACAGAGGACTTGGCAGAGTACCTCCCGGCATACTAACTGTTAAGTTAGAGAGAGTTAATAAACCAGCCCTATCCCCGCAGGGTGTTTATGACAATCTGAGAACCCTTGTGAACAGTCTCGGAGACCTGCATAGGTCAAAAGGCAGACTGTTAAACTGGAAATGCGTCTAGCCAATCGCAAGCTTACCAATTATGAAAGAAATAAATATTTTGGGATGTTTAGATAGTCAGCGTGAAGATCTAAAAATAGCATTTTGCCATCTGGCTAACCTGGTTTAATGGACTCCGTTTTCAAGATCTCTAAGAAGATAAAAAAGTTTAACGTCTTCAGGTCTACAACCAGACGCTAGCCACCATCCCTTGCAAACTACACACAAGGTTGAATTGAAGCCTGTATATTCTTTTTGTGAATGGAATCAGGACGAACACCCCCCTAGATCTGATATGTATTATAGCAGCCCATCTGCCTGGAAGAACGAAACCTACTGAGAGGAGGAATATTCCCTATCCCTTTGCTTCCCATCTTGTGGGAGCAAGACGGACTTCCTGTCATTCCTGGTATGGCTGTGTTAAGTTTCTTACCAACACAGAGATTTCCTCTTATAAGGTATCGTACACCGAATTTTCCTGAGAAAACAAATGCAGCCCAAAGTTTCAAATAACGTATCTACTGTAAGCAGGGTTTAAAGCGATGCTATCCAATCTCTAATGAGGATAAAAACTGTATAGACAAATAAAGGAGATTTTCTCTCCGGACTTTGCCGGTCTGAAGAATGGGAGATTATGACTTTACCCATACAATTGGCCTCCTTGACTGTCTGGATACATAGTTCAATGGAGGGAAAACTGAAGCCAAGCAGTTCCGGGCCTTCCTCTGATGAAGAGGAGCTACTACTGTCCACAGGCTGTCCACTCGCCAGAGCAGCGGAACTAAGTGGGTTAATGCCACCTGCCGAGGTGCCTGGATGCTCTAGTGACAGGCAACTAGGAGGGGTCTGCCTGGCCAAGATAATTGAAAGTACAGCATAAAATCTCACGCCACCCTCTTCAATAACAATGATATTTGAGTGTTACCTGTCAACTGCGAACTCCTCCAGGCAGTCTTTACTCACCAGCCTATTGGGCATAGGTATTGCGCCACAGGCGCTGCAGGACTTTTGCTGGGATGGTAGCATTGCTCTAGCAAGAAGCGATAAGACATCATCCTTGGAACTTTCCCCTTGAATGGGAGGATTCCTCCAAAGAACGTCCGCCTTCCGTGGTTCTTGAACTTAGAGAGCATGAGCATGAGCATGCGGAGCTGAAAAAAATTCAAAGCAATCTGAAAAGGGAGGCACTCTTTTCCTGAAACTTACCACTTGATGGTCTCCCCACCTTTGAATTTGAGGGTCTTTTGTATAAATGGTGACTGACTCATGGTTTTAGGACAAATAGGATGGCCAGCTGAAAAAAACAAGGATAACTGAAAAGGAAAATAGCATCAGAGAGCGAAAGGCTTAGAGATGAAAGAGAAAAATATACATTGGCAACAAAAAAATGAAAAAAAGTGTTCCTTTTTTTTTTCTTTTAAACAAAAATCTAAGGCAAATAAATAAATTATTGCCCATACATACTCATACAAAATATGTGCATATACACATGTATACAAACACAGGGTTTTTGTTTTTTTGTGCCATACCTGAAACAAACAGCAGGGGACATTGAAGGAAAGCTCGCCTGTCCTAGGAAGCAGAGGGAAGAACGATCCAGAGCCAGGCAAAGGAGGCTCTGCCTGACCAAACCTCCAGGGTCGTTTGAGCCCCTCTAAATATCCCTGGAGATCTATAGATCTACCCCATGACTCTGACCCTCATTATTAACAAGAGGGCAGCTTTTCCCAAAAGAAAAATGGCGGTCGGTACTCCCGCCAGCCAGTGTGCATGTGCAGACTGGCGCAGCCCGATGATGTCATCAAGAGCGCCTCCAGCACAGAGAAAACAGTCCAGCACAGGATAAAACAAGCAAAAAGTTTTGCCTTTAGTTCTACATTAAAGTCAGTGGGGTCGATTTACTAAAACTGTAGAGTGGAAAATCTGGTGCAGCTTTTAGGTTTTTTTTTCAAAGCTTAATTGAACAAGCTGAAGTTAGAAGCTGCACCAGATTTAGTACTCTCCAGTTATAGTAAATCAACCCCATTGTTTTAGGCTGCATTCACACTTGAGCTGAACATCTTTGGTTGTTTTGCAGGATTTTTTTTCTTATTTGAAAAGGCATTTTTTATCATTTTTGTAGGCGTCTGAGACCTGAGCTTTTACTTTTAAATTCTTTTTAGCCAACAGAAAGCTACTTACTAGGGAAAAATGTAGGATATGTGTGTACTTGTGTGTGTTTTTAGTTGCTCCCACTGAAGTCTACGGGGGTCAAAAACGCTTGAAACTTTGTAGCTTAAAAGGTTGAATACTTTTTCGAACTACAAGCAACACAATTGCTTTGATGTACTAAAACTGTAAAGTACAAAATCTGGTGCAGCTCTGCATAGAAACCCATCATATTCCAGTTTTTTTTTTTTTTGTAAAAGCTTAATTGAACAAGCTGAAGTTAGAAGACGTTTGGTTACAATGCAAGGCTGCACCAGATTTGCACTCCCAGTTTTAGTAAATCAACTCCTATGTTCAGAGATGAACAGACACAATTTAAAACCATGGGATTTTGGATGTTGAACATTTTGGAACTTCAAGTTTCAAGATGCCCAGGTGTAAATGTAATTTGTGAATCTGGTAACAAACAACCTTGGAATTCATAAGGGTAAATTGCACTTTACTAAGAAATACCTAAATGTTCTAAATATTTTGTGCTATGTTCACTTTGATTTATCGGAGATAATTACGTTTAAGTTACTAAATTCAGTTGGGGCAAAATGTAGTAAATAACCCATGACAAGTAGCCAACCAATCAGACTTTACTATTATGCAATCAAATGTTTAAAAGATCAATTCTGATTGGTTGCTGTGGGATACATTACGTTTAGCCTTAATAAGTAGGCCTTGACTAGGGCATAACCGATGTCCTCAATTCCCTTCTACCATTCCTGCCCCTGTACCCCTCTTACCCCAAAAAACCTAAATGAACAGACCAACACAATTTTGGAGTGATTATTTTGCCTAGCGACCATTTATTAACAAATAAACAACTTATAAAGCATTCCTTTGAACAGAAATATAATAATAATGACAGTAATAACCTAGGTTGCTGATCATTGGAGGCACTACTGAACCAACAACAGATTTTATCTTTGTAACCACTAAAAGTTCCCCAGCCACAGGACACCGGCTCGAGGACAATATCAGCTTTCCGCCGACACCTCCATGTCCACAACTTTGCGGTTAACCCACCATTTACTGGGATGAAACAGGGGACGCCATTTTATAGATGGGTCTTTACTCTGATGTAACTCAGTGTATTAGATATATATATACAGCCTAGTATATACACTGCATTTAGTGTAGATTAGATATTCAGTGTAGAATCTATATTCAGGCAGTGCAGTATATATATTATAATGTATTGAAGAGGTTAAGGGGAACCCTTCAGCAATTTTTTTTCTAAAAATGGCATGGGGGTCCTCCCAAAATCCATACCAGGCCCTTTTACCCAGGAGGGAATAAGGAGCGGACACTGATTGCAGATGGGAGGATGTGCAGAGCCGATGCTGAGAGCGGGGAGCAGTGTGAGTACCGAGACTGGCCTGTTCTGGGGGGGTGTTGGTATGTGCAAGTGAGGGAGGCAGATGTGTCTGCCGGCCCCCCAAAAAAAACTAGAAGCAAATGGGACTCGTTGCATCTACATGCAATGTATGTACAGGTCACAGGACAGCTCTGAACTTTTTACATGATCAACAGGTATTTTTGCACTTATCAGACATAACAGCAAGCTTTTAATTGTATATTTACCAAAATGAAAAGGGTGCGAAAAAAGATAAGTTCATTTTTAAGGTGTACACATACTTTGAGAACGTCTCTCAAGGACTGCCTGAAAGGAACATACTGGAGAAAGTATCTCTCAAATCTACCCTCACCTTTTCAAAGTAGTGTCTTGGCAGGTCATAAGATATCAGGTAGTATGCAGTCATAGACTGGGTGTCACATTCATCATCCTTCCCCTGTCTTTACAGTTTCCAGTGCCAAAGGGATGTACTCATTGCCGAGGGGTGGCAGTGAAGGTACACCTCAGCATTCGCTCCTCATCGCTGGGCGACCTAAAAAAAAAAGACATACATATTAGTCAAGTGATGGCCAGGTCATTTCCTATTTCTGCAGGAATGATGGTTCAGTGAGTAGACTGCAAATATATAATTTCTTACCTTTGCCTTTAGTAGTGCTGGAAATCTTACTAAGGACCCCAGTACCATCCTCTTTGGGCTCTGGCTACTATGTTGGTGAAGTCAGTGCCTCTTTTAGGCATAGGGTTCCTGCAAGATTGATCGTCTCCAGGCATAGAAGTGCTAGAAATAGTTTAACAGAATAAGTAAGCAGCTGATGATCAGACAGAGTATATATGTAATCTGCATTGTACTAAACAGGTGCAGAGTTAGGCCGCGTACACACGGACGGACTTCCCGACAGAAAAAGTCAGATGGGAGCTTTCGGTCGGACATTTCGACCGTGTGTATGCCCCATCGGACTTTTTCTGTTGGCATTTCCGACAGACTCAGATATAGAACATGTTCTAAATCTTTCAGTCGGAAATGCCGACGGAGTTTAAACCGTTGGCAAGTCCATCCGTGTGTACGCGGCATAAGAAGCAATAATGTACCAATTCAGAATGTAAACAGCTATTTGTGCTTATCCTTATAGACATATTGCTCCACAGTGAAGTCCAGGGTAGCTTTAGTAACACAGGTGAACAACAGCTGGAGGGATTCCAGACCCAAGAATAAAGCACCACCCCACTGGAACTGGAGTACTGTGCTAGGAATTGGGGAGGTACTCCCCACAGTAGCTTGGTTTCTTGGAGAAAAAGTAGAGATCTCCTTATACCTTTAGCTGCCTATATTTCTGGATCTACTAATGATTTTGACATGTACTTTTAACTGAAGAAGATAACTTCTTCTTATGCGTTTCTTTCATTTTAGGATTAGATTGTTCCGATTACTGAATTATTTTAAAAGGAGTTTAGTTACAATTTGCAAGATGTCTCCCCATTGTTCAGCTTTTATGTCTTCCTCATCTTTAATAAATTTGGATCCTGTCCATATTATGTATCCCTTCAGACATCTATTTAGTGGGGCAGAATATAATACCTTCTGTTCGAAAAAACCTTTTGTTGAGATATTTCGAACAATAGCATTTGTAATAGAGACTTTTTCCATTTTCCACATTATAGATCTGTTCAGCACTTCCAGAATATTTCTTAGTTGGTAATGTTAAAAGAACATTTATATGTCAGGAAATTACTTACCACAATTATATCTATTATACAACTAATGGCTTTTGTGCTGACCTTATTGTATCCATCTTTTCTTGCTGTCCAATTGATTGTTACTGTTCCACATACAGTAGTGTATAGCCAATTTAGCCAGTACATTTGCTTAACATTTAAGCACACATTATATATTAGATGATTGGTGAGGAGATGCAGTTTAGATTAATAAAATCTATTAGCTTCCAAAGCCATCAAAAAAACTGTGCTTGAAGACAGGTACAGTCTGTATTCTCCACTGCAGATGGCGCTTGACTGCAGCGGCAATGCAATTTGGAGGGGAAGTTGAGATAAATTGGTTTTCTCTACGATTTCCTCAGTCACATGGGGCAGTGATTCGGTTGGATACACATGCCTCATGTGAGTGGTTAGCTTAGGGATATTTTCAGGGTCAGGGACAGTGCCAAGGGAAAGGAAGTGGAAAGGAAAGGTTCCCAGTGGAGTAGAGAGAGAGCGGGGACTATGTTTACCTTTTCAGGAAGCTTCCCCTTTGAATCATATTGGCCAGGTCGCACCTTCGTGGCAAATTCTGTCGGCATCTCTAGGTCTTCAGACCTCTGTCTCTCTGCTGCATGGTTATAAATGACACCAGCTAGAACAATAACCAAGGAATGGGGGGGTCAGACCTCCCCTGTCCCTAAAATTTTGTAGGAGTGTAGCGCTGCCGTCTTAAGGGTCACTGGTTAAATCAGTACCCCCCTGGTTGCCCTGATCCTGTAAGTCCTCTGCCACCTCTGACACCCTGAGTTCATACATTTTCCCTTTTAAATGAACAATAAGAAGGATGTAAACACACCAGAATTGATTAAACCAATAACTTGTTTACTTAGCAAAATGAGAAAGGAATTGGAGAGTCAACTCAAGTTTACACTTTAAAGTGGAGTTCCACCTAAAATAGGAACTTCCGCTTTTCTGGTTCCTCCCCCCCTCTGGTGTCACATTTGGCACCTTTCAGGGGGGAGCAGATACCTGTCTAATACAGGTATTTTGCTCCCACTTTTAGGCATAGATACCCGAGCCACCAACGGGTATCTATGCCACTTCCCGTCACCGAGGATGCCGGCAGCAGCACCCGACAGCTATATTTTAAAAGTCAGCAGCTCCAGTATTTGTAGCTGCTGACTTTTAACCACTTACCGACTGCCGCATGTACATATACGTCGGCAGAATAGCACAGACAGGCAAATGGGCGTGCAGGTACGTCCCTTTAAATTTGCCGCCATGTGGTCGTGTGCGCGTCGCCGGCGGCGAACGCGCGACCCTGCCGGGAGCTCCATGAGTGTGATCGCGGGTCAGACAGACTCGATGTCCGCTGGGATACCCGCGATCGTCTCACAGAGAGGAAGAACGGGGAAATGCTGATGTAAACAAGCATTTCCCCTTTCTGCCTAGTGACACTGACACTGATCACAGCTCCCTGTGATCTGGAGCGGTGATGAGTGTCATATCACACGTAGCCCCTCCCCCCCACAGTTAGAATCACTCCCTAGGACACACTTAACCCCTGCAGCGCCCCCTCCTGGTTAACCCCTTCACTGCCAGTCACATTTACAGATAAATCAATGCATTTTTAACTGCACTGATTGTTGTATAAATGTGAATGGTCCCAAAATAGCGCCAAAAGTGTCCGATCTGACTGCCATAATGTCACAGTCATGATAAAAGTCACAGATCGCCGCCATTACTAATAAAAAAAAATTAATAAAAATGCCATAAAACTATCCCCTATTTTGTAGACGCTATAACTTTTGCGCAAACCAATCAAACGCTTATTGTGATTTTTTTTTTTACCTAAAATATGTAGAAGAATACGTATCGGCCTAAACTAAGGAAAAAAATAGTTTTTTTATATATTTTTTGGGGATATTTATTATAGCAAAAAGTAAAAAATATTGCGTTTTTTTCAAAATTGTCGCTCTTTTTTTGTTTATAGCGCAAAAAATAAAAACCGCAGAGGTGATCAAATACCACCAAAAGAAAGCTCTATTTGTGGGTAAAAAAGGACGTCAATTTTGTTTTGGAGCCACGTCGCAGGACCGCGCAATTGTCAGTTAAAGCGATGCAGTGCCGAATTGCAAAAAACGCTCTGGTCTTTGGCCAGCCAAATGGTCCAGGGCTTAAGTGGTTAAAAAAAGAAAAACAGCGGAACTCTGCTTTAAAATGCTTTTTCTTATAGGAATGTCATCAATAGCTAAATGACAATCACTTATCGAATTTAAACGTTTAACAGTGAAGACTATAATCTTTGTACACAACAAAGCGCATTCAATACCTATGTGAACAGGCTACAGGAGAGAAGGGGCATGGCCCTTATGAATGCCAGACCCCTCTCTACTGCTTCTACACACGTAAATGCAGACCAGTAAATACCAAATTATAACTTCTAGCAATGAGAAACTGTATTGAAATTCAGCCTGCTCTTTCAGAGAGTTCTTGGTGAATTTATAGCTCTAAGAGCTCAGTAAAACAAATCCCGGTGTCTTGTCGAATACAGTCCCCTATCCAAAAGTGTCCGCCCTGTACTGCGCAGGCGCAGTACGAAGGACAAACGAGACGCCTGCGCATTTATTCTTACCCTATGTCCAGGATCATTCCCTACTATCCAAGTGGACATAGAGTTAGAATAAATAGTTGCCGAGCGCAGCGAGGCCGCGCCCGAAGCGTGGCGAGCGAAGCGAGCCCGCGAGGGGCCCTCTTGCAAAGCCATCACTAACAAGTGCCCGAGCGCCGTGTACAGCTGATGGTCAGCTGATCAACTTCGGACATTTTCGACATCTCCTCCTCCTCCTCCGTACTGCGCAGGCGCTGCGCCTGCGCAGTACGGGCCGGACACTATATGATAGGAGGACAGTTTTTGTCAGAACACCGGAAGTGGGGAAGGAGGTGAAAAGTACTCCTGTATTGCTCTGCGACAGTCCAGTTGACCTTAAGCTATCCCTTGATGTTTAATTTCACTCAAGGAGTTTTTGAATGGCAAAGCAAAGCAAACTAAATCAATAAGTTGTGAATAAACAGCAAACAATCTTCCTGTGTAGAGCAAACTGTAACTGTATTCATAGTGATCACTGACTAAAAGTTGCTCTCTGTGGAACTACAAGTGGCAGCAGGGTAATAGAAAGTAAGGATGTCTGTATATAGTGTCTATGATGGTCTATATCCAGGGCACTAAAGATGATAAGTTGTGCAGGAGACAATGGTGTCTATATATAGTGTCTATAAGGTTGGGTTATTGCCCACTCACCACACCGGAACAAGAGATGATGATGATGATGATGATGACGATGTGTCAGAAACCATGAATCAGACTGAGACAGAAGTACAGTTAAATCAAACTTGTTTAATAATAAATAAAAAATGTAAACAGAGTAAACGTAGTAAAAACATAGCCAGAGTTCAGGAACCAGAACCGATAGTCAAACAAGCCAAAACGTCAGGGAGCCAGAGATGAGCGTAGTAGAACAGCAAGCAGGATCTGGAGCCAGAAGGAATTTCAGCCAAGCAAGTCTTTAACAGGAACACAGGAGAGGGTCTCTAGAGATGTGACCAAGGCGAAGGCAGAGATCATCTGGGCTGGACAGCTTAGGTAGGCAGGACTGACAAGCAGGATATTATCAACAGGTGAGTCACTGTGGAGAGATAGGAGCTGGCAATTAGCCGACAGATGAGTGGCCTGCTTTGAAAAGGAAGGGCTGAACCCAACCCTGACACGACGATGACGATGATGGTCTCAGGAATGTGGCTCAGGAGATGATGTCCGGCCTCCACCGCACCACGCTACAGCTCACTGGAATCTGATGTCACTGGTGGATAGAGGGAACCAGGGCGGGCTCCAGGCTGCTGCTGAACAGCCAAGAGGAGCTGCCCCTCAGGATATCTGCTGGATTGTTCTGCTGGTGTAAGCTGCGACTTAGCTGCAGTTCACACTATCACAGAATCCCTGCACACAGATCCATGCCGGGTCCCAAGAGAGCACGCTAGGTCTCAATCCATCCCTCTTATAGTGTCTCCCAGCAGTCTGTTCTCCCTCCTCAGCCAGCTGGTAGTTATAGTTCCTGATGATTCAGCCGGAGGGCAAATCCCATCCATACGGACTGCATATCCCAAGAGGTTTTGCTCTGCCTGGTCTCTGAATAAGGAGGTAACAGGTCAACGTCACACTCAGCACTAGAGGGAAACTGCAGGAATATTTATATATCCAGCTCCTGGCCACATCAGTTATTGTTTCAAATCTAGTCACTAATAATGCTATTCCGGCTATGGTAAACCCTTAAAGTGGATGTAAACCCACACAGAAACCCAGTGAAGTGAACAGCCTCAGATGATACACAGAGATTAAACAAATCTTCCTACATAGGTTTTACTTAAATGTCCGCTGTCTTCCCCTCTCTAAACCCATTCCAAAGTGCAGATCGTGTTAAAAAATCGTTAGTCATCTGTCAGCAGCACGTAGGGAAGGGCGGAGAGACTGCAGTAACACTGTGAGAGCAGAGTGGAGGAAAGGCACACTCCAGCCACCACACAGCAGAAGAACGGTGTTGTGAATAGACTCCCCCACACACACACACACACACACACACACACACACACACACAAATTTATGTCATGTGTCAGGAAAACTTTTTTAGAAGTGACTCATGCTGATAACAGAGGAAGGAAGCACCAGAGGGAAATGACACTTAGAGCTTTGGAGAGAGATAAGTAAACACTACAGATACACTATATTGTCAAAAGTATTGGGACTCCTGCCTTTACACGCACATGAACTTTAATGGCATCCCAATCTTAGTCCGTAGGGTTCAATATTGAGTTGGCCCACCCTTTGCAGCTATAACAGCTTCAACTCTTCTGGGAAGGCTGTCCACAAGGTTTAGGCGTGTGTCTATGGGAATGTTTGTGCATTTGTGAGGTCAAGCGCTGATGTTGGACGAGAAGGCCTGGCTCGCAGTCTCCTCTCTAATTCATCCCAAAGGTGTTTTATCGGGTTGAGATTGTGGCCCCGCCCCTTGTGATGTCACCAACCCAGCATGCACCACAGGCACTATATTTAAAAGGACTTTTTTTATTGTTTTACTTTAAGCATCGTTAAAATTACTTCTCCTGTAAAAACTATCTTCAAAAAAAAAAAAAAAAATTGCATTGATACATGTCCCCCAGGGCAGTACCTAGGCCCCCATACCCTTTTTATGGCCAATAACTTGCATATACTGTAAGCCTTCAAAATGGAGACTTGATTTTTCAAATACAGGTCCCATAGACTTCAATAGGGTTCAGGTCCAAACTTTTTCAATGTACGAGAGTTATGTTGCGAACCAAACCGGGGAGGGTGTTCGGCCCATCTCTACTAAATAATTACACTGTTGCTGCACAGGAAGCTCCATGTCAAAAAACAATAAAGAAAAATTCCCAGCTCACTTACTAGCCAGCCAGCAACAAATCGAGTTGTCCTGTCCAACAGTTCACGTTAAAACCATGGGTTTAGTTTTCACACATTTGCAAATACACTATATTGCCAAAAGTATTGGGACAAGTTTGGGGTGGAGGAACTTGACTGGCCTACACAGAGTCCTGACTTAAACCTTATAGAACACCTTTGGGATGAATTCGAGCGGAGACTGCGAGCCAGGTCATGCTCTCCACCTGGTCCAATTAGAAAATGCTTTGCAGTCGTTCAGTAAATGCAAAGCATTCTCTGAATGGCACCCATGATGACTGGCCAATCTCCTGTATTCACAATGCAAGAGAGCAGTTGTTTGGCGCTGGACCTGGGAGCAAGTGGAAATCACTGGAGCAGTGGTATCTTCTTCAGTGATTTCCAGCTTCCATCAGCATTGGACAGGTAAGGAGGAAAAAATGTCTTGTATTATGGGTTCGAGGTGGGTGGGTGGTAGGGAGGTTTAGGGAAAAAAATAATTTTAGCCTGGAGTGGGAATTTAATCATGTGCATTTGGAGCATTGTACCACTATTAGGCCCCATGCACACTGGGTGTTTGCAGGAGAAACGCAGCATCAAAAATGTGTCAAAAGCCACGTTTTTACAAACGTGTTTAGGTGCGTTTGGAAATTCATTCATTTCATTGGCCAGCATATTCATTTATTCTGGGCATCGAAATGAATGAATGCTCAAGCACTTGGAGTGCCAGAGTTACACATGTTTAGATGTGCCAGGCGTTTTTTTAGTGGCAAAACACTCCTCTCCTGAAAGCATTGGATCTTTTTTTTCTGCCTCTAAACACCCCTGCCTCTAAGCACCTGTAAAAGTGAGGCAGGGGTGTTTAGAGGCAGAAAAAAAAGATCCAATGCTTTCAGAAAGAAATAAAAGTTGTGCAATGCCGGGCATGACAGTGTGTTAAGGGGAGACATCGCATGGATTAATATGAAGAGCTAAGAGGGGAGGTGACAGTGAGTAAAGTAAAAAGGGGAGTGGTGCTATTTAACCACTTAGCCCCCAACACCCCCCACCCCCACCCCCCGTGACCAGACCAATTTTCAGCTTTCGGTGCTCTCACACTTTGAATGACAATTACTCAGTCATGTAATACTGTACCCAAATGAATTTTTTGTCCTTTTTTCATACAAATAGAGCTCTCTTTTGGTGGTACTTGATCACCCCTGGGTTTATTTTTTGCACTATAAATTAAAAAAGACCGAAAATTTTGAAAAAAAAACACCAAATTTTTCTTTCTGTGATAAAATTTTGCAAATTATTAATTTTTCTTCATAAATTTTGGCCACAATTTATACTGCTACATATCTTTGGTAAAAATAACCCAATTAGTGGATATTATTTGGTCTTTGTGAAAGTTAGAGAGTCTATAAGCTGTGGTGCAAATCATAAAAAATTCATCACACCTGATATACTGGTGGCTTATCTCATTTCTTGCGACCCGAACAAGCCAGGAAAGTACAAATACCCACCAAATGACCCCTTTTTTGAAATTAGACATTCCAAGGTATTTAGTAAGAGGCATGGTGAGGTTTTTGATGTCATTTTTTCCCACAATTCTTTACAAAATTAAGATTTTTTTTTCCCACAAAATTGTCATTGTAATAGGTTATTTCTCTCACATGGCATGTGTATACCAGAAATGATGCCCCAAAATACATTCTGCTACTCCTCCTGAGTATTACGATACCACATTTGTGTGACTTTTCCACAGCCTAGCCACATAGAGAGGCCCAACATGCAGGGAGCACCATCAGGTGTTCTAGGAGCATAAATTACACATCTAACTTGTTGACTATCTATTACACTTTTGAAGGCCCTGGAGCACCAGGACAATGACACATGATGATATGGCACTGATGACAGATGGCACTGATACGTGGCAGTGATGGGGCACTGATGACAGATGGCATTAATACGTGGCACTGATGACAGATGGCACTAATATGTAGCACTGATGACACGTGACACTGATAACAGATGGCACATGACATTGACAGGTGGCACTGATGACAGGTGGCACTGGAGACAGGTGGCACTGGAGACAGATGGCACTGACGGGTGGCACTGGGGACAGATGGCACTGACGGGTGGCACTGGGGACAGATGGCACTGACGGGTGGCACTGGGGACAGATGGCACTGACGGGTGGCACTGGGGACAGATGGCGCTGACGGGTGGCACTGGGGACAGATGGCACTATGGGCACTGTGTTATGTGATTTTTTTTTTACTCACGCTGCAGCAAGAAGCTCTCCCTCCTCACACGCGGTCTCTGTGTGAGGACGGAGAGCCAGCGATGACAGATGATCTTATATGTTTACATATGAGAACATCTCTCATTGAAAGCTCCGATTGAGTGCTAAATGGCCGCTGTTATTGGCCATTTAGCACGATATGTGATTGGCTGTGTACAAGGGACATGGCCAACACAGAATTTCCCCGATGCACGCTCACGGCAGCACGCAGAGGGGAAGTAAACAGGAGGATGTCCAGGGATGCCCTCCCGGCAATTGAGCATCGCGCTGTAGCCATCGTTCGGCTATAACGCGGGCGCAAAGTGGTTAAGGAGAAGGCGGGGAACCGGGCTGGGGAACAGAAAGTTGGGCAGAAAGAAAGGATGAGGCAGTTTTCCCTCACTGTTCCTCCATCATGGCTGACTCAGTTAGTTTTGCACAGTTTAGAATGGCGGCGGTGAGCAGAGGACCAGAGTGCTGCACAGCCAGGTGGCAGCATGGATGAATGAACAGGTGGGCAGACCCGTGGAAGGAGGTGAGGTGTCCACAGGCATGCAGCGGTCTAGGCCCCGGCGCGTCTTTCTCTGGGTCTATCCCCCCCGGGATTGTGCCATCTTAGGAGCCCTCTGGGGGAACAATTCGTTCCCCCAGCAAAAACGGAACCAGCAGACCGCCGCAGCGGGGCCCGGGCCCCTCGCTACCGGCCGAGCTTGGTGGGCGGGGCCACAGGCCATTATGGCGCCACTTCCCCGTCCGTGCACCGCGGGACTGAGGAACACTCTGCCCCCCTCCCTCTCTGCCTCAGTTGCTACAAGAGGGAGGCACGGCAAAAACAAAAAAACACTGCAGGCTACGGCTGTCGGGCTGTTAATGGACGAGGCTGGCAGTTCTGTGAGTGGGCGGGGCCTACCCAGGCGGAATAAAAAAAAAATGAGGTGAGCTGGGGACAGTCTGGCCGGGGCACAACACAGACTGGCCTGTGCGGAACCGCGACAGTGGGTGGAGCTTCAGAGGCGAGCTGGGCCCTACAGCAGCGGGACACTATGGCTTCCAGGCCTTCTTAGCCTGGCGGGCTAGCAACACCTGGGATACGGGACTCGACAAAAAGGTCGGAAAGCAAGCTGTTGGTGTCAGAGATGCTCCCTGTCAGCCCGGTAAGTCCACTAATGTTTCTAATATTTTCTTGGTAAGCTGCATTGTTGGACTTGTTGGGGGTTGAAATGGGGGGGTGCAATGACGGCAGAGGTTGGTCCGCCGGGAACAGCGGTGGTGGATGCTGGCCCACAAGTGGCGGGCAGTGCGCCCGCCAGTTCGGGGACAGAGGCGCAGCTATGGGGTTGTCAGGCAGCAAGAAGGCGGGAGAAGAAGTACTGGTAGGACGGATGTGGTAAGGATTGCGGACGCAAAATAAAATGTGAGATGTACGGGTGCTTTGAGGGTCCCCTGGGGAGCACATTTGAAACAGTTCTAGGATATGATTTGCAAGGGTAAGTATGTGGAAATCTTCTCGTTATGGCCCTTTAAAATAAAAAAAAAGAATTTTACATTTAAGGTGGATAGGGTCAAGCAGGAAGATTCCAAGAAAGAGAATTAGGAGAAGAGGAGGTAAAGATTGATTTTGCGGTTAAGTGGGCTGCAAGCGTTCGCCATTATGGCGAGTGTCAGTGTCGTGAAGAACCCCAAACATTGTTCGACCTTGTTCTGTTATATGGATGCCATTGGTGAGGCGCACAGCTTATTAGGGGGATTTGCTTGGCTACGGTATGACGAGCAGTTTAGACAGTGCAGGGCGGTATGGCCGCCTCTTCGCTGGGATCAAAAGGATATCGGCCTTTGGATGCGGTTTATGTAGTAGGCGAGGGCCCCATATCAGTCTCTTCAGGGGGGGAGGGGGTACACTCTCCTCAGGACTGGCGGCCGGAAAGAAATGGGGGTGTGTTGGCAGTACAACGAGAGCTCCTGTAAGTTCAGTCTTGCCGTTTTTAAGCACGAGTGTTCAGGTTGGGGGATCCCATCCATTGTCGTGTGGCTTCAAAAAAAATAAAAAAATAAAAAAGGGGGGACTCCGGGGAGGGGGGAAAGGTTGCAGCTGTTCCTAAGTAGATACCCAGATAGGGAGGCGGCGAGGCTGCTTGCCTCCAGGTTTCGTGGTGTCCCCTCTGGGGATGGTGCCTGAGAAGGAACTGAACAAGTTTCGCCTCATTCACCATTTATCTTTTCAAAAAGGGGGTTCTGTCACAACCACGATGCGGTGCACTGTGTCCTATACTGCATTTGGCACATCTATAAGGTTGGTTAGGCGTGATGGGAAAGGGGCGCTTATGGCAAAACCGGACATGGAGCTTCAGCTGCTGGGTGGATGCTGGCAAGAGGAGTTTTTTATGTGGATCAGTGCCTGCCAATGGGTTGCTCAATTTCTTGGGCCAGGGTTGGATGCTTAGTTCTTTATTGGAGTGGGTGGTTAGAGACGGGTCGGGCCCTGATTCAATAATTCATGACTTGGAAGTTTTGATGTGTGTAGGGCCGCCTTCCTCCGGTGTGGATGTGATTCTGCTCTATACATTGCAGCACATTGCAGGTAGGTTAGGAGTGCCATTGGCAGACAAAAACAGAAGGCCCAACGATGGATGTTAGTTAGTTTGGGCATTGTGATTATTTCAGTGGCTATAGGGTGTCGTCTGCCGGCGACCAAGTTGGAGGCACTATAGAAGGAGATTCGGGAGATCTAGGGACGGCACTAGATATAGTTGAGGACTTTGCAGTCATTGCTGGGTAAGTTCAATTTCGCCTGCCCGTTTTATTCAGATGAGTTGGGTTTTCCGGCTATCGGCTGCTGCAGTGGGGGTTCAGGCCCAGACCCATATGATACGGTTGGCTTGGGAATATTGGGAGGATTAGAAGGTTTGGTACGAGTTTTTGGCAGCATAACGGACGATCAGTGTGGATGTGCGGCCCGGTGAGTATGTTTGATAGGGAATGGGTCACGGACGCGGCGGAGTCAACGGGCTAAGGGGGTTTTTTCTTTCAAGGGCAATGGAGTGCGGACCCTTGGCCCCAGTTTTGGGGTGGAAGTGGGGGTTCTTGTGTAACCTGGTGCTATTGGAATTTTTTCCAGTGGTTCTGGCGATGGAGTTGTGGTGGGGGTCAGGCAGGAATCTGACGCGGAGCTGAATTTGACAACATGGGTGTGGTTCATGTGGTTAACCACATGTCCGAGTCATCACAACCGGTCATACGGCGGCTACGCCATTTGGTGTTGCGCTGTGTGCAGTTGAACATTTTCTCTATGCTGTTCGTCTTACAGGCATCGACAACAAGCAGGCTTACTCCTTGTTTATATGTTCAGTGGGTTAGGTGCAGAGCCGGCCACGGAGGAGGAAGGAGTTCCTTGCTTGGGCTGGATATGGGAGATGGCATTGGAGTCGCCGCGGGATGGACACGACAGTTGGTGTGTGGGTCCACATGGGCGGCTTATGCAAAGGTATGAAGGGACTGGTTGGTTTTGGTGCAGGAGTATGGGGTCAACATGGCCATGTCGGGGGGTAAGGTTGTTGGTTTTGTACTTTGGTTCCAGGAAAATGGTAAACGGTGGGTTGGTGTCTGCCATTGAGCGGAAACTGGCGGGTTTTGGCTTTTGCTTTAAGCTACTGGGCAGGGAGGATCGGACAAAGGATTTTGGGTTAGCAATCCAAAAATTTAAAAAAAAAAAAAAAAAGCACAGCGGCCAGTCCCCCCTTTTTGTGGCTGCACAGATCAAAAAAAAAAAAAAAGAAGAGCAAGGGGGTTAGAGGGATGAATGTGCCGCTGTTTGTGTTACTGGGCTCCAGGGTATGCTCTGTGAAAAGGTAAGGGAGTTTCTAGGGTTCAGAACAGCTGGGATGGGGACAGTTCCTGCGGCACGAGGATGGGAGGTATTGGTTGGGGTTCCAGTTTATGTCTGTGTTCCGGAAATGTCGCAGGGACACAGGGTTGGATTGTACCGAATACGCTTCACACTCCTTCCGCATCAGGGCGGCTGCAGAAGCGGCAGTGAGATGGACTGTTAGGTGGGAAGCGAGGAGATTCCGAACTTACATACGCCTTCATTTGGTGGTAAAAAAAAAAAAAAAAAAAAAGCAAGGGTGGGTAGGCTATACACACAAGCTGTGTTTGTGGAGTGGGGTATGTTGGATTTTTCTTTAGAGTTGGTGTTACTTTGTTTTGTCTATTTTTTCTTCCAATGGAGGGCCTATACACCTTGTCTGGATTCAGAGCAGATGTGAGACCGGTGGGCAGACAGGTAGGGTATCTTAAGGAGGGAGGCGTGTGTTCGCTGGCTAGGAGTACCCTGGATTATGTAGAGCAGGGTGGTATCGGAAGTGGAACTTTATGCGAGGCGGGATAGACCGCCGGTTGTTTTGGTTCTGCATGCAGGTGATAATGCTTTCGGGTCTGGTTGATCAGGGAGCTGATCTCGGACATCAAGTCAGATATTTTACAACTTAACACGGCTTTTCCTAACACTATGCTGCCGCGGTCCGGCATTGGTGCGCGGACGACGAGGCGCATGGCGCAGTCAGTGGCGAAAATTAACAAGGCATGCATCAGAGTTAACAGGGGGGTGGGGAGGCTTGTGGCTCAGAATGGGGGCATGGTGATCAGGCAAGTAGAGTTGGAAACTAATGTGGGCCTGTAGTTGAGAGCGATGGAATACACCTCTCGGCAGTGGGGATTGTTCTCTGGGCGCTGGGGCTGCAAGATGGGATCCAGCGGGCCCTGCGGGTGTGGTGGAGCCCTTAGGTGTTATTCTTGCGGGCTGTGGTGGTGTTTTTTTGGTCTTTGACGATAACAGTAAACCTATGTGATGGAAAGGGGTGGGGGGCTCATCGGTAGTATGTGCCCCTCCGGAAAGGGGGTTGTCTTCGAGACGATTATACGGCTGGAGGCCTATCATGTGGAAAAAGGTCCCGCAGTGTATTGGTGGAATATGTGTTGGAGTTCAGGAGTGCCGTCAAAGACCAACAGACTGGAGTTAAACAAGTTGTTACGGATGTTATATTTTGGTATATATTTTATATTGGAGTTATTTATATTGTGTTAATAATAAATAGGCTGCTGTGGCCATTTATACTCCAAATTAAGGTGTGGTCTCATCATTTTAGAAGGGTAAGAAATGGGGATGTTGGAGTACAAGTGGTATAGCAGTAAGAGGCAGGTTTGATATCTCTGGACTACACTGGTCAAGTGAGGCCCGGAACGGAAAATAAATAAATAAAAGTAGTGCAGGGCCGGGCATGACAGTGTGTTAAGGGGAGACAACGCATGGGTTAGGTGACAGTGAGTAAAGTAAAAACTGGGTGCTATTTAAGGAGGAGAGGAGGAGGAGACGGGACTGGGCTGGCGAACAGAAAGTTTACTGAAAGTTTTACTGTTCTCCAGTTAACTCTCAGCTTCCTGATGTACACCTTTACTATAAATTGCATTTTGGAGGTAAACTCTGAGACATTGGGGTTTTTTTACGAAAGGCAAATCCACTTTGCACTACAAGTGCAAACTACAAGTGCAAAGTGCACTTAAAATTGCACTGAAAGTGCACTTGGAAGTGCATCACTGTAAATCTATGGGGTAGATCTGATATGAGGGGAAGCTCTGCTGATTTTATTATCCAATCATGTGCAAGCTTTAAATGCTGTTTTTTTATTATCCTTGCATGTTCCCCTCGGATCTACAGAGACTGCAATTTCAAGTGCACTTTGCACTTGTAGTTTGCACTTGTAGTGCAAATTGGATTTGACTTTCGTAAATAACCCCCGCTGTCTATATCAGTGATGGCGAACCTTGGCACTCCAGATGTCTTGGAACTACATTTCCCATGATGCTCATGCACTCTGCAGTGTAGTTGAGCATCATGGGAAATGTAGTTCCAAAATATCTGGGGTGCCAAGGTTCACTAGTCTATATCCACCTACAATTCCCCAGTGCACAAAAAAGAATAGGCTGCACACAACAATGTGGCCCAAATCTTTATTCCGACATCCCGAAGTGACACACAAGACCAGATGACTGCTATGGTAGACGTGTTTCACACTACTATGAGTGCTTAATCATTATTCATTACACAGGTGAGTCCAAAAGATGTTCCTTAAATAGCCCCACCTACTCCTACTACAGGCATATCTGGCTAATAATCATGAACTTCCTGTTACATTCAATTCACAGAAACCGAGCATATGTGTATAGAATACAATATATAACATAACATATAATCATATGCACAGAAAAATAATATATATACACACATGAAAAATTTAAATAAAAACCTAAATACTCAGTGTACCCCAATGGATCGTGTATATTTGGTAAAACATACACATATTTCTCTATATATCATATTATCAGCCATGAAAACCATTAATAGAAAACAAAGAGTACAGTATATGGAATAAAAATAGAATAAGATGGCACATGAACTCATGTATAGATATAGAAAAATGAAGATATATATATATATATATACACATAAAAACTCTAAAATTATAGGAGTATACTATAGGCAAAATCAACGAGATAGTTACCACAAAATAAATAAGAGCATCAACGATTAGCGGCACAAATACATCAGTGTATGGTGTGCATGTATATATGTAAAAATATATGTATGTAAAAATACTCTTACGTATTTTCACATATACATGCACACCATATACTGATGTATTTGTGCCGCTAACCGTTGTTGCTGTTATTTCTTCTGTGGTAATGATCTTGTTGATCTTATATATAGTATATTCTTATGTTTTTAGAGTTTTTCTGTGTTATATATATATATATATATATATGATAGATATATATGTTTCTTAATTTTTCTATATCTATACATGAGTTAATTTGGCATCTTATTCTATTTTTATTCCATAGACTCTTTGTTTTCTGTTAATGGTTTGCATGGCTGATAGTATGATATATAGAGAAATAAGTGTTTTACCAAATATACGCAATCCATTGGGGTACACTGAGTATTTAGGTGTTTTTTAAAATTTTTCGTGTATATATATTTTTTTTTTCTGTGCATATGATATGTTATGTATTGTATTGTATACACATATGCTCGGTTTCTGTGAATTGAAGGTGATAGGAAGTTCATGATTATTAGCCAGATACACCTGTAGTATGAGTAGGTGGGGCTATTTAAGGAACATCTTTTGGTCTCACCCGTCTAATGATTAAGTGCTCATAGTAGTGTGAAACGCGTCTACCATACCAGGCATCTGGTCTTGTGTGTCACTTTGGGATGTCGGAATAAAGATTTTGGATTACATTGTGGTGTGCAGCCTATTCTTTTTTGTACATTGTATCCAGAGGCATGCACCCACCATCCATCAGGCTTCCCCATCTCACCTTGAGCGGCAAGCCTTCTTTGTCCTACAATTCCCTTGTAATGGAGTAGGCCCCGTCGTGCACGCTGCATGGGCTCTACATGTGCACTCAACTTAACTCTAGACCATCTGTACCTCTGTACAATATGGGGAACCTCAGTGGTACAATCCATGTTGCTATGGAAGACAGACCACTGGCAGAAAGAGTGCCAGCTCTCCAAGCTACAGGCTTGAGTGCTGTCCTGGCATACCTGCAAAAGTGTAGTCCAGTAATCATAGTCTTTCAGAGGCTCTCTCACACAAGTGTAAGTTTTTCGGAGGCATGATCCAGTGCTGCTGTCTTTAGGGCAAACCTTAAGTTAGAATTCTCTACATGTAGACAGTAAAACACGACATTCTTACGTTATTCCGGGTTTTATCCTTCCGTCTCCATCCCCTAAGTCAGACCTAGACAAGAACTCACCAAAAAGACCAAGAAACCAGATATGACATTAACTCTTACTCTCCCAGCCAAGACAGCATGTAACTAATGATTTCAACCTCCCACAGACTAACAAGTCAAAAGCCCTTAAAAGTAGGGTTTTTGACGGCAAGTGTGCATGCGGCCTTAGCAATTCATCTCTACTATATGCTACATGTGTCACTCACTCTATAGGGAGCCATATGCATAGCAATCCTTCTCTACTACAAGCGATGAGCTCTAAATTAGAACATAATTACTGTTCTCTATCACCATGGGTGATCATGGTTGAGAACGTTCAACAGATTTCAGGCATATAGTTCTTAATGCAGAGCAAGCACAAACTATTTTTTGTATGGTTCTCTGATTAAGGAGATCAGTTAATTTGAATTTTAGTGGTTCTCCCTGCTTGAGTAACATATACTTAATAATAGTATATTTAATCATTATATTTAAAGATTTTAGTGGCTCTGCCAATGGTACCACAATGTTTTTTCCTTTCTTGTAAATCCTAATAGTTGCCTATTTCCCTTAAACTCTCGACTTCCCACTTTAATTTCCTGTTCACAGCGTGTGTTTGAGATAGCTTATACTGTAAGATAAAAAAGATAGCCTCAGATGTTTCCTCAATAACCTTTCCTAGAATTCTGTGAAAGAAGTGTATAGTGAAACTACACAAACCTAATAATAGCATTGACTCCGCCATTATACCGCCGTTACATGAGCCCTGTCCCAGATTACAATGGAGATGAGGCCTTTATCTGTGACAGAGGTGTACGTTTCTTAAAGGGTCCACTCCTTTGATATTTCCATTATAGGTGGACACTGGTGGGCTGAATTACTTTCGGCTTCTTACATCACTAAAGCTGGTCATATATTAGCAAATTTTCAAATGAACATTCATATGAACATTTGTACAAAATTTCAATTTCAACCAGTACATTTAATGACATGTTGAACGTTGTTCAAAAGTACTTAAAAAAAAGTTTGCTTTTAAAATTTAGTTTTGCAGTGAATGGACTTTGTGCATTCTTCTGCTTTAGGATGTAGTCACATTATTTTTCTGAACATGTGCAAAATTGCATAATGTACTGTATATGCACGTTTTCTGCACATTGTTGCGCTACATGCATAGGGCAGCCAGTTTTTTTTCAATGCGCTGCCCTTACACATGACAAATGCAGCAAAACATCTCATGCACCTAAACTATATTACCAAAAGTATTAAAAAAGATAAAATATCCCCTCTGCAATAGAGTCGGGGAATTTGACTAAACATTCAAGTGTGCATAACATATAAAAAATATACGAAATGACATAAAAACAATATCATTCACTTTGAATGGGTATGATGAATGGTGCGTTTTCCAACCGGTCCGACGCGTTTTGACCAAAATGGTCTTCCTCAGGGGTCTGCCCTTGGGTAGCACACATCAGAGAATTTTTTATGTTCATGAAATATATCAAACACAGCAGCATAAATGATACCAGGAGGGAAGAGGGGCAGAGGAGAGCACAAAAGGAGAAGGAGGGATATCAGCCCATGTGTCCCAGGCACAAGAGATACTAGCCAAAATGTATAAATGGTTTGCCTCATTGCTCTGAGCCGGTACTGGATGGAGGAGCAGTATTAATTGTGGAGATCTTTTGGTTCTGTTGTCACACTCTGGGTTGGTCCACTATGTACCTTTACAATTGCCCCACATGTGATCCACAGTTATCACCTTTTTTGAGACATACCTGGTTGATATACCTGTCTAATAAAGCAAACCATTTATACATTTTGGCTAGTACCCCTTGCTCCTGGGACACACGGGTTGATATCCCTCCTTTTGTTTTGTCCTCTGCCCCTCTTCTGATCTGGGTGACCTCCAGCATAATTTATACTGCTGTGTTTGATAAATTTCATGAACATATAAAATTCTCTGATGTGCTACCCAAGGGCAAGCCCCTGAGGAAGACCATTCATCATACCCATTCAAAGCGGATGATATTGTTTTTATGTCATTTTGTTTATTTTTTTATGTTATGCACACTTGAATGTTTAGTCAAATTCCCCAACTCTATTGCAGAGGGGATATTTTAGCTTTACTAATAAATACCTGTTCTTATGCTAATTTAGTGTTTATACTTACCTTGCTATCTTTGGGTAACAAAAAGCCCCAGTGCTCCTCACCATTCCCCATTTCTCTAGTGGATAGTGTTCTATACAAAATTTTGGGACTTCTTGGCTGTATTTGGGATACTTACATATAGCAATTAATTTGTTCGCAACAAAAAACTTTTTCCATTCTGCTCCTAATTCTTGTCACTACGGTCGAAAACAAATGTCAATTTGACCCCACTAGCAATTAAGAAATCAAATGAACGTTCTTAAAATGGAAAACTTTGAATGAATTTCTTCCTGTATGGGAATACAGTACATTGCTGAGATCTCGTTTCCAAATCCCCATCTTTGTTGTCAGGCTGTGATCATTACAAAGTAAGATGATCAGACTTTTATTGGCTGCATTATAAATAATGTAAAATCAATGATTAAGTGATAAATCCAGTTACCGATAGTGGTCTCAGGCTGGGGACAGAGATTGGAAATCTAGCAGGTAGATCTCATTGCTGGAATTGCCGAGAGACGTGAAGGTGCAGCATCTATAGTAAAAACATCAGTTCTGGTTGCTCATATACTTTAAAGTTGAACTCCGGAACCAAAACAAATAAATTCCCTCACAGTGAGCTTCCTCCCTCCCACTGCAATGGTTAAATGTTCCTTAACGCACTGGCAGGCTTCCAGTACTCATGCAACGCAAGGCTATTGGTCCTGCCCTGTATCTGATGACTTCATGGCACAATCAGTGGCTGTACTGCTGCATAGAACAATCTTGCGTGAGCAGGGTTAATTCACACAGCCCCCCCCCCCCCCCCCTCTGAAGAGACCTTTGCAATGGATTATTTTCCAAAGGGCATTTAAAAGGTGTTATTTCTCTTAAAAACCCACATCATGCTGCAACCACAAGCATTGCACACAGTTGCTTGAAGTTTGTGGCTTGGTTATATCCAGCTGAATGGGTCGCATTTAGTGGGCAGTACTGTCTGCCAAACGCGATAGGGGATCATTTTTTCAGAGCTGCAATGCCAAGCATCATGACCACAGCACGCGTATACCACCACCCGCTGCCTTGGCAGCTCAAGAAGGAGCAGTTGGGGGGCTGTAAAAACTCAACTTGAACGCAAGTTTTTTTTCCCTCCAACCACAAGTGTAAACCTGGTGTGTGGTATTCAAATGCATCTGTATGATAACAAAGATAGGCCTAGAGTAGAAGGGAGAAAACATGAATGACAGGGTTAAAAGGGGGTTTGCTTGGGGAAGGGGCTTCTGGTCGGTGGAAGCATTATTTAAAATAGGACTTACAGGATTGGTGGGAAGGCTGTAGAAGGTGGGGCTTTAGTAAGGATATCTGTAGGAGAGTCTTGGAAACCAGCAGTCAGAAGAGAACGTGCTTGGGACAACAGCCAGCTCTCCTGCCCCTTTATTGAGTTCCAGGTTTCAGGGAATGTGGTTGGGATTACAGTTCTTGAGTTTTAATCGTGGCAGCCGGTGGGTACAAGGTCCTGCTATGGGTCTTTGATCAGAAAAATTACGTACATTCGTAGGGACCCATCCTGAGCATGGCTCCTAATACTATGGTTGGTGGTACCTGGGTGTAGTTGTGTGCCTCCCAGTGGGTGTTTGTTGCGGCTGGAGGCTGAAAAGTCAGTGGTTACACAGGTACGAGTAGTAGATGCCCACAAGGACCTTGTGACTCCTAGTTTTTGGCAAAAGGTACTGGATGTTCATATGTTGAAAATGTTCATATGTTTATATGTTTATTAGTAAATTTGTTAATTTGTTATTAAAGGGCTGCTATGGCCATTGTACTCCATCTTGACTCTGGTGTGGTTATTGTAGTACAAGGTTAGTGTGGGGGTTGTGGTCTAGCAGTTAGAAGAGTAAAAAACATTTTATACCCTAGTCATGATGCTTGTAAAGAAGAAGGGTAGAGGAAGTACATTCTGTTCTTGGTTCTTTACCTACTTAAGCTCCAGAAGATTTTATCCCCATGCACTGCGCTTTTTAACTGGCAATTGCAAGTTCATGCAACACGCTACCCAAAAGAAATTTATAATTTTTTCACATAAATAGAGCTTTCTTTTGGTGGTATTTGATCACCACTGGGGTTTTTATTTTTCATTATATAAAATGTTCAAAAAAAAAAACAAAATGTTGAAAAAATAAATAAAATATATATATATATATATATATATATATATATATATATATATATATATATATATATATATATATATATATATATATATACTAGCTATGAGTAAGCACTTGGCATAGTGCGAAACGCGTTAGCTGATTGCCTGTACACCCTGTCAATGATGTCTTGTATGACATGTTCCTGATTTTACAATAAAGCAATTTGGATTATAATTTCCTGGAGTGCAGCTGTCCGGATTTTCCTGTTTGTACATGATTTTTAAGTTGATCTAACCAACACTCCAGATTCCTAGCCACAACTGTAGCCGCCATTGCTGGCTTAAGATTAGCTAGAGATGAGTCCCAGGCTTTCTTCAGTAGCCCATCTGCCCTCTTATCCATAGCATCTTTGAGAATACCCATGACCTCAAAAGCTAAATCAGTTTTCCTAGATACTTGAGAAAAAGCAGCGTCTATCTTTGGTTTTTTATTCCACAACAGTTCCTCATTCTCCTCAAAAGGAAACCTCCTTTTGAGGGCTTTAGAAAAAAAAATGTCCTTTCTCTGGATCCTACCATTCCCTTTTGTCTGTTAACACTTTATGCACAAGGAACACACTGTGTTTAATTTCCTCCAGCCCCAGGTACATCTTGTCATGCACGGACAGCTGAGCTTTTTCTTCCTGGATCTCCAGGGTAGTATAAATTGCCTTGAGTAATTCATCCACCTCCTCAAGTGAAAGCTTATATCTAGAGGATCTTGACTCTTCTTCCACCTCCTCCTCCTCAGAATCAATGGTTGAGGGTGGAATGCTTTCCCTTTCCTCCTCCGACTCACTTTCCACCTGTCTGGAAGTGGACTGAGGGAAACTGGAGTGAGAACTCTGTTCTTGGCTTGAACTCTGGCCGCGTTTCACAAGGGAACGCACTGTCCCTAGGGCCTCTGCTAATTCCTTCCTCACAGAAGATAAGAGTTCTTTGCACTCTTGTGAGCATTCTTCTTTTACTAAATCCACAATGCAGGATTTGCACAGTGGTTTGGGCCAAGAGTCCCTTAAAGGATTTTTGCATGAGGGGCACTTTCTCCCTGGTCTCTCTGATTTGGCAGTAGCTTTCTGAAACAGAGAAACAAGAAAAAGCCAGGTCCTTAGAACTAAGGCTTCAGAGAAAAGTAGTACCTCCAGCCAACACCCTAAGTGCCCAGAGTCTCACTCCTTTGCTGAACTGCTAATGGAAAAATTTTACCCCATAGCAGACAGCAGCAGGCTTTGAACCATATAAAGATAAAAACACCCAGTGATATAAAAGGAAAGGAGGTGCCACCGCACCTCTCCTACCTGGGCCTGGCCGGGAACCTGGGCGCCTGCATCAGCCATTGCTGCTGACTATTCCGCTGTCTCCATAGTGAAATCCGCAGCTGCTGCACTGTGTACTAGGCTCCATGTGCCAAACAAAAGGAAGTCCCGGCCAGAGGACCCGCCCCTTCCTCCTGCGTTCCAGCAGCAGGAACCAATCGCTGCTACGCCCCGCCGAAGGGACACCGGAGTACCCCCCTCACGTGCGGGAAGGAGCTGGGCTGGTCTGAGTACCCAAACGTGGAGGTCCTGTCAAAACCCTCTCCTTGGAGAGAGCGCAGCCCCTCTGGTTCCCCAAGCAGTGCTTCCACCATGGCGGAGGAAACACTAAAACTGACAGCATGGTGGAAGCAGCTGCTTTTTAAAGGGGCGTTGTCACGCAGTGTTTCCTGTCTAAGAGGTGGAGCTGCGCTCTCTCCAAGGTGCTGTCCTGAAAGGCGAAGGGAGAAAAATTATTTTAGCAACGGCGGCAATTGGGGACTTATAATGGGACTGCAATAGTGCCGCGGGCAATTCCGTGCACACACGGGCGGACTTTTCGTCCGGACTGGTCCGACGGGGCGAATCCGTCAGACAATCCGACCGTGTGGGCTTCATTGGACCTGCAGCAGACTTTTTCGGTGGAAAATCAGACGGACTTTAGATTTGGAACATGTTTCAAATCTTTCCCCCGGAACTCCGCCAGACCCAGTTCCTATCGAGAAATCCGCTCGTCTGTATGCTAGTCCGACGGACGAAAACCGACGCTAGGGCAGCTATTGGCTACTGGCTATGAACTTCCTTATTTTAGTCCAGTCATACGTCATCACATACGAATCCGTTGGACTTTGGTGTGATCGTGTGTAGCCAAGTCCGTTTGTTCGAAAGTCCGTCGGAAATCCGTCAAAAGACCGTCGGAAAGACCGTCGGACCTTTGATGCTGAAAAGTCTGCCCGTGTGTACACGGCATAACTGACACTGACCTCTCCAGTGACACTAATACAGTGATCAGTGTTAACAATATACACTGTTACTGTACTAATGACACTTGCTGACAAGGGGTTAACATCTAGGTTCAATCACTGGATTGTGTGCCTAACAATGTGTAATGTGTGCTTTGCAGAGAAAAGAAACACAGCGATCGTTTCCTCTTTTCAGAGCCCTGTGTTGTTTATCAACACAGGGCTCTGGGCTGTGACTCGAAACAGCCGGACAGCAGGTTCCAGACATGATTTATTGGCCGGGATCTGCTGACAGACTCCCACTGTGTGAAATCACTGGGGAGTAGGTGGGATGGTGTGTGCCCCAAACCCGGAAACAGGCAGCAACGCATGGTACATTGTGGCGCCTGAAGGAGCCACCCCATCTATATGTACATATGCACAGTGCCTTGAAAAAGTATTCATACCCCTTGAAATTTTCCACATTTTGTCATGTTACAACTAAAAACAAACATATTTTTTTGGGGGGGATTTTTGAATCCGGCTGTCGTTTGCTTTGGTGGAGATTTTTGTGGGTTTTTTTATGCCAACCTTTCTCTGAATTGCACATCCCCTGAAGAAGCAATCAGCAAAACATGTTGGGCTAGTGTGCAATCTTCACTTATTTTGGCTCGAATCTACATATTTCACAACCACCATAATATTATTGTTATTATTGTGAATAATTCTATGTGTTCTGTAAAAAACTTCTTTTAAAAACATGTATCTTTTTAATTCTAAGTCACTTTATATTTTTTGTTGGCACCGTAAAAATCCCCTCAATTTTTCTCTTTGTCATATTTTATTGGGATTTTATGTGATAGACCAACAACAAAGTGGCACATAATTGTAAAGTGGAAGGAAAATAAATGATTTTCAAAATTTTTTAGAAATAAATATGTGAAAAGTGTGGCATACATTTGTATTCAGCCCCCCTGAGTCAATACTTTGTAGAACCCCCTTTCGCTGCAATTACAGCTGCAAGTCTTTTTGGGGATGTATCTACCAGCTTTGCACATCTAGAGAGTTACATTTTTGCCCATTCTTCTTTGCAAAATATCTCAAACTATGTCAGATTGGATGGAGAGCGACAGCAATTTTTGAGTCTTCTTAAGTCTTGAGTAGACAGTGTAGAATTGCCTCTTTAGCTTGATGGTCAGTGCAAACGATACCCCTTACTTTGGTGTACTGTTCACTGTTCCAGGAATCTCTACCAACCTCAATAGTAGGGATGGGCTTTATGTTCGGGTCGAACATGACTTCGACTTGAACATTGGCTGTTCGCCCGTTCACCGAACAGCGAAACAATTTGGGGTGTTCGCGGCAAACTCGAAAGGCGCGGAACACCCTTTAAAAGTCTATGGGAGAAATCAAAAGTGCTAATTTTAAAGACTTATATGCAAGTTATTGTCATAAAAAGTGTTTAGGGACCTGGGTCTTGCCCCAGGGGACATGTATCAATGCAAAAAAAGTTTTAAAAACGGCCGTTTTTTCGGAAGCAGTGATTTTAATAATGCTTAAAGTGAAACAATAAAAGTGTAATATTCCTTTAAATTTCGTACCTGGGGGGTGTCTATAGTATGCCAGTAAAAGGGCGCATGTTTCCCGTGTTTAGAACAGTCTGACAGCAAAATGACATTTCTAAAGGAAAAAAGTCATGTAAAACTACCATCACTAGCGCCGGCTATAATGAACTGTCGGTCCGGCAATACACATAAAAGTTCATTGATAAAAACACAGAAGAAAGACCAGAAGAAAGAAGATGAAAGAAGAAGAAATTAATAAAGGACTTGTCAAAAACCGTCTCTTGTGTTTTTTTAACCTTTTTAACACTTATTTTGTGAAATGGTAAGGGTACATTTGTACCCCATTACCAATTCACACGGGGGGGGCAGGATCTGGTGGTCCCCTTGTTAAGGTTACCAGGTTGCGTGCTCGGATAAGAGTCTGGTATGGATTTTGCGGGGTACCCCCACGCCATTTTTTTTAAATTTTGGCTCGGGGTTCCCCTTAATATCCATACCAGACCTGAAGGGCCTGGTTTGGGAATTAGGGGGACCCCCACGCATTTTTTTTTAAAATTCTGGTTCGGGGTTCCCCTGTGGGGAAATTCCATGCAGTTTTTATCAATGAACTTTTTTGTGTATTGCTGGACCGACAATTCATTATAGCCGGCACTAGCGATAGTAGTTTTACATTACTTTTTTCCTTTAGAAATGTCATTTTGCTGTCAGACTGTTCTAAACATGGGAAACATGCGGCCCTTTACAGACATACTATAGACACCCCCCAGGTACAAAATTTAAAGGAATATTACACTTTTATTTTTTCTCTTTAAGCATTATTAAAATCACTGCTTCCGAAAAAACGGCCGTTTTTAAAACTTTTTTTGCATTGATACATGTCCCCTGGGGCAAGACCCAGGTCCCCAAACACTTTTTATGACAATAACTTGCATATAAGCCTTTAAAATGAGCACTTTTGATTATTCATGTTCGTGTCCCATAGACTTTAACGGTGTTCGCTTGTTTGAACAAATTTTTTGCCTGTTCGCATGTTTTGGATGCGGGCCGAACCGGGGGGTGTTCGGCTCAGCCCTAATGCTGAGTGACTATCCTATTCCTCCTCAATGTTCATGTTGATAGCTTCTAAGAACATTTTTGGTTCTGGGCACCACCACCAGTGGCTAAGGCCCAATTTTTCTGCCCCTGTTTAGCAGGGGCGTGTAATTACAATTTTTGCTGTTTATTTTGCAGCAGGGCTCATTCCTGCGCTCAACAAGAGTATCTGTGAGGGGTTGCAGTGTTGTGGCACCACCACTGCCTAAGGCCCAATTTTTATGCCCCTGTTTAACAGGGGAGTGTAATTACAATTTTTGATCAAATATTTAACAGCAGCATTCCTGCGCTTAACAAGAGTATCTGTGAGGGGTTGCAGTGTTGTGGCACCACCACCACTGTGACTAAGGCCCAATTTTTATGCCCCTGTTTAACAGGGGCGTGTAATTACAATTTTTGATCTAATATTTCACAGCAGGGCCCATTCCTGCGCCTACCAAGAGTAACTGTGAGGGCTTACAGTGTTGTGGCAACACCACCACACCACCACCAAAAGGCCCAATTTTTCTGACCCTGTTCAACAGGGGCATGTAATTACAATTCTTGATATAATATTTCACAGCAGGGCCCTTTCCAACCCCCACCAAGAGTAACTGTGAGGGCTTACGGTGTTCTGGTACCACCAAAACCTAAGGCCCAATTTTCCGCAGAGTGTATAGGGCAGGCCGTATAGTATATACAGGCGGTCCTCTATTTTTAAAAATCCGACTTACAAATGACTCCTACTTACAAAATGGAGGTAGACAACAGGAAATGAGAGGAAATCTACCCCAGGAAGTGAAATTCTCTCCTGAGTTAATATGGGAAAAAGGTGTCTCCTCCACTGATTTATCACCAATCCTTGTTTCACTTAAAAACCCCAAATTTTCAAAATCCAATTGTCATTGGGACAGTTAGTGAGATGAAATCTTCTAAACAGGGGCACAGACAGCAAAACAAATGTTACAGGGGTGATAACCCTTCCCTATGTTTTCCAAAAAGCTTTAAAATAGATTTTTTGGCTGGAGCTACACTTACAAAATGTACCTGTTCCAAATTACAAACAGATTCTACATAAGAACAAACCTACAGTCCCTGTCTTGTTTGCACCGCCTGTATACTGCTGTTCAGAGTATATAGAGCCTTGGGGCCCAACGCCTTTTCTTTTTTAAATTTGGGTGCGGGGTTCCCCTTAATATCCATACAAGACCCAAAGGGCCTGGTAATGGGCTTAGGGGGTTGCCCAAGCCGTTTGTCTCACTGATTTTCATACATATTGCCAGGGCCCGACATTACATTAAAGCCTCAAGCATTTTTAAATGACTTTTATTCCTTTAGAAATGTCATTTTGTGCAGGGACTGTTCTAAGCACAGGAAACACGCACCACTTTACAGGCATACCATTGACACCCCCCAGGTACGATATTTAAAGGAAAAATTCACTTTTATTTTTTCAGTTTAAGCATCATTAAAATCACTGCTCCCAAAAAAACGTCTGTTTTTAAAACTTTTTTCCATTGATACATGTCCCTTGGGGCAGCACCCGGGTCTCCAAACCCTTTTTAGGACAATAACTTGCATATTAGCCTTTAAAATTCGCACTTTCGATTTCTCACGTTCGAGTCCCATATACTTTAACATCGTTCTAATGTTCACGCAAACTTTCGGTCCGTTCGCATGTTCTGGATGCGAACCGAACCGGGGGGTGTTCGGCCCATCCCTAGGTTTAAGGGCGGGACATTATTATGAGACACTAGATGGTTAAATGAGTGTATGGAGGTATCGGTGGTAAGATAGGAATTTAATTTGATGCTGTATTTGACCCATATTTTTGGGTCAGGCAATGCGTAGAAGTGAGGTAGGGTGGGGTTGTTCCACAGGGGAGCATTTTGGAGAGACCACAGACCGTGGGTATTCTTCAAGACCCAGTCCTGCTTTCCAGGCCCATAGAGTTGTAAGCATGGAGGGGGTATAATCGTATGGAGCTTTAGATCCCGGAAGGAGTAGGTGCATCAGGGCCTCCACAGAGCAGACCACCGCAGCGTGTACCAGAATCTGGTACCAGCCACCAAACTGCCGTGACCAGCTGAGCTGCCAGAAAATATTTCCGACAGTCCAGAAACACCAATCACCCCTGCGACACTGGACGCATCAGAGTGGCTAGTTTAAATCGAGGCAGACTTGGGCCACAAAAGGAAAGAAGAGAATATTCTATTTAGTCTCGTGAAAAAGGAACAAGGAATCCATTGTGGGGAATTACGAAACAGGTACGTAAATGTGGGGATTATTTTCATTTTAGTGAGATTTATGCGGCCTAAAAGGGATAGAGGGAGGTTCTCCCATGCTTTCAACTTGGCCTTAACTCCGTGAACCACCGGGTCCAAATTTAATGGGATGAAGCTAGCTGCGTCTCTCGAAGCGCGTACCCCCAAGTTCACAAATTCGTCCACCCATTTAAGCTGCAGATCTGGCGGGGCCAACCGTTTGGCACCTGGATCAATCGCAAGCAGCTGAGACTTGAACCAGTTTACTCGTAGTACCATTACTCTTGAGAACTCAGTCAGAACCTGCAATGCTCCATGAAGGGAGGAGTCTGCATCATTCAGTAAAGAGCAAGAGGTTGTCTGCATACAGGGCCATCTTCTCCTCCAGTCATTCCAAGTTTCAGTGGCGAGACGCGAAGTGCCTAGGCCACTGGTTCCATGGCTATAGCAAAAAGTGCTGGGGAGAGGGGGCAGCCTGGCCTGGTAACCCTAGATAATAGGAAAGAGGAAGACACACGATCCCCCAATCGAATGGCAGCCCGCGGTGTCCTATATAGGGTTCACAGCCACTGGATAAAAACCAGAGGAAATCCCATCCTCCTGAGAATTTCCCAAAGGAAAGGCCATTCAATTGAATGTCGCTACAGGTTTAAGTGGCAGATATCACTGGGTGTTTTTTCGTTTTTTTTTTTTGCACCCATGTAAGACGTTCTCCTGGAACATTGTCATTGTAATGAGCAAATTTACCACTAGAGGTCAGCAAATGATTCAACATAATATTTTTTTTCTTGCACTAGTTTTCTACTCATTTATTTTTCAAGTAAAAACATACAATTAGATAGATGAGGTAATAGCAGTTTTATTGGCATAATTATTCTGGAGGATGGAAAAATGTATCCCTAAAGCAATGGCTGCAATTTAGCACACTTTTTTTTGTTTTGTTTGTTTGTTTGTTGCTAACATATAATCCATACATTTAAGGTGTGAATCACAATATTCAAAAACACAGATCAGTTGTTTCTGCTACTGGGACATCAGTGTTAGTATCTATTTTGGCAGGATCCATAGTGCTGAGAGAGGAGGATTCCAGGGCACAATAACTCAATATGAACACATTGGGGTAAGCTCAGTGGCCAGTAGCGGTTGGTGGTATGTGGCAAACAATGCACCCACAGCCACCCCCGGTCAGGTCTCCCTAACCCCCCCCCTGTTCGGTCGGCCCGTCACCAGCCCCCCACTTACCCTATGTAGGTTGCGGGCATCGCTTCCTCCTCTGCATCATGGCGGCTTCCGCCATGCGTCTCCTCCCTCCTCCTAGACATCCAATAAGATTGCTTCTCCTCTCAGCCAATTGGGTGACAGATCTCAGGACCCGCTTCCTGACTGGCCGGGAGGAGAATCTCAAAAGACAATAGTGAATATTAGTAACAAACAAATGGCCCCTGCCTTTTTTTGTTGCCCTTCCATGTTCTCCTGGCCTTTACAGCAAGGAGCACATGGAAGGGCAAACACATGAAAGACAAAAACAGAACATTCCATAGCTCAACTCACCAACCAGTCTGCCAACTGACCAAATTAACCTGTCCAACAGTCTGCGTTAAAAACAGGGGTTTAGTTAGCACGCATTTGCAAACGCATGCATAAGCTGCAAGGCCTCTTCACAGCACCCCGTGTATGCTTGCAGTCCTAACGCTACTGAATTTTTAAGTGTCAGGTTAATTTGGTCAGTTGGCAGACTGGTTGGTGAGCTCCTTGCTGTGAAGGTTAGTTATAGGTGGGGGCAGGGGCAATTTGTTTGTTACTGGTGTAAAATATGGTCCGGGGACACACTGTACACCTTTGCTGCCACTGTGCTCTTGCTGGGTGTCCAGTGTTCTCCTGTTCCTTTAAGGGGGATTGGGCTGCCTCCAGGCCCACCTGCCCCTCATCTATCCATTTAATACTTGGCTTCCATTATGGAGATGCTTATAAATTCAGTAGCGTTAAGACTGTAAGCATACACAGGGTGCTGTGAAGAGGCCTTGCAGCTTATGCATGCGTTTGCAAATGCTTGCTAACCAAACCCCTGTTTTTAATGCAGACTGTTGGACAGGTTAACTTGGTCAGTTGGCAGACTTGGTGAGTTGAGCTATGGAAAGTTCTGTTTTTGTCTTTCAATAGTGAATATTAATTTGCTATGGTCACACAACTGGGTGTGCTCATTGCGCCCACCCTTTTTTTAAAGCCAATTAGAGCCGCAGGCATTTTGGAAAGTAGACACCACAAGGTATTTGCTAAGAGGCATGGTGAGTATTTTGCAGCTCTCATTTGTTTTTGAAAATGAAGAAAGAAAATAATATTTTTTTTTCTTTTTTCAATTTTCAAAACTTTGTGACAAAAAGCGAGATCTGCAAAATACTCAACATGCCTCTCAGCAAATGGCTTGGGGTGTCCACTTTCCAAAATGGGGTCATTTGGGGGGGGGGGGGGGGGTTGTGCTATCTGGGCATTTCATGGCCTCCGAAACTGTGATAGGCAGTGAGGAGTGAAATCAAAAATTTACGCCCATAGAAAGCCTGAAGGCGGTGCTTGTTTTTCGGGGTCCTGAACGCGGTTAGGTTCCCAAAAAGTCTCACACATGTGGTATCCCCGTACTCAGGAGAAGCAGCAGAATGTATTTTGGGGTGTAATTTCACATATTCCCATGGCATGTTTGAGCAATATATCATTTAGTGACGACTTTGTGCAAAAAAAGAAAAATTGTCATTTTCCCCCAACTCATGGCAAAATATAAAATATTCCATGGACTCGACATGCCTCTCAGCAAATAGCTTGGGGTGTCTACTTTCCAAAAAGGGGTCATTTTGGGGGGGGGTTGAACTGTTCTGGCATTTTATGCACAACATTTAGAAGCTTGTGTCACACATCACCCACTCTTCTAACCACTTGAAGACAAAACCCTTTCTGACACTTTGTTTACATCAAATTTTTTTTTTTGCAAGTTTTACTTTGAACCCCCAAACATTATATATTTTTTAAAGCAAAGGCCCTACAGGTTAAAATGGTGGGTGTTGCAATTTTTTTTTCCTCACAGTATTTGCGCAGCGATTTTTTAAACGCATTTTTTTGCAAAAAACACACTTTTTTAATTTTAATGCACTAAAACACACTATATGACCCAAATGTTTGTTGAAATAAAAAAGATGATCTTATGCCGAGTACATGTATACCAAACATGACATGCTTTAAAATTGCGCAAAACATGCAGCGGCGACAAACTACATACATTTTTAAAAGCCTTTAAAAGTTATCACTTTAGATTTAGAGGAGGTCTACTGGTAAAATTACTGCCCTCGATCTGACCTTCGCGGTGATATCTCACATGCATGGTGCAATTGCTGTTTATATACGACACCAGACCGACGCTTGCATTCGCCTTAAGCACGGGGGGGGGGTTCTTTATTATTATTTATTTTGCTTTTTTTATTTATTTTTAAACTGTTCCTTTCATTTTTTTTAAATCATTTTTATTGTTATCTTAGGGAATATAAATATCCCCTATGATAGCAATAGTTAGTGACAGGTACTCTTTTTTGAAAAAAATTGGGGTCTATTAGACCCTAGATCTCTCTTCTGCCCTCAAAGCACCTGACCACACCAAGAGATGATTGGAGCCATTCCAGTCTTTGATCAGCTCTATGGTCAGCTGACGGAACCACTGTCTGCATTCTCGGGTTCCCTGTTGGGACAGAAGAGCCTGATAAACCATAGAAGATGGTGGGAGACGTTCCCCCCCACTGCTTGTAAAAGCAGTCTAGAGGCTAATTGGCTACTAGGATTGCTTTTACATGAAAGCCGACCGCTGGCTGAAATGAATGATTCCCGAGATGATACCTAAACCTGCAGACATCATCAATCTGGTATAAACACTCAAATTCCAGCAACATACCAGTACGTCTCTGGTCCTTGTTGTGCATACATTGTAATGTTCTTTTTTTCATGCAGTCTGTGGACTGAATGAAAAAAAGATGCTCACCATTAGAATACGGCCCTTCATCCACCCACTTCTAATGATGGGCATACATGCACCATTTTTTTTTTTTTAACTGTGGTGGTGAAATCACCTCCTACAGCGCTGGAGTAGCTGATTTACGTATCGTGGGAACAAACGCTGTCAAGATAAATAAATCTGCGCTGCAGCTGAATGGTGTACCTGCTAAGCAAATGATGGTTAACAATAAAACAAAGTAACATTACAGAATAACAGTAAGACATACCATACCTGCAAAGCAAATACAATAAAACATAGTAAAAATAAAAGTTTTTTTAACGCAACCTGTGCCTAAAAAATATACGCAGAAGCATGGGGGCAATCCGCCCTTAATGTTAGTAGCAAATTGCTCCTCCACCCCTGCCCCCATGCTTCGGCATATTTGCTCTTTTTTTTTTTTTAACTGTGTTGGTGAAATCACCTCCGACAGTGCTGGAGTCACGGCTTTACGTATCGTGGCAGGAAACGCGGTTGCTGTCAGAATAAATGCTGCAGCTGAATGGCGTACCTGCTAAGCAAATGATGGTTAACAATAAAACAAAGTAACATTACAGTATAACATACCATACCTGCAAAGAAAATATAATAAAAATAAAAATAAAACATAGTAAAAATAAAACAGAGAGAGAACAATAGATATAGAACAATAGTGAGCGAACAATAGAGCGGACAGTAGAGAGCAAACATGAGAGAGAACAATAGAGAGGGAGAAGAGAAATAAAATCACAACTATTTTTGGCTTTTTTAATATATATATTTTTGTGTGTGTGTTTTTTTTTTACACTCTTATAAAAACTGTAAACTGAACGTTGCAGAATAGGGTCTCTCAAAATGTGATGGCCATCACATCTTTCCAGACCCTGTGTAAATGTGCCCTAGGACTGTGTAGTGCTGTACCCTACGCTAATACTCAGCTAGTGTGTGGTAGCGTTTGAAACAGTCACCGATGCAGAGACCAGCTTGGTCAGGACAGGAGGGACAATAAAAGCAGGTGTCACGCCTAAATCCATGTTTTCTGCAGACATATCTTCTTTGGGGTGTTCTTTGGGTAGGGGTACCAGAGAGGATATAAGAAAAATGCCTCTTATGCAGCCGGCTCACTGCATTTGCGTTAGGAAGGTGGGCCATAGCACCCTCTGGAAACAGAAGGGCTGTGACGATCTCTTCCAGGAATTTGAGGAAGGATCCAGTTCGCCCTGAAGCTTTGTATAGCACAAAAACGTTCAGCAGAGCCAATTGAAATTAGTATACAGACATTTTTTTGTACCAGCGTCTGGCCTTAGGGGCAATTGGGTACGGCGCCAACAACTGGTCATTGAGGTCCACCCCTCCCATATTAAGGTTGTATTCATGGACACAGGGGTTTCTCCACAACACCAGTCGCCGTAGAAATTTGGACTGTCGTATCTGCGTGAAGGGAGGACAGAACAAAAACATTCCGTGAATCCCTCCACTTCACTGCTAACAAATTATTACACTTCAAGCAGGCTCTCTCCCCCTCGTCTAAGTCGGGATTCTACAAGACGTTGGGGGAAGCCCCGGAGATTAGATCGCACAGTGCCACATGCGCCAATTCCATAATCAAAAATGTGACTAAAAAGTGTCACGCTTGTGTAATAATTCTCCACATACAAGTGATACCCCTTTCCGAATAAGGGTGACACCAAGTCCCACACAATCTTACCAGCGCTCCCTATGTAGTCTGGGCAGTTCTCCAGATCTATGTGACTATCTTTTCCCTTGTAAACCATAAAACTATATGTATAGTCTGTTGTCCTGTCACAGAGCTTATACATCTTGACCCCATATATGGCACGCTTGCTGGGAAGATCCTGTTTGATAGACAAGCGGCCAGAAAACCAATCAGGGACTCATCAACGCAGACAACTTGATCGGGAGTAAACAAGGCTGCAAACTGTTGGTTGAAGTGGTTTACCCAATACATCCCTGGGAATTATAGACCAGTTAGCCTATCATCAATAGTATGTAAACTCTTGGAGGGGATGATAAGGGACTATATACAAGATTTTAGTAATGAGAACGGTGTCATTAGCAGTAATCAGCATGGATTCATGAAGAATCGTTCTTACCAAACCAATCTATTAACCTTCTATGAGGAGGTGAGTTGCCATCTAGATAAAAGAAGGCCTGTAGACGTGGTGTATCTGGATTTTGCAAAAGCATTTGACACAGTTCCCCATAAACGTTTACTGTACAAAAAAGGGTCCGTTGGCATGGACCATAGGGTGAGTACGTGGATTGAAAACTGGCTACAAGGGCAAGTTCAGAGGGTGGTGATAAATGGGGAGTACTCATAATGGTCAGGGGTGGGTAGTGGGGTTCCCCAGGGTTCTGTGCTGGGACCAATCCTGTTTAATTTGTTCATAAACGACCTGGAGGAAGGGGTAAGCAGTTCAATCTCTGTATTTGAGGATGATACTAAGCGAAGCAGGGCAATAACTTCTTCACAGGATGTGGAAACCTTGCAAAAAGATCTGAACAAATTTTTGGGGTGGGCAACTACATGGCAAATGAGGTTCAATGTAGAAAAATGTAAAATAATCCATTTGGGTGGCAAAAATGTAAATGCAATCTATACACTGGGGGGGTGAACCTCTGGGGAATCTAGGATGTAGATGACAGGCTCAGAAATGGCATGCAAAGCCAAGCTGCTGCTAACAAAGCAAACAGAATATTGGCATGCATTAAAAAGGGGATTAATTGCAGAGATAAAACGATAATTCTCCTGCTCTACAAGACTCTGATCCAGCCTCACCTAGAGTATGCTGTCCAGTTCTGGGCACCAGTCCTCAGGAAGGATGTACTGGAAATGGAGCGAGTACAAAGAAGGGCAACAAAGCTAATAAAGGGTCTGGAGGATATTAGTTATGAGGAAAGGCACTGAACTTATTCTCTCTGGAGAAGAGACGCTTGAGAGGGGATATGATTTCAATATACAAATACCATACTGGTGACCCCACAATAGGGATAAAACTTTTACGCAGAAGGGAGTTTAACAAGATTCGTGGCCACTCATTAAAATTGGAAGAAAAGAGGTTTAACCTTAAACTACATAGAGGGTTCTTTATTGTAATGCCCTGTACACACGGTGGGATTTTCTGACGGAAAATGTTCGATAAGAGCTTGTTGTCGGAAATTCCGACCTTTCCATCGGAATTTCCATCACACAAAATTTGAGATCAACAAAATCCGTTGTCGTAAATTCCGATCATGTGTACACAATTCCGACGCACAAAGTTCCACGCATGCTCGGAATCAAGCAGAAGAGCCGCACTGGCTATTGAACTTCATTTTTCTCGGCTAGTCGTACATGTTGTACGTCACCGCGTTCTGACGTTTGGAATTCCTGCTGTCTACCGGTTCATATTCTGAGCCTGAATCTGAGAGATGAGTGACTTCCTCTTCACTATCTGTCATGCTCAAAAAAAAAAAAAATGGTGCATGTAATGGTGCAGCTCCTGACTGTCAGCGACTGCTTCAAATGCTACAAAAAAAAAAAAAACTGTTATCGTTCGCAGGGATCAGGTTTGACTCTGCGAATGCTGCAGTTATGAGTGTTGTGTTTTGTAAGTGACAGTGATCGATTGATACTGCACTTGGGTGGGCTAGGCTGGGCTGGGCGGAGGGGCTAAATGCAGGTCCTAGCAGGTATCTGGGCTGATCCCGCTAACACTGCGTTTCTGGGAACCCTAAACTGTTGGGGACGCTAGTATAGATCTGATCAGATCAGATATCGATTCGTTCAGACACTATACTACTAAGGGAGGTGTATGGTGCATGCGTGCGTGGGTGTTAGCGCTACTGGCACTAATCTGACGCTGCCTGGGGCAACACAGACCCTATCTGACACTAAAACCTAACTTATATCACCTGCCGGGTGATCAGGGGGTTAAACCTTTATTTAAGTAAAATATGGCGGGTGCCCTGACGCTATAAAAAAAAAAAATAGCTAACCAGCGTCACCCGTGACACTAATACAGACAGGGGGTGAAGGGGGGTGATCAAGGGGTTAAACCATTATTAGGGGGGTCCCTAGACCTATCTGGGTCTACACTAAGTACCCTAACGCTGATTTTTGTCACTAATGACACCAGTACAGTAATCAAAAAAAGATATGAACACTGCACTGGGTGACACAGTTACAGGGGGTGAAGGGGTTAACTGGGGGGGGGGGTGATCGGGGGGTGATCGGAAGGGTCGGCAAGTGTTGGTGCACTTACTACTCTGAGATGTCTTTTCTCCTCTCTCTCTCATATATTGAATCTTTGACACAGCAGTCTAGGATGGATAGACCATTAACAAAATTCGAACAGTTGTTAATAGAAGAACGATATAATCAAAAATTATTTGAAATCTATAAACTTTTACTTCCTGTGGGACACATTAATGAGATAGTTAGTATTAAAAAATGGGAAAATGAATTAGAGAGACCGATATCATTATTAGAATGGGATAAAGCAATTTTATTAATACATAAAATATCAATAGCAGTTAAGCATCAAGAGCGCAATTATAAAATCATGATGAGATGGTATTGGAGTCCTGCAGATTTGAATAAAATAAATAAAGATAATACAGAGAAATGTTGGAGATGTCTAAGGGATAAAGGAACAATGATACATATTTGGTATGAATGTCATGTGGTGAAGGAATTCTGGTATAAAATATTTGATATATATAAAGTGGTATCTGGAAACGAGATGCAACCAAGCGTTAAGGTTTCGATACTGTCAATAATACCTGGATCAATGAAATCTATAAAAAGACTGATATTCTTCACCATATGACAAATGCAGCTAGGAAGATAATAGCTCGAAAATGGAGAAAAACAATTGGTCCTACAATAATGGAATGGATATGTGAAATGAATTAAATACAATATATGGAAGAACAGATTATTATTATTATTATTATTATACAGTATTTATATAGCGCCAACAGTTTACGTAGCGCTTTACAACTTGAGGGTAGACAGTACAAATACAATACAATTTGATACAGTAGGAATCAGAGGGCCCTGCTCCTTAGAGCTTACAATCTAAGAAGGAAGGTCAAGAGATACAAGAGGTAATAACTGTGGGTGATGTGCTGATTGAGAAGATAAATGTACCTGTTGTTAGGTGGGGGCCAGATAGGCTTCTCTGAAGAGATGAGTTTTCAGGGATTGTCAAAGTGGAAAAAGTAGGAGAAAATCGGACGGATTGGGGAAGAGCATTCCAGAGGATGGGGGAGGCTCTGGAGAAGTCCTGAAGGCGAGCATGGGATGAGGTGACAAGGGAGTTTGAGAGCAGGAGGTCTTGGGAGGAGCGAAGAGAACGATTAGGTTGGTATTTTGTGACTAGGTTAGAGATGTAGCTAGGGGCCAGGTTGTGGATGGCTTTGTAAGTTATAGTTAGTATCTTGAATTTAATTCGGTGACTGAGTGGCAGCCAATAGAGGGATTGGCAGAGGGGTGTAGAAGACGTTGAGCGGTTTGTGTGGTGGATGAGCCTGGCCGCAGCGTTCATGATGGACTGAAGTGGGGATAGCCTATTTAGAGGTAAACCAATGAGGAGGGAGTTGCAGTAGTCAAGGCGGGAGATGACCAGGGAGTGGATTAGAAGCTTTGTGGTGTCATTGGTTAGGAAGGGGCATATCTTGGATATGTTGCGAAGACAGAGGCGGCAAGCTTTGGATAGTGATAGAATGTGGGGTCGAAAGGTTAGTTCAGAGTCCAGGATTACACCTAGGACCTTGGCGTGGGGAGATGGGTTGATAGTTGAGCCGTTGATCTTGACAGGGAGATCAGGGGAAGTGGCACCTGAGGGAGGAAATATCATGAGCTCGGTTTTGGATAGGTTGAGTTTGAGAAAGTGATGTGACATCCAGGCTGATATGTCTGCTAATAAGTTGGTAATGCGTGAGGAGACAGATGGAGAGAGCTGGTGGGTGGAGAGATAGATTTGGGTGTCATCAGCAAAGAGATGATATTTAAAGCCGTGGGAGGCAATCAACTGACCCAAGGAGGTGGTGTAGATTGAGAAAAGGAGAGGTCCGAGAACAGAACCTTGGGGGACCCCAACGGAAAAAGGAAGAGGAGAGGAGGAAGTAGAGTTGTAAGTGACACTGAAGGAGTGGTGGGATAGGTAGGATGAGAACCAGCGAAAAGTACAGTCACGGAGACCAAAGGAGTGGAGTTTTTTGAGGAGGAGGGGGTGGTCCACTGTGTCAAAGGCAGCAGAGAGATCCAGGAGAAGTAGTACAGAATAGTGTCCATTGGCTTTAGCCATTAGTAGGTCATTTGAGAGTTTAAGGAGAGCAGTTTCCGTGGAGTGTTGAGGGCGAAAACCGGACTGAAGGGTATCAAGAAGTTTATTCATGGTCAGATGGTCACTTAATCGGTTGTAGACCAGTCTTTCAAGAAGTTTGGGAGGAGAAGGAGAGTAAGGAGATGGGACGTAAGTTGTTGAGATTGGTGGGATCCAGTGAGGGCTTTTTTAGTATGGGGGTGACTAGCGCATGTTTTAGAGAGTTTGGAAAGATGCCACAAGAGAGGGAGAGGTTGAAAATGTGAGTTAGAGAGCGTAGAATCGAGTCAGAGGGTTAGCGTAGCATTTGCGAGGGAACAGGATCCAGGGGGCAAGTGGTTAGATGAGTGCTAGATAAAAGTTTAGCAACCTCAGTAGTAGTAGCAGGGTTAAATGAGGGAAGTAATGATTGTATCTGTGGACATGGGGTGTTGCATGGGGGAGGTTTTTGCGCATTGGCGATCTCCTCGTGAATTGTATCAATCTTAGTTTTGAAGTGATTGGCAATCTCCTGGGCAGTGAGTGAGTTGGTGGGTGGAGGCAGTGGAGGACAGAGTAGAGTGTTGAAGGTAGAGAAGAGTTGATGTGGACTGGATGAGAAGGTGTTGATGAGTGTGATAAAGTAGGTCTGTTTGGCAGTGTGAAGGCAGGAGTAGTATTTTAGGAGGGCAGATTTATATTGTGTGAAGTCTTCCTGGGTCTTAGTCTTATGCCACAGGCGCTCAAGAGCGCGGCTACGTTTTCTGAGACTTCTGGTGTCATCTGTTTGCCAGGGTTGTAGCAGTCGGGGCCTAATTCTGCGTGTAGTGAGGGGGGCCAGCTTGTCTAGGGAGGAAGACAGTGAGCTGTTGTAAATGAAAGTAGCTAGGTTGGGGCAGGACAGGGGGGAGATTTTGTCATAGAGGTGATCAGTAGCAGAGTAGAGAAGAGAAGGGTTGAGGTGGCGAAGGTTTCTACGTGTAACTGTTAGGCGGTTGGAGGGAGAAGAGGTGGAAGACAAGGAGAGAGCAAAACTAATAAGGTGGTGATCAGAGTGTGGGAGTGGATTGTTGGAAAGGTTGCACGGAGTGCACAGATAGGAGAAGGCAAGGTCAAGAGTGTTGCCACTGGGGTGGGTAGGAGCCTGTATCCATTGCTTCAGGTCAAGCGATGAGGTTAGACTGAAAAGTTTAAAAGTAATAGTAGTGTTAGTGTTGACAGGGATGTTGAAGTCCCCAAGAATGATTGTGGGGATTTCAGAAGAGAGAAAGTAGGGTAGCCAGGCAGAGAAGTCATCAAGAAAGGCTGATACCGGTCCAGGGGGCCGGTAGATGACAGCAATTCTTAGAGAAATGGGAGAGAAAAGACGAATGCAGTGTGCCTCAAAAGAGGAGAGTGTCAGAGAGGGAGGTGGGTGGAGAACCCGATAGGTGCTGCATGGGGCTAGAAGGATTCCCACTCCACCTCCCATCCGTCCACTTGGTCTGGGGGAGTGAGTCCAGAGAAGGCCCCCATGGGAGAGGGAAGCAGGAGAAAAAGTATCCGATTCATGAAGCCAGGTTTCAGTAATGGCAAGTAGGTTAAAGGAATTTGTGATGAAGAGGTCGTGGAGGGCGGTGAGTTTGTTGCAGACAGAACGTGCATTCCACAGGGCACAGGAAAAGGGGGGGCTGGTTTTGGAAAGAGGAATAGAGACCAAGTTCTGTGGGTTGCGGCTCCTGCCAGAGGGTGTAGGGGGATGGGAGCGTTGGGCAAAGACAGATGATGGTGGCCCAGGGTTTGGGGATATGTCACCAGAGATTAGGAGAAGCAGGAGGGTGAGGGAGGTAATGTGGGACTGTGATTTATGTGAAGGGGCATGTCTCAGAGTACTGGAGGTTTTATCAGTGTATGGACGTAGAATGAGCGAGAGTTGGTAAGAGCAGTAGTAGGGGGAAGACAGAAGGCAGGGTGATATGTATAAGCAGGCGGGTGGAGAGGGGGGGTGAAGGTAAGAGAGTTTGAGGAGAGAGGACAGGAGTGTCAGAAGCAGTGGTAGAGAGTGCATGTTACAGAGTGGAAGGAGAGCTTAATAGAGAGACAGGGTCACCTGCAGTCTGTTAGCTGCTTTCCAGTGCAGATTGCTGTATTTGTTTGCTTCGTGCAATCACTGAAGTGCAGAGAATGAAGTGCATATCACTTGTAGAAAGAATCACTTAGAGAAAGAAGCCTTAAAGATAGAAGCCCCGAGCAATGTGCTCACCCCTTAAGGATGCTCAAATATATACTGTTATAAGGGTGGGGTTTAAGTTCGTTAATTAATCATGAGTGACTATAAGAGTGCCTAGCAATCAAAGTGAACTTTTTGCTTCAAAAGTCAGAATAGCAAGAGGCCAAGACAAGATCAACACATAAAACTTAGGTAAGACAGTTCAGAAAAACAAATAATGAGAGATAATGAGAGAGGGGACAGAAAAGGAGCAAAAGCCTATAATGTGGCAGCAATGGGAAAAGTTCCGGATGTCGATAATGAAACAATATTTGTAAAGGCGAGTAGAACACCTCGCAGAGATTGGAGAGAATTTTTTTTTTTTTAGAAAATGAGATAGAGAAGAATGATAAAGAGGAATTAAAGAGAGTGTAGGGATGGAAAGGTAGGAGTGGATGAATGGTGTGGGTTATGCCGCGTACACACGAGCGGACTTTACGGCAGACTTTGCCCGGCGGACGGGATTTCGTCGGATAATTCGATCATGTGTGGGCTCTCTTTAATAAAGAGAGATTGAAAACAAACATATGATTAACCACTTCCTGACCATCCGCCACAGTTATACTGTGGCAGGCTGGCTCCCCTGCGCGAGCTGTCGTAGCTATACGTCGGCTCGCGGGGTCGGAATAGCAGGCACGTGCGTGCGCCCGCTGCACAGCAGGGGTGCCGATGCTCGTGGCCGATGGTCGCGATGACCGCCGACCACAAGCGATCGTGAGCAGGAGACACAGAACAGGGATGAGTGTGTGTAAACACACACTTCCCTGTTCTGACAGGAGTGACAGATTGTGTGCTCTTATTCGCTAGGAACCACGATCCGTCACTTCTTCTAGTCAGTCCCCTCCGCCTTCAGTTAGAATCACCTCCCAGGGAACACAGTTAACCCCTTGATCACCCCCTAGTATTAACCCCTTCACTGCTAGTGACATTTTTACAGTAATCAGTGCAGGGGCGTAACTATAGGGGGCGCAAAAGTCGTGACCGCGACCGGGCCCTGTGCTGCAGGGGGCCCGCGTGGCCCCCCTTTACATATGGCCGGCGGCAGCATAGGCGGCTAGGAGTACCAGTGCACCGTGCGAACAGGTGGCTGGAGGTGGGGGGTGACTATCAGAGCTCCATGCTCGAGTACCGCACAGACTGTTCTTTAGCTGTGCATTCCCCGCATGACCTGCTGTGTCCTTGGCTGGCTCCTCTGGGTCCCCCTCTCCTGCTCCATCCAGCGCTGCTCAGTCCGGTGTCTGTTCCGCCCCCTGATTCTGGCTCACACTGCATTGCATGCTTCTCCCGGGCGAACAAACTTTAAGCACAGAGATGCAGTGCAGCCCCATGAGAGCCGGCTCCCCGGAGGACACCGCAGGCTTGTCTGCCAGCCCCCCTCCTCCCCCGTCATACACAGATGATAACAGATAAGCCTTTATGGGAGATACACTGATCGCCCGTCCAGCGCGCTGGAGGGAGCCCAGGCCACCATGGATAAGTGCCCGGCCTGCAGCTTGGTCATGGTGAGTGAGATGACCCCACCCCTCCATCTCCCCTATGGACAGGGACCCCATCACCCCCCGGGACAGGGACCACATCACCCCTGGGGATAGGGACTCCATCAATCCTGAGATAGGGACCCCATCACCCCCGGGGACAGGGACCCCATCTTACTTGGGGACAGGAACCCTATCTCCCCTGGAGACAGGGACCCCATCTCCCCTGGAGACAGGGACCCCATCTCCCCTGGAGACAGGGACCCCATCTCCCCTGGAGACAGGGACCCCATCTCCCCTGGAGACAGGGACCCCATCTCCCCTGGAGACAGGGACCCCATCTCTCCTGGGGACAGGCACCCCTTCTCTCCTGGGGACAGGGCCCTCTTGTCACCTGGGGACAGGGCCCTCTTGTCACCTGGGGACAGGGCCCTCTTGTCACCTGGGGACAGGGCCCTCTTGTCACCTGGGGACAGGGCCCTCTTGTCACCTGGGGACAGGGCCCTCTTGTCACCTGGGGACAGGCACCCCTTCTCTCCTGGGGACAGGGCCCTCTTGTCACCTGGGGACAGGGATGCCATGTCACCTGGGGACAGGGATGCCATGTCACCTGGGGACAGGGATGCCATGTCACCTGGAGACAGGGACCCCTTCTCACCTGGAGACAGGGACCCCTTCTCACCTGGAGACAGGGACCCCTTCTCACCTGGAGACAGGGACCCCTTCTCACCTGGAGACAGGGACCCCTTCTCACCTGGAGACAGGGACCCCTTCTCACCTGGAGACAGGGACCCCTTCTCCCCTGGTGACAGGGACCCCATCTCCCCTGGAGACAGGGACCCCATCTCTCCTGGGGACAGGCACCCCATCTCTCCTGGGGACAGGGCCCTCTTGTCACCTGGGGACAGGGCCCTCTTGTCACCTGGGGACAGGGCCCTCTTGTCACCTGGGGACAGGGCCCTCTTGTCACCTGGGGACAGGGCCCTCTTGTCACCTGGGGACAGGGCCCTCTTGTCACCTGGGGACAGGCACCCCTTCTCTCCTGGGGACAGGGCCCTCTTGTCACCTGGGGACAGGGATGCCATGTCACCTGGGGACAGGGATGCCATGTCACCTGGGGACAGGGATGCCATGTCACCTGGAGACAGGGACCCCTTCTCACCTGGAGACAGGGACCCCTTCTCACCTGGAGACAGGGACCCCTTCTCACCTGGAGACAGGGACCCCTTCTCACCTGGAGACAGGGACCCCATCTCACCTGGGGACAGGGACCCCATCTCACCTGGGGACAGGGACCCCATCTGCGATGGGAAAAAGAACCCTATCTCTCCTGGGGACTGGGACCCCATCCTGCCTAGGGACAGGAACCCCATCTCCCCTGGCTGGAGGATAGGGGGGTACCAGCATGCGGTCACTGGAGAAGGGGGCGGGTACAGCACCAGCAAGGTGTGCGCTCCAGCCCCTGTGTGCTCTTTCCCGAACCCCCTCGTGGGCTCTGCCAGGTTCCCCCATCCCCACTCCTGCTGGTTGCTGCTGGGAGTTTGTCAGGACAGAGAGTGGGAAATGGGCCGGAAAATGTGTAATTTACCGCCCCTTCTTTTTCTAAGTTGAGAGTCAGTGAGCTGTACTGATCACTGACTCTGTCCATTCATAACTGTGACATATAGTAAACTGTGTTACTATGTTTCAGTTTATGAATGGACAGGAAGCTCTGTACAGAGCTATTCCTGTCCATTCATTCTATGTAGCTGAGGCTGCAGAGAAGGAGATTGGGAGCTTTGTCCTCAGTCTTCCTCTTTGTCTCAAAGGTGGAACATCGGAGGTCTGTTTAGACCTCTGATATCTCACCAAAGCCCCCCAATGGGGCTCCTAAAAAAAAAATGGTAAAAAAAAAAAAAAAATACTGATACCAGTGACAGAACTACAGGGCTCACAAAGGTCGTACCTGTGACCTGGCCCTGGAGTTCCACCACCGGACTCAGAGGGAAGGGCCCCAGCTGGAGTTCAGGGGGGCCCTTCATGGTTTCTTGCACCAGGGCCCTGAAGGTTCTAGTTACGCCACTGAATCAGTGCATTTTTATAGAACTGATCGCTGTATTAATGCCATTGGTCCCAAAAATGTATCAAAATTGTCCGATGTGTCAGCCATGTCACAGTCATGATAAAAACCGCAGATCGCCGCCATTACTAGTAAAAAAAAAAAAATAATAATAAAAATGGTATAAAACTATCCCCTATTTTGTAGACGCTATAACTTTTGCGCAAACCAATCAATATACGCTTATTGCGATTTTTTTTTTACCAAAAATATGTAGAAGAATACATATTGGCCTAAACTGAGAAAAAAAATGTGCTTTTTTTTAAAAAAAAATGGGGACATTTATTATAGCAAAAAGTACAAAATATTGTGTTTTTTTTTCAAAATTGTCACTCTTTTTTTTTTGTTTATAGAGCAATAAAAATAAAAACCACAGAGGCGATCAAATACCACCAAAAGAAAGCTCTATTTGTGGGGTAAAAAAAAAAGCACATCAGTTTTGTTCGGGTACAAAGTCGCAGGACCGTGCAATTCTCAGTTAAAGCGACACAGTGCCGAATTGCAAAAAGTGCTCTGGTCAGGAAGTGGGTAAATTCTTCCGGGGCTGAAGTGGTTAAAAAAAACTTGTGTTTACGCAACATGCGTCCACGCAGACGCGCCCAGCCTTTAAGGTCTGCATGCTGGGTGCCGCCCGCTTGTCGGGTGTGGGGGCCTCGGGGTGGGGCCCTCTGCGAACATGTGCCTATACAGGCTTGTGTTCTATGCAAGCATGTATACTAGGCTGCACCTGGGACCATACTAGTTATAGTCAAGATTAGCCAAGTACATAGGCATCCAATGCAGCCTCTATGCTGCTTCAACAGCCTAAGGCCTCTTCCACACCTGTGCAACCTGTTCTGCGACTTGGGACTGCAAGGTCCCTGACCAGTCGCACCCCATAATTTCTAATGAGTACCCTTCACATCTGTGCGACTTCAAGTCGCAGCAACCTCAAAGCAGCCCCTGCGCCACTCCAGTCCGACCTTGGCGTGACTTGAAGTCCATAGACTGCAAGATTACAAAGGGACTGCTTCACGTCGCTGCAAAATCGCATTAAAATTGCCGCCAAAATGCATCACCTTCAAATCGCAAAAGTGTGAAAAGGGAGCCCCAAAACATGCTATTCTGGAGACAACTCCTGCAAGTGCATCAATGCCCATGGTCTTCCAAACATGTGCTTATGCCACATGTATGTATCTATGTATGCATGCATGATCTATGCAAAACATGTGTTTATTCAAGCATGTGTTTAAGCAACAAACTTGCAAGCATGTACACTTTGCTGCACCTGCCCATGTGCACTTGGCCCCATACTAGTTTTCACTAGTTTAGCACATGTGCATTCAGGGCTGGACTGGAACAAAAATTTAGCCCTGGTCTTCATCCAGACAGCCCACTTTAATTTTGTAAACATGCACAATAACAGTATATATAATGTTGGGGGGGGGGTACACAGGGAGATAACGGGGTGGAGGACACAGTGCCGCGCAGCCATTACTCCTGGTAGTCCCGATGGCCAGTACATTCCTGTGTGCATGCCACGCAGCCTTTTCCTGCTTCAGCCCAAAAGTAAGCTCCTGCAGACCAAATGTACATTATTCTGAAGTTTGCAAGTATGCACCTGTTCAACTGCACCAAGCCCCATACCATTTTTGTGCCAAATGTACAGTATTCTGGAGACCCAACACTTTAAAATGCACTGCTAGAGGTTTATCGATTTACAGTTGTACAGGCCCTCCGAATTAAGCAGTAAGTATGCAGTATATAATCATTACTTATCTGGCCACACATTTCTCCCATAATAAGTACTCACACTTCACTAGCATTAATGGGCTAGTGTTATGTCTCAAGAGGCCCTGCGGAACCTGTTGACCACATGGCTTTCTTAACATTGTCATCCTTCCACTTCCTGCCTATATAAAAAAAGGCCATACAGAGTGAGCCTGCGCCCTCTAGTGGCTGGAGAAGAAACAACAGCCCACGCAACTAAGAAGTACACAGCATGATTTAACAGCACACTGCCCCCAGTGGCCACTGGGAGAACAGACAGTCAGATCTCTCTGCAGGACTTACCATTCACGATGCAGGACTCGGAACATAACAGGCGTCCAATCTTCACCCATCACGGTGAGCTTTGTCATAAAAGACCTTCAGGGACTGGGTCCCCCTTAATGTGGGGTCCACTCCCCCGGACATGTATAGCACCCTGCAGGAAAGCACCTTGGTCAGAACAAACACTGCACAGGGTTCCAATATGCAGGGTCCAGCGCTGTAAGGCTGCATTACAGGCAAACCTCGAGGAATCTTCTCTCCTTCCATTGAGGCTTGGGTACCATCCATTTCAGCCGATAGCTTTTTTGAATGGATCTGAATGAAGACCATGATTCTAAATAGAAGCGTCCAGACCTCCAAGTATGCTCCAAGCGCACATGTATCACATCAGTGACCATTCCACCTTACAGACACTGGCAAAAAAACTGAGGTCCTTCCTGTGTAGGAGGGGTTATATAGGGGTGGACTTCCTGTTTGACTTTCTGCCAGTGTCCATCCACCAGCGGGTGGCGTATAACCCATATAGTCATTATTATGGTTGTTCTGTGTCCTGTGATGTACGATAAAGAAAACATTTTTTGTGCTATCTTGACATTTCAGGGCCTCTGAAATTGTGAGTTAGGAAGTGAAATCACCATTTTACACCCTTAGAAAGCCTAAGGGCCCTTTCACACTGACAGCACGGCCACTTTAGCGTTAAAGCGCTGCTAGTTTTAGCTGCGGTTTACCATTATTTTAGCGGAACTTTTCGGCCGCTAGCAGGCACTTTACCCCCCAATAACGGCCGAATAAAGGTTTAAAAGCTCCCGCAAAGCGCTGCCGCCGAGGCGCTTTGGCTTCGCTGCCCATTGATTTCAATGGGCAGTGGCGCTTTAGGAGCAGTGTATACACCGCTCCTAAAGCACCCCAATGATACTGCTTGCAGGACTTTTTTTAACGTCCTACAAGCGCAGCGCCCCAGTGTGAAAGTACTCAGGCTTTCACACTGGGACTGCAGATGAGGTATTTTTCAGGCGCTTTACAGACGCTATTTTTAGCGCTAAAGCGCCTGAAAAATGCCTCCAGTGTGAAAGGGGTCTTAATGCAGTGCTTGGTTTTCAGGGTCCTGTACGCGGCTAGGCTCCCAAAAAGTCTCACACGTGATATTCTCGTACTCAGGAGAAGCAGCAGAATGTATTTTGGGGTGTAATTTCACATTTGCCCATGGCATGTGTGAGCAATATATCATTTAGTGGCAACTTTGTGTAAAAAAAAAATAAATTGTCATAGTACTACAACTTGTGGCAAAATATAAAATATTCCATGGATTCCACATGCCTATCAGCAAATAGCTGAAGTCTACTTTCCAAAAAGGGGTCATTGGGGGGGGGGGGGGGTTAACTATCCTGGTATTTATTTCACAACATTAAAAGCTTATGCCACACATCACCCATTCTTCTAACCACTTGAAGACAAAGCCCTTTCTGACACTTTTTGTTTTCTAGCATACAAAATATATTTTTTCATGTAAATTACTTTGAACCCCCAAACATTATATATATTTTTTAAAGCAAAGGCCCCACAGATTAAAATGGTGGGTGTTGCAAATTTTTTTTTACAATGCATTTGTGCAGCATTTTGTGCGTTTGTGCATTTTTCATTTTTTTGTGCAAATTGCGTTTGTGCATTTTTCAAACGCAATTTTTTGGGAAAAAAAAACACTTTTTTGAATTTTAATACACTAAAACTTACTATATTGCCCAAATGTTTGGTAAAATATAGAAGATGATCTTATGCCGGGGACAGATACCAAACACAACATGCTTAAAAATTGCGCACAACCGTGCAGCGGCAACAAACTGCATACATTTTTAAAAGCCTTTACAGGTTACCACTTTAGCTTTACAGAGGATGTCTACTGCTTTAATTACTGCCCTCAATCTGACATTCGCGGTGATACCTCACATGCATGGTGCAAGTGCTGTTTACATAAGACACGAGACCGACGCTTGCATTCACCTTTGCATGCGAGCACGGGGGTGACAGGAGTGCTTTATTTTTTTTTTTTTTTTTTTTTTGCTTTATTATTTTATTTTTACACTGTTCCTTTCTTTTTTTTTTATTTTTTATCATTTTTAGTGTTATCACAGGGAATGTAAATATCCCCTATGATAGCAATAGGTAGTGACAGGTATGCTTTTTTGAATTGGGGTCTATTAGACTTTAGATCTCTCCTCTGCCCTCAAAGCATCTGACCACATCAAGATTGGTGTGATAAGATGCTTTCCCAAATTCCCAATGGTGCTGTTTATATCCTGCAAAACCAAAGTCATGCTCACAGCTTCCGGCTTCTTAGGCCATAGAGCTGATTGGAGCCATTCTGGTCTCTGATCAGCTCTATGGTCAGCTGGCAGGACCACCGGGTGCATTCTCGGTTCCCCGGTGGGACAGGACAGCCCGAGAAAACCATGGAAGAGGGCGGGAGGGGGGAGAACGTTCCCTCCCACTGCTTGTAAAAGCAGTCTAATGGCTAATTAGCCACTGGAAATGCTTTTATATGAAAGCTGACCGCCGGCTGAAAAGAACGATACCAAGATGATACCTAAACCTGAAGGCATCATTCTGGTAAAACATCTCAAAGGCATATATTTTAATGTTCTTTTTTTTCATGCAGCCTGTGGGCTGCATAAAAAAGAGACATTGACCGTTTTTTTAACTGTGGTTGTGAAATGACCTCCTACAGCGCTGGAGTCGCTGATTTACGTATTGTGAGAGCAAACCCTGTTGCTGTCAAAATAAATAAATCTGTGCTGCAGAAGAATGGCTTACCTGAAAAGCAAACAATGATAACAATAAAACATTAACTCAATAAAACAACTTTTTTTTATTGCAATCTGTGCCAAAAAAAGAGTAAAAAATATATGCCGAAGCATGGGGGTAATCCGCCCCTAATGTTAGGGACAAATCATCCCTCCACCCCTGCCCCCATGTTCGGCATATATACTCTTTTATTTTTTTTACTGTGGTGATGAAATCGCCTGCTACAGCAATGGAGTCACAGCTTTACGTATCTTGAGAGCAAACCCTGTTGCTGTCAGAATAAATAAACCCGTGCCGCGGCTGAATGGCATACCTGCAAAACAAATAATGGTTAATGATAAACAAAGTAACATTACAGTATAACAGTAAGACATACCATACCTGCAAAGCAAATACAATAAAACGTTACAGTTAAGCATAAAATACAGTAATAAGAGAGAGAGAACAATAGATAGAGAATAATAGATAGAGAACAATAGAGAGAGAAGAAAAATAAAATGACAACTATTTTTGGCTTTTTTTTGTGTGTGTTTTTTTTTCTTTTTTTTGCACTTTTATTTTAACTGTAAACGTTCCAGATTAGGGTCTCTCAAAATGTTATCCATCTCATCTTTTGAGACCCTGTGTTAGTGTGCCATAGGACTGTGCAGTGCTGTATCCTACACTAATACTCCACTAGTGTGTGGTAGTGACGGAAACATTCACTGATGCAGAGACCAGGTTAGTCAGGACAGGAGGGACAATAATAGCGGGTGTCATATCTATATTCGCTAAGAAGATGTTTGCAACACCCGCCTACCAAAACATCACTCTGCGCCCTGGGCAAGAAATTATCTACGATATTGATGTAGTGAATATACACAGTGTGAAACACAAAAGAAAGCAGCTACTTAAAAATGGTAAAACAGAAAATGGTAAAACATGTATATAATTGCAATAGTAAAAAAGTCTTAAATATTGCAGCAGCGCTTCATGTCCAAAACTGTTTAAAAGGACATGCTTTCATATATAGTCCATACATGAGAAAACGAACAACATCAGAGGAGATCTATAATAGCTTCAGCTATAGAAATGAAGCAAATGTAAAGTGCACTGTGCCTGTGTGGACTCCCGGTCGCCGGAAAGCCGAAAGAAGCGCCCGATGTGTACTGCAGCGGTATACTTCCTGGTTCCTGGTATAAAGCTTCTTTCGGCTTTCCGGCGACCGGGAGTCCACACATTTGCTTCATTTCTGTTATTTTCTGGTATACATATTCTGTAAGGGGGGGGGGGGTGTTTTGAATGAATAAACATTTTTAAGCAATATTACACTATGTGGACATTTCATTCTTCCCACATGGTTTACTGGAGCCACAGATAGCGTGACTGACACCTGGTGGATGTTCATTGGAGCAGTGGAGTTCTATCATTAATATCTGAGGCTCATTACTGCTGTGTTTCTGGTGAGTGCATCCCCATAGGGGAAGTTTCCCTTACGTGGTGAAGTGTATGGTGGAAGGTCCTTTTTACAGAACACAGCTGAAGCTATTATAAATCTCCTCTGATGTCATTCGTTTTCTCATGTATGGACTATATATGAAAGCGTGTCCTTTTAAACAGTTTTGAACATGAAGCGCTGCTGCAATATTTAAAGGGACTATTCGTTTAATACCTATATTCGCGGCAGGTTGGTTCAGGGTCCGCACGCCCGACGTACAATGACAGCGATTTGCCCAGGAGAGCCAACCTGCCACAGTACAACTTTGGTGGCCAGTCCTCAACCACATGTGACCAGCTGTCATAGTTGTACTGCGGCAGAATGGCACGGCTGGGCGAAACGATGTTATGTAACGTCGCTTTGCTCGCCCCCCCCCCTGAGCCGATGGGAGTGCCCAGCAGTCTTTCTTGATCACCGCCGGGCTCCTGCGATCGCCGCTGAGACACGGAGAACCCGGAACTGTGTGTGTAAACACACAGTTTCTGGTTCTCCGAGGGGAGAACAGACAGATCATCTGTTCATACAGAGTATGAACAGACGATCTGTTATCTTCCCTGCACAGTCCCCATCCCCCTTCAGTTAGGACACAAACTAGGACACACTTAACCCCTTCCCTGCCCCCTAGTATTAACCCCTTCACTGCCAGTGACATTTTTACAGTAATCAATGAATTTTTAATCTCACTGATCACTGTATTAATGCCAATGGTCCCAAAAATGTGTCAAAATTGTCCGATGTGTCCGCCATAATGTCGCAGTCATAATAAAAATCGCAGATCGCCGCCATTACTAGTAAAAAAAAAATCATAATAAAAATGCTATAAATATATCCCCTATTTTGTAGACACTATAACTTTTGTGCAAACCAATCAATATACGCCCATTGCGATTATTTTTACCAAAAATATGTAGAAGAATACATATCGGCCTAAACTGAGGAAAAAAAAAATTTTTATATATTTTTGGGGGATATTTATTATAGCAAAAAGTAAAAAATAATGCGTTTTTTTCAAAATTGTCGCACATTTTTTTGTTTATAGCGCAAAAAATAAAAACCACAGAGGTGATCAAATACCACCATAAGAAAGCTCTATTTGTGGGAAAAAAAAGCACGTCAATTTTGTTTGGGTGCAACGTTGCACGACTGCGCAATTGTCAGTTAAAGTGACACAGTGCTGAATCACAAAAAGTGCTCTGGTCAGGAAGAGGGTAAAATCTTCCGGGTCTGAAGCGTTTAACTGGTTAAAAATATATCCTATTTAAGTATGTGTTCTTAAGCCAAAAGAGTGATTTTTACCAATCTCAGATTCCTCCAAATCTCAATTTTTATTTTATTTTTTGTGATCCGACTTCCTACTTTGGGCTCTGGGCAATGGACTTTGGACTTTAAGCTATGGGCTTTGGGATTTGCAGTGTACATGACTGCAACTAACGTGCACTGCTTGTTCCAAACAAACATGGGGGGGGGGGGTGTGGATGAATTTTTACTGAAAAAAAGATAGTTTACAGTAAACAAAAAAAAATTCGACCTACTCCTCCCCTATACCCAGCCAATCACACTCCTTCTTTGTACAATGTTAAAAAAGTGACACCAAACTCTGGTTTAAAAAAATATATTTCATTTAAGTATGTGTTCTTAACTCAATAAAGGGATTTTTACTGATCTCAGACTCCCCCAAATCTCCATTTTTTCTGATCTAACTGCTTGAAATGAGTTTTGGGCTGTGGACTGCACACTGCGGGTTTTGGGATACAAGGTTTGGGCTGCGGGCTAAAGGAGAGGTATGGGAGTTAATGGAGAATGACAGCAGAAGGCAGGAACATACAGAGACAATTTCTTAAAAAATACTTTACTTTTCTAGTTAAGGACATTAACTAGAATGTCTATCTTATCTATAAAATCTATCTACCTACCTTTTTTATAAACAAGACTAAAAACATACATACTATCTTATCATATCACTATCTTATCATTATTTTTTTTTTTAGAAAGGGAGAGGTTCAGGGGTTTAAAGGAGGATGTGAAGGAATAAGAAACACACAGCAAGAAACAATTTCATGACAAATAATTTGCAAGTACGTTGACTATAATATCTCTCTTATCCATAACATCTATACAAGAACTAAATAAATACATACTATCTTATTATATCACTATGTTTATAACTTTTTTTTTCATTTCAAACAAGCAGAAGTGAGGGGAAGTGGAGAGGTTTAGGAGTTACAGCGGATGTGACAAGGAATCAGAGACACACAGATAAGAAATTATTTAATTAAAAATAAAATTACAGAAACATTAAGTAGTGGAACTGTATGGATTATTAAAAAAATTATATATTTAGTGCCACGGAAAAAAAAGAAAATCCGGCCTCCTCCTCCCCAATAGCTGGCAAATCACACTCCATTTTTGTTGGATGGTAAAGGAGTGATGCTAAACTCAGGTTTAAAAAAATATCAATTTCAGGTATGTGGTTTTTAACCCAAAAAAGTGATTTTTACTGGTTTCAGACTCCTCCAAACCTCCATATTTTTTTTTTGTGATCCGACTTCCTGGGCCGTGGGCTATTGGCTTTGTAGTGTACATAACTGAAACTAACGTGCACTGCTTGTTCCAAACAAACAGAAGATAAGGGGGAAATGAAAGGTGTGGGAGCTCATGGAGGATGTTATAGTACATGGAAGCAGAAAAAAAAAGGTAAGAAATTAATTAATGAAAAATAGATAACAGCTAATATCACCTAGTGGATGTGTATGGATTGTTACAGAAGAAGAAGAAGAAGATAATTATGTGGAATGCCTTCCCCTTATGGCATACACTGTTTGCTCATCTGGATAGGCCTCTCTCACCGGTCTAGCAGCCAGTACGCAGCACTTATTTTTTAGATTTTACATATAATTAAACTGTACTATGGCATTTTACCACTTCAGCCCCGGAAGATTTTACCCCCTTAATGACCAGAGCATTTTTTGCGATTCAGCACTGTGTTGCTTTAACTGACAATTGCACGCTCGTGCGACCTTGTACCCAAACAAAATTAACGTTCTTTTTTTCCCACAAATATAGCTTTCTTTTGGTCGCATTTGATCACGGCTGCGGTTTTTATTTTTTGCGCTATATATAAAAAAAAGACTGTCAATTTTTTAAAAAAAGTAATATTTTTTACTTTTTGCTATAATAAATATCCCCCCAAAAATATATTAAAAAAAAAATTCTTTCTCAGTTTTGGCTGATATGTATTCTTCTACATATTTTTGTATTGGTGTATTTAGCTGTTTACCTGGAGTTTTGCTTTACCTATGAGCCTGGAACTACCTAGGTCTAATAATCCAGTCTTATGTCACAACTGTTCATTCCGCTTATCTAAGGACAGCTCTAATAATATCATCTATGTATGGTTCTTCCAGGGAGGTTTCCTTCTTCCTCTCAGTGGTGGGGTGGACAGCTCTGCTGTAGCCTGTATTGTGTTCTCTGTGCCGCTTCGTATGCCAGGCTGTGGATAAAGGAAGTAAGTGTACCTTTTAAATCCTTTAAATAATAAAATACAATGTTATTAGTAAAGGTACCGTGCCTTGCAAAAGTATCCATACCCCTTGAAATTTTCCACATTTTGTCATGTTACAAGCAAAAAGATAAATGTACTTTATTGAGATTTTTGTGATAGACCAACACAAAGTGGCACATAATTGTGAAGTGGAAGGAAAATGATAAATGATTTTCAAATTTTTTTACAAATATGTGAAAAGTGTGGCGTGCATTTGTATTCAGCCCCCTTTACTCTGATACCCCTAACTAAAATCTAGTGGAACCAATTGCTTTCAGAAGTTACCTAATTAGTACATTGGGTCTACCTGTGTGTAATTTAATTTAATCTCAGAGGTTTGTTAGGGAAACTTAGTGAATAAACAGCATCATGAAGGCCAAGGAACACACCAGACAGGTCAAGGATAAAGTTGTGGAGAAGTTTAAAGCAGGGTTAGGTTATATAAAAAAAAAAATATCCCAAGCTATGAACATCTTGCGGAGCACTGTTCAATCCATCATCTGAAAATGGGAAACCGTATGGCACAAATGCAAACCTATCAAGACATGGCCGTCCACCTAAATTGACAGGCCGGGCAAGAAGAGCATTAATTAGAGAAGCAGCCAAGAAGCCCATGGTAACTCTGGAGGAGCTGCAGAGATCCGCAGCTCAGGTGGGAGAATCTGTCCACAGGACAACTATTAGTCGTTCACTCCACAAATCTGGCCTTTATGGAAGAGTGGCAAGAAGCAAACCATTGTTGAAAAAAAGCCATAAGAAGTCCCGTTTTCAGTTTGCGAGAAGCCATGTGGGGGACACAGAAAACTTGTGGAAGAAGGTGCTCTGCTCAGATGAGACCAAAATTTTACTTTTTGGTCTAAAAGAAAAATGCTAAGTGTGGGGGGAAAACTAACACTGCATATCACCCTCAACACACCATCCCCACTGTGAAACATGATGTTGGCTGCATCATGTTTCTGGGATGCTTTTCTTCAGCAGGTAGAGGGAAGCTGGCCAGAGTTGATGGGAAGATGTATGGAGCCAAATACAAGGCAATCTTAGAGGAAAACCTGTTAGAGTCTGCAAAAGACCTGAGACTGGGGTAGAGGTTCACCTTCAAGCAGGACAACAAACCTAAACATACAGCTAGAGCTACATATTCATGTGTTAAAATGGTCCAGACCTAAATCCAATTGAAAATCTGTTGCAAGACTTGAAAATTGCTTTTTACAGATGCTCTCCATCCAATCTGACAGAGCTTGAGCTATTTTGTGAAGAAGAATGGGCAAAAATGTCACTCTCTAGATGTGCAAAGCTGATAGAGACGTCCCCAAAAAGACCTGCAGCTGTAATTGCAGCGAAAGGTAGTTCTACAAAGTATTGACTCAGGGGGGGCTGAATACAAATGTATGGCACTTTTTTTTTTCACGTATTTATTTTGTAAACAAATTGGAAATCCATTTATCATTTTCCTTCCACTTCACAATTATGTGGAACATTTCAAGGGGTATGAATGCTTTTTCAAGGCACTGTAAGTAAAATATTGCCAAATAAAGTAATACTTGTATTTTTTTTTCTTCTAGATGAAGAAGTGCTGCGTGATGTCAGATAGTCGGTAATGAATCCTACTTGACTACGACTCCCAATGAGCTCTGCATCCGTCTATTGACTACTTGTTACATGGCGACTGAGACCTCCTCCGCTGAGACTCGAGAAGGGCAGAGGACACAATGGTGGCCAGTGTGCCCATCAAATGCTGCCAGTGTGCCCCCCCCGCCTGTAGGATCAGTTTTCACTGATTTATGCATTCCCCCCTGTTCAGCTTCTACCTCATCTTCTTCGCAGGATCAGGCAAGAAGGGAAGCCAGTGATTCTTGTAGCCCCGGCATGGCCCAGAAGATCTTGGTATGCAGAGCTCCTAAGGATGGCGGCAGAGGACTCATGGACTCTTCCGCCATGTCCAGACCTGCTTGCAGGGACCAGTATTCCATCCTACCTTACAAACTCTAAATTTAACGGTTTGGATATTGAAATCCACATTCCAAGGCGTCACGGGCTTTCAGAGTCAGTAATTTCTACCTTAAGCCAATGCTAGGAAGAGTCTGGAGGACATATGTTTCCTGGTGTGAATCCAAGGGTTGGCATCCTTGGAAGTATGTCATAGGTAGAATTATTGCCTTTTTGCTATTGGGCGTAGAGATGAAGCTGGCCTTGAGTACTATCAAAGGTCAGGTCTCGACCTTATCGGTATTGTTTCAAAGACCACTTGCTTCGCATTACTTGGTCTGTGTTTTTATGCAGGAGGTGACATGGCTTAATCCGCCAGTTAGATCACCCTTTGAATCCTTGGGACTTAAATTTAGTTTTATCAGTGTTACAGAAACAGCCTTTTGAGCCGATTCGGCATATTCCCTCTTGACAAGGAAGTTTTTCTGGTCACTATAACCTCTGGTAGAAGGGTATCAGAGTTGGTCGCTCTTTCTTCTAAAGGGCCATATTTAATTATTCACAAAGACAAGGTCGTGTTGCGTCCTCATCCAAGTTTTCTGCCTAAAGTGATGTCAGGTTTTCATCTGAACCAAGATATTGTTCTACCTTCATTTTCCAGAACCCTGCTCTATGGTAGATAAGTCGCGTCGCTACATTGCCTTGATGTAGTGAGAGCAGTCAAAGTCTATTTAATGGCTACTGCTCAGTTTCGGAAGGCTGATGTTCTATTTGTGTTGCCAGAAGGTCCTAGGAAAGGACAGGCAGCGTTGAAATCTACTTTGTCTAGATGGATGCGACAAGTTATTATCCAAGCCTCCATGGCTCAAATCTGCAAGGTGCAAACTTGGTCTTCAGTCCATACATTCACTAGATTCTATCAGGTGGGTGTAACAGTGGCGGCCTGTCCATAGAGGGCGCATGGGCGCCGCCCCCCTCTCCCCAAAAAAAAAAAAAAAAAAAAAAAATGTCCCTTTAAAAAAAAAAAAAAACTTCCTTTAACTGCACTGTGTTCCGGGCGGGCGCCGGACACGGTGCACTATGGAAACGTCATGCCAATGCAATCCCGTGATTGCAGGCAAGACGCTTCATTTGCGGGGTTTTTTGATGCCCTGTGGCGCTATGCAGTGCGCCTCTACACGCTGATTGGGCCATTCTCGTGTGTGTCTTCCTGTCTGGGCTGTGCTGTCTCCCGGCGGCGTGTCACTTCCTGTTTCGGGCCGCTCTGTGTGAATGGAGAAGGGAGAAGACAAGGTACTGTGTCACTTCTTCTCAGTCTGTGATCGGAGGGTGGAGGGAGCCGTGCTTCACCTCTGCCCTGCCAGGCATCACTCTCTGCTCCAGCCCTTTACAGGACAAATGTGCTGGAGCCTTCATTACACATCTGCTGTATGTGTAAATCACGGGGGCTCCCAGCACTGCGTCCTACAGTCATGCTGTGCATTCACTCTCTCTCTCTCTCTCTCCTCATCTCCATAATATGTATATCTCTATCTAACTGCATGTCTATCTATCTGTATATCTATATAACTGCATATATCTATCTGTCTGTCTATCTATCTGTCTATCTGTCTATCTGTCTATCTGTCTATCTATCTATCTACATGTCTCTCTCTCTGTCTATCTGTATAACTGCATATATCTATCTATCTAACTGCATATATCTATCTATCTATCTATCTATCTATCTATCTATCTATCTATCTATCTATCTATCTATCTATCTATCTATCTAACTCTATCTATCTATCTAACTGCATATATCTATCTATCTATCTATCTATCTATCTATCTATCTATCTATCTATCTATCTATCTATCTATCTATCTGTATATCTATATAACTCTATCTATATAACTCTATCTATCTATCTATCTATCTATCTATCTATCTATCTATCTATCTATCTATCTAACTGCATATATCTATCTATCTATCTATCTATCTATCTATCTATCTATCTATCTATCTATCTATCTATCTATCTATCTATCTATCTATCTATCTATCTATCTATCTATCTATCTATCTATCTATCTATCTGTATATCTATATAACTCTATCTATCTATCTATCTATCTATCTCTATCTATCTATCTATCTATCTATCTATCTATCTATCTATCTATCTATCTATCTATCTATCTATCTATCTATCTATCTGTATATCTATCTATCTGTATATCTATATAACTGTATCTATCTATCTATCTATCTAACTGCATATATCTATCTATCTATCTATCTATCTATCTATCTATCTATCTATCTATCTATCTATCTATCTATCTATCTGTATATCTATATAACTCTATCTATCTATCTATCTATCTATCTATCCCATTCTATCCCTCTGTGTGTCTATAGGCCCATCACGGGCGAGTGATGGCAAGGGGGGGGGGGGGGGGGGTTGGTTGGGATTTTGTTTGCGCCCCCCTAAAAAAATGAAGCACCAGCCGCCACTGGGGTGTAAAAAGGCATGAGGATATCGCCTTTGGGCACAGTATGCTGCGGGCAGCAGTATAGGTCCTAAAGTCTGATGCCCTAATTTTTTTTGTGTCTCCCTCCCCTCGGTTTTCATTGCTATGGGACATCCCACATAGTTATTACTATGCTGCTCTGTGCCCCGTGATGTACGATAAAGAAAATAGGATTTTTATAGCAGCTTACCTGTAAAATCCTTTTCTTGGAGTACATCACGGGACACAGAGGTCCCTCCCCACTCTTCTGGATATATGTATATTGCTTTGCTACAAAACTGAGGTACACCCTGTATGGGAGGGTTTATATAGGGAAGGCAACTTCCTGTTTAGGGTGTGCCAGTGTCCATCACCTAAAGGTGGCCTATAACCCACATAGTTATTACTAAATGCTGCTCTGTGTCCCATGATGTACTCCAAGAAAATGATTTTACAGTTAAGCTGTTATAAAAATCCTATTTTTTTTTTTTTTTCAAAATTGACTTTTTTTTGTGTAAAGCAAAAAAATAAAAACCACAGAGGTGATCAAATACCACCAAAAGAAAGCTCCATTTGTGGGAAAAAAAGAACATAAATTGTATTTGGGTACAAAGTTGCATGACCGCGCAATTGTCAGTTAAGGTAACGCAGTGCCGTATTGCAAAAAAATGGCCTGGTCAGGAAGTGGGTAATTCCTTCCGGTCCTTAAGTGGTTAAAGTAAAACTAAAGGCAAAACTTTTTTTTTTCTTTTTTTTGTCTAAGTCAATCGACCATCCAGAATGCAGACACACCAGCAAGACAGGAAGTGTCACTGGCAGAATCACCAGGTGAAATAAAGATGCTTTGTAGACCATGAAGACAGAAGAGAACAATGCTGCCTGATAACAGTCCAGAAGCAGAGAGCACAGGGAGTTATGAGCTCACAAGATCTCAGACTCAGCACATGGCCATAAAATTGTGAGTGGCACCATGTCCACTTGTAAGTGGGCTGTTGGGATGGTAAAACATGGATCAACTGCTTGTTTTTGCCACCCCCTGGCCACCTGTATGAAAGAAGACTAAGGGTGTTCAAACGCAATTAGTTAATACCATGAGAAATTTGTTGGGTGTGTGCGGGGAAGGCATCACCTAGATAAGTGTGTCAGTGGAGGGTCTCATCCTTAAATGAAGTAGATACTAGTTAGATACTGTATATAGTAGGATTTTTAACTACTACTCCTGTTTGTTTTTTTCGTGTCTCCTCCTCTTCCCCCTCCCCTCTTTCACCTCTGGGGGTAGCTATTATGCATGTTATTAGGTTTGATGATTGGTCATTGATGTAACCAAAATTTTAGAAATGTTTTTGATGTTCTGTAATTCATGAATGTATTTTTTGTTCCTAGAAGTTTACTCTTCTGGTCATTTGTACTTGTTTAAAAGATAGGAGGTCCTGGGGGGCGTGTCCAAGATGTCGGCGTGAGCAGACATGCTTCCCGGAGCTCTGCTAGAGACCTATCCTGAAATTCTCTCCTGCCTGGACTGATTGACCCTGAGCTGGGTGTTCTGACTCTCTATAACGTCCCGATCCTCCGCCGGACCGAAGAGCGGTAAGAGGCTCCATTTTCCCCCGAAGGTCCCTATGCCTGACGATCCCGTAGTGCATGGAGCGGTAAGCCCGCATGGCCATTCCAAAATGGCCACTCAGACGGCGCCTGAGGAGAATGCCTCTCCATCTCTCCCTGGCATCCCAGAGGTGATGGCGGCGATATCGGCATGCCAGACTGCCTTGTCTGGGAAGATAGAGGCTGTCCAGACTGATGTCGCCTTGATCAGGCAGGACTTAGACAAGATCCATGTCCGGCTGGGGGCTGCTGAACAGATGGTTGGCCATGTGGAAGACATTACAGAGGAGCACTCGGTGGTGATTCGGACCCTGAAAAATAAAGTTAAGGTCCTTGATTATCACGCCGAGGATGCCGAAAACCGCAGCAGACAAAACAATCTGCGGATAGTGGGGCTCGCAGAGGGAGCAGAGGGACAAAACCCAGCTACCTTTGTGGAGGACCTCCTGCGCTCCCTGCTTCCCGGAGCCCAGCTATCCCCATACTTCACTGTTGAGAGAGCGCACAGAGTCCTGCCGCAGTGTGGACCGGCTGGTCCCCCCCCCCCGCACATGGATCCTGTGCCTGTTAATCTTCAGGGACCGGGATGAGCTTCTGCGGGCTGCAAAGCTGAGAGTGGTCAATGGAGAGATGGTGCGGTTTTTCACCAATCCCAGGGAGGCCACCTCATGGTTGGAGTCACTGCCTTCCCTGAAATGAGTGGATCCTGATCTTTTAATGTTCTGTTTGCTGGCGACACCTAATTGTTCTGTGTCTTTAGATCTGGGGGCAGAAATTATGCTGTTTTTCTATGCTCTGTATTCCATGATGGCCACAGGACTTTGGTGCTGCCTCCCTGATGCATGAGGGAGCCCTGGGATACCAGGGCATACATGTTTACCTGCTACGACTGATCTGGAAACACAGCAGTGGCAGGTGACTGTTCTCATGTGTGATTTGAGGACATGCCTTAATATGACTAATATCCTGCACAGTTCCAGGTTACTATGCATCTAACCTTTCTAAGCTTAGTGCCCCTGGCTAGTCCAGGTGATTTAATGTGCTACTATAGGACTGGTTAATAACTAGTTCTCTAGCATCTCCTGATGGGAAGTTAGGTGCCGCTTGTTAGCTTAGATTGTGGTCCCCCCTCTGTGCATTTGATGTGGAGGGGTGGCTGGCTCTCCCTTGTTGACTGAGGCACGCCTCCCTGAGTAGGTTACTCTAAGGACTGGGGGTTTGGGGATTTATGCATGATCCCAGTTTTGGGGGTCGGCGGGGTGGGGGGAGGGGTGGGCAGCCGTTGCTGGACCTTGTTGGTTTTGGTTTGGTTTTTTTCTTTTGTTTTTCACGTTTTTTTTTCTACGCTTTTGTTCATTGCTCTCAGGTATGGTAAAAGAATCTGCATCATGGGAATTTCATGCCTTTCTGTTGCTGATAGCAGTGGCAGTTGGTCTTCCGCTCGGGTAGTTACCTTGCCCCCAAGGATGGGGTGCTGGTGTGTTGCTTTCTGGGGCACTTGCCCTACTTACATCCATTATGGCTAGTTTTTCAGTACTCTCCTGGAATGTCCAGGGATTAAATTCAGCAGTTAAACGTTCCCTGGTTTTTAATTATTTAAAAAAGTGCGCCCCCCAAATTTGTATATTACAGGAGACTCACCTTGTGGGTTCACGGGTCCTTGGACTCAGGAGAGCCTGGGTGAGTTCACAACACGCTACATATTCTAGTTATTCCTGGGGAGTGAGCATATTAGTTCACAGATTTCTCCCCTTTCAGCTTCAAAATATTAAGACTGAAGATATATTATTATGCACGCCACAATTGCCAATACAGAGTGTGTGATTGTGGGACTCTATCTCCCACCTCTTGCGGATACTTTCCTCTTGTATGATATTATGCGATTGGTCATACTATATGGAACGCCACATGTCATGTTGTTGGGGGATTTTAATTTGGCTCCATGTCCGGCTCTAGACAGGCTCCACCAGTCATGCGGAAGAACACCTAATCTCATGCAGTGGGCTGATACCTTTGAGCTAATTGACGCCTGGCGGCTTTGTAATCCATCTGAAAGAAGGTATACCTGCCACTCATCCACTTTTCGGACCCTCTCCCGCATTGACCTGGGGTTTGTTACTTGGACGTTGCTGCAGTGGGTATCGAAGGTGCAGATCCTCCCTAGAGGCATCTCCGATCATGCCCCTCTTATGATTACTGTGCTATTTGGGCCCACTGCTGGGCAGAAACTGTGGAGACTGTTAGGGCACTGGATAGTGGACCCTAGGGTTCAGGAAGATATACCGGAGGCGTTGTGTCATTTTTGGCTTGAAAACGCTGACCTTACAGGGCCATTGATGGTTTGGGATGCCTTTAAGGGATGGCTGAGGGGGGAATATATTTCCCGCATTGCTCACAGCCGGAAGCAGTCTGTGCAGTTGCTGGGGGAGTTGGAGGATGAGTTCGGGGATAAGGAGGCTAGATATGTTGCTGCTCCTACCCCCCCCCCCCCAACTATGGGGCCTGGCAATATGCGCTTGGTTTAACTTTATAGGATAGAGATGACCAAGAAATCAATGCTCAGTACAGCCCAATGAGTTTTTAAATATGGAGATTCGAAAATGGCAAATTGTTGTCATGGTTGTCTCGAAGGCAGTTTGCCAGTACTCATATTAGGAGCGTCTGGGATGAGGGAGGAGTCCCCCTTACGAACTCTGATGAAATCTTTGCTAGATTTATGCACTACTATAGCTCCCTCTATTCCACTAGAGTGGATTATGAAATTTCGGATCTCCGGGCCTACTTGGATGAGGTGGACTTTCCTACCCTGTCACAAGACGCCAGTGAGAATCTAGAACGAGATATTACTCTGGAGGAGGTCCAGATAGCTATGACCCGAATACAAAAACCCCCAGTACAGATGGCATTCCGATCGAATTCTATTCCACGTACCAAGAACTTCTTGCTCCTAGGCTCACCATGCTGTTCGCTCAGTTCACCAAGATAGAGTCATTGCCAGATTCCATGTTCGAAGCTGTAATCGTGTTGGTGCCCAAACCGGATAAGGACCCTGAGGACTGTGCGTCATATCAACCAATATCTTCTATTAATGTTGACGCAAAACTACTGGCCAAGATATTGGCCAACCGCCTGGCACAAGTCCTGAACGAGCTCATCCATGTGGATCAGACGGGGTTCATGCCCGGCATGGGCACCGATATCAATTCACCTCAACCTGTCTATCCCCCATGATAATGCTGGGACCAGAGTCATTACCTCTCTGGATGCCGAAAAGGCATTTGACTCGGTTGAGTGGGGCTACCTTTGGGAGGTACTAGGTAGATATGGCTTTGGCCTCCAATTTTTGCACTGGCTGCAGTTACTCTATCAAAAGCCCTCAGCTTGTATACAGGCCAATGGTGGGATTTCCGAGCAGTTTCTGCTACAATGTGGCACGCGCCAGGGTTGCCCCCTTCCTCCATCTCTTTTTGCCCTGGTGCTGGAACCTCTGGCCATCCTGCTTAGGGCTTCATGGGGGGTTGGAAGGGCTGCGGATCGGCCCCTTGGAGGAGAAGGTGCCATTATATGCCGACGATACACTGTTGTATTTACACAACGCGGACTCCTCACTGCAGGCTGCTCTGAAGCTCCGAATAAATTGGACAAAGTCTGTACTTTTTCCACTAGACCCAGGGTCGCGGGCCAATGCGGCCACCACCCAACTACAGTGGGTTACTAGTTTTAAATACCTGGTAATTCAGGTGGGCCAAGACCCCTCTGATTTTTACAAACTCAATCTGCGCCCCGTGTTACTGCAGCTAAGAGCTAGATATGCCTCTTGGGGGACTCTTCCACTTAATTTGTTAGGGCGTATTAACCTGATCAAGACCTTATTGGTCTTTCTCCCCAAGTTTAATTATATATTTAGAAAATCCCCAGTGTGGATTTCGAGCATATTCTTTAAAGAACTTGATAGCTGTATTGGGACCTTTATTTGAGGTGGCTCCACCCCCCGATTGGCACGATTCACCCTATGTCTTTCTGTGCGGTGCGGGGGATTGGCGTTGCCCAATTTTAAGGTATACTACTGGGCGGCCGTTCTGGTTTCGGTCTGCTGGTGGTTTGTCCGCTCCAGGGCCAATGCTGCGGTGTGCCTCGAGGCGGCTCTTTTGGGTTCCCTCGGTGACCTTTGGAACCTAGTGTATAGGGGTCCTGGGGCTTAAGCCAATCTCCCGCTTCCGACTAGGATGACGCTCAGAGTGTGGGTGGCTGCTAGGAAGAGGTTTCATAAACCAAACCGGTGGTCACCCTTTCAACCTCTATGGGGTAATCCTAATCTTCCACACTTCTGTACAATCTTGGACCCACAGGTATGGGCGAGGTATGGGGTGAAGTCTCTTTGTAATATCATGCCAGCAGGGACACTAATGACTAGGGATGAGCTTCGTGTTCGAGTCGAACCCATATTCGACTCGAACATCGGCTGTTCGACCGTCCGTCGAATTGCGAACGATATGGGCCGTTCGCGCCAAATTCGTGTGGCGCGTCACGGCCCATAATTCACTGCGGCATCGCAGTGCATTGCTGGCTGATGATTGGCCAAGCATGCACTATGACCCGCATGCTTGGCCAATCACAGCGCCGTCAGTAGAGAGAGCTGTAATTGGCCAAAGCCAGGGTGGCTTTGGCCAATTATGGCTCAGGGGATTTAGTACACACCCCACACTATATAAGGCCGCCTGCACGGCGGCCCTGTGTAGTGTGTGTTCCGGTGTGCTGAGCGATAGAGAGAGAGAGAGACAGTGTCATTTGATTTGAGTTAGATAGATTAGGCAGAACAGTCAGTCAGTTAGCTGCACTTACAGTGTATTGTGTATATATATGCATCCCAGGTGTTGCATATATATATATACACTGTATTCAGTTTAGCTAGATCCGTTCCTGTTATCTTCTATCTAGACTATTTACATTCAGTGCAGTGTGTCCTGCTCACAGTGTTCAGCTAGATCCGTTCCTGCTATTTACATTCAGTACAGTGCTTCCTGCTCACAGTGTTCAGCTAGATCCGTTCCTGCTATTTACATTCAGTGCAGTACGTGCTGCTCACAGTGTTCAGCTAGATCCGTTCCTGCTATTTACATTCAGTGCAGTGCGTCCTGCTCACAGTGTTCAGCTAGATCCGTTCCTGCTATATACATTTAGTGCAGTACGTCCTGCTCACAGTGTTCAGCTAGATCCGTTCCTGCTATTTACATTCAGTGCAGTACGTGCTGCTCACAGTGTTCAGCTAGATCCGTTCCTGCTATTTACATTCAGTGCAGTGCGTCCTGCTCACAGTGTTCAGCTAGATCCGTTCCTGCTATATACATTTAGTGCAGTACGTCCTGCTCACAGTGTTCAGCTAGATCCGTTCCTGCTATATACATTTAGTGCAGTACGTCCTGCTCACAGTGTTCAGCTAGATCCGTTCCTGTTATCTTCCTACTGACAGGCAGGCTTGTCTGGTTACAGTATATAAAGCTACCTGAAGAAAATTACAGGTGTTCTTTTTGATCCTATTAGTACCACGGTCAGGCAGCTAGACTATTTACATTTAGTACAGTGTGTCCTGCTCACAGTGTTCAGCTAGATCCGTTCCTGCTATTTACATTCAGTGCAGTGCGTGCTGCTCACAGTGTTTAGCTACATCCGTTCCTGCTGTTTACATTCAGTGCAGTGCGTCCTGCTCACAGTGTTCAGCTAGATCCGTTCCTGCTATTTACATTCAGTGCAGTGCGTCCTGCTCACAGTGTTCAGCTAGATCCGTTCCTGCTATTTACATTCAGTGCAGTGCGTCCTGCTCACAGTGTTCAGCTAGATCCGTTCCTGCTTTATACATTTAGTGCAGTACGTCCTGCTCACAGTGTTCAGCTAGATCCGTTCCTGTTATCTTCCTACTGACAGGCAGGCTTGTCTGGTTACAGTATATAAAGCTACCTGAAGAAAATTACAGGTGTTCTTTTTGATCCTATTAGTACCACGGTCAGGCAGCTAGACTATTTACATTTAGTACAGTGTGTCCTGCTCACAGTGTTCAGCTAGATCCGTTCCTGCTATTTACATTCAGTGCAGTGCGTGCTGCTCACAGTGTTTAGCTACATCCGTTCCTGCTGTTTACATTCAGTGCAGTGCGTCCTGCTCACAGTGTTCAGCTAGATCCGTTCCTGCTATTTACATTCAGTGCAGTGCGTCCTGCTCACAGTGTTCAGCTAGATCCGTTCCTGCTATTTACATTCAGTGCAGTGCGTCCTGCTCACAGTGTTCAGCTAGATCCGTTCCTGCTATATACATTTAGTGCAGTACGTCCTGCTCACAGTGTTCAGCTAGATCCGTTCCTGTTATCTTCCTACTGACAGGCAGGCTTGTCTGGTTACAGTATATAAAGCTACCTGAAGAAAATTACAGGTGTTCTTTTTGATCCTATTAGTACCACGGTCAGGCAGCTAGACTATTTACATTTAGTACAGTGTGTCCTGCTCACAGTGTTCAGCTAGATCCGTTCCTGCTATTTACATTCAGTGCAGTGCGTCCTGCTCACAGTGTTCAGCTAGATCCGTTCCTGCTATATACATTTAGTGCAGTACGTCCTGCTCACAGTGTTCAGCTAGATCCGTTCCTGTTATCTTCCTACTGACAGGCAGGCTTGTCTGGTTACAGTATATAAAGCTACCTGAAGAAAATTACAGGTGTTCTTTTTGATCCTATTAGTACCACGGTCAGGCAGCTAGACTATTTACATTTAGTACAGTGTGTCCTGCTCACAGTGTTCAGCTAGATCCGTTCCTGTTATTTACATTCAGTGCAGTGCGTCCTGCTCACAGTGTTCAGCTAGATCCGTTCCTGCTATTTACATTCAGTGCAGTGCGTCCTGCTCACAGTGTTCAGCTAGATCCGTTCCTGCTATTTACATTCAGTGCAGTGCGTCCTGCTCACAGTGTTCAGCTAGATCCGTTCCTGCTATTTACATTCAGTGCAGTGCGTGCTGCTCACAGTGTTCAGCTAGATCCGTTCCTGCTATTTACATTCAGTGCAGTGCGTCCTGCTCACAGTGTTCAGCTAGATCCGTTCCTGCTATTTACATTCAGTGCAGTGCGTCCTGCTCACAGTGTTTAGCTACATCCGTTCCTGCTGTTTACATTCAGTGCAGTGCGTCCTGCTCACAGTGTTCAGCTAGATCCGTTCCTGCTATTTACATTCAGTGCAGTGCGTCCTGCTCACAGTGTTCAGCTAGATCCGTTCCTGCTATTTACATTCAGTGCAGTGCGTGCTGCTCACAGTGTTCAGCTAGATCCGTTCCTGCTATTTACATTCAGTGCAGTGCGTCCTGCTCACAGTGTTCAGCTAGATCCGTTCCTGCTATTTACATTCAGTGCAGTGCGTCCTGCTCACAGTGTTTAGCTACATCCGTTCCTGCTGTTTACATTCAGTGCAGTGCGTCCTGCTCACAGTGTTCAGCTAGATCCGTTCCTGCTATTTACATTCAGTGCAGTGCGTCCTGCTCACAGTGTTCAGCTAGATCCGTTCCTGCTATATACATTTAGTGCAGTACGTCCTGCTCACAGTGTTCAGCTAGATCCGTTCCTGTTATCTTCCTACTGACAGGCAGGCTTGTCTGGTTACAGTATATAAAGCTACCTGAAGAAAATTACAGGTGTTCTATCCCAGCTTAGTGCAGCTACAGGCCATTAGTATGTCTGGAAGGCCAAGAAGGAGAGGCAGACAGTCACAAGCCAATAAGAGAGGGCAAGCAGGCTCTGTGTCTAGTGCTGGTCGTGGAGACGGTGCATCCTCATCAGCACGTGGCCATGGGACACGCTTGGCCTTTTTTTCGGCAGCTGGCCGTGTTGAGCCGCAACATGCGGAAGACTTGGTCGAGTGGATGACCAAGCCGTCCTCATCCTCCTCATCCTCTCTCACCCATGCCCAGGGTGCTTTGTCTGGCAAAGCAGCGGCCTCTTCCCTCAGCTCAATGTCATCAGTGACTCCTTCCCTAGCCCCACCATGTCCTCCTGAGGATTCCCTCGAACTGTTTGACCACAGTGTTGGGTACATGCTCCAGGAGGATGCCCAGCGTTTGGAAGGCTCTGATGATGATACTGAGCTCAATGAAGGCAGTAACATGAGCACGGACAGAGGGGGTGCCCAAGAAGGACAGCAATCTGGCAGTCATGCTCCCCCTGCTGCAGCATACTGCCAGGTTTGCTCCAGTGATGAGGAGGGAGGGGATGATGAGGTCACTGACTCAACGTGGGTGCCTGATAGGAGAGAGGAGGAGGAGGAGGAGGAGGAGGAGGAGGAGGTGGCACATCACCAACTAGGCAGGATGCCCTCCAGGGGCCAGCCTAAGGGCAGCACATTGACTGCATCACACCCCAAAGCTCCACATGTGCAGGGCGCTGCAGTCTCTGCGCGTTATTCAAAAAGTTCTTTGGTGTGGGCCTTTTTTGAGACGAGTGCATCAGATCGCACCGCTGCTATTTGCAATATATGTCTCAAGCGTATCTCGCGTGGCCAAAACATCTCCCGCTTGGGTACCACATGCTTGACCAGACATATGTTGACCTGCCATGCAGTTCGTTGGCAAGCGTATCTAAAAGACCCACACCAAAGAACAAAGACGATCTCTCCTTGCTCCTCATCAGCTGAGATTTCCAACCCCACTAGACCTTCAGTCCTCTCTGCGACCTGCAGTGAGAGGAATGAAGGTGTAGAATTAGGTGTGTCACAGCCAAGTACTTATGGGCAATCTGCTTTTGGTACACCGACGTCAGATTGTACCAGGCAAATTTCCCTGCCCCAGCTGCTGCACCGCCGAAAGAAGTTTGCTCCCAGCCATCCACATGCCCAGCGGTTGAATGCTAGCTTGGCAAAATTGCTAGCACTTCAACTGCTGCCTTTTCAGTTGGTAGACTCTGCCCCCTTCCGTGAGTTTGTGGAATGTGCGGTTCCTCAGTGGCAGGTACCCAAACGCCACTTTTTCTCACGGAAGGCGATTCCGGCTCTCTACCGGCATGTGGAAGGCAATGTCCATGCCTCGCTGGACAGGGCGGTCAGCGGTAAGGTGCATATTACCGCTGACTCATGGTCCAGCAGGCATGGACAGGGACGTTACTTAAGTTTCACGGCGCATTGGGTGACTCTGCTGGCAGCTGGGAAGGATGCAGGACAAGGTGCAGTAGTGTTGGAGGTTGTTCCGCCACCACGCCTCCAAAATGCTGATTGTGACACACCTCTCTCCTCCACCCCCTCCTCTTCTTCTTCCTCCATGGCCTCTTCCTCGGAACCAGCGGTGCTCCGTAGGCGTTCAAGGGGCTACGCAAGTACGCAGGCCAAAAGATGCCATGCGGTGCTTGAGCTGGTGTGCTTGGGGGACAGGAGCCACACTGGGGCAGAGGTTCTGTCAGCTCTGCAGGGGCAGGTTCAGAGGTGGTTGACGCCACGCCAACTTAAGGCAGGAATGGTGGTTTGCGACAATGGCACCAACCTCCTCTCTGCCCTCCGACAGGGACAACTGACCCATGTGCCCTGTTTGGCTCACGTCCTTAACTTGGTGGTGCAGCGGTTCTTGGGCAGGTACCCGGGCTTACAGGATGTCCTGAGGCAGGCCAGGAAAGTCTGTGTGCATTTCCGCCGGTCATATAATGCCAGTGCTCGGCTGACGGACCTCCAAAAGGAGTTTAACCTGCCCAAGAACCGCCTAATCTGTGACATGCCCACCAGGTGGAACTCGACGTTGGCCATGCTGCAGCGGCTGCACACGCAGCAGAGGGCCATCAATGAGTACCTGTGCGACTATGGCACCAGGACAGGGTCAGGGGACCTTGGTTTTTTTTCCCCACGCCAGTGGGCCATGATCAGGGATGCATGCACTGTCCTGTCACCATTCGAGGAGGCCACGAGGATGGTGAGCACTGACAGTGCATGCATCAGTGACACTGTCCCCCTTGTCCACCTGTTGGAGCACACGCTGCGTGGGATAATGGACAGGGCACTTGAGGCAGAACAGAGGCAGGAAGAGGAGGACTTCCTTAGCTCTCAAGGCCCCCTTTATCCAGACAGTGTTCCTGCGTGCCCGCCGATCACACAGGAAGAGGACGAGGAGGAGGAGGAGGAGGAGGAGGAAGATTGTGTCAGTATGGAGGTGGAGCCTGGCACTCAGCATCAGCAGTCTTTAAGGGATCAGTCCCAAGGAACACATGGACTTGTACGTGGCTGGGAGGAGGTGGCTGCGGACGTTGTTGTCCTTAGTGACCCAGAGGACTCCGGACCGAATGCCTCAGCAAACCTACGCTGCATGGCCTCCCTGATCCTGCAAAGCCTGCGTAAGGATCCTCGTATTCGTGGTATCAAGGAGAAGGACCAATACTGGCTGGCAACCCTCCTTGATCCACGTTACAAGGGTAAGGTTGCGGACCTTATCTTGCCATCGCAGAGGGAGCAGAGGATGAAACATCTTCGGGAGGCCTTGCAGAAAGGTCTGTGCAACGCGTTCCCAGAGACTGGGAGGTTACAAACTCCTGTTTCTGGACAACGTGTTGCTGAGGCTTCGGTCAGTCAAAGAAGGAGCGGTGGAGAAGGTGGCCGTCTGACCGATGCGTTCAGACAATTTTTTGGTCCGCAGCCCCAAGGTATGATCGGTTCCAGCAACCATCGCCAGCGTCTGTTTTACATGGTGCAGGAATACCTAGGGGCAAGATCAGACTTGGACACCTTTCCCACCGAAAATCCTCTGGGTTACTGGGTCTTGAGGATGGATCACTGGCCAGAGCTTGCACAGTATGCAATTGAGCTACTGGCCTGTCCTGCATCCAGCGTTCTTTCGGAACGCACATTCAGTGCTGCTGGAGGCGTGGTAACCGATCACAGGGTGCGTCTGTCCACCGACTCGGTCGATCGGCTGACCTTCATAAAAATGAATCAGTCTTGGATCACCACCAGCTACCAAGCACCTGATGCAGATGTAACCGAATAATTTTTTTTGAAATCTCAGATCCCTTCAAAGACTGCCTATGCTGATGCTGAGTGACTATCCCTGAGTAATTATCCTCTTCCTCCTCAATCATCACGCTGATAGCTTGTAAGAACATTTTTGGTTCTGGGCGCCACCACCAGTGCCTAAGGCACAATTTTTCAGCCCCTGTTTAACAGGGGCGTGTAATTACAATTTTTGATGTAATACTTTGCAGCAGGGCTCGTTCCTGCATTCCAACTAGAGTGTCTGTGAGGGGTTGCAGTGTTGTGGCACCAGCACCAGTGCCTAAGACCCAATTTTTCAGCCCCTGTCTAACAGGGGCGTGTAATTACAATTTTTGATGCAATACTTTGCAGCAGGGCTTGTTCCTGCATTCCAACTAGAGTGTCTGTGAGGGGTTGCAGTGTTGTGGCACCAGCACCAGTGCCTAAGACCCAATTTTTCTGCCCCTGTCTAACAGGGGCGTGTAATTACAATTTTTGATGCAATACTTTGCAGCAGGGCTTGTTCCTGCGTTTCAACTAGAGTGTCTGTGAGGGGTTGCAGTGTTGTGGCACCAGCACCAGTGCCTAAGACCCAATTTTTCAGCCCCTGTCTAACAGGGGCGTGTAATTACAATTTTTGATGCAATACTTTGCAGCAGGGCTTGTTCCTGCGTTTCAACTAGAGTGTCTGTGAGGGGTTGCAGTGTTGTGGCACCAGCACCAGTGCCTAAGACCCAATTTTTCAGCCCCTGTCTAACAGGGGCGTGTAATTACAATTTTTGATGCAATACTTTGCAGCAGGGCTTGTTCCTGCGTTTCAACTAGAGTGTCTGTGAGGGGTTGCAGTGTTGTGGCACCAGCACCAGTGCCTAAGACCCAATTTTTCAGCCCCTGTCTAACAGGGGCGTGTAATTACAATTTTTGATGCAATACTTTGCAGCAGGGCTTGTTCCTGCGTTTCAACTAGAGTGTCTGTGAGGGGTTGCAGTGTTGTGGCACCAGCACCAGTGCCTAAGACCCAATTTTTCTGCCCCTGTCTAACAGGGGCGTGTAATTACAATTTTTGATGCAATACTTTGCAGCAGGGCTCGTTCCTGCGTTCCAACTAGAGTATCTGTGAGGGGTTGCAGTGTTGTGGCACCAGCACCAGTGCCTAAGGCCTAATTTTTCAGCTCCTGTTCAACAGGGGCATGTAATTACAATTCTTGATCTAATATTTCACAGCAGGGCCCTGTGAGGGCTTACAGTGTTTTGGCCACAGCAACACCTAAGGCCCAAATTTCTGCTGAGTATATAGGGCAGGACCCTACTTTCAAACATCTAACTTACAAACGACTCCTACTTGCAAACGGAAGGAGACAACAGGAAGTGAGATGAAATCTACCCCTAAGGAAGGGAAATTCTCTCCTGTAAGAGTTAATATGGGAAAACAATTTTTCCTTTCCACTGATGCTTTCCAATCCTTGTTCCACAAAAAAACCCAAATTTTCAAAAAACATTTTTCATTGGGACAAAAAAGTGAGGTGAAATCTTCTGAAGAGGAGGAAAGACGCAAAACAAATGTCACAGGGGTGATAACCCTTCCCTATGTTTTCCAAAAAGCTTAGAAAAGATTTTTTGGCTGGAGCTAAACACATTAAAAATGTTCAAAATTACAAACAGATTCTACTTAACAACAAACCTACAGTCCCTGTCTTGTTTGCACCGCCTGTATACTGCTGTTCAGAGTATATAGGGACCTTTCCTTATTTTAATTTGGGTGCGGGGTTCCCCTTAATATCCATACAAGACCCAAAGGGCCTGGTAATGGACTGGGGGGTACCCATGCCGTTTGTCTCACTGATTTTCATCCATATTGCCATGACCCGACATGACATTAAACCCGCAAGCAGTTTTAAATGAGATTTTTTCCTTTAAAAATGACATTTGGTGCAGGGACTGTTCTAAACATGGGAAACACGCGTCACTTTACAGGCATACTATAGACACCCCCCAGGTACGATATTTAAAGGAATATTTCACTTTTTTTTTTTTACTTTAAGCATCATTAAAATCACTGCTCCCGAAAAAACGGCCGTTTTTAAAAGTTTTTTTTGCATTGATACATGTCCCCTGGGGTAGGACCCGGGTCCCCAAACCCTTTTTAGGACAATACCATGCAAATTAGCCTTTAAAATGAGCACTTTTGATTTCGAACGTTCGAGTCCCATAGACGTCAATGGGGTTCTAACGTTCGTGCGAACTTGCGGTCCGTTCGCGGGTTCTGGTGCGAACCGAACCGGGGGGTGTTCGGCTCATCCCTACTAATGACCTACAAAGACCTCTCCACCAAATTTATTCTGCCCAGATGGATGTATTTTCGATATCACTAGCTGCGCCATGCAACAAAAGCACAGTTTCCGGGACCTATTGTCCATTCCTTGGATCCCATAGAGGAGCTTTTGGCCCAAGAATCGCTTTCCAAGCCTCTCTCCTCCCTCTATATGTTGCTGCTCAGTTTGGACTCTCCCAAGCTGGAGAGGCTGTGGGAGGCGTGGAGGACTGATATCCCCACACTAGAGAGGGAAGATTGGAATGACTGTTTTGACGACAGCTTTGGGTTGGTTATCTCCTCTAGGGAAAAGGTGATACAGGCCAAGTTTCTTCATAGGGTGTACTACACCCCTCAGCGGCTGCACAGACTGTACCCCCTGAGGGACCCCCTCTGTAGTAGGTGTAGACAAGATGTTGGGACATATTATCATATGTACTGGAGCTGCCCTGGAGTGGCCCGATTCTGGGCTGCGGTGTTTGAAGCTATTAATGAACGCCTCGGAATATCATTAGTCCAGTCTCCGGAGCTAGCACTGCTTGGCATACAGGAGGACGACCAAAGGCCACGTTATACTAAACTCCTGATTGCTTTCTTACTTTATTATGCAATAAAAACTATTCTTCTTAAATGGAACTCTGCATCCCCCCCCCCCCACTATGACTCTTTGGGAGGACACTGTTAATAAGGCTCTTCCACTGTATAAAATTACCTATCTGAATAGAAAGTGCCCCAAAAAGTTTGAAGGTTTCTGGTTACCCTGGACAGCTTGAAGGCTTTAGATGTGATACTTAAACAACACAGAGAGACCTTTCCCTTCCTTTGTCTGGGCTGCCCTCTGCTCCCCCCCCTGCCCCCCCCCCCCCCCCCTGTCTATTCCCCTTCCCGTGTCCTGTGTATTTTGCTGGAAAGCCATTCTGATTCAATTAAATTGATGACTGTTACTTAGGGTCCGAAACCCAACTTCAGTTGTGATTATATTTAACGTCTAGGTCCTTGTAACCACTTCTAACATTTTATGTACTGTAACAACTACCATTTGCTTTTCTGTTTTGTACCATGATTGCTCTTTTATCAATAAATTGAGATTTTAACTGTGAAAAAGAGATAGGAGGTCCTGAGGAAGCAGGAATTGCCACGAAACACGTCGACACAATTTCCTCATCTTGGCAAAAACCATGCATTATCTCAGTGGACGAGTCTTGTTGGTATCAATATGCAAGCATATGTAAATATGAGTTTTATACAATTTAATGGATGAAATAAAGCTTTGTATATTTTTTATAATATCGTTGTAATTTTTGCTCACTGGAGTGGTATTTAAAATCCTATTGTGCATCTAGCTAGTATCTAGTTAATACTATGATGGCATTAATGAATGCTCTAGCTTTTGATTCTTCAGAATTTCATGTGAATGTTCGAATTAATTTCTAATAGTGTATGGCCAACTTAGAAGTTAATATGTTATAAAGAAGTTTAGGCAAAGGGGTGTTTCAAGTAAACGTATGCCACAATTTCCGCAAATGCTTCTTGGCCAACTGTTTATGGGTGAAAAATATGATTATCCAAATCTGGCACCAGGGATATCTGCTTTGTGCACAAACAGGATTGTTTAGCTGCATAACTTGTTGCATACTTTGGAAAGATCCTCTGACCAGCCTCTCATATCTATGGCTAGCATGTGTCCCCAAGTTCATAAGATTATAATGCAAACATATTTTCCTACAGAGAGCCATCATGTTTGGACCACCAATTGTGAGTGTCAGAGGCTGGGGTCTTCTTACAGCTCTGGCTCTGGGGCTAACGGTCAGATTGCACTCATTATAGTCCACCACTGTCAGCTCCCAAGAGATCTCAAAGGAAATTCATACAGCATCCCAAATCCATCTCATCCGTCACCTTCCTATACAAATGAACATTTGCTGTTGATTCCCAAATGCTGCATTCTCTTTTAAACCTGTAGATGCCTCCAGTAATCAATCAAGGATTAGCTTATCTCTTTAGGGCAAGAAATACAGTATGGTTTGCATACAGAGCTGTGGAACCCTGGAGACCTATCAGCAATTCTGCTTTATCTGTATAGCTCAGCCAGGGAGTGTGGGGTTGATTTGCACACTAATTCTAGCCTTTAAAGGGTGTGTATATGTGTGTTTGTGTATGTATAATATATTATATATATATATATATATATATATATATATATATATATATATATATATATATATATATATATATATATATATATTTATATTATGTGCCATATGTGTTTTTGCTTGTTATATATCCTTGTAATAGAGATAAGGTTGATATACAGAATCTTATTATGTTAGTCAAAGGGCTTAAAGAAGGTTACGGCTGCTAGTTTATTTCATTTTGAATATGTGGCCTGGCCTTGCTAATATTTACTTTTAAGATTCCATTTTAGAATGAATGTAATTTCCCAAACGAAACTACATACACTGTTATGCTCCGTACACACGGTCGGATTTTCCGACAGAAAATGTGTGATAGGACCTTGTTGTGGGAAATTCCGACCATGTGTAGGCTTCATCACACATTTTCCATCGGATTTTCCGACACAGAAAGTTTGAGAGCAGGCTATAAAATTTTCCGACAACAAAATCTGTTGTCGGAATTTCCGACGCACAAAGTGCCACGCATGCTCAGAATAAATAAAGAGATGAAAGCTATTGGCTGCTGCCCCATTTATAGTCCCGACGTACGTGTTTTACATCACCGCATTCAGAATGATCGGATTTTCCGACAACTTTGTGTGACCGTGTGTATGCAAGACAAGTTTGAGCCAACATCCGTCGGAAAAAATCCTAGGATTTTGTTATCTGAATGTCCGATCAATGTCTGACGTGTGTACGGGGCATCAGAGATTCGTTCATTTGATAAAGATTTTCCACCCTGCTCCTTCGAATTCTTTTTTTTGCTATGGTTGAAAATAAACATTGATTTGACCCCACTAAAGACTATAAAATGAAAATAACATTCTTCCAATGAAAATTTTAGATTTTTTTTTTACAACATTCTATAGTCAGCTGAAAGGTAAAAGTGATCTGATCTCAACTAATAAAAAAAAGTCCCCAACGTCCCACCCACCGCTATCTCACCTCTGCTGTTTGGTCTGCTGGTTTTATCTGTATCTCTGTGGTCTCATAATTAGGAGGACCGTCGTTGGATATGATTTTCTTGTTCAATGATCATCCTGTGTGGCTGGGAATGAACCTGGAGTGTTTTAGTGCTGAGCTTTTTCATGTTAGTGTCTGTGAGTGTTAACTGATGCATGAGAAGGATATTGGGGATTTTGTATCCATCTTCTTCTACGGCACACAGGGAAGACAAATCTGTTTAGACCCCTGATGTCTGCATAAAAACGTCCTTTCCTCCCAATCTATTTTGTTTTAATGTAACAGGTCAACGTGTAATGTACTTTTTAACCCTTTCTTCTCTAGCTCAGACGATTGATGGGCACACCATGGTTGCTTACCATCGGAACCTCCAGACATCACCCTTCTTGGGACACCCTTTGGGACAACTAAGCTTGGCCTAAACTGAATTAAATTTGCATTAGCAATAGTATTGTTTGTGGTTTATAAAGATTCTGTACCTGTGTGAGTTTGGATAAAGATTTTTGTGAGACGGACAGCAACAATTGAAAGTGACAGATAAAAATAAACTTTACCAAAACATTCCACATTCTAGCATTCTTAAAAACAAAATAGATGAAAAAGAAGCAACATCGTTGCAAAGAAAATTTGGGGAAGTTACAATTGTACCATTAGAGTCAATGGCTGAAACTTGCATTGGGCTACATAACTCTCATTTTCACTCCCAAATAACTCTTTTTAACCCAGCGCTAATTTCGGTATTTACTATAACTCTTGGTAAAAAGGCATGGGAGTTAAAATGAGAGTAGTTTGCATGTCTGAGCATGCTCAGTTGTGCTGGCACCTAGTTGTAAAGAGATGGGGAATTTATCTCTTATCAGACTTTAAAAGATATTTCAGTGTAGAAATCACTTTTACACACAGTTTAAAAGTAGATTATCTTTAAAAAATATACTGCATATTTCAGTACCATATAGGCGATCATATCATGCTCTAAACATTATTTCCATGTGCAATTCTCCAGTTCCCAACAAGAGCAGGGGCATGGGCGCTATCTGTTTTCTGGGAGCTATAGTAAATTCAAATTTGGGAGTATTTTTTTCACCAGTGCCATAGTGAATTCTGTTTTAGCATTAATTACCGCAATTGCAGTAATTTGAGAGCTAATTAGTGGTAGTTAGCACTAATTAGCACGCGGCGCTATAGTAAATGACCCCGAATATATCATTCTAAATACTTTTTATAAATTATCGCATGACCTGTGTTCTCAGCTGTAAGAGGTGGGGGTGGAGAAGCAGCAGCACGCTGATCTTCCCAGTAAATGACTGTGCAGGGGGGCGTGTCAGCAAGTCACACTTCTGATTATTTGAGGACAGGCAGGCCATGCTCCCAGAACCAGAACAGCCAGAAAACTGACCACGCTGAGAAGGATGTGCTCTGGAGTTTGGATAAACAGACAGAGAATAGAGAGGAGCAGTGGTAGATACAAATCTAATTTGCTATGTATCCTCTCTCTTGCTGATAGTCTCATATTTCAGTTGCTGGACGTGGGAGTTAATTAGAAAGCATAAATCATAAAAGCTCAAGTTTAGACAAGTATTTTAGTTTTCTGCAGAGTGAGGTTGGGTTCTCATGGGTCTACACATTGGTATTAAGTGCAAAAATATTGCTTTCCACCATTTGAATTTTAGAGTACTGGTCCACAAGGCAGAGGCATAGCTTTGAGCTTGTGGGCCCCGATGCAAAAGTTGACCTGGACCCCCCCCACTACCGCAAACCACTTCTACTGTGTGTGCAGATAAACCCACCGCATGCCAAGATACTCAAAGTGGCTTAAAAGTTTTGAGTTCCGAGAGTTGCTCCTTACATTAAAGTTTACACACAGTCTATCAGCCTTCACAGGGTGTATCTGGTTTTTATGTTGCCGTTCTGACCTGTGAAATCCCCTGGTCGGAATGGCAGTGTAGTTGCAGTAGGCAGATACACCCTGTGAAGATGGTGGCTGACAGGCTGTGTTGTAAAGGAATGTGATTTCAGAACTGCGGAGGAGGAGCAGTATAGAGTGCTGTACTGGGAAAGAAGCTCAGCAGCGGGGCATAGCATCCAGGGTGGAGGGGGTGATCAGGGGGCTTTGGGGGGGGCGCAACTTAGATCTGGGGAGGGAAAAGCAAAATCTAGAGCCTGCAGTCCTACAGAGGCTTCTCTGGAGGTGTTAAGGGATTTTTTTTTAGCAATTTCTGAAGGTTTCTCTGTCGGCAGGTGTTGGGGGAAGGTCACCTCCTGGAGGTGACTGTCTTTTCCCCAGTTGTCAGGGAAGTGGGTAAACGGACATCTCCGGGTGGGGGGGGGGGGTACAGAGAATCCCAGCTAGTGACTAGAAGACACTGAGCGGTGTCTTACCTCATCAGTGACATCGGTCCCATCGTGGCTACAGGACGGCACGCTCCTCCTCTTAGCTCGCTGAGCTCGGTTACCATCCCATGTTGCCAGCACACAGCACAGACACTTCCCCATCCTGGGCTGTTCTAACCTTATGCTCCTCTCCATTCAGGAAATGGCTCACAGCTTCTCCCAAGCCAATGAGAACAGAGGGGTGTGGACTGTGGAAGGCTAAGTGGAAGCCCAGTCCTGGAGCGTGGCTTTGGGGCCCTAGGGCATATCTGGGCTGGACTTTGTGGAGGATATGATAATATGACAGGGAGGCTGCAGGAGCCGCCTGAAGCTAGGGGTGGGGTTGCGATTGTGACCACTGCAACCCCTTATGCTACGCCCATGCTACAAGATACAGAAGGGGTGCTGCTTTACAGTTCAGGCATGCTGCTCAGTGCAGTTTACGCCATAAGCCCCCACTGGTCCCCATAGCTTCTCCCAGGAGCAGTGGACACCATCCTGCTGAGAGGAATACCTTCTTCTACACTTTCAACATCCCAAGTCCACCCAGAGTGGCTCCTCCCATCCCTAAAATAAGCAGGGAAAATTAATTATCAGGAATGATTATTTATCAGGGGAGTAGCATAGATTAAAGGGGGACACTAAATGTAACCCCTGACCACATGGTTGTCTATAGGGCAAAGAATAAATGAGGAGCCATGAATAAGGTAAGCACTCCTACTTATTTCTTACCTCTAGACAAAATGAGCAGTTAACCGTTGTTCAGGGGGTGGCACAACATAGTCATTTTTTTCTTCTACTGACTACAGTTCATTATACAGTTCATTTTTAAAACTCATATTTTTTTTGCATTTTATGTTTTATGTTGTCATTCCATATCTTCCATCAGATCCTAGGTATGTACTGTAATAGTGCTACAGTGTCTTGTTGCAGAGAGGCAGTTGAGCATACACACACATGCAATGAATAATTTATTGTAGCAGTTTATTATTTATTTAAAAGCATGATGTCAGTTTCTTGGGAATATAAGTGGGAGATAGTAAAGTCGGCTAAGTACAAGCCATGCTTAGAATGAACTACTACAGTATGTGGGTGGAGGTGACTGAAAGAGAAAGCTCAGTTAAATCTGGATGGATGAATGTTTGTATCTGAAAACAGAGAAGAGTGTTTAAATGAAGCATGTACTGAGAAAAAAAAGACTATCATTTCAGAATTTTTCCTACTAAATTGATCCAGTGGCTTCAATACTTTGTGCCAGATAACCATCATTTTCAGAAGGAGTTTCATTTTCAGAAAGAATTAAGAAATAGAGCCCTCATTTATACCTCTATACATGTTTCCATTGAAGCCCGACTTCAGCTTCATAATATAATTAAAAAGTTAATAGGAACAACAACAAAGCAACAATGGAAACCACAGTGATCAGCTTAATGCCCTGTACACACGATCGGACATTGATCGGACATTCCGACAACAAAATCCATCAGATTTTTTCAGACGAATGTTGGCTCAAACTTGTCTTGCATACACACGGTCGCACAAAGTTGTCGGAATTTCCGAACGTCAAATACGCGGTGACATACAACGCGTACGACGGGACTATAAAAGGTCAGTTTAATACCAAGCGCACCACCCTTTCGTGCTAGTAAAAGTTTGGTGAGAGACGATTCGCGCTTTTTCAGACTCGTGGTTTTCAGTTCCTTTTTCTGCTGTTCAGTTTGTGCTTGTGGGTTTGTATCTGGTCTTCAGTGCGTGTAGTGAGTTCCCATTGGTTTATCATTGTGTTCTTGTCCGCTCATTGCTGATTTTCAGGTCGCTCTTCACAGGCCTTGCTGTTCTTCAGTGCGTTCTGTTACTTCGTTCTGACCAGCCGACCGTTTTGAAGCCATGTTGCGTGTACCTACTCATCGTAGAGTTTATGCTGTGCAGGGGCTTGGTGTTGGGGTTCTTACTTTGACACAAACCCAGTCCATGAACAGGGTGGGTAGGAGTTCATGGACCAAGAATTGGTTGCTCTAGCGTGAAAAATTCTGTCACATGCCTTTGCTTCGTGAGATCCGTGAGAATAATCCTGACGCTTTCAGGAACCTTCTCAGGATGACGGACCCCATTTTTCACCGTTTGTTGGCTTTGCTGACCCCTTATATCAGCAGGCAGGATACCTGCATGCGGCATGCCATCACTCCGGAGCAGAGGTTAGTTGCCACGTTGCGGTACTTGGCAACGGGCAGAAGCCTGCAGGACCTCAAGTTCTCGACAGGCATCTGTCCCAGGCTCTGGAGATCATTATCCCGGAAACCTGTTCTGCCATCATCCAGGTCCTGCAGAAGGACTATATTAAGGTAAGATTTTTATCCTTTAACATCACATTTTATTGTATTTAATGTTTGATAATATATTGTATTTCTTTCCTCATTCCCTAATTACCATGATTGTAATATGCTGTGAATGTCCCCTTTGTCCTCATGCATGCTGGAATGTTTTAACTTTTTTGTCCTTCATACATATTTGCCTTCACTTACCTCCCCAGCATGCTCTCCTGGGCCTATATCCACCTCGCCTAGTCACTTAACAATGTATACTGTCAGCTCCATAGTAGTGCTTTACCCTAAACACCCCCTAAAATGTGTACAAATGCTATTTGTGTCCTTAATAAATTCTGGCAGAGTGCCAGAGGCTTTTTTTTTGGGTCCCAAACTTATTTGGAACCCTCCCTCCCCCCACCGCTAAGTCAACCCATAACAATCCCCTATCTGCTGACTTTGCCAAACCCATACCTACCTCTTTTGTGGTCAGATTTCTGTATGAATTCCCCAAAGCATGTAGTGCAAGGGCCTGCCTGAATACTTTCAAATGGTACTGGTTAAGGTTTTGGATACTATTATTACCTTGATAGGCAATTGCAGAATTTTAAAATTATGCTCCAATTTGGACAGTGTGTATTTATATTTTTGTATTATGACACTTCTTACCTGTCCAGTGGGCTGCCAATAGTGTAAGTAAGGAGGGGCTGGCCAAAGTAATACACATTATTTAGGCATTCATCTCCCAATGAAGTGGAGAGGGTTACCTGTCCAAAACATCTCCCCCCCTAAAATTTTAACAATGGACCATCAGAGGGGGTGAGGAATCTGATAAGTGGACCTTATACTTTTGTCTTTAAATAAATGCCTAAAATAAATGTTATACTGATGTTGGCCAAGAATGTTTGTGTATAATCTGCTTTCAATGTTTATGTGCAAAATGACTATTTTTTTTATTCTTGTTTGACTCCACAGTTTCCTTCCAACCTACAGGAATGGCAGACTGTGGTCTCCCACTTTGCCCAGCGGTGGGACTTTCCTAACTGTGGAGGGGCAATTGATGGGAAACACGTCCACATCGTCCCACCCCCCAACTTGGGGTCATACTATTATAATTACAAGGGGTTCAATAGTATTGTGATGTTGGCGGTGGTGTCGGCTACTTACGAGTTCCTGTATGTGGACATGGGGAAGAATGGCCGGATGTCGGATGGGGGAGTCATCGCCCAGGCCGAGTTCCACAGGCCTCTCCAGAATGGCAGCTTGGGCTTGCCACCTCCAGAAGAAAATGCGGAAGGACTCCCATTCGTCTTCATTGTGGATGAAGCGTTTGCACTGGGGGATCATCTTATGCGGCCATTCCCTATGAGGACCCTCACCCCAGACCAGAGGGTTTTTAATTACTGGCTGGCCAGAGCCAGAAGAATGGTGGAGAATATGTTTGGAATAATGGCCAGCCAGTTCTGCCTATTTCTTACACCGATACACATGGCGGAATATAAACTCAATTACATCATCCTGTGTTGCTGTGTTCTCCACAACTTTTTAAGGAGAAATTCTTTCAACTATGCTGCCTAAGTTGGGCCTGAGGCTGGAATTCATATTAATGAACCAACCCTGACGGCGCTTGAAACTGGCCGTCCTGGCTTGCCCCCCCAGAGTGCCCGCGAGGTCCGTATAAGATACATGGAATACTTTGCGGGTAGGGGGGCCATCGATATGCTAGACAATGTCTGAGACAACGGAACAAATATTTGCTTTGATTTACTGCTTGGCTTTCTTTTAGCTGTCTCCTCGTTTATCTTTTATTAATTTTCTAATTTTTTGGCCTTTTTCTTCAACAGTGCAAACGAAATTTCGTTGACACATGAGGTGACAATCTCTTCTTCGACTAACTATTATTATTATGTTGTGGGTCTGCTATACACACACCTTGTTTTTTTGTTAATGTATGTAATGCATAACTGACAAAAGTATTAATAATTTTTAACACCATGACCGAAATTTGGGGAGTCATGAAAATGGCGTGATTGTGTAAACTTAGAAAGCACTGTTGGGTGTTATTTACTAAAGGAAAATACACTTTGCACTACAAGTGCACTTGAGACTGCACTGAAACTGCACTTGTAGTGCAAAGTGAATTTGCCTTTAGTAAATAACCCACATTGTCACTGAAAACAACAAATTTACTACAAAAAATTATTTTGAGCATTGAAAGAAGAAGCCACACATTGTTGATTATCAATCTTTTTAATCAAAGCACAATCACATGTGAGTTTCTAAAAGGGTTTTTGAACAAACCAACATGTTTTGTTGTATAACATTTTTAAAGGTCACATTAAGTAGAAATTGCCTTTTATTAAGGTAAAACAGGCATGTTTAAACCCATAAAACAATACACAACTCTGGAACTTATAAAGTTCAACTTTTATAAAGTGAAGGCAATATAAGACATTAGTATGTACAAACTGTGTTTGATATTGCGTTCAGCAGATGGGGTGATGTCACCCCTGCAAAAGCCAAATTTAGAAGATGCACACAAATTGCCTAATGTATTCAACATGTGCTAGCTGCCATCATGGGGGATCAATGGACGTGTTTTGTGAGTGGTGAGTGGTCTCCCCTATGTGAACAAAAATAGGTATACTTAGCACACAGATATTTGATGGCAGAAATAGGAATATGAAACATTGCTTGGAAGTGGGGTACAATTGTCTGTTTTGGCAGAGTTCCAAGCTGAAGAATTTTTTTTGACCTTTGTAAAGCTTAAATACTTACCTGTTTTGTGTAAGCTTCACAGATGGAGACACCCCTATAGTATTCACTGGAGCACCTGTGTAGGCCCCCTATTAAAAAGGGTGTTCTTTTGTCCCACACTAGTGCTCCAGCGTCCAGATGTGTAAACAGCTGCTGAGTGTCCTCTTATTACACAGAATCTTGTTAGCATTTCATTCTAGTTACAAACCCATCTAGACAACAAACTTTTATCAATAGAAGTAGGCCCGAACTGCATCTGGCCAAAACATCGTATTTTAGTGGCCGAACAAACAATGTTTCCTACGAACGATTAATGTGCCCATGAACATGAAAGTTGCCATTTTAAACTGTACAACAGTAAAGAAAGGCACATGGAGAAACACAAATGTCATAAAAAGAAAGAATAGGAACACAGGACAACTACTTACTTTTTTGCAGCATTCTCCTGATCCTTCTATACTGATCGTGCTCCCTTAATTTGAGGTCCGACCACCGTTTCCTCAGTTGATCCTTGGATCCCCGTTCCCCAAAATTCTTCTGCAGGCTTTTCACAACTTTAGTCATGATCTTGGCCTTTCTCACATTTGGGTTTGGGTAAGGTCCATACTTCCCATCATAGTCGGCCCTTTTCAATATGTCCACCATCTCCACCATCTCAACAAAGGTCATATTTGAGGCCTTAAATCTCCTCCGGGATCGTGACGTTTCTGGCTCCGGGCTTTCCTCCTCCTCCTCGTTGCTGCTATTATCATGAACCTGTTGTCTCTCTGCCATGTGCTCTCCCCCCCTGCGCCGAAAGAGAAGGGGCGGGGAATAGACTAGAAAGAACGTCAGGGGCGGGCGGAGTTTCAGGCATGTGCAGTGTATATAAAGCGTAACACAGGTGCGTCGTACGTACGATCTGTAAGTGGAGGAAGGAGTATCGGAAGTGCTGATTGTGATAACGAAGGTACAAGTTTAACTTGGGCCTATACTGCTTATAGATTGAGGCCTATGTTGGGACAAGATTAGGAGAGATTAGCCTGACATTAGGGTTTGTCTTGTGTTGTGTCTTGCAGAGAAAATGGATGGCTTCAATGATCACAATTTCCTCCCCCTGTTCATAGACAAGTACAGGGAGCTGCCCTGTCTGTGGCAGGTCAAACACCCGCATTATAATCATAAACAAAAGAGGCAGACAGCCCTGGAGAAACTGCTGGAGTTGGTGAAGCCGGTGGTCCCCACGGCAACCATCCCCTATTTAAATGCCAAAATTGGTGGCCTGAGGAGCACATATCTTAGGGAGCGCAAGAAGGTCCAGGATTCCCAGAGATCCGGAGCTGCAGCAGATGACGTTTATGTCCCCAGGCTGTGGTACTATGAGAGACTTCGTTTTCTGTCAGACCAGACTGAAGTCAGGGAATCCCTCTCAACCCTTCCTTCCACTCTTCCTTCCACCCTATCTTCCACCCCAGCTGAGGTTGTCCAACCTGGGACTTCCAGCCAGGAAGAATTGGAGGAGCCCAGCTTGAGCCAGGTATAGCACTGTTCTACAGATTACTTGGCAAAACATAAGTGATGTTTCCTAGATGTTATTATTGATCACTAATTGATCACTAATTGATCACTAATTGCTGATTTAATAAAGGTGTTTACATATCAATAGACAGTAGTAGGCAAAAATAATTGTGACAAGAATGAAAAATGCTGGGCTCAGAATGATAGTCTTTTCTATTTATTAACATTCAATTTGAAACAGTCATGAGATGAAAATTGTGTGTGATTGATGAAGAAAAAACTAAAACTATGTCCCTTTGTCATACACAGGAAGACCTAAGCCAGGAGGAGGCTGTGGAATGTGGCACACAGGAGGAGGCTGTGGAATGTGGCAGCCAGGAGGAGGCGGGGGTTAGTGGCAGCCAGGAGGTGGCCAGGGTAAGTGGCAGCCAGGAGGTAGCAGGGCCCAGTAGGAGCCTCACACAATCACAGCTTCCTCCCCTCCGCCTTCCAAACAAAAGACCCAGGAAGGGGAGTAACGTGGAGAGTCAGCACTCTGCGTCCCTCAGAGCCACCCCCACTCGTGAAGAGACCTTTGCCTCCATGGCTGCCACAAAACTGCAGGACATGCAGGAGGGGCAACGCCTCATGTGTGAGGAAATCATTTATAAAACATTAAATAAGGGATTGAGGGGCGAAATCACACCCAATACCCACCTGTGAGTTGCATCATCCTCCTCCTCCTCCTGCCACAACTCCAACACCACAGACACAGCCTGGAAGAAAGAGTGGAAGGAAGACAAGAAAGTGATGGCCTGGATTCAGTCTGGTCTGACAAAAGATGCAGGCTCTTGTATGACCACAGCCTGGGGACATGTATGTCATCTGCTGCTGTTCATGATCTCTTGGACTTCTGGACCAGATTGTACTCCCTTAGATAAGGACTCCTCAGGCCACCAATTTTGCCTGAAAATAGTTGATGTGTGCCCTGGGGGCCAAAGGCTTCAACAATTTCTGCTGTTTCTCCAGCGTTGCGTTCCTCTTTATTTGGTTAGGACCCCTTAATAAAGGTATTTTTTGGAACTAATACTTGCCTATGTGTGTTTTCCTTCAAAAAGGACAGTTTGTTTGTGAGGAGGCAGGTACATTTCCAAAATACAATGTGAAATTAACAAGGGACACCAACCAATCTCCTTGAGATTAAAGGCAAGATAATAATGGTGTTGTGGTAACTTGACACACAAAACACACCCAAAACTATTCTGGAGATCACCAAAAAAAAACAGGAGATCTGTATTTAGAAAAAATACAACAAATAAAAACCAAAAAATAAATTGAAAAAAATAAGGACATTTTCAGTAGATGTGACAAATCAAAATATTATATTAATGAAATCAGGAGAAATAATAAAGAAAGAAGTTTGTGAGTCTGTGTGAATATGAGCAGCAAAACAACTTCATTCTTCTAGCATTATAAAGAAGAAGAGAGTGCGCTGCATTAAACATTTTAAAACATTACAGCGTGACGAAAGTGCTATATCAATTCCGAACGCTAATTTTACCAGACCGAGCAGTTCCATCTCGGAATTTATTCTGAGCAGCGTGGCACTTTGTACGTCGGAATTGGCCACACACGGTTGGAATTTACGCAAACAGATTTTGTTGTTGGAAAATTTTATAGCCTGCTCTCAAACTTTGTGTGTCGGAAATTCCTATGAAAAAAGTCCGATGGAGCCCATATTCCGTCGGAAAGTCCGACCGTGTGTACAGGGCATCAGACTAGCAAAAAAGGGGAAAGGTGCACACGGGCATAGCAATATAAAAAAAATTACCTTTTGATAAATGTGGTCTTTAGCTCAAAACTGAGTTTCCAACTAAGGGACCTTCATAGCACAGCATAAAGTAAAAGCAGACTTACCTGGAAGCCTCTTCATCCTGCTTAAAGCGGAGCTCCACCCAAAAGGGGAGGCTCCGCTTCTCTGCCTCCTTCCCCCCTCCGGTGCCACATTTGGCACCTTGTGTGGTGGGGGAGCGGGTACCTGGTTTTGACAGGTTCTTGCTTCCACTTCCTGCTGAGTTCACTGTGGCAAACTCAGCCAGAAGTTCGGCTCTCACCGCAGCCGGCCCATTGCAAAACGCAGTGCGATTTGCGCATACGCAGTAGGAAACCAGCCGTAAAGCTGCAAAGCTTTACGGCTGGTTTCCCTCACCCAAGATGGTGGCGCTAGCAACCGAGAGCTGATTAAAGAATCAGCTTGGGTGAGGACACCGCAGGATCCCTGGACAGGTAAGTGTCTTAATAGTAAAAGTCATCAGCTACAGTATTTGTGGCTGCTGACTTTTTATTTTTTGGTGGGGGGGCTTGAGCTCTTCTTTAAAGATACAGAAACACATCAGAAGACCAAACATCGGTCAAAGCAGTTTAAGGCTTCCAATGTGTCTACAAAAAAATCATAAAAGCAACAATGGTAACCTAGCTGTGAACAAGGCTACTGACCGAAACATGTAAACATTTTATCTACTCCTGTGCAAGAAATAAAGATATTATGTTGGAGTTGCTGGCTACTACTTTGGCTTCATGCTGAATTGTGGTGTACTGAGGACACTATAAAGAGCCAGAACACCTGTTTTGGATTCAATGTGCAATTCACGGATCTGTTTGTCATTGTGAGCGCTGCACTTGTTCCCCATTTCCCAACAATGGTAACCACTCTGATCAATTTGCAACTAGCAAAAAAATGAAAGGTAATTATGGACAATATACAAAACAATGCAAAAGTTCCACATGACAAATTTTTAGCTAGACATCAAAAACAATAACTAAATGACTTCAACTAGTTAGATTGAAAATAGAGTTTTTCAGCGCATACATTTGAAAAAGCATGTGAAGCCATGTGTATTTGCAAATATAGAATGTGTTGAAGAGTGTGCAAAATATTTAAGAGGAGAACGATAAAAGGGTCCTGCAGACCCCTTATCAGTTGCGACTGGATTGGCAGTGCTCCCACCTGACCTCCTTTCATCATGTAAACTAATGTATGAGTATGCCACATTGTCAATGGCATAAGTATTTGAATTATGAAGCTGGCCATAAATGATATTATTGTCTTTCCTTCCACCACAGGTAGAAGGAAAGAAAATCAATTGATTCTTTCATCAACACAGTCAGTGTTGATGAGGCAATGCCTCCCGCTGCGCTTATTCTGCCAGATGGGGGCATGTAGAGTATGCCCACCTAGCAGAATACAATGGTTACTGCCAACCTGTAGAAAAATCCGACATGCTGGTTGTACCCAAGTTAATTGACCAATCAACTTGGGTACAATCGGTCTGCCCATACAATGATCAAAATTCAGCCGGTAAAAGCATACTAAATAAAGGTATTGGCCAGTGCATTCCAATAGGAAATAAATTTAAAAGAGCTAATAAAAATCCTGGGTGGCTCAACTCCAACTTTACTAAGCTAAGCAGGGCAATAACTACTCCGCAGGATGTGGAAACCTTGCAAAAAGATCTGAACAAATTAATGGGGTGGGCAACTACATGGCAAATGAGGTTCAATGTAGAAAAATGTAAAATGATGCAGTTGGGTGGCAAAAATATGAATGCAATCTATACCCTGGGGGGAGAACCTCTGGGGTAATCCTAGGATGGAAAAGAACTTGGGGGTCCTAGTAAATGATAGGCTCAGCAAAGGCATGCAATGCCAAGCTACTGCTAACAAAGCAAACAGAATATTGGCATGCATTAAAAAGGGGATTAATTCCAGAGATAAAATGATAATTCTCCTGCTCTACAAGACTCTGGTCTGGCCGCACCTAGAGTATGCTGTCCAGTTCTGGGCACCAGTCCCCAGGAAGGATTTACTGTAAATGGAGCGAGTACAAAGAAGGGCAACAAAGCTAATAAAGGGTCTGGAGGATATTAGTTATGAGGAAAGGTTGCGAGCACTGAACTTATTCTCTCTGGAGAAGAGACGCTTGAGAGGGGATATGATTTCAATATACAAATACCATACTGGGGACCCCACAATAGGGATAAAACTTTTTAGCGGAAGGGAGTTTAACAAGACTTGTGGCCGCTCATTAAAATTAGAAGAAAGAGGTTTAACCATAAACTACGTAGAGGTTTATTTACTGTAAGAGCAGCAAGGATGTGGAATTCCCTTTCACAGGTGGTGGTCTCAGCGGGGGGGCATCGATAGTTTCAAGAACCTATTAGATAAGCACCTGAACAACCGCAACATACAGGGATATACAATATAATACTGACATATAATCACACACATAGGTTGGACTTGATGGACTTGTGTCTTTTTTCAACCTCACCTACTATGCATATAAAAGCAAAGCAAAAGGCTTAAAAAAATACAAGGCTGAGGGGTCATTGTCAGCATTCCAACTTTACAAAGAATTCAATAAGAAATCTAAGGGTGCAATCCGGGCAGCTAAGATAGAACACGAAAGGCACATAGCAGAAGAGAGTAAAAAAATCGCAATAAATTTAAGTACATAAATAGTAAGAAAGGGAGGCCAGATCATATTGGCCCAATAAAGAGAATTTGGTTACAAAAGACAGAGATGGCAAAGGTTTTGAATATATTGTTCTCCTCAGTCTTCACGAGGGAAACGAGGGGGGGGGGTCTAATACAGTAACCAAGACAGTAATGTTAATTTTCATAGCATGTCACAGGAAGCACCCTCGTGGCTAACAGAGGGCAGAATTAGAAATAGACTTGAAAAACTTGGCATTTATATTGTAAATATGACTAATCATGCCAAAAAAACTGTCTTTTATTCAAGGATAGTGATCACATAAAGCCATTTATTATCACATATTTTTTTGGCTCCTTTTAAAATCATAATGATAACAGAACTCACCCAAATGGCCCTGATAAAAAGTTTACATACCCTGGAATGTTTGGCCTTGGTACAGACACAGAAGGTGGCACACACAGGTTAAAAAGGCTATTAAAGGATAATTTCCCACATTTGTGGCTTTTAAAATCGCAATTAATGTCTGTGTATTAATAGTCAATGAGTTTGTTAGCTCTCACATGGGTGCACTAAGCAGGCTAGATACTAAGCCATTGGGAGCAGAAAAGAACAGTCAAAAGACTTGTGTAACAAGGTAATGAAAATTTACAAAAGATAGAAAAAGATATAAAAAGATATCCAAAGCCTTGAATATGCCAGTCAGTACTGTTCAATCATTTAATAAGAAGTGGAAAATTTGGGGATCGCTTGATACCAAGCCATGGTAAGGTAGATCAAGAAAGATTTCAGCCACAACTGCCACAGGAATTGTTCGGGATACAAATAAAAACCCACAGGTAACCTCAGGAGAAATACAGGCTGCTCTGGAAAAAGATAGTGTGGTTGTTTTTAAAGAGAAAAATGTAAAGCATTTGGGTGCCAAAAATGTGAATGCAATCTATTCACTAGGGGGAGAGCCTCTGGGGGAATCTAGGATGGAAAAGGACCTGAGGGTCCTAGTATATTAATGTACAAATACCATACTGGTGACCCTAGCATAGGGAACAAACTTTTCAGTAAAAGGGAATTTAAAAAGACACACAGACATTCACTAAAATTAGAAGAGAAGCGGTTTAACCTTAAACTGCATAGAGCAGCGGTCATCAACCCTGTCCTCAGGACCCACTAACAGGCCAGGTTTGCAAGATAACTGAAATACATCACAGGAGATATCATTTGCTGCTCAGTGATTGCAGTATTCTAGTCTGCATTTCCCCAAGGTAATAATTAAAACCTGATGAAATAAATATAATCCAATTCTTCAAGTAAAGTGCATATGCGTAAAGAACAAAATCACATAAATAAAGTGACTAAACATCCATTAAATTCATAAGAAGTGACATCGGATGAATAACAGTAAAAATTCATGAAATATAACATCAAATAAATAAATAAACAAATCCAAATGAAGGTGAATAAATCCAATAACAAAAATTGCATAAGGTGCAAAAAAGTGCAGAAACGCTATAAACATAACCACAAGTCGATCCAATTAATGTAATACAGTTCCAACGTGAACAAAGTGAGTCTTCATAAAACAGTTTGTGTAAAAAAATAGATGAAAAAAGCGCAAGTGCAAACGATGATACGTGACAGATTCCTCTTAATAACTGTACTCCGTGGTGCGCCACACGTTTCCCCCAGCCTCTCACCTCTAGCAAAGACCCCTAGGGTCAAGTCGATCCTGCAATCAGGAAGTGGATGAAACACCATCAATCGATCAGTCTCCTCCGATAGTCACAGGTCTGGCAAATCTCCAAATGGAAGGCCTCAAGTTCAGCAAGTTGGGTGGAGGCATGCAATAGAAAGGAGTATCCCCATTGTGCAGTATTCCAAACAGGTTTATTCAAAACAACATAGTAACATAGTAACTTACATAAACAGCATAAAATGAACAGCACAGATCCCATTAATTGTGGCTATTTTTGTAACGTTTCTGCACATTTTTGCACCCCGTGCGATTTTTGTTATTGCATGCGCCTTTTTTTTATCTCATGCGATTTTTAAAATTTTTTTCTTCATTTGTGATTTTTTTTATCTTGATGCACTTTTAGACTATTTTTGGATTTATTCACCTTCATTTGGATTTGTTTATTTGTTTATTTGATGTCATATTTCATGAATTTTCACTGTAATTTCTTATGAATTTAATGGATGTTTAGTCACTTTATTTATGTGATTTTGTTCTTTACGCATATGCACTTTACTTGAAGAATTGAATTATATTTATTTCATCACATTTATGCACTTTGAGTTAGCACCACATATCTCTATTTACCTTATTGCTTTTCTGTGTGGGAACACTGCCGTATGTGTGGCGGCTTCTTAGTCATCTTTAGCTGCTTTGGCTCGTCTTGGTTTTGCGCATTAGTTTTCTTCTTTGTTGTTTATTAATTAAAACCTGGCCTGTTAGTGGGCCCTGAGGACAGGGTTGATGACCACTGGCGTAGAGGGTTCTTTACTGTCAGAGAGGTAAGGATGTGGAATTCTCTTCCACAAGCAATGGTATCAGTGGGGAGCATGGATAATTTGAAAAAACTATTAGATGGGTATTTTAATAATCACAACATACAGGGGTATACAATGTGCTATTAACATAAACACACACAGGTTGAACTGGATGGACTTGTGTCTTTTTTTCAACCTCATCTACTATGTAACTTAACTATATTTGACCTTTTTATGTCAATATATTATGTTTACCTATTACCTTTGTCTCAAGAACATGGAATGTCCTGTATTTTGTACCCTTCTTTGTTTTTTTTTCACCTCCCATCCTAGCTTTTTGTTTTGGTGCACAGATGCAATATTTATTTGTGTATATCAGTAAACACAGAGGACCTCAGTAGAATTCTCCTGCATAACAAGTTCTTCTATCATTACCATAAAGAGCTTTTATTCATTAAAAGAAGTAGTGACAAGGAATGCCATTGGTGCTTCCACTATGTGTATTCCAGGCACTGACAGAGCAGATGTTCCAATTTGTTTGCTACGTTTTTTAAGATGTTTTTTCCACCTAAACGTTCCCATTGGGAGATTCCACCAATTAAAATTGTAAACCACATCTACCATATGTTTAAATAATTGTCAATTATCTGTCCAGCTGTGAACCCAGGAGCACCCGATTCAGAAGCTGACTGTGCAGCCAACTATTCACAATGCGCCCAAGTGTAAAACAAGGAAATACAGTGCCTTGAAAAAGTATTCACACCCCTTGAAATTTTCCACTTTTTGACATGTTACAACCCAAAATGTAAATGTATTTTATTGGGATTATTATGTGATAGACCAACACAAAGTGACACATAATTGTGAAGCGGAAAGGAAAATGATAAATGGTTTTCAAAATGTTTTACAAATAAATATCTGAAAAGTGTGGCCTGCATTTGTATTCAGCCCCTTTTACTCTGACTTCAGAAGTCAGCCAATTAGTAAATAGAGTCCACCTGTGTGTAATTTAATCTCATTATAAATACAGGTGTTCTGTGAAGCCCTCAGAGATTTGTAAGAGAACCTTAGTGAACAAACAGCATCATGAAGGCCAAGAGGCACACCAGACAGGTCAGGGATAAAGTTGTGGAGATGTTTAAAGCAGGGTTAGGTTAAAAACAAATATCCTAAGCTTTGAACATTTTACAGAGCACTGTTCAATCCATCATCTGAAAATGGAAAGAGTATAACACAACTGCAAACCTACCAAGACATGGCCATCCACCTAAACTTACAGGCCGGGCAAGGAGAGCATTATTTAAGAGACGCAGCCAAGAGGCCCATGGTAACTCTGGGGGAGCTGCAGAGATCCACAGCTCAGGTGGGAGAATCTGTCCACAGGACAACTATTAGTTGTGCACTCCACAAATCTGGCCTTTATGGAAGAGTGACAAGAAGAAAGCCATTGTTGAAAGAAACCCATAAGAAGTCCCGTTTGAAGTTTGTGGGGGACACAGCAAACATGTGGAAGAAGGTGCTCTGGTCAGATGAAACCAAAATTGAACTTTTTGGCCTAAAAGCAAAACGCTATGTGTGGCAGAAAACTAACACTGCGCATCCCCTGAACACACCACCCCCCGTGTGAAACATGGTGGTGGCGGCATCATGTTGTGGGGATGCTTTTTTTTCATCAGGGAAAGGGATGCTGGTCAGAGTTGGTGGGAAGATGGATGGAGCCAAATACAGGGCAATCTTAGAAGAAAACCTGTTATGCCGCGTACACACGGTCGGACTTTTCATCTACAAAAGTCCGACAGCCTGTCCGACAGACTTTCGACGGACTTTTGGCGGACTTGTGGCGGACTTGCGGCAGACTTTCTAACGAACAGACTTGCCTACACACGACCACACAAAAGTCCAACGGATTCGTACGTGATGACGTACACCGGACTAAAATAAGGAAGTTGATAGCCAGTAGCCAATAGTTGCCCTAGCGTGGGTTTTTGTCCGTAGGACTAGCATACAGACGAGCGGACTTCGGGGTCCGTCGTAGTTACGACGTAAAGATTTGAAGCATGTTTCAAATCTAAAGTACGTCGGATTTGAGGCTAAAAAAGTACGTTGAAAGTCCGGAGAAGCCCACACACGATCGGATTACCAGCCAGCTTTAGTCCGTCAGCGTCCGTTGGACTTTTGTAGCTGAAAAGTCCGACCGTGTGTACGCGGCATTAGAGTCTGAAAAAGACTTGAGACTGGGGCGGAGGTTCACCTTCCAGCAGGACAAAGACCCTAAACATACAGCCAGAGCTACAATGGAATGGTTTAGATCAAATCATATTCATGTGTTAGAAGGGCCCAGTCAAAATCCAGACCTAAATCCAATTGAGAATCTGTGGCAAGACTTGAAAACTGCTGTTCACAGATGCTCTACATCCAATCTGACAGAGTTTGAGCTATTTTGCAAAGAAAATGGGCAAAAAATTCTCTCTAGATGTGCAAAGCTGGTAGAGACATACCCAAAAAGTGAGAAAAAAGTTCTGCGCCACCCTAAAAAATAAAATTATTTCATAAGCTGCTCCCCTGGAAAAGTGATAGACACTCCTGGATTCAAATAACGTCAGATAGGGGGCGCTAATTAATTAATCCACATTGACATACCATATATACTCGTGAATTAGTGAACATAACTCTACCATAGAGAAACACACAATAATAGTCCTTAAGGTGAAAAAAATAAGAATATAAAAGTGCTAAAAAAATACAGTCCCAAAAAAACTAAAAAACTTGATTTTCCAATTCCAGAAAATTATTGCAAGGTGATCTTATTTTCTAAGTTTGATAGTGAGCCATCCTTCACCACATAAATATCAACACCCAACGTGAGCAGATGAAAAGGCTGCTTACCAGATGTATTTGACTTCTTTACTTAAAAAGAAAGTCAAATATCACTTTGGCAGGATTATGCCTGCTCGCATATAGTATGACTTGGAGATGTACAGGGAACCCTCTTCCTCACAGTTTAAGGCAGGATATACAAAACAATTGAAAAGCATCCATAGCATGATACTGTTTATTAAAAAGGTACTGTAAAAAGAAAAGCCAAGTGGCTCCTTACATTAAAAAGTGCCTACCCGGCACTCGGGCTGCTGGCTTGTCACGAATGGCTAAGGCTGGATCTGTACCACGTCCACCTCCGTGGATGGCATGCGTTCCACCGGCCAGAGGAGACAACCAGAGGAGTGGATATGGCATAGAGCAGCGTGACCAGGTACCGCCTCGACGTACGTTTCGTGATTACTTCTTCAGGAGGCGTCCCAAAAAGACTTGCAGCTGTAATTGCAGCGAAAGGTTCTACAAAGTATTGACTCAGGGGGGCTGAATACAAATGTATGCCACACTTTTCAGGTATTTATTTGCAAAAACATGTAAAAAACATTTATTATTTTCCTTTTACTTCACAATTATGTGCCGCTTAGTGTTGGTCTATTGCATAGAATCTCAATAAAATACATTTACGTTTTTGGTTGTAACATGACAAAATGTGAAGAATTTTATGGGGTATGAATACTTTTTCAAGGTACTGTATGTCTATATGGGGACTATCAGTAACTGGCAGCTGCAGTCATGAGCTTGGTGTCATTCTTTACAGCCAGCGATCGACTCTTTAGTAAAGTGATCTGCAGGGCTCTACAGCTGCCCAATGACTTTTACATTGTTGCCCTTGGAAAACGTCTGGAAACGGTTCACACAGAGGAGATGGAGGAACATTCGTTCCTCTGTCTCCTCTGTGACTAATGAAGCCAGAAGTAACAATGATTTAGTCACTTCAAGTTTCAGTGCTGTCATTCCCTGTCTGTCACGTTCAGAGAAGCACTGAAAGGCTGCCAAAGTTAAAGTCCCATGCCACCATCTTCTTTGCATCCTTGAGAGTCAGCTGTCTCTTCTAGGTTATTACAGGTTTCCACCTGATGACGCATGGCAGGGCATGCCAAGTGTGGTCTACATGACCCCCGAAGCTTCCTGGGATGCATGCTGTGCATATCCAAGGAGGTTTCGGACACCTGGGGACATCACTCTCACCTAGGTGGGAAGGGCAAAAGTGCAGCTGCGCTCCCCAGAAAAAGGTATTTAGAAAAAATATATATATCTGCAATTTCATTAGAGGGGGATTCTTTACAGAAGAAAAAGGAGTGAAATTCCACTTTAACCTGTTTTGTACTGTTGTATGTCTTTATACAGAGAATTGGTGGGTACTAAAGTCATTCAACAACAGTTCACAGTCAGTGACTACAGAGCCAATCTGAGCGGCTCTATACCATGTGATCTCTATGCTTGGTCATAGACGAGACCAATCACATCGCAATCAAATGTACACAGACTTGACTTTACATCTGAGAGTCCTCCCTTTACACTTAAACAGAAATATTTAGACAGAATAAAGGTGGGTAAAGCACCTGGACCAGATGGCATCCACCCACGGGTTCTAAAAGAATTGAGCTCTGTCATTTCAAAGCCATTGTTTATAATTTGTAGAATCTCGTTAATGACTGGAATGGTAACACTGGATTGGCACAGGGCCAATGTGGTGCCTATATTTAAAGGGGGTTAAAGTCTTTACTAAGTAACTATAGACCTGTTAGTTTAACTTCTATAGTTGGGAAGATACTGGAGAGTTTAATAAAAGACCACATAGATGAGTTATTGCTGGAAAAAAATATTTTAAGTAACAGACGGCATGGATTCATGAAAGACAGAAGTTGTCAAACAACCTGATTTGTTTTTATGAGGAGGTAAGTAAAACCTTGGACAGAGGGGTGGCTGTGGACGTGGTATACTTGGATTTTGCAAAAGCGTTTGACACAGTTCCTCACACATGGCTATGTGTAAGGTAAAGTCTACAGGCTTGTAAAAATCAGTTTGTAAATGGATAAAAACTGGCTAAAAGACAGAATTCAGAGAGTAGTGGTTAATGATTCTTACTCTGAATGGTCTAGGGTTGTTAGTGGTGTAACCCAATGTTCAGTGCTGGGACCCTTTCTTTTTTAATATCTTTATAAATTATATAGGGTCTGGGATTAAAAGTACCATTTCAGTGTTTGCAGTGGACACTAAGCTATGCAGTGGAATAACATCCGTACAGGATGTCTCCAATTTACAAGCTGACCTCAATGCTCTGTTTAATTGGGCAACTATGAGGCAAATGAGGTTTAATGTTGATAAATGTAAAGGTATGCACTTGGGGGCTAAGAATATACATGCATCATTCATACTAGGGGGAGTACAACTAGGGGAATCAATGGTGGAGAAGGCTCTGGGGGTTTTGATAGATCATAATCTTAAAGTTATACCAAAGTTTTTTTTTTCTTTAAAAATAACAAACACGTTTTGCTTACCTTCTCTGTGCAGTGCTTTTGCAAAGAGCAGCCTGGATCCTCCCCCTCTTGGGTCCCTCTCCGAAGTTCCTGACCCCTCCCTCCTAACGAGTGCCCCCACAGCAAGCAGCTTGCTATGGGGGCACCGAGCCGTGCCGCAGCTCTGTGTGTCCATTCAGACACGGAGCCATGGTTAAACCCCACCCCTCTCTCCCCTCATTGCCTAACTGACATTGATTGACAGCAGTGGCAGCCAATGGCATGGCTGTTGTGTCTAAGCCAGTCAGGAGGCAGAGTCCCAGATGGCCGAGGCACTCTTGGACATCGCTGGATCGAGATGGGGCTCAGGTAAGTATCAGGGGGGCTGCTGCACACAGAAGGTTTTTTATTTAATGCATAGAATGCATTAAGATAAAAAACCTTTCTGACTACAACCACTTTAATAATAGCATACAATACCAAGCTGCTGTTTCCAAAGCAAGCAAAATCCTTTCTTGCATTAGGAGAGGTATAATTTTTCCCCAGTACAAATCATTAGTAAGACCTCATCTGGAATATGCAGTTCAGTTTTGGGCAGCAGTTCTCAAAAAGGATATCAGGGAACTGGAGAAAGTGCAGAGAAGGGCAACCAAACTGATAAGAGGCATGGAGGAGCTCAGCTATGAGGAAAGATTAGAGGAACTGAATCTATTCTCTCTTGAGAAGAGGAGATTAAGGGGGGATATGATCAACATGTACAAATACATAAGGGGTCCATATAGTGAGTTTGTTATATGGCTTTTTTAAGCGAATTTTGAGCGTGCAATTTTATTGTATTTTAACATACACTGATCGGCCATAACATTATGATCACCCACCTAATATTGAGTATGGTCTCCTTTTGCTAAAACAGCCCTGACCCATTGAGGCATGGACACCAAAATAACATCCACAGGAATGGCAGGACCCAAGGTTTTGCAGCAGAACATTACCCAAAGCGTCACACTGCCTCTGCCAACTTTCCTTCTTATACCTCATCCTGGTTCCATCTCTTCCCCAAAAAAGTGACGCACCCGGCCTTCCACATGATGTAAAAGAAATTTGTGATTCATCAGACCAGGCCACCTTCTTCCATTGTTAGTAGTCCAGTTCTGATGTTCATGTGACCATTGTAGAAGCTTTTGGCTGTGGACATCATGCGCTTCACAGCCCCATACACAACAAACTGCAATGCCCATTTTTTTTTCTGCTTTCACCACATCAACTTCATGGACAACATGTTCACTTGCTGCCTAATATATCCCACCAATTTTCAGATGCTATTGTACCGAGATATTCCCTTTATCTGTCAGTGATCATAATATTTTGGCTGATCGGTGTACACTGTTGAATAAATCCTGCTACACCATTGGTGGTTTGGTGCCTCTTTCTCCCCTTCCACCTTATCCTGTCAGTCCCTCTGCTCTCCTATTGCAAACTGACCATGCTAGGCATGACAGCACATCCATCCCAGCCTGGTCAGTTTTCTCGCTGTTCTGGGAGCACAGCCTGCCTGTTCTCCAATGGCAAAGACTTGTGCTGGCATGCACAACCATTCATTGGGGAGATCAGTATATTGCTGTTTCTCTGCCTCCTGCTGGCACACACCCCTGCATGCTCCACAGCCACCTCTCTAAGCTCCTTATGCATCTGAGCATCTGAGAACAGAAAATAAATGATTACTCATTAAAAAAAAAAAACAGGTATTTGTAATGTTATATATATTTATATACTTACAAATGTTTTGGCTTTTCATTTGTATTTTAAACTGAATGGGTTGTTTTAACAGGTAATGGTCCACATATACTATAAATGTCTTTTTCCCACATCTATCCACACAAAGGGTTTTCCACTATATCTTCACCTTGTTGAGATTTGAAAATCTTTTCACCTTTATTACTACTAGTTATAAATATATTCTCTTTCAATATTTCATTAACATTTACCACAGATCACAGTTAATCCATCAGGACGCTGCGAAGGGGGAATTGTCTATTCTGCTATAGGACATCTCAGCAATTTGTTGATTCCCCAGATAAAATCCTCAATAGCTGAGACATTATGAAGCAAAACAAAGGAAACCCGAGGGTCAAGTAGTGGCCACTCGATGAAGAAGGTATATAAGAACCAGCAGTGGTATAGTAAAAAATACAAAAAGGCTTTAATCGATAATATACAAATGTATATTGACCAAAGTTGTGGTTCGCAGGTACTAGACCAGCAACCTTCCAGACCACCAAAAAAAGGGGACAATATTGTCAAAAGTTAAAATGTACACAGCTAAGCTCAGGACCACACACACCATACGGGAACCAGGTGCTCCGGTGCTGTCAATGGTTCAACACAAGAGGGATGAATCAAGCTGATCCATGTGCAAGGAATTTGAAGTCTACTACTCTCCTGGCATAATCAAGAAGATAATACAGCCGGGACAGCCATGCACGTGTCCCCTTGGTTGACATGTTATGAAACCAGCAGATGTCATATGCTGCTTGCCAGCAAATGTTGAGACATCATGAAGCAACATGACTTCCTGCCTGTAAAGCGTCTGTATGGCTTTGTGCTATGGACAGGCTGTGTTGTTGCTGTCCATGGTGCTGGCCAGAATAGCAAGCATTGTGTATGGATTTTGCATCTGTCATGTTAAGCGTATCCTTGCCCAAAGCCCTGCATGTAACCGAGCTATAAGACAGTGCTGGAAGGAGGAATACCGGTCTGCTGGCAGTCACGTGGCCCCAGCTGCAGTCCCTGAACAGAAAGAAGGAGACTGTGGCAGGTGACTCCCTGATTCTGATTCACTTCAAAGCAGACTATCCCCTCTTGTCGCTGGCTGACGGCCTTGCTGCTCCTCTCTGATTGGCTCACTCTCTGCCCTGCTACTGGCTCTCCTCTCCGCTCAATAATATCTGTCTTGTTAACTCAGTTAAGCCTATTGGATTATATCATTTTTAACCTTTCCGTATTAATACTGTGCTAATTTTAGGCGAGTGAGGAAGATGACAATTGAGAGTCATTGAAATTTGGCACTTGTGTCACAGCCTGCGAACATATACATTTGGCTGTATGCAGCTGGGTTCAATGGCTGCCCAATTTTTTACAGTATGAATGCTTAATTTTGTGTGTATATAGATATATCTATATCTATATACTGTATATATACACAACGGCCATCCATAACTTTATGATTACCCTCTTCCCCAGGTAAGTGACGCACACGTACCCGGCCATCCACATGATGTAAAATAAAAGGTGATTCATCAGACCAGACCACCTTCCTCCATTGTGCTGTGATCCAATTCTAATGGTCACATGCCCATTGTAGGCACTTTTGGCTGTAAACATGGGTCAGCATGGGCACCTTGACCGGTCGGCGGTTACGTAGCCCTATACACAACAAACTGCAATGCCAATTGTTTCTGTTTTTTTTTCAACACATCAACTTCAGAGACAACATGTTTACTTGCTGCCTAATATATCCCACCGACTTTAATGCCATGTACACACGACCAGACTTTTTGGCGTCAAAGATCCGACGGAACGAATCCGTCGGACAATTCGATCGTGTGTGGGCTTAATCGGACCTTTTCTGCCGAAAAATCTGACGGATCTTAGAAATAGAACATGTTTCAAATCTTTCCAACGGACTCGATTCCTATCGAAAAAAATGTTCGTCTGTATGCTAGTCCGACAGACCAAAAATGAGGCAGGGACAGCTATTGGCTACTGGCTATGAACTTCCTTTTTCTAGTCCGGTCGTAGGTCATCACTTTCGAAAGAATTGGACTTTGGTGTGATCGTGTGTAGGCAAGTCCGTTTCTTCGGAACTCCGTTGAACAGTCCTTCGGAGTTCAGTCTGACGCAAAGTCTGCTCGTGTGTATGCGGCATAAGATGTCATTGTAAAGAGATAATCAATTATTTACTTTACTTGTCAATAGTAATAAAGTTATGGCTGATCACTGTATAAAGTTTTAGAGGGTGGACATCCCCAACAGATAAAGATAGTACTCTATGTATGTCCCCAAAAACATCAAAATAGACAAATTGCACAAAATACACATTAAAGAATAATCTGGAAACTTTAGCCATCCCTGCCATTTTAATTGCTTCAGGCAGCCTTTCCCTTTTAAAGACAAAAGCCGCGTACACACGAGCGGAATGTCCGACAGAAAAAGTTAGATGGAATATTTTCATCGTCTATTCCGATCGTGTGTAGGCCTCATCGGACTTTTTTTTCAAAAATTCTGATGGACCTAGAAATGGAACATGTTCTAAATATTTCCGACGGAACCAATTCCTATTGGGAAAACCGCTCGTCTGTATGCTGTTTCAACGGACCAAAAACGACGCATGCTCTGAAGTAGACGTGTGCATTCGTTTTCGTCCGAATGCATTTTCGGTATTTTCGTTATCGTTTTAATAAACGATAACGAATGTACAGAATCTGAAAACCGAAAGATCCGACATAAACAAATGCTTTATTTTCGTTTTCGTTGCGACAACAGTTTGCTATAGATAGGAGATTCAACATGATGCTGAAAATAGCGATCTGTGTCCATTGAACCTGTGGTCGAATGTGCCTAACCTTAGCTCTATTAGTCCAAGATTATTCTACATAGAGAGAAAAGATTCGACATTGAGAGAAAAGATTTGACATTATAGAGACAATAGCAAAAAAAGTCGAATGTGCCTAACCCAACTCTATTAGTCCAAGATTATTCTACATAGAGAGAAAAGATTCAACATGAAGATTCGACGAAGCAGTCGCTGCGAGCTGACATTTATGGTCAAATGCTCCGCCCATAGGCTATAGAAGATTTCTAATGTTGGTTAACTAGTAATAATAATTAATAAATATAATTATTACTAGTGTCATACAACATTAGAATTCTTCTATAGCTTGTAGGCGGAACATTCGACTGGAAATGTACGATTGCGGCGCCGTACAGTTTAGCTGCTCCGTCGAACATTCGACAGACACTATAAGACTTCAATGACAGATTCGACCTTAATTATTTTCGGATTTTCGGACGAATGCATTTTTTAACGACACAAAATAAATAAAAACGAAATTCCGAAACAAAATATTTCAGTGTGCACATGTCTACTCTGAAGTACGAGACGGAAGCTATTGGCTACTGGCTTTTGAACATCCTTTTTCTAGTCCCATCGTACGTGTTGTACGTCACCTCGTTCTGGACGGTAGGACTTTGATCGGACTTTGGTTTGACCGTGTGTAGGCAAGACCGCTTGAATGGAATTCCGTCGGAGAAACCTTCGGAGTTTATTTAGACGGCAAAACCAGTCGTGTGTACGCGGCATAACTCCACCTTTTTATACCTTAATGGAGCAAAAGTGTGGTAATCAGTCCACTCATAGTCCATTGACACTTCCTCCAGCTCTCTAACTAAAAGCTCATATGGAGGTATGGAAGCAGAAAGCTGGAGGAAGTGTCTGTAGGAGCCCAACATTCCACCCACCATCCACTGATCACAGGTGCCTGTGAAAAAAAAAAATAAATGCACATTTTTTTCCTGCTTTCTGGCTTCCATATACTGTATACCTCAAATGAGATACAAAAGAGGTGTAACTACTTGTTAGACCTTACATAGTCATAGCAAACCTTTGCTTATAAAACAGGAATTCTTCGTTTTCATATATTGCAATACAATCCTGCTATGGCCAGTCCCTACTTTTCATGGCAGATTGAGAAATTCTTACTCTTAAGAGTATGGGCATACAGTATGGAGCGCACAGGCATAGCTGGAGGTGAGCTATAGACCAAAATCCAGCAATGCACATCCACAATGGGAGAAAACACAAAGTTTTAGAGGGTGGACAAAACCAATAGTTAAAGATAGTAATCTACACACATAACTAGGTGTGTCACAAAAACCTCTACCAAAATACACAAAATGCATTGGGGTTATAGCACAGAGAGCATCATTTTTTGCAATTATTAAAGTAGTAATAAAGTCCACTTTGCAACTTCTACCTACAGGTCATCTTATAATAAAGCTGACCTGTAGGTAAAATGAATGCAGTAGTACCTTGGATTACGAGCATAATCAGTTACAGAAGAATGCTTGTAATCCAAAGCACTTGTATATCAAAGCGAGTTTCCCCATAGGAATCAATGTAAACTCAGATAATTTGTTCAATGTCACTGCTAGTGTATGCAGTACCACATGTGGCCAGAGGTGGGGGGCGTCAGAAACACTCGGAGAAGCTCGCAGACCACTTAGAGACTCTCTGAGACACTCGGGAACGGAGTGTTTCCGAGCGTTTCTGAGTGTCTCCGAGCATCACCGGTGCCCCCGAGCATCACTGGTGCGCCTGCATCTCTGGCCAAATGCAGTACTGCACATCCCAGAGGCTTGAATCCTGCTAGTCTTGCGAGACAACGCTCGCAAACCGAGTCAGGATTTAAAAAAAAAAAAAACAGGTCATATTGTGAAACGCTCATAAACCACGTTACTCACAATCCGAGGTTTTAGTGTATCCCTTAAACTTGCACCATTTGATTGATATTCCAATGAGTAGCAGCCAGTGAAGTCACCGGCACATGCGCACTGTGCTCTTAATGGACAGCATTTTTCTTTTCTTAATTAAAGTATTTTGTATTTTTGCAAATACCAGTTGTTTCTTTTTGATGAATCACTTTGGACTTCTCGTCATTTTTTCATATGCTGATTAATTGATTCAGAGGAACACACTTCTTTCTCCTACACAGATAATCTGAAGTGACGGTACAAATACATGTAGGGTTTGAGGAATAGTTATATTAATTTTCCTCCTTTGCATTTACTTACTAAAGGTGTAGCTTCAGCAACTGTTTTATTTTTTGTTATATGATGCCGTCTGTTGTGACAGCTGTGCCGTGGCCGTGACTCCCTCATGCTTGCACTGAAGTAATATCATTGCAGCTCGGCCATTCAAGCGGCCAGAGCCTGGGAACCTGGAAGGAAGACCAGGTGAAGATGGAAGACCTGTCAGCAGTTAGCAGTAGGCTATATTTTATGAGTAAGTCTTTAATTTCATTATATTGCAGGGGGCCTGAAAGGTTTTTTTTTCTAAATTTACTACCGTTAAAACCAGCAACTTCAGGCATCCCTGACATTTAATCACTTCCATGCTTTGTATATATAATATATATAATAATAATAATAATAATAATAATATATAATATATATATATCTATATCTATAAATATAGATATATATATGGATAGATACAATGGATATAAAAAAAGTCCACACGCCCCAGTTAAATTGTCAGGTTTTTGTGATGTATAAACATGAGACAAAGATAAATCATTTCAGAACTTTTTCCACCTTTAATGTGACCTATAAACTGGACAACTCAATTGAAATACAAACTGAAATATTTTAGGGAGGGGAAGTAAAAATAAAAAAAATAAAATAATGTGGTTGCATAAATGAGTTCACCCCCTTATAACTGGGGATGTAGCTGTGTTCAGAATTAAGCAATCACATTCAAACTCATGTTAAATAGGAGTCAGTACACACCTACCATCATTTAGAGTGCCTCTGATTAACCCCAAATAAAGTTTAGCTGTTCTAGTATTTCTTTCCTGACATTTTCTTAGTCACATCCTACAGCAAAAGCCATGGTCCACAGAGAGCTTCCAAAGCATCAGAGGGATCTCATTGTTAAAAGGTATCAGTCAGGAGAAGGGTACAAAAGAATTTCCAAGGCATTAGATATACCATGGAACACAGTGAAGACAGTCATCATCAAGTGGAGAAAATATGGCACAACAGTGACATTACAAAGAACTGGACATTCCTCCAAAATTGATGAAAAGACGAGAAGAAAACTGGTCAGGGAGGCTGCCAAGAGGACTACAGCAACATTAAAGGAGCTGCAGGAATATCTGGCAAGTACTGGCTGTGTGGTACATGTGACAACAATCTCCCGTATTCTTCATATGTCTGGGCTATGGGGTAGAGTGGCAAGACGGAAGTCTTTTCTTACGAAGAAAAACATCCAAACCCTGCTAAATTTTGCAAAAACACATCTGAAGTCTCCCAAAAGCATATTGGAAAAAATATTATGGTCTAATGAAACCAAGGTTGAAATTTTTTGGCTCCTAAACAAAAAATAGTAAATGCACATTTTTTTTAGCTGCAAAAAAAAAAGTGCATTTATTTTTATTTTTTTTAAGGTGAACTTATCCTTGAAGGAGTACTGGACCCAAAGATACATCTGATCTGGTGAAATTACTAGTCTTGGGAGGCAGCTCTCTAACAAACAGGGTAGCCTTATGGATCCCTGGAATGATCTAAAGAAAGTGTGAAGGATGAAAGCACCGCAAATCTATTAATTGTATAGTAAAAAGTCTTTATTAATCACGATAAAGAAAAGTCAGTAGGTAAATACCTAGTGATTTTTTTTATCAAGATTTATAAAAAAAATTATTGGACCATTTATAGACTTGTGGCATACTCATCTTGCACACTTTCATTAAATAGAGAGCGTTATCAGAACTCAGGCAGAAATGTCGCACTTAGAGCCCTTTCACATTGGGGCGGTTTGCAGGTGTTATTGCGCTAAAAATACCGCCTGCAAACCGACCCAAAACAGCCGCTACTGTTTGTTCAGTGTGAAAGCCCGAGGGCTTTCACACTGAAGCGGTGCGCTGGCAGGAGAAGAAAAAAACTTCTGCAAGCCGCATCTTTGGAGCGGTGAAGGAGCGGTGTATTCACCGCTCCTAAACCGCTCCTGCCCATTGAAATCAATGGGGCAGTGCCGCTATACCGCGGCAATACCGCGGCTATAGCCGCGCTATGCGAGCGGTTTTAACCCTTTTTCGGCCGCCAGCAGGGGTTAAAACCGCACCGCTAGCGGCCGAATACCGCTGCAAAAACGACGGTAAAGCAGCGCTAAAAATAGCGCTGTTTTACCGCCGATGCCCCCACCGCCCCAGTGTGAAACCAGCCTTGGGCAGTGAGGGGAAGCGTTGGACATGAGAAGGGGATAGGAATACAAATACAGTTCCTCCCCTCCAAACTCAGAAATCCACACCCCAGGAAGTAAAGAAAGAAGCACCACGGATGGCAACAGTCGCATGACCACATACAAATAATAAAAAAAGTGTCTCTTTCCCAATTTTTTAAAAATAGACATAGGAGTATGAAAAGGGAATTTACCAGGTACCATTTTGCCGTTGGGTTGAAGATGCGTTTACTTTTACTTTAAATTAGGCCTGGCATAGGTTTCCCTTCTGTCTCATTGGACTCATTACATAACAAATTTCATGCCACACTAGTCATCCTATTCAGGGAGGAAACTCGCCAGCTACCAGATTGCTAGACAAGCAAAAAAAAAAAAAAAAATCACTCGTTACTTCTACTACACCGCTTCCTCACTGAGTGGACCAAAAAGGCATCAGTCCACCACTGTTCCCTAATTGGGAAAGGAGATTCTGCAACTTTTCAGCCAGTAAAGGGTAGACACCATAGGATAATGTGGGTAAACATTCCATTTGGCGATCTGGTTTCTGGCGACTTGCTGTCAGCAACAAAATCACTAGTCTGCCCTAAACCCAACACATCAGGCGGAACAAGCTCCCTGACCTTTCACCTCCTTTTTTTGGTGCAGTAGCCCCAGTAGACATACGCTCCCCTCAGTAACCTTATCCCGCTTCTGGATTTTTTTTTTACATTTGGCACAATATTCACATCTTGGTATTTAAACCATTAAACTTAAATAATAGGTGCATCCATTAAAGGTGTTGTAAAGCCTCAATGTTTTCCGCCTTAATTCAGCTGTAAATCCTTCTGAGCTGTAGTTCCCCCAGACCCCCCCTTTTTTTTACCTGAGCCCAATCCGATCCAGCGATGTGCATGAGGGCAGCGGCTCCAGCTGATGTCTCTCTCTCCTCGTTGGACAGATTGATAGCAGCAGGAGCCAGTGGCTCCCACTGCTGTCAATCAAATCCAGTGACGAATCCTGCTGTCAATGGACGCAGCAGCAGGATTTAGGAGCAAGCCCACACAGGTGCCCCCAGGGAAAGCGGCTTGCATACCTTCCAGCTTTCTGAACCTGGAATCTCGGCCAGTGAGCCAATGAGGAGAGAGCGGGGGCAGGACTGAACCACGCTCTGTGTGTGAATGGACACACAGAGCATGGCTCTGAAGTGAGCTTGAGCAAAAATGATTGCACAGAGCAGGTAAGTATAGGCATGTTTCTTATTTTTATTAAAAAGAAACAAGGGTTTACAACCCCTTTAAATGTATTTTTTTATTTTATTTCAGGTACTTATATAGCACCATCAATATACGCAGCTCTTTACATATATATTGTACATTCACATCAGTCCCTACCCTCAAGGAGCTTACAATCAAGGCCCCTAACTCAGATTCATACATACACATAGGGCCAATTTAGACAGCATCCAGTGAACCTACCTGCATGTCTTTGGAGTGTGGGAGTACCTGGAGATAACCCACACAGGCACATGAAGAAACAAGCTCCAGGCAGATAGGGTCGCGGTTTTGAACCGGCAACCCTAGTGCTGCTAGGCGGAATTGCATTTGCTGCAACTTCAATAGTTCATTTGATCTTTTGTTCAGAGCCATTACAGCCAATAAGAGCTGAATGTAACAAGCACATGGCGGAAAAACACAGTCTCCCTTTTCCTGTTGCATTTTTTTTATTTGATTTTCATGAGACAGAATGCAGCTGAAGCATTAATTGCTCATGAAAACTCCATGGCATGGAAGAAATAGAAATTCCATCAAGACCTCACATCTCTGTGAGCTATAAAAGAAGCAAGCAATTCAGCTAGGCAGTATCGGCAAAAAAGCGAAATATAAGCTTTCTATGTGCTGAGCTTTAAAAATGTATTACCTTTTTATGTAATATTATGCATTTCTGAGTTTTATTGCAGGAGGTTACATAAGGTACAGGTCCTGTAGGGATGTCATTACATAGAGCAATCGTTTATGACAGCCAGCCACACATAAATTATTTACTTTTAAGGTCCATCAAAAGGACATCTTGAGTCTAAAGAATTTGTCTATGAAAGTGTTGGGCAGAGCTACTAATGTAAGTTGTTTAAAGCGGAGCTCCACCCACATCTTTATTTTTAATAAATAACTCTTACTTTTACTTATTTAGCAATTCTTACTCTTGTCATTAGCTGCCTTTATGATTATCTTACTTGTGGGCAGGAGAAGCCCATAAGCATATTCTTCCGGTATACGGCGCTGCTGTATTCCCAGCATGTACTGCCCGTTCACGCGCATGCGCAGTAACAGCACGTAACGGCCTTGGAAACTGCACAGGTTGCCATCACAACGGGCGGCATCGTTGGAAGTTCCCGCCCCATTGTTATGGCAACCAAGCCCTCGGCGCTGCCCGTTGACTCCTGGGAAATGATAAGACACATGTCCCAGGAGCAGTAGCGAGCAGAGGCGCAGAGGGAAATTACGTCAGGCGCCACTGTGGGGAAGGGGAAGATTAGAAGTGACCACATAGCAACAGGCATTAAAATGTAAGTAAAAAAAAAACATTTTGTCCAAATGTCGTTAGTTGAGTTATTTGCTGCACTGTAATGTCAACTTATTTTTTATGGGTGGAACTCCACTTTAAATGTTGCTGAAACTCCAGCAAATATACTTATAAGAGAATTGCTAACCCCAAGATCCCTCCACACTCCCAATACATTCCCACTACATTCCCACTACAATAATTTCAGATTACTTATTCAGATACACATCAAGTGCCCATACAAGTTCAATGTACAGTACAGTATGTAGTGAAAAGAGTGTGGTGCTAAGAAATAATTGTGATTAGGCCAATAATCGTGATATCTTAAAAGGTGTAGATATAGGACCCTGAGGTCTGTACCCCATAGGGCTAGTGATAATTAAATAAGGTGTGTGGAGAGATAGTGACAGTTCTTCAACTAACACCATAAAGCAAAAACTTAAAGTTAAACATAGGTGGACAAATGTGTAAACACATACAAACAGTATAGGGCATGTCTGTGTCCGATGGGTCACCTTTGGGTGGAGTAACACAACCAAAAAATTGACTCAAAAATCTATCACAATAAATAAATAATAAACATGCAAAATAACACAAAATAAATTACAACAATATGTTGTGTATTAACCCACAAATGGCCTGCTCCTCATGGCAAAACCTGAGTGTAAAAACAAAGGTCCATTGGGATAGTGTGTATGTGTGAATATTTAAAGTCCAACACTATGCAATAGGGTGATCTCAGATAGCTCCCCGACAACTTGGATGTAAGCAGTCTTCATGTAGGGTAATTAGAAACTGATGAAAATGACTTTGCATACGGATGGATTCTTGTCTTGATATAGAGACTATCACTCAAAAAATAGACGTAAATTGCCCTTACCAGACAAGATGGACTCACAGGCCCTTGGCGGTGAGTCGAACAAGCTTTTACCGTCAAACGGTGTAGTACAGCGAACTGTATGGTGATCCTGGACAGGTCTCATCAGATATCATCGGATGACGTACCCCTGGAACAGCTAGACAGGAATCAGATGTCTTCAAACCTCCGCCTTGGTCATCAGTTGAAAAGATAATTTCCTCAGCGACCATCCATATATATCGGCAAAGTAAAAAAGGAAAAACTTCCACATAGTGTAAATCCTTATAAAAAACGTTATAATGTTTATTGTAATCAGAGGAGATAGTAACCAAAAAGATGTACAAATATGGGCAGTAAAAACTTGGCTCACAAAAGTACAAAAATATAAAAAGTATAAAAATTGGCGCAGTAGATGATGGTAAGGGTAAAAACACAGTAACCCGACACGTTTTGTCCTCAAAGACTTCTGCTGGGGTATGAATCTGCCCCCCATCCACTGTGCTTTATATATTACAAACGGCAATCAAAAAATAACTAATTGGCTGTGATGTTTGGCGCAACTTCCGGGTCTGACGGCTTCACCGCTGACCAGCGATCATGTGGTGGTCATGTGTGTTTTCTAAGGCCAATCCTGTCCCCTCATGGCTGGTCAAAGCCAAGACTCACTTCTGTCCTCCAATCAACTACAATCAACAGAAAGAGCATCATTCCTATTCACGTAATGGTTACGTAGCGGTCACGTGATTTATTCCATATGGAATGACGTAAAGCCGCTCGAGGCTTGCGTATCACAGGAGGAAGGAAGTGATGGCTTGCCAGCCCGAGACCTGAAACGCAAAACACTGCGGCGGTCGGGGGAGGAAGAGTCTGAATTTTAGATCAAAATCTGTATAGCCCGGTCCAGATAAGAGAAGTCAAATCGCCAAAAAGTAACACCCAAATTAAACAGGCAAATGAATTAGACTGTTCACAATTAGGGTACCCACAAAACGGTGTAAATACATAGATTTTACATATAACCCTCATACATAACACCATGGAGATAGTGGGAAACCTATAAAAAAATTAAAAAATACTGAACATGAAAAACAATGCTGGGCATAGAAAATTAAACAACATCAGGTTTGTGCACCAAATCATGATTGACAACCTAAGTAGTGTTCAGTAAACATATATGAGATGGAAACTGAACAAAAGGGATTCATACATGGATGATAATGAATTTAACCCAAAAAATGAAAAAATGGAAGAATAGAAAATAAGAAAATAAAATAAGAAAGAGGGAAGTCAGAGATATGTATATGTCTGTATCTCAGCTAGAGTCAACCCCTCATGCAACGATAAAAGTAATAGTAGTAATAATAATATATCATTAATATTAAGATAAAAAGTAACTAAAAATAATGGTAGTGAAGGGAAAGGAAGAAATGGGAAATCCAGAGTAGGAAAATAACCACAAAGATAGCAGTGGGTAATATATGGTGGTTATAGTGACTGATATCTATAGGAATATCTGGAAACATAGAATGTGGACATAAAAAATATATAAATTATATATGTCGTTTCAAAAAGGGAGTATATGATTCCCCAAAAGTTTATCTGGAATACCAATCTGACCTCACCCAAGGCACATCACAATGTCCCACAAGACCACCAAAGTGGGAAAAAATCGCAGCACTGTAGCTGAGGACAAGAGGATTAAGGATCTATGTAGTTCAAAATAAAATTCAAGATAAAGTCCGAAGCTGACACTAAAAGGGGCCCTAATATGGTCAAAGTCTAGGGCCAACACCGAGAGGGGCACCAACGTCTATGATTGATTGATAAAGGCATTGATGTCCCAATCAATGTTAAGTCCATATGGTGCATAGCACTTGATGAGGTGTATCCAAAAAGTCTCCAACTTAGATACAATTCTCACATTCGGTTCCCCCCTCCAATGTGGTACAAATTTATCTATAATTTGAAACTTTGTACCTGATGGATTTTGGTTGTGGTGATGTAAATAGTGCTTAGATACACTATGATTTGCGCGTCCTTTTTTTATAGCTGTAATATGTTCGTTCACCCTTATAACAAAATTGCGTTTTGTGCGTCCTATATATTGTTTTCCACAAGGGCAGGTGATAAGATATACGATGAACTTCGTAGTGCATGTAGCAAAATGTTTCATCCTATATTCCTTCCCCGTTGTGGATGATGAAAAAGTTTCAATTTTCCGTGCTTTGCAGATATTAAGTCTACATACTGTGCACTTTCGGCAGGGATAGAAGCCCTTCAGATCATGGAAAAAAGATGGAATTTTCGGAGGGTCTATTACGCCTGGTGCAATATGCCCTCCTATTGCTGGTGCACCTTTATAGATCACCCTAGCTTGTTCAGGAAGTAGTGGACTCAAAATACGGTCGTTTTTTTAGTACTTTCTAGTGTCTAGAGATAATATCCTTTATCTGTTTATGTTGAATGGAATAGTTGGTAAGGAAAGCCCATTTGTGTCTGTTATCTGGAAGTCTCCTAGGGTGTTCATCCAACAGTGATGGTCGATCAATAAGGGCCACTTTCTGAATTTCTTGATCAATTAGTCCTCCATCATATCCCTTTTCTTGGAACCTTGATTTAATAGTCTCCGCTTGCACGTAATAGTCTGACAGAAGAGAACAGTTGCGTCTAATTCTCATCAGCTGGCCCCGGGGGACTGATTTTAGCCATGCTGCATGGTGGCAACTGTCAATCGGAATGCATCCGTTACGGTCGGTGACTTTTTTGTTTCCAATTGGCCATTGACAGCTGTAATCTCTAGATCCAGGAAATGTATCGTAGAGGTACTAGCTTCATACGATAAGTGGATGCCAACCTCATTTTCATTGAGGCACGACATGAAACTGTTTAGCAATTCCATGGTACCTCTCCATAGGAGGAGGATGTCGTCAATGTACCTGGCCCATAAGACCAGTTGTGGGGGGTCTAGGGCTCTGACGACATCCTCCTCCCATTTGGCCATGAAAATATTAGCCAAACTGGGGGCATACTTTGCCCCCATAGCTACCCCTTTCGTCTGAAGGTAGTATTGATTATCATACCAAAAGTAGTTCGACTTAGTAGCAAAGCGAAGCAGATCCATGATAAAACTCTTTTGGGTTCTAGGAATGGTCCCATTCCTTGATAGAAATAATTCAACCGCCTCCAGGCCTAGCTCATGGGGAATATTAGTGTATAGGGATGTCACGTCAGCCGTGACTAATATGAGGTCATTGCTGTAAGTGATCTGTTGTAATTTAATAATAGTATCCCGGGTATCCTTTAGGAATGATGGTATAGTTTTAACTATAGGTTGCAGGTAATAGTAAATATATTTCGCTATACGTGACGTTATGGAGTTGATTCTGCTAATGATCGGGCGGACCGGGGGCTGAGTGATATTCTTGTGCACCTTAGGCAGGTAATATATTATAGGATGCATGGAGCGACCGGGACTAAGAAGCATTTTTCCTTTTTATCTAGAATACCCAACTAAGAACCAGTGTCAACCAGATCCACCAGAGTTCTTTTAAATACTGCAGTGGGATTTGTTCTAAGGGGCAAGTATGTCTCTGCATCACTTAGGATTTTAGTCATCTCAGCGTGGTAATCTTTTCTGTCAAGGACGACGATTACCCCACCCTTGTCCGCTGGGCGGATGACAAGATCTTTACGTTCACAGAGGGATTTTAATCCAATTTTGATATTGGGATCGGTGTAGAATTTCTTCTCTGGAAGTCCCTCTAAGTCATTTAGCACCAAATCACAGAACACTTTAATAGAAGGGGCTGTGGGGGCTGGGAGATTGAATAAGGATGGATTAGCTAATCTTGAGTGAACAGTATGAGAATTAGTAAGTAGGTTTGAAGGCCTACTTGGATTGGACGCAATGTATCTCTGTACATTAAGTTTGCACACAAATTTGTGCACATCTATAAATGTAGAAAATTTGCTCAATTTCTTTGGGGGAGCGAATTTTAATCCTTTATTTAAAACACTAAGCTCCGCTAGGGTGAAGTCAGCTTTACTCAAATTGAAGATGCCATTAACTTTCATATCCGTTTTCTTTTTTCCTGGTGCACCTCCCCCCTCGGGTGCCACATTTTGTTCTTGGTTTCGTTTGGGGTATTCTTGTTCCCTGGGAAAACCCCCCGAATAAGAAGGCTTCGGCATGTCTTGATTGTAGTTAAAAGGCGATCTATCCGAATAGTCTCCATCCCTAAAATCATAACGATATTGGGATTTTCGATAGTCACTGGATCGTTCTTCCCTAAGTGGTGAGAATCGGTTCCTAGTATTAATCGGGGTTCTCTGCGGATAAGGTTGGTAGTGATAATAATCACTCTGGCTCACGTGAGTGATAGTCTCTATATCAAGACAAGAATCCATCCGTATGCAAAGTCATTTTCATCAGTTTCTAATTACCCTACATGAAGACTGCTTACATCCAAGTTGTCGGGGAGCTATCTGAGATCACCCTATTGCATAGTGTTGGACTTTAAATATTCACACATACACACTATCCCAATGGACCTTTGTTTTTATACTCAGGTTTTGCCTTGAGGAGCAGGCCATTTTGTGGGTTAATGCACAACATATTGTTGTAATTTATTTTTTAAATTTGGTGTTATCACTTTCACTCTCTCATACTGGTCACTAGAAGTTCAACATGGCACCTCATGGCAAAGAACTCTCTGAGGATCTGAAAAAAAGAATTGTTGCTCTACATAAAGATGGCCTAGGCTATAAGAAGATTGCCAAGACCCTGAAACTGAGCTGCAGCATGGTGGCATGGCATGGTGCAGCATGGTGGCCAAGACCATACAGCGGTTTAACAGGACAGTTTCACTCAGAACAGGCCTCTCCATTGTCGACCAAAGAAGTTGAGTGCATGTGCTCAGCGTCATATCCAGAGGTTGTCTTTGGGAAACAGACGTATAAGTGCTGCCAGAATTGCTGCAGAAGTTGAATGGGTGTGGGTCAGACTGTCAGTGCTCAGACCATACGCCGCACACTGCATCAAATTGGTCTGCACGGCTGTCGTCCCAGCAGAAGCCTCTTCTAAAAATGATGCACAAGAAAGACTGCGAACAGTTTGCTGACAAGCAGACTAAGGACATGAATTACTGGAACCATGTCCTGTGGTCTGATGAGACCAAGATAAACCTATTTGGTTCAGATGGTGTCAAGTGTGTGTGGTGGCAACCAGGTGAGGTTCTTCTCTTTCTCTAATGCTTTGTGAAATAAACCTATTTCCAAAAAAATGTACATACTGTACTCTGGCTCACCAGCATCTGTTTAGGTTAAATGCTTTTTTAGCAATTCCTGTGCTTTTCCAGCATTTTCTGTTCTCTTCATCGGCCTTCTGCTCCTGATCCTGGTTGTGGCATTGAGCTCAACTCTGGTACCTGTAAAAGGAAAACTATGGCCATATAAAAGAAGGGGGGGGGGAGCACTCACATTGCCACATCCGTTAATTGGAGAGGAGAAAATTTATTGTGTCCCCTTGTCCTGGATATCTCCTCAGGACTGACTAGTATATGCTTTTTAATATTTACAATGTAATGCTTGTTATGTGTGTTAGGTGTGTAATTTCTGTATCTCATTCCAGATAGGGAGATTCGTTCTCTCTTTTGCTGTGTCATCTCTTTGAACCTTGATCGTGGCCTGAAGAAGCCTCACGGCGAAACGCGTAGACGCACAAGGGCTCATTGTACAAATTGTATCATTTTATATGATTTTTAATGCTTGTGAATATTGTGTAGATACTATGTAATTTCTTTTTTTTTTCAATAAATATTACCTATTTTTTTTCTACTTCTCCATTATTTCCATGCCTTTAAAGTCCGATTCTAGGCTACTCTTTGAGTACCCTTTTTTTCTCCGAAAACTGTGACTAATAATTCTATGATGAAAACTGGTAAGAGATCTCCAGAGCTGAGTAGAAACCAATGAGTGATAATGGATGATGGTTGTAGAGACTGGTACCTAGTCTTCACTTAAAGGGATTTTTCACCTTTACCACAAAGCCTATCAGTAGTGGCTGGTGAAGTTTTAGGATGGGGGGCACCAGACTCCGGTCTTCCTTTTTGACCCCTCCCACTTGGCAAAATGGGCATGGCTTCAGTGAAATAGTGGGCGTGGCTTAAATGCTGTGGCTCTAAGGGGGTGTGGTTAGCGTCTGAGATGAACGTGGGGTGGAGGGAGAGGAGGGAGAGGGAGGAACAGCAGGCCCAGGTCCTACACAACAATAGAAGTATGTGTATTCTAGGAAGTTTAACAATCAGCAGATAAAGATACTCCAAACACCTGGTGTTAGTGCTTCAATCATCCCGTTACCATGGTTGTCATGGTGTCAGGATGATTGAAGCGCATTATTTCTATTATTACATTGTAATATAAAATGAAATCATTCAACTCACCATAATGCAGAATCAGTGGAAGCCCTGAGCGTGTCACCTACCACGTCGCCTGCCACCAGATGCCATCAGGTGTCCCCAGCGGAGTCCATCCTTACATCAGGTGCCCCCAGCGGAGTCCATCCTTACATCAGGTGCCCCCAGCAGAGTCCCTCCTTACATCAGGTGCCCCAGCAGAATCCCTGCTTACATCAGGTGCCCCCAGCAGAGTTCCTCCTTACATCAGGTGCCCCCAGCAGAGTCCTTCCTTACGTCAGGTGCCCCCAGCAGAGTCCCTCCTTACATCAGGTGCCCCCAGCAGAGTCCCTCCTTACATCAGGTGTCCCCAACAGAGTCCCTCCTTACATTTGTGCCCCCCTCAGCGGAGTCCCTCCTTACATCTGTGTCCCCCTCAGCAGAGTCCCTCCTTACATCTGTGTCCCCATCAGCGGAGTCCCTCCTTACATCTGTGTCCCCATCAGCGGAGTCCCTCCTTACATCTGTGTCCCCATCAGCGGAGTACCTCCTTACATTTGTGTCTCCATGAGAGGAGCCCCTCCTTACATCTGTGTCCCCATCAGCAGAGCTCCTCCTTACATCTGTGCCCCCATCAGTGGAGCCCCTCCTTACATCTGTGTCCCCATCAGCAGAGTCCCTCCTTACATCTGTGTCCCCATCAGCGGAGCCCCTCCTTACATCTGTGTCCCCATCAGCGGAGTCTTACTTACATCTTTGTCCCTATCAGCAGAGCCCCTCCTTACATCTGTGTCCCCATCAGTGGAGCCCCTCCTTACATCTGTGTTCCCATCAGCGGAGCCCCTCCTTACATCTGTGTCCCCATCAGCGGAGCCCCTCCTTACATCTGTGTCCCCAGCGGAGCCTAACCTTACATCTGTGTCCCCATCAGCAGAGCCCCTCCTTACATCTGTGTCCCCAGCGGAGCCCCTCCTTACATCAGTGTCCCCAGTAGAGCCCCTCCTTACATCTGTGTCCCCATCAGCGGAGCCCCTCCTTACATCTGTGTCCCCAGCGGTGCCCCTCTTTACATCTGTGTCCCCGCAGCACAGCCCTCCTTCATGTCGCGGCAGTCTCTCCCTTTCATCTGCAGCTACTTTCTGTCTTTCTCCGTGTGTTCAGTGGAGATGGGATGGGCCTCACTGAGAACAAAGCACCTGGCCGGACCCCGGGCGGATGCTGCTCCGCGTGATGGATTGCGCCACAAAGCAGCTCCAGACACCGCCAATGAAGTGCCTTGTCTGCAATCTCGTGATTGCATAGACGTGGCGCTTCCCATAGTGCACTGTGTCCGGCGCTCAAACCCAATGAACTTAAGGATTTTTTTTCTTTTTTTTTCTTTTTAAATGGCCATGTTTAAAAAATGTATTTTTAATTTTTTTGGTGACTGCTCATGAAGTGGCTAAGTGAGGCTTTGTCGTCACTCCCACTTCCACCATCGCAGGAGTGAGCTCTCAAATGCTGAGCTCAGAGCTACTGCATCAGGGGAGAGAAAGGGCATGTGAGGGGGTTTGAATAAGAGACAGAGCTCACTCCTGTGGTGGTGGAGGTGAGCAGTGATGACTAGGCCTTACTTAGCAACATCCTGGGAGTACTTAGCAACATCCTGGGAGTATTCCAGCCAGGCATCATAAGGTATGCTGGTAGTCTACACCTATAGCAAGGGCTTTACTCATCTTTAGTCAGAACTGCACAGTTTGTTTTAATCTACAAACATCTCTTACCTGCATAGGCAGGTTTTTTTGTAATGGTGAAATATCATATATGTTATTTTTTAAATAACAAACATGTTATACTTACCTACTCAATGTTTTGCACAGAGAAGCCCCGATCCTCTTCTTTTTTGGTCCGCCACCAGCAGTCCTGGATCCTCCCCTGCTGAGTGCTCCCAATAGCAAGCCTCTTGCTATGGAAACATTACAGCAGGTCAGCTCCTGAGCCGTGCTCTGTGTGTCCATTCACACACAGGGCGTGGCACAGTGCTGCCCCCGCTCTCTCCTCATTGGCTCACTAGTTGTGATTCCCATTTCAGAAAGTGCGAGTGTCTTTACCGCATCTCCTCAATGGCCCGCCATTTAAATCTGCAAATCTATACGTCTATATATTTATTGGTTGTTACACCATGTGTCTCTCTGGAACCTCACCCTCATCTTCTGGAAAGAGAGAGAAGTTGAACAGAACAGAATGGTGTGAACCCTGACTACTTCATTCCGTCCCAGGAGAACCTGGTTAACTTTAGCTGCACTGGGTTTGTTCAGAAAAATTCAGGTATCTTGGGGGTAAAAAAATTAGATAATACTAAAGCACTGAACTTGGTACACTCAGTGACAATATGATAAGGATTCCAGTATCCTATCCTGTTACCATGACAACGTAAGTGCTATAGTTTTCATACTTTCCACCGGTGAAGGTGTGACAGCTTATATCTCTGTGCACTTTGCTTTGAACATTCTAAATAGCATGTCTTATGATATGGCAGCAACATGTTTTATCCCAATTAAAAAAGAAAAGACTCAGGAGCATACAGTATATCCCAGATTAATCACAGAAACGTGGATGTTGCAGTGGATAAAACTATCTTCTTCTTCACTCCAGACCTCCTCCCTTGCCTCTCCATTCCACCTGCTTGAAAGTCTCTGTTTGATCTCTGACCTTTTCTTCTTCTTGTGCCTCATTTGTCAATGCTATGTGCATGGGTATCACCAGAACACGTGACCATTAAATAAAATGCCTGCTAAACATTTGTGCCTCCACACATCTGTGTAGAAAAAAACAGAAGCAGGCTAGGGCTGGGGCAGGCTGGGCTTCTGGTGTTGTATTTCGTATTGTATATCTTATATTTTGTATCTCACCTCTCCTGTCTACAGACACTCTGACCTCACTGCTAATCCACTGACTGCTAATATGTATTTTGGGACAATTATTGGTTGATGGTCTCCACCTTACAAGAGGCCAAGTTCCTTGTGCAGCACTGATGTAGCAAAACGTAAGATGCAGAACTTGGTTGAAAAAGTTTTACACTGTGTAAGCATTATTTATCTATTCCCCTATGGTCATTATGATGGAGCGATCTTCATCACTAGCCATGACATTACCACCACTACCATAACAGGGGAGGAGGATTAGACCCTTTGGGCTTATGAACAATGCTTTTTTGACTCTTTTGAAGTCTAAAGTTTCCAATAAGGAGGCAGTTTTTATACTTGTGGTGGAGGTGCACCTGGGTGATCTTCATCTTTATTCATCTTATTCATCCACATTGGATATACAGCACAAGAGTTTCAGATTTTGGATTATTCTTTTGTCATCATGGAGAACAACATGAATTGTTTCATTATAAAAACTTTTTTTCAATATATTTAATTTTGAATCTTCAGTGTGGCAATTTTTGTTTTTTATTTTGTCAGTTCACAATTTGTCCTATTGTGTTGTTGCCAGCTGTTTTTATGTTTCTACCTGCGCAATAATTTTTCTTATTCATTCTTCAGGGACTTGTTCTGCTGCAACAGACCACAGCCCTGGACCTGTAAGACATTGCACCAGCTAACTCATAGATGCAACTGCCTGCCAAAGTAAGCACTACATGTGGGATTTAAGTGCCAAAGCAGCTTAAAGACTGTCTACTTTTTTCCAAAAGGTCCATGTGCTATCCTTCTGGGATATAAACACCGGTGGGGGGCCAATTTGTAAAACTATCACTATAGAGAACCAAGGCTCGGCAGAGAAAGGCATTTCAGGTATGTGCATCAAATAAGAAAAGGTTCTTTCAGCAGAGGGAGTCACCCCCAGCACCTACAGACACTAGCAAAAAAATGAGGCAATGCTGAGAGTGGGAGCGGTTATGCTGGGCAGTGCAAAGCTTTGCTATTTGCCAGTTTCAAAATACGTGGAGTTGGAGTATATCCCAATAGATAAGGCCCTCTCCATAGATGTTAATTTCTCATCCGTCCATTTTCAGATGGAAAACTGACAGCAATTTATTCCTATGGGCTTGTAGGAGTGAGCTACGCTAGGGACCTAGAACAGGGTCACTTGCCTGGCACATAGGGTACCTTTACTCTTGTTGGCCCCCCTTAAACAAATAGACTGGACTCCAAGCATTCATATCCTCTTCCATACCTGTGCTATACCTCTTTCACTCCCGTTGCTATAGGAGATGGATCATTACAGAAGGAGTGCCAACAACATCTCCCTCTCTGCAGGAAGCCTGCTTCACCTGCCACATAAACACGCTTAACAACAAGCTGCTTGCCAAATCTTCATTATCCTTGGTAACCACTGTAGCTTCACACTGTGTTAACTCTTTCTACTGATGTCTTCATACCCCAATGCAATGCTGTATCCTGGCGTAGGCCGACAAGGCCCAGGCCTAGGGCAAGACTTTGCAGGGGGGGCAGCACGGAAAGAGTCCCCGCCGGCTTGTGCTACACTGTTAGTGTAGTGCCAGTCTTATGGGGTGGACTGGGCTAAGAGGCAGATTAGTCTAGCGCCCCCATAAAGCGGCTGCACTGCTTCTGGTATGTGGGTTCCGCAACTGTGGGGGGGGGGGCGGGGGGTGCCACTTCTAATTTTGACTGTCCTATCATCCTGGACCACAAACCTTCCTCACTGTGCTATGTTTTCTGCTGCACCATTGGCATGGTTATATCTTCTTAGTCCTCTCCATAAAATTATCAGAAATTTGTGCTTAAAGTAGAACTATAGGCAACAGTTTTTTATTTCATTTTGGATAGAGTAAGGGAGGGTTATAGCCCCTGTCAGTTTATTTTTTACCATCTGTGTCCCATTGCAGAGAATTCCCTTCAATTCCTGCCCCATAGCCAAACAGGAAGTGAGAGGAAATCTATGCAAATTATTGGAATTTATTTGCCCCCCCCCCAGGCCCTCAGAACTAGTGTCCCCACTCGAAAATTTCAGGGCAGGTCTTAAACAGCAAGGGGTGTGGCCTTGACAAGAAGGGATGGGTCATATTTAAATATGGGGGTACACAAGTTTAGTCAGGCCTAGGGCAGCACAAAACCTAAATACACTACTGCCCCAATGTGCTAGTAACCCAACTGTATACTGACTCTGTGTGTCGGTTACGTGCATTACACCCCTTTAGTAACTTCAAAACAGGCAAAGGCAAATTTTCTAAATTTTGATTTTACTTGAATAATGAGAATAACAAGATAACACTTAACCGGTTCAATACAGGGCATTTTCACCCCCTTCCTTCCCAGGCCAATTTTTAGTTTTCAGCGCTGTCGCACTTTAAACGACAATTGCGCGGTCGTGCGACATTGTACCCAAAAAAAATTGACGTCCTTTTTTCCCCACAAATAGAGCTTTCTTTTGGGGGTATTTGATCACCTCTGCGGTTTTTTTTTTTTGCGCTATAAACAAAAGAAGAGCGACAATTTTGAAAAAAACACAATATTTTTTACTTTTTGCCATAATAAATATCCCAATTTTTTTTTTCAAAAAACAAATTTTTTCCTCAGTTTCGGCCGATACGTATTCTTCTACATATTTTTGGTAAAAAAAAAAAAAATCGCAATAAGCATATATTGATTGGTTTGCGCAAAAGTTATAGCGTCTACAAAATACAGGATAGATTTATGGCATTTTAAAAAAAAAAATTATTTTTTTTTACTAGTAATAGCGGCGATCGCGATTTTTTTTCGTGACTGCGACATTATGGCGGACACATCGGACACTTTTGACACATTTTTGGGACCATTCACATATATACAGCGATCAATGCTATAAAATTGCATCACATCCCGAATCCCTGGCTGCCCCAGTATACCTGCACAGGAAAGAAATCCATTCTTGGTAGTCCTTGGTTGGTATCCTCCATGAGGACTGCAAGTCCCAGCAATCCCCCTACATGTGAAAGGCTCCAGGTTTGTAGCAGGTTTGCTGGAATAAGGACAGAAGCACACATTGCTGGCTGCCTGTGTCATAAACCAGATGTGACCAGAACTGTGTGACTGCGACAGGGTGAACCAGACATAAATAGGTGAAAGTAAGTTTATTAGGGAAAATGCATATGTGAACACACCACCAATACAGAGTCAACAAACCAAACAACCAAACAGTGATAATACACAACCAGCATATGTAGCAAGAGGGATACCAGAATCGTAGTCAAGCCAGGCCGGGGTCATAAACAGGGAATCAGTAGCTGGGAAGGGAGATAACAGGACAAGAGAGGATGGATGGATCACAGGAGGGACGGGTCAGGTACAAGGTTCAGAGTCCAGAGTTCAGGTAACGGATAGGAAACAGGATCAACAGGTTCCAGGAATCAGGGTTCAGGTTCAGGCTACAGGATCAGCAATCAGAGTAACAGGATGCAGGTCAGGGCTCAAGGACAATACCAGGGCAACATAAGTCTGCAATTGCCGGGTATTTATGCTGCAGCTCTGCTAATTAAAGTCAGGTGATACCTGTCTGCAGAGGGGAAGACCTGCTTCATACTGCCAGGATTCCTCCGCTGGTGGACGCCAGTACTGCGGCCCAAAGGTGACAGAATACTTGCAGGAAAGAGCAGCTCCGAACTGCCAGGAGACACCTGCTGGTGGACCTCAATACTGCACGCCAAATGATCGATATTACCAGCCGAGAAGACCTTTCCTGACAGTACCCCCCCTCGAAGGAGCGACCTCTGGACGCTCCAACCAGCCGTTGCTGGGGAAAGTCCATGGTGTCCAGCCGGGCAGCGGGCACCTCAAGCTGGGCAGCAAGCAGTGGCACATCAGGCTGGGCAGCGGACAGGAACACTCCAAGCTGGGCAGCGGACAGGAAGACTCCAGGCTGGGCAGCGGACAGGAACACTCCAGGCTGGGCAGCGGACAGGAACACTCCAAGCTGGGCAGCGGGCACTCCAAGCTGGGCAGCGGGCACTTCAAGCTGGGCAGCAGGCACTTCAAGATGGGCAGCAGGCATGGGCACTTCAAGCTGGGCAGCGGGCTCATCAAGCTGGAGAGCAGGCACTGGCACCTCCGGCTGGAACACTGGCACCTCAGGCTGGAACACTGGCACCAAGACATCAGGCTGGAAGGCAGGCACCGAGACATCAGGCTGGAAGGCAGGCACCGAGACATCAGGCTGGAAGGCGGACACATCTGACTGGAAGGTAGGCACGTCAGGCTGGAAGGCAGGTACATCAGGCTGGAAAGTGGAGACATCAAGCTGGAAGGCAGGCACCGAGACATCAGGCTGGAAGGCCAGCACCGAGACATCAGGCTGGAAGGCAGGCACTGGGATGTCAGACTGGGTTGGATTAGCTGGTGCGGAGGCAGGTTGGGTTACTGGCAGGATCGTCTTGGTTGGAAAAAACTTTCGTTTTTTCTTTGGCTTAGCCACTGAAGCTCTGTAGGTGGGGGGTGCAGCAGACTGGAAAGGAGGATTGGGATATGGTGGAGAAGAGGTAACAGTAGCTGGGGGAAGTTTCTATGGCTTTGCAGGCAGCTGAGAAGAGGCAGGTGGGTTGAATGCAGGATAGGTACAGGGAGCAGAGACTGGATATGAGTATTTGGTTGGCAGCAGCGTATACTGAGCTGCAACTGAGGTTGACATGGGTGATGGGGAAACATACATTTGGGTAGGCTGGTGTTTGGTGGCAGAGGTGGTTTGTTTGGCTGGAGCTGCTTGCATCATGTCAGACCATGCTGAAAGTATAGGTTGTACAAACTGTGCTTTTAAATCTCCCTGTCTAACAAAAGACTGAGCAGACACAATGCACTCCGCAATCACCTGTGGGGAACAGGCTGAATAGTGCTCACAAAAATCGGCTGAATCATCTTCAAAAAGCCGCACTAGAGATACAACCTGATTCATATCAAAAGGAGGAGTGAAATCATCACGGCCTTCTGGAATACAGGACAGGGCCAGCTCAGTACATAGCTTGATCAAAGGCTGCACCTCCCCAAACAATATATAACCCTGATCGACCAGGGAGTGAGCCAAACTTATAGTGGCAAACAACTGGTCACTAGACCATCCTTTTAAAGCCTGGTGGCAATAATCACTACTTTCAGATGCCAGCAGAGAAAAATAAATAACCTCATCGGCATTCATGTTTGCAACCAAATGAATCAAAATGGTTCCCCTGTGCAGCCACTTCTGGTCAGGGATGGCCCTGGTATTCTGTCATAAACCAGATGTGACCAGAACTGTGTGACTGCGACAGGGTGAACCAGACATAAATAGGTGAAAGTAAGTTTATTAAGGAAAATGCATATGTGAACACACCACCAATATAGAGTCAACAAACCAAACAACCAAACAGTGATAATACACAACTAGCATATGTAGCAAGAGGGAGTACCAGAATCGTAGTCAAGCCAGGCCGGGGTCATAAACAGGGAATTAGTAGCTGGGAAGGGAGATAAACAGGACAAGAGAGGATGGATGGATCACAGGAGGGACAGGTCAGGTACAAGGTTCAGAGTCCAGAGTCCAGGGTTCAGGTAACAGGATCAACCAACAGGTTCCAGGAAACAGAGTAACAGAGTAACAGAGTAACAGAGTAACAGAGTAACAGAGTAACAGAGTAACAGAGTAACAGGATGCAGGTCAGGGCTCAAGGACAATACCAGGGCAACATAAGTCTGCAATTGCTGGGTATTTATACTGCAACTCTGCTAATTAAAGTCAGGTGATACCTGTCTGCAGAGGGGAATACATGCTCCATACTGCCAGGATTCCTCCGCTGGTGGACGCCAGTACTGCGGCCCAAAGTTGACAGAATACTTGCAGGAAAGAGCAGCTCCGAACTGCCAGGAGACACCTGCTGGTGGACCTCAATACTGCACGCCAAATGATTGATATTACCAGCGGAGAAGACCTTTCCTGACAGCCTGTGTCCATGCAGCAGACTGTGTGTTGAGGGACTACACAGCTCAACAGCAGTTTCCCACGCAGGCTCCTCTCCCCTCCGGGAGTTTGCTTGGCTGAAGGACTGGGTTACATGGTTGCTGCCAGCCATTCCCTTTCCAAATTCTTCTGGACTCTGGGTCCCCTGATGAAGTCACCTGACCAGGGCCGAAACTAGGGGGGCACATTCCCCGGGGCTGCACTGAGAGTGGCGCTGTCAGTCTGGGGTGAATGGGTGTGCTTATGCATCCCCAAAACATTCTGCTAGCAGCCCCAATCAGAAATCACCATGTCAGAGGTGTCTAAATAAAAGTTTTCCTCAAGTCCTAGCTTAAACATTAGCAATTCTAGCAGATAGTTTTTTAGGGACTTAATCAGTTGGTCTGCGGAGTGATTATGCAGCCGTGTTTTCCGACACTTATTGTAAAGTCCTGGCACTGCAGTCAGTTTTGAGCGGAGTGATATGCACTCTGCCTCTCAGATGCTGTAGGGGAGGTTGGTTAATTGGAGCGTAGGTACATTCTATCCAGCTCTGCTGTATCCTCTACTGATTGCAACATGCTAATTCCTCTCCTCCCTCACGAAGCCCTCTCCACTTCTATCAGCTCGCTCTCATTCATCGGTCACAACTCACTCCACATTCTTTCCTGGTGAGTTACTTCACGTATTCTTGCTACACCAGCTGACCCCCTGCTTTATTTCTTCTCCCTCCGTCTACATATGCAGTAAGACCCCTTTCACACTGAGACAGTTTTCAGGCATTTTAGCGCTAGAAATATCACCTGTAAAGCACCTGAACACTGCCACCCATTCATTGCAATAAGTGCTTTCCCACTGGGGCAGTGCACTTGTGGAACTTTAGAAAAAGTCCTGCAAGCAGCATCTTTGGGGCGGTTTGGGAGCGCTTTATACAGTGCTCCCAAAACGCCCTTGCCCATTGCAATGAATGGGCAGCACTTTGGAAGTGCCTAAAAAGCGATTCTGAATCGCTGCAACACGGGAGTTTTTAACCCCTTTTTTGGGTGAAAAGCGCCACTTAAGCAGCTGTAAAGCGCCGCTAAAATGCAGAGAAATATTTTGGTGACGCTTTACTGTACCACGAACGGACAGGCGGCCCCAGTCTGAAAAGGGTCTTAGTCTGATGCGTTCACAATTCACATTCACAAATTCACTGATCCTCCTCCTCTCTCCCGTTATCTCTCCTGTTTTTTCTTCTATTATCTGCTTTCCTCTCAGTAAATCTGCACTACAAACATAGTTGCAGCCTCTGGTCTCAGCTCTGGGAATTCCACACTAGTCCCCACATCCTTCTGTCATGCACCCTTTCCATCCTACGTCACCTGCAGCCTAGCATATCCTCTGCAGCTCTTTAATCCACCTATAGTTGAGTTGCATGCAACAGGCAGTACTGCCCACTGAGCAACAGGGGGTGGGGGGGAGTTGGTAAAATCATGTACCAACCACCTGTTTTTACAGTCCACACAACCACAAGTTTAAAGTGGCTGTAAAGGCTGAAGGTTTTTTACCTTCATGTATTCTATGCATGAAGGTAAATAACCTTCTGGGTGCAGCAGCACCCCTAATACTTATCTAAGCCCAATCTCGATCCAGCGATGTGCACAAGGCCCAAGGCTCTCCTGGGTGTCTCCCCCTGATTGGCTGAGATACAGCAGCGGGAGCCATTGGCTCCCACTGCTGTCAATCACAGCCAGAGAGGTGGGAGCAGGGGCAGGGCTGAGCTGCGCTCCCTGTATCTTATGGACGCAGAGAGCCAGCTCGATAAGCAAGGGGGAGGGGCTGAGAGCACCGGAGGGGGACCCGAGAAGAGAAGGATCGGGGATGCTCTGTGCAAAACCACTGCACAGAGCAGGTAATTATGACATGTTGTTTTTTAAATATAATTTTTTCCTTTACAATCACTTTACATGAGGCTGGTAAAAGCAGGCAGTTGAGCCATGGCTTTACCATCCTTATAATCCCATCTCTAGACTGTACGCAGGGCAAAAATTAAATAGCATGTCACCATGAATGGGGCACTCTCCATAACCATCCTACAGCCATATGTAATGCACAAGGTTGCTGCGCAATGGGTCAAATGTTTCAAGGTTTGAAACCTGCAATAAGGAGGTGAATTATCACTCCCTCAATGCGTGTCAAACACCAGCAATGACCACTGCACATTTGAACAAGACCTTAAAGCCCCCTATCAGCCCATCTTCCTCCTTCAGAACCCCCTAGATCCCTTTAGTTTCATGTACCAACTAATTCTTAAAGGGGGAATATCTGTCCTCAGTGCCTTTCTCTGTCTCAAATGTGAGACTTCATGGGGTTTGTTCAGACCCCTAAAATCTCACTAAAGACCCCCCAACAGCGTTGTAAAAAAAAAAGTAAAACATTATTTAAAAAAAAAATGTAAAACATAATTAAAAAATGTAAAAAATAAGACTTATGCCGCGTACACACGGTCGGACTTTTCAGCTACAAAAGTCCGACAGCCTGTCCGACAGACTTTCGACGGACTTTTGGCGGACTTTCGACGGACTTGCGGCGGACTTTCTAACGAACAGACTTGCCTACACACGATCACACAAAAGTCCGTCGAATTCTTACGTGATGACGTACACCGGACTAAAATAAGGAAGTTCATAGCCAGTAGCCAATAGCTGCCCTAGCGTGGGTTTTTGTCTGTCGGACTAGCATACAGACGAGCGGATTTTTCGACCGGACTCGAGTCCGTCGTAAAGATTTGAAGCATGTTTCAAATCTAAAGTACGTCGGATTTGAGGGTAAAAAAGTCAGTTGAAAGTCCGGAGAAGCCCACACACGATCGGATTACCAGCCAGCTTTAGTCCGTCAGCGTCCGTTGGACTTTTGTAGACGAAAAGTCCGACCGTGTGTACGCGGCTTAAAAGTTCTAATCAGACTAAAAAGCCAGGTTCAATATGTCCCATAATTCAGCCACACCCACTGTATGCTGCGGCGCACTGCACCATCTCCCTTGTAGGAGCCCCAGTGCATGACTTTGCCCAGGGGCCCATGATGCTATTAGGATGGCACTAACATCTCTGACCTCTTAACTTTGCACCACTTACTACTGAACTCTGCCTTACTACTGACCTCTGAGCTCTGCCCCACTTACTACTGACCTCTGAACTCTGCCTCACTACTGACCTCTGAGCTCTGCCCCACTTAATACTGACCTGTGAACTCTGCGTCACTTAATACTGACCTCTGAAGTCTGCATCACTTACAACTGACCTCTGAGCTCTGCCCCACTTACTACTGATCTTTGAAGTCTGCACTACTTACTACTGACCTCTGAACTCTGCCTCACTACTGACCTCTGAGCTCCGTACCACTTACTACTGACCTCTGAAGTCTGCATCACTCACTACTGACCTCTGAGCTCTGCCCTGCGTAATACTGACCTGTGAACTCTGAGTCACTTACTACTGACCTCTGAAGTCTGCACTACTTACTACTGACCTCTGAAGTCTGCACTACTTACTACTGACCTCTGAAGTCTGCACTACTTACTACTGACCTCTGAAGTCTGCACTACTTACTACTGACCTCTGAAGTTTGCACTACTTACTACTGACCTCTGAAGTCTGCACTACTTACTACTGACCTCTGAAGTCTGCACTACTTACTACTGACCTCTGAAGTTTGCACTACTTACTACTGACCTCTGAAGTCTGCACTACTTACTACTGACCTCTGAAGTCTGCACTACTTACTACTGACCTCTGAAGTCTGCACTACTTACTACTGACCTCTGAAGTCTGCACTACTTACTACTGACCTCTGAAGTTTGCACTACTTACTACTGACCTCTGAAGTCTGCACTACTTACTACTGACCACTGAAGTCTGCACTACTTACTACTGACCTCTGAAGTTTGCACTACTTACTACTGACCTCTGAAGTCTGCACTACTTACTACTGACCTCTGAAGTCTGCACTACTTACTACTGACCTCTGAAGTCTGCACTACTTACTACTGACCTCTGAACTCTGCATCACTACTATCCTCTGAACTCTGCTTCTATTTTAACCACACCAATATTCAGCACAATAAAAAACACACTCAATTTTTACTGCTGCACATGCCACACTTTCTTGTTTTTGCTCAGGAGGGCCCAACTTATGATCCTGCACACAGGCCTCATTACTTTCTACGTCACTGTTACCCCATATTTTACTGGGTGATAGAATGCTACCAGTTTCAGGGCGGTGCGCTGCATCCCACACCCTACTTTCCCAACCTTGGTACTGAATGACCTTGTCCTAAAACAGGGGGGGCGCCATACTGAGTCTTTGCCCCGGGTGAAGGAATGTCTAGCTTCGCCACTGCACGTGACAGTGACGTAATGCATAGAGCGTGAGCGGAGGCAGACAGGAAACCGGAAGTGACGCACAAGGAACCGTAATCCAGTACTTGTGGAATTTTATGCTTTGTACAAGTTGTAAAACTGTAAGTGCAAATATTTAGTTTAATAAACACACCCTATTTTAACCGCTTAAGGACCGCCCCATGTACATATACTGCGGCAGAGCGCAAATTCACGTACCTGTACGTCATTGTTTGTTCTTGCTCTGGGGTGCACGCCGGAGCCCCGCTACCTTTGTGATTGGACACAGCGGGAGCCAATCAGTGGGCCGCCGGGACCCACCGATCATTCCGAGGATAGGCAGAACGGCGGTCTGCCTATGTAAACAAGGCAGATCGCTGTTCTGCCCGAGAGGAAAATGGAGATCTTGTGTTTCTGCTAAGCAGAAACATGGATCTCTGCATTTCTCCGGTGTCAACATTCCCCCCACAGTTAGCAAGCACTCCCTAGGAGTACACTTAACCCTTTGATCGCCCCTGGTGTTAACCCCTTCCCTGCCAGTGTCACTTATACAGTGACAGTGCATTTCTTTTAGAACTGATTAATGTATTTGTGTCACTGGTCCCCAAAAAGTGTCACTTAGTGTCAGATTTGTCCGCCGCAATGTCACAGTCAATAAAAAAATAAAAAGTCCATAAATTTATCCAAAGTTTGTAGATGCTATAACTTTTGCGCAAACCAATCAATATACGCTTATTGGGATTTTTTAACCAAAAACATGTAGCAGAATACATATTGGCCTAAATTGATGAAGTAATTAGATTTTTTCAATTTTTTTTATTGGATATGTTTTATAGCAGAAAATAAAAAATATATATTCTTTTTTCAAAATTGTTGGTATTTTTTTGTTTATAGCGCAAAAAATAAAAACCGCAGAGGTGGTCAAATACCACCAAAGGAAAGCTGTATTTGTGTGGAAAAAAAAGGACATAATTTTATTTGGGTGCAGCGTCGTACGACTCGCAATTGTCAGCTAAAGCAACACAGTGCCGTATCAGTAAAAATGGCCTGGTCAGGAAGTGGGTAAAACCTTCTGGAGCTGAGGTGGTTAAATATATCACAAAATTTGAGTATTTGATAGTGTCTTAAGGCGGGTTCACACTGGTACAATATGACAGTCGTACAACTGTGGATCCGACTTTGCCCTACGACTTGAAGTCTGACATCCAATCCGACTTCAGTGAACGGGGATCCGACTTTGAGAGGGGAGAAAAAAATCGGAAGAGACGCCGGAGCTGTTACTTTGTAGTGTTTTTATTTTTGCCACTTTTTTTTAGGTGAATAGGTAGGGGTACAATGTACCCCATACTCATTCACATAGGGTGGGGGGCTGGAATCTGGGGACACCCTTGTTAAAGGGGGTTTCCAGATTCTGATAAGCCCCCCCGTCCGCAGACCCCAAATACCACTGGCCAGGGTTGTCAGGAAGAGGCCCTTGTCCCCATCAACATGAGGACAAGGTGCTTTGGAGAGGGGGGCGCACTGCCCCCATGTTGAGGGCATGTGGCCTGGTATGGTTCAGGAGGGGGGGCACTTGGTCGCCCCCCCCTTTTCCTGACTTGCCGGACTACGTGCTCGAATAAGGGTCTGGTATGGGTTTTGGGGGGACCCTCACGCCAAAAAACAGCGTGGGGGTCCCCTTAAAATCCATACCAAACTGAAGGGCCTGGAATGCTCTTGGAGGGGAAACCCCATGCTGTTTATTTTTTTTAATTTGACGTGGAGTTTCCCCTAAAGAGTCATACCAGACACAAAGTGCCTGGTATTGTCAGGATCAAAGTCGGATCCCCATTCATTGAAGTCGGATGGATGTTGGACTTCAAGTCACAGAGCAAAGTCGGATCCACAGACGTACGACTGTCGTGTCGTACCGGTGTGAACCTGGCCTTAGTCCCCTTTCACATTACCGCGCCTTCAAAGTGGCGTGATTTTGCCATGATTTTGACGCGATTTTGCGGCCCCAATTTTGAAGCGATTTTGACGCGATTTCAGGGAATGCCTATGTAAACTTGAGGTCTATGGCTTTCAACTCGCATCAAAATTGGACCAAAGTAGTATAGGGACTACTCGACTTGAAGTCCCACAGATATGAACGGTATTCATTGGAAATCATGGGGTATGGGGTATGGCTTGTCATGCGACTTTGCAGTCCCAAGTCGCAGGACAAGTCGCAGGAGTGTGAAAGGGGCCTAAAGGAAAAATCACCCACCAGCTGTACCAGGAAACCAGGAGATAATCGTGGAGAGTCCCTAGTGGATAGTGGATACAGGAGGACCAGCATTCCTCGGAGGATTAATAAATACATGCTTTCATACAGGTATGAAGGAGGTGAGAATTCTGTAAACACAGTGGTGACAGATATGTAATCTCAGACAACACAGAAGCAATATCACATAGTATATAGAGGTGATGGGAAAAGAAAGCATATCAGAGACTTTTTTTTCATCTATATGAACTTGAATATTAAACACTGGAGTTGATTTATTGTTTATTTGCACATTGATTGAAGGAAGACACATTATTTGAATAACCAATTATTATTTCGCCTTATGTATATATATGAAATGTGGCAATGGTTTTTACATGATTTATTGCTGCATTTGCACAACTTTTTTTGAGCTATTTGCACATATACTTTTGTAGAGGTTGACATTTATTTTATTTGATTATTTTATATACTTCACATTAATACATATGTTTTATGCTCACTAGCAGAGCAGCACCATTCGCTTCTTTATTTGCTTATCTATAGTTGTGGGAACACTATTAGGTGTTCTTTGCAGCCATAATTCAATAACATAATAACTTACTCACCCTAAGTAGCAACGCAGAAGTATTGTACACTCATGGAATATTACTGTTTACATTAAATTTTGACCTCCATCTGTACCCGTTGCCGTCCATGTTTTCAAAAGGAACAAGGCTGTGTCTTTTCCTCTTTAGATGGATCTAAACTAATGTACTGTAAATGGATGTAAGTGGATGTCGGCCTTTTATGTCCATTCCAATTATGTCTGTTTTAAGGCAAGAAAACTGTTGTACTTTTGCCCCCTATGATTAGTTTCTTTACCAACTAAACAAACAGATGCAAAATGGATGTAAACTAAACTGAACTGACCTGAATTTCAAACTGATGTAAACTGAGCTAAACTGAAGACGGATGTGCAAATGGATGTAAATTGATGTAACCTGAGGATTAACTCTCATGTGTTCTATAATATATAATTAGGAAATTCATATTTTTAATATGGTAGGGGTTTATACTGTAACTGCACAGCCATACAAAAATGTGCGTTTACAGAGGGCGCTATGAAAAAGTGTTCAAAGGAGGGAGAGAGAAGGGCACTCTGGTGAGGCTGGGTATCCGGTCCTTAGTATCAGTGGAGAGATGACACTTAAAGCGGGGGTCCACCTATCTATCTTTTTTTTTTTTTTTTGGTTCATTCACAAACTTTTCTTCTCAGCATTACATACTCACATATTGTGTGTAATATGTCCGCCTGTGTCAGATTTCGTCGGAAATAATAACTTTTATTATTCACTGCAGGCGGTTTCCATCTTCATTGTGGGCATTTGAAGCCCACAAGCATTTATTTCCTGGATGTGGTGAATGCTTTGCTCCCAGCATTCACCGCTCGATCCCGCACATGCTCAGTGGCATCCTGGGAAGCCTGAGACTAGCTCCCAGGAGTCTGGGAGAGGCTAGAAACACGCCTACTCCCACGGGAGGAGAACCAGGAAGTGCAAAGAAGAATAGAAAAATAAAAGGTAATTACGGCGATTTAAATTTTTTTAAACGGCATGTCAGCATCTAGGCAAGGAAGAGAATACATACAGATATTGTTCAAAATTTGGGTGGAACCCCGCTTTAAGGCAGCACTTTGTAGAGAAGAAGCAGCTCTGGAGGGTCATAAAGGAAAGAGAAAGGCGCCTCTAAATGTAGTGGTTAAAAGATTTATTACAGGCACAATGGGATTAAAACACTTACAAGATAGTAAGAGGTCATAGGCATATAATGATTTGTCCTCATGCGGATTCATGTGATCCTCGTCTGTATGGGGGAGAGAGAGAGCCGTCCTGACGAAGGAGCTGTGCATGCTCCGAAATGCGTTATTGGCCACCACCTTCACCTGATGTCACATTGGCCACGTGCGTTTCCAGCTTGGTTCCAGAACCCAGGCCACTTTATCGCATCTTTACCTTCTTGTCAATCCACATTACTAGGGACTCTGACAGCTGCAGAACGTCTCTCTCTCCCCCAAACAGATGAGGGTTACAGCGATCCGCATGAGGACAAATCATTGTATGCCTATGACCTCTTACTATCTTGTAAGTGTTTTAATCCCATTTTGCCTGTAATAAGTCTCTTAACCACTGCACTTAGAGGCGCCTTTCTCTTTCCTTTATGAAAAAGTGTTCAAATCTATTCCCACCCTCAATGAGTCTTATAACTGATGGTGCTTCCTTTCTAGATTACTTACGTAGCAAAACGAAATGTAAATCTGATTGCTAACAAATCACAAGGCTGTGCATATTTTTTTGCAGGCAGAGAAGAACAAAATAAAGAAATATTAAAACAAATAATGAAATAAGCAGTCATTTCTAGAACCTTACTGTCCCGTTGTGAATCAATGAAGTGACTGGAAAATAAAGCCTGACAAAAAAAATGTTTCAGCTTTGGCAAATTGTTTATTAGCAGAAAGTCATGCTAGGGTAACTGAATTATGTTTCTGTGTTTTAAAGCTTTACTTCAAGCAAACAAGAACTTTTTGCATTTAAAGTATACCTTTCCGTATACGAAAAGTACTACAGGTGATGGCAGACTATAATTTGGATGGTTTGGGCAGGTGATTGGGGTCCAGACTCTTGAGGGGGTCCATGCCATTTATTTTTAAACTTACAAACTTAGTAATGACCTTAAAAGTGTATAAAAAGGCAAAACCTTTTACACCCCCTCAATCTGATTGTATATAGTGTTGCATTAGATATTAAAGAATAAAAATATTAAAGCTGCACCCCAGTTAGATAGAATAGGCACAAATAATTGGAGTTCTGTAAAAAGCGGTTGTAAAGGTGGAAAGTTTTTGTACCCTAATGCTTTTTCTGCATTAAAGTGATTTTAAAGCTTTATGCCGCGTACACACGATCGGAAGTTTGGCCAGCAAAAGACCGATAAGAGCTTTTGGTCGGAAAATGCGACCGTGTGTATGCTTCATCTGACTTTTGATGGCGGAATTTTTTGATCAGAAAAAGTTGCGATCATCTGTACAAATTCCGACGCGCAAAATTCCTACACAAGCTCGGAAACAATTCGACGCATGTTCGGAAGCATTGAACTTCATTTTCTCATCTTGTCGTAGTGTTTTTTGGGTTTTTTTCATTAAAATAACAAACATGTTATACTTACCTGCTCTGTGCAGTTGATTTTGTACAGAGTGACTCGATCCTCCTTTTCTCGGGTCCCTCGCCAGCGCCCCCTGGCTCCTCCCTCTTGTTGGGTGCCCTTGCAGCAAGCAGCTTGCTGTGGGGGCACCCGAGCCGAGCCGCTGCTCTGTGTGTCTATTCATACACGGAGCTGCGGTTCGCCCCTGCCCCCTCCGTCTCCTGATTGGCTCACTGGCTGTGATAGAAAGCAGCGGGAGCCAAGGGAGAGTGAGTGCCCAGAAAGGCCAGGCTCTCGAGGGCATTGCTGGATCGAGAGAGGGCTCAGGTAAGTAAGAATTGGGGGGGCTTCTGCACACAGAAGGTTTTTTACCTTCATGCATAATATGCATGAAGGTAAAAAACCTTGTGCCTTTACAACCACTTTATGGTAAAAAAACCTTCATGTCCAGCTCCCCCCCCAGCCATCTACCTGAGTCTGACCTCGATCCAGCGCTGTACCCAAGAGCAAGGGCTCCGCTCTCTATCTACCTTCTCAATGGACTCAGTGACAGCAGCGGGAGCCATTGGCTCCTGCTGCTGTCAACCAAATCCAGTGACAAGCGCTCAGGGCGTGAGGCTGAGATGCACTGTGTTTGTCAATAGACGCACACAGTGTGGCTTTGGATTCATTCTGCATGAGTGCCCCCATAGCAAGTGGCATGCTATGGGGGCACTCGGCAGGCAGGAAAAGCCAGGAGCACTGGCAGGGACCCCAGAAGAGGAGATCGAGGCTGCTCTGTGCAAAACTATTGCACAGAGCAGGTAAGTATAACCTGTTTGTTATTTAAAAAAAAAAACACTTTTACAATCACTTCAATAGATCACTAAATGCATTTTTGTAGATGCAAGTAGAGTAGGTATATAAATCTGACTTGGTTTTAGCCTCTTGCAGTCTACTATACAGAATAGTCTGTGCAGAGCTCAGATAAGGAAGGGAACGGCAGCAGAAGGAGCTAATCAGAGGTGCTGCAGTGCAAGGAGCATGCTGAGAATAGGAAAGAGCAGAGTGACAGACTGATGAGTTCATCAGTCTTCTGCTTCACTGTTCATGGTCTAGTTACTGGCTGGGGAGGGGAAACTGCAGCAGGGAAAGATTGGGTCTCTTTCCCTGATAAAGGGGCTGTGTGATTGGGCAGAACTGTGCAATCTTCAGGACCAGATGGAGAAATACAAATGGAGTAAAAGAGCCATGTACAGAATCTCACAAAAGTGAGTCTACCCCTTCTGTTTTTTAAAATATTTTATTATATCTTTTAATGTGACAACACTGAAGAAATGACACTTTGCTACAATGTAAAGTAGTGAGTGTACAGCTTGTATAACAGTGTAAATTTGCTGTCCCTTCAAAATTACTCAACACACAGCCATTAATGTCTAAACCGCTGACAACAAAAGTGAGTACACCCCTAAGTATAAATGTCCAAATTGGGCCCCATTAGCCATTTTCCCTCCCCAAGGTCATGTGACTTGTTAGTGTTTCAAGGTCTCAGGTGTGAGAGCAGGTGTGTTAAATTTGGTGTTATCGCTCCCACTCTCTCATACTGGTTACTGGAAGTTCAAGTACATAAACATGACCTAGGCTGTAAGAAGATTCTCAAGACCCTGAAACTGAGCTGCAGTACGGTGGCCAAGACCATACAGCGGTTTAACAAGACAGGTTCCACTCAGAACAGGCCTCGCCATGGTTGACCAAAGAAGTTGATTGCATGTGCTCAGCGTCATATCAAGAGGTTGTTTTTGGGAAATAGAAATATGAGTGCTGCCAGCATTACTGCAGAGGTTGAAGGGGTGGGGGGGTCAGCCTGTCAGTGTTCAGACCATACGCCACACACTGCATCAAATTGGTCTGCATGGCTGTCGTCCCAGAAGGAAGCCTCTTCTAAAGATTATGCACAAGAAAGCCCCCAAACAGTTTGCTGAAGACAAGCAGACTAAGGACATGGATTACTGGAACCATGTCCTGTGGTCTGATGAGACCAAGATAAACTTATTTGGTCCAGATGCTGTCAAGGGTGTGTGGCGGCAACCAGGTGAGGAGTACAAAGACAAGTGTGTCTTGCCTACAGTCAAGCATGGTGGTGGGAGTGTCATGGGCTGCATAAGTGCTGCCGGCACTGGGGAGCTATAGTTCCCTGAGGGAACCATTAATGCCAACATGTACTGTGACATACTGAAGCAGAGCATGATCCCCTCCCTTTGGAGACTGGGCCACAGAGCAGCATTCCAACATGATAACAACCCCAAAACACCTCCAAGATGACTACTGCCTTGCTAAAGAAGCTGAGAGTTAAGGTGATGGACTGGCCAAGCATGTCTCCAGACCTAAACCTTATTGAGCATCTGTGGGGCATCCTCAAATGCAAGGTGGAGGAGCGCAAGGTCTCTAACGTCCACCAGCTCCGTGATGTCGTCATGGAGGAGTGGAAGAGGCCTTCAGAGGCAACCTGTGAAGCTCCGTGCCCAAGAGGATTAAGGCAGTGCTGGAAAATAATGGTGGCCACACAAAATATTGACACTTTGGGCCCAATTTGGACATTTTCACTTAGGGGTGTACTCACTTTTGTTGCCAGCGGTTTAGACATTAATGGCTGTGTGTTGAGTTATTTTGAGGGGACAGCAAATTTACACTGTTATACAAGCTGTACACTCACTACTTTACATTGTAGCAAAGTGTAATTTCTTCAGTGTTGTCACATGAAAAGATATAATAAAATATTTACAAAAATGTGAGGGGTATACTCAATTTGTGAGATACTGTATGTATTTCATCTGTATAGCCAGCTGGTTGCCTGGAATTCACCCTTAAAGACAAATAGTAGGTTTGTCCACCACACTCAACTGCTTTTTGTTTGATTTATCTTGTTATTACTTTTATTTTCAATCTACACCTCTTCCCTGGGTCAGCTGATATCAATATCATTTCTACGCTGAAGACACACAAATCTATCTCTCCACCCCTCAACTCACTCACTCCATCAGTCTCCTCACGCATCACTAACTTACTAACCGACATATCTGTATGGATGTCACACCACTTCCTCAAACTCAACTTGTCAAAAACCGAACTTATATTTCCTCCTCCATGTGCCTCTTCCCCTGTCTTCTCTATCGAGAGCAATGGCACAACCATCCACCCATCTCCACATGTCAGGGTGTTAGGTGTTATCTTGGATTCTGAACTCTCCTTTCGGCCCCACATCCAATCACTTTCCAAAGCTTGCCGCCTCAACCTCCGCAATATCTCTAAACTACGTCCCTTTCTAACCAATGAAACCACAAAGCTCCTGATTCACTCCCTGGTTATCTCTCGCCTCGACTACTGCAACTCCCTTCTCATTGGCTTACCTTTAAATAGACTATCCCCCCTTCAGTCCATCATGAATGCTGCTGCCAGACTCATCCACCTTACAAACCGCTCAGTATCTGCTACCCCTCTCTGCCAATCCCTCCATTGGCTGCCATTTGCCCAACTAATTAAATTCAAAACACTAACAATAAGTTACAAAGCCATCCACAACTGTGCCCCCAACTACATCACTAGCCTAGTCCCAAATACCCACCTAATTGCCCTCTTCGTTCCTCCCAAGACCTCCTGCTCTCTAGCTCCCTCATCACCTCCTCCCATATCCACCTCCAGGACTTCTCCCGAGCCTCGTCCATCCTCTGGAATTCCTTACCCCAATCTGTCAGACTGTCTCCAAATGTATCCACTTTTAGGCGATCCCTGAAAACTTTCCTCCTCAGAGAAGCCTATCCTGCCTCCATCTAATAACTGCACTTCTATTTCTCCATCAGCTCATCCCCCACAGCTATTACCCTTTTGTATAACTTGACCCTCCCTCCTAGATTGTAAGCTCTAACGAGCAGGGCTCTCTGATTCCTCCTGTATTGAATTGTATTATAATTGTACTGTCTGCCCTAATGTTGTAAAGCGCTGCGTAAACTGTCGGCGCTATATAAATCCTGTATAATAATATAATAATAATAATTACTCTTATGCGTTTTTTAGATCAGTTGTATCCCTCTGCATAGGGGAAAGGAAAAAAAAACACCAACATATGCAATAAGGTTGCAAAACTGGTTGCCACCCACTAAGATAGTGGGGTTGGTTTACTTTTTTTTATATTATTTTTTGTATTGGATCCTCAGATGATACATGTGCTTAGTTGATTATTTAAAATAAAACGATGGATTTTAAGAATTATATCTACTTTTAATATCTTGGTATCCAGAAAGTCCTGGAAATTGTATTCACATATTTTGCCATATTTTTGGGTTGATGATACCTATATAATAATACCAATACGGTTAGTCCTTCTACATGACTTGTGTTGATTTACTGAAGACAAACAGGCTTTTTACTTTACAAGGGTCTTTTCCCTTAGCTTAGTGAATGAGGTAATGCTCTACTAAATTCCATCATCCAATCATGTGCAAGCAAAAAACACTGTTTTTTACTCTTCTTGTACATGACTGTGTATTCTTTGTGCAGTGCATTTTCATCATATTCACTAAGCTAAGTGAAAATTCTCTTTTAAAATGAACATTTGCCTTTGAAGAAAAATAACAACAACAAAAAAAGAATCAAATAACAGTAATTAAAAACTAGTGTTAACCCCAAAAATGTAATATATTGCAGCTTACCAATCATTGGATGCAGTGGCTGCATTTGTTTTCTTTTTTTTAGGCGCTTTCCCTCTGTTTTCACCTGGTGATCTGACCAGTAATACTCAGGATGAAGGAGCACAGGAGGCACCTTTGGACAGCAGCTTTGTCAGTCTAGGAGGTGGGGAGTGCTAGATGTACTAGCAGATTTAAATACAGTACCAAATTGAAGCTAAACTCCAAATCACACTTTATAAGCAGTTACAGCAAACACTTTTTTCCTTATGGGATAAAGGTTTTACAAAAATAAATAAATGCTGATCATTATAAGCACCCCTGTCAGTTGTAAGTAGTGTGTGTTAATCCTCTAACTGTTACATTTGCAGGGCAGCTTGTTCTGTTGAAAAAAACATCAGACTTACTGGCCAGATAACCAGATGGAAATAGAAGAAAGAAAGCCTGAAAAAAAAGACTAATGCAGCCATCACATCTAAGAATTGGTAAGCTGCAATATATAGTACATTTTTGCTTTTGGGTTTAATACTGCTTTAAAGTACCGTATTTATCGGCGTATAACACGCACCGGCGTATAACACGCACCCCAATTTAGGAGGGAATTTTAAGGAAAAAAAACTTTTAGGAGGGAAGTTGAAGGGAAAAAAAACTTACATTTAAATGCCCATCATTGCAGCCTTCTCAGTGCAGCCTTGTCAGTGCAGCCTTGTCAGTGCAGCCATGTCAGTGCAGTCTTCCCCAGTGCAGCCTTGTCAGTGCAGACTTCCCCAGTGCAGCCTTCCCCAGTGCAGCCTTGTCAGTGCAGCCTTCCCCAGTGCAGCCTTGTCAGTGCAGCCTTCCCCAGTGCAGCCTTGTCAGTGCAGCCTTCCCCAGTGCAGCCTTCCCCAGTGATCCCAGCCATTCTGGGCTTCAAAATCGCCGACCGCGATTTGAAAATGGCGCCGCCGGCGCCGAAATACACAGTGCCGGTCCTCGGCTCTTTCCGGCGGCTCTCGTTCACTTTCAGCTCCACTCGTAGTCCCGAGCGGAGCTATCCGAACCTAGCCGAGTAGGTTCGGATAGCTCCGCTCGGGACTACGAGTGGAGCCGAAAATGAACGAGAGCCGCCGGAAAGAGCCGAGGACCGGCTCTGTGTATTTCGGCGCCGGCGGCGCCATTTTCAAATCGCGGTCGGCGATTTTGCAAATCTGACAGGTCGGGATCGCAGGGGATCGGCGTATAACACGCACCTGCGATTTTCCCCTGGTTTTAAGGGGAAAAAAGTGCGTGTTATACACCGATAAATACGGTAATCAGAATACATGTAAGGTTGATAATGGCATATTACATGTTAAAAAAAAAATACAAGTATGAGAAAAGAAAAAAAGAAAAAAGCATAAAAAGCAAGAGCGAGATAAATTTAGCTGTGCGGCCTTCTCATAAATCTGGGTCTGGTTGTGAACTAGATTTTAGTTATGCGAAAATAAGAATATATTTCCTTTAGAGCAAAAAAAAAAAAAAAAAATTATCAGGCAGTATTTCATACATCTGCCAGTTTCCTTACAAAACATAGACTCCATTGTGTTTTTAGACATGGCACCTTTTCTGGCACACCACTATTGGTGCAAAAGGGCTTCCCCTCCTATCTACAAGAAGGGAAAGAATGAGAACTGACATTCCTATATGCTAAGGAAAGAAATACAAGTTCATACATCTGGCTCATTGTGCCTTGTCTAATAATTATGAATCATTGGAAAATGCTAAATTTGGCAGCTTTTTGTTTGGTCCCCACTAAATCCAGAAGGTTCTACAAAATAGTTATACTTCAGATTTTAACCACTTCAGCGCTCCAGAAGGTTTACCCTCCTTCATGACCAGGCCATTTTTTGTGATACGGCACTGCGTTACTTTAACTGACCATTGAACGGTCGTGCAACGCTGTACCCAAATAAAATTTATGTTCCTTTTTTCCCACATATAGAGCTTTCTTTTGGTGGTATTTGATTACCTCTGCGGCTTTTATTTTTTGCGCTATAAACAAAAAAAAAAAAACAATTTTGAAAAAAAAAACTAAATTTTTACTTTTTGATATAATAAATATCCAAAAAAATAAATAAATAAATAAAAATATTTCTTCATCAGTTTAGGCCAATATGTATTCTTCTATATATTTTTGTAAAAAAAAACAAAAAAACGCAATAAGCATTGAATTGATTGGTTTGCGCAAAAATTATAGCGCCTACAAAATAGGGGATAGATTTATGGTATTTTTATTATTTATTTATTTTTTACTAGTAATGGGAGGCGATCTGCGATTTTTAGCAGGACTGCCAATAGGCCAATATGTATTCTGCTACATATTTTTGGTATTCTTGGTAAAAAAAAATCCCAATAAGTGTATATTTATTGGTTTGCGCAAAAGTTATAGCGCCTACAAACTATGAAATATTTTTATGGAATTTTAATTAATCTTTTTTTTTTTTACTAGTAATGGCGGCAATCAGCGACCTATAGCGGGACTGCAACATTACGGTGTACAAATCGGATACTAAGTGACACTTTTGACACTTTTTTGGGGACCAGTGACAGTGCTTGTACTGTGCTTGTACTGTGGTAAGGTAGAGATCTGTGTTCCTGCTTAGCAGAAACACAGGATCACTACTTTCCCTACTGACAGAATGGCAATCTGCCTTATTTACATACCTTCTGCTTGTCTTGGGAACGATCGGCGGGTCCCAGCAGACGCTGACTGGCTCCCGCTGTGTCCAATCACAGCTGGAGGGGGTCCCTGGCATCGTGTGTGCGCGCCCCAGACCCGGATGTGCAAAATCACTTACCTGTACATGATTTTGAACAAGAGAGCCGCCTTGCCCACGCATAAATACAGTATAGGGTCGGCAAGAGGTTAATGCAGGTAGACTTCATCCACTGGTTTGTTTCTACGGTGAGCTGTGCTTCCTCTCTCTATGGTAAGCCTTCACAACTGCCATTGGATTATCTAGTATAGACTTTGAAAAAATTGTACAGCTTTATTATTATGCTGTTTCACCAATATTTGTGTTAGCATGTAGGTTGGGTGCAGTGTGGTACGGCAGCAACAACTTACACAGTCCAAGTGTGATGAAAGAACTTATATATTGAAATAATGCAAAGACAGTTTGCAAATAACCCAGTGGGTAGACAACCCAGGTGGGAACACTCACAGGTCCAACAGCGTGTAGAGAACAGGATTCAGCTGGACTGACAGCGCCTGTTGAGAGAGACAAAGTATGGCCTGACCATCTTGCATGCAAAGAAAGATTAAGTCCAGAGAAGTTGCGGGCCCTACATGCTGCCTCCCCATCAGGTGGGGTACTTGTCTCTACTTTACCCACTTGCAAAATGCGCGCCAAACCTGGGAGCCAGGGTCTTAAAAAGGCTCTGCCTGACCCAAGATGGCTGCTAGAATTACATGGGATGGCAGCATGCAACAGTATGGCTTTCCCAATGAGCCAGGAAACCATAGAGGAACCATGTACCTCTTGATGTCCTCTCCAACTGCAGTGCTACTGCAGAAGAGCACCAATCACAATGCAGAAAGCAGACTGCCCCTGCCTACAAGTATGGAATACCCTAGGGGTCATGACACAAGGTAAGGACAATGAGGTTAATTTACTGAAGAAGTTGAAGTGGAAATCCTGGCTATTATTAACTAAGCTTAAACCTGCTCCCATCACCTTCTAAAACCTTTTCTAAGTACCCCCTAGAAGGAAGATGCTCATACTTACCTATTCTCAGGGCACTCTGGTCCAGTCACATGATCTCCTCAACAGCCGGCTTCGGAGGAGAGGCCAGAGCACTGAAAACAGCTGCAGAACCTGTGTGGTGAGGTCACCCATGGGCTTATGATGAGGTATCCATTATGGGCTGTCCCTCCTCTCCCCTGAAGCCAATCATGTGACCAGAGATCGAAGCACCTTTAGAATAGCTAAGTATAAGCTTCTACGGGCAGTTAGAATAGGATTTAGAAGCTTAGTTAGTAATAGCTTGGACTTCCACTTTAAGAATATTCACTCAATAAATTGTAGCTACCGTATATACTCGAGTATAAGTCGAATTTTTCAGCATGTTTTTTTGTGCTGAAAGTGCCACCCTCGACTTATACTCGAGTCAAGCACTTTTCTGCAGCAAAAAATTTAATTTTTCGAACCGACTTTGGGGCCCCGTATCTCAGGGCCAATTGAATAGAAACCCCAAATTTGGTGTGCAAACCCAGTGGAACTAGACCTACAACATATCCAAAGTTGAAGTTCCTAGCTCTAAGTGGCCCCGAGATACGGGGCCCCAAAATCGGTTCGGAAATTGTCATTCTCTGCTGTAGAAAAGTGCTTGACATTTTCTGAACCGATTTTGGGGCCCCATATCTCAGGGCCACTTGGTGCTAGGAACTTCAAATTTGGTGTGCAAACCCAGAACTGGTACCACAACATATCCAAAGCTGAAGTTCCTAGCTGTAAGTGGCCCCGAGATACGGGGCCCCAAAATCGGTTCAGAAAATGTCATTCTCTGCTGCAGAAAAGTGCTTGACATTTTCTGAACTGATATTTGGGGCCCTGTATCTCGGGGCCACTTGGTGCTAGAAACCCCAGCTTTGGAAATTTTATGCTGCTAGTTCCACTGGGTTTGCACACCAAATTTGGGGTCCTTAGCACTAAGTGGCCCCGAGATACGGAGCCCCAAATTTGGTCAACTGTGTCCATCTGCAGCAATGTCATTTCGGGACCCTTTGGGTTCAGAGACCCCAAATTTTTGCTGCAGCTAGGGGGGCAGCTAGGAACCCTTAACTACCAAGTTTGAAGTTCAGGGGACCTATGGCTGCAAATGGGCACAGTGAGGCACGAAAATGGGCATTGTTGACCCTCTTTTCCACTTACAGTAGCCGTGCATTTCTCACCCTCGTCTTATACTCGGGTCAATAAGTTTTTCCCAATTTTTTTGTGGTAAATTAGGGCCTCGACTTATACTTGGAACGACTTATACTCGAGTATATACGGTATGTTGAAATTCAGTACCCAACCATGTGCAAATTAAAAAAATAAATAGCAATTTACTTTTAACACCACTACGGAAAATGTCCCTCACTCTGATGACGTCATGCTAGCTTGACAGCTTTATTGATGGACAGCACACACTGCATTCTTCCGCCCTATGTCCGCACTAACACATTTCATGACTAAGCAAAAGAAACACAGGGCCTCTAAGTGCAGTATAGGTAAACCATTTAATGATAAGGCAAAAGTAAAACTACTCACAAAAGGAGCATGAATACAAGTATTGTAGCAGTAATCTACACTTAGAGGCGCTGTGTTTCTTTTTCTTTGTTGCATTGCAGGGACTGCTTCTAGCTCTTTACACTGGTTGCCCTTAGGGCACTTTCACACTGGGACGGAGGGCATCAGTGGTAAAGTGGCGCTATTTTTAGCGGCACTTTACCGTCGTTTTAGCGGCACTTTTAACCCCCACAGAGGCGCTTTGCAGGAGCTTCAGCGGCACTGTCCATTGATTTCAATAGGCAGGGGCACTATAGGAGCAGTGTATACACCGCTTCTAAAGCGCCCCAAAGATGCTGCTTGCAGGACATTTTCTAACGTCCCGCAAGTGCAGAGCTCCAGTGTGAAAGCACTCAGGCTTTCACACTGGAGTGACAGGAGAGGCGCTTTACAGGCACTTTGCTGGTGCTATTTTTAGTGCTAAAAGGCCTGTAAAGTGCCTCAGTGTGAAAGTAACATAAGTGCTGGAACTTGGATTTCTCTCCCCTTTCATCTTGAAGAATTTTGTCATGGACTTTGTCTCTCTTATTGAGAGACGTTTTTGATCATACTCTTTTGATCTGTGTACATCTCCAGGGTTTTTCCTCATACGAGCGCTGAGTTCATTTTTTATCTATTTCATGACTAAGCCCAGGTGGGTGAAACGCGTTGGAGGGACAGACCTAGGATGGATGGATGCAGTGTGTGCTGTCCGTTAATATAGCTGTTAAGGTTTGGTGACATCATCATAGTGAGGCTCATTTTTCTTAGTGGCGTTTGTTGTATAGAGTGTGGATGGGCCCCTTTGGCGCCTAGCTAGCCGCAGTGTGGGCAGCTTGATGCAGCAAAAGACTTTCCGTTGTTGTCTGGCTTCCGGTGTGTTAACAATTTGCTTTTCACATCATTGGAAATTTCAGGTAGGTCTTCATTCTATTTATTGAGTAAAGATTCTCTTTTACGAAATGGGCCTCATTGTCTCATGTCGACCTTAAAGAATAGTGCATAAGACAAAATTGTCATCATGTGTCACATGACAAGTGTATTCCAGATGTACCCACTTATTTTCTCTTACTGCTTTACCATTTTTCTCCAACCCCTTTTCCCTTATTTAAATTAACGAGACCACACCACTCTATTGGAGTATAAAATGGCCATAACAGCCTATTTATTAAACAAACTGAATAAATAACTCCAATAACTTTAAATATATAAATAACATATAACTTCAGTGCAAACAACATGTTATTAACTGCAATCTGTTGGTCAATGACGAAGCTACACCCTTTTACCACATATCAAAACTTACACGCGGGAACCATTTTCAACTTGATAGGCCTCCAGCTGTACCGCTCGGAGACAACCCCTTGCCCGCAGTGTAACCATACCAGTATTCCATTTCGGGAATACACCGGAGGGGCCATACTATCGATGACCCCCCACCCGTTTTTACCACATTTGTTTACCGCTACCGTCACCGACCAACAGAAAAAACACAGCCACAGCCCGAAAGGATGAAACCTTATCCTTAAGGGCCCCTCCACACACTCAGTGCCCTTTGGATTCCCTCTTGCAGTCCCATGGTCCACAGATCAGTCCCCACGTCCGTGAGGTGAACACCATCCCTGCGTAAGTAAAGGCCTACATTAATTTCCAGCTCTCTGTGTCTTATCACCATGCCCCCTTGTTTCACCAAAAACCTCCCCACTACTTTGTTAATGCGAATGCGTGCCTTGTTCAGCCGTTCCACAGACCTTGCCATCCGCCAGGTGGTGCGTGCCACCATGTCGGACCATAACAGCAGAGTATTGGGAAAGACCGTGCGGATATATAGCAAATCCGACTTAACGCTTGCTAGTATGTCTCTTACCGTGCACACCCCTAAATCGTTCCCTCCTGCATGGATTACCAACACATCAGGTGGTCTGTCCAACCACGCATAACGCTCCACTTCCGTGACCACTCTGCCCCACATCATACCCGGTCTCCCCAGCCACCTGATGTATGCCTCTCTCCTCGATACTCCCATCTGCCTCCCGTCCGGTCTCGCATCACCTCTCCTGGCCCCCCAACACACATAAGAGTGCCCAAGAATCCAGACGAGACGTGGAGCACCTCCCCCTGCAATGAAAAGATCACACCAAGGTAACGTCATTCATCATTTTATTTTTTATTTTTTTACACTATTTATTTATTTCCTTTTTTTTTTTTTTTTTTTTTAAATTGTTATTCCATTATCATTTGAGGTCGTACGTAGGTGCGGAACCTTCTCGATTCCCATCTACAGATCCTCCTCACGGCTGCCTCATCCAACCCACATCTGGCAGCTTCAGTAGCCGCCCCAATGCGGAAGGAGTGTGAAGCGTAAGCCTTCCCATCCAAACCCAACTTCATCAAACATTTTCTAAACACTGCTACAAATTGGAATTTTGATAGGTAAGACCCGTCTTCATGACGCAAAAATGGCCCTTCCCCCATTGGCCTTACCTGCGCCAGTTCCTCGACCGCCCTTACCGGGCATACTGTGGATCCCGGCAGAGCGTACAACCATACATCCACCCCCTTCCCTGTCTGATCGGTTTTTGACCTTCGCAGTCTCAAACACACTTTATCCCCGTTTGACCTAACGTCCTGCACCAGAATGCCACCCGCATCCCCCGGTGCTGGGCTCACCAATTCCCCAATTCTGAACGCCCCAAAAAATGCTAACGAAAAAGCTGCCGTAAACAGCAAACATTCATAACTTGCAGAACATACTGACCTTAACTGCCCACAAATGGCCACCAGGTTTTTAAAAGTGACAGGCCTTCTTTCATCTTTCTTTCTTTGTCCTCTCTTGTACCCTTTCATGGCTTGCCTAACCCAAAAATCTTTAGTCCAATCCTCCCCCCTTTTCAGCTTGAAAAGGAATGACAAAGCCGCCATCTTCTTTTCAATAGAAGACACCGCCACCCCGTTTTCCATATTTCTGGACACAAAATACAAGACCAACAATCTCACCTCAATCCCATCCTTGTCCACCCCAGCTTCTTGCAGTAAACCCTCCCATTCTCTCCATACCTTCATATAGGCCATCCAAGTGGACTTACTCACTGACTGCTGGATCCATCCTGCGGCAACTCCAATGCCAGCTCCCAGATCCACTCCGGGCAAGGAATCCCTTCCTTTTCTGCTGCCGGGGCTAATTCCCTGAACTTGTCCCACTGAAAGCGAGACAGCGAATCAGCCAGTGTATTGTCAATCCCTGGTATGTGTACCGCATATATAAAGGTATTCAATTGCAAGCACCGCAATACCAACTGTCGCATCAGCCTAATGACAGGTTGGGAAGACGCTGACATGCGATTGACCACCTGCACAACCCCCATGTTGTCACAGTTAATTCTCAACTTTAAATTCTGGCAGGACCGCCCCCATAACTCCATAGCCAGCACCACTGGAAATAATTCCAGCAGTACCAGGTTCCGAAGAAACCCCGCTTTCACCCATGATTGTGGCCACGGCCCAGCGCTCCATTGCCCTTGAAAATAAGCCCCGTAACCAGTAGAACCTGCCGCGTCCGTAACCAGTTCCACATCGAAGTTACTTACCGGACCTGACATCCACACTGATCTTCCGTTGTACACTGACAGAAATTGATACCATACCTTCAGGTCCTCCCGATGTTCCCGCGTCAGCCTGACAAAATGAGTGGGGGCTTTTACTCCCGCCGTGGCTGCTGACAGCCTCCGACAAAACACCCTACCCATGGGTATGATCCTACAAGCGAAATTTAGCTTACCTAGCAACGACTGCAGTGTCCGCAACTGCACCTTCCGCCTTCCATGAATCTCCCGGATCTCCTTCTGTAAATCCACTAACTTCCCATGCGGCAATCTGCATTCCATTGCTATGGAGTCAATTACTATACCCAGAAAACTAATTTCGGTTGTCGGGCCTTCCGTCTTTTCGGCTGCCAGTGGCACTCCGAACCTTCCCGCAATGTGCTGCAACGTTGACAATAAAATCGCACACACACTGGAGGAAGGAGGACCTATACACAGGAAGTCATCCAAGTAATGTATAACCGAGTCCAGCCCCGACACATCCCTAACCACCCACTCCAAAAAGGAACTGAACGCCTCAAACATGGCGCAAGAAATGGAGCAACCCATGGGCAAACATTTATCGACGTAAAACTGTTCTTGCCAGTGGCAACCCAGAAGCCTAAAGCTGTCCGGATGCACTGGAAGTAGCCGAAACGCCGCTTCTATGTCCGATTTTGCCATGAGTGCCCCCTGTCCATACCTCCTAACCCACCGCACCTCAGCATCAAAGGAAGTATAGGACACCGCGCAGGCATCAGGGTCGATGAAATCATTGACCGAGCCCCCTTTTGGAAAGGATAAATGGTGAATTAATCGGAACTTATTCGCCTCTTTTTTGGGCACCACTCCCAATGGGGACACCACCAAATCCGGTAACGGCTTATCCGCGAATGGCCCTACCATGCGGCCTAGTGTCACTTCCTTTGCCAATTTTTCTCCCACCACCCCTGGGTGTTGCAACGCTGATTTCAAGTTCCTTGCCATAGGGGGAACCGCCTCCAAGGCACATGGTATTTTGAACCCCTCCCGAAAACCTGCAGTAATCAGCGATGCCGCCTCCCTATCCGGATACTTACTTAGGAAAGGCAGCATCCTTTCCACCTTCACCGGCGTCATCCCTCTTGTTAACAGGCTCCCCGGTACGTTTTCCTTTTTTGAAGCATCTGGCCAGTGTGTGCGCTCCCCCACACCCAGAGCATTCGTGCTTGAATTTGCACGATCCCCCAAACTTACAGTGTCCTTCGTTGTATTGCCAACACACCCCCCATTTCTTGCCGGCCGGTAGTCCTGAGGAGTGTGTACCCCCGGCCCCCCCTCGAAAAAACTGAGGCGAGGCCCTAGCGGAGGACATAAGTCTCATCCAAAGGCTGATGTCCTTATGGTCCCAGCGCAGGGCCGGATGAACCGCTCTGCGTTGTCGGAACTGCTCGTCATAACGCAGCCAAGCCGTTCCGCCATAAACTCTGTGTGCTTCCCCAATAGCATCCATATAACAAAACAACCCAGAGCAATGCTCCGGATTCTTTTCGCCAATGACGCTGGCCATGATAGCGAACGCTTGTAACCAATTGACAAACGTCCGCGGAATCAACCTGTACCCCCTCTTCTCCTCATCTTCCTTCTTGAAGTCATCAGGCTTAACCCTGTCCAGGTTAAACTTTTCCAACGGCAACAAGGAAAATATTTCCACGTATTCCCCTTTTTGGATCTTTTCCCGAACCTCCTGCTTCAGATGCGCACCCAGCGGGCCCTCAAAGCAGACATATACCTCGCATTTCGCTGTGTCTGCAATCCTGACTATGTCCGCCCTACCCGCCGCCTCTGTTGCCCCTTTTTCCCCCGGCTTCTCTTTTGCACCCCCCGACTCCGGGGTCTTATCAGCAGACACCCCCATGGAAAGTTCCACCTCCCCACCAGCTAACACCCCCCCGCCAGTTTACCTGCGGTACTATGCTTGTGGCCGCCTGAGGAGGTTGTTCCCCAAAACGTCCTACTAGCGCCCTCAGGCCCTCCAACAGCTCACTCAGTTGTCCCCCTGACCCCGAACTGGCGGATCCTTGTCCCGCCACTTGGTGGTCATGACCCTGTGACACCCGTGGTGGTCGGGCTACTGCCCCTGCCGTACCTGGGTTAACCACACCCCATATATTTTGTAAAGCATTGGTAAATTCTACATTATCACTGGACTTACCGGGCTGACCCGGAGACCTCCCGACAGCCGCTGGTCTGGTTTCCACCGCCGTATCCTGCTGGTGTGCCTCCACCTCACCTTCTTCCAACTCCTTGTCTTCGGACCGGTCCCCCTGGGGTGGGCTTGCCGGCGTGGTGAGCCCCCCAGGCGCATCCCTCCTGGAGGCCGTATGCACCCGCTGAGACATGACTCGTCCGACCTCTGCAGCTCTGCTTCCCGCCTGGATTCCACGCCGCCCTGAAATGGCTGAGACCAGGCCGGCCTGCTCAGTCCTCCGTCCGCCCCTCTGGAGGTCCCTCTCCCCGCCAGGCGACCGGTTGCCACCTGTGGTGTCAGCAGTGCTTCTCCTCCCCTGCCCTGGGCGCTGCTGCAGCTCCTCTCTCACTTCTGTCCTCCCCCCTCGGCTCGTACAAAGCTGCTGGGGGGTTCGCTCTTTCCGCACGCCTGGGTCCTGCACTCAGTGAAGCGGCGCCATCTTGACCCGTAGCCCCGCCCACCGCGCCGCGGCCGCGGCGTGTGTTCTGTCCGGGCCTGGCATCCGCCATCGGTTGACTCCTCTTAGCTGGAGGGGCTGACTGTTCCCCCCTTGGGCTACGTGCCTGGCGACCCGTACGTCCATCGGGTCCAGGCGAATACCGCGCCGGCGGCCGCGACTTCCGCGCACGGGCAGTCCCCTCACCTCCGATCGCCGATCCGCCTGCTTCCTCTTCAATGAGCCCAGCGACTTGACTTTGTAGCCACTCCGGTCCCCTGGACGCTGCTGCCTGCCGCAAACGAGCGAGTATCACGTCGATGTCGGCCATTGCTGTAGAGGAGCAGAGAAAATCTGCCTCCTCGTGTCTCTTCCTGCTCCACTGACTCCGTCCCAGCTCCGCCCCTCCTATATGGCCACACCTCCAAAGTTTCCTGCTGGCTCCACCCCACCAAACCTGGCCAGCTTAACCCTGTGTGTGTCACTAGACACACTGTCATGCCCGGCCCTGCACTATTCTCTTCTTCTTTTTCTTTTCGTTCCGGGCCTCACTGGAAACATGGCTCTGTCTGTACTAGCTACTGCGGAGTCATGATAAGAGCTAGTAGCTAGAGTCTCTATTACCTATACCCGTCAATCAGACCTTAAAGTAATTTCAGCAAACTTTAAATTATTCGTATATTGATGTAGGACTTGCAGTGACCTTTACCAGACCGATAGTTAAATTACAGTGTTTTGCATTCACAATAAGTACCTGAGCAGGCCCAGCATTTAATAAGAAAAACTGCACTCTCAGTATTCTTGTATGTTTATAATACTCTTTGAACGTACCTTGTTGAAGAATAAACTACTGCTGTACTGTCTGTATTTAAATTCGAGCATGTAAAAATCATAATTTTTTTGCTAGAAAATTACTCAGAACCCCCAAACATTATATATATATATATATATATATATATATATATATATATATATATATATATATATATATATATATATATATATATATATATATATATATATATATATATATATATATATATATATATATATATATATTGTACAGGACGCCGTGGCTGGGTCCTGGAAGGACGCTATGTTGTTTCCCCTCTGTTTGGACTGTGCTCAATTTAAGGGAACAAAAAAGGGTTAACTCACCTGTCAGAGGAAGTGGGTTTAAAACAAGACAGGAAGTTAGAGAGGGAGTGGAGGAGTGTAGAGGAGAATGTGGATGGTGTTTTGTTGTGCAGCAACAAAAGTGAATAGCAGTGTCCTGCCTGGAAGCCTCTTGTTGGGGAATCTACCTGCAACAGAAATTAAGGACTGTTTAACTGCAATAGCAGTTCTGGACTTTGCAAGTCGGTGAGACTGAAACCTTTTTCATTTGTTTTTGCTGCTGTAAAGCTATTTAAGTTCAATAAATCTCCTTTTGAGTGAAAAGCCTGTGTCCTGCGATCTAGCTGGTCCCCCAAACATTACAAGTGGTGCTAGAATGCGGGCAGGACAGAGTAATAGGCATTTTACTTGCTGTTTTTTTTTTTTTTTGTGTATTGGACTTAAAACTGACATTTAAAGGGACAGTCTAGTGGATTTATGTCCTGGGTGAAAGCCGCACAAACCCTGAAAGCTGAAGCAATGGAGGAGCTAATTAAACAGCTGTCCTTGGCTAATATACAAGCGCAGACCCGCCATGAGGAAGCTAATCAGCGCTTAACAACCCAGCTGGAGGTACAGCAAGAAAACACTCGCCTGTTGGTGGCGCAGTTGGCAGCCCAGCAAGCGACCCAGCAAGAGGTTATGCAGGCTAAAGTGACTGCCTTAAAAGAAGTAGTGCAGCAGCTTTCTCAGGGCCGTGAGCAAGCGGCTGTTGCCCCTGGCAACCAGGTGACCGTGAGGGCAAGCCATTTTTTGCAGAAATTGTCCCTGAGTGATGATGTAGAGGCATTTCTTGCTACATTTGAGAGGACGGCAGAGAGAGAAGGGTGGCCCCAGGACCAGTGGGCTGGCCTAATTGCTCCTTTCCTAACCGGAGATCCTCAAAAAGCCTACTTCGACCTGCCACCAGATCACGCTAAAGACTATCAAACATTAAAGGCAGAAATACTGGCTCGTTTGGGGGTAACTAAAGCTGTTCGGGCCCAACGAGTGCACCAATGGAAGTATCGTCCAGATCGTCCACCACGGTCTCAAATGCATGACCTGGTGCAACTGGTAAAAAAATGGCTGCAGCCTGAAATGTTGTCTGGCCTCCAAATCGTGGAGCGGGTCGTGCTGGACCGATACCTAAGGTCACTGCCAGACGACCTTCAACGGTGGGTCAGCCATGGAGACCCCAAAACAGTGAACCTCCTTGTCGAGATGGTGGAACGATACACAGTGGTGGAGGATCTGCTTGGCCCTACCAAGCGCCAAGGACCCAGTCTGCCACGGCATATTCGTTCGACTGCTGCCCTTCGAAAGGACGTTCCCCGGAGCCCTGGAACCAACACCCCGGAAGGTCAAGAGTCACTCCCGATACCTTCTCAGCGATCTGTTCCTGTTCGGAGAGGAGGGGATGTACAATGTTGGCGATGTCACTCCTGGGGCCATATCCAGGCCCACTGCCCACTGCAAGAGGAGCCCATGGAATGCGGGGTTCTTCGGAGAGGGTCTTTTTATGCCCATAAAGCATGTACAACACATATCGATCTTGGAGAAGAGAAATTCGAGTGTGAAGTCCAAGTGAACCACCTCCCTGCCCGGGCTTTGCTGGACTCCGGAAGCATGGTAACCCTGGTTCATCCTAGAGTAATTGGGAAGATCGGTCCGGTAAGAAAAACTTTACGGGTGGTGTGCATTCACGGGGACACTAGAGAGTACCCTCTCATCTCGGTGACCATCTCCACAGCATGTGCTACTGGTACTCAAGAGGTGGGGGTGGTAAAGAACTTGGTACATGATGTTATCATAGGACGAGACTGTCCATTATTTGCTAAACTGTGGGGACAAGGAGAACTACCTGAACGGTCCAGAGACTGGGGAGAAACTAGTCCCTCTGTTCCTGCGGTTGAAATAACCCTGAAATGTTGAATGTTCTTGAAAATGCTAATGATTTGGTTAATGGTGATGCAAGTGGTGCTGATGTTATTAAGGGTGTCAAAATGTGTGGTTCACAGACCTACCTGAACACTGAAGAGGGGGGGGAAACCTTCCCCACTTCAGGTAATGCTGGGGGAAGAGGATGAGGAAGTGGCTGTTACCCCTGCCGGATTTGGGTGTTCCGCAGGGGGCATTTGGTACTGCCCAGATGCAGGACCCCACTTTGGCCCATGCATGGGAACAGGTGGTAGTAATAAATGGGGTTCCCCAAGAGCCAGGTGCGAATGAGCGGTGGCCACACTTTGCAATATGTAATGAATTGCTTTATCGGGTTACCAAAGCGAGAGAAAATGTTGTAGAGTAATTATTGGTACTCCAACAGTATAGACGCAAGGTCCTGGACCTGGCCCATGATGATGTTTTAGGGGGACACCTGGGAGTTGAAAAGACGGAGGCACGGATCACCGACCGGTTTTACTGGCCAGGCCTGAAAGCAGAGGTAAGGAGATACTGTACCTCTTGTCCCACCTGTCAGTTGACCGCTCCGGTGACCCACTTCCGGAATCCTTTGGTCCCTCTGCCCATAATTGAGGTCCCATTTGAAAGGATAGCCATGGATATAGTGGGTCCCTTGGTGAAGTCGGCTCGAGGTCACTCCTACATACTGGTGATTCTCGACTATGCCACCCGATATCCTGAGGCGCTACCCCTGCGGAATACCTCCTCTAAGGCTATTGCTCGGGAATTATTCCAGTTGTTTACACGGACTGGTTTTCCCAAGGAAGTACTGACGGACCAGGGCACCCCGTTTATGTCGAGGGTTATGGCCGACGTGTGCAAGCTCTTCCGGATTAAACAGCTGCGCACATTTTGGGTTAGTAGAACGCTTTAATAAGACCATTAAATCTATGCTTAAGAGAGTTGTACAAAGGGATGGGAAAGACTGGGACTGTCTGTTACCAGCTCTCCTGTTTGCTATCCGGGAAGTGCCCCAGGCCTCTACTGGGTTTTCGCCCTTTGAGTTGGTATATGGGCGGAGACCTCGCGGACTACTGGATTTTGTTAAAGAGGAATGGGAAAGTGAACCTAGTCAGCATAAAAGTGTTCTTGAATATGTTTCCCAAATGCAGGAGAGGATCCGAACTGTGTTGCCACTAGTCAAGGAACATTTACAAAAAGCCCAGGAGGCTCAAAGACGAGTCTATAATAGGGCTGCTAAAATAAGGAATTTCCAAGTGGGGGATCGAGTAGCGGTGTTGATTCCCACTGTGGAAAGTAAATTCTTAGCCAGGTGGCAAGGCCCCTTTGAAGTTGTAGAAAAAGTGGGAGAGGTGAATTATAAAGTCCACCAACCGGGTAAGAGGAAACCCTATCAAATATATCATGTAAACTTGTTAAAGCCCTGGACAGAGAGGGAACCAGTGACCTCCCTGGCTAGTGCAAGATTGGAGCCTCGGGTTGGGGTGGAGAGTGTCCAAGTAGCAAATTCCCTGTCTAAAACCCAAAGTCAGCAGGCAAAGGAGTTCTTGCAGAGAAATAAAGAAAAATTTTCAGACTTGCCAGGGCTCACGAGTACCATAGAGCATGATATCATCACGGAACCAGGAGTCAAAGTTTTTGTCCGGCCCTACCGCATCCCAGAGGCCCAAAGGAAGGCTGTTTCAGAGGAAGTGAAGAAGATGTTAGACCTGGAGATTATTGAAGAATCGCAGAGTGAGTGGTCGAGCCCGATTGTGTTGGTACCGAAGCCCAATGGGACTCTGCAGTTCTGCAATGATTTCCGGAAACTTAATGAAGTTTCACGGTTTGATGCCTACCCCATGCCCCGGGTAGATGAGCTTATTGAGAGACTAGGTCCAGCCAGGTTTATCACTACGTTAGACCTTATCAAGGGATATTGGCAAATCCCGTTGACTAAGGCTGCTAGGGAGAAAACTGCTTTTTCTACCCCGGAGGGGAGTTTTCAGTACAAAAGGATGCCTTTTGGATTGCAAACTGCTCCAGCCACATTCCAGCGAGCAATGGATAGGATTTTACGACCTCACCGGAAGTATGCCTCAGTGTACTTGGACAACATAGTCATTTTTAGCAGAGACTGGGAATCACATTTGCCCAAAGTCCAGGCAGTGCTGGACTCTCTTTGGAAGGAGGGGTTTACAATAAACCCTGAAAAATGTGCTTTGGGAATGGAGAAGGTGAAATACCTGGGCTATATCGTGGGTAGAGGGGTGGTGAAACCTCAGGTCAGCAAGGTAGAGGCTATACAGAGTTGGCCCCGTCCCCTCACAAAAAAGCAGGTACGTGCATTCTTGGGCATGGTGGGATACTACAGGAGGTTTGTACCCAACTTTGCCACGTTGGCGGCTCCATTGACCGATCTGACTAAGGGTCGGAAATCGGTCATGGTGGAGTGGAATGCAGACGCTGAGAAGGCCTTTTTGGAGCTCAAGTCGGCACTGTGCCAACACCCTGTCCTGGTAGCACCTAATTTTTCAAAAGAGTTTGTGGTCCAAACTGATGCTTCCGATGTAGGATTGGGAGCAGTGTTGTCTCAGGTTGTTCATGGAGAGGAGCACCCGGAAGTCTTCCTCAGTAGGAAGTTAACACCAGCGGAGAAAAACTACGCTATAATTGAACGAGAGTGTCTGGCCATTAAGTGGGCTCTAGAGTCCCTCAGGTATTACCTTTTGGGGAGGAAGTTTAGGCTGATTTCTGACCATGCCCCTTTAACATGGTTGAGACAGGGTAAAGGGAATAATGCCAGGGTTACTCGGTGGTTCCTGGCACTCCAGGAATTTAAATTTGTAGTGGAGCATAGGTCCGGGAGACTGCATCAAAATGCAGATGCCCTCTCCCGAGTCCATTGTTTGAGCTCCACTGTTGCCTCCACCTCCATGGCGTTGGGGCACAGGGGGGGATATGTACAGGACACCGTGGCTGGGTCCTGGAAGGACGCTATGTTTCCCCTCTGTTTGGACTGTGCTCCCTTTAAGGGAACAAAAAAGGGTTAACTCACCTGTCAGAGGAAGTGGGTTTAAAACAAGACAGGAAGTTAGAGAGGGAGTGGAGGAGTGTAGAGGAGAATGTGGATGGTGTTTTGTTGTGCAGCAACAAAAGTGAATAGCTGTGTCCTGCCTGGAAGCCTCTTGCTAGGGGAATCTACCTGCAACAGAAATTAAGGACTGTTTAACTGCAATAGCAGTTCTGGACTTTGCAAGTCGGTGAGACTGAAACCTTTTTCATTTGTTTTTGCTGCTGTAAAGCTATTTAAGTTCAATAAATCTCCTTTTGAGTGAAAAGCCTGTGTCCTGCGATCTAGCTGGTCCCCCAAACATTACTATATATATTTTAGCAGACACCCTAGGGAATAAAATGGCGGTCATTGCAACTTTTTATCTCGCACAGTATTTGCGCAACAATTTTTCAAATGTGTTTTTTTTTTATTTTATTTTTTTTCATGATTTAAAAAATAACAAAACAGTAAAGATAGACCAATTTTTTTTATATAATGTGAAAGATGATGTTACGCCGAGTAAATAGATACCCAACATGTCACGCTTTAAAATTGCGCACACTCATGGAATAACGCCAAACTTCAGTACTTAAAAATCTCCATAGGCGACGCTTTAAAAATTTTTTACAGGTTACATGTTTATAGTTACAGAGGAGGTCTAGTGCTAGAATTGTTGCTTGCGCTCTAACGCACATGGCGATACCTCACATGTGTGGTTTGAACGGCGTTTACATATGTGGGCAGGACTAACGTGTGTGTTCGCTTCTGAGCGCAAGCTACTGGGGACAGGGGCGTTTGAATTTTTTTTTTTATATTACTTTATTTTATTTTATTTTTTTTACTTTCTTTTACAACATTTTTTTTGATCACTTTTATTCCTATTACATAGAATATTACATAGAATGTAAACATCCCTTGTAATAGGAATCTATGTGACAGGTCCTCTTTATGGAGAGATGCAGGGTCAATAAGATCCCACATCTCTCCTCTAGGCTGGAAAGCATGAGATCAGAAAAAAAATCCACGATCACATGCTTACCAGCCTCAATCGCGGCTTTGTTTACATCCGCGGCCCGGACGTGACGTCATAACGTTGCGCGAGGGCCTCCCATGGTCATAGAGGTGACCATCTGGTCACCGGTCATCTCTATGCTCGTCATCCGGCGGCGGCCAATTCTTTCTCCGGGTTCCCAATGGCACAGGAGAGCCCAGAGAAGCACCGGATGGAGTTGGGAGGGGGGATGTCCCCTCCCGTCGCCAGTAAGAACGATCAATCAGCGGAACTGCCGATATGATCATTCTTATGGTGCACAGTATCGCCGGCTGAAAACAAGGAAATCTGAATGATGCCTGTAGCTGCAGGCATCATTCAGATATTCCCACTGAAAATCCAGGACGTCATATGGAGTCCGACCATCCAGAACGCGGTGACGTACAACACTTATGACGGGACTAGAAAAAGATAGCATACAGACTATCGGTTTTCCCAATAGGAATTGGTTCCGTCGGAAATATTTAGAACATGTTCTATTTCTAGGTCCGTCAGAATTAAAAAAAAAAAAAAGTCACACACACGATCGGAATAGACGATGAAAAGCTTCCGTCGGACTTTTTTTGTCGGACATTCCGCTCGTGAGTAAAAGAAGACAAAAAATGCATAGAGGTGCAAGACAGTGGGGGTTATTTACAAAAGGAAAATCCACTTTGCACTACAAGTGCAAACTACAAGTGCAAAGTGCACTTGAAATTGCACTGAAAGTGCACTTGGAAGTGCAGTCGCTGAAAATCAGAGGGGTAGATCTGAAATGAGGGGAAGCTCTGCTGATTTTATCATCCAATCACGTGCAAGCTAGAATGCTGTTTTTTATTTTCCTTGCATGTCCCCCTCAGATCTACAGCGACTGCACTTCCAAGTGCACTTTCAGTGCAATTTCAAGTGCACTTTGCACTTGTAGTTTGCACTTGTAGTGCAAAGTGGATTTGCCTTTTGTAAATAACCCCCATAGTGAAGTGGCAACAAAGATAAGAGGATGAGGGAGAAAGGTGAAGTGCAATTGATGTGAAGGGGAAAGGAGACTGATACATAAGGCTTCTGTTATCACATTGGATAGGAAGGCAGTTAGAGATATGACAGCTTGTGACCGAATAAAAGGAATCTTCAGTTGATCTGTGTACTGTACTGACTTCTTAATTCAAACAGAATCAAAGATAACCGATTGATATCTGCATTTGTCAGATTGAACTTTGTCAAGAGAATAACTGAAGATAACGTTTAAAACCTGTTTAACCTCTCTTCATTTTTGTTCTTTGTAACAGAAAAAGTAGTGATATGTTGAGAACAAAATGGAGTCAAATAATATGGTGGCCACATTCACTTCAATTTTATTATCCGATCAATGTGTATTTTGAGCAAAATGATCGAATCTGAAAAAATCGAATAGCCATAACTTCCCTTCGGATCAATTAGACCCAACTTAGATCGGGTTGATCACCAGGGTGGGCAATTATTGATCATTTTGCTTTGATCGGTAGCCCAGAGATTTGTATTTTCAGCAATCAAATTATGAAATGACGTGGTCCTATCTCAAAGTGGTTGTAAACCTCAGACATGAAATATGAACAAAGCATATCCCTCTATAGTGTGTACTTGTCTCAATTAAAGTAGTTCGAAAGGCTCAAGGTTTTTTATGAAGGTAAAAAACCTCCTCTCCAGGGACTCTCCTTCCTCACTGGCTGAGACAGCCATTGGCTCTTGCTGCTATCAATCACAGACAGAGAGCCAATGACAGACAGAGAGCCAATGAGGAGAGAGAGGGGGCGGGGGGTCGAACTGCGGCTCTGTGTGTGAATGGACAGGCAGAGCCACGGCTCGGGAGCGAGCCTGCTTGGGTGCTAGTGTTGCAAGTTGCTTGCTCTGGGGGCACCTGGCAGGAGAGGGGAGGGGGCCAAGAAGAGGAGGTGACTATGATATGTTTGTTATTTATTGAAAAAAGGAAAAAAAAGTAATTAATATCACTTAAAGAGCAATAAGTGTAATTTCTTTCTGCTGCTTCATTCCTCTGCTATAAGCATGAGTCACTTCTGACAAGTATTCTGATACCAAGAGAAAAATGGTGACAGGTACATACGCCATTTTTGGTATGGTAGGCAGCCCATTCAAACGAACCTAAACGCTATGGTAACACGCAGCATAACACACATTAACTTGCACAGGCTAAGGCCCCTTTCACACTGGGGCGGGAGGTGCGTCGGTGGTAAAGCGCCACTATTTTTACCGGCGCTTTACCATCGTTTTAGTGGCGGTATTCGGCTGCTAGCGGGGCGGTTTTACCTCCTGCTAGCGGCTGAGAAAGGGTTAAAAACCCTTTTTGACCGTCCTGCTAGTGCACCGCTCCAGTGTGAAAGCCCTCTGGCTTTCACACTGGAGACACGGCAGCGGCTGTTTCAGGTCGGTTTGCAGGCGCTATTTTAAGCACAATAGCGCCTGCAAAACGACCGAGTGTGAAAGGTGTCTAACACACTGTAATGGTGTAAATTGGCCTAAAGGTTTCCTTTTCGAAAATCCAGGAGACATATTTTCTGCAGCACACCAGCCATTCATCCATCACACATATATACGTAAATAAGAAAAAACTCCCCTTCTTTAGCGTAAAGCACAACAAACATATGTGAATTCTCTGTGCAATGTAGTGAGCTAAGTTGTCATAAATAGGAAAGATGCATTTTTTTCATACAGGTGCATTGAGAACCAGTGGCGGCTGGTGCTCAGAATTTTTAGGGGGGCGCAAACATACTCAAAAATACTGAAAAAAACCCATCAATTGCAGCCACTGTGCCATCAAATGCCGCCACTGTGCCCATAAAATGCTGCCACTGTGCCCATCAATTGCCGCCACTGTGCCCATTAATTGCAGCCACTGTTCCCTTTAAAGGCTTCCACTGTGCCATCAAAGGCAGCCACTGTGCCATCAAATGCAGCCACTGTGCCCATCAAATGCTGCCATTGTGCCCATCACTTGCCGCCACTGTGCCCATTAATTGCAGCCACTGTGTCCTTTAAACGCTGCCACTGTGACCATCAAATGTTGCCACTGTGCCCATCACTTGCCACCACTGTGCCCATTAATTGCATCCACTGTGCCCTTTAAAGGCTGTCACTGTGCCCATCAAATGCTTCCACTGTTCTCATCAAACGCTGCCACTGTGCCATCAAACGCTGCCACTGTGCCATCAAACGCTGCCACTGTGCCCATCAAATGCTGCCACTGTGCCCATCAAATGCTGCCACTGTGCCCATCAAATGCTGCCACTGTGCCCATCAAAGGCAGCCACTGTGCCCATCAAAGGCAGCCACTGTTCCAATCAAACGCTGCCACTGTGCACATCAAATGCTGCCACTGTGCCATCAATTACTGCCACTGTGTCCATCAAATGCTGCCACTGTGTCCATCAAAGGCAGCCACTGTGCCCATCAAACGCTGCCACTGTGCCCATCAAATGCTACCACTGTGCCCATCAAATGCTACCACTGTGCCATCGAATGCTGCCACTCTGCCCATCAAATGCTGCCACTCTGCCCATCGAATGCTGCCACTCTGCCCATCCAATGCTGCCACTGTGCCATCCAATGCCACCACTGTGACCCCCCTGCCCGCTGGCCATCTGCCCGGCACTTACCCAGTCTCAGTGGGGCAGCGGGTAAAGGCAGGGAGTGGTGTCCTCCGAGCATTGTCTTCATGTGTCTCATCCCGTCCTCTCCTCCCGTCAGGCGTCAATACTCATTCGCTGTTCTAACACACCTGGGTGAACTGTGAGCGCCAAGTATGGCACTCACAGGTCACCTTTTTTGATATCTATTACAGCCTATGGCTCTAATCAGGTGCTTCAAACCCCCCCCCCCCCTGCTGTAATTCAGGTGCCCGATAAGGGGTCGGCCTCCTGAATAGGGGGTAACAGCGGCGGCCATGGATAGATTCATGCAATGCACGAATCTATCTATTGGTGATAGAGGGGGTAGCTGGAGAGAGGGGGCCGTGCCCGTGCGCCCTTATGGACGCGCCGCCACTGTTGAGAACTAATTCTAAAGCTGGATATACACTATTAGTTTCTTTTGAAATTTTTTGTTTTAAGAACATGTTTAACCACTTCAATACAGGGCACTTAGACACCTTCCTGCCCAGACCAATTTTCAGTTTTCAGTGCTGTCGCAGTTTGAATGACAATTGCGCGAACATCCATCACTGTACCCAAACAAATTTAGAAAAAAATTAAAGTTTTGCTTTTGTTTCTGTTTAAAAATTTTGTAAATAAGTACGTTTTCTCTTTCACTGATGGGCACTGATAAGGCGGCACCGATGAGGTGGCACCAATGAGCAGGCACTGATATGCGGCACTGATGGGCACTGTTAGGCAGCACTGATGGGTGGCACTGATATGCAGCACTGATGGGCATTGATAGGCGGCACTGATGGGCATTGATAGGCGGCACTGATAGGCACTCATGGGTGGCACTGGGTGGCACTGATAGGCGACACTGATGGGCACTGAAAGGCTGCAAAGATGGGTTCTTATGGGTGGCACTGATGGGCACTGATAGGCGGCACTGATGGGCACTAATAGGCGGCACTGATGGGCACTAATAGGCGGCACTGATGGGCACTGATACGCGGCACTGATGGGCACTTATACGCGGCACTGATAGACATCCCTGGTGGCACTGGAGTGGGCACTGATTGGCAGCTGCCTTTGCACTGATTAGTATTTCCCTGGGGGTCTAGGGGGCATACCTGGTGGTCCTGGGCGGCTTACCTGGTGGTCCTGGGCGGCTTCCCTGGTGGTCCTGGGTAGGATCCAAGGGGGGCTGTGCTGATAAACAATCAGCACAGACCCCCACTGTCAGGAGAGC